>OX276487.1:11433315-12716920 GCA_946251955.1 Acronicta psi
GGGATATCCAAGCCTCCAGAACCTCTGAAGAAATTAGGAAGTAGGTACCTAAGTAGTACCTAGGTATCTAATTTAAAAGAAATGAACATAAATTCTCGTCACTATTATTATGAAATTACGGATATAATGCGAATTATAATGTTAATGTTAACGAATTAAGACCAATTAGCTGAGGATTTACGATAATTGGAATATTAGAAATGAATTACGATGTTACCACAAAATGGCGGAACAACTATGCAATTTTACTAAGGGATAAAATTGGAACGAACTCACAATAACGCTACTTCTCCGATTTGCAGGTTTTTACGACGTCCTTGCTTGAAATAGGTGTGATGTTCTCTTTGTTATAATATTGTTTCTTCCACGCATTCACGTAATGTACCCATCCACATGGCGCCTTCTTTATTCTTGTATATTGTAATATTTTTTCAAAATCCGGCTCGAAGGACCAATGTTTGAATAGTGGGCTTGATTGTTGTGTTGTGTCCGGGTCGTGTGCGGGAACGACGACCGCGTGCTCACGCAGCCGTGGATTCTGGTCGAATGGATAGGGGGCGCGGCGGGCAGCCACACGCAGCGCGCGGCGCGCGGTTGGCTCCTCTGTCGCCGTGCGCGTCGGTGTTGCCACAGACGCGAGGCGTTAACAGTGACAATAGGACATTATTGGCGCCCTAACTGGGCCTAATGGTTTTCATTAGGCCCAGTTAGGGTGCCATTATTGTTAGTAGTTTACATTAAAAAATATTGAAACTACTTAATAAAAATATCATCTACTCTTACGTAAAATATAATTGGAGGTACAACTCTTATATTCTTATGGAAGTTGCTAATAAAACATTATATACTTAAAATGAGGCAACTTTTTGCTAGAGGTGCGTGGATTTAATTGCCTTGGATTCGAACTCCAGCCCTATGACTTGGCAGTCTATTGGTCGTATCGCTAGGCTATCACTGCTTTTAAAATAAACGCATACCCACAAAAAACATTTTCACTGAAGTCTTGAAGTTGGACTAAATCAGTCTGTTATAAAATCTAGACTACCGAGAGATTTTTCCAAATAGTCTTAAACATTCTAGACTGGATTCTATAAAACTAACAAGCTAACTCTTTAAAATATGAGTAAGCTCATATCTAACTGAGTTCGTTCCATAACATCAGATTCAATACCACAAGTTTCCTTTCGTAATTGGATTCTGGCTACATTGCGGGTATTTATAAATAATAATGTCTATTTTAATAATTTATTTAGAACTACCCTCGACTTTGTCGATAAAGTTTGTTTATAACTGCCTCGTTAGCTTAGTAGCCGACTGCTACACTCGAAGTCCTAGGTTCGATTCCCGGTTGAGCAGTGTTAGTGGGTTTTTCTATGAAATTCTTCAGCAGCTAGTCTTTGTATAGGGTTTAAGTTGTTTATTTAAAATTCAGCACAAACTCACATGTATAATATATGTATATATACCTACAATTTATTGGTAATTTTAGATCTCATGTAATATGGGGCGAGCCTATTGCCATTAACCGGGCACAAATCCAAACTCTGAGCTCCGTCTAAGAAATTCATAGAAAAACACTTAGCTCGTCCTGGAAATCGAACCCAAGACCTCAAACGCAGCAGTCCCGCTTAGCACCACTAGACTAACGAGGAATTCATTGTTCTAATCCGTCCCAATTTTTAGGAAATCGAACATGAAGACAAATGGATCGTTTGAAGTCGTTGATCACTTAATTGAAAGTCCGTGTAGCAGTCAGCTAAGTTAATCAGCCAGAGAGAGAAATAAAAGTCTAATGCCAACTGCGGTATTATAGGGTTAAATGCCACTTTGATGCTATTCAAGGATTTCGTAGCTTATGGAATGAGTTGATTTTTCATTTCATTTCATTAAAAAAAAAACATTTGTGTAATCAGTCAATTTTAGAATCGGTATTTGTAGAATCATTCAATTTTAGAATCGATCATTTGTAGATCAAGATTAAATTTAATTAATTATCAAGAATTGATCAAGACTCTGTAGTCATTTTGCGAATTAGTCATACTTAAATTAACCAAAAAAAATGTGTCCGTAACTGCATACTTCCAGTTCGGTACATCGGACTCTTTAGCCACTAAGCCATTTAGCCACTAAGCCATCACCTTAGCTACCACGACTTAGCGAGATCCCGGGTTCAATAAGATTTTCTATGTAAATATTCTGAGAATTGGGTGTTTCATAGAAGAATTCAATAACACTTTATAGGTATATAGGCGTAGACTGGAGAATACAGGTGTTATTGTAAGTCAGATAAGGATGGCGCTATACAGGTTACATAGCACTATCTCTTTCTTACAACCTAAAAATGAGCGTCTTTAGTACGGCTTCCGATTCTATTGTAATACCACCAACTAATAATCTTTATTACCCAACTCGTAACATAAGATGGGTTCTATTAGGAGGCAGGTACACAGTTTACAAAAACAACGCGCACTGACCCCATTTCGTGTAAATTGATTCCTACTAATTACACAGGATTGCAAAACACTATCAATTTATTTGGGTATACCGAATTTTAGCGTTAATTACTCTTTTACGCGGCAACATGCTGTGGTTTCCATTATTTCCTAAATTACAATAGGTACCACGGAGTAAGTAAAGGGATTTCGTAACTTATTTTATTATTATTATAAGGTGAGTTTTTGAAATGGGAGTGGAATGTTAAATGTCAAATCAGATTCATGACTTCACCTGCCTGTGTTAGCAAACAAAGTCATTGAAGTCAAAAGGATCAGTTAATACTTTTTAGTTTATTTAGCTAAATGGTAAGAACATGTCGACTACTGTTTCAATAAATAAAACATAGATAAAAAAGGTAAAAACTTTAAAATGAATTTGTAATTTTATGAACTAACGTTCTCCAACTGCTTACGCCATCTTAATTGCATGATTTTAGGTTTTTCTGGTGTATATGTTGCTGTAGAGTAATATTTTATGTTGTTTCCATTTGTTGTATGTAAAGTCAGCATAGGTATAGATATGTTTTTTATTAAAAGTGTTTGTTTTTTTTCCCTTTAAGCTATCTTTACAGGTTGTCACCCAATGCGACAGCAAGGTCTTCTATAAAACTATATCTAAGTATTAATAATATATATTTTACACACTAAACTACACTTATAATTATTACATATTAAACTAACAGGAACTTTATAATTAAGTATTCTAGTTATTTATAACATAAATTATATAACAGAGGTTGGGTTATAACAACGCGATCAGCGTGCGGTGCGTCCGACGAACGATTGTATTGTAACGGGTCCAGAGACCAAGAAAATAATGTTGTATTGTAACTTCATTTTATTATTTAATTTAATAACTATTAGCATTGTAATGTAATAAAGAGTGTTTCTATTTATTCAAACCTTACAAAACGCAAAGGCGTATAAACATGTCATCAGGTTGTTTAAATTTGTTCAATATTTATTATACACACCTATCACTCCATTTACTAGCTGCTCCGTGGTGTATATCAGTTTATTATCGCCCACACTATAACACTGTGGGACAATGACACACTGACAGCAACAAATTTAGGTGTATGGAGTATAGCTCACATGCCGCCATTTTGTATACACCTACGCAGACTTTTCTTTTTTTTTGACGCCATATTTAAGCTCGGCACTGCGGAATTTTGCCAATTCATACGCTATGGTCAACATAACATAAAATACTATTACGCATGTTTGCCCCGAAGGGCTAAGCAGGGGTTTACTAATCTACAGCTCACCGGTATATTTAGGTCCCATGTAATAGAGGCCGAGCCTATTGTCATCGGTAGCCTATTGTAGCCTATGGTAGCCTATTGTAGCCTATTGTACCGGGTACGGATCCAGACTCCGAGCTGCTACCGTAAATTTCTCAAAAAATCTGAACATGCCAATCGAACCCATGACCTCTGGCGTAACAGTCGAGCTTGCGACCACTAGACATGACGATTTTCTAAAACCACAAGCAAATCGAAATGTATACCTACCCTCCAATTTAACTCGAAAAAACTTAAAAGAATAAAAATACCCTTTCAATTTATTTACGTAATAAACGTAACGTAATTGAAATAAAAGAACGTTTAACAAAATTTGGATAATTTTTTTCAGCAATTTAAATCCCTTTGAAGTCATGTCGGGGTCCTACGTAAAGTTTTTAATAAAAAAAAACACACGCACATGTCAAAATGTTTTTCTTTCCAATTCACACAACATAGTATTAGATATAATTTATTCGCTTGGTATGTATCTATGTAACTGAATCTTTGAACGTGATTTTCACCCCGTTCAAAACGACGGATTGATTTAAGACGCTGCACACTACAATAATCTGTATAGTTTGTCTTTGTAGATAACCAAACTAAAAAGTAGAAAATAAATAATAGTTTTAAACAATATCTACAAACACGATTTTAAAGAAAATGAAACTGAAAGGTAAAAGTTAATATTGTAAAAAGCTTTTTAGGATATTTTCCAAATGACCACTTTTACCTATCAATAAAAATTTTATAACAATTGACACCCTACGGTTTTTACAATAATTTTATATATGTATATTTTGGTTTAATTTTCTATAAAAACGTGTTTTTTTGTTTTTTTATTATTCAAATAATTATATGATGATAAGCGGCAATTGCATCCTAATGAGGCCATCAACACCAATGGTAAAAGTAACGTGTTGTCATTTAAGACCTTAGTCATTTGAGGGTCTGATTCACCACCTACTAGTAAGACCTTACTAGGAGGTGGCGTTAAATTATCTGACAGATTATTTCACACATATTTGTGTTCCATTTTTTTATTCATCTGTTCCTTTAAAAAAAAAGAACTGACATGCCAATAAGCCTATAAAACCTATAAAACTTTTCGATATGGGAGAACCCAGGCCCCCTAAAGTCGCTAATACGTTTAGGTCTCATGTAGGGGGCGAGCCTATTGCAATCATTGTAAAATTTTGAAAATACCCAACAATAAAAATGTTTCAAAATTATAATGAAGAAATGGTTTGTGTTTGTCAGCATTTAAAAAGGTTAGAAACACAAAAGCATTAAATCAACTGAAACCAAAGCTAACAAACAGCTTCAGGGAGAACCGAAAAAAAATTAAAAGAACCTTTGCTGAAAAAATATCTTTTTGACGAAATAAGAAAAAGGTTACGCGCCCAGGAAAATTGCCACCTCAATAAATTGATAATTTATAAATTTATAATACTTAATAAACATAATAAAAAGCAAGAAAAAACACTTGCAATTCCTCCGTCTGATTGAGAGGTTTTTCTATGAATTTCTCGGAAGCAAATTCTCGGAGTTTGAATTTGTTGTTGAACTACGATGAACTGGGAGGGTACATTAGTGCGCCACTGCCAAACCCTTCAGGGAATATAGGCTTGATGGTCACGAAATTTTAATTTTACTTAACATTTTTAATGACATCAATTAATATTTAAAGTAGGGCCAAATTAATAGATCATATTTGACATCTGTCAGTTTTGACTTCATACATAGTGAATCTTCTTTTGTCATAGTTACAATAAATGTGTAATCGTAATTGAATTATTTATTTTTAGAATTGCACAATTGCCTAACTTTTTAAGCAATTCTAAAAATATTTAATATTTTATGCCCGCCTTTACAATGTTACGTTGTTGAATATTGATGAATTAGTGTCAAATTTTATCTTTTAAATTGGCCTTAGTTAAAATATCTGTAGATTTTCTAAAACCATACGCAACTATGTATGTAAAAAAATATTGGCAGACAAAAATTTTCGCAGCACCATTTCAACTTATGCAATTTTCAGTTCCCAAAATAGGGTTACTACCGCGCAGTTTTCAAAAGTTATTAAATTTAATATACATTCTATGTTTTCGGCATTATTTTGCCGCCCAGTCATATGCAGAATTGTAACGGTAAATTACGAGTAATAATTTACACTCACACTGTATATGGAAATATAGGCCAAGTTAAAAGGTAAAAGCGGGTTTAATAAATCTATTTTCTTTCAATCTAGCGGCTTCGCACGCGTTGTGTGGGTAATTCTCATAACTTTCATCCCCTATTTCAACACCTTACAGCCCTTTTTTCGCATTAAAAAGTAGCCTATGTCCTTTCTCAGGCTCTAGACTATCTGTGTACCAAATTTCATTTAAATTGGTCTAGTAGTTTTGGCGTGAAAGCGCGACAGACAGACGGACAGAGTTACTTTCACATTTATAATATTAAGTAAGGATAAGGATATCTTATGACATCATCACACCTCTATACCCGGAAGGGTTAGACAGAGGCGTAGGCGTACTAATGTATCTAATAACTATATATTATATCTAGGTTGATTTAAAGGTTAGGTTGTCTTTAAGAAATTGCTATTAGCGCAATAACTACTACATTTAGTTTATTTGTGTTCTATTATAATTTATGTTGGTGTACAACAAAGAATATTTATTATAAATAAATAATAAATAAAATAAATAAATATATCTATCTATTTAATTTACTAATGTATTGTCATTAATCAGGCACAATTCCAAATTCCGAGCTACTCCTGAGAATATCACAGAAAAAAAAATATCATAAGGAAAATAAAAAAAAACTAGTATTTTTGAAAAATGTTTAATTTCTCCTACTTTAATACTGGTTACAAATTTTTATAGCTTACGAATTTAACTAGCGCCAATCGCACAGTTTTATTTTAAAATCTGTAATAATACTAATATTTTCATGTCTGCCCAATTTACGAAATGACAATTCGCTTATATTTCGGACCACACACCAAAGTCGGCATGCAAATTTCCAACTAAAACCCACTCCACCTCTTTTTTTTATGAATAAACGCTTATATTTTTGCCGCGGCGAGTATATTATGGTAATCTTTTTCGTGGCTAATGAATTGTACAGAGCGACTACCGTACTTAAAATGAAGTTTTTCCTTCCTTATATTTTCTTAATAAATGTAGTAAGTAGGTTTTTTCTAGGTATTTAGAGATCGAAAATAGCAATTTCGCGACACGTCTGCTTTGTGTACAGTTGTCGCCAAACTTATTGACCGGGTTGAAGTTAGCTGTAAAAATCAGAGAAAGAAAAATATTAGATTTTAATAAATATAAACGAAAGCTCAAGTCGTAGGCTGTCGTTTTAAATCATTCTAATCCAATATTTTTCTTTCTCCGATTTTTACGGCAGGGTTAAAGTTACCTCGTACCAACTTTAACCCGGACAATAAGTTTGGCGACAACTGTAACTTCCCAAGATGAAATCCTGCAAATCCTGTCCTACTAATATAATAAATGTGAAAGTTTGTATGTATGGATGGATAGATATTTGTTACTCTTTCACGCAAAATCTACTAAACGGATCTGAATGAAATTTGGCACAGAGATAGATTATAGTCTGGAATAGCACATAGGCTACTTTTTATCCCGGTAAAATGTATTATTCCCGTAGGATAGCGGGCGGAGCCGCTGGCGGAAAGCTGGTTAATCATAAACGCATGCTATATTGAGGATAATAATCAACCCATATAATGTCCCACTGCTGGGCACGGGTCTCCTCTCACCATGAGAAGGATTAGGCTATAGTCCACCACGCTAGCTTATTGTGGGTTGGCAGACTTCATATGCCGTTGAGATAATCTCTCAGGCATGCAGGTTTCCTCACGATGTTTTCCTTCATCGTTAAAGCGAGTGATACTTACGCACATGATTTCGAAAACTTAGAGGTCTTGGATTAGAAGTCGAGAACTTTGACTTGGCAGTCATGCATACCTCATACCCCTATACTATCACTGCTGACTATATTGAGGATACGAGGTGTAAACAAAAACATACACTAAACGGAGCTTAAAACTACACACACCTACTGTACAAATTGTACAATGTACATCTTTCATCTTCATCTGGACTTTAAAAGAGACCATGATATTCTGAGTTTGTTTCGGCATTTCTTCTCAGAGGTCGTCAGTTAGGAAACGCTGGCGCCATCTAGTATTTAAATAAAATATAATGACTTGTAAAAGTGTCTTTAAGGGATCTACTTACAGAAGTAAATATCATCTCATTTCATTTCATCAAATAGGACCCATTAAGAGTAAAATGATTACTGGGCTAAACTTATTTTTTTTTACGCCGCGTATGTGTTTCGTGCTTATGTACACCTACAGTTCCCTTGGTATGTTTAGGTTCCATGTAATAGGAGGCGAGCTATCGCCAATAATCGGTCACAAATCCAAACTTTGGGCCGCTACTGAAAATTTCATAGAAAAACCCAACTAAACCACTCGACCTGGGAATCGAACTGAAAATCTCGAGCGTAGTAGTCGCGCCAAGGACCACTAGGCTAACGAAACAGTAAATACTAGGTTGAATAAATAGAAAACATTTGTGTGTGTAGTGGGTGCCTCTAAATGAGTATGTTTAAGGTTCCAATACACTAGGGGACAAACGGAGTGACATGTTGCAAAAATTTTGCTCGAAAACTCCGCGAATGTCCCTTAAGACAATGCCGTAGAACATTTTGCAGGCCACACCAGTCAAGTTAAGTCAAGGAAATGAAAGAAAGAAAGAAAGAAAGAAAGATTAATTAATGCCATTAATAATGGTTAAAACAGCTGGAAAAACCTGGACTAGCCTAGCGCGGGAGAGAGAAGATTGAAAAGACAGGGGTTTACAGAATAAAAACAAACCTGTATATAAATACAAATATAATAAAAAATGTTTGAAAAAAGCTGTAAATAAATAAATAGAAATACCACCCAAGGGGATTTTTGCAATTAATACTACGTACATACTACAGATATGTTGCGCACACGACTACACTAGGTAACAAATGGCGTCACACTGACGCAGGACGCGTGCGCTCGCTGTCGGAGCGGGAGTAAGCAACATGTCTCGTGTTACGTAATATGTTGCAGAACTTGTTGCAACGTTGCAACGACCCGTAGATTGAGTGATGCACGTCATGTTAAAGAGAGGTGATATGTTTAAGAGAGGAAGGACACAGCCATTTATGGCTCAACTCTGGAGCAGCTCATCTGGGGAAGTACCTCAACCTTACAGAAAACTGCAGCCAATGCACTTTATTGTGTGTTGTGTTTCTGCAGTGAGTAAGGTCGCCAGAGCTTCTTTTAAGGATGCGCTGCGCTGGCAGCAAGAAAAATATTCCCTCAAACTGTCGGTGCATTGAATCCTCCATATACCTCTAAGAGGTATTTAGGGTCGCCACGTGAGAGTGATGATGATGTTGCAAACGTCCATAGGCTACGGTAACCGCTTACCATAAGGCTGGACGTATGCTTGTTTGCCAACTTAATGGTATAAAAAAAAAGTTGCTTCACAGTTTATCCCCTAGTGTATCCGACGCTTTACGTGTGTGTATCTGTGTGCAAATGAGCTGTTGACATAAGCGGTTCGTCTACGCAAGTTGAGCAAATTACTGTTTTAGTTCGCAGTGAGTCATATTTGCTTATCTTTGCGCCCCATTGCCGTTAAGTTGAATAGCGTTACTACAATAGTAAGTAATTATAACTTGGTTCCCCGTTGACATTTATCCTTCTATTAGGCAACATTAACTGTCATCATCATCAACTCATTAGCTGTCCTACTACTGGGCACGGTCTCCTCTCAGTGTGAGAGGGATTAGGCTATAGTCCACCACGTTGGCCTCATGGCCAATTTCTCAACGACCCAGACAATTCACAGACAATTCTGTCAGACATGCATTTAATCACGATGTTTTCTTCCTTCACCGTTAAAGCGAGTGATAATTACGCACATGATTTCGAAATGTCAAGAGCGCCTGCCTTGGATTCGAAATCGAAACCTTTGACTTGGCAGTCCAGTGGTCATTCCTCTAGAGTATCACTGCTTGTATTTTTTTTATCTTAGATAGGCTTGCGTTTAACCACAACTCGCCTGATGGTGGCCTATGATAAAGCACGCTTGCCTAGAAAAAACCGACTCACTCTCGTCAAATTATAAGTCTCGGGGAATAAGGATTCCGGGAAACTGTACTAAGTTAAAACCTTAGTAAAAAAAATGAAGGAAAACATCGACTCACGGGGAGGACTCGAACCTGCGTAGTTAATAGGTTAGGTAGCATTGTACGATATCGAACTAACTGTAAAAGTAAGTCGTGTCGGTTGTGAAGCATTTGCTTTCCCATAGATGTTGCCAGCGTCGGCTTGAGACGTAAATTTAGAATGTGAAGGAAGATTTCGACTTGGCGTGTGGCTCGCGGTGGCTTAGCGGTCATAGCGTCTGGTGTATTGAACCAGAAGACGCAGGTCCCAGTCCTGCCCGCGAGTGTAATGACCACTGGACTACCAAGTCAAAGGTGTCGAGTTCGAATCCAAGGCTTATAGACTAGACTAGACTAGACCTATGACTTTTGGAAATCATGTGCGTAATTATCACTCGCTTTAATGGCGAAAAAAGTAAACATCATGAGGAAATGCATGCCCGACGTATTTTCTCATCGGTTATGGAACAATTACAACAAATAATCATAAAAACTCTTTCTTTAAAAACCTCTTTCTTAAGTAAGTATACTTGACGTTGGATGTATCGAAGGTTCAGAGTAGTATCTTGATCAAAGTCAACCTCAACTTCGTTTATTTCTACCCTTCCCTTTCCGTCAGTATAAATAGTTAATCTCCGATACACGCAACGCTCGCATAGAAAATAACCCTGCAAAAAACGCCCTGCACATAAACTGGGTAAAATGCCGTATTCCTATTTACTATTCAACAAAGGGTTAACGTTTATTGCCTCTCGACCGTTGAATACACCGCACAACCGGATTTATCCAGATATCCACGTCGTTGACGACCTCGCCAAACCAGTTCAAACCGCTTCGTACCGGATCAAACCGGTAAACTGTTAGAAAATGGCGGAAATTATCAGGGGTATTATATTAAGATGGTCTTGGTTCAGACGTTTTGGTCCAGATTTATTAGTAGGTTAGGTGTTTGTTCAAGACATAGGCTCGACCCCTATTACATGGAACCTAAATACGTGTGAGCTGTGGGTGTACATTAGTACACGTCTGCCTAACCCTTAGGGGATTGCAGCCGTGATGGTTTCTTAAACGAAATTGTGATTTTAGAATTCATTAGACGTTTAATTCAGAATTCAGTTCAATATGCATTGGTAATAGTGTGTATTTTGACTATTTGTACTGCGACCAATTTAGTCCATTCTATTTATTCTTAGTATCTATATTCTCTAATGGCTTTTCTTAGCAAGCTTATATTCTATTTACTAAGACAAGAGTAAGACAGTAACAGAACGAATCAAAGGAAAACGAATGTGGTTTACTGAAACATAAACACACCCAGACTTTGCCGGTATGTTTAAGCCCCATGTCATAGTTGGCGAGCCTGTTGCTCGTAACTGGCCACAAATTATATTCTGAAATTCCTTATAACACGACTCGACTTGGGAATCGATCCTAGGACCTCACTCTTTTTGATCCTCTTAATAAAGGATCAAAACTAAACGAGGCAGTTAATTCCACATCAATCAATTAAACATTTTCAAACACGGCAAGTCCAATGTATTTTGTCTTATAGCTCTCAGAATAAACTTTCTTTCAACTAAAGATCGATCGTGTGTCTGCAAACAGCGCCCCTTCGATCTTCCAACAGATAACTGATCTAACAAGACAATTGACAAACCCTTAGAGACGTCTCGTGTCGTGTCGTGTCGTGACGTAATGAATAAAATATCGTGCTGTGTAAAGCGACCCTCGGCCTAAGCTCATCAGGAATTACGTGTTGTATTGACGGGGCGGGTATACCGTTATGGAATTGAGCTAGCATGTTGGATAGACATTCATTACTGGATATACATACGATACGACTATTATAAAAGTCAGCTAGCCTAGTGGGTATAAGCGCGACTGATACGGTCAAGGTCTTACATTCGATTCCCAGGTCGAGATAAGTGTTATTGGGTTTTCCAAAGTCAAAGTCAAAGATATTTATTACTTAAGACGGTGTACATGAAGTGTTTTACAATTTTTGTAGGTTTCAACAGTCTACCCAATCGGGTGTAGCAATATAAAAATGTTAAATTCTAATAAATTTAATTTTCAACTGTACTAAAAATCTTATAAACAATCTTATAAAAATGCCTCAATACCAGCTCTGAGGTTAGAGTTTAGTCCAGATTTAGATGAAATTTGGAAGACCTGAAAAAAGATCCTGGATTGGATATAGAATCCTTTTTTCGCTTGCGGGAAGAACTATGGATCTGGGTACCTACTTATACATAATTATAATTATTTTGTGTTCAAAATAATATTTTATTATTAATAAAGATGATTTTTTAATGTTTATGTAATTAATTTTGTTTTGAGTGTTTATTTTGTATTATGTATTTTGATTATTTTTTTTATGTTCTTTTTGTATTACAAACACAAATGATTTTGTTAATGAATAAATAAATTGACTGATTGATTAACTACCACAAAATCCGAAATTTATGCGGGCAGTACTAGCATTTCACAATATACCACCACGCTATCTTTCCCTGAAGGGTTGAGCAGAAGTGTAGCCATATTAAAAGAAGATTTTTTTTACGTAATCCTGACAAGATATACATAAAATACAATTATTTAGGGGTTCTGCTACGCGCTGTCTGCGACAAAAAAAGGTTAGCAGTCTTTTGGGATTCAGAATGTTTTAAAGTAATTGTTATTAGGATAAAAAGTTGCCAAACTGACACACAACAGAACCTTACAACATTAATATAGATCAAATGTACATTGTCTTATAGGAGGGGAATACCTTACTTTTAAAACTTTTAATATAGCTCTCAGCTATAACTGAGACAAGTTTTAGCGTCCTCACTAAAATTACTGAGCTGGTTTCCATGCTGCACATAATTTTTTTAAATAATAAAGCCAATATTACTGCCAAGTGAGAGCGCTTGAGTTTGAATTCAAGGCACGCACCTCTGACTTTAACGGTGAAGGAAAACATTGTAAGGAAACCTGCATGCCTCAGAAATTTTCTCGGCGGCATGCAATAATAATGATAATTTTGCTATACATGACATAAATTCATAATATTCAAAAAACTTCATCAACAACCCATGTGCTGGTCACTGCTGGGTACGGGTCTCCTCTCGGGATGAGAGGGGTTAGGCTATAGTCCACCACGCTGGCCCAGTGCGGGTTGGCAGACTTCACAGGGTTTCGAGAAAATCTCTCAGACATGCAGGTTTTCTCCAAACGCGATAATTAATTATTAATACGCACATGATTATGAAAAGTCAGAGGTGTGCCTTGGATTATGAACTTGAGACCGACGACTTGGCAGTGTAGTGGTCACATCCATAAGCTATCACTTTACTGATAAAGCTAAAAATTTAAACGAAAATTTTAAGGCTTATTTCACCACCTAGCAAGTTCCCGTTAAAATTACATGTAAATGTTGTCCTATTTTTTAATTAATCCGGCAGTTATCCAGAGATGGTTAAGCAGGCCCTTTTACCAACAAATCATCGAACAAGCTCGCTCCGCCACCCTTCACTGTGTGTCATAACAAAACCGTCCGACAGCATCATCTGAAACGTCTGTCATTTCTGGATGCCTTCTCATTTCGCGGCTCAACGGCTCTATTCCTTTTGATTCCCTTCATTATACCCAAGTGTGCTTCGAAGTAATAGAAGCGCTTCGGATAATACGATACTTCTCATGACGAGTTTTAAAAATGTTTGTGCGAGTATTTTTGCAAGCTTTTCCTTGTGTCAAATGGAGATCCGATTTAGATAATTGTTAAAGAATAAGGTTTTTTCATAGCAATTTTATTAGTCCTAACCTCCGGACCATCACGACTGTATAACATCAAAGGGTTAGACAGAGGAACCCACAATTTACTGGTTTTTTCTAGGTCGCAGATAATAGGGGACGAGCCTATTGCCATAAACCGTGCACGTATCAAAAGTCTGAGCTGCTACTGAAAATTTTATAGAAAAACTCGATAACACTTTGCTCTAACTGGGAATCAAACCTAGGACCACTGGCGTAGCCGTTGGGGTTAGCCTCACGAGGCAGTTAACTGTTATTTACATTACTTTTGAATTGTCAAAAACAATTGTTTGAATACGGTTCTAAATAGTGTTTATATTTGTTAAACTAAAGTCACTGGTCTAAAGATTCTAAGCGCGACTGCTATGCTATAGGTCTTGGGTTCAATTCCCGGTTAGAGCGTTGTTGGGCTTTTCAAGTTTCTGTGAAATTTCTTAAAATTGAAATTTTCTGTTCGGTCGATGGCACCATCGCCCCCTATTCCATGGAACCTAAACATACTGGCGAATTTTGGGTGTACAGCAGTACACCTGTGCCGAACCTTGTGAAGAATACAGGCGTAATGATATGAAATCTTATGATATCATAACCAGTAAAACATATTATAAAATGTTTCAAACGGTAAATAATACCGTCTCCGGAAGTCTTTAAACAAGTACATTTAAGTGCACTCCAACGAAGAGAAAATTGGAAGCAATAAAACAATGTCACAATAGAATTTTATACTTCATACTGTATTATAAAATGGTAGAGAGGGATGGAGCTATACAGGCTGTATAGCGCCATCTCTTTCTATGTCGCTCTAATAGTGCTCACTACTGTCCTTGTTCTACAAAAGGTCATTTTCTCTAAACTGTTCTTAGTTATTATTTACTTTAATTCAATACAAGGAGCTTCAAAGTAGTGTGGCCATGTTTTGGGATAAGTCTCGTTTTTATAGTATTATTTATTTTGCGTACAACCTTTTTTAATGAGACTTGACGAGTAAATTGGAAAACTAAAGGCCGTTTGACAACAAAGAATTTCGAGACCGGTCTCAATTGTTATATTTTAAATAGAATTACTTGGAAATTCTGTGTTTTGAAACGTTTCAGTGATTTTATTCTGACTTTTTAGTAATTACACAAAGGAGTATCTATTATTTGATTGTTAGTTTAGGATTCCAGTAAAATAATTGCCAGAATTATTATAGGATAAAAGGCTCATTTAACTATGTGATTTTTTTTATTTTTTTGCTGTTTTATTTGAAACAAACAGGTAAATAATACGAGTATTATACTAATATTAACAAAATAATCAATTATTTTTATTTTTTACATTAATTATTTGATATTTTTAAATAAATTATCAAGAAGTAGTAGTGAAGATCAAAAAGATTTTTTTGTGTACTAAGTAAATGCTGGGATAATTTAGTATTTTAACCCTGTCATAGACAATATTATCTGTAATATAAATTGCGGTTTATTTAAAATATATCATATTATAGCTGCGTGTGTGGTCACTATGACTAGGGTGATTTAAAGTCGGTTTTCTGGTTTTTAGGTTAATTTAAAGGTAATAAGTGTATTTTTACGAGATATTTTCCTTTTCGGACATTCAAAACCTACTTGGGCGTTTTTTATCAAATCTATCGAAACAGGAAAAGACTACAAGGAAAACGACGAAGTTCATTTAGGATTGAATTATTTGCTTGAACAAAAATATAACTAGTGTTTTATTTATAAACCAAACATTGCGTGGACAGTGAAGGAAAACGTTGAGATAAAACTTGCATGCCCTAAAAACTTTTGAGGAGACATTAAAATGAAATCTTCACACTAGATCTTATTATAATATCAGACTAAAATCTATCTAGCTTTTTTTACCAAAGGAAATATGGCATATGGGTGCATCATCCATAGGCTACAGTAACCGCTTATCATCAAGTGGATCTAATGCTTGTTTGCCACCTAAGTGGTGTAAAAAAATATCTTCTGACTCATATGTCTCTTTTATTGATAGAACCTAAAACCAGATAAAAGAATAAAATGGCAATATCATTCGATCACACTGCATGAGTTAAAAATATAGCTATGGAGATGTTATTTTAAATCTCTTAGGATAAAGAGCAAAAACTGTTTAGTAAAACAATAGGTAGTACGTCACATGTCATTTCTATGTCATTCATGTCAGTTTGACGATGAAAAAGCACCCAAAACACTCTACTCTATATGACACCAAAAAATACACAAAATCCTACGTACAGTAACAACACTGTGTAGTCCTTCATTTGGGCTACAACGGATACCGCTGTCCGAACCAGGCCATAAAATAAATTGAAATTTTGCTATGCAGGTGTCCGAACGAACACGTAATATAGGGAGAAGCTTTGCCCAACTTTTACGAACACCTTTTGTCACGGACTCAGAACGTTTATCGATATATCTGATGAAAACTGAATTGTTTCTTTGCGGTGTATTCTGGGCGCTATGAAAAAATAGGTTTTGCAATATGAAATAAGCAATTTTGGAATGTATCTTTAGGCCTATGTTCTGCGATCGTATTTCAGGACTTCAAGCTCTAAGGTTTTCAATTTAACTGTATTTTTTTGTTTGTTTACGCGATATCTTAGCCGATTGTGAGCAGATTTCGACTATTTCTTTTTTTCTGATTCTTTCTAGTTTCTCCTATATCGGTTTTACACCACAAATTATTTGAAGTCGTTTTTTTGTCATACAAAGTTGTTACGCCATTTTATTCAAGGTACTTGGTATTATTTTTTGTTTTCGTGGACTCATGAGCGTTATAATAAATAAACCAGTTAAACTATCGGTAAAATTTATCTTAAATTCACGTTCTTATACTTTTTCGCGGCTTACATCTATGTAATATCAATGTATTAAAAAGAAAAAGAACAAACACAAATTTAACCTAGTCTAATTTTACATTTTAATCAGCTCAGCTTTGTTTCTTACAGTGTCATCTTACGAAGAGTAATTATTTTACTATCTGACATTTCCAATCCTTAAGGAATCCATTTTGATGCCATCAGTTTACGAACACTACCCACGCCCTTAAAATCCTTTTGGCTTAATACGACTCCCCACGCGAATGTCGAATACTTGCTATTCTTAGACCAGTATTGTACTAAAACCAATCTGTGTATATAAACTTTAAACTGACATTGATTATCGACGATACAGAACGTTACTAAGGAGATTAAACGTCTATTTTTGTTCTGGAATTCTATCCTTTATTCCTGTACTATTAAATGAGCAATATTTGTATTTATATTTGTCTCGATCTCGCAAACGGCTCTAACGTTTTTAATGGAAGTTGCAGTATAGGTTCACCGGGCAAAAAAGTCACATACCTATCTGGGAAAATTCGTATTCTCTATTTTCACCTGAAGAGATATTCCGTCGCTCTGATACTTAATCATTATGTACCATCATACTTGTACTGTCGAAGGATTTGGCAGAACTACACGATAACGTCTTAGAAAAGAAACAAAATTAAATATCAGATCAAAAACATTCGGCGAAGATATCGCGTAACATACATACCTCTTCCTTACTATAAAGCAACTATACATACACACAACATTATTATGGTGTGATTAGGTCCCATGTAAATAGGAGCGAGCCTATTGCCATTATCCGGGCAAAAATTCAAAACTCCGAACTGCGACTGAGAATTTAATAGAAAAACCTAATAACACTTTGCTTGACCTGGAAATCGAACACAAAAACCTCGAGCATAGCATTCGCAATTAGGACTACTGAGCTAACGAGGCAGTCTTAGAGATAGTTGGTTAAAAAAGGAACGGCCGGTTAAATAAAATTATCCCGACTAATAACATGGTCAAATTACTAAACACTTGCAACACTAAGCGTTCTATTTCACGGTGGCGCGGCCCATTCACGGCACGTATCGCTTATTCGCAGCGACTTATAAACGGCGCTGTGAATGGGCGGAATAGTTTTACGATCCGGTAATGGGAGAGTTTTGCTTTCAAATAAGTGGGTAGTTTTAGTTAGCATATGTTTTTCGAAGATTTTTTTGTTAGTGTTTGTTCGCGTATTTTTTCTTAATACTTATAAAACTAATGTATAATAAATAAACATACCATCACGCCTGTATTTCCCGAAGGGGTAGGCAGAGGTGTACTAATTTACAGCATTTCGCCGGTATGTTTAGGTCCCATGTAAAAGGGGGCGAGCCTATTGCCATCAACCGGGCACAAACCCAGACACCGAGCTGCTACTGGGAATTTAAAATTATAGAAAAAAGCTTTTTCCTATATCTTTTCTCAGGATGCAATCTATCTGAAAAATCGAAATCTGTTCTACAGTTTAGGTGTAAAAAGTAGCAGATGGACAAACAAAGTTGCTTTTTGCATATTTGTCATATTTGTATAGATCCTTATGTACAGTCAACAATAGAATAAGGTATACATGCAGCTCACCAGTGTAGTCTGAGATACAGAGCAACTACACTGGACCTATATATGGCACATCCATGGGTACACTTATACTTTCTTTCTTTCACTATTACCTAAGACATCCTATACACAATTTATAAAATCTACTAAAGCTATATGTTACCATAAGATTGTGAACACCATCATCTTCCTGCCCTTGTCAAAATTCATTTGTGGTCGGCGCAGCCTATCCTTTTCTTCCATTCATCCCTGTTAGCCGTCACCTGCTCATTCAATCCCTTTACAATCATAGCGAACTTAACACAATCCACCCATCTTTTCTTTGGCCTCCATCTATCCCTCCGTTCTTCAACATTCAATGTCATCACTCTTTAAGTCACATGCGTTTCATCCAATCGTTCAAGATTAAAAAAATAATCATAAATAAATAAATATTCTGGGACATTTTACACAGCACCATCTAGTTCCAAACTAAGCAGAGCTTGTACTATGGGTACTAGACAATGGATATAATACTTATATATACTTTTTTTTGTAAATACATACATATAATACATAAGAAACACCCAGACAAACACAAACACTTATATTCATCACACAAATATTTGTGTCATGTGGGAATCGAACCCACGACCTCGTGATGAGCAGTCCGGTACTCGAACTATTAGACCACAGACGTCGTCAATTTGATTTGAACTGAGATTGTGAACATCATTAGGTTATAATCTCGTGAGATTGTCAACTGTCCATAATTGCATACAGTTGTCGCCAAACTTATTGTCCGGGTTGAAGTTGGCACGAGCTAACTTTAACCCGGCCGTAAAAATCGAAGAAAGAAAAATATCGGATTAAAATTATGTAAAACGACAGCCTACGTCTTAAGCTTTCGTTTTTATTTATTACAATCTAATATTTTTCTTTCTCCGATTTTTATGGACGGGTTAAAGTTAGCTCGTGCCAACTTCAACCCGGACAATAAGTTTGGCGAGAACCACTTATTATCTTTGTATTGCTTAGGCAAGTACTGTAACCGAACAATGAAAACAGAATAGAACCAAAAAATAATACAGGAATTTGTAATGAGCATGTTACAGTTCGTACACAATACGCTCGACTTTATTTTGCAGTCGGGTACCTAAGTACTGTGATATTAATGGAAACCCCGAAAAAATCATAAATTACGTGACCCGTTTATATTAGATAACCTCTAGACGTTTTAATATTTTTAATATATATTAAGAATTTGCTATCAATTACTTTTCGTCAGTAGATAAATAAATAAATATAAATATCTTGGGACATTTTTACACAGCACCATCTAGTCCCAAACTAAGCAAAGCTTGTACTATGGGTACTAGACAATGGATATAATACTTATATACTTTTTTTTGTAAATACATACTCATAATACATAAGAAACACCCAGACAAACACAAACATCTAAGTTCATCACATAAATGTTTGTGTTTTGTGGGAATCGAACCCACGACCTCGTGATCAGCAATCCTGTACTCGAACCACTAGACCACAGACGTCGTCGTAGATAATATTTTTAAAAGTTTTACGATGTGATTGTTGAGCGTATGTTTGTTTCGCCAACATTGGGACATATATGGGACAAAATAATATCTTCCACGGATTTTTTTTTAATCCTGTTCTCTAGTGTGGGAGCGATAGACTCGCCCCATACATGAGACTTTTTTTTATACCACTAAGGTGGCAAACTAGCATACAGCCCGCCTGATGGTAAGCGGTGACCTAGGCTGGGAAAACATCACATACTATGTACTATGTACTATGTTACTATTACTATGTAAGTACTATGGTACTTTTTTGTGCGTCATCAACCGATTAATCACTGCTGGGATCGGGTCTCCTCTCAGAATGAATGGGGTTAGACTATAGTCTACCACGCTAGCCTAGTGTGGGTTGGCAGACTTCACATGCCGTTGAGAAATTCTCTCAAGCATGCACGTTTCCTCACGATGTTTTCTTGCACCCTTGTAATCGTACGAGAGGTCAGAGGTTCGATACGAACTCGAGACCTAGGACTTGGCAATCCTGTCGTCATACCCCTAGGCTTTCACTGCGTATCAGTGATATTAAGGATAAAAAAATATCCTGGGACATTTTACACAGCGTCATTTAGACCCCAACTAAGCAGAGCTTGTACTATGGCTACTAGACAATGGATATAATACTTATATACTTACTTTTTTCTGTAAACACATCTATACTAATATTATAAAGCTGAAGAAATTGTTTGTTTGTATGTTTGGTGAAAAGCGCTAATCTCAGGAACTACAGGTCGAACGAAGTCGCGGGCAAAAGACGAGTCCATATAATACATAAGAAAAACCCAGACAAACACAAACACTTAAGTTCATCACATAAATGTTTTTGTTCTCTGGGAATCGAACCCACGCCCTCGTGATCAGCAGTCCGGTACTCGAACCACTAGACCACAGACGTCGTCAATTTGAAGATTTCGTCAGATTGAATTTGTATTGTTTATCATTTGACCTAGACTCGGACAACATAATGATGGTATTTTTTTGTGCATGCACGTTTTCATTATATCCCTAAGTATTCAACGATATGGACATAATAACCTAAACCTAATAACCTAAAGCGCCAGATAGACGCATGGTTTTTAAGGACCGCGGTCTTTAAGTTCGCGTACTTACTCGGTTCAATCTGTGACAGACGGTTTGAAAGGCCGCGATCTTGCGGTGACACACGGGCGAGCAAACTCAACATACCATCATACCATCACGCTTGTATTCCCCGAAGGGGTAGACAGAGGCGTACTAATATACACCCACATTTTGCCAATATGTTTAGGTTAGCCCGTGTAATAGGGGGCGAGCCTATTGCCATCAACCGGGTACAAATCCAGACTCCGAGCTGCTACTGGGAATGGGAAAAACCCAACAACACTGCTCGACCCGGGATTCGAAACCAGGACGTCTAGCGTAGCAGTCGCAATCGCTTACTCGCCCGTCTATCCAGCCTTTAAAAGCTCACAGGCACTTAAGTGAACAATAAATGTTTATTTAAAAAATCAAGTGACTTACCATTAACCCTTTACAGGTCTGGAATACCTAAGTATATGTAAATTGAACTTCATTCGTTCTTAACCTTGATGTAGTAAACTAAACTTAGTCAGTTATTTATATTAAAATATTTGAGTGCATTTATACGTAATCGTGCCTAACATACCACGAAAGTGTTATTTTACTTTTTTTATTATTTATTTATTTATTATACACTTTATTGCACACCAATAACACAATAACTACAAAGAAATTAGGAAAAAAATAAAAAAAGTTAATGTACAATGGGCGGTCTTATCGCACAAGGCGATCTCTTCCAGACAACCTTTGGATGGATATCAAGAAGGAAAACAAACAGTGGGTACTGTGGGTAGTGTAGGTGTACTAAAATATATCGTATGTTTAAAATAATAATTAATAAAAAATATTTGACAGAATAATAAAAATAGGTACATATTATGTAAAATATAATTATATTTATATATAAGTATATGTAATACAATTTATTTACTTTAATTTGTTTATTTTCTAGATTTTAATGTGTTTTGTTTGTTAGTTACTGTAATTGGTGATATTTAAATAAATAAGTAAATCACTTATGTTATTTTTAATGAAGGAAAAAATTGGCTGGCGAGCAGGATTCGAACCTGCGTCTTCTGGTTCGGTAGGTTAGCGGTCAAAGCGTCTGGTGTACCGAACCAGAAGACGTAGGTTCAAATCCTGCTTGCCAGCCCATTTTTTCTTTAATTAAAAATAACTTGTAATCTTAGCATGGAAAATGCTTAAAAAATACAAAAAGATAAATCACTTCTGATTAGTTAGGCAGCGGTGTAGGTACTGCTGTTCATTCAGTGTGTACCGTTATGTTTAGATTCCATGTAATAGGAAGCGAGCCTGTGAAACTCCGAGCTAATACTTAGAATTTTATAAAAAGCTTCATATAAACCCTAAATCGATAATCGAATCCTCGACCATAGCAGTTGCGCTTACAACAGCTAGGTTAACGAGACAGAAATAATATCTACCTATACGAGTGAATACATCAATCAAAATTTTATTTTTATTTTATGTAATTTTTTATTTTTATTTTGTGTATTCAGAACTTGTTGTTAGTCACTAAGAAATAAAACAAATTATTGTAGCAAAGATAATTTTGACATCTCGTTAGATTTTGTAGTATGCTGTCAAAACGTCAAAAGTATTCCATTGTCAAAAGTTATAAATCGTTTAAAAATTTAAATCTTAAAAATATAAAATAGATATACAATATCTATGAACTCAGTTCTGACAGTTACGCTAATATTAGAATTTGAAATAAAACTGTCTCTACAGATATTGAAATAAAACTACTTTTTACGGATTTTATCGCGTTATATTGATATTATTTTAATCCCGACGTTTCGGACCCTTTACAGCGTCCATGGTTACATAGGCCAAACTAAACGAAGCATAGGGACTCGCGTAAAAGAACACATCGCTGATGTCAAACACCGCCGTTCTGGAAAGTCTGCAATTTGTGAACACACCCTTGACAAGGCCCGGCATTACATCAGATTTGATCAACCACAAGTCCTCGCAAAAGAAAACCGATTCCTACCCAGGATGATTCGTGAGGCTATTGAAATTAAAAAACATCCAAATTTCAATAGAGAAGATGGCTGGGTCTTACCACCTGCTTGGAACCCTATTATAGATTCAATTAAATCTAAATCCAAGCCAAATACTGCAAGACCGAAGGATACGGTGAGCTCGTTCTGCGTGAATCGGATTGCCAACAATTAACAAAAATGTAGGGTAGCTGTTAGTAATTGAAACGTCAAGACGCCTACCACCTTAGTCACCCGTGACCATGGACGCTGTAAAGGGTCCGAAACGTCGGGATTAAAATAATATCAATATAACGCGATAAAATCCGTAAAAAGTAGTTTTATTTCAATGTCTAGTATTCGCGTAAGTGTCAGAAATCAGTATGTCTCTACAGATTTTATAAAAATCTTCAAAGTATAATACGTAAGCAATAAAATCCGTAAATACTATTTTTATTTCTATAGAGTAGGTGTAAATATTATTTTAAGAAAAACCATAATTCCCTATTTTTATTACGAATCCATAATTTTGATTCGTTTGTCTCTTGCCTTTGCCTGAACTATCACTAAATTTTGCTTGCCAAATTGACAGTGTATATTGACGCTAGTTTTAATATTTTAAAACAAAACTAGGCGGTGTTTGATAACAATATAACATAATGTAATAATTAATAATGAAATTAATTTCATCATCTTTCAACTTTAACTTAAATAAACTAATTAATTTAGGTATACTCGAAAGGTATTCGAACCGCTATAATTTATCAAATGCAACTAAGTACTAAAGTAACTTGTTCATATCTTAATTTAAATCAGGTTTTAACAATTAATCAGCAAGAAGGTCGTATAGCTCAGCGAACGAGGCAGAATTTTATTACATTGCAACACAACACGTTTATAGTTTTAATAAAATGTAGTGTTGCAACCGAGGTGCGGGTTATCAATGACGAATTTCATATTATTTTTCTGAATTTATGAACGCTCTCGTGAACAGATTGCGAGAGGATGTATGTGTATTGAGTAGCTGCGTGACCAGCTTGGACAGAATACCAGCGGTTGATACGCCCCGTGCTGTGGACCACCATGCTGAGTCCAAGATCTTTTAGTCTATTTCAGATTTAGCTGTTTAAGCAAGTGTTCTGTATTGTTAATTATTTAATTCTTATTAGTGATGCATGAATATTGAATAGTTATTAGTTTTTGGTTAAATCTGTACACAAAAGATAAAATTCATGGATTTGTATCTGGTTCATAGCTAATTGGCCATAGGCTCGTCCCTTATTACAGGGGATGGAAACATAGCGGCAAACTGTGCGTGTGTGTGCACTATACACCTCTGTCTAACCCTTCGGGATACAGGCGTGATGGTATGTTCATGTTATATCATTCCCAAAACTCCCAAAGCATACAGTTATAAGTATATTTTATATCTTCACATACAAAAAATCTAGTCTTAAAAAAATCAAATTCGACGTGCTAAGACCGCACGTCTCTTGCTAGCTTCTTTCACTCGGGCGCACTCGTTTTATTTATTACTACGCGGTACACCACTGACTCTTAATGTTGCCCAGTCACGAATTGAGTTATACAAGTTGTAATATTTTCTTTTTGCTGACAACACTGATGGATTTTCTTTACTTTACTTTTATGGAAATCAATGAGATACATGTTTCGGTTTTTAATGTTTAGTTGGATAATGGTTTATGGGATTTCTGTATAGGATTTATGTTTACGAATTTCGTTGGCCTCGTCAGCGGGACTGCCACGTTCGACGTCATCACCAACCTATTAACTGTCCCACTGCTGGGCACGAGTCTCCTCTCCTCTCAGTATGATAGGGATTAGGCTATAGTTCACCACGCTGGCCTAATACGAGTTGGCAAACTTCACATGCCGTCGAGAAAAACATATTAAGCTTTCCCACACAGTCCATCCATATTTTCTTGGGTCTTCCTCTTCCCTTATATCCATCCACATTCAAAACCTTTTTGGTAACATGTTTTTCAATTCTACGCATCACACGTCCATAGCACAAAGCGGGTAATTTGGATCTTTATTACACAAATGCAGTGTACACCTAGAAACATATTTTAAGAAATAAGAACAGAAAAATGCAACTAAAAGCTTCAATTATTCCCGAAAACGGGAAATCCAGACAATACATTCTGAAATTCTATTTTACCTATACGAGGTGGAAGGGACATCGACGCATATCCGAATATCATGAGTTTAGTACATGATTCTGGACCTGCGTTGAAATTTTCCGTTACTTTTTTCAACAATTTTTTTTTCTGCAATATTTTTTACTTCATGTAATAAAACATTATTTCTATCTACCCAAATTAGATTTATAATAAAAAAATCATTATTTCATTTATTTTAGATCGCGCGCGCAATTACATTCACTGCGGAGCGTTATGATCGCATTTTTAGCAATACACTGCGCGCTCAAAAATGTCTATATCTGTAATAACCGATCATTTTCTACATGAATGACCTAGGTCATTTTATTTTTTACCTTGAGTGAAACCTTGTTACGACGTTTGTGCGTCGATGTCCCTTCCACTTTGTTTCGAAACTGACACAACACATGGTCATAATACTTAACCAATTTGTAAAATAACTGTTATAACAGATAAAACCACAAGCCCAATTACAACTACAACAACTATAACAGAAGATCGCAAAGATTAAAACAACAAATCATTAACTATTAATATAATTTCCAATAACTGTGCGATAATAATTGATTAATTAACTCGGGAGCTTGCGTTAATGTATTAGGTAATGCGCACACTGGCGATGCGGCAAAGGAATTTTTGCTGACGAACAATAATATAACTAATTTTATTTAGGTGTTTGCCGCGATTTCACTCGCATCCTAAAAGACCTTTTTAGCCCCCGACGCAAAAACGATGGGGTGTTATAAGTTTGACGTGTCTGTGTGTGTCTGTCTGTGGCATCGTAGCTCCCCAACGGATGGACCGGTTTTGATTTAATTTTTTTTATTTGAAAGGTGAATTAGTCGGGAGCGTTCTTAGCTATGTTTGATGAAAATCGGTCCAAGATGGCCGCCGCTACAAAATAGCGGATTAGATATTTTTTCAAAACTCCGTCAATATGGGTATCAAATGAAAGGGCTTAACTAGTAGAATACTATACACTATGATAAATTTGAAATCCAAGATGGCCGCCACCACAAAATGGCAAATTACATTTCGTGTCGGGGGGTTTCAAAATTTTTAATTTAGGTTAGGTTAGTTATATATAATAAATAATAAATAAATAAATATCCTGGGACATTTTACACAGCACTATCTAGTCCCAAACTAAGCAGAGCTTGTACTATGGGTACTAGACAATGGATATAATACTTATATACTTTTTTTTTGTAAATACATACTTATAATATATAAGAAACACCCAGACAAACACAAACACTTAGTTCATCACATAAATATTTGTGTCTTGTGGGAATCGAACCCACGACCTCATGATCATCAGTCCGATATCATTCTAGCTTTCCGCCAGTGGCTTCGCCCGCGTGGTCTGGGGATTTCCTATAACTTTCATCCCCTATTTCAACCCCTTACAGCCCTTTTTTCTCATTAAAAAGTAGCCCATGTCCTTTCTCTATCTGTGTGTGTACCAAATTTCATCTAAATCGGTTCAATAGATTTGGCGTAAACGCGTGACAGACAAACAGACAGACAGAGTTACTTTCTCATTTATAAGGATGTGCTATTCTGATGTATAAGCTTTTACTGTAAAGTCCTTTCCTTGCCGTGCCGTCCCGCTAGTATGCGCAGGTCTTTAGAGTATAGTGTGTTTAGTTGTAATAAGATCAATGTTATCTATTAATACAATATGTCTAGACTTTATCGTGACCTATATAAACTTAATATAAAGGGTTGGCCGGTAATATACAGGGCTATCGGAGAAGTGACGTCCAAAGATTACATTTAGATTTACAGTTCTCGCCAAACTTATTGGCCGGGTTGAAGTTAGCGAGAACTATAACCCCTCCGTTAAAATCGCAGAAAGAAAAATATTGGATTAAAATGATTTAAAATGACAGCCTACGACATGAGCTTTCTTATTTTTTTATTACAACCCAATCTTTTTCTTTCTCCGATTTTTAGGGTCGAGTTATTTTTAGCTCGTGCCAACTTCAACCCGGACAATAAGTTTGGCGAGAACTGTACCTCTAATCAAGGGGTATTCGAATCACTCCCATGTATGTTCCGCGATTTTCAGTTGTTTAGAAGATACAATTATTTTTTCGTAATTTTCACCTGACATTTAATTTATATATTTTTTTCTCTTCGAGTACTATGGTTCGATTAGGTTTTTTTATGATAAGGTGATAACTATAATATCTTATATCTTCCGTAAAAATGTGAAATACCTAGGTAATACTTATGGTTATGGAACATGACTAAAATTGAGTTTATAGTTAAAAATTTCTGCGCAAACATTTTAGTCACAAAAGTTGTCCAAAGTTTCGTTTGGTCTGAGCAGTGAAAAAGTACATATTTATAAAAGTTTTAGTACATAAAACAGTACCATCTAGTTTCAAACTGGTACGAAACATGGGATATAATATATATATATATATACTCACTAATATAATAAAGCTGAAGTGAAACGCGACAGTTGCAAGTACTACATATGTATTCATTTCTTTTTTATTTCAACCAAATATTTCTTAGACATTGAAGTCGACGTAGAAAGCAAAATCCTCGACACGTTCACCATAGAGTACCTCAATGATGTACTTTCGATATCCGACCACGCTTCCTTTTTACTTCGGTACGGTCAGCACGCGAAACTAAAAATCGCAACGAAAATGGTACGCAATAAAAGCATACGCGACTGCAAAGCTAGAGCTCCTGGGTTCAAATCCCAGGTCAAGCTACATTTTATTGGATTTATTTCTTTTATGAAATTCGCAGCAGCAACTCTAAGGCTGATATTCAGAAACGAGACTCAGCATGAACTTATGCTTCCGTATGTCAAAATCGAGTGCTTACGTTCAAATTTGTATTCAGAGATGTTCGGAACACTGCTTAAACTTCGCGTGAACTATGCTAAGCCTAAGTAGTCAATATCGGTTACTTTAGCTTTCTAAGCAGTGGATCTAGCGCCACCCGGCGGACAAAGCTGTAGTTATTTTTGGTAGTTTGATATATTTTTATTTACTTAGATTTATTAAATAGCTGTTTCATATCATTTTATTTAGTTTTTTTATAGAATAGATAATATGTCGATGTAAGTAAATATTGTTTGTCAATAAAAACTTTTTATCTTACCATATAACTTTACATTAAATGTGTATGTGGTGCTTTTATTGTGAAACCAAATATTTCTTGGCGAAAATAATACCTAGATGTTAGCGCTGTTTACTGTGACAATGTTGCAACAAAAACAATTTCTATCTCAGATATTGTTGTTTCGCTCACTCTTATGACATTACATATATTGCTATCCTTTATTTATAACAGAGCGTAGGCTAAGTTAAGACGGACGAAGTTTGAGACGTACTATGTTTCTGAATACCACTTTTTAAGATGCGGTAAGCCGATTCTTGTCTTAGACTGATCTAAGCCCGTCTTACATGAATATCTCTGAATGTCAGCCTAAGGCTTATATTCAGAGACGATGCTAAGCATAAACTTAGGCTTCCGTATGTCAAATTGTAATACAAATTTGTAATACAAATTTGACATACGGAAGCATTACTTTACGCTTAGCATCGTCTCTGAATATTAGCCTAAGTTAGATTTTGTGCCCGGTTGGTGGCAATAAGCTCGTCCCTTATTACAGTAGACGTAACCACATGGGCTAATTATGTGTGTACAATAGTACATCTCTGTCTAACCCTCCACGAAACTCGCGTGAGTATGATTTGATGTTGGTTGGAATATACGCATAGTACCTAATAATACAAAATGTGGTCAAAAGTGTCCCCAAATTTCAACTTGCAATGACATTAACTGAATGGGGTTCGATCGAAAGTTTGCGGTCACAAATCTGACCCTATCGAACTATTGTGGCGTACCCGATCCTAAAACAAGCCCATTTAGCTTAATTAGGAGAATTAAGGGTCGGCCACACGATCAATTTTTATAGGAAGTTTAGTTTGAAGGATTTGTATTGTGTGTGTAAGATTGGGATTGACTTATTTTTTATTCATGAAAAATCTTATTTAATAAACAGTAAAAAGTAAAGTTGATGTTTAATTACTTGGGTTGCAGAATTCATACGGAATATGCAGGACTTAATATTTAATTAAAATTAACTTAGCTAATCAAGTTTAAGTTAAATAAATTTATTTTAACTTAATTAAATTATTATTGACTAAATTTTATAGCATAATAATATGTAAATTATTATGTAAGTACTAATATTTTATAAAAATATGTATTGGATTCTGAACAACATAGACCATTTTATCTCTAATAGTTTTTTGGGACGTGGATAATACCCAAAAAAAACCCTTCCATAAAAAAAATATTTTAAAAACCATAGGCATTAGGCAACTCCTAGTCTATTAAAAGATCCCCAACTCCGGTAAAGACACAGCCAGCAGTATTTCTACAAAAAACTATCTTGAAATTTTAACCATGCCATTAGAAACGAGATTTTTCCGATAATGAAGACATTTTTATTCCTAAGAACTTAAGCCGGTCGCAGTCTAAAAGTCAAATTAATTTGTTCCCGAGCCATTTAACTACTATCTAACTATTCCGCCACATTGGTTTTAGCGTAACTGGCGCGTCTGTTACTTGAGTTCGGATTTGACCTTAAGATCACAGAGATAGATTAAATAAAAAAATAAAAAATACTATATTCAATTACACATAAAATATAAATATTCAACCCATATACTGTCCCACTGCTGGGCACGGGTCTCCTGTCAGTATGAGAGGGATTAGGCTGTAGTCCACCACGCTAGCCTAATGCGGATTGGGAGCATTTGTTATTATACCCTATAATATGCTCATGTTTCAACAAGTCACACTATATAAAATATATTGTAGATACTATTATTGGTATCAGAGGTCAAAATCGGTCTTCAATCCAAATTAATCGTTTCAGAAATTTAAAAAAAGATTTCCATTTTTATTAAACCGTGTTTTGTTAACCCTACTCGCGTCCGGCGCACGCTACAACCCTGCCACACGCCCGCCACACGACATGCAATGTCGCACCATAATAATAACCTACAATATACACGTTCGACTCTGTCCGATATTACACCTCCGCTGAACCCTTGGGAATCAGTCTGATGGTATGATTACGCGGTATGTTTGCGAGGTTGTCTGTGAATAAAATATAATGTATATTGGGTACGGGGTAACTTGAAGACAGTGTGGTAAGAAGGAATCGCATACAAAGAGAAAAGATTTTTACTATTGCAGGTTTGTAATGAGTAAACTCATAAACTGCTGGACCGATTTCAAAAATTCTTTCACCATTAGAATGGTATATATTTTACGAGTAAACTAGGCTATAACTTATAATACCACGAGGGCGAAGCCGCTGGCGGAAAACTAGTTATAAACTAGTTACCTTTTTGAGAAGTATTTTGAGTATTTCGAGAAGACTTTCGATAAGTATAGTGTTGGTGGAAAAATTTCATCAAAATATTGTTCTAGTTTCCATAAAAGAGTATACAATACTGCTATACTTAGATGAGACTTCTTCTTCTTCTTTTTTAAAAGAGTAACTATGGAGTTTCTTGCCGGCTCTTCTCCATAAGTCCTACTTTTTTTTGGAACCGAGCAACTAGTTTGACTGTTCAAAAGTGCCTATTTATATGGTCTATTTGAAATAAAATATTTTGAATTTTGAATTTTGAATTTTGAGACAACATCCCAAACTTAAAAAAAAAATATGTTCAACCTAAAATATAAAATATCACTAACCCTGTTTATTTTTATTTCTTTTTCAATTCTAGAAATCCTTGATAGGTAAATAAATAAATTAACTTAACAACTTTCGCTTTCTTGTAATAAATCTACCTGAAAATGCCGGATATTGTATCCCGGATAAGATTAAGCCCACTTAAAAACTCTAAAAGTTGTTCGGGCTACCACAAATCGTTCGATACAACTCGGAAAATTCCCTATTCTGTCCCAAAACTTTCGAGGCTGGGTGGTTTATCACTGCCAAATGTAATTATGGCGGAAGAGAATTTATCGCACGGTGTTTTGGGTTGAACACATTTTGTTTTTAAGTTTGGTATGTTGTCTCATTATATACCTGTATTGTATACTCTTTTATGGAAACTAGAACAATATTTTGATTAAATTTTTCCACCAACACTATACTTATCGAAAGTCTTCTCGAAATACTCAAAATACTAATAAAAATGGTTTAATTTATTTAACTAAAAAACATTTAAGGGCCCAGCCTATTGGCATTAACCGGACACAATTCACTTAACCTGCTACTGAGAATTTCAAAGAAAAACCAGTTCGATCTGGGAATATAACCCAAGACCTGTAGCATAGCCATTCCGCACACTAGACTGATGAGACAGGTACCACGGGCACAACATGTTTCAACCGACTATTTTTTTACTTTTTGTCTGTTTGGCACCGACTTTATTTACATGTTTATATTCATATTGGGTATAAGTCCAGAGAGTGGGTTAGGCTATAGGCTAATCTTAGTCTAGTGTAGGTTATCAGAAAATCACCATCCAAGACCTGCTAAGGTATTTCCTCAAAGTAAATTGCTCTAGAGCAGGACAAAGGCATTGTTGATTCAGTCTGCTTTAGACTACATGCCATCTTAATACAATCACGCCAGTATTCAACGAATGGCTAAGCAGATATGATCGCACCTACGGAACAAATATTTTTATCGTAATTCATGTTATGTATATTTGACAGTCACTCAAAATTCAATTTAAACTATATCACTATAAAGTAGACAATAAAGTGATTATTAACTTCGTTATTTTGAGGAGCAACCTAGAATAAAAGTAAATGAAATTAAAGAAACTTTTGGCCCAGATTATATGCCCAAGCTGAAGACGTAATCCGATTATCATCGGCTCAATCCGGATAATTCCGGTTAAATCTGCTTCTATCTGTTTTCTAGACTATCCGTTACATAAATAACTAAATCCTGAACGAACAGCCCAACAAATTGTGTTGCGACAGTATTAGAAGACAACAAAACTTGTCAAGTTTGAGTCGGACACGCATTTTGGGTTCCGCATTTAATAAAAAACAATAACGTACTAACTTGGTATTTCTTTTTAGCCAGTTGAGAAATGTATTGCATGCAGGGATAAGCTATTCATTAAATAGGTTGTATTGCACGCAGTCTTCATTGAATGGGTGGTCTTTAAAAGGTAACGTTTGAATTCAAAATAAATAAGTATGTTATGTCTCTTTGCTTGTCCCTGAAATGCATTTTCCAACATTCATGTAATTTTCAAACTTAAAGAGCTTGTTTTTAACCCCCGACGCAAAAACGACGGGGTGTTATAAGTTTAACGTGTCTGTGTATGTGTGTGTGTGTCTGTGGCATCGTAGCTCCCGAACGGATGAACCGATTTTGATTTTGTTTTTTTTTTATTTGAAAGTGAATTAGTCGGGAGTGTTCTTAGCTATGTTTGATGAAAATCTGTCCAAGATGGCCGCCGCCACAAAATAGCGAATTACAATTTTTTTCACAACTCCCTCAAATGAAAGCGCTTAACTAGGAGAATACTATACACTATGATAAATTTCAAATCTAAGATGGCCGCCACCACAAAATGGCAAATAACATTTCATGTCGAGGTTTTCAAAATGTTTAATTTAAGTTTTTGCTTTTAAGTTAGTTTGTACCTAGGGTTATGCTAGTAACACTAGTAAAATATTCCTATTCAACAAAAGATATGTACACACATAACATAAATATACGAGACCGTTTTGTCTTACCGTACCCTAAAATCACGGAAATCTCAAGAGCAGATGTGGCCTAAATCCAGTTTTTTCGGAGTTCACCTTGACGGAGGTAATACAACCCTATTACCTAATCCAATATGCCAACGTTGGCTGTATTTAGGAATCTGTAGTCTTGTGACTTGCGTCCATCTTGTACTTAATTAGAGAGGTTCCTACTTAGGAAATTATTTTCCAAAATGAATGAAAGTATCGTCTCGTTGGATTTCATTTCAAATTCACTAATGGATTATGACTGAAAGGCTAGCGGCGAAGAATATAATATTTAATTTTTGTTACTATATTTCGTATCTTAGAATTGAATATATCCATTTTACGAAATGGTAGATAAATTTATGAAATATACAATAAAATTATCACTGTCCATTGTCCAATTATCATTGTCCATTGTCCAATTATCATTGTCCATTGTCCAATTATCATTGTCCATGTCCATTATTATTATTATTAATACATAGATACACTCGCGCTTTTTTCGCATAGGGGTAGGTAGAGATAAGAGACCGGCACTTGCTACAATTATTGCATAGGTATATAGCATATTCTGGGTTTTTGTTTTTTTCATTGAGTTGTACATTATGTAAATATATTTGTATACAGATATACAGTTATTATATACAGAGTTATATCTTTTATGAATAAATAAATCTATATTATCAATTAAATGATAAGTTTCATGACATATAAAAAATATGACAATATACATACAAAGTGGAAGGGACATCGGCGCACAAACGTCGTGAGAAGGTTTCACTCAAAGTCAACAATAAAATGACCTAGAGGTCATTCATGTAGAAAATAATCTGTTATTACAAATATTGACATTTTTGAGCGCGCAGTGTATTGCTAATAACGCGATTATAACGCTCCGCGTCCGCGGTGAATGTTATCTCGCGCGCAATCCGATATAAATGAAATAATCATTTTTTAATTATAAATTTAATTAGGGTAGATAGATATAATGTTTCTTTACACCTTCAAGTAAAAAAAAACTGCAGAAAAAATTGAAAAATTGTTGAAAAAGGTTACGGAAAATTTCAACGCAGGGGGGTCCAGAATCCTGTACTGAACTCATGGTATTCGGATGTGCGTCGATATCCCTTCCACCTTGTATATTACGAGGCAACATCTAGACTGGCCATTTGAAGAAATCGCATGCAGGTTCACGTAAGCCTGTCCCCGTCCCAATAAAAACATAGCTAAAAACCTGATCAAAATTTTATATAAATTGGATTACCCAACTATTACCCCTTTCCCGTGTCCAAATACTATTTCGCTCGCCTAGCTTTACATTTTACGAGGTGAAAAATAGAGGTCGCGTGACGGCGAACACCGATTTATTACGCAGGTCACACCACGTGTGCAGGGACGAATGGGGTCGTTTGTGTCGGCGAAATAACACGGCGAAAATGGGGTAAACAACCAATATTTTTTCTAAGCTTTTTTGAAGGCTGTTAAATTGACATATCTAGTCAGGACGTTAAGACGTTAAGACTTATTTTCATTATTAACAGTTAAAGAGTAAAGGCCGTGTGCGTGTTTATGAACGTGGACGAAGCAAAAACGATTTAGTAATTTATCTAAATCGGTTGAGCCGTTGAGTAGTTACGACTGGACATAGGAATGGACATATATACGCGTCAAACACAACCCTCTTTTAGCAGTCGGGTAAAAACCAAAGGAATCTAATCCTAATCGTGCTCTATATGAGTATCACAATTCAAATTAAATCTATCAGTCACTCTGGCTGGGCTGTCAATTATGCCCAAAAACCTGCACTAAGGACGATCTTATTTCAGTCATGCCTAACGCCAATGGGGTAGTATATTGTTCAACCATTGAATCTATAAGAAAAATTTGAAAGAAATCTAAGTATAGGCATTCAAAACACTAATTTACGAAATTCTACAGTCATTTTACTTTCCAAGTCCACAACTGAACAACGTCAATACTAATTTTACGGTCATAACAGTCATTTAAATAAAAAAGTACTATAATAAAAAAATCAAACGGCCAATATTATTTATTACTTACTAGCGTGCATAAAAACTATATTTTAGAATGCGTCTCTGTGCCGTTTTTCTTACAAAAATATTTCACGATAAACGAAAAATATGTTTCTTTTATCTTTTTCTCAACTCTTGATGTGCTTGAAGAATATTAGGTAGATGTAAATTTCTGAATACTGATTTGTATTGGAAAAGTAAATACGGCCAATGAAGAGAATTGGTTTATCGTGAATCTTGTTTAAAAGTTAAAGAAGTGGGGTCATCAAACTTTTAAAATACATCATCATCAACCCATTAGTTGTCCCAGTGCTGGGCACGGGTCTCCTCTCAGTATGAGAGGCATTAGGCCATAGTCCACCACGCTAACCTACTGCGGGCTGGCAGACTTCACATGCCGTCGAGAATGTCTCTGAGGCGTGTGGGTTTCCTCACGATGTGTGTCTGAATAAATGTATTTTTCTTTCTTCTTTCTTTTCCTTCACCGTTAAAGCGAGCGATAATTACGCACAAGAGTTCGAAAAGTCAGAGGTGCGTGCCTTGGATTCGAACTCGAGACCTTTGACTTAACAGTCCAGTGGTCATACCCCTAGGCTATCACTGCTTCAAATACACCATCCTCCTCCTAGCCTTTTCCCAACCATGTTGGGGTCGGCTTCCAATCTAACCAGATGCGGCTTAGTATCAGTATTTTACACGAAGCGACTGCCATCAGACCTCCCAATTTCTGGGCAATACCGATATTCGAAGGATAGACTGGTTGTCAGGCTTTTTTGACTTCTGACTACCACTAACTATTGTCATAGGTGGTCGTATGACAACCGGGACCGATGACTTTACGTGCTCTCCGAGGCACGGATGGGTCTCGATGTGTTAAGAATGGTCACCCATCCACAGACTGACCTCGGCAAGCGTAGCTTAACCTTGCAGATCGGTTGATCAGCGTTGCTATAACTTAGCCACGAGCCCCTCACACTGATAATTTCATGTAAACCCCAATACCACTTTGCTCGATCTAGGAATCGAACCTAGGACGAGCCGAGCAGTCCATGTAAAATCTATTTTACTCTCGATAGCGATAGAGCATAATGAAAGCCTCTTAACCTTATCAAAGCTATGAAAACCTGTCTTCCGACCTAGACTTTTCAAAACAGCAGAAACTTCTTGATAATACTATTATGTTGACGGCCTACAGTTTTTGTTAAATGCCTTCAAGAATCTTGGGCTTCCCAGCGAAGTGAGGTTGAGGCTAAAATTAAATTACTTAGGAATTGCTTAGTGTTTGCACGCCTAAAGAACTTCGAACTACTTTTCTTGGATGGATAAAAGCTTCAAAGAAAGACGTTTTGTAAAACTGATGGTTTGATAGTTATTGTCTGTTATTTTATTTTTTTTAGTTATTTTTAATAAAGGAAAAAATCGTCTGTGGAGACGATTTTTTCCTTTCGAATTCGAACCTGCGTCTTCTGGTTCGGTACACCAGACGCTTTGACCGATAGGCTACCGCGAGTCCCGCTCACCAGTCGAAATCTTCCTTCACATTCTAATTTACGTCTTAAAGGTGACGTAGTGAATGTCTGCTTAACTGCCGCATTGATGGAAAGCTCGCCTGTTGACCATTAATTAGGTCTTGGGTTCAATTTATAACTTACGACGAATGTACTCATAATTTTTTTTGTAAAAAAATACTCTGTAGCAGCCCAAAGAAGTTAATAACTATTGATTAATATCCATTGTCTAGTACCCATAGTACAAGCTCTGCTTAGTCTGGGACTAGATGGTGCTGTGTAAAATGTCCAAAATATTTATTTATTTCACCATTGACAACGTCTGTGGTCTAGTGGTTCGTGTACCGTAGTGCTGATCACGACGTCGATGGTTCGATTCCCGCAGGACACAAATATTTATGTGATGAATGTAAGTGTTTGTTAGTGTCTGGGTGTGTTTCTTATATAAGTATGTATTTACCAAAAAAAGTATATAAGTATTCTATCTATTGTCTAGTACCCATAGTACAAGCTCTGCTTAGTTTGGGACTAGATGATGATGTGTAAAAATGTCCCAAGTATTTATTTATCCCACAATTGAAGGCCATGCTAGAACTAGCCATTAAAATATTCGATAAACAATAGCTTCAATTCAATTCTGGTTACCGAAACGGAACGAACAAAGCGTCCCAGCCCACAGGGGTTCAACCTTCTATTTTAGAGAGACAATAAAAAAGAACAACTAAAAACTAACCTGGATTTTTTAGTACCCAATTCGGCTCTGTGACTGCACAGTGCATATACCAACCCTAACTTACTATTTATACTACCGCGTTCTGACTATCATGAATTTAGATTGGGTTTAGAAATGTTTTAGTATCAGAATAACTAATAGTACAGTAGTGTCCAGTCTTTTTGGCCGGTCTGAAGTTGGCGCCACTGAGTGTTTGCATGTATTATATTATTTGGCGTTCACCAAATAGTGTAATATATTTTCATATTTTATCCAGATACTAAAATCGAAGGGTTACGACTCCATCTTTCGTTTTTATTAATTTGAATACAATATTTTTCTCTGTATTTATTTTTTATTTTTGGCGCGATGCAAGTTTAGACCTACCAAATACGTTCCATATGAGTTATCAAGTATGGCACGGGTACTCTCCGCCCCTCTAAATGTAGAGCCCCCATACTTCACGCTTCATCGTAGTATCTTTAATATCTGTGTTTGTGTTTGTTGAGTCTCTAAACCGAGGTTCACCACAATATTTATTTTAGTGTATCGAGATGACAAAAAGATGGCTAGCGTGTTATCATCTTGAGACCTCAGTAGCCCTATTTTCTCAGTATTTTTTTTTATACCACTAATGTGGGAAAGTCTCTTACGGCCCACCAGATGGTAAGCTGTTACCGTAGCCTGTGGACGCTTGCAACACCAGGGGTATCACTCGCGCGTTGCCGACCCTAAAAACATCTCAGAGGTTTATGGATTGCGCTGCGCCGACATTTTGAGGGAATATTCCTCTTGATGCCAGCGCAGCGCATCTTTAGAAGGAGCTCTGGCAACCTTACTCACTGCAGGAACACAATACACAATAAAGTATGTTATTTGGCTGCAGGTGGAGGTACTTCTCCAGGTGGGCTGCACCAGATTTGAGCTATAAAACTTAGCTTGTTTGCCACCTAAGTGGTATAAAAAAATATAATTTCTCAAATGGAAATTAAAAAAATAGTTGCTTTAAAATTAGGTACTCAAACGGGAATACTGATGATGATACTCTGTCGATTTTGTCTCAGTTGGTAACGCACCGCATTGCTGAATATGCTCCCGCTAAGCAATAATGTGCTTACATGATTGTGTTACTCTACGCTAATATAATTGTAATTTAGGCGTAGTTTAACAAGATTACTACTAATTGATAAGAGCTTATATAGTATACTTGAGTTTCTAGACTAGAAATTGTAAGTTCTTTAATTGTGTTATGTAATATTTGTATTTAAATTGAAGTTACTAACTAAATAAATAAATATCCTGGGACATTTTACACAGCACCATCTAGTCCCAAACTAAGCAGAGCTTGTACTATGGGTACTAGATAATGGATATAATACTTATATACTCTTTTTTTTGTAAATAAATACTTATAATAAATAGGAAACACCCAGACAAACACAAACATTTATGTTCATCACATAAATATTTGTGTCTTGTGGGAATCGAACCCACGACCTCGTGATCAGCAGTCCGGTACTCGAACCACTAGACCACAGACGTCGTCGAAACAAACTACATGATTTTGAATTAAACAACAAAATATTAAATAGCATATCCATCAAGCCTACTCTTCGAAAATTTAGACAGAGGTGTGACACTTATGTACCCCTACTGTTCGTCAGTATGTGTGTGTCTCTTGTTAACTAGGTACAAATATGGGGTACAAAAAATCCCGAGCTGCTACTGAGAATTTCATAGAAAAAATAACAGTTTGATTATCAAACCCAGCTGGGCCCGTAGACGAGTTACAATTTGACAAACGAATAGAAAGAAAATGTATGGAAATGAGGCAAGCTTTCGCCAAATCGGGCTGTCACTAATGTCATTTACATACATTTTGTTTCTATTCGTTTGTCGATTCGAATGTCAAAATTTAACTTGTCTAGGCCCCCAGGGGGGTCAGACAAGTTGCAAAATGTATGGAAAAAAAACAAACGAAATGTATGGATATGACACAAGCTTTCGCCAAATCGGGATGTCATTTCCATACATTTTGCTTGTCGATTCGAATGTCAAATTGCAACATTTCTAGCCCCCCTGGATCCCTATCGTCGCAATTACACTAGACTTATGAGTCGTGTCCTAAATGTGAATATTCATTTTAATGAAAACAATTTTTAATAATGGTTACGCAGAAAGTAATTGTGTATAAAAATGGAATGGAATTATTTCGCTTAGCGTGCAGTCAAGGAAATTAGACACGAGACAGACGGCCCACCGAACCTGCTTATGTTTATAGCTTAGCAAGGCAATTATTATTTTAATAACAGCTAGCGGCTAGCTTTTTAAATGACTACGGTGCTAGGGTTTATCGGAGGTGATACAGACAGCATTAAATATGTCGGAACGTACCTACTTTTCATAATTTATTCTTTATAACATAAAAAAAAACTAAACTATTGAAAAATCAAAACTTTATCTTTAAATGTCTCTTTGTTACTTCAAATTAACAGCTTTTCACGAAATGCATATGAAAGTATATAAGCACTTTACAAAATTTCATTTTTTTTTTATCTGTCTATCTGTCTGTATGTCTGTCTGTTTGTTCCGTCTAATCTCTGAAACATCTGAATCGATTAAGACGGGCATCACTCGCAGATAGCTAATGTTATAAGAAGTAACTAATGTTATAAGATATTTTATTTATTTTAATAATTTATATAATAATAATACCCGAAGCGAATTGGGAGCAGATTCCTAGTAGATACTATAATTATAGAAACGAAATAGTCGACTTACAACATATTTTATGTGTTTTTAATGATAAAGAACCCACAATCGTTGTAAGAGTGTAAGAGCTACCTCTATATCTTTTCTGACATCTGTACGAAAATTCTTTGTTGCATATAATGCAAGTCTCTATGAAAAGCATCGCAGTCGCATTCATGTTTCAGTAGCGACTACTGAAGCCTTGTAAATACTAAATAAAGCTGAATTTATGTTAAGACGCTCATCTATCTGATATCTTGGAGTGCAAAAGTTGAGTGAAAAATGGCTGAGTAATAAGTGGATTTCTCTGTTTGTCTATGCTGTTCTTAAGGAAAGGAGGTCATCAGAAGCCCATACAACTCAGCCCAAATTTGTACCGGAGGTACATGACAGCTGTCAAGTTGATAGTTTTTACCATGAAATCACTATGAAACTGTTAATAATCTGCCGTAACGGCGTGCGTTTGAGATTCCGAAACTGACACTGACAGTTTTTACTATGAAATTATTACGAAACTGATAAAAGTGTGCCAAAATGGCGTGATTTTTCAAATTTTTTTTTCTTCAGTCATCCTTCAGTCAACATTTAAAAAAAGAACGCCTAGAATTTTAACCAGCGTAATACAGGATATTTTTTCCAATAAGTGTACCTTCGGTACATCATTTGGGCCGATGACCTCCTTTATAGAAGGTGGCCTTTGTTCAGCAGTAGACGTACTTTGGCTTATAGCTTCACACGGATGAATACAGACTGATGATACTGATCATCATCAACCCATATACTGTCCCACTGCTGGGCACGGGTCTCCTCTCAGTATGAGAGGGATTAGGCTATAGTCTACCACGCTAGCCTAATGCGAGTTAGCAGACTTCACATGCCATTTTCTCACGATGTTTTCCTTCACCGTTAAAGCGAGTGATATTTACGCACATGATTTTTAAAAGTCAGAGGTGCGTGCCTTGGAGACCATTGAGACTTGGCAGTCCAGTGGTCATACTCCTAGGCTATCACTGCTTAACTGATGATATCAAATACCATTTCCATTTTGTTACCTACGCTATACCACTTTGTTACTCTACGCTAACAGAACCGCAGGCTCAATTGAGTGACGATAGTCGACAGTGTTACCAAAATAATTGGAAAACAAACCACAACAGCGCCGCTCCTTTGTTGGGCGTCAATTTTAATTAAGTTGTTTTTTTAAGCGCTAATTACTATTTGTCGGGTTAGGTGAGGTTAAGGGTGAAAATGTGAAAGTGACGGCGCAAAAAGTTGTGTGAACAGAAATTACTTAATGAATTAATGTTAGGTGATTTTTCATACTGCTCGCGCCTAAGTAATAACTAAGCTAAGCTTGCCGCGGTTAGTCTCTGGGACCTCACTACAGATAAATACGTTTAGATATTGGTTGCTAAGTAATAGCTGATCCACTGATCCGTATGTTCAAGTTACGTTGACCGCGGTCAGTCTGTTGATGGGAGACAAACACCTATCGATGCCGTCAGACCCGGAGGCCAAAAAAGGACCCCAATATACAGAAACATTTTAGCTATTAGTTTTTTTTAAAGTCTTAAAAATTATAGATAAAGATAGCTTACCATATAATATACATATAAACCAGTAATTATAATACTGCGTCATTTAAAAAACCGAATAACAAACAAACAATGTAAAAGATCATAAGTTTTTAAAGGGCCTCATTATTTTTAAGACGCTTAGCAGTAATACAATAGATGAAATTAGATACATTTCAAATTAAAATGTTAGAATTACAAAATGTTTTACTGTTAAAGCAGTGATAGACGTTCGAACTCAAAATACGCGGTTTTTGAGTTTGTATATTTATCCGACTTTACGTCGGTGACGTATAAGAATCAAAATGGTGACTCGCGACTCGTTGCAATGATAGACGTACGGAACTAAGCTGAGCAGGCTTCGAACAAAATTTCAAACCTGTTGGATTGCTTACGAACTTCATAATCATCATTATACAATTATTGCGAGGAATACACGTGTGGCCACGGTTTATTGTACAATGTCAAGAAGAGCCAATGCATGGTCTTTGAGGGAGCTGGTGCGAAATGTCCTACAAATATTCCCCCGGTAAAGTTGTATGATGTTCCCCTAGTAAGGGTTGAGCAATTCAAATACCTGGGGCATATACTTACTGGTGACCTCAAGGATCACGCAGATATGGAACGGGAGCGGAGGGCGTTGTCTGTCAGAGCGAATATGATCGCTTGTAGGTTCGCGAGGTGCTCTAGAGAGGTAAAGATTACGCTCTTTAAAGCCTACTGTACATCGCTTTACTCTTGCAGCCTGTGGGCTGATTACAGTAAAAGAAGTTACCATGCCCTCCGTGTCCAATACAATAATGCGTTTAGGGTGGTGTTGAGGCTCCCGCGTTTTTGTAGTGCCTCTGGCATGTTCGCAGACGCGCGCACGGACTGCTTTTACGCGACCATGCGAAAGCGTGCCATGTCACTGGTACGCAGAGTGCGGGCGAGCGCGAACACCATCCTAAAGATGATTGCGAGCAGGCTTGACTGCTACATCATAAGGCATTGCTGCGACAAACATACAATGGTGCAACTGTCGCAGCGAAAGTTTTAATTTTTGACGCCAAAGTAGTAGTAATAAAAAAAAAAAAATAATAATAATAATTTAGCTGTTTATGTTCTTCAGACCTTATTTTAAAATTTTTCTGTATAATTTTCTTTCTTTTTTATGTATCAGTTAATAATTTGTGTATATGGGTTTACTTTGCCTGAATTAAATGTTATTATTATTATTGGGTGAGTTCTTTTTTTTTTTCTTAGCCTCATTGGCTAGTTTTTAACTACATTTACGGGACTAGCCAAGTAAATGTAGTGAATGGTAATTATTCGTGAGGTGTGTTTTGGTTTTCGTCCAGTTGCATGAACTTTCGGACTATTCGGCAAGTGTTTAAAATAGCGGCTTTTTGTATCGTAATGTAAACTGTTTCTTTGAGGTCTATTAGTTTAAGGCTATGGATAAGGTGATTGGGAATTACCCCTGTGGTGGACAGAACTATGGGTACTATGTATACTTTGCTTTGCCTCCAGATTCTAGTTACTTCCTCTTTCAGCTCGGCGTATTTGCTAATTTTTTCGGCTATGGTTTTCTGTAAGTTATGGGTGTTGGGGACAGCTATGTCTATAAGGTAAGTGATGTTATTTACTTTATCCTGAAGGGTAATATCCGGTCTATTGTAGTGTATGGTCCTGTCTGTAAGAATAGCACGGTCGTAGTATAATTTGTGTGTGGAATTTTCTAGGACTTTTTGCGGTGTGTATTTATAGTAAGGTGTGTTTGTGTTTTGTATGAGTTTATGTTTGAGTGCTAGTTTTTGGTGAATTACATTTGCAACTTGGTTATGTCTGTGAGTGTAGTCTGTCTGTGTGAGTGTAGTGCATGCTCCTGTTATGTGTTGGATGGTTTCTGGTTGAGTGTGACATTTGCGGCATTTATCGTTTGTGACGGAAGTATCTTTAATTATATATTTCCTGTAATTTTTTGTGTTAATGATCTGGTCTTGTATCGCCATTTTATTATTATTATTATTATTATTATTATTATCAGCAACCCATTATTCGTTTCACTGTTGGGCACGGGTCTCCTCTCAGAATGAGAAGATTTAGGCTATAGTCCATCACGCTGGCCCAGTGCAGATTGGCAAAGTTTACATGCTGTCTAGCAAATCTCACAGGTATGCAGGTTTCCTCACGATATTATCCTTCACTATTTTAAGCGACTGATAATTAATTATAAGACGCACATGTTTACGAAAAGTCACAGGTGCGTACCTAGGCCTACGACTTGGAATTCCATTGGTGATATCCCTAGGGTATCACTGCTTCGCTGACGAACTTACTCGTCTGTCTATCACCCTCTTTACAATAATATAAGAAGTATCAGTTTTTTGGGTCGTAAACTTGTCTTTAAGAAATAAAATGTATTTTTCATTTTACAGCCAGACTTACCTACTATTTCTTAAATATTTGCTATAAGCAAGATGAACATTTAAAAAAAATGTTTACGTAAGATTTTAATTTAAATTCGTGATATTAAACTTTTGTACTAAAATGTATTGTTAGCGCTGTAGTCCCATTACGTCGTGATGTTTTTATATTCTGCTTAAGATTTATTGAAAGAAACTGGTGGTTTTTTTTTATATTTCGGTATGTATTAATGTAAGTACTTACCTACTTACGTGACTTTAAAACAAGAACAGTGATATCACGTTATATAGCCCACTAGTGATTTTATGTCTGGGTTTTATCAAGTAAAATATAATAATTTTACAAATGAAAATAAATTATTTTTTCTAGAAAAAAATATATATTTTGCATTGAAATTTAGGAATTGAAGGAATGTTTAAGTCACAGGATTTATTTTTCTGAAATAAAATCAAATTATCATGTCACAAACCCTGCAAAATATTTTACATCACTGCGTACTGTGGTGATAATACTAATAATTTTGTATGGGCGGTAATTTTTTTTACTACAATTTCAACCCATGTTTTATGAGGAAAAGTTGTTCAAATAACATAATATGAATAAACATATTAAAATTTCGCTGTATACACATTTTTTTTATCACATAATTCATTTTTAATGAAGGAAAAAATCGGCGGGCGGGCAGGATTCGAACCTGCGCCTTCTGGTTCGGTACACCAGACGCTCTGACCACTAAGCCACCGCTCGCCCTGCTCGCCAGTCGAAATCTTCCTCCACATTCTAATTTACGTCTTAAGGTGACGTAGCGACAGTCGATCCGATTTTTTCCTTCATTAAAAATAACTTGTAATCTTAGCATGGAAAATGCTTAAAAAATACAAAAAGATAATCACATAATTCATTAAAAATATTGTGTTTATGCTTAAAGTTTACAGTACATAATATAATTTGTACTTACAATTTTCAACATCCAATGTATCGGGTATCTGAAACAATAATGAATATTAAAATTAATCAAAAATCATGTTATAGTAATATACTATTCGATATGAACATTTTAATATAAAGTTTTTCCAATACAGTCAGTTCAAATATACCTAATATTATGAACACAAGGGATTGCTTTCTGCTACGCTAGAGGTTTTGTCGGTCCCGGTTGTCATACGAATATCTATGACAATCGTTATTGATACTCAAAAGCCCAAAAAGCCTGACAAGCAGTCTATCCTTCAAATCAGCATTGCTTAGAAATTGGGTTGGGGAGGTCTGATGGCAGTCACTTTGTGTAAAATACTGATATTCAGCCGCATCTGGTTAGACTGGAAGCCGACCCCAACATGGTTGGGAGAAGACTAGGAAGAAAAACTCGGAATTAATCTGGATTAGTGCCTGGTCGATGCCAATAGTGACTTAGGGAGCAGTAGAAGATCCCGAACAAATTAGTGGGGCGTCGAGATTAAAATATAGCAATAGCTGTCTCAATTTGAAGTGCTCTAGAAAATAATATTCTTAAAGTTGTTAATTTCTTAAATGGAGTCAACTTTAAGAATATTTTTCTATAGGGTCTAGACTGGTCTAGTCTAGGATGATATTGGATGGAGTAAAGCTGAGTAGGATTAGTAAATAAAGGAAATTCCGATAAAACATACTGAACACCGGCATAAGCGGATTTATATTTATTTTGTTTAAAAAATATGCACATGCGAGCAAGATAAGTGACACGCTTAAAACGTCGGACGTAAAATAAAAAATATGGACTATAAAGATAGGTCTCAATGCGTTAAGCGTTTATAAAATAACTTAAATAATTATTTTATCGCAACATTTTAAATTATAACGAAAACCTTCAGAATATAGAGTCAGGTATGTAAAAAATATAAAAAAAATGAGATATTTATTAATTCGTTACTAAGGCACGTCAACAACATAAACACAAAAATTAAAAATAATAATATTAACAGTGATTTGGTCGAGTGGTTACATCAATTATCTAGTGCTTACATCAATTATTCTATTTCCTATGTATAATAAGTATGTATTTACAACAAAAAAAAGTATATAAGTATTATATCCATTGTCTAGTACCCATAGTACAAGCTCTGCTTAGTTTGGGACTACTAGATGGTGCTGTGTAAAAATGTCCCCATATATTTATAAAAAAAAATATAGACGAGCACAGCATTCATACAATAACTTTGAACTAAGTACATATGGTGTTGAAAGCATATCACGTAATAATTATAATAGTTAGTTACACATTATTCATTTAAATCATGGAACAGTAGGTAACATTAATTTTAATGTCCAATTTTAACAAGAATAAAAATTACGAAATATAATTTACAATTACATTTATATTACGATATACATCGGAACTCTGTTTCTAGTACCTATGCAGACTTAGAGATACAGATATAAGACGTCCGATTTAATATGGTGTCGATAAGTACTTTGATTATTCTTCTCTTCTCATAGGACGCATTACGAAATAACACGCGGCGCTGCATATTATGTAAGTATATAATATTGTTATTAGTAGCAAAAAATCTAAAATTAGGTCACACATATATATTTTGTGAATCGAACCTACGAAAAGTAAGACGACTTTAACTGCTACCCCAAACGTAAAGTCGAAAATACCACTTCTTGTATCACACTCAATCTTAACACAGTTTAAGTTTACTGTTCCCTGTTTCACTTCACCAACTCTGAATAGTTGCATTCAAAAATGGAACAAAATTGGTAAGAAATTATCTGCCAAGTAATTTAACGGTAACTTATCAGGAGGTGGTAAAACAGCGCCTTAGTCTTTAAGTACCGTTCTTAATTCAATCACAAGCATATCCCGCTTTCCGCTATAATGTTAACCAAGCCTTACAGTGTAAAGGGGCGCGTTTACATTAGGCGGGGGATTAATAAAATATGATGGTACGCGGAAGTCTGTTTTCAGTGGAGATAGAGTGTTTCCCTTATAAATACAATTTAGCTTGTTCTCGAACACTCCCGCCGGATCAGTAACTATAAACATGTTTTGATTGCGTTTATGATTTACGGAGCGAAAATGATCCACTGTAATATTACGATAATGGAGAGTTGATATAGGAACTGGGGGCTTAGATAAATTTCAATTTGACATTCGAATAGAAACAAAATATATGAAAATGACACAGGCTTTCGACAAATCGGACTGTCACTATTCCATACATTTTCTTTCTATTCGTTTGTCGATTCGAATGTCAAATTGCAACTTGTCAGGGGGGCTAGACAAGTTGCATTTTGACATTCGAATCGACAAACAAAATGTATGTAAATGACATTAGTGATAGCCCGATTTGTCGAAAGCTTGTGTTATTTCCATAAATTTTGTTTGTCGATTCGAATGTCAAAATGCAACTTGTCTAGCCCCCCAGGTTGTTCGTCGATGGGGTTTATAGATAAACATCCAATACACAAAAAATAAGATACAAAATGTATAAAAACGAGTGGTCCTAAGCGCAACTGTTACATTTGAGGTCCTGGGTTCGGCCGAGCAGGGTTATTTTGTTTTTCTATAAAATTCTCAGTAGCAGCTCGGAGTTTGAAGTTGTACCCGGTACCGTATAAGGTTTATAAGAAAAAAAAAGAAAAAAAAAACCTCCCAGTTCTCCCTCACCAGCACAATATTCGTATCTGTAAGATTACAGTTTGCGCACTGTAATGCTCGGTTCTTCTCCCTCACTGATGTAATGCTCGACTTTGTAACGTTACATTACAGGCGAATGCTCGAAATGGGGGAGCACCTTTATAAGATGTCTTGAGTGAGCCAACACCATAAGTGTTTGGACCTTTGCCCACGATCAGGAATGACTTGTAGTAGTACTTATGTAGAACGATAGTGTGATGAGTAATATAGCATTATTCCGATATCAATACGGTAGATGAATAGTCCTCGAGCTTTGCCTGCCTACAGTTAGTAACAATTTTCTTTTATATACATGTATACATTGTACTTATTCGTAAGTTATGCGTTCCAACTTAGCGGGGTCACGTATATACAGGTCTACAAGCGTTTGACTATATTTTGTGCACTTCGTTCTTCTAAACTACGCTACAGATTTTGATATATTATTCATTTTAAGTTAAAAAATCTAAGAATGTTGGATATTATATAGCTTTTAAAGGATATTCAATAAATGGATTTGTTAGTACATAGCATAAGTTCGAAGCCGCGGTAGGTTACCAGTCTGAAAAATAAAAATGAATACGAAAACGAAACACGAAAAATAGCTTGTCAAAATATTACACATTCAGCCCAATTATTTCACGCAGAATAGGTAAATTTTGGGCCAAGATTTTCAGCATTACAACACTTTATTCCGAATTATAATGTTAACAACGCGCAGTTTATTTTGGCCCGACGTGTAATTTGCCTTACTCGACCGGGAATTTAATAAAAAATATGTGCGTTTGGAATTTGGTTGTGTTTGTATTTTTGTAAAAAGTTTTTAATAATGTAAAATTAAACTCCTCCGTAAAGGGTCATGAGAAAAGATCACTGTTGAATAAACAGTTCTCATGCCAAAACGGCATATTACTGGCCGTTTGTTAGTTAACGGAACGGTAACCGCAGAACCGCAGACCTGTCTTTTTACCCGACTGCCGAGGGGGGGTTATGTTTTTGATGTGTATGTATGTCCGTTCCTATGTCCGCTCGTAACTACTCAACGGCTCAACCGATTTAGATAAATAATTATCGGTTAGGAAAGGTTAGAACTGGATAAACCGAAAAATAAACCGCGTTTAATTGTAAGCAGTATGTTACGTGATAAAAGAGCAGTAATGACCTAGGGGTATGACCACTGGACTAAGAAGTCAAAAGTCTCGAGTTCAAATCCAAGGCACGCACCTCTGACTTTTCGAAATCATGCACGTAAATATCACTCGCTTTAACGGTGAAGGAAAACATCGTGACGAAACATCGAGATATTCTCGACGGCATGTGAAGTCTGCCAACCCGCATTAGGCCAGCGTGGTGGACTGCGGCCTAATCCCTCTCATACTGAGAGGAGACCCGTGCCCAGCAGTGGGACAGTTAATGGGTTGACGATGAGAGTATGTAACGTTCAAAATCTTTTGACAGCTTATAATTTCGCAAGATACTCGTAGATACTTAATACTTATATTTTTTTGTAAATAATAGTATGTACGTTATTTACTACTTCACTGTGCCCGACAGGGTCCATAATTGACACTTAGTGTAACTTACCAATACCTGTCCAATTAAGAATTGAATTGAATTGAATACGTTGTTTTAACCAGTCAATAACTATCAAAATTACATGTAATATAGTCCGCGCGGAACTCGTTGGCCGCGCCTTAGTTAGAGATGGGGGTGAGGCGACGGGTTACTGTGAATGAAAGCAAGCGCCCCCGCCCTTCCGCCCCCCCCCGGTCACATACCTAAGGCGCGGCCAACTAGTTCCACGCAGACTATAGTACCATCATTCTCTGGTGTTAGGACATTTATGTAATTTACTGTATTAAGGGTCCCATTTGTAACCCATTAAAAGTAAACCGCAGCACTAATATATCATTTGCTCCCTGCAACTTTGCTACCAAGCTAAGATATATATAGCCGAATATTATTTAACTTTAAGGATGCTATTCGAGGCGAATATATCCTTGAAAGGGTTACCTTTATACCTACAGCATAAATTATTTCATACGCATGCTACAGTTCAACATTAAAATCAGAAATATTTTGCAATTCCTAGGGTAATTTATAATTTACCCCAGGAATGTTTTATTTTTTATTATAAATGCATAAATATTATAACTTTTTTTGTAAAAGTCAATTTAAATGATATCCTTATTAGTTCAGTGGTCGTAATATAACTGCCGCTAAAGGTCTTGGATTCGGCACACAGGTCAAATAAAATGCTATTGCGTTTTTTTTTAATACTTAAAAGTTAAAATTTGTGCACGTTTCTGTCAGTGAAATAATATTCGAATGAGATCGTTAGTTCCATATAAGTATTATTCCCCATACATATTAAACTTATAAACGAACAAATTTTACCTCTTTACAATATTTGAATAGATTTAAATCATTTTCTACAATTTTGGTTTTTATTTTTATTTATTACTAGTTTTTGCCCGCGGCTTCGCTTACGTGGATGTAGAAACAAAATTAGGATTAGAAATTGATCCCATTGATAAAAAACTTGTATTTTGAAGTAGTGTTTTAGAGGTTTGTAAAAAGGGCCTCGTGACTAAGTTAGAACGGCGCTAAGCTCAATGAATATTGTGGGTTCGATTTCGGTCGACAATATTAGTCTCGGTACTGAGGTACTTTATGAGGTACTGAGGTGATGCTGTTTGTGAAAATATGTCCAAAAGAAAACGGAAGCTTCAGTTAGTCGTAATAACTCGTAATTCTAACCAAGATTTACAACTATTGTTTAATTTAAGTCTATACCACTTTAAACGTTTATAAGTAATCAACAATCACGATTTCTGCGCATATGACAACTTAATTAAAGAACCAACAATAATGATATCCCATATCATCATCCCTTATATCAATAGGGATGCATACTACAGAGAGGTCAAGCTCTATCTTAGCATCTACGCAACCAAGTGGAATGAGATATACCATATTTTTTTATTTGAACGATGGACTTTTAAAAAGAAAATAAAAAATCAAAAACCATCAATGATGATCTCTTCTTTCTATGGGTTTGCATACAACAGAGAGGTCAAGCTGTATCTAAGGATCTATTCAAATAATTGAAAAAAGCTTTACATCAGTTTTTAAGTTGGAAATTATGCATTACAACAGTTAACACAAAATTCAAATCTATTCAGTAGTTTTAGCGCCAACCCCTAACAAACAGACAAACAGACAAGAATTCTAAAAATCACATTTTTGGGTTTGCGATCGTTTATATACTCTAACCCAATTGTTTTTTTTTAAATATCTTCAATGTACAGAAATGACTTTTTTACAATTTTATAATAGTATAGATTCTGTTAATATTAGTACCTTATACATAAAATATTTGTCTTTAGTGAATAAACTAAAATTTTCTACAATATTTATATTGATTTTTTATCCAACCCTCAAACCAAATACGATGTTCCATTTAATATCGTACACATACCGCTATACCGTCTCCACCATCTTGTGTATACCTAGAATACACTCAGTATTCCTCAATTCTGCAAGGTATTCTCATTTTGTCGCATTGTACGCTTTCTAATGAAATGCGGTAATGACAGACACTGCAGGTCGCGTCTTGTTCCTAGTAATTTATTTAGACTGAAGCGTGTTTTGTTCTATGGCACATACAATGTACATAGTATACATTAATATGCGAGTAGATAATTATAAAGATAAAGATAAAGATCATTTATTTGTCACAACATGTGTACATTCTGGTGTTATAAAACATATTATACAGTTCCAACATGTTCTGTCCATTTCGGGACATGCAAATGTTAATAAGAAAAAAACATAAAATAAGTATTATTTAATCTAGATATTACTAACTGCAAGACATAAGTATAATAATAACAAACAATGATTAATATAATTGATTTTTTATTGGACCAGTCATTTTCTTTCTAATTCTTATCTTATTTTCCTAGTAATCTTAGCATGGAAAATAGTTTCATATGAGACTTAATAATTGAAAGGGAAAAATTCCAAACACACATGTATACATCGCGAATACGCATTAGCTTTACGGTAGTTTGAAAGTGGCACCGGTTACTGAAAAGTTGTGCAGTAACCGCTTATCGTGGTATGGACATGATGCGTAGAAGTGGAGAGCATGTTACCAAAAAGATTTTGGATATAAGGGAAGACGAAGGAATGATGGATGGACTGTGTGAGAAAGGATATGTTCACAATGATGAGATGACGGAAGTAGACATACCTACTGCACCAACCCCAAGTGAATTGAGATAAGGATAGGTGGATGATGATGATGATGATGATGATGATACGTACCTCTTAGCTTTAAAACGAGCCAAGAGTGGAGAAGAGAAGGAACGGAACAAAACGGAGATGTTTCTCTTCTGCTGCTGTATGAGATTTCACTAGGAATTTAGAGACTAAAGGTCCATCCTTGTTCAGGATGCTATTGAACTTCTTCCCAAATTTAATCTAAATCTACTCAACGGTTTAGGCGTAATAAGACATCAAACAGAGAGAGTTACGGAAGAGATAAGGAAATATGGATGGATGCTGTAGTGCTTGGATGAAGTAGAGATTCCCTCATTGGCCTAGAGGTCCTCGGTTCGATAACCAGATCAAGCAGTGTTATTTGGGTTTTTCTATGAAATTCTCAGCTAAATTTGGGTTTATACCCGGTTATAGAATCGCCTGGCTATAGGACTTAGACATATCGGCAAACTATAATATGCGTACATAAAATATGCATTATTACTAAAAAGGCATAGATACGGAATCAAAACCCCTAGTGCCCACAAGACTGCGTTATCGCTCACTTTGAAAGCCTGCTATACAATATCTAGTTATATTATTCTGGTATGCATTCTCGTTAGTGAGGACTGAAGTCCTGTCTCTACCTTGCTTGGCAAATGGATATATTGATGTAACGTTTGATTGATACACTGAGAATCTTGTTGCACATCGGTACAATCATAGGATGTTGGGATTTCCCAGTAAATTGAGCTGTCAGTCAGGCGACCTGTACAGCAGCCTGCAGTACCAGGGTAATAGTCTCCAAACGAACATAGTTGGGTAATAAAGATAAATAAATAAATATCTAGGGAAATTTTACACAGCACCATCTAGTCCCACACTAAGCAGAGCTTGTACTATGGGTACTAGACAATGGATATAATACTTATATACTTTTTTTGTAAATACATGCTTATAATACATACAAGAAACACCCAGACAAACACAAATACTTATATTAATCACATGAATATTTGTGTCCTGTGGGAATCGAACCCACGACCTCGTGATCAGCAGTCCGGTACTCGAACCACTAGACCACAGAGGTCGTCAAACTAGACAATGGATGATACTTATGTACTTTTTTACTTAAAATACATACTTATAATATGTAAGAAACGCCCAGACAAACACAAACGCTTAAGTAAGATGAAAACATTTTAAAAAAACACAACCATTTATTTTATTTACACTACTACGTTTCCTTAGTGGTCCTAATTTTAGGCAGAGGCATACTTATACACACCCAAACTTCGTCGGTATGTTTATAAGCAACAATTGGGCACAAATAAAAGGTACTAAGTACTGAGAATTTGTTTTAGTACTGTATGACCATAACATCAGGTAACATCAAACTTCCTTAAGCTTAATTCAGCCTTAAAACCTCTCCCAAAACTCCAACCTCAAAACGGAAGACTAACAACCTTTCCATTTAACACACTGTTGATTAATTAATCACTCCACACAAACTTCCGAACTAGAAACTTTACGAAATCACTTAAAAACATAATCTAACTGCGACGTAAGCGTGGGTTGTTTTGGAAATAGTTGGAACTTGTGGTGTGCCGCAACCAAAAGCTTGGTACCTATGTAAGTACATTTATTATGGCATGTATGAACATTTAACCTGTTAAAGTTAATTGTGAGAGCTTTACGTCAATTCGTTTTGATGTTAATGCTTGTTAAGGGGAAATAGCGTGAAGGGTTAGGGAGGAATGCGGCGTTTGAAGGGTTTACTTGTAAAGTTACTTAAAAATCTTTGCGAAGATTTGTCTGAAGGCAAATTCATATTCATCGAGCAAAGTATTGTTGGGTTTTCTGTGGAATTCCCAGTAGCAGCTAGGAGTCTGGATTTGTCCCCGGTTGATAGGCTCGCCCCCTTTTGCATGCCTAAACCTAAACATTCCGGCGAAATGTGGGTGTACATTAGTACGCCTCTGCCTACCCATTCGGGGAATGATGGTTAGCGGCTGCTACAGTTGGTGATACTGACCCTTATTGTCACCTTCTCCAAAGCAGAAATCAAACAATCTAAGTACCTATTTATTCCGCAGTCTAGTTTCAAATTTTCAATATCATAATTGACTAGTCACCTCTGGGCTAAATTTTATAACTGTTCATCAATTAGTCATAAAACTCTCTAAAAGTAGGCAAAAGTTATTATTAAAACAACATAAACAACTTAACATAGTATTTACCAAGTTTATGATTTACTTATAAGCATTTAATATGTACTAAAAGTTTGAGAAAACATCGAAATTCTAGAATTGGTATTGGGGCAAACAATATTAGTTCACAAACTTATATTAATAACTAATATTGGTTTTCCTTTAGCTTTAGAGAGTCCAAAAAAAGGTCGCCTTGGAAGGTCTATTCTAGTGAGATCTTAAATATTAAATTATCAATATTTTTATATTTATATAAATAAAAATGAATGTTGGTAAGTGCATAACTCAAGAATGGCTGGACCAGTTCGGTTAATTTATTTTTTTGTATATTCCTCAAGGTCTATAACAATATAAGGTTTTATTACTATAAAAAAATATCGGGGGAAAAAGTTATCAAGACCAGGCGGAAAGCTAGTTACGAATATATTTGTAATCATTTTCTCGAAAACGGCTCTAATGATTTCGATGAAAATTGCAATATAGTACTTCACGGGGCGAAAAATCGATGTAGCTAGGTTTCATATCTAGGAAAGTTCGTTTTCTCTATATTCACCCGAGCAGAGTTCATTCACTCAGATACTATATAATGCTCTAAATACTAAAGCGAGTAAATCTCGTTAACCTAGAGGTCCTTAGCGCTACTGCTACACTCGAGGTCACCTGTTCCATTGCCAGGTCGAGCAGTGTTATTTGGTTCTTCTATGCAATTACATCTCGGAGTTTAGATTTGTGCCTGATAAATGGCTATAGACTTGCCCCCTGATACAAGGGAGTATATCGGCAAACTGTGGATGTACATTAGTACACCTTTGCCTAACTGAGTTTGGTTCTGTACCCGGCCGAGCCAAAGAAAATCCACAAGTTACGGTCGGTCGTTTCTGGCCTGGGCGTGATCGAAATTCTGTCGAACCAAAACGTATGCTTTACGTAATCCAAACTGTAAGCCCCAAAGATCATAAGAGTGATCGCCAGAAACATTATTCGCCCCACGATCGTCAGCTAAAGTGGCATGGACCGGCCTAAACGACGTAGGAGGCTGTATCAAATTTTACGACCACACATCGACATCCAACGGTTGACGTTCCACGAATCGAATTGAAAAATAATGAGAATTGACGCGTAAAAGAGAAAAATTCTCTCTCTACCGATAAATACGTTAAGTTATCAATTGGTATTCAGAGCTTGTGGGCGTTGTTATTTCTGTTTTGTTAAAGTCTATAAAGTTATGGTTAACTTAGCCAAAAAAGTCGAAGCATGTAAGCAAACATTTTAGAACAATTGAATATCACAAAAGAAATTCAATCGTACGGTTATAGAAATAACGATAACTTTAGATTGTCATTTTATTGCTATGTTTGGTTTACTTTTGATCTAAAAATTGTATAAAATTACTAAATATTACATACATAACTCTTCTAAGTCGTTACATACATAACATCACACCTATATTCCCTGAAGGGGCAGGCAGAAGCGAACTAATGTACACCCACATATTGCCGGTATGTTTATGCCCCATGTAATAGGGGGCGAGCCTATTGCTATCAAGCGGGCACAAATCCAGACTCCAAACTGCTACTGGGAATTTCACAGAAAACCCAACGACACTTTCCTCAACCCGGGGATCGAACCCAGGACCTCTAGCGTAGCAGTCGCGCTTGGGACCACTAGACCAACGAGGCAGTGACTAAATATTGTAATCAGTAATGGCGACAGTCTAGTATTCGAGAGATTCGTGGACAGACATCATAACCGTATATAAAGTACACGTGTTTAAAAGATTAAAAACCCATATTGACTTTTTGGCTATATATTACAATGTATCTAAGTACTAAATTAAAAATCTATTCCTAAATGTAACTAAAATAAAATATAATAAAATAACTATTTTCAATATGGCATCAAAAAACTCCTCCGCATCGCCATCAGCTGGAAGGGTACCCAGAAGGCTGGCTGCATTGCCACGTTGTATGGCAATGCTGATTCTCTGACCAAAATAAAGGCCAGCCTTTGGGTCCCGGGAAGCGTCAAAAAGACGTTTGACAATGCCCTTAAAAAGTGAATGAGCACTCGGACCCCATGGCCCCAGCGTTTCAACCCCAAACGGTTCAAAAATATAACAATTTATAAGATTGACTTATAAATTGTTATATTTGTTATATTGTTATTTCGTCTCGTTTCGACTTTGCAATATAACAAATAATACGAGACGAATGAATAAACTCTTTATATTTTGAGGTCGGTAATAATATCCACCACTGTGCAAACCAACTTCTATTACGGAGCAGATTTCCCACAACAAACCCCAAGAAATTACACAGAACACAGTTAACAAATTGCCCAACCAGGATTTCCCTTAAGACATTAAGTATCTCGTGAAGGAAATCCCTTAGCAATTCAAACCAGAATCAATGATGAATAATTTCAAAATTCTAAGACCTAGTTAAAAAGGTCGAACCTTTGGCAGTGAGCCAAAACGTTCAAACTCGCTTGGAGTATCCATAAATTTGCTGCTCCATGAATTATTAAGAGAAAGAGCTTCGTGTTAAGTATTTTAATCATTTTTACTTTGAATTTCAAGGATTATTGAAAAGTGGAATGTCATATTTATATCTCTATCTTTATCCATCTAGCCTATACTATCCCACTGCAGGGAAAAAGCCTCTCTCTCCCTTTTCCACACATCATTTTCTGTTAATGAGAGCCTGTCTTTATGGTAGGAGTCAAGCTCGTCTCTCCATCTTCGTCTTGGTCTACCACGATGTCGTCTGGCATATACAAGGTGGAAGGGACATCGACGATCAAACGTCGTGACAAGGTTCACTCAAGGTCAAATATAAAATGACCTAGGTCATTAATGTAGAAAATGATCGATTATTACAGATATTGACATTTTTGAGCACGCAGTGTATTGCTAGAAACACGATTATAACGCTCCGCGGTGAATGTTATCGCTCGCACGATCTGAAATAAATGAAATAATATTTTTTTAATTAGAAATCTAGTTTGGGTAGATAGAAAAAATGTTTTTATACACCACATTTTACAAAGTTGAAAAAAAAAGTTACGCGAAATTTCATCGCAGGAGAGTCCAGAATCATGTACTGAACTCATGGTATTCGGATGTGCGTGGATGTCCCTTCCACCTTGTATATCTGGTTTATATCTTCAACGGTAACAAAAGTTATATTGAGTTGAGGGTTTGGAGAGGTCGTAAGGACTCTGGTTGCGTCGTACGGGATATTGCCCTTAGATTTTGGAACTACATAATGACTGACGCGTGCGTGCCGTTAGCAGACTGGTCTACTCAAAGCCGTAATAGCTCTTCCTTCAAAAAGCCAGTTCAGACGTTCCCCTGCATTGTAGTTAACACTCACATTTTTGTTACTTTTATTTCTAGTCTCTAAAAGAGGCCATGATTTTAAGTTTTTCTTCTCAAAGGTCGTCATGTAGGAAATGCCAGCACCATCTAGTGTAAAAAAAGATAATTCAAGATTATTAGAATTCATCGAATCTGAGCCTTGGCAGTACCTACAGTTTCATATCAACATACCACCCTGGAACTCATGGCTTATCTCAATCTTACTCTAAGAGGAATCATAACCGTCCCAATTTTATCGAGAATACCAACAAACAACCAAGAATTATTTATATCAATTGATGTTGTATTCAAAGCAGCAACCCAAAAAGGTTTAAACTATAACCCGTAATTTGTATCAAATACTTGAACCACGCCCTTTTAATCTATAAAAAATACCTATACGAAAACGATCAGTAGTATATTTATTCCGGCCTCACCAGTGCCGTGGGAAGTCCCATATGGGGGTAATTACTGTCATTTTACATAGTTTGGGCTATTAGATATTATCGCTTTATTACCGAAGGCTTTTATAATGAATTCTAAGTTCGAAAGGCCAGGATCATTCACTTAACGACAAGCCATAGGTATTTATAGGGCGATTCATATTAGTATAATTTCTTTTTAAATACTTACTTTATGCATATTATAATAATGATGTACTTACAAAGACGGACTTAATGCCATTAGGCATTCTCTGCCAGTCGACCTTAGGGTGATGCAGAAAAATATCTAGGTAGGAGGTGCACTAACAATAGCTATAAGAAAGAAGAAGAAATTAATGAGAATAATATATCACAATAAATATATGAGCAAGGAACACAAAATTACGAGATACATAATTATACTATACTTTAAAGTTATAATCGTAAATTAGATACCTTTTTAAACAGTATTACACACACTATTCAAGATGAAATGTGAATAGAGCAAAACTGTAGTAATAATAATAATTATTATGATTATTCTTTATTTCGAGTGACCAGGACTCATAGTGTTAGTAACAATATTTATTTAAAGCTATAACAAAAAAACAATAATAAAAAAAAACATAATAATAAATTAATTAATTAATTTTGTAATAAAATTATAACATGAAATATCGCCACGCCAGTCCCCGTGGTGGTTAGTCGGTATATATATATATGTCCGATAATAAATTAATATATGTTAATTTTTCGGTCGATGGCGCACATTTGCGTGAAAGTAACTTCATGACGAATCTAAAACCTCACATCCGCCCAAGGCCTCATTTAACTGGTCCTTTGTTACGCAAGTAGTGTCCTAATTTATGGCTAACAATCCTAGCGTATCCACCTTGAATATTTTGTATTTTATTTTTATTTTGTCCACTAACATTTTACCAGTTTTAATGGCTTCGTTTAACTGTGAATAAATCTTTGGGTAGAAAAAAATATTGCCACTAGAATACTTTATCAGCCTAACAAACTCTTCATACCCAAATTAGGCTATCACTAACCCCTTTGACAAAAATTACGCAAAGTCCTTATTTACATAATAAACTCAATCGCTATTGGATTCACAAAGGCAGGGTTGTCATAAAAATTGCTAACAATTTGGACATCAAAGCGTCTGCAAATAGGAGGCGAGAGATATAGAGGTGTGCTTAAGCGGGTCTGGTGTACGCCAAATTTGCCATTACGGTGTTTGTACGAATAGACACTTTGTGCTGTGGTGCAAGGCGAAAACGCCAAATAGAGCGGTCACTTTGAAATTGTCACTATCGGCTTGTAGACTTATACAACAAATAACTCATAGGGCTACGTACAGAACAGTAGAACTCTGCAGCTCTCTAACTTTAGATAATTTCTTCTTTTATTTAAAAGCTTTGCTCTAGGGTCAACCGAACGAACGCGAAACAAGACCAGAAGATGAATTCTGTGTCTATCTATCTATCTATCTACTCAGCCTGTAACACCCACTGCTGAGTAAAGGCCTCTTCTCTATTACGCCACTGTTGCCGATCTTGTGCAAGTCGCACCCACAGATTCCCTACTGCCCTCACAATATCATCCGTGTGAATTCTGTGTACTTAAAGAAAATTCAAAATATATTTCGGTTAAGTTTCAGTAACATAAACTTCACAAATATCACTTTTCGATCACTGACTCTGAGTTGCTAGAGGGAATTTAAAAAAACAACAACACTTTTCTCGGCGTAGTAGTCGCACTTACTACCTCTAGACCAGTGAGGCAGTCACTGTGTGGGCCACAAAAATAGAAATCATAGTATATTCAAATCGTTTAAAATAACATGCAAAAAGCGCTCGTAGGACCATACGCTTATAACTTATTCCGGACCCAAAGTCCCCTTTATTAAAGGAAACTGAAAGGCCGGCTTACTGGGTTCTCGAAAAAAATACCAACGATTTATAAAAAGTCCGTTTTCTTTAATAAAGTGTCCGATATAAATTGACTGCCATTCTTGCGCTTAGCATTTAAGTATTTCGCTTTAGTAACATTCATATGAAAAAATAAATGGATCTGAAAGTATTTCGGGGTCTCCAAATTCCATTCCTCAGGTACTGTTTGGCAAACTTAATTTTCCTTTATGGCCACTCAATGTTGAAGATATTATACCGTTGTTATTTGCTTTGATGTTATAAGGTAAATATTATGTTGTAATTTTCATTGTAAGAGATATTCTGATCTCCGAAGAAGCATAAATAAATCATAATTGTATTTGTACGAGTATACTCCAAGAGATCACCCCATAGGGTCATCAATTTTACGTCAGTTGTAAGTTTTTTAAGTTGGTTACAACTTGTAACCAACTTAAAAAAATGAGGTAGTTGGTAATTCGATTGTAATATCTAAGGATATAATACCTACTTCCTAGTTGGTCACATATAATTTTGATTAGGGTTCAACCATCGATTCTGGGGATATAAACACAAAGTATATAAAACCGTGTATCGTTTTTAACCCCCGACGCAAAAACGACGGGGTGTTATAAGTTTGACGTATCTGTGTATGTGTGTGTCTGTGTGTGGCATCGTAGCACCGAACGGATGAACCGATTTTGATTTTGTTTTTTTTTATTTGAAAGGTGAATTAGTCGGGAGTGTTCTTAGCTATGTTTGTTGAAAATCGGTCCAAGATGGCCGCCGCTACAAAATAGCGGATACAAATTTTTTCACAACTCCCTCAATATGGGTATCAAATGAAAGGGCTTAACTAGGAGAATACTATACACTACGATAAATTTCAAATCCAAGATGCCCGCCACCACAAAATGGCAAATTACAATTCGTGTCGGGGGTTTTCTAATTTTTTTCTTACTATTGATATTATAAGTATTTTAAAAGTAAAAGGTTTAAACATCCTTTACTCAAAAACTTTTGAAGGTAAAGTAAATTTAAATACGGCCTCTTCCTTTCTCACAACCTAAAAATTGATTGCGTTAACATGTTATAATACGGGCCTTTGACGTGAATGACGTCATCATCATCATAATCAACCCATATACTGTCCCACTGCTGGGCACGGGTCTCCTTTCAGTATGAGAGGAATTAGGTTAGGCTATAGTCCACCACGCGAGCCTGATGCGGGTTGACCATGGTCATCATATTGTAAAGATATTTTTATCATAATTCGTCGAGAATTTATACGTATCGCTTAAAATGAAACTAATTTTGACCCGACTGCGCCAGAAGGAGGGTTATTTCAGTTTTTTACTAATGTTATTAATTTAAAAACAAGTCCTATCATGTTTAACAAAATGTTCAATAAATCATACCAAGTAGTTTTAACGATAAAATTGTCATCTCGACATTTCTAACTGGTTTGTTCCATAGTCACACCACTGTTCAAACAAATTATGTCGTTGACCTCAACAAAATAATAGGTCCCAGAGAGAGCAACATGTACTGGTATTAACAAAATCCATTACTACCGCTACCTCTGTGTGTGTACCTCTGTTACTTTTTAATTACGCCTGTACAACATGATATGATGGCTGTGTACACAGATAATATTGTGACTGAACAAGTTCGCACAGATTGGTTTGTTTGGTGATTTTATGAACAAACAGTACCATTTCATTTTATTTTATTAAATACGCACTACCATTATTTTCCTGTATTATGTTACGTCAACAAATACAAATAAAGTTTTTTAATATAAGTAGGTATATTGATTTCTGACACTTACGCGAATACTAGACATTGAAATAAAACTACTTTTTACGGATTTTAACGCGTTATATTGATATTATTTTAATCCCGACGTTTCAGACCCTTTACAGTTTTAGGCTTGGATTTAGCCAAGCCTAAAACTGCAAGACCGAAGGATACGGTGAGCTCGTTCTGCGTGAATCGGATTGCCAATAATTAACAGAAATGTAGGGTAGCTGTTAGTAATTAAAACTTCAAGACGCCTACCACCTTAGTCACCCGTGACCATGGACGCTGTAAAGGGTCCGAAACGTCGGGATTAAAATAATATCAATATAACTCGATAAAATCCGTATAAAGTAGTTTTATTTCAATAAGTAGGTATACTAGCGTTCCGCCAGCGGCTTCGCCCGCGTGGTCTGTGTATTCCTAATAACTTTCATTCCCTATTTCAACCCCTTACAGCCCTGTTTTGCATTAAAAAGTAGCCCATGTCCTTTCTCAGACTCTAGACTATCTCTGTACCAAATTTCATCTAAATCGGTTCAGTAGTTTTAGCGTGAAAGCGAGGCAGACAGAGTTACTTTCTCATTTATAATATTAGGAAGGATAAGAAACACGCCCTTTCATTTAATACCCATATTGAGGGAGTTGTGAAAAACTACGTGATCCGCCATTTTGTAGCGGCGGCCATCTTGGAACGATTTTCATCAAACAGCTAAGAACACTAATCTATCAAATTCACATTTCAAACAAAATCATAATGGGTTCATCCGTTCGGGAATTACCATGCCACAGACATACACCCACACAGACACCTCAAACTTATAACACACCGTCGTTTTTGCGTCGGGGGTTAAAAACTATTGATTACTAGGTACTTCGAAACTATTGGTTGGAACTTATATGGTTGTATCACCCCAGACATGTAATGCAGACAAAGACATAAGACAGGACCATAACAACTAAAATATTTATTTGTTATTTATCCTTATATCTATAAATAATTGTACGTGTGTTTGTTACCGAACTCGTCCTGGTGGGCTCCTCCGGCTGGACCGATTTGGTTGAAATTTGTATGTATATTTCAACGGGTTCCTTGATCGTTATCAAAATAAGACCCGGCAAGTGGCGCTGCTGTCGGTCCACCGGAAAACGCAGGAGAAGCTGCGCACGAGTCATTATCTATACTTCTCTATATTAATATTATAAAGAAGAAAGGTTTTTTGTTGGTTAGTATTGAATATGCTCCGAAACTACTGGACCGATTTGAAAAATTCTTTCAGTTTTAGAAAGCCCATTTATCGGGGAAGGCTATAGGCTATATACCATCACGCTACAATAAATAGGAGCGGAGTAGCAATAAAAAATGTTGCAAAAACGGGGGAAAAAAGTTATCAAGACCACGCGGGCGAAGCCGCTGCTAAAGCTAGTTAGTTATAAATTAAAACAAACTTCAAGCATTTTGTTGTGTATCTTTAAAATCGATGCTATGTATATACGTATATAAATTCAACCACAATATTCATTTTTTTAACCCGTCTGTCTGCCACAGCCTGTCGGTTAGCAATTGGAATGTGTCAATACTATCCATTAGGATTACCGGACCGTCAATTGGAGGGTTGGACGATTAAACCTTTTAATCTAAGGGTCAATGTTGTGGCAAATGAAAAGAGACAGAAAGCCAATGCTTATAACTGTACTGTTCTCGCCAAACTTAGCGAGAAGAGAGAAAAATATTTGATTAAAAAGATTTAAAACGATAGCCTACGACTTGAGCTTTCGTTTTTATTTTGTTACAGTCCAATATTTTCTCATTCCGATTCTTACGGCCAAGTTGAAGTTAGGACGTGCCAACTTCAAGCCGGACAATAAGTTTGGCGTAAACTGTATGTTACATAACATACAACAACAACATCGTGCGTATATCTCCACAGGCTTAGGCAGTGGTGTATGCAGCAGCCACAGTTTTGCGAATTCTGAACTGTGCTACTGAGAATTTCATAAAAAAAAGCTCAGTTAATACATTACTCAACCTGATCAAGGACGTCACACTCAGCAACCGGCCTTATCTACTAATAAGGTAATCAAAAACATGAATGAGAAAACTGACTACATTTTTACATACCATCACGCCTATATTCCCTGAAGGGTTAGGCAGAGGCCTACTACACCCGTACACCCACATTCTGCCGGTATGATTAGGTTAGGGGCGATCCTATTGCCATCAACAGGGCACAAATCCAAGACTCTGAGCTGCTATTGGAAATTTTATATAAAATCCAACAACACTGCTCGACCCGGGATTCGAACCCAGGACCTCTAGCATAGCATACGAGGCAGACAGTTATTAGGGGGATTAGAGCTTTCAAACGACTTACGGAAAAAGGCTATTATATATGTTTTTGTGGCGTGTAGCTGATCGAGGGAAGTCGAGTCCATTGCGGGTTTCCGACTCTACAACGATTGATTGAGATAAGCTATCACTCTTGTTTGTTATACCTTTAGGTTGAAATTCGGACAAAAAAATGTTTGTAACGAAAATATTTACGTTTCAACTCGGTCCACGTACGTGCCATTTTATAAATCCGTGATTTAGAAAGTAATATCTTTTATCCGCGGTCTGACTCGCATCTCAAAGGACTTTTTAACAAAAAAACCCTGTCGTTCTTCAGGATGCAATCTATCTCTTTGCCAAATTTTATCGAAAACCGTTCAGCGGATTAGGCTTCCTTTATATGTCATATATATATTATATAAAAGCTAGAGAGCCAAAGTTAGTATGCATTTTTAATGTTAATATACCATTCGTATCACAGGCGGAACAAAGGACCAAAACATTATCATCTACACCCGATTCAAAGGACCATTTTTAACTAAATACTTATTTTCGTTTTTAATAGGCAAAGAGCTGGCCTACTCAAGATTCTGTATGCACACATTAACACATTACAGCAACCACACATCCATATCTGAATGCGATACAAATTGCATTAACGTACAATGGTGAGCTCAAAGCGACTCATGAAATTTAAATCACTCGTTACGTTTCACTGCGGACCACAGTATCGTAGGGATACCAGTATATTTGTATACCTGTATGATATACAGGTATACTTGACGGTGAATGATGTTCCACATAACAGTACGTATGTAACTGAGATAACTCCAGGGGATAAGCGAATGCAAAATTTGATTTATTCTGTGTGTACGTGGACTCATATACTAGAAAATTATGGTCGTTTGAGGACAGTTGTAGAACGAAGCTTGTTTATCATCATGAGGCTTATAATAACTTCATAATACTTTTGAAACTAATGGCAGATAGGTTGTGTTTTTCTGTTTCCATCCTCTCAGAAAATTGAATATATTAGTGAAAGAATTACTCCAAAATGGAACAAACGACTGATACTTTATATATAAAGACAAAGGACCAAAAAGATACTGTTACTTTTTTGAAACCTTAGTAGGTACTTAGGCTGATTTAGCACAGCCTAATAAGTACTAAGATTACAAAGGACCAAGTAAGTAGAAACTGAAGACGACTGATACTAAATATATAAAGACAACGGACCAAAAAGGTTTGTTATTTTTTAAATCCTAGTACTGTAAGTTAGAAAGGACCACTGGTCGATCTCATGAGATTTAACGTTAACAAAGCATAATTATTATCATGAATATCCCTTCTTTTACCGCTTAAAACCCTACTTGATATTTTACCCGTGTTACAGGAAACGACACAGCAGATACACTGAGAAAATTTCGTGACGTAATTTACAATCTTGACCCCGCATCCATTGTCTTTAGACCCCATATTATGAATTCACGAGGGTCACCACCAAATGATTACGGTGTGTGTTTACGCAACCGAGAAATATGTACGCATTTTTGTTTTTCGGAGATGTTTTCTGATGTTGGGTGAACTGGTTGGGTATGGAATACGCTGAAGTGTCAGGCATATGTTATTGAGCTCTTTTTTTATTGGAAATTGTAATTGGAACTACGCTACGCTACGCTAAGTCCTGGATTCAATTCCCAGGTCAAGCAAAATAATAATAATCAACCCATATACTGTCCCACTGCTGGGCTCGGGTCTCCTCTCAGAGATTAGACGAGATGAGAGGGATTAGGCTATAGTCCACCACGCTAGCCTAATGCGGGTTGGCAGGCTTCGCATGCCTTCGAGAACGTCTCTCAGGGATGCAGGTTTCCTCACGATGTTGCTCAAGCAAAATGATATTGGATTTTTATTTGATAGAGTTAACTTGCTAAGTTCGAATTTCTTTCTTTCCTATTAATTCAGCATGCTTTGCGACCATTTGAAATTCCTCCCCTACCCGTAATACGACGTGTTTGTTGGCATCCCTAGAATTTGGGGAAATTCCTACGAGGTTAGAAAAAACTAAACACAAGTACCAAAACATTAAGTACAATTTCCTTTGCCGCCACAAAAAAGAATATGTTTTTAATACCATAAAGTGACATTTTAAAACCAGCGTGTAATTTTTGCCTGTGCAAATAAAATGATACGTTTACAAATCGCGTCCGTATTTTTTTCGTAATTCGGGTTGCGTTACGATGTCAAGGCTTTTGAGTAAATATTAAATACAAATTTTCAGGGTAGGTTGTTGGCTGTTGGGTTGTTTTTTAAAATACGTTTTTGGTTAATACATGGAAATTGAAATCGGTTTTTCTTTATTTAAAAGTTGAAATCATTTGACCGCCTCATAAGCCTAGTGGTCGTAAGCTCGAGGTCTTTGGTTCGATTCCCAGGTCGAGCAGTGATACTGGGCTTTTCTAAAAAAAACAGTTGCAGCTCAGAGTATGGATTGTGCTCCTAAAAAGATAAACTGGTTGCACCTTTAGCAATGTTACATATAGGTGTTCGTATGACAATTTGCGTAATCTCCGGGACATGGAAGTTTCGATGGTAACCTATCCATAAATTAACCACGGCAAGTGAAGCTTAACCTTACAGATCGATTGATCAACGTTGTGATTTGTTAGCCACGAGCCCCTCGGCTTTTTATTTATAAATTAAATTATTGGTGTTACTCCAAATTATATTCGTGTCTGACTATCAACTCTGCTCTCTGCTTGAATTGGGTTTTCGTATACCCAAAAGTTTATTAAAAAATATTTCTCATTCTTTATCTAGAAAAAAAATCATCAGCTCGTCCCTATTTGGCTTCAAACAAACAGCGCACATTTCCTTTCGATACGGACGAAAAATCGCAGCAACATCGAATTTCAATTTATATCTAAAGAAAAAAATTGACTTGCAACGCCTTTGTATCAAGATGCTACAGTACATCTTGAAAACTCCTTGAAGTGAACCCAGTAAGGCGTGTTTACATAATGAATGCTTCCTTTGAAAAGTTCCTGAATCAAAATAAAAATATTTGTATAGAAACTTGTTGGCTCTTGCAAACTGCGATGCTTCAAGAATTATGTTTATTTAGATGTTTCACTAACCCTGTTGTCCAACAGTTTTTACGGACAAACATACAGGGAACTGAAGCTTATAAAGATCAGCAGCACCAGTGGTGTCCATCACTCGCTGTCATCTTGAGACCTCAGTTGTTAAGTCTCATATGCTTAGTAAGTGGTATGTTACCCTTCGATCCGGAATTCGGTAGCGCCCTTTGGCTGGCGCTCGATGCTTCTAGTATGTATCGGAGGCTCGGTACTGAAATCTCGCTTTAAGCCAATGGGTGGTATGCCATGCACTGATAAGCTGACATACCTTAAAACAAGGTGGAAGGGACATCGACGCACTTCCGAATACCACGATTCTGATGATTCTGGGCGCCCTGCGTTGAAATTTTCCGTAACTTTTTTCATCACTCATTTTTTTGCATTTTTTTTTACTTGTGACTACGTTTGTGATGACATGTGAGTCTCCCTCCCGCACTTCCCTGCAAGGGGGAAAATAAAACTGTTTGCGATCTCCTGGCATGCTTTGTACTGGCGCGTTAGCTATTGGCAGAATTTCGATCTCGATACACATGGCATTAGCACGTTCTTGCAAGTAATACGCATGTTTTTGTGCGAGTAACTAGCAAGTGTATCGCGGGCTTTAGTATAAAATTATACTTTATAGTCCGCGCGGAATTAGTTAGTTATTAGTTTAGTTATAGTTATTTCACAATCTTTGTCAAAAACACAGATATTTACAGAGAGAATTGCACTGTACTGCATGTATACTTATCTTTTTTGTTGAGTGTACGTTCTACTAGCTCCAAACATTGTATGCTGTGATAGTAATCTCCACGGATAGTTCCTGTCTTAACTGACGTATCTATCTTCCCTTTTGCCTTTACATTCGCCTTTACATATATGTATTTTGAATAGGCTTTCAATGCGCCGGCCTCATTGATACGCCAGCGTTATGTACTGTATGTGACACATACTATGTGTATAATAGTATTCATACATGACTACGTGGACGTATTTTTAACCCCCGACGCAAAAACGACAGGGTGTTATAAGTTTGACATGTTCGTGTGTGTATCTGCGTATGTGGAATAGTAGCTCTCGATCTGATAAACCGATTTTGATTACCTATGTTTTTTTGTTTGAAAGGTAAATTAGTATGGAGTATTCTTAGCTATGATTGATGAAAATCGGTTCAAGATGGCCGCCGCCAATATTAGGTGCACCGAGGTACTCTTGAGAATTTAATGGAATCTAAATAACTCGACTCTGCTCGACTTGGGAATCGTACCTAGGACCTCTAGCGTAACACTCGCTCTGACAACCACCAACCTTAAGACAGTTTAATGTAATCAAAAACAATTCAACACCTTGCTTAAAAAAAGGCATATTAGGCATAAACACATCGTTTCTCTTAGGACCTAAATAACAAGTTGAAAAAAAAAAACAATCAAAGTTGAATTTCAAGTGGTTGGAGTCTCTGTCGCGTGAAATGTACAAATTACAGAGAATAAAAAAAGAGACAAGGTAGGAGCTTTTATTTTGCCACGAGGGGATTAAAGAGCGCCTCTGAGTGGGTGGCGACACACTAGGTATAAAAAACGCGATGTTTATAAGCGTTTTTTTGTGGCAAGTCTTTTTTTACCCTACTGCTGAAGGTTATGTGTAACTTGTAAACTTGTATATAATTATGTCTAATTCAATTCAAATTCAAAATGTTTTTATTTCGAATAAGCTTTTACAAACATTTATGAAACGTTAAATGATTGAGTTGGAAGGAGTCTACCTCGGCGAACGTAATACAACTAGATTGCGGACGTTCTCAAAAAAGGCAAGGTTAAGAGCACCCTAAACCGACGAACATGCATGGGGAGGTTATTGAACATAGATGAAGCGAAAGTGGTGTGCCAGGATCGTAGCAGGTGGAAATCTATAGTCTCTGCCTACCCCTATGGGAAACAGGCGTGAAGCTATGTAAATTATTCTAGTTGCACGGTCCGTTCCTATGTCCGCTCGGAACTACTCAACGGCTCAACTGATTTAGATAAATTATAGCCATTAGTTTGTCTTGATGGCATGAGTGTCACTGGGTACATATAATTCTAAAAAAAAATACGCATTAATGTCCCGGCTAATTTCGAAAATAATTTTTAGTGTACGAATTTTCATTTTAAAAGATTACAAGGATCTATCGAGGGATTCTATGATGCTTTATAAACTAATAAATAGGAATGATTTATATAATAATAAACATTATTAAATGAAACAAAAACCCGACTTTGTTAAAAATATTAACTAAAAATTTATAAACAAGCCTTGTGATGTTAGAAAATGTATTGCAGGCGGGACAAGTTATTCGTTCAGTCCGAATTATAAGCAATACCTACTGGCTTATAAACTAATTTGTTATTGGAAAATGTATTGCAGGCGGGACAAGCTATTAGTTCAGTCTTAATTATAAGCAATATCTTCTAAATTATAAACAACATTGTTTCTTTACTTGTCCCACCGTAGTAACGGATATTTGTCATAAAATGTTTGTCCAAATAGAAAAACAAAGTCTACTTAATTGAGAACCTCTTCCTTTTTTGATGTCGGTTGAAAAAAGGAAATTATTTTAACACCAAAGTATACGCCTAACTTCGATAATCTTATTGAAGAAATAATACAATACTAACACACCAAGTGTTCATATTGTATGCCGTAGTTTGTCGCAGGCAATTGCCAAATTTCATTAAAAAGCTATTCTATTAGGCTACCTGCAGTTTAAATGCAAATTCGGCAATACATCAAAAAATATGAGCCATAAAATATTCAGTAGTCTCTCTAGTAAGTAAAACAATATTTTTAATGTCCGTGTCACGTTGTTCGACAGTAATAAAAACGAAAACTATAGTAACTACCGTAAAACTACGTCACGCTATTTTGAAGCCATAAACAGAACATTGCAACGGACTTAAAACTGATATATCCAGTTTTATTTTTGTACTAGCAACACAAAATTATCTACAAGACCTAATAACTTTATTCGGCTGTAAAAAGTGACAAAAAATACTTTTGTAGGACTAGATAGGGTCTGTTTTAAGACGAAACTTTGGATCGAAACAACCATGACAAAAGTACCAAGAGCTTTGACGAGATAAATAGAATTCTTAAGCACAAACCTGTAAAATCGTATCCGTATCGAATAATATAATGGTTCAGCCAATGCCACAATGCACATAGAGGATCCTGGGGAGATCTTGTTGCGACATCTATCGTGCTACATAAGGACTTCTACGAAACGAAAAAAATCCTGAATCGCGCAAGTGAAATTTACCATATAACTTGCATATATTATATACAACTACCCGACATCAACCGTCAGGAAGTGGCCCGCCAGGCACAACAACCAAAGCTATGTTGTCCTTCCAACCAAAGGGAGAATCTTCCACCCGCCTGGTTGGAGGATTCTCCCTTTGGTTGGAAGGACAACATAGCTTGTCTCTCCATATGAGGTGACCCCAACGTGATCCCAGTGCCTCCAGTCTATTAAGAGGAAACAGTGCCGTCAGCCCCCCTCCATGTGCTAGTGGTCACCGGTGAGGTTTTAGTTAATAAGAATCCCATACTCCTTGGTATAATCCCCAAAGACTGGCAGCCTTTTCAAGATCTTCCCCTTAAACAATAAAAAGGCTATGGTCCACCATGCTAGCGAAGTCCGGTAGACCCACGTTGTTTTTAATTAACGTTTAAGTGAGAAATCTATACTAATATTATGAAGAGGAAAGATTTGATTGTTTGTTTGTTTGTATTGAATAGGCTCTGAAACTACTGAACCGATCTTATAAATTCTTTGACCATTAGAAAGCTACAGCTTTACCGAGTCACATGGGCTATGATTTATAAGAAATACCCAGACCACGCGAGCGAAGCCGTTGGCAGAACGCTAGTTATTAATACGTATGAATCCGAAGAATCAATTAAATCAAAGAACTATCTTTTTGTATTTTTTAAGCATTTTCCATGCTTACAATTTAAGATTACAAGTTATTTTTAATGAAGGAAAAAATCGGCTGGCGGGCAGGATTCGAACCTGCGTCTTCTGGTTCGGTACACCAGACGCTCTGACCACTAAGCCACCGCGGGCCCCGCTCGCCAGTCGAAATCTTCCTTCACATTCTAATTTACGTCTTAAAAAAAAAAACAAAGAAGTTCAATTGCGTTATCACCAGTCAATCACTGTAAGAATAAACTGCAGCGTTTATAAAATCTAGTCCGTAAAAGTAAAACCTCGCCGCGATACATATCTAAGGGACCGGCGATTATTTCTCGGTCACATAACTGAATATCACAAGCTTTGTTACGGATCTCAAGCTAACATTCAAATTCATGCGGCGTTGACACCAAAATGGCGACTTTAATATTTAGCTTACAACCGCCATCTTGCTTTATTTAAATATGAATTGGATCTTATTTATATGAAAAAAAATGGATGGATTTAGAGGTGTGGAGGCCTCGGCGCAACAAAGAAGAAGAGGCACCAAATAAAATGAAAAAAAAAAAAATTGTCGAGTTTTTCAATAAATAATCATAATCATGTTTATATAAAGTTAAAACGGCAAAAAAAATATATCAAAGGAAAAGTTGTTTACAAGTGCTTACTAGTTGGAATTTAAAGGGTTTTTTTCGAAATCTCTATGGTGGGGACCCCTCTTTTGTGGAGGCCCGGGGGCAGAACAGAAGCCCCTGTTGCCGGAGGGCAAATTAAATCCGGCCTTGTCGAGATGTACGACTGAGCAGTCCAATCAAATGGTCATGGTCATAACTATCCCAGTTATGAGTTACTTTTTACTTTAGTAATTTCAATTTAGTTTATAGTTTGCGCGGAACTAGTTGGTCGCGTCTTAGGTCTGTGAGCGGCGGGACGGAGGGGCGGGCGCTTGCTTTTGTTCACAGTTACCCGCCGCCTCACCCCCGTCCCTACCTAAGGCGCGGCCAACTAGTTCCGCGTGGACTATAACCACGAATTTATCCTAAAATATTGTGATATATTAAATTACATAAGCTTCCACTGTATGTGACCTAGACTAAACTAAATCTAGACTGAAAATTATAAAGTGGTTTTAGAGGATTATTACCTATTCTGTGGTTTTAGGTTAGGTCAAACCCTTTACCGTGTCTAAGAGAAGTTGCTTTTAACACAAAACATGTAATCCAATTCTACATAGTTAGACATACCATCACGGCTGTATTCCCTGAAAGTTAGGCAGAGATATACTTGTATACACCCATAGTTCACCGGTATGTTAAGGTCTCATTGTCATCATCATGTCAGCCAAAAGAGGTCCACTGCTGAACAAAGGCCTCCCCCATTGACTTCCACAGGGACCGGGCGCATGCTACCTGCATCCAACGACTTCCAGCGACCTGTACCAGGTCATTGGTCCATCTCGTTGGAGGCCGGCCCACGCTGCGCTTTCCGGTGCGTAGTCTCCACTCGGGAACCTTTCTGCCCCAGCGGCCATCAGTTCTACGAGCTATGTACCATTGCCATCAACCGGACATTTTTCAAATGCAATGTGTGTCCCCAAATTAAGCAGTAAAGACTCTTTGAAATTGAAGATGTTAAAAAATACAATTATATTTAAATATACATACATACATATCATCACGACTGTATTTTTGTTGGGTTAGGCAGTAGACTACTCGGGGGCCGCGGAAGAATGCGTTGTTCCCGTAGCCCCCGACGCAAGTGCGAGTGGGAACACCGGGGTTGGTTTTAGTCAGTAGGAGTCTGACAGACCCGAGAGGACTTCCATGAGGATTTCCAACCTCGAAAAAAAAAGGCAGTAGTGTACTGCGGTACACCAACTGCTTGCTGGTGCGATTAGGTCCCATGTAATATAAGACGAGCTTATTGCCATCACCGGGAACACCACGCCTCTACGCTTCTACTGAGAATGTCATAGACCAAGAAACCTGTAGACAAATTGCATTTTGACATTCTAATCGACAAATGAATAGAAACAAAATGTATGGAAATGACACAAGCTTTCGACAAATCGGGCTGTCACTAATGTCATTGCCATACAATTTGTTTCTATTTGTTTGTCGACTCGGATGTCAAAATGCAACTTGTCTAGGTTCCCATATTCCAGCGCTTCAGTCGAAACTAAGGGGGCAGACGAAGATAATATATTTATGGCAAAAATATGTTAAAAATATTCACTTTAATCTTTTCTGACATATGTACCCGGTTTTACTTGATAATTCGTATGCACATGACCTATAAATCCAACACGACACCAGTGGTTTCACTACTCCCCGAGGAAATAAAAAAAGCAGTGACAAAATTAATTCGCGTGAAGATTTTCCACAAAAAGATATTATAACCCGCATCCCTGTTTTAAATTTTTACAGCTGTATGGCTCACAGTGCTTTAAACTATGCACAGTAGCAAAAACTTGGAATGTTTCAACAATAAAGTTTATGATACCAGCAGTGACATATTTTTACAAAAATTCTTGCAGAGTTAGTTTTATAACCACTATTTTGTATAGGATTACAACAGCTTTTTACAGATTTTGTCGAAACCAGACACTATTTTGTAATCACAAAATTCTGTATTATAAATAAGAAGAAAAGTTTAAAAAAATATATACAAGGTGGAAGGGACATCGACGCACATCCGAATACTAGTTCAGTACATGATTCTGGACCCCCTGCGTTCAAATTTTCCGTAACTTTTTTCATCAATTTCGCAATTTTTTCTACTTGAACGTGTAAAAAAACGTTATTTCTATCTACCCAAATTTGATTTATAGTAAAAAAATATTTTTTTTAATTTATTTCAGGTCGCGCGTGCGATAACATTCACCTCAAAGCGTTATAATCGCGTTTTTATCAATACACTGCGCGCTCAAAAATGTCAATATCTGTAATAACCGATAATTTTCTACATTAATGACCTAGGTCATTTTATATTTGACCTTGAGTGAAACCTTGTCACGACGTTTGTGCGTCGACGTCCCTTCCACCTTGTAGGTACTATCACATCTGTATTTTGCAAAACATTAAGCAGAAATCTAAACTTCTCGTTGCTACTAATTTATTATTTTGCCCGACCTGAGACTCAAACCCAGGTTTCAAACTCAGCAGCTATGCTTAAAATCACATCAATGGAAAATTATACCCAGAATCTATACTAGGTAATATTATGAATACGGCAGTAACACGATTAATCTGAATTTAAGGGTAACAGGTTTCGATAAAATTTGGCAAGGAGATATAATTGCATATTGGGGAAGGACCAATACTGCTATTGGCACAGATAGTCCTTCGGAAAGCGTATGAAACCGTAGGCACACGAAAAAAGGCAACCCAGACTAGTGTCTTAATAAAACACACTTCAAAGAACCATAAGATTTTGTAGATAAAGTCTCCAATATCACCAGGATTCCTTCTACAAAAAACATTCAGAAGAAAAATGGTTGGTGTTCAAATAAGTACGATTTTTACCGATAGATGGCACTGTTCAAATGACGTCATTTTCTGAATGGCGGTGTTAAGATTCCACGCCATTCAATGACCCGGGCAGTGTCATGTATTGTGAGTTAGTCTAAAATCAAAAGCCCAGAAGAAAAGTATAGTTCAAAAGAAGAAAAACAAAAAAGGGTGTAGTTAAAGCAAGTTCAAAATAAAAGTAGTTCAACCTCAACGGTCAGTTGGTTTCCTTGCTATAGTGCGACTAGTGCATCCTTAAACAGTTGGCAAGGGCAACAAATTTTGTATGGAAGTGTACCGAAAGAGAAGCTAGTTTCGCAATACTAAGTAGGAACTAGTAAAGTAAAATCAGAAGGTCAAGTTTGATTACCTGAATTTCTAAATTATGTGCATTTAAATTTTCATAGTCATCATCAACACGTTTGTCCTTCTGGTGGGCAGTGTTAGTGGATTTTTTCTAAGAAATTCTCGGAGTTTGGATTTGCGCCCGGTTGGCAATAGGCTCACACCCTATTACATGAGACATAAACATACCAGCGATATATGCGTATACCTTAGTACATTTCTGCTTAGCTCTTCGAGGATACCGGCGTAATGTTATGTTATTTACTTTAAAGTTAAAGCATTTTCTTATCCTATTGACTGTGCCTCTTCCTTAGGATGGTACTCAAACCCCTGTCGAGTTTATTGTACGACCACTTGTCATACCTACTCATCCTTTTCACAAAATCGGTTAGCCAGACCTTAAGTCCCCTCGAAACACTGATCAGGATATTCGTATTTAGCTGATTCATACTTTTTTTTCGTCTCTTTGTTGGAAAAGAGGGGGGAGGCACGTGACAAAGTGGTTTACGGATTTCTGGATATGTTTTATAAGCGTTTTTATTTATAACATTTAATCGTAATTATTTCAATAAATTTACAAAAAAATCGAAAATATGTAAACGGAGTCTTCGCCGACCAAGTTTACTTGTCCTGCCAAGGATACGTACAAATTATGCAAAAAAAAATATCACCAATGAAGGGGCGCAAATTTATAATAATTTACCATCGTACATAAAAAATGTAAGCTCTTTCAACGGTTTTAAATCACAACTAGCTAATTATATAATGCTAACCAATCACTTTTAGTGTTACTGGCCTACTGGTTGAGAATAAAATCATTGAACGTGTAACCACAAATTTGTAAACAAAATTTCAATTTTTTACTTTGCATCAGGGACCTTTACTGTTACCTATGTACATTATGTTATTTTATATTCTCATGTAAGTGACTTTTTTGTCTATATGGGAATAAAAGTGTTCAAACCAAATCGCATCATTGACGTAATAGTTGCTGTTAGCGTGTTTCTTATATTATAAATCATCTAAGTATTTATTTACAAAAAAAGTATATAAGTTTGCGTATAGAGTTTGGATGTGGGCCCGGTTAATGGCAATAAGCTCTCCACCATTACATGGGATTTCATCACCGGCGAATTTTGGATGTATATTAGTACACCTCTGCCTAATCCTTCCAGGCATACAGGCGTGATGGTATGTTATTTTATTTTATTGTTAAAAAGACCTCACGAGACGACAAGAGGTCACAAGATACAGATCCTAGCTTTCCGCCAGCGGCTCCGCCCGCGAAGTCTGGAAAAAATCTAGCTTTCTAATAGTGAAAGATTTTTTCAAATCGGTTCAGTCATTTCGGAGCATATTCAATGTAAATAAACCAACAATAAAATCTTTCCTCTATATATATAGTATTAGTATAGATTTATCTTATCGTAAAAATAATATCACAAAATATCTGACGACGTCTGTGGTCTAGTGGTTCGAGTACCGGACTGCTGATCACGAGGTCATGGGTTCGATTCCCACAAGACACAAACATTTTATGTGATGAACTTAGGTGTTTGTGTTTGTCTGGGTGTTTCTTATATATTAGAAGTATGTATTTACAAAAAAAAAGTATATAAGTATTATATCCATTGTCTAGTACCCATAGTACAAGCTCTGCTTAGTTTGGGACTAGATGGTGCTGTGTATAAATGTCCCAAGATATTTATTTATTTATTATCTTTTTGTATTTTTTTTAACATTTTCCATGCTAAAAATAACTTGTAGTCACAAAATATGGTAGAAATGTAATATCTTTTGTGTTAATAATGTATACTTTGTTCTTATACAAGCGTGTAATGTTTAACTTCTGACTGTACCCTGTTCTGTGGAGAATCACATCACAACATGTCAGGAATGACAAATATGTGATTCCTGTGGAATAACAAATGTAAACAGGTGACATTTCCATCTTGACATTTGACATTTCCATCGTGACATTTCATATGACATAAATATGAAAATTGCATATATGTAGTGTATATACCTAACTTAAGACAGTCTCCAGCTGCAAACTGTATGCAATACTCAATACATTTATTGCACACTCCACAATGTTATTAAACCCCCGACGCAAAAACGACGGGGTGTTATAAGTTTGACGTGTCTGTGTGTGTGTGTGTGTGTGTATGTGTGTGTGTGTGTGTGTATCTGTCTGTGGCATCGTAGATCCCGAACGGATGAACCGATTTTGATTTTTTTATTTGAAAGGTGATATAGTCGGGAGTGTTCTTAGCTATGTTTGATGAAAATCGGTCCAAGATGGCCGCCGCCATAAAATAGCGAATTACATATTTTTTCACAACTCCCTCAATATGGGTATCAAATGAAAGGGCTTAACTAGGAGAATACAATACACTATAGATGATAAATTTCAATCCAATATGGCCGCCACTACAAAATGGCAAAATACTTTTCGTGTCGGGGGTTTTCTAAATTTTTAATTTAGGTTAGGTTATTTTAACAGTTGTAATGATAATAGATAAGGTATCAATCATGGACTCTGTCGGGCACGGCAATGTAGGAGTGTGGAGGAAGACACTTTTTATTTACATTTATTCATATTATGTATATTGTATCATCATCATCATTGTATCTATATATTTATTTGACGTATTTTATAGGTACTTATATTTATATATTTTATTATATGTATGTATTTATTAATACATACTAAGCGAATACTCCGCGTCCAACAGCGTCTTTCGTCCATCGTCCAAGGTCACATTCTCACTTTCTTCGGACATGTTTCTCGCCGGGAAAAGGCTTCTGTGGAACGCCTTGTGGTACAAGGGAATGTTGATGGCACAAGAGCTCGTGGCAGATCACCAATGCGCTGGACCGACCAGATTAAAGCTGCATTGAATGGTCCACTGCATGAGTGCACCAGAAAAGCTGCGGTACGAGAGGAATGGCGACGAATTGTGAAGCGTGCCACCGCCCCTGATGTGACGACCACGACCACTCTGTCAAGAGTGTAGCGACTAAGAAGAAGAATTTATTAATATAGACTTCCACCGGGACCGGTCGTATGTCACCTGCATCCAACGACTCCCAGCGACCTTTACCAGGTCATCGGTCCATCTCGTTGGAGGTCGTCCCACGCTGCGCTTTCCGGTGCGAGGTCTCCACTCAGGAACCTTTCTGCCCCAGTACCCATCAGTTCTACGAGCTATGTGCCCCGCCCACTGCCACTAACTCTGGGGACTGGGGGAGGCCTATGTTCAGCAGTGGACCTCTTTTGGCTGATATGAAGATGATGATTGATTAATATTATTTGTTATATTAATACTTTATTTACAGTTTTTTAAGTATTTATTATAGTTTTTATTTAAGTATTCGTTAAAATCGTAGTAGCATTTTTTTAGTTTCTTTTTTTTTATTGTCTGTGGTAGATTTTGTACGTGTAGTCGACCGGAGCGGCACTTCTGGTTTGCATGTGTTTAGATGAAATGACTTATGAGCGGTGCGGTACGTGCAGTCCACGGCATTGCGCACGTGCAGAATGCCGCCGAAGAATTTAATCGAAAAACCCAATAAAACTAATAGTCTAATATTTAGGGATGCACTAGTCACACTATAGCAAGGAAACCAACTGACCGTTGAACTAACTTTTATTTAAACTTGGCCTTTACTTTACACTTTTTGTTCGTCTTCTTGTGAACTACACTTTTCTTTTAGACCACAAATGACACTGCCCGGGTCATTGAATGGCGGAGAATCTTAACACCGCCATTCAGAAAACGACGTCATTTGGACAGTGCCATCTATTAGTGAAAATACGTACTACTTTCAACACCTGTAGAGGCAGTATCTTCATCAACCTCAAACCTTATGATATATCTAATATATTTTTTCGGAATCTGGACAAGTGGCGGGAGTAATTGCTTATGCAATACAAAGCGGCCTACGTTTACGAGGCTAAAATCAGAACGACCGCAGACGCAGACGGAATATCAAGTGATTACGTGCGGTAAATAGCGTTTCAAGCGGTTTCATGATAAGGAAAATATTACCAACTAGATTATCGTTAAGGACTTGTACAACGAAAAACGATAATAATAAAATTATTGAAAGTTCCCCAGGGTATAATTCGCGTTTTTCCAAAAATTATCAAAAAAAAACAAAATACTTTTTAGCGGATGCCTACGTCATTAAAAACAAAAAAAAAGAAAGAAATTTATTCAAAAATAAGTAAACAAAGAAAAGAAAAATAATATTGAAATTATACCTATACGTTTTAAACATCCTTATTGGCCTAGAGGTCTTGAGTACAATTCCCAGGTCGGGCAGTAGCAGCTGATTACATGAGCCGTTAAGCTGTATGTGAACAAAAGTACATCTCTGCCTAACCTTTCGAGGAATACAGGCGCAATGATATTATTGTGATGATTTTTAAAATAGATAATGAGTAATAAAAAAAAATGAGTTAATATTTCACTCTGTATAAACCATCTTCAAACCTTTAAAACTTGGTAAATAGGCCAAAATAATAAACCCATTTTAGGAAACTGTCCAAATTTATTTGCACGGACTACTACTTACACTTAGGGACAAAAAATTGCGCCACTCACTTTACTCGCGGCATGAAAATATAAACTCCATGAATACATAACGAAGAATTCCTCCTCCCTCCACCCCTTCTGGGCTGGCGCATTTATTTACCCCCAGAAATAGGTCAGTTGTCTAGATATGAAATAATTTGCTACTTACCTGCAAAATAAGAATCTTGTTCCTGACAATTTGTAGTTTAAGATAATATATTATAACGGCACATACCATCAAGCTTGTATCCACGAAGGAACAGACAGAGATGTAGGAACTTCCATGTGTTAGCCGGTTTTTAATCCTATGTAGTAAAGACTAATATAGACTGCCTCATTGTCTTAGGCATTTAGTTCATATAAGCAATTTCTGGGACGAGTAGTGTTACTGGGTTTTTCTGGGAAATTCCCCGTAGTGGCTCGGGGCTTAGATTTATGGCAATAGGCTTAACTCCAGTTACATGGGACAAACATACCGGCGAAATGTGGCTGTACATTCAGAAACACATACATTAGTATCTCTGCCTAAACCTACCCCCTAAACCTTTGTGGAATACACGCGTGATGGTAACTAATATTAAGGACAAGCCTATTATCATTAAGGGAACCACTAATTCTAAACACCGCTATATATTCTAAGCTATATAATAAGCACCATAAGCTTAATAAAACAACTTAGATGATCACATCAGTATTTTCTTAATATGTAATAATATAGTGTTATGAAAAATACATAGCTTGAATTAAATATAGTAATAAGAACTATTAGTATAGATTTATTTATTTATTCTAATTATTACTACATAATACACACAATTACACATACACAAAATAATAAAATTACTACAGTAAGTATAAAAATCATTTTTATATTATTTTAATTTAGTACTTAGATACATTGCAATATAATATATAGTTTTAGTGAATATTTTTATACTTACTGTAGTATTTTCTTAATTTCAACCCTGGTATCTAATATCTCTTATTTTGAACAGCATGTGGCATACTATTAGAATGGGTATTTACTAGAGAACTTTTTTAAATAAAACTAAGTTAACAAAAACTTTTAGTTTTTTTATAATGAATTTAGAAGTTAATATTTTTCCTACACTTAACAGATTTCAAAACTTTGGAAGCTCATAAGTCATTTTGTAGAACTCAGTGTTATGAAATCATGAATCAAATCGATTAAAAAGACATTGCTGAGTAAAACAATACCTTGTTGTTGCTATAAAAACAAATAAGTTTACTATGACCCAAAGGTAAAGTTTCAGGTGACTAACAAAGAAAACTAAAAAAATCATATCTCCATAAGCAAATGACGCCCCCTATTGAAAAAAACGTGCACTAAACATCCTGTAACCTGAGTTTTTGAGTCACATAAATGATTAAATACATAAAAAAATACCAAACTCTTTGGTAGGATAAACAACACTAAAAGTAATCCAAAATCGCGTGTTTGTCACCTCGACCAATCTTTGCTTAGAGTATTTGCAATTTTATTTCTAAAGTTTATCGCATTAACGATATAATAAACGCCAGTACGACCTAAAATAAACTACAAGCACTTATAAAGCCTGTGTTTATCGATAAAGCCTTGAGTTTAAAGATGGCGATAACGTTTGCAAGCAGTTTATCGACACACAGTCGATAAAATTAAGTTATTATGGCCGCCACTAATGACTGCTAACCGTTGTATAGAACCTTGGCCAAGAAAATATAAATTAAAAAGGTAAAGAACTATATTTTTAGGAACTAATTAACGGGCTAACACGAAATATATTTTTAGGTAGCATTGCAAAACTCGTTGCTAGATTGTTAAACCGATATTTTAATTTAACATTAGTATCATGCATACATGGACTAAGCATGCCATTCAACGTGGCAATGCCGCCAGTCTTCTGGGCACGTTACTAGATGACAGCGATGAGGAGTACTTTGACGCCTAGGTGCGGAAATTTTGGTTATTTTTTTTATTTTTTTTTCTATTGAATTTGTACATTATGTAAATATATACATTATTATACTTAACTTTGTAAAAAAAAAAGATTTTACATTATAAGTTTTAGTATTTAATATTAAATAGATGGCCGTGCACTAAGCAAAAACTGAAGTGTAGACATACGTATTAAAATCGTATAACAATTCAGTACGGAACTGTCTTAAACGATACTTTTATTTTTACAACCAAAGCATTTGCTTACTAAAACACTTCGGGACACCCCAGACATAAAGCAGTTTAACTTTATCACTCTGTTTGAACGCATAAAACTGGATAAAAACATTTAATAAAATGTATTGTATGCAAAACTCTTCAGTGTTGTCGTCAAATCTGTCCGTATGTCTGACAACAACCCAATATAGAACTGATAAAAAAAGATTCCCCAAAAATATTATGGACATTGAGGTAATATAAAACTTGCATACATTTAATTTTGACGAGCGATAAAAGGGACTGTTGTTGTGTTAGCCTTTTTTATGCGGAAAATTCTCATGAATCCCTACTTCTGTCTGGGTATGGCAGGGTATATCAAACTCATACAATTTAAATTATTGTAACTAGCTTTAAAGTATTGTACCTACCACCTAAGCCTACATTGTGGAATGCAAATAAATAATATTAATATGAATAAAACCACATTTGAACGAATAAATAGAACTTAAATTCCCCGAATCATAATATTTTCGGGGAATTGAGGACCATTGAGGTTATATGTACCAAAGGCGCGCGCCGTTAAGTCTGATGACTGTTCTCACCCGATTTAATAGTAGATGCTTCTAATTTTGGGTGTGTGTCTTGTATATATGCAAATTTTATATACTTTCTCTTTTTTTTCACTTACAGTTTGACCTTAATATGAGTTTCTAATGAAGGACAGTCGCCAGAGTCATTGTCAAATATTTTTTTGGAAAAAACTTTTATAATACCTCTGACGGTCCCCTGATGGATTAGTTTTTTAAAAAAGACTTCACAGATACGCTTGCGTCTATCGCTCATTCCATCTTACAAGTTCTGTTCGACGTAACTGATCAATTTTATTTATTAGGATTTCCAACAAAAAATATACATAACATACAAAAAAAATACAACCTTATGTTTATTCATTTACGGTTACATTACAAAGTGATGGTTAGTCTCTAGTACGAAAGTACTCATACCTCAATGATTATAAATCATAAAAGGATATTTAATTTATTCTACACACGCATGTCAAATTTTCAAGAGTGCCCCGCATTGAGATAACGACACCCTGGATACAAACAGGCGGCATTGTATTAATTTAATCTGTGGACTTTTGTTTCCAGAATGTTCTTTCGTCGAGCTATTGTTGAAAATATTGTTCTCTCCTATATAATTACAAGAGTGATTACGTAACAATGGTCATAATTGAAATAAAACTACTTTTTACGGATTAAGGACAGCTACCCTACATTTTTGTAGCTGTTAGTACTTAATTGAAACGTCAAGACGCCTACCACCTTAGTCACCCGTGACCATGGACGCTGTAAAGGGTCCGAAACGTCGGGACTAAAATAATATCAATATAACGCGATAAAATCCGTAAAAAGTAGTTTTATTTCAATGTCTAGTATTCGCGTAAGTGTCAGAAATCAGAATGGTTAACATGATATTTCTGCTTATACATTTGGGGTTCTGCCTCGTTGGTCAAGCGACTACTAGGCTAGAGGTCCTGGGATCGATCCTCGGTTCGAGCAGTGTTGTTCGATTTTTCTGTGAAATTCCCAGTAACAGCTCGTAGTCTGGATTTGTGCCCGATTGATGACAATAGGGTTGCCCCCTATTACATGGGGCCTAAACATAACGGCGAACTGTGGGTGTACAGTAGTACACCACTGCTTAAAACTGATTTCAACACGATTGTTAACGACTAACGCCATCTAGTGGCCAACGCGGCGAACTACACGCCACGGACAGCTGCGGTGGAAGGGCGAGCATTGCGCAGTGTCATTCCGCTAACCATCTGATTTTACGACGATTGAGTGTCGCCCGTATTATTTTTGTTATAATTAATATCATAACACATAATCATAATCAATACACAAGTCATTTCTGCCTATCTCCATTATTTTCATCCATCACAAAAGCCGAGGAAAGAACTCACACAACCAGCCAGTCTGACAAAATCACCTAACAACGATTAACGCATAATTGAAGAACAAATTACTGAAATTGATACTTACAAAGAAAACAACTTAGTAGCATACAAAGTTGTCACCGTAATTTCAGAAAATTACAAACTTCTAACTGTATAAACAATAAAATGGGCAAATTACATGCTCCACCATAATTCCCATTTAGTTCCATTATATCTTCCTTCCCTACCTCGTTACACGTCATTAACGGGCCATAAACCGCACTTATCATGGGGGGAATTCCCATGCTGTACGGCTCCCAGGAATAAATCACCAAGTAACTGCATTGTCAACTTTTCTATCACGCAAATGTTACTAATAGTAGCGACGAATTTTTATGTGTTTTTCATGGGGTATTAAAGGTCATGCTATAAAAAATAAGTACCCGTAACTTCGCACTTTGAAGGTTAGGTGGTATATAAGGTCAATATAGATAAGGCTACCTTTTTATTTAAATCCTTATACCTACTCTTTAACCTTACACTGTACACATCAAGCTGCATTATATTCATAATATTTACAACAAAATGTTATTGTTACAGTTGCCAAATATACCTACCTATTTTAGAGTTTTATTCCGACTCTTCTCCATAAGTCCCACGTTTTTTACAAAATTGACTTTTAAAAGTACCTATTTGTATCGTATAATTATAATAAAAATATTTGAAGTTCGAAATAATGTAATGAAGGGATCCTGCAAAAAAGCAGTGATAGCCTTGGGACCACTGGACTGCCAAGTCAAAGGTTTCGAGTTCGAATCCAAGGCACGCACCACTGACTCTTCGAAATCATGTGCGTAATTATCACTCGCTTTAACGGTGAAGGAAAACATCGTGAGGAAACCTGCATGCCTGAGAGATATTCTCAAGGGCATGTGAAGTCTGCCGACCCGCATTAGGCTAGCGTGGTGGACTATGGCCTGATCCCTCCTATACTGAGAGGAGACCAGAGCCCAGCAGTGGGACAGTTAATGGGTTGATGATGAATGAAGGGATCCACCAAAATGGGGAACTGAGCGAAATCATCCCAATAAGACGACTGATCGTCCACCTAGTGTCTGCTGGCGTCCTAGAATATAAATAGAATAGTCATATCACCAGACTCTCAAGTCCTTGCCGTAATAAATTAACCACGTCAACGCAATCATAAATTCAAATTCAAATTCAAAATTCAAATTCAAAATATTTTATTTCAAATAGACCATATAAATAGGCACTTTTGAACAGTCAAACTAGTTGCTCGGTTCCAAAAAAGTAGGACTTATGGAGAAGAGCCGGCAAGAAACTCCATAATCACTCTTTTTAAAAAAAGATAGTGAGACAGTAACATTTTTTTGTTGTGAATAATATATGAGTCTATTGCAGTTTGATGTGTAAGGATTAATAAAATAGAAAAGAAAATGGCCATAGCAGTAAGAGCTGACCAGTCCCGACAGACAGCACCCGTTCACGAGCATAACGTGTGTATCGGCGCCGTTTGACTCAACCATGTTATAGGGAATAAAAAGACCCGACACACAACGCCACCATCAGCAGAACATTTAAGTGAGCATGACAAACTCAAACTGCAGGGCTAGGCTGGTTTATATTATACATCAATGGGTAACTATAAAAAAAAAAACATCAAGGTCTGCAGAATACTCATACTTTACAGTTAATATTGTTCGTTTCTCAATAAAATAAAATAAAATAATAATGACAGTAAAATTTCTCAAATAAATAATCATAGTAAAAATAATCAATAAACATAATTAATGCAATGTCAGGTAATAGGAATAAAATAGGATAAGTTAAATGTCAGACTAAATATTTGTCATTATCCTGGTTCATTGGAACAGTTCAATCCCAAGCATTTTTGTCATCTATATAATCTTTCACCGTGTAGTAACCTTTACGACACAGCTTCTGCTTGACAATTGACTTAAATTTATTCAGGCTTAGGTTTTGAATGTTGCTTGGGATTTTATTGTAGAAGCGTATACATTGGCATTTGAACGAGTTACTTATTTTCTGGAGCCTGGTTGAAGGAACAATAAATTTATTTTTATTTCTGGTATTAATGTTATGCATATCGCTACGTTTATTAAAGAGATTAATATTCTTATGTGCATACAGTAAATTCTCATAAATGTACTGTGATGGAACAGTCATAACATTAATCTCCTTAAATTTATCCCTCAGTGAATGTCTGGGACTTAAATTGTAAATTGACCGAATAGCTCTCTTCTGCAGCACAAAAATAGTTTGTATGTCGGCCGCATTCCCCCACAACAGAATACCGTACGACATCACACTATGAAAATAACTGAAGTAAACTAGACGCGCAGTATCGACGTCAGTTAAGCAACGTATCTTTTTGACAGCGTATGCTGCAGAGCTGAGCTTTTTCGACAACTTATCTATATGTGGGCCCCACTGAAGTTTTGAGTCTAAAGTTATACCTAAAAATACAGTGGTGGCCACAAGCTCTAATTCTTTGCCATTTATAAGTACACTGGTTTTCACCTGTTTTACGTTAGGTGTTGTAAACTTAATACATTTAGTTTTCGTTTCATTTAAAAGTAGATTATTAGCATTAAACCAGTGTACTACTTTTGAGAGAGCACCGTTTACATCGTCAGTAATCATTTGTTTACGTTTAAGTTTAAATAGTAGTGATGTATCATCTGCAAACAGCACTATCTCATGATTATCCCTTATTAAGTAAGGTAAGTCATTTATATAAATTAAAAACAAGAATGGGCCAAGAATTGAGCCCTGCGGCACTCCCATGGTAACTACAGACCCGGAAGATCTCTTTCCGTTGACGTCCACCCTCTGAATCCTGTTGCTCAGGTACGAGATAATAAGATTCAGAGAAGTGCTTTTAAGACCATAATGGTGTAACTTCCTGATCAATGTTTCATGAACAACGCAATCAAAGGCCTTAGATAAGTCACAAAAAATTCCCAAGGCATCGCGTGATTCCTCCCATGTGTCAAATATATGACCTAAAAGTTCAACACCAGCATCGGTAGTTGAACGACCCCTTGTAAAACCGAACTGTTTAGAGTGTAAGAGTTTATATTTAATAAAGAACCTTTGCATTTGCTCTAACATGAGCTTTTCAAAAATTTTACTAAAAGTAGGCAGCACGGATATAGGTCTAAAATTAGTGGGGTCAGTTGTGCTACCTGATTTAAATAAAGGTATTATCTTACTATTTTTCATTAGATCAGGAAATCTACCAGTGTCAATACAATCATTAAAAATAACAGTTAAGGTAGGTGCCACAATATCAATAATTGATTTGGTAACGTCGACAGAATTACCCCAGAGGTCTGAAGTTTTTTTCACATTTAACATATTAAACGCTTTAATAATATCTTTATAGTTTACATGATTAAATTTGAATTCATCATCGTTAGCTTTAACATTTTCTTTAAGTAAAGATTCTGCGACAGTGGGTGATGAATTTAGGAATTTAGTTGTTGAAACAGGAATGTCCGAGAAAAACTTTTCCCTCTCATTGTCATCCCTTTCCCTATTCAGTTGGTCACACAACTCCTTAGATGCCTTTAATTCGCTCAAAGCCAGTAGAAGTTTGGATTCCTCCTGGCGAGCAGAGGCCTTGCGAGTCAACATGATTGTAGAATAGGAAAAGGCGAAAATAAAAGTAGATTGTAAAAGTTAGGACAGAAATAAAGCAGAGAGATAATTAGTAACTAATAGTAAAGAATAAAAATTAATAGAAGTGAAGTTGTGTCACCAAACTAGAATTAGGTTATGTTTACGTAGGTGCTGAAAGTCTGCGAAGCAGTCTATATTTAGTCTACTATTTAACTAAAATCTGTTCTGTAACTGAGAAGCACTACAAATATCTACGTAAACGAAATTTTGTACCTGATTCAGAGATGACAATTTACACTGTAAACCGGTAACTGTCACAATTTCACACACGGTTTTTACACGTATTTACCACTGATTATATTGAGATTATACACTTATGACAATTATCACCCCTAGTATTAAGTAATTAATTATAATTGGGCCTATTTACATTACTTAATTATAGATTTTATTAATAAATTACGGAGACAAATTCAAATCAGCTGTTAGCTGTAGTGTTGCCACAGGAAAAAAACTGGACAAAACACAGGACCAAAGATAAAAAACAAAAGATATCCGCAAAAAAACCTATTTATCATCTACCCACATCCAGCGATCCTAACAAAAAACCCGCTGGTACGGAATTGTCGCGACATTCCAGGACTCTTTTATTCCAATGTCATATCTTTATCTTTTGTAAATAAAAGACAAAAGAGGTTTCAGTCCGCATTATCGTAAAGGGTTGGGGTGCCTTGTAGTGTTGGGAACGCTAAAAATATATGACGGATTTGCCGGACTGCAAATTGGATGTCAATATGTCAAATCGGCCTTGGCCTGGTTATAGCCTTTCACAGTGCCTGTGGAAAATGGCCTTGTCATATTTGAAAAAGGTTTTTTTTTATCGTCAGCTTATCCCACACTTTTTGCGAGCAAGCAGAAATGTAAACGTCTTTGAATCACGGCAGCTTTTTCTTGTTTATTTATTTTGCTTTTAAAGCATTTTAAAATGCTTTAAAAGCTATAAGAGGCTTTGCCCAGTGGTACGAAACAAAAGAGGGCACATTTTTAATAACCGTCTAGAATTAAATATCTGTATAATATTTTGTTTCTTGGATGAAAATCAAACTTTAGACAGTCATTGCAGTAATAAAGGCGCCTTAACCGTATTGCACTTTTAATAATTCTGTTCAAGACTAGTGGACGTATAAGATAAGATAAGATAAGATAAGAAATTTATTTGCAATAAATATGGGTACAGACAGCTTTAAAATAGGTCAAAATAGTTGCCACATATTATACCATACAATAGTGTGCAAAATAAAATGAATTGACATCATATATTATACAATATTAAATGTAGGTACTTTAACATCTTTTGTTTTTATAATATTACTTACTTGCAGAATGAATACAATTAATACCATTATTTGAACTAAATACCTACTATATAATATATGGCTGCTATATAAGGTTCTAGGATCGATGTTCAGGTCGAACAGCGTTAATGAGTTTTTTCTATAAAAATCTCAATAGCAGCTCGGAGTTTAAAGTTGCAACAATGGATCTTAAATATACCGGAAATCTGTAGGTGTATATCTGCTGTCCCTTTGGGGAAAAAGAGGAAATAATATGTCGTTTTGTTGATTCTCATATTACAGAATCTCCGCGGCTTAAAGGATTTGATCCTTCATCCATCGAATAATCAGCTTTCCAAGGATTTACTGCATTACTAACACAACCTCTAGAGACACCAAAGGCCGTAACGTGTTAACGCGATAATTTTTAGGTTGTGAGAAAGGGATAGCGCTATTTGATGTCTATAGCAGCATCCCTGTCTCTCAAACTATAACAATATCAGGTCGTACTGCCTCAGATTTTCTAGTTATCAATATAAAAAATAGAGGCTGATTTTACGATCCTTAAGGGATGTTGTTTTAGGTCAAAAGTGGACCAGCTATAATCAAAACCGTGATTATTGAAGATTGATCTAAAATTGGTCATAATATCTATGTTGGCACATTGGCTCTGAGGATTAGGTTTCCAAGCTTTTGCTAACATTATTATATCCCGGTTTGCAGGATAACATAGCTAATGAAATAACTGGGTAAATCCTGGGTAATCCTAGCTTCTAAAGGCAGTTACCGCTTACCATCAGACGGTCTGTATATTTGTTGTTTTCCTAAGGTATCACAGCCTGAATAAGGTTTTAATGAGCTGTCGCCAAGTCTAACGAGGTCTGTCATAATTTTCCCTTCATTAACCCAGTCCCTTTATTTCACCATCGGCAAACGGGCAGACGATCCTTCTGGAGATGAGCAGTCATCACGGCCCACAGATACGTCGTTGATACGTCCCTTAAGTTTCAGGGTCAGTCAAGTTAAAGAGGGCTTTCCTTAAACTTTCCTTAGACTTGATTGAGAGAAGCAACCGGCTCTTACGCACAAGAGTCGGAACACATACAAAGATGCTATACGACAGACTCTCAAGGGTCAGCCAGTCATCATAAGACGATGCCGGTCTGAATGGTAGTAAAGAATTTCTTAACAGAGCTCCTTCTAAGGATGCGCTGCGCTGGCAGCAAGATGAATATTCCCTCAAACGGTCAGCGCAATGAATCTTCCATAAACCTCTAAGAGGTTTTCAGGGTCGGCAACGCGCGAGTGATACCCCTTGTGTTCCAAACGTCCCATAGGCTACGGTCACCGCTTACCATCAGGCGGGCTGTACGATTGTTTGCCACCTTAGTGGTAAAAATATCTCCGCGTGGGAACACTGGATCTAAAACTAATCAGCCGTTAACGCCGAAATTGCTCCACTCCTTCCTCATAAACTTGATGAGGAATAAAACGAGGCTATACCTCCACATTTATAAGACAGGAGTTAAAGCCTAAAAGGGAAACCTTACCATAAATCTTAATTTACCTCCGAAAAGGCTCTGGGTACGAATAAAAAACATAAGTATGACTAAACCAACTTCCCCAAGACGGAAATCCACTACAGGTCCCGAGAGAAGGAAAAAGGTGTTATTCTACAAAATTAATGCTGGCTTTCTAATGTTTTTTTATTAAATGGTGGGCTGAGGGTTCTTAGTGTTTTTGCCAGCTTCTCCAACTAAATAAACGACATGTGCTTGTTAATAAATAAATCCTGGGACATTTTGACACAGAACCATCTAATCCCAAACTAAGCAGAGCTTGTACTTTATGAGACAGTGGATATAATACTTATATATTTTTTTTGGAAATACGTACTTAGTTCATCACAATAAATGTTTATGTCAGGCGTTGATTAGAATATATGTCACATAACATATCAATTCAGTACCTTTTGCATTTTATATTAAAAATACATATTTTTAGTATATAACCTAAAAAGTAAAAAAAAGTTACCCATTAAAAAATCTCCTTAGAATACATACATACATTTTAGATTTTTTTACTTGAATAATTCCTTTCATTATAATTACAATCTTAGGCCAGATTTCACTGGGACGGTAAAGTGAATCCCGGGAATCCGGTCGGTCCGGTCGGTCCTTTAAAAAGGTTCGTACGACATGCCCCTAGATATCAACAACCCCTCTCAAGGGTCCCCGATGAGAAGGGAACAATTACAAACCGAGATATGGGAATTCATTCAAATAAAAGACATCAACCACCTCGTAAAATTGTTAGGACGCTTATAATTGCGTACAAAAGACCTATTTTACCCGACTGCCGAAGGAAGGTTATGTGTTTGACGTGTATGTATTGTATGTATGACTGTATGTCTTTTCCTATGACTGCTCGTAACTACTCAATGGCTCAACTGATTTAAATAAATCATACCTCATTAGATTCGTCTTGATGGCACAAGTGCCACTGGGTACATGCAATTAATAAATGGCGGACTTGCGGACTTGGGCCGACTGTGCGGGCCGATTTTGAAAATTTAAATTTTTATTTCAACTGATCATTTTTCACCTTTGGTACAACGATAGAAAAGGCAAGGTTATGAGCACCCTAAGCTGACGACGACATGGGAAGGTTGATGAGCATAAATGAAGCAAAAGTTGTGTACCAGGATTGTAGGAAGTGGAAATCTAGCAGTCTAGTTTTAAGACAGGTAGGGCACAGCCATTTATGGCTCAATTCTGGAGAAGCCTATCTGGGAAAGTACCTCCGCCTTTCAGAAAACTGCAGCCAAACAACACACTTTATTTTGTTTTGTGTTCCTGCAGTGAGTAAGGTTGCCAGAGCTCCTTCTAAGGATGCGCTGCGCTGGCAGCAAGAGGAATATTCACTCAAACTGTCGGCGCAGTGAATCCTCCAATAACCTTTAAGAAGTTTTTAGGGTCGGCAACGCGCGAGTGATACCCCTGGTGTAGCAAGCGTCCATAGGTTATGGTAACTCCCTACCATCAGGCGGGCCGTATGGTTGTTTGCCATCTTAGTGGTATAAAAAAAGTCTCTTCCTACCCCAATGGGAAACAGGCGTGAAGTTATGTATGTATGTATTTATTGCCATGAGACTAAAAAAAATAGGCCTAATCAAAACTCTACTGAGCTGCTACTGCTACATAAAACTTTACTCGACTTGGAAATCGAACCCAGGCCTATATGCACAGTAACTACTAGACTTATGAAACAGTTTTATATTAAAGCATTATACATATTATTTTTATAAATACCTCGTGTCATCCATTTGCCAAAGTTAAATTGAATAAAATTATTTCTTAATCTGTTTACTTATAAAACTTTATTTATAAAATTGTTCGGCTCTGTGTTGTGGGATTTTAATAAAATTATAAATTATCCATCATTTGTTTTAACTTTTATCGCAAGTTTTAATGTTCTCAGTTGGAAACGGGTTGTTTTATGATTTTTGGCTAGTCATTCTGCGGCACGAAGATACCTTTAATTTTATTATTATTTAACGTAAAGCGAACGGTTGAAACAGATTTCACGATCAAATTATTGTGATTTTGGGGTTATTCCTTAATTGGTAAATACAGTTCAACTGCGAAATCATCTTTAAATATCCGGAAAACAAAATTTTGGCGTATTGATTGTATGTGTGCCAAGTTTCAAAATGAGTTAAGATTTTTTAAACATAAGACGTACAAACATTTGACTACGTCTGTGGTCTAGTGGTTCGAGTACCGGACTGCTGATCACGAGGTCGTGGGTTCGATTCCCACAAGACACAAACATTTATGTGATGAACTTAGGTGTTGTGTAGGCAGAGGCATACTAATGTACACCCACTTTTCGCCGGTATGTTTAAGTTCCTATGTAATAGGGGGCGAGCCTATTGCCATCAACCGGGCAAAATCCAGACACCGAGCTGCTACTGGGAATATCACAGAACAACCCAATAATAATTTACTCGACCCGGAGATCGAACCCAGTACCTGTAGCGTAGCAGTCGCGCTTGGGACCACTAGAGCAACGAGGCAGGCAGTTTAAAACAAAACTAATAAATACACGCAAAAATCTTACTTATGGAACTATCTGCGGATGATATACATATGGGTACTAAAAACAAGATAAAAAACTAAGTAACCACCATTGTATGTAGCTAAAGTATGGTACGAAATATTGTATCCCTGCTAATATATTTACAATAAATAATACTACAGGGATCTCAGTTTATTAATCCTCACCTCTACCAAAAGGACGATAATAGTGCTAGACAAAACCAATCGATGCCTATCTATTTATCAATACAAAACACCGAACCAATTTAACTTACTAAACCGATCGAAGCGATATAAACAACAATACTAATAAATTATTATTGTATTATGGCAACCCAATTTCAAGTAATACTCCTTTAATTCAATATTGTTTATATAATAGTTGTATCGACTCAATTTCCTCGTTGACATTAATAGTTTGTATCCATCAATAAACAGATTTACTCAATTGAAGATAAATTGTTCACTGTCAAAGACAAATACTGAAGTAGATGCTTTTATTTGTATTTCAAATTACGCTCGTGCTGGGTAAGGAAGACACATCTTGATAAATAATATTTATTGAAATAATATTATATTTGAAGAGCTTCAAAAGTTTGTTTGTTAGTTTTTTATTAGTTTTGAAAATATGTTTTTTTATAAAAATCTACCAAGTGCACGCACGAAGTCTTTTATATTGAATAAAAGCGATACATATACCAATTACGATCTTAATTTTCTTAATAACGATCTTAATAATGTTCAAATATCTAAATGTAACGAACTTTCCAATATTTACAAAATCCCAAAATGTTACTATGATATCATCGAGATAACAAATCAATCGTCTAACCCACTTTTCTTTAATTGCTACACACATGGCTTTACACCGAATCTATTCCAAGGTTTCAAAGCCACTTCATCAAGCTAATAGTCCAAGTTCTTTTGTTTATTAATCTGCCTTACTTAAGACCGTCGTATTGTTCTCTACATGCTGAAACGCCTTGAGCAAGGCAAACCTTAAGTGGGGCCCTTATAACTCCTAAAACCATATTTCATTTACCCGAGTTTGCGTAGCAGGAACCCTACTGAATATGTAGGTTGCGGGTACTATGTTATGTTGGGAGTAGCGATTGGCGGAGCGATTTGAATTAGCAACGATTTTTCGTAATGGTTCGGATGTTTTGAATTGCAAATGGCTAATGTGTATTTTATTTTGCTATGGTTTCCCATAAGTATGTATTTAATTTCAGTAAAATACTTTCTAGTATACATTTTATATATGTGTCATAATATTCTCTCGTATACATGGATCTTATTACTCAATAGCATTAATACATATCAATAATCGTCTTCTTAGTGTGATGATTATGGCCTTTCACTCCAATTATTGAATTAGACCATTATAACTAATTTATAACATCATTTATGATTAACGGAGTACCCAATAGTTTCCTCGCTCTCTCATTATTCCAATTAATTAGGTTTGAATTGTCGATCCTTAGGGTTAATGATATTAAGGTTCAATAAAGGGACCATTTTCCTTAACTACTATTGATTCTGGGAAATTGATTGTATTCATCTCATTAGTCACTTGAGGGAGTTTCTGAAGAACGCTTCATCAATGGATATTGATTTATTGGTATTCTTTGTTGGAAATCACATTCCATTTGAAGGATAAGCGGAACATTTTAAATTCAAGTTCAAGTTGAAATTACTAGTAAGAAAGAAAAACAAAACATAGCTTGTTGTGTTTGACCCAATGTGTAAGATTTTCTTTTCAAAAGTAGTTTTCAAACATAATTACATTCCAGTTTAAAGAATGAGATTATGTAGGTAAACGAGACTTACAATTCATAAAACGCATAACTTGTTTTGTCATCAGTGACGTTAAAAAGATTCTATTAACATCAACATCTATGATATTCTTTTGGTTGGGATCTCCTCTCATAATGGGAAGCACAGTCTATCAAACTGGCCTTAAAGATTCGCAGACTACATATTTCTCTTCTTTTCCATAAAATGTCATGCCAATTCACATAAATCAAAGAACACACATCACTCACTTCAGATACGGACATTTACAATTCTGATTAGCAATCGACATTGCATGAGGGCCTTAATAACATTACAATAAATTCTTTCTCCGAACAAATTTTTCCTCATTCCTTCAATGTCACATTATTCAGTAGATAAACATCTAAATCGCTTCGCTTATATACTATAGCCGGGGTTTTCACCAGCTTTAAGTAAATCTAGTAGATTTCACGAAGGGTTTTGATTCTCCACGGTTTCAATAGAAAATGTATTCGTGGCCCGCGCCGTATTAAGGGGTCATTCTGGTATTCAAAGACGAATGCTGTTGATTTTTACGGTCACCTTATTAAGTAAATACGTGTGGTGCTGGGTATTTTATGTATTCTTTATGATAATATATGCGTAGACTAAATGTTTGGTATTTAGGGCGTGGAAAACTGAAGGCTTAATGATACTGGTAGATCGGTAGTGATAAATTGGTATGGCCTTATTAGGCTATATTGGCCTTATTATGGCCTTATTATACTTATCAAACCAAAAAAAAAGATTACGCTATTATTGTAATCTTATAATTTGTTTTGTTATACCTTATACCTACATAATTTTAATTTACTACTATAATATACTAGAACTTTATGTGCATTAGTAGACCTCTGCCTAGCCCTTAGGGGAAAACATCTGTGATGGTATGTATAAATGACTGTATTATATGTACTGTGCCTTCGCAAAGAAACATCAATCATTTAGTTGTTTTTCGTCACAATACGTTTCTAGCGATTTCATCATTTCAATATTTTTTATTGTTTAATTATTCATTTACTTCTCTGTTTCTAGTTATAATTTAAAATCAGTCCTATCATTAACAATAATAATAAACTTAACAAGCCTAGAAATTTAAATTGCTCGTTTGAAATCTGTGTTTTAGTCTAGCGAAATGTGGATGTATTTACATCAGTAGATCTACGTTTTTCTTCGGGCATACACGCGTAGGTATGTTAAGTAATGAATTATAGCCTTTGTAACAAATAACTAAAACAGAAGTATGAACCTGTACAAGAATAAGAAGAACGAAAAGTCTTCAAATCATCCTCTTAGCCTTTTTCCCAATCATTTTGGGGTCGGCTCCCAGTCTTACCAGATGCGGCTGAATATCAGTATTTTACACTAAGCAACTGCCATCAGACCTCCGCAACCCAATTTCTGGGCAATACCGATATCGAAGGATAGACTGGTTGTCAGACTTTTTGGGCTACTAACTTCCACTAACGATTGTCATAGGTGTTCGTATGACAACCGGGACCGACGGCTTTACGTGCTTTCCGAGGCACGGAGGGGTCTTGATATGTTAAGAATGGTTACCCATCCAGAGACTGACCTCGGCGAGCGCAACTAACCTTGCAGATCGGTTGATCAACGTTGCTATAACTTATCCACGAGCCCTCCTCGATGAAAAGTCTGCAAATACGTATAAATAAATAATAATAATAAATATTTTGGGGACATTTTAAACAGCACCATCTAGCAGAGCTTGTACTATGGGTACTAGACAATGGATATAATACTTATATATTTTTTTTGTAAATATATACTTATTATACATAGGAAAACACCCAGACAAACACAAATACTTATATTCATAACATAAATATTGTGTCCTGTGGGAATCGAACCCACGACCTCGTGATCAGCAGTCCGGTACTCGAACCACTAGACCGCAGACGTCGTCAAATATATTTATAGGTATAATTTAAATATCTTCACATTGAAAGCAATATTGTATTCTGTTCATTCATAATAACATATAATGAGCACAAAACACGTTTCTAGAAATCTATGAAGACCATTTGAAGCTTGATGTTTGATTGTCAACATTCAGAAAGCGTATTTTGTGTAAATTATACTTTGAATTCAGTGAGTTTACGTAAAAAATAGGTAACTTTTGATATTGAATCAATAAATATTGGTTTTGGCTTTTCATTTAGAATTGATGGGAATCGTGTATCATGATTAATATTTTTCAATTTCACCGTCCATTTCACACCATCAGCTTTAATATTGTGGATAACGTAGTTAGTAACACATGAATATATCTTCTTACATTGCTTTTGTATGAAGCATTGTATTTATTTAAACTTTATGTACATAAAATGGTACACAGGGGCGGACTTAATTTGGCATTTTCAGCCAATCAACCTTTGTGTCGAATAGAAAAACAAATTAATCATGGTAAGTATATGAGGTTAATTTTATTGGTAACTTAAGTAAATAGATTATGGAAATACTAAATAATAACGTATAAATTTAAATATGTAGTAATCTTAACATAGAAAATGCTTAAAAAATACAAAAGATAACAACGTATATTTATTACTAAAAACTACCGAACCATTAACACTTAAAATATTTCCACCTATCTAACTTTCATGGAAATACACACTACTTACATAAATAATTTTGATCATAAATATTGATTTTCCTTCTTTAAAAATAACTCATAAATTTTGAGTTTATATTTGTTGGTATTGTATTTATTCTTACATTAATAACGTACAAACGCGGTCTTAATGCCTTAGGCATCCTCTACCAGAATATATTCAAACAGGTATTCACCAAAGGTAGGTACCAAAAGAGCAGTTCTCAATTTGAACCTGCACCCACACTTACCACAAAACAGAAGACACCCGCTTTAAGTCTTATTGAATTCTTTGAACCACTACCATCTTCTGAGACTCGTCTTAACATCAACAAACAAAGCACAGTTTCTACTTTGAAACGAAATATTGTTTCAATTAATTATCTATAAATAAAGGTGAGATATGAGTTGCATTTGTGATGTTTCCTTGTAATCTAAATTTGGAAGGTATATTGTAGAGCTTATAGAGAAACAGTTTATTGTAACTTATTGAATTTAGACGCTAGCTGCTTTTCTGTCATTTTTTATTTACGGAATACTTGCCACCACGCCTACATTCCCCGAAGGGGTAGACAGAGGCGTACTAATGTACACCCACATTTCGCCTATTGCCATCAACAGGGCACAAATCCAGACTACTACAGCTGTTACTGGGAATTTCATTAAAAATCCAACAAAACTTTGCCCGACCCGGGGATCGAACCGAGGACCTCTAGCGTAGCTGTCGCGCTTGGAACCACTAGACACAACGAGGCAGTCTTACTCGTGTACGTTACGGAAAGCTTTCTCATGGTTATCTATGGTTTGTTTCATTTTCTTTATAATGTTACTCCCTGATTTATTATAGTATCTTTTTAGTCTACATTAAAATGAACAATCTATCGTCTGTCAAATATTCATCAAGAAATTTTGTAGTAAGTAATAAGCCTACAGGTAAATGTATCTTTGAGTGCACATTCGCAATTGCTAGTTTGACAAAGATTTATGCTCACTCTTTTGGAAACAATAAATCAAAATCAGCCTACGGCTCTCTAGGCAAGTTTTAGATGAATTTTAGTCTATATTAAAATGTTGTTGAAGCAAGATTTGTTGAACCAAAAACAGCATTGCCATTCAACGTGGCAATGCCATTCAGTCTTCTGGGCACGTTACCAGATGACAGCGATGAGGAGTACTTTGACGCCTAGGTGCGGAAATTTTGAGTTTTTTTTATTGAATGTACATTACCAAAAACTATATTTTTTAAATTCATCAAATTGATACCACTACCATAAAACATCTTTAGATAAATTCTCAATTATTTTTTATCTTTAATTACATTACATCATGGATCGCTTAGAATACCTTTTTCATTTGTCCATCTTCCTTGTAGGTACCTATAATTAAAGCAACATAATTTATTCACCCAATTTTATCTTTACCTCTCTTTGGGGAAGTATTTGCGCAGGAATCGTCATCAATCACAGAAAAACGTGTTTCAGATTAATAGCGAGAGGAAACTACGTAGTCATGTCCGAAATTGTCGTTTTTAGACCTTAGAGAACTTCCCTTAAAGTGATAAAGTGTCATAATTTTAAGAAGATTATCCTAATCTTTATTTTCCTTTATTCGAGGAACGGAAATAAATTCTATTTTTGTGTTCTGCAATTATTTTATATAATATTTGGTCTTTATTGATCATTGCTAATTTTTTTTTATATTATAACAATAAATATACTAAATCAGGCGAGATTTGAACCTGCTTCCCTTGGTTGAAGACTAGCGGTTTGTATCTTAGCGGCTAAAGCGTCCGATGTACTACAATGAAATCGTACTTTTCTTTCACTAAAATTTATATGAATATTATTGATGCTTTAGAAAAGATATAGCAAGAACTTTTTCATCATTTTGGAGCCAAATCAGAGCATCAAGGTGGCCACAAATCACAGATCGATTTTGCGACATTTTTAGCTTTTGGAGTAACTGATGATTAAAGAGCTCAATTTAAGAATGAGACTACCCAAACCAACAGGGCATCTTTAAATGGATTAACAGCGTAAAATCTTACGGTTTTGTATAATAAGTTGAATAAAACGGACAAAATCAACGTAGCCCCAAAACGGAGTCTTACATTTTCTTCGTTGTTCAACTTAGGCGTCAAAATCCTACGAGATTTGGAAAAATGAAATTTATTACTGTATAAAACCTTTAGAGACAACAATAAGTTCTTTCTTTACACAATAATAGGAACTACTCGAAAATATGTGTGACATATTGGCCATTTAAAGAAACACAAATAGATTAATTTCAATAGCGAGAAACAACTGGCTATAATACCTAGTAAATATTAATGGATTGTGATTGTAGACATTGCTCTCATCATCATCGGTACTTAGACAATGTAATTGTTGTAAATGATACCACTTAGCATTAACACAGAATCCACAATAATAATTATGATTCGCAAGAGTATCGGTTTCTCTGGTATCTAAAGTAATTTCTTTTAGATTTTGAAGCAGCTTTTGCAAGCTTTAATTATTTTGAGTTCACAAAAAAAGTGTAATATTATTAGTAGGGCTCGCATTATCTATGATAGTTTCTATATTTAATTTACAAAATGTTGACATTGGCTTAGATTTGAAACAAGAATTTGAGACGGAAAATCTATACTTATAAAAAAAAGATAAAATTGTATTCGGAAACTTAACAAAGAGGCTATTTGTAGTAGCTTAGACTATTCATCTTTAAAGTCAGATCCAAATACACGATTCCCAAACATTTTTAGTATTAATTTGGCTCTTAATTTCCGACATCAAATGCACAGATTGTTCCCTAAATATTGGCTTGCCTCTATACTTATTAGTTTAGTTGAATAGATGCCAGACGTATCCTTTCAATTCCAACAAAATGAACATAAAAGCCCCTATAGAGTTCCAAAGAAAACTATCGAAACAGTAACACACTGCCATTAAAGGTGTCCTTGGCCCGAATATGGTAAACGCTAACATTTAACGTAATACAGAAAAGGATAACAACGCTACAAAAGTTCTGTGTGAGCCATAATTTCGTGTCCCCCGACAAAGGACGGATCTGCATAAAGTCTATAGTAAAAAAGGGGAACATATGGGCCAAGTTATGCCTCATATGGAGGCCAGTAATCTATGTGTGGGGTAAGTTAAAAGATTTGAGATCTTGGTTTTTTTTAGAAGAAAAAGTTAAAAATGTAACTTTATTATCTGTGCTGCCGTTTCGATCAGTTCGAACGGGCGAAAAAAACTTAAACTGTAATAACATTTATCATCACGCATATTACATTATCTTACAGTTTTACAAGTTAAACCACGTGGATACTGCCGGTTCTTTGGTGCCGTTCTTGCCATTCTTTAGGTCCCATATAATAGAGGGAAAACTTATTGCAATACACCATCCAATGGCAATACAAAGCAAGCTGTATGATGAAGAAACAGGACATGAATGAGTAGTAAAACAAATAGATAAAGCCTTTGGTAGAATCTATGTTCCTTTGTTAGTTCGATGCCAACAATAGCTAGCAAACCCTATTTCCTATATCGTAAATTTAAACTTTAAGCAGTTTCTAGAATGGCAACTTATGGATCGATCAATATATGGGGTTAACCTGCTCTTGTTACTGATCGGTTTTTGGATGGGTTTATTCTTTATAGAGGGTTTCTAAAATCCCTATATACGTAAAATAACTGTTACAGGTAGCCAAATCTTGGCAACAGGTTTAACTTTGGGCTATTGGTATTTTACCCAGTCATTGGATAGTAACAGTAATATGGTAGTCTCCTCATTGAAAAATATGTTATTCAGCCCCATCTGGAGACCGACCCCATTGCAGTTGGATATATTATAATAATTAGGATTTTATTTAAACAATTCTCGTTACATAAGATTGGTAAAGAATTAGGTTATTGTTGAAGAAGTATTTATTTCTTTCGAAAACCTCATAATGATAACAGATCAATAATCTTCAAATTTCATTTCTATGATTATTGTGTGTTTATTTAAAGCTATAATCGATATACAATTTAAAATGATCTTCAACACACTGGAGAGATCAATGTATACAGAATGGTCACCCATCTTAAATATGTAATTTACGTTGCATGCATTTATGTGACCAGGTGTTCCATCACATTTAATTAATTAGCCTATTTCAAGACTACACTTATTCATCATTTATATACTCTGTCATACATAATCCTAGATGCAAAAATTTACATCCCAAGTTTCATTACGTTTAGCACTTTTATTGCGGGCACCCTCCATACCACTTAAGCCAGGCAGATGCCAGACGGACACTAGACAGATTACTGTGTCAGGGGAACTCGGACACAAATGTCAGTGGAGCGGGGCTTAAGGCGTTTCGGCTATAATCCCCACCCAAGCACTAAACTTGGTCAAATATATTTGAATAACGGGCTTGCTAATCATAGTAATGTAAACAAAGGAGAGGTTTGTTGAGAAGCAAGACTTCTTGAGAAATAATAAAAGTAAAATGTTAATGAAAAGCAAAAAATGCGACTGTTTTGTACAATAGAAAATTAAGGATCCATTTGTAAATTAAGATAGCTGAAAGTTTTTTTAATTACAAGTACTTAGTGTTATTATTTTATTTGCTAAAAAAATCTGCAGTCATTAATAGGTATACATGTTTATCGAATTATTTAAAGAATTAAAACCTTACAACTTTTCTTTGTAACATTCCAAAATACAAATAAGATCATGTGTTCAGAAAAATCTAGCTTTGTTAGCTAAAGTTGGTCCAAGAATTGCTCCTTGAAGCATTCCTGCAAAAATGTATAAGAATTAACGCTATGTAAAATTTAATTTTCTCAAATTTCAACTTTCGAACCTTACAATAGATCAGTAAGTCCAAAAAAGTTCAGGAAACAAATAAATCTACGCACACTATACAATCTAGCAACAATCACAGTATGATCGCTGGTCTCGTTTGCCACAGCACGTTCCTTGCGAAAAACTTTAGCCTGAGGCCCGCAACCGCAGCTGTGCTCAACTTTTGTTTGAAATACGATACAACAGCTATTTTTATAGAAAAAACCACCGCTCCGCTGAATATTATCGTGCTGTTATGCCTATTTTTGTTGTAGACGAATTATGGAATAAAGACGTTGAAGAAAAACAATTGAGGACTTTTAATTTTTTTAAATGTGAATGGTGCACTGCATTAGCGATAAGGCTTCGACCGATGATTCGCGATTAACTTTCCGCATATCTCTAAATCTAAAATATACCACTCACGCCTTTTTCCCCATAGAGGTAGGCAGAAACTAGAGACACATTAGTATATTACTATTTTATACGAAAAGGATTCATAATAATATCAACCCAGAAGGAGGTTATAACACCTATCAAAATCATAACACATTTTAACAATGGGTTACCACCAGCACGCTACAAAGTTAAAATTTTAACTCACTTGCATTCCGTAGTTATCACAAAAATAAATTAAAAATTCTGAAAAATAGAGCTTGCGGAATAATTAAATTTGGCATACTTGGCAACCGCTTAGCGTGCCGACGCAAAGCCTTTGGCATGCGTTATTTTCTCATATTATTTTTAAAGACGGTTGGGGGAAATATGATTAGAGGGAGCCATGTACTGTCGACAAAAGATTTATGTATACAGTCAGCTTACGACGTCTGTTTTTTTATAGAGATTGAGTAATAATGTACATACATACCATCACGCCTGTATTTCTAGAAGGGTTATAAGGAGGAGTATTAATGTAGACCCACATTTCGCCGGTGTGGTGAGGTCCCATGTAATAGAGGGCGAGCCTATTGCCATGTAACCAGGTACAAATCAAAAAGTGAAAATTTCATAAATATCCAATAACTCTGCTCGACATGGGAATGGAACCCAGAGCTTAGTACCTCGACCCGTCTAGCAGGACCACTAGGCTAATGAGGCAGTTAAGTTAGGTCCTACTTATTAGCAATAGCAAAGCGTTACTCCTCATCTTGATGATGACAAACTGGAATAATATAAAGAAAAAATGTCTTTAAAATAAAGAGAAATATATAAAATAAAAGTACATTTGCTTAATATAGAACATCCAAAGGTGAATAGTAACGAACCTTAGAAACAAAAATACAGAGTACACTAGTAAAATCACCTTTACTTTTGAAGATGATTAAATCAACGCCCACCCAGTGAAATAAAAATACAAAGTGTGGGCTAGGCTAAATAAAAATCCTTTGAATTACGAAGCCTGGGCACTCCTAAACCCACTCCTAAATCAGGCTAGAAATAAAAAGTCACTTTCCAATAATTGCACCTCTTTTTCATTACGAAAGCTGCCGTCAGAGTTTTAGAGTGCCTATATTTTTGTAAAGCCACTACCAATCTTTTTAGTACCACGTTTCGTAGAAGTTTTGGGTTTCGTATGGCGTCTCTCGTCCTTTAAGTATTGAGTTTACGATCCATTTTATAGTTCTCTTCAAGGCTAATTTGAATTCTGATTTAAGATCTCTGGGGCAATTTAGAGGTTTACTAATGGACACTTACAATTCACCTGTGAAGGTCCCACAGGAGAAGGTGATTCACTGGGTTCAAACCTAATATATTTGTTAGACATAAAAATAAATTTCATGACTTCACGCTACATAGCTTTGCTTGCGGTCACTAGATCAATAAGATAAGAACGCTTTTTGAATATCAATATTTAAGTATAATAAACACTGTTGTATTTTGAATGAAACTAAGGGCCGCATACAGAAAAGTCAAAAAACTCGTGTCAGACTGACAGTTGCCTTGTACTGTTTTCATGCTGAAAAATTCCTCATGTCCGCTTTTAATTTTCTTAGTTGTTAATGTTAATAACTAAGAAAATCTAAGTATCCAACGTGGAACTCCAAAATGATCTCATTTTAGACGTGCAAATACATCTGACGCCGTCTGTACTTGACCCTTTTCGAAATTAATAATGGAATAAAACATCACGTTTAATAGAATATGTAAACAGCCTAAGTAAACCTCGGCTTCAGTACCTTCATAAAGAGCGTCAGAATTCCTAAATTGCTGTTATAATACCTTAACTAATTTCATGAAATATGTGTAATTTTAGACGCTGTAGGCTGGGAATGTGTTTGTTTTTCAGGGTTTAAATTAAATTATGCTTTTGTTTCCTGAAACCAAATTATTTCTAACCTTCTTAAAAAAATACTGCCTCATCATATAGTGGCGTGGTTGCTGACCGTGAAGTTTTGGGTTGGATTCTGAAGTCAAGCTGTGCGATTGTGTTTATTTTACCTGTGCAAGCTGCCACTGGGCAAGTATTTGGGCGTATTTTAATGGCAATACGCTGACTCCTATTACATGAGACTAAATACATACCGATGAATTATAGGTATACAACTCTGAATCATAACTTTCAGCTACCCTCCAAAATTCTCAGTCGAATTGTCTAGAAAGTTATAATTATACTACTATACCACGCAAAACCATCTGAATTCATAAGCTAGCATTGTTTATTAAAATTTCAAATTCAGAATTTTCTTAATTAAATAAGTCTCAAGCTTCAAAAATAACATGATTCGATTAAAACCCGTTCGTGCAGTACAGTACGTGGGTACCGCAACACGGTGAATTTTCTCAAAAATAAACTTTACACAAAGCTTAAGAGTGATTATCTTAAGAACCTCTCAGTTGCAGGCTTTGTAAAGAAACTCGGTAATATAACTGAAATCTGCTAATGGTCGAGTTACGAGTTTACGAGTTTAGCCACGAAACGTGTCTCTACTCCATTCAGAATTTCCTTACTCAACTGCGCAAAATATGAACAAAGTAACATTTTTCGTACATCTTTACGTTAAAAGAAATATAAAAGAAAGAAAGTTTTCTGTCCGTCTAACGCACAACAAAACCATAAAATTAAATAAAAACCTAGGGACCTAAAAAATAAATAATAAATATCAATGGCAACACTACCAACTTACAATACCCCATAGGGTTACCATCAGGCAAGCCTCATGGTTGTTCATCAAGTTGTGGTGTATTGTACCCAATAAGTTTTGTGTTTAGAAAGTAAAAAGTTTCAATAATCAAGATGGCGGTGATTGCATATCATTACGCAGCTTGCATTTAAGGAAAACTCGCTAACTGCTACACTTAGAAACGTCAATTAACGTTGATGACTCATCAACTGGCCGTTAACCATTATATTTTGCCCTTAATTTACCGTATTTGTTGTTTTTGTTGTAAGCACCCCAGCTATACTGGCAATTCTTAGTTAATCGTTCATTAAAGTTGATGAATGTTTGTGAGTGCGGGGGTAAATTAATATATCCTTATTAATATTATAAATGCGAAAGTAACTCTGTCTGTCTGTCTGTCGCACTTTCACAGCAAAACTACTGAACCGATTTAAATGAAATTTGGTACACAGATAGTATAGACTCTAGAGCCTGAGAAAGGAATAAGCTACTAAAAGGGCTGTAAAAAATACAACTTTTCCTGTAAGGGGTTGAAAGTTGTATTTTTTACAACTTTCAACCCCTTACAGCCCTTACAGTTGTAAAAAATACAACTTTCAACCCCTTACAGCCCTTACAGTTGTAAAATATTCAACTTTCAACCCCTTACAGCCCTTACAGTTGTAAAAAATACAACTTTCAACCCCTTACAGCCCTTTTAGTAGCTTATTCCTTTCTCAGGCTCTAGAGTCTATACTATCTGTCTGTCTGTCTTACAGCCTTTTTAGTAGCTTTGACGATGTCTGTGGTCTAGTGGTTCGAGTACCGGACTGCTAATCACGAGGTCGTGGGTGCAACTCCCACAGGACACAAACATTTATGTGATGAACTTAAGTGTTTGTGTTTGTCTGGGTGTTTCTTATATATTATAAGTATGTATTTACAAAAAAAAAAAGTATATAAGTATTATATCCATTGTCTAGTATCCATAGTATAAGCTCTGCTTAGTTTGGGACTAGATGGTGCTGTGTAAAATGTCCCAGGATATTTATTTATTAATTTATTATAACAAGACCACGCGGACGAAGCCGCTGACGGAAAGCTAGTTTCTGATAAATATAACTTTTCTCAATTGGATTTGTTAATTTTAGTTACATTTAAATAAATATCATGGGACATTTTTTACACAGCATCGTCTAGTCCCAAACTAAGCAGAGCTTGTACTATGGGTACTAGACAATGGATATAATACTTATATACTTTTTTTTTGTAAATACATACTTATAATATATAAGAAACACCCAGACAAACACAAACACCTAAGTTCATCATATAAATGTTTGAGTCTTGTGGAAATCGAACCCACTACCTCGTGATCAGCAGTCCGGTACTCGAACCACTAGACCACAGACGTCGTCATTTATCAATAAATATTGTTGTATGCCGCGGTTATGTTTGTAAATTTAAATGATTATGATCAAAACTAGCACTATTGTGTAATGTAGTATTGTGGCCAACAATAACGTTTGTGGTTTCAGAGGTCCAGAGTTCAAAGTTGTTTGTTTGTGTTACAATGTGGTGGACATGTAATGAATATCATATACATTGGTGTATATATATGTTGTATTTTGGTGAGATTAATTTATTAAATGGGCCTCGCACAGGATTGCTATAACTTTAATAATATATAATAACAATAATAATTCTTTATTATCAGGCTACATTGGCCCATAGATACATACCTTACAGACTAACATATATTATATATATAATATTACAAAATGTGTTAGTACTTATAATAAAAACTTAGCCTATGTTAGTAACACTTCACTTAAGTAGCACTAGTCAATCTAGTCAGTGTGCGTTCTGGTAGTACTTGTTCGCGGAAGCGACGGAACACCACGTCCTGCGGCCAAAAGTCCTCTTCCATGACGAGGTGCAGATAACACGTAGATACCCGCACCACGAACGCCTTGAAGTTGACGTTGCGGCGCGATTCCAGTAGCTGCACTCTCAGCGTGTACTTGAGCCTTTGGCGTACATACTCCTCGATGTCCTCCGCGTTAGTGGTGTAGTGCAGACGGGAAATGTACCACGGAGTGTTCGGCTTAGCGGCACGTATAGCTAAGCTGGGCTCAGCAGGGGCCGTGCCGCAGCGGTTCTTTACGGTACTTTAAAGGTGTCTTTGTGTTTTAATTTTGTTTGTCTGTGTGAGTCCAAAAATAAAGTTTTTTCTTTCTTTCTTTCCTAACTCATTTGAGTAGACTAGCTGTTCCCCGCGGTGATACTCGCATTCATATATTTTTTATTATAAGCTAGTGACCTGTAAGCAGCTTCGCCTGCGTGTTCCAGTAGATTTAATAAATACACACAAACCTTGCCCTGACAATGATGAACACAACATAACCTAAATTAAAAATTTAGAAAACCCCCGACACGAAATGTTATTTGCCATTTTGTGGTGGCAGCCATCTTGGATTTGAAATTGTAATAATTAAAAACGAAAGCTCAAGTCGTAGGCTGTCCTTTTAAATCATTCTAATCCAATATTTTTCTTTCTCCGATTTTTACGGCTGGGTTAAAGTTAGCTCGTGCCAACTTCAACCCAGACAATAAGTTTGGCGAGAACTGTAGCTAAGAACACTCCCGACTAATTCACCCCACAAATAAAAAAAACTAAATCAAAATCGGTTCATCCGTTCGGGAGCTACGATGCCACAGACAGACACACACACACACACACACACACATATTGCGTCGGGGATAAAAATTAATATGAATATACTGCACCAAACTGCATAACTGCACCACTGCAGTTGTTCGGTAGTTATGCGCGTACAAACATTTCGGCGATTCATTGTTATTTACATACAAGCAGCCCGTGCGCAGCGTCGCCTGCGATTCCCATTGTATTTAAAAAACTTATATAAACCTTGTCCCGACAATAACGAACGTACAACAATAAATAATTATTCAATTTGGTGCAGTTGTTCGGTAGTTACAAACATTTCGGCAGGTAAAACAAACAGTTCGGCATTTTTATTTATATAGATTACATAGATAAGATTGCGTTTTTCATCATCCCGTGGGAATTTTCAAAAAGCCTGTGCCTACGTCATAATCTGTGATATGTCATTTACCAAATTTCAGCCCGATATGAAAATTTTATGGCAGACGCTACATAGAAAAATCTACTGATATTCAGCCGCATTCAGTTCCATTCAAAGTAAAATTCTGAAAAGTCAACACAAACTCCTCCCGGAAAACTATAGATCGATTATAATAATTACCTGAATACAATAATTAATGTGTAATTTGGTATGAGAAAATTTAATTGAAAATATTCACTTACTTCGTCTTATTCCATTCTTGCTATGTAATCGTCCAGATCTGAAAAAGGAGTAAAATTTGTGTTATTGACAATTATAGTGGGCAAACCTTTTGCTATTTACCAGACATGAAATCAAACTTCGAGAAATTTGTCTTCGTATTTGAAGAGTAAAGAATTTATGTTATTTTTTATACCACTAAGGTTGCAAACAAGCATACGGCCTGCCTATGGTAAGCGGTTACCGTAGCGACGCTTGCAACACACAGCAAGAAAAAGAACTTCCAGTAGTTAATGAGACTATTATAGAAAAACTCAGTAACACAAACAATTCACAAACACAACGCAAACTTATTAACTGACATCGAATTTATAAAAATGTTGGTGTCTTTGAAGAAATTGAAATTATGAGCTGACTAGCTTTCCGCCAGCGGCTTCGCCCGCTATCCCACGGGAACCATACATTTTACCGGGATATCAAGTAGCCTAATCTAACAATACTTTAATAATAATACATGATTATTTTTCTAGTAAATAATGCAAAGAATAATAATTAATAAAAATAAAAATTATAAATATAAATGCATGTAATAAATCAATGTCGAATCACTAATTGTATTGTGCATGGAATAAAAGGCTTTTTTATTTTTTTTTATTTTTATTTTTTTTTATCAAGTAGCCTATGTGCTATTCCAGACTATAATCTATCTCTGTGCCAAATTTCATCCAGATCCGTTCAGTAGTTTAATCCGTTCAGAGTAAGAAACATCCATCCATCCATCCATCCATCCATCCTCACAAACTTTCACATTTATAATATTAGTAGGATAGGAATTCTGACAAAAAATCTTTGAAATACAGATAATTCCCTTCTTTTCTATAATGATTTAAAAAATTTACAAATAAGTATACTATATCTGTTAAATACTTTTAGTAACATAGAAAGAGAAGCATTTCAGTGCATGCCTAGCACAACTAACTTTCTATCATTATGTACTTACAGACTTATTCGCCATCTACTCGTAACAACTGGGCAAGCAGTTACCCAGTTCTTATATATAAGGAGTAAAGAAACACATTCCCGAATTTATAGCACCATTAGTTAGCGCTCATATAATTTTATATGTTTGTGTGAACAAATAAAAATAAGAACGAAGTGTACAGTTACGCATTAAGACTATTACATTATTCAAAGACCATAAAGCATTTAATTTTGGTCTCTGTATTATTGTTTAGAACTTTTAAAGAGACACAATATTGTGAAGTCGTGAAACTAGTTTTTGACATACATACACTCACGCCTCTTTCACATAGGGGTAGGCAGAAACTACAGAATAAATAATCAATAAAGAAATATAATAAATATCTTTGGACATTTTACACAGCACCATCTAGTCCCAAACTAAGCAGAGCTGGTACTATGGGTACTAGACAATGGGTATAATACTTATATACTTTTTTTTGTTGTAAATACATACGTATTATACATAAGAAACACCCAGACAAACGCAAACACTTATATTCATAACATAAATATTTGTGTCTTGTGGGAATCGAACCCACGACCTCGTGATCAGCAGTCCGGTACTCGATCCACTAGACCACAGATGTCGTCGCTTTGTTCACGTTCATACTCACGCGCCGGTAGAGAGTACTACGCACCTGGCCTTTTTAAATGACCTTACCGATAAGCTTGGTGTATCTTTCTAGAGCTTATAAACTCCTTTTGATAGTTTCCTTTCATTCATAAACTCAACATGTCCAAACTATCTCAGAATATTTTTCTCAATCCGTGTCACTATATCGTCTTTCCAACAAGAAAACATTTAGGGGTTGTTTCATAGCTTACTCATAAGTTCCTGTTAAATTACTTGGTAGATAATTTCATATGTTTCATTTCTTTATTTATCCTACGGTTAGCGGTTGTCTAGAGGCGGTGAAACAAGCCCTTAACTTTGATTTTCATTTGCAATTTTCAATGGCAGGTCGGAGTTTGAGCTATTATGTGACTTTTTGTACGAAAAATCTTCACAGATTCCTTATCTTGGATCTGAATCCTCATAGGTTCTCGGTCACCTCCCGGGGTGGCAGACAAACCATGAGGATTATTTTAATAAAGGGAAAAATAACTAATAATCTTAACCTGGAAAATTAAAAAATATACAAAATGATAGTTAATAGATAAGGTGGCATCGTACAACATCGAACTAACTGTAAAATAAGTCGTGTCGGTTGTGAAGCATTACTTTCCAAGGTGACCCTTGAGACGTAAATTTAGAATGTGAAGGAAAATTTCGACTTGGTGAGTAGGACTCGCGGTGGCTTAGAGATCAAATCAAATCAAATCAAACCAAATCATTTATTTGCTTACTAAGTGTACAAACAGGTCTTATTACACAATAGTGGTGCATAGAACTTAGATCATAGCGTCTGGAAATAGCGTCTAAATACATTTAACCAGAAGACGCAGGTTCTAATCCTGCCTGCCAGTCTATTTGTTCCTTCATTAACCTTCCTGATATTATTAGCGTGGAAAATGCTAGAAAAATACACCATGTAAAGATATGAAAAAATAAACCATGAGGAGGATATTGCGCACTACGTTAAAAAACGTGCAAAGAAGAGTCGTGTGATATCAGTACAATGGCAATATAAGATCCTAGTTGAAATATATCAGTGACGGCCTATTTAGTAGAATTAATGTGTACACCGTAATAACCTCTTTTGTAAGGAAAAATACTAAAAGAAATTCGAGCAAAGTTATTGATCTGCCTACCAAGACAGCCCAAGATTTACTACCCGAAGCCATTTCTGTACACATGCGATATTTTATACAATTTCCTTCGTCGGAAATCAGAAGCAAGCTCTGAAGGAAATAGGGCGATACATACAAGTTTATTCCCATGGAAGCAGAATGAAATATCACATGTTTGAAATATGTTAAAACTTGCAACAGATCTACCCAGTCTGTTTATGGACAATGTTCTGGAAACTTCAGACTTTTGTCACAGAATACCACATGGAATACGCTTTTCAAACGTTTTGTAAGACTAAGCTGTGTCAGTTTGTGGATAGGTGACTTACAAGACTGGGTTTTTGTGACAGCAAAATGGAGATCAGATTTTATTTTATTTTTCAAGTTTACTATACGCTAATAGTTCTTTATTTCTTTTATTTAATATCACCTTCGTGTGCGTGGTAGCTTAGATCCTTCAGAAAATGTCTTTCTAAAACACGTCAGACTTTCTACCAAATCTAAAATAAACACTCCAGAAATCACATACTCCGCTAATCTCATAGCCTACCACAGCAATACCACCATTTTACCATTTCGGGATTTGAGACGTAAATTATAAATCTTATGCATCCAAAAGCACATTCCAGGTTTTTTGCCAGGCTATTTCAGTACGTATACACCTCAAATTTCCTCCGGCAAAGTGAATAGAATTCTTTATGAGCAAACGGAATTTTAGCACTGACCTAGTAACCACTGAGAACCTAGTTACGAAGTTTGTTTGGGATTTTACGGTGCACGCTGGGCTTTGCTGAACGGATTAGAAACGTCATTATTATTTAAAGGGTAGATATATATTTACGAATAAACGACATAATAATTATGTGTCAACATTTATTAAAATTTAAGACCGTTTCCTGTTAGTTGCGTGGTGGTTCCTGCGTGGAATAAAAAATGATTATGACATATTTATTTTTCGAACCAATTTTATAAAATAAAAAATGTTTTGTAATACGATAACACGTTTATAATGTATTCATCACTCAAAGTGCTCCGCCGCGTCTGTATGTCTGTTTGTTCCCGATAAACTCATAAACGACTGCACCGATTTTCATGCTGTTTTCACCAATGGATAGAGAGGTTTTCAAGGCTTTGCAAGGTTTTCACACATTGGCTCACTTAAACCAACAAACAATCCATGACATATTAACGCTTAAACTGTATGTAATTTTCAAAAAGGAAAATATATTATGTAACCTGTGACTTTTAGTAATCATCGACGAATTAATACGATTGAGGAACCTGCATGGTTGAAATATTTTCTCAACGGCATGTGATGTTTGCCGTCCTGCATTAGGCCAATAAAGAACTAGCCTCAACCCAACATTCTGAAAGGAGATCCCTTACCCAATTTTGCACAAGAATACTGTTCTAATTATAGTATATTTTGCATAATTCAGAACAAACATTAAGTCAGTACAAACACAAAATAATTTTAACTTCCCTACAAAAACGGACGCGGTCACTTTCTTAATCCAGTGTTATAATTAAAAACTGAATAATTTCTACCAAGTTTGCTTGTAATTAAGGCGCGAAACAGCCGTATTAATAGTAAATGGAGTTTACATTCGTCGCCGGCACAAACGCGAATATGCGTTTAATTAGAGTGGTAACACTGCACTGAATTACGCAGGCAGTTAATGCGATAGACTTGCTTGTTCTACTCGATTATAATGTAATGGAAGAAAAATATTGCATGTGTGCTGCTGTTACTGCTATGCTATGTTATTCGTCTTATGGTAAAAGAATTTGATATTATTTTAATCCCAACATTTCAGACCCTTTACAGCGTCCATGGTCACGGGTGACTAAGGTGGTAGGCGTCTTGACGTTTCAATTACTAACCTATTATAGATTCAATTAAATCTAAATCGGATTGCCAACAATTCACAAAAATGTAGGGTAGCTGTTAGTAATTGAAACGTCAAGACGCCACCAGACGTCAAGACCACCTTAGTCACCCGTTACCATGGACGCTGTAAAGGGTCCGAAACGTCGGGATTAAAATAATATCAATATAACGCGATAAAATCCGTATAAAGTAGTTTTATTTCAATGTCTAGTATTCGCATAAGTGTAAGGAATCAGTATGTAAAAGAATTTTTCGGTCCAGTAGTTTCGGAGCCTATTCAATTCAAACAAAATTTTCACGCCACACTTGGCAGTGTAGAAACACACAACATGCAGTAAAGAAACACTGCAACACCTGTATGGCACCGTATTCTTGATAATAAATAATAATATTGTATTCTTTTTTATTCTAGAGAAAAATTATAAACAATAAACAAACGAAATATAATTCATTAAAAATTTTATCCCTTTAACCTTTTCTTAAAGTATTAATAAAATAGACGAAATAAAGTGTATAAAAATTAGTGAATACAATATTGTTCGAACAGAAAAATGATCGCAATTATTTAAGAACAAAAGAAAATGTAATAATGAGATCAATAACAATAACATTTTCCTTCGGGAGTAAAAACTATTCAATGGCCCGAGATATTTTCAACCAGGGCCGAATTGAGAATAAAGTATACGGTCATCATCCTCCTAGCCTTTGCCCAACCATGTTGGGGTCGGCTTCCAGTCTAACCAGATGCGGTTGAATATCAGTACTTTACACGAAGCAACTACCATCAGACCTCTGCAACCCAATTTCTAGTCAATACCGATATTCGAAGGGTAGACTAGTTGTCAGGCTTTTAGGGCTTCTGACTGACACTAACGATTATCATAGGTGTTCGTACGACAACCGGGACCCACGGCTTTACGTGCTCTGCGAGGCACGGAGGGGTCTCGATGTGTTAAGAATGGTCACCCATCCACAGGCTGACCTCGGCAAGCGTAGCTTGTACCTTGCAGATCGGTTGATCAGCGTTGTTATAACTTAGAATGAAGTATACGGTGACAAAATGAATTACTGTCACTTCTTCTTCTTCGTGTCGATGGTACGATTTAAAAAAAAAAAACACTCAAATAAGCCCATCTCGGTCTATGACCAGTCATCCAGTCTGTTTTTCTGCGACATTCTCGGTAGCAGCTCGGAGTCGGGATTTATGCCCGGTTGATGGCAATAGACTCACCCTCTATTACATGGGAACTGTGTGCATTATACCTCTGCCAAACCTGTGATGATGTTTATGTCTAAGGTAACTCGTTTCTTTTTATCTCACAGTCAAACTCAATAAACAGTTTTGTGTGGTACACTGTATTAGTTCTTAATTCATACCATTGTAGCGACATCTATCGCGCTACATAAGAACTTCTACGAAGCTTAAATCCTGAATCGCGCAAGTGAAGTTTACCGTGCAACTTGCATATATACAACCGCCCGACATCAACCGTTGAGCAGTGGCCCACCAGGCATAACACCCGCCTGGTCGGAGGATCCTCCCTGTGGTGTGAGGGACAACACACCTCGTCCCTCCACACCATGTTTCCCTTAAAATATTATAAATAATAACCCCTATTCATGTTAATTTGGCCCAAATCAAGGTTAATTTCGGCAGACTAAGCACCCTTGATTCGAGAATGAACATTAATTTACATTAAAAAGTTTATCGGTTAGTAGCTCAGAGAAAAGTAGGACGTGTTAGGTTTGGGTTTACCCTCTGAGACCACATACCCAATTACCCGAATACGAAATGGGACGAATAAAAGCCTTTGCTCGAATAATTTAGCATTAGCAAAATAGCGTGCTGATACCTACCTGGAGACATTTTGAACTTTGTGTAGCTACATAAGGCCTAAAATGTTAAATAATGATACACATTTTTTTTTATTATCTTCTCTCTTCAAGCCTGTTCAGATGAGGCATATTACGCGCGAGTTCACTCGCGCGTTTCAATTTCTACAATGAGGAAACGCGCGTAGGCATCTGGACGGGATATATGTAGCTCTAGTATCTCGAATACGCGCGAGTGTCAACGCGCGAGTAGACTCGCGCGTAAAACGCGTCATCTGGACAGGCTCTTTACGTTGTCGCTCTCTATGGTTTTTCCTGTATCGTTTATGGGTATATGTTCTTTACCATTGTTATTACAGACTCGCATAATCTTACTCCTTATAAATGCGAAAGTAACTTTGTCTGTCTGTCTGTCTGTCGCGCTTTCACGCCAAAACTACTGAACCGATTTAGAGCCTGAGATCTCTCTCAGGCTCTAGACTATCTCTGTACCAAATTTCATTTGCGAAAAAAGGGATGTAATTGATTGAAATAGGGGATGAAAGTTATAAAAAATACAAATGTTACATGTAACTAAAATATAAATATAATATAAAAATCTTATAATTCTGGATACGGCCCAGGCGTTTCTCCAAGTAAAATTATCCAACAGAATGAAAGTCCAGTGAGTCATATTGCCTTTAAAGTTCAGTTGCACAAATAACAGTTCAAAAGCAATATCTGAACAATTCATTCGACAGAAGATTTTTTCTCCAACTACTTTGCAACAATATTCATTTTATGATGAACTGAGATGTCTTATTTAGATGACTTTTTGATATTATCACTACTTACATATTCTAAAATAGCCCTAGGCGTTAAGTTTGTGTTTAATAGCGTACGACCCCGAAGGTCGTATGGTTTCCACCAATAGAAAGATCTCCGAAGCTATATAATTTATGCGAGCTACTATAATTTATGAACCTGTGTGAAGCCGGCATGGATCGCTAAATGAGATATAATTTATGATGATCATAGATGATGGCCAGGTACTATGATGATAATAATATGACAGAAAATATTAAAACGTTGAAAAAAGATTAGAACTTACGTTATCGCTATACGCTTATTTTATCTTGTATCGAAGGTGAGTTCTCAAAACAAATTTTCACATACACAAACACTAAGATACGGAACAACTACCTGTAGATTAGACAAATATTGGTTCTGTTCGGGGATTGAACAACCCTAGCGCAGTGGCCTACTAATACTATTCGAATACTGCAATGATAAAAGCAGGTTAATTTGCTTTCGTCTTTCCAGAACCAAAAAAATATATAAAGAATTCGAAATAATTCCGTTCCTATTTCTCGAAATCGGAAATCTTATTTTGAAGTTGTTCATTCCTTCGCAAACCATTGACAAACAATGTTTGGGTTTAGCTATTAATTTGATTATACCACCAATTAATGGTGGAGTTCTTTAGAAAGTGATCCTAATTGAACGGACACTTAAGGACAAAGGGTCCATTATAGAATCAGATTCATGATCTGGAAGGCTAGAGTTCAATGGGGCTTTCAATTTACTGGAGGTAGGAAATTTGTTCGGAGTAAAAAGATTTTATTTCTGTGTTATATTTGCGCCGTGCTTTGGTGCTAAGAGATCGGATTACTTTCGAATGTTTTGCTAAGTGTTTTGGAATCTGTTTTCTTTCTTTGGAAAGGATTGTTCCAGAGATTTGTAACAAAGATTTGCATTTACAGCGTTTTAACATAATCTTTCTTATTTTTCCTTGTTTATCAATGTTGAATCCGTACTCAGAAACCTGGTATCAATGCGTGTTACTACTACATGAGCAAAATGGCGTTTAGACACACATAGAGTTGCCCTTATGTCCATACAAATATATGTGTACATATCATGCTATCTTGCTAGATGTTCGTACACCAACTGAATCTTTTGTTAGAGACAACTACGCTGTCAAGCGGGTAACGGTAGGTTATCTAGGAGTTAGGTGCAAAGAGTGGCTATATTGCAAACAGACATGACAGGTCCCATGGAATAGGGCGAGCCTATTGCCACCAACTGGGCACAAATTGAAACTCCGAGTTTCTTGTGAGAATTTTATAGAAAACAGTCTAAAGGCATGCTTATTTATTATTTTATTTATTTATTATATTTGTAAGAAAGGTACATTATACAGCTTATGAACTAACAGTGTCCCACAAAACTGTATAAACAGTTTGACTGTGGGATCAAAATCACATAGGTATCACATAATTGTAAGGTTACACTTTTACACTTTTTATTTTTAAGAATATATTTTAATACAAAATCACTAAAAATTTAAGCAAAAAACTATTTCATGACAGTTGATGACAATGCTTGGTGAAAAATATTTTGTTTTATTTATTTAAGGTTATAAGGAATGCTAAGCATGGTCACCCATCTACACAATAACCGTGGCAAGTAAAGCTTAAACTTGTAGATTGGTTTATTGGCTAAAATGTGAAGTTACAGAATGGTCACCCATCCACACAATGACTGCAGCAAGCACAGTTTTAACCTTGTGATCACTGGCTCAGTTACCAACATTGCTAAACATTTTTAATATGACCACAGGCTGCAGTGAATTATTTGCATTATTAAACATTATTCTATTGTTACCTTTATTCGTTCTTTGTGAATAATAAAATATATTAAATTCCCAGTCTTTTTCTTTTGTTGCAGTTTTAGTTTGTATATTAAAGTTAGCTCGGTGGGTTTAAACCACACGTTTTCAAGTTCTACAAAAGGGGACTGACAAAAGAACTTTGTGTTAAACGTACTATTACTGTTTAAAAGACCTTGCGTCAGGATTTGTTCGGGGTCCTTTAATAACATGCTATGTTTTATATATATATTTTATATACCATCACGCCTGTATTCCCTGAAGGGTTAGGCAGATTTGTACTGCTACATACCCACAATTTGCCGATATGTTTAGCTCTCATGTGATACGGGGACGAGCTTATTGCCATCAATTGGGTACAAATCCCGACTCCGAGCTGCTACTAAGAATCAGCCGACACTGCGCGATCCAGCTATCAAACCCAGTTTAGGTCAGCTCTTACTTTTTATCCCTAGCTTTTTTTATCCTAATACTCTTACATATCAAACAGCATTATCCTGAAAACTCACAAATACCATTCATATAACATACTGTTCCCATATATGTATATATTTTAGTGAACAGTAGTTTCTTGCCGGCTCTTCTCCATAAATCCCACTTTTTGGAACCGTGCAACTAGTTTGATTTTCAAAAGTATCTATTTATATGGTATTTATATGGAAAAGCAAAGACTAGAATTCGCAACACATCAAAATAAACCCGAAGGTTACCTGTTACGCAAAAATTGTCTTGTGAATAATATATGCCAAATCTCTTTCAGTACTTTGTGTGTCTCATGTCGAAAGCAAACATCCCTTACAGAGGCACCGCGGGCTATGAGAACAGTGTTTTGACAAGATAGGGGTCCCTTAGGATCCCCATCGATTGTTGAACCTTCGACCTTCGATGGAGGTTCAAAAGAAAAAGGTGTATTGACTTTGTTTTTTTTAGTAGTTGCTTTGGTCGACGTGATATGGCTAGTAGTTGACATTTTCATATTATTTAGGATTGGAGAGTAGGTATAGTTTTCAACTTCTGCTTACAATGTTGGATTTACTTTGTACCAAAGAATAAAAAAAAATATTAAATTGGAAAATATTAAATGCATTTTTACACTGATTTACAAATCTTTAGTTTCCTACAAATTTTCTTTTACCACTACAATTTCTTCTCTATACATAATTTCATCTTCGAATTTAGTAGATACTATTTTACTTCCCTAGTAAATATTTTAGATTTTTTTTCTTAATTTGGTTATATTTTTCTTGTTCTCTTTCTTATTTATCGAGTTTTAGTTACTAAATTCTTGTATTTGATTACTAATTCAATATTACTATACAAATTTACTCTTTCCTTTACTTATTACTAATTTTATCAATAATAAAATTGGTCATAAATTTTCAATGCGTCCAAGCACCGAATGTCATTATCAGAAAAAATAAGTTATTCAAAATGGCGGCTCGCTTCTAAAACGCTCATTCAACACATTTGATATGTTATTATTTTCTCGTAAAAATCGCTGCCGACAAATGGGAACTTACTCGATTCATTTTAGCTGCGAGTTTTCGGATGAAATATTTCATGCGATCAATAATTGAGATTATAAGGTGACAAAAAAGCATTAGCCCTATATTCATCAACTGCTGGACGTAGATGAGGAAGTGAGAAGTACAGAACCTGATAAGAGCTTTGCCTCCTCCATTAAATGCCAGCTTCCTTTAAGCAAGTCTTCACTGGCCAGTTGGCTAGTTTTTTAGACTTCATGTCCATGGTCTTTCTGGAACCCACATGGTATATGGTGTCTCTAGTCTAAATTTTATCTAAATCCGTTCAGCCCACAAGTTGCATGCACACAAGTTTTACATATAAAACATTACCATTAGTATAGGATGTCTCCTATTATCGTTGTTGCGTTTACAAACACCAATCCAATGTAGACAAACACACACAGACTGTATTAACTGTCTGTAGGTTACACTAATATTAGCTTCGCTCGGGAATCGATCCATTACCCGAAGGCCCGTACCTAATAACTACATACCTATATATGTTAGAATACTGTTCGCCAATATGTCTAAGTTTAGGTCCCGTGAAATAGGGGCGAGCCTATTGCCACTAGCTAGGCACAAATCCAAATCCCGAGCTGCTACTGAAAATTCCAATACACTGGGTATACCTGAGTATCCAACCAAGAACCTCAACCTCCAGACCAAGTTAATTTAGCGGACTGGTGTTTGAGTTATTCAAAATAAATTCAGGAAAAATATGCTTATAAAATTTTAAACTGTACGAGTATACTGCAATAATCATTTAAATCATACAATATAATTTTATAAGATGTAAGCGTAAGTTTTTGATAGGGATGCTTTGTCCCTTTCCCACAAAACGAGTGTTTGTTTAGAATTTGTATGGCATACTTAAGATTTGACGTCACTTGTCGGTATATCGCGCTCACTGTCTAGCATACAATTCAAATTCAAAGGAGGTCATCAAAAGCCCATACAACTCGACCCAAATTTGTACCAGAGGTACACGACAGCTGTCAAGTTGATAGTTTTTACCATGAAATCACTATGAAACTGATAGTAATCTGGCGTAATGGCGTGCGTTTGACATTCCGAAACTGACACAGTTTTTACTATGAAATCATTACGAAACAGATAATAGTGTGCCAACATGGCGTGATTTTTCTCATCCGCAGTCAACATTTAAAAAAGTACGACGAGTTTTAACCAGCGCTATACGGGGTATTTTTTCCAATAAGTGTCCCTTTGGTACATCATTTGGACCGATTTCGATGACCTCCTTTCTTGTTATTTATCCGATTTAAATTTGATTTTTATTGATCGGCTGTACTAATGGTCAAGATTTTATGAGTCCACTGACATAATGGAATAAGGACAGGACTTATGATAATGATGACGTCAGTATGTAATTATTTTTAAGGTATCTTTTAAAACTTTTGATATAGGTAATAAAAGTCAAACTTACTTTTGTGTACTTAAAACTTTCGAACTGACAAGGTAATTATAATAAAAAATTGTCTGTTCAAATATTTTTAATTGCTCCCTCAGATGGAGGTCGTAACTAGGGTTGCCAACCGTACTATAAAAAATAATACAAAAATAATCTATACTAATACTATAAAAAAAAAACTGAAGAGTATGTTTGTTTGTTTTGTTGAACGTGCTAATCTCAGGAACTACTGGTCCGATTTGAAAACTGCTTCTAGTGTTAGATAGACTGTTTAACGAGGAAGGCTATCAGCTATGTATCATCACGCTACAACTAATAGGAGCTGAGTATAAATTAAAAATGTTGCAAAATCGGGGGAAAAAATCCACTTCTACGGGAACGCATGCTCGGGCAAACGCTAGTATTGTAGTGTAATGACAGTCTCTCCAGCATAAACGCGGTTGTATGTGTGAACAACCTTACTTACATATTACATCAAATACTATATTTTGACAGCCTCGTTGGTCTAGTGGTCCCGAGCGGGACTGCCACGCTAGAGGGTTGGATACTCAAGCAAAGTGGAGTTGATTAGCAGCAGTAGCAGCTCCGAGTCTGGATTTGACCCCAGTTGATGGCAATAGGCTCGCCCCCCTAAACATATCGGTGAGCTGTGGGTGTATATTAGTACACCTCTGCCTAACCATTCTTGGAATATAAGCGCGATGGTATATTGCGACATTTTTGTAAAGGAAGTCATCAAAATCTGCCCAAATGATGTACCAAAGGTACATTTATTGAAAAAAATACCTTATATTACGCTGGTTAAAACTCTAGTTATACTTGTTTTTATGCTTACTAGGGGATGAGACAAAATAACTTAATTAGAAAAAACGCACGCCATTTCGACACACTATTATTAGTTTTATAGTATTTTTATAGTAAAAACTGACAACTTTGACAACTATCTGCCGTCAGTGTCAGATTCGAAATGCCAAACGCACACCATTATGGCACATTATTAACAGTTTCATAGTGATTTCATGGTAAAAACAGTCAACTTGACAGTTGTCATGTACCTCAGGGTTTCGATGACTTCCTTTTTTATTCACTATACCTACGTGCGCCAGTAATTCGAAAAATACTTAAATCTGTAAAACTAAAAAACGTTGGCAACCCTAGTGCACACATTTATGTTATTATCTAAACACTAGGTAACTAATAACTGGCACGTGTCTATATTTTTCATTGAAAATGATCGTATCAAAGCAATTTGAGAAGTCTGAGTAGGTAATTAAGGTTACATTTCAATTAAGTCAGAATACGGGACACTAGCCTAAATTTACCGCAATTATAACATACCATCACGACTGTATTCTCGAAGAGGTAGGCAGAGGCGTACTTAATACGCCCACCCAATTTTCACCGGTATGTTTAGGTCTCATGTAAGAACCTATTGCCATCAACCGGGCACAAATCCAGACTCCGAGCTGCTATTGGGAATTTCACAGAAAAACCGGAAAAAAACTTTGCTCGATCCGGGAGTCGACCCCAGGACCTCTAGGGTCCCGCTTGGGACCACTAGACGAACGAGACAATCGAAACCCTGACTTATACAATAAAAAAAGATAACGTACTTATATTTCTTCCGGGTATTTAAAAAAAACTATATGATACAGTACCCGCAAACAAGTTCGCTAACTAATCCACATTATCATAATACAATATTACTTTCTCAAACAATAATCGTTTTAGTTTTGCCCGCGTTTATTCAAGCAAGAAGACAAAGGACTTCGCAACAAAGCGTTGCGTGTGAAGAAAAAACAACAATAAATTAACATTTAATCAGTTTTTCTATAGAGAACATAAACAAAATTGTTTGCTTAACAAATAATAGTGATTTAAAGTTGCCTAGTGTTCAAAGTTGGTAATCATCGTACAGGCCGTGCCACGTTCACGCACATTGAAGAGAATAGTTTTATCAATATGACATTGGCCCTTTTGGCACAGTGACTAGGTATCTGGTTATTTATATTGTTAGTTTCTTAAAGTTATGGTTATCTTTTTTTTGTATTTTTTTAAGCATTTTCCATGCTAAGATTACAAGTTATTTTTAATGTGAAGCATTCACAATAGATGTCGCTACGTCACCTTTAAGACGTAAATTAGAATGTGAAGGAAGATTTCGACTGGCTCGCGGGGCTCGCGGTGGCTTAGTTGGCAGAGCGTCTGGTGTTCCGAACCAGAAGACGCAGGTTCGAATCCTGCCCGCTAGCCGATTCTTTCCTTCATTAAAAAAAAAAGTTATGGTTATTTTAAGGTAACTTCTCGTTTTTGTGCCAATAAATACATTTTCTTTCTTTTCTTTTTTCTTTCTATTAATTATTTGTATGTCATTATCTTTATGACGAAATATGATGGACTATACTATAAATATTATGTAACACCTTTTGTAACCATATTTGTAAGCAAATAAATATTTGAATTTGAATTTCTTTTAATACTAAATTATAGGACAACTTGCTTTTGCTCGCGGCTTCGCTCACGTGAATTGTTATTTTAATCTCTTCCTGGTCATCGCTTTGCCGGAGAACATTAGGTATTGCCACTCTTAAAAGTAATCTTTTTTTTTTTCATTTTAATCTTTATATATATTTCTGTCTGTCGTTGACTGAAAATGTTACGTTCACCTATATATTAGTGTTATATATAAGAAAGAACCTTCTTATACAGACATTACTTATGAGTCTCCGTGGCGTGTGTCTGTCTAAACGCGAGGAACTTAAAAACTACCGAACGGATTTTCATGAGCTGTTACGCTAGGTCATAGATTAGATTCCCGGGTCGAGCAAAGTGTTGACCCACTATTACCGGCAAACTGTGGGTGTATATTGGTACACTTCTGCTAACCCTTCGGAGAATACAGGCGTTTCCTGAAGTGGAACGAGGGTATACTGCTATATACACACCATCCGCCTTAGATCTCAAGTAATAGCTGACGACGTCTGTGGTCTAGTGGTTCGAGTACCGGACTGCTGATCACGAGGTGGGTTCTATCCCCACAAGACACAAATATTTAAGTGATGAACTTAAGTGTTTATGTTTGTCTGGGTGTTTCTTATATATTATAAGTATGTATTTACAAAAAAATTTATATCCATTGTCTAGTACCCATAGTATAAGCTCTGCTTAGTTTGGGACTAGATGGTGCTGTGTAAAAATGTTCCAAGATATTTATTTATATTTATTTATAATAGGGGGAAAGGCTATTGCTATTAACCACGCACAAATCCAAACCCCGGGTTTCAGAAAGGAGGTCATCAAAACCCCATACAACTCGGCCTCAGCTGTCAAGTTGATAGTTTTTACCATAAAATCACTATGAAACTGATAGTAATCCGTAATGACATTCCGAAACTGTCACTGACAGTTTTTACTATGAAATCATTACGAAACAGATAATAGTGTGCCAAAATGGCGTGATTTTTCTCAATTTTTTTTCTCATCCCCCAGTCTACATAAAAAAAAGTACGACTAGAGTTTTAATCAGTGTAATACGGGGTATTTTTTCCAATAAGTGTACCTTCGGTACATCATTTGGGCCGATTTCGATGACCTCCTTTCACAGAGATATCCGACAACATTCCTCGACCCGGGAATCAAACCCAGTGCTTACAACCACTGAAACAATGCTGCAGTTAATAGAAAACAGTTAAACCCGGAAAACGAGTCATTATGTTAAAATCAAAATGTAAAGCAACACATTATTGCGCCTTCACACGCCAGTTAACACTAAATCAACACAGTTACGAAATTAACCCCTTTATGGGTTCGGTGAGGAATAAATTGCAAATATGTGTGTATGTACATTATGCTCATAAGTGGAACTGAAAGTGATTTGAACATGGAAAACCAACTCATACGTTTTGAGTTCGAATACAAGCTTTGGTTTTCGAAAGGTTACTTTTCGAAACCATGTAAGTATTAATAGTTGCTAATACGCAAATTATTCAGAGCTCCTTCTAAGGATGCGCTGCGCTGGCAGTAAGAGGAATATTCCCTCAAACTGGCGGCACAGTGAATCCTCCATAAACCTCTAACAGGTTTTTCGGGTCGGCAACGCGCGAGTGATACCCCTGGTGTTGCAAGCGTCCATAGGTTATGGTAACCGCTTACCATCAGGCGGGCCGTATGCTTGTTTGCCACCTTAGTGGTATAAAAAAAAAATATATATGTGGGAATTTCCTAGAATGCTTTCTAGGTAATTTATGTTCTAGGTATTCTAGGTAATAGTAAAAATAGCTAATCTAGGTATCTATGTGCCCAGTCCAAACCGTTTTTGTGTCGTGCGTTGATACATCAGTCCAGTCATTCACCTGTTCTTTTTCATATACAGAAGATTATTAAAGTCTCCCATCGAGTTTGTGTTTTGATCTCAGAAACTACTGTACAGATTTTCATATGATTTTAACAAATAGAAACTGGGATCCACTGGGAAGGTTATGATGAATGATGATGATGACACGGCGGCATCTCCAAAGTGTTATATAGAAGTGTACAAATATATACGCAAATGTATTATTAGGGCAGAATTAAAACTCCTTGATGGGATAAATTAACTTCGGATTTTTCTTTATTGCGTCTTAGTCTTATCGTCTTTTTCTCTGTTCGTCTTTCTTCCGTCTGTCAATGTCGTGTCATCCGTCAATGTCAATTTGACATCTGTCACTCATTTATCTTTCACGTCATTCACACCTTACATGCCATAATACTCAGTAATCAGTGTAAATGGCTGTATTTTTGGTCGTTCTGATGCAATAAATAAATAAATACTTAGTTCATCCATCACGTTCCATTCCTACGTGTATATAATTGTGAACACCGCTAGATTATAATCTGTCTCGCGAGATTGTAAATTGTCGATAAATGGGAACTACACCATACATACATGGATCATCTTTGTATCGGTTAGGTTAGAACTGTGACCATACAATGAATGAGCCAGAACCGAAAAATGCGTTAAATTATTAACAATATTGAAAAAAAAACTACTTTTTACGGATTTTATCACCTTATATTGATATTATTTTAATCCCGACGTTTCGGACCCTTTACAGCGTCCATGGTCACGGGTGACTAAGGTAGTAGGCGTCTTGACGTTTCAATTACTAACAGCTACCCTACATTTTTGTTAATTGTTGGCAATCCGATTCACGCAGAACGAGCTCACCGTATCCTTCGGTCTTGCAGTTTTAGGCTGGATTTAGATTTAATTGAATCTATAATAGGGTTCCAAGCAAGCGGTAAGACCCATCTTCTCTATTGAAATTTGGATGTTTTTTAATTTCAATGGCCTCACGAATCATCCTGGGTAGGAATCGGTTTTCTTTTGAAAAGGGTCCGAAACGTCGGGATTAAAATAATATCAATATAACGCGATAAAATCCGTAAAAAGTAGTTTTATTTCAATGTCTAGTATTCGCGTAAGTGTCAGAAATCTGTATTATTAGCAGTATGTTCCAGTTCAAAATCTGTTGACACTTTACAACCTCCCGAGATAAATTGTGAACTAACGGTTTTCACAGTTTAACGGTGACATATTAATACAATTCACCAGTACCCTTCAGGTCCAATTTAAGGAGGAGCCTAATGCCATTAAGACGTATGACAATTATTGAATTTAATATACTATTACCAAATAAGCTTAATGGACGATTTACATACAAACAAGGGGGTAATAATAGGCACCCGTTTCGTGACTAAAGCCTATTAGAGGGTAAAATTAGCTTATGCCATACTTTCTCGTCCATAGCACTAATGACCCTTTTTGAATTTATAAAAGTATATATTCTTTTTTATCTAAATGGATGGGGAATTCAATTTTTGGTACAACCCTATATTTTGTGTTTACAAGGATAGTGTTGTACCAACACGTTTATACGCGCTAAAGTATAAATAAATTTATTTAATGATTTTATGTTCCAAACTAAGCTGGGTTTGTACTATGGGTACTAGACAATAGATATAATACTTACATACTTTTTTGTAAATACTTGTAATACGAGTACATTAGATAGACCCAGACTAACAGAAAACTTTTTGTTCATTACATAAATAAATACAATAATAATAGATGAATAAATATCCTGGGACAAATTACACAGCACCATCTAGTCCTAAACTAAGCAGAGCTTGTACTATGGGTACTAGACAATGGATATAATACTTAGACTTACATACTTTTTGGTAAGTACTTGTAATAGAAAAGACAGACCCAGACGAACACAAAAACTTCTTGTTTATCACATAAATAATTGTGTCCTGTGGAAATAGAATCTAAGATTTTGTGATCAGCAGTTCGACCCTCAATCCACTAGAAGACCACAGAAGACATAAATATAATTCAACTAGCCTTTGCCCGCGCCTTCGTTCCCGAAGAAGTAGATTTTTCCGCCGTTTTTGCAATATTTTTAATTGATACTCCGCTCCTATTTGTCGTAGCGTGATGATATATAGCCTATGTATCATATATATACATCAGCATTCCTTGGTAAACAGGCTATCTAACACTGAAAGAATATTTTAAATCAGAGGGGTCTAGACAAGTTGCATTTTGACATTCGAATCGACAAAAAAAATGTATAGAAATGACACAAGCTTTCGACAAATTGGGCTGTCACTAATGTTATTTACATACATTTTGTTTGTCGATTCGAATGTCAAAATACAACTTGTCTAGCCCCCCAGTAGTTCCTGAGATAAGCGCGTTTAACCAAACAAACAAATAAATTCTTCAGCTTTATAATATTAGTCAAGTGTAGAAGTATAGATTACCACTACTCTCAAGCTTAAATGTAACAAATACACCTAATATCCAGAGTATCTAAAATTGTTCACCAGAGTAATAGAACCAGGTTTTTTCACAGCAGTATTTTGTGAACCATGGTCCATTTAGCACCAGGTAGGGTGGGCTTAAATGGGGTACGCGCAGGGCTGCCAAATCGAAAACGGATAATGGAGGAAATATTGTAATTCGGCAGGATAGGGTTATTGAAGCAAATTATAGTTTAGCGACGAATTGTTTGGGAAAAAACGTCCAGTGACATTTTTGTTCGCATCATACTTCTTCGCGTTGCGTGTCTATTTTTACCCGACTTCCGAAGGAGGGTTATGTGTTTGACGTATATGTATGTATGTATGCATATCCGTTACTCACTCAAGGGCTCAACCGATTTAGATAAAGATACCTCATGAGATCCGTCTTGATGTCACTGAGTACATGAAATGGCGGATTTTACACACTAATGTGCGAGCTGATTTTGAAAATGATATTTAGTTGTATCAATTTAAAATAATTATCATTTAGGATCTTTTTAGTGATTCTAGGATCTAGGAAAGTAGGAAATAAAATCAATTGTTGAAATGAAATAAAAACACAACTGCGTAAAAAGTACTAACCAAAAATCTAAAAACAAGCTCTGTGATGTTGGAAAATATATTGCAGGCGGGATAAGCAAATATACAATTTTGTTTATGAACGAATAGCTTGTTACCCAAACCTTTGGGATTTTCCCAAAATCCTTTCTTAGCGGGTGCCTACGTCCGAATAACTTCTGTGTGCCAAATTTCAGAACAATCCGTTCAGTATTTTGCGCTGTGCGTTGATCAGTCAGTCAGTCAACTTTTCCTTGTATACAATACAGATAAGACTTGTCAGACTCGGCGTAATTATGTCGATATAAGCGTCTAAAAGCTCCGCTATTCACGATAAATACAAAGAAATGTAATCTATTTTATCTTTTACGAATGAACATCTCTAAAATGTAGTCGTTTCTATAAAGTAACAGATAACGTAATTTCCTATTAATCTACATTAAATGGAGTATAAATGATGATATTTTACTATTTCTGAATTTATTGATAACTCATTGGCCTAGTTGTTGTGAGCCCGACTGCTACGCTGAAGATCCTGGGTTTTATTTCCGGATCGAGCAGAGTCCTTGGATTTTTCTGCAATTTCCACCAGTAACACCTTGGAATCTGGATTTGTGCCCCTCTGATGTTAATAGGCCCCTATTACATGAAACCTAAAACATACCTGTCAAGTATACCGTTTAGTTTCCCTAGGGTGTGCCTAAGCAGGAGTCATACAGGGGGGCTTAAAACGGAAACATTGCCCCCTCCATGTGATGGTGCTTACCAGGATGGATTTACTAGGTGAAAATCCCAGGCAGCCTTTTTAAAGGTATCCCTCCATAAACGAAAAAGAACAGTAGTTAACTGAGAAAACAACTGAGAAATCTTTTTTGTATTTTTAAGCAGTGTCTATGCTAAGAATATCAGTTATTTTAATACAGGAAATAATCGGCTGGCTCACGTCACCTTGACACGTAAATTAAGAATGTGAAGGAAGATTTCGACTTGGCGAGTAGGACTCGCGGTGGCTTAGAGGTCATAGCGTCCCGCCAGATGCGAGACCTGCCCGCCAGTTTATTTTTTCCTTCATTAAAATAACTGAGAAAACAAATTTTATTTAACCTATCGTTAAACATAATATATGTTCGGTAACCCTACAAACATATCCATTAAATGAAATGAACGAATTTTATATATTCAGGCACTCTAAGGTAGTGATCAATGTTAAAGGGACCTTTCCGAGCGTTTGCAGACACCCGATTGTGTTTCAGTGAATTGAGCTTGTGAGAAATCGTATTACCTTCCTTAACATGAAGTAATCTAATGGTATAAACTTTTAATGAATAAGATGAAGGTCTTTTCAACCGACTTAAAAAAGGGGGAGGTTCTCAATTCGACTGTATTTTTTTTATGTTTGTTACCTCCAAACTTTCGATTGGGTGAACCGATTTTGATGATTATTTTTTTTATTCGAAAGTTGGTGCTTACAGATTGGTCCCATATAAATTTTATCGAAATTCAGTAAGCGGTTATAAAAAATCTAAGAACTTTTTTTTAAATGTATACGTAAATGATATTTTGGTTCCACCGAAACCTCGCTGTCTTATTTATTCTACTAAAACTTTTAAATTAAATTATTTTTAAACAAGAAAGCAAAAAATAACAGGTCATATTTACATTATGACTTCTAACAATTTGGAGGCGGTGCCAAACTACTAATTTAATTTAAATATGACTTTCATTGATGTATGTTTGGCACCGACTCCAAATTAGTTAGAGATCATAATGTAAATATGTACCTGTTATTTTTTGGTTTTCAGTTCCTATAAAATAAAATCGTACCATCGACACGAAGAAGAAGAAGAAGAAGAAGTTCCTATGTGTTTTTTTGGAGGTGGTTTGTTTTTTGTTTAAAAAAGGTCAAGACTAATGGTAAATGGTGGGTTGATCATTCGATTCCCAGATCTCTCAGTGCTCCCATCATGGTCGTTTTTTTTTCATCTCGATACCTCGGATATTAAACCCCATTCGCTTCAAAAATTTCCCAACACCCAATAATTTTAACGAAAGAATATTTGGCTAAGACAAAACCCACTTCAAACGAATGTTTCTCACGCGCCTACTAACAAACCTTTTATAATTAAATGAGAAACCCGTATCTGAAGAAGGAAATCCGCTAATGAGCACGCATCGGCAAGTAAGTTACAAACTAGTTAACAACATTACCGCGGCTCGGTCCTTGCGATTCAATCCACTTCGCACTTTTAACGCCTGCGTTTGGATACACACGGATGTCAAAGTTTGACAGCTTGTTTGACGTTTGAGACTGTCAAAATCAATTTGACAGTGACATTTCGTTTGTCTTGATCACAATGTCATTACTCAGGATAATTATGTTCAGCAAAGGCACGAAAAAAATTCAATAATTAAAAATTCGATCATTTTTTGTGGCATTCCTTGCAAGACTTGCAACACAATCTTTATTTACGTATTTAGTTGAACTATTATATAAATAATGTAAAATTTAGAAAAGACATAAATAAAACAATAAAGTAGCCCTAAACGCTGTCTTTTGGCACAATGTGTACATACTTATTGCATAGTTTATGATACGGCGCAGTAGGCCGAGTCCTTAAGGACATTTGCTACAGGATCCTTAGGGCCATGTGTCACGAATAACTAAAATATTAAAGTGGCCTGCCGCATTGCGGGGCCCTGCCAAGGCCAAGTAAACGGACAATGTGCGCGCGGTGCAAACCTAACCGGGTCGCGGAAAAAATGCTTACTAACATAACATACCATAACGCCTGTATTCCCCTAAAGGGGTAGCCAGAGGTGTACTAATGTACACCCACATTTCGCCGGCATGTTTGAAGTCCCATGTAATAGGGGGTGAACCTATCAAATGGGACAAATCCAGGCTCCAAGCTGCTACTGAGAAATTCACAGAAAACTCAACAACACTGCCCGACCTGGGGAACGAACCCAAGACCTCTAGCGTAGCAGTCGCGCTTGCGACCACTAGACCAACGAGCTTAAAAATGCTTACTAAACAAACATAAACACACAACATAGATTTGTAAACTCAGCAAAGACGTCGATGCGTAATCGTTTTTACCTGACTTCAAAAAAATAAGATGGTACTCTTTTTTTAATGTATCCATTTAACTTTTACATAATTTACAAGTAATTGTCCTACTGTAGAGCAGTCATATATGAATGTGAAGAGATGGGGAGATAAAGGGAGACCAAAGAGGGATGGAATATGTAAAGTCAGGTATGATTGAAGAGGAAGTCATAATGAACTTACAGCTGAAAGGAATAATAGGAAGAAAAGGATACACTGCGCTGGGCCCAAATAAGTTGGGACCGGCAATGGATGCCTTGTTCCCGTAGCCCCCGACGCAAGTGCGAGTGGGAACACCTGGGTTGGTTTTAGTCAGTTGGAGTCTGACTGACCCCAACCCCGGGGTGGGGGACATCCATGAGGATTTCCAACCTCGAAAAAAAAAGGGCAAATCGATGACTGAATAAGAGGAATTAAGATATAGTTACCACACTAGCCTACTGCGGGTAGACTTCACACGTCGTCAACAAAATCTCTGCAGGTTTCCTCACTGTGTCTTCCTTCACCAGTTTAACTTGTGAGAAATAATTATGCCCATGATTTACGAAGTTAAAGGTGCGTGGCTTGAATTCGTACTCTAAAGACCTTTAGGCATCACTAGGCTATCTCCTGCTTGCCTGCATATTGGATCTATACCACTAACACTGGAAACACACTGACGTGTAAAAACACATTATTTCTATTTACCTAAATTAGATTTATAATTGAATCATTATTTAATTTACTTCGCGCGAAAACATTCACTGCGGAGCGTTATAAATGCGTTTTTAGCAATACACTGCGCGCTCAAAAATGCCAATATCTATAATACTCGTAACCGATCATTTTCTACATTAATGACCTAGGTCATTTTATTTTTGACCTTGAGTGAAACCTGTCACGACGTTTGTGCGCCGATGTCCCTTCCACCCTGTATTTGAACACTGTCTTCCAATAAAGCTCCAACATACCAAATACATAACTTTTCATTTCTTCAGTGAGGTACCGCCTTGTGTACAGACAAAACGGGATTTCTCTTTTCCTCCGAAATGCAAGACTGGCATCTCGCCAAATCAGCTCCTCGCACAAGCCAATATCGACTCTTTTCCTTTAAAGTTAAGACTCAAGTGAACAGCAAAAATGAATTGTATGGAGATAAATAAAATTCCTTCCTTGGACGAAAACTTAAATGTGATTCAGAATTGGTTGTCCTATTCGATTCCGAATTCCGGCGATCTATTGTTAAATATGCGATTGTGCCGTGTAGATGGTCTTTTGTTTGGGCCTCAGGCTTTGTTGTAGTCTTTTTATGGACTAAATACATAAAATCTGATATCTGTAAAGAGGATTCAGTCTATAGAGATATCTACAAGCGTGGTTATTGCGCAAGGTTTTTTGGACTTGTATTTTAAATATTCTGCCGCTAAGCAATATGTGCTAACATGATTGTGTTCCGGTTTGAAGGGCAATTTATCCAGTTTAATTATTCTGCATATGAGACTTAACAAGTGTGATCTTACGATGATAACTCACTAGAGATACCACTGGTGTTGCTAGAGTATTTAGACTGCGGTTGCCACTTGACACCAGGCGGCTGGTATGCTTGTTTGTCATAAAGGAGGTTATCAAAGCCTCACTCAGCCCAAATACAGGAGGTACATGACAGCTGTCAAGTTGATAGTTTTTACCATGACATAACTATGAAACTGATAATAATCTGCCGTAATGGCGTGCGTTTGACATTCCGAAACTGACACTGACAATTTTTACTATGAAATCATTTCGAAACAGATAATAGTGTGCCAAAATGGCGTGATTTATCTCAAATTAAAAGTTTATTTCTCATCCTTCGGTACATCATTTGGGCCGATTTCGATGACTTCCTTTGTCAGTGGGAGTCAGTAGCCCAAAAAGAGTGACGAGGAGTCTATCCTTAAGATATTGGTATTGCCGACCCCAACGTCGACCCCAAGCCGATCCAACATAGTTGGTTAAAGGCTAGAAAGATGATGATTATGACTAAATAAACCTTTAACTATCTCACCATAACTAAAGGCCTGTTTACACCTGTGATAAGCCGCTAACTGCCAGATAAATATAAATATGGAACAAAATTCTTATGAAATTATCTGCCACTTAATTTAACGGGACCTTATCAGCAGATGGTAAAATAGGTCGTAAATCTTCGACGACGTCTGTGGTCTAGTGGTTCGAGTACCGATCACGACTACTGATCACGAGCTCGTGGCTTCAATTCCCACAAGGCACAAATATTTATGTGATGCACTAATATTTTTGTGTTTGTCTGGGTATTTCTTATATATATAATAAGTATGTATTTACGAACAAAAGTATATAAGTACCTATTATATTCATTGTCTAGTACCCATAGTACAAGCTTTGCTCAGTTGGGGGCTAGATGGTGCAGGATATTTATATTTATATTTTCTTCCAAAATCAAACGTTTTCTACAAATCCAAGTAGATGCGTGATTGAATGACCGGTTGAATGAACAGGGAGTAAAAAAAATGAATGAACCCAAAGCGATATACAGGGTTTTGCAACGGAATTGAATCTCGTACTCGAGGGAAACAATCATCGATTTTTGTGCGGAGTCGATGGGAAAATGATCGTTCCTAAATGAAAGAAAATTACATTCAGCAGTAACAGAATTTCAGAAATTTTTGATTCTGTTTTTCATCGGCTGCCTCCTTAGTCTAGCGCGGCTGTTACGTTAGAGTCTTGGGTTTAATTCCTCGGCCGAGCAAAGTGTTGTTGTTATTTTCTAAGAAGTTCTCGAAGTGTACCCGGTTGATGGCAATTGGTTTGTCCCCTATTACATGTGACCTAACATTCCAGCAAATTGTGGGTTTACATTAATGCACCTCTATCTAACGCTTTGGGAGACTCTGAGCTGCTGCTGGAAATTTTACAGAAAAACCTAACAACTCTGCTCGACCCGTTCACACCTAGAACCCCTAGACCAACGAGGCAGTCTTGTAGCGAGGCAGTTAGTAATCTTGAAGGTATAAATCCTTAATTAGCATAGTTATTACGTACTATACTACAAAAAAACCTACATAATAATGTAAAAAATGGTCGATAACCATTTGCCACAAGGCATCGAAGCGGAGTTTATTTCATAACCAAGTATTAGGTATATTTGTACAAAAAGCGCTCGGCCGTTATGGTTTTTTACGCAAGATTAGTTCGGGCACATTCGTTTCGCAATAGTGATGGGCAACATAAGCGGTTTAGCCGACTCGTTTTGTTTTCCTCGAGTCGAAAATCGGGCATAGCCTTGTGATGTGACCTTTTTACTACCAAGTCGTAGGTCTAGAGTTTGAATCACAAGGCCAAACTATTCCCGTTTGCGTATAAATATATAATACAATGATTACGTGTTTACACGGTGAAGGAATATCGAAAGGAAACCTGCATACCTGAGAGATTTTTTCGATGGCATTTAGCTTCTGCCAATCTACAGTAGGGCAGCGTGATGGTTTATTATTATAGGGCCAAAATTTTGACCGAGTACGAAATATTAAAATACAGACATCCCCCAAAACGCCCGCCCTTCGCAGCTTCGCTAGTGCTATTTACTGAGGAGAAGAAGCCGCGGAAGAAACTCCTCAAGGACATTTGTCTGTTACGAATTTACGATTACCAAGCTACATTTAAATTACAATTCAGCAACAGCAATAACAATGTAGGTAGAACTATAAAGTAATGTGAGTCAGTCAGTCAATCAAACCAAACGTCCGCACGAATCGACTACACAGTGTGAAGTGCCGAGAGCAAGTGCAACCGCGCGAGGCACAACTGTAACTGTTTTCCCCCACTGCGCTGCTGCGCCTTTTATGTGATGTCGTTGGTTCCATTTAGTAACACCAGGTGGCGCCGTCGTCTCAATCAGTCAACTGATCGTCCGTAATCATGTCCGATCCGACATGTAGATCATTTACCCTACGGGAGATCGAAATTTGACATAAGCCCCATAAAAGTATTGTCAAATTTCTATATCCAGTACCTAGGGAAAACAATCAACAGATACGTTATTAGTTTCAGCCACTAGCCTGACTCTCATTCTGAAAGGAGACTGCTGCGCAAGGGTCAGGAATGGAACAGTCAATGGGTTGATAATTATATGATGATCTTAAGGTCCATATTAATATTTTCCGGGAGTTATCCCAGGTAGATTTTGTTCAGCAGGAAAACGATACACGACAAATGAATAAACAGTTTCTTACCAAGAAATCGAACTCAGGGCCCATTTTTGCCACTTTCCACCTATGAGAAAGTAGCAAATATTATGGCAGGTATATACATTTTCGCAAAGTAAGACCTCTTTGGGGAAGTTGGACAAAGAAGTGACTAGAACTTTTTAGACAAAAAGATATTTAGATAGATATCTATGTCTGAGTGTCTGACCAATCGATTTCTAAAACGCGATAAAAGTCCTAACTCAATTTGGTGATCCCATTTTCGCAATACAATCAATAGTTTGCTATTACCAAAGTGTCCAAGTTTCTAGACAAAAGTTAACGGGTACGTTGAGTTGATGTAATAAATGTACATTATTACTGATTTACTCTGCCTGAAAGTCAACAGTATTTAACACCTTTTATCTACCCCTACAATATGTCCCACTGGTGGGACAAAGGAATGTAATGTTGAGAACTGTATATTTTCTTTGTCACTAATTATTTATTTTAGGTGACAAAGAAGTAGGTAAAAAATCAACTTAAAAAATTTAAAGAACACTTTGTCCCACCGAAGCGACAAATCGGTCAGACAGAATGGAAAAAAAAATCTAAGTCAGCAGTAAATAAATATTAAAAAAATGCCCCATCCCTAGTAGGATCACTGTTGGTGTCAAAACTTTTTTATTTTTTACCATTGAATGGTGCATATTTTCTGACAGCCCATTAATGTCATGTTGGCTAAAAATATTGCCAATATTTGCTCGACATTAATAAACGTGACTTCAAAAGTTGTCTTTAATGAGAATACACCCTTACCAATAGATTTTGTGATTGTGATAAATGATAAAAAATTATTTAGACATTTAAACATGTCAATTGTTTAGATTTTTAGTACTAAATGGTGGCGACGTTTCCTAACTAACGACATCTGCAAAAAACAACGAAGTAAACTAAAAAAAACACAAAAACACCTCTATAAAGCCATTTATTTGTAACCAACTTACTCAAAACAAGTCAAAATGGCCGGTAATAAAAATTTTACAAAGTCAATGTGTAAAAGATATATTTAGTCTAGAGATCACAGTATTGGTTGCTTAGCTAGACGTTGGGTTTTGATTACGTACTAGGCCATCCAAAGAGTTTTAGATGTGTCTATTATTATTATTTTATTGCAAAACAAACATGTATAACCGCAGTGTTGACGTCGTCAGCAACACCAATAGTATCAGTAGCGCATTGTTGTCTTCAGACCTCGGTTGTTAGTCACATATTGTTGTATATTTTTTGTAAGTTTAGCTGTGGCAACATTAAAAAGTATTTTTATTCTTTTGTTTTATGGTAAGGTTCTGATGTCCGCCATCTTATCTATCTTTAGTTTTTGTTCACGTTGTTCATGGTTAAAAATCAAGAGGTGGTATTAATTAATAACCTACACCAGATATAACACGTCATAATTATAACCAGTAATTTCACTGGTTATATGGGCCATTTAAACCAGAACATCTTATTGGTTACCGGCAGAATTTTGGCTATACAGTGGTACCCAGCATGAATTCTACCACCTTCAGATTTCAATTTGGTTTAGATTGAATTCTCAGTAGCAGCTCGGATATTTTATTTATACCGAAATTATAGCAATAAATATGCTAAAACATTCTCGTAAACTATGGGTGTATAGTAAATACCCTTCGTAATTAATAGGCGTGATGGTGACTGGTATTGAATTTGTTAATAATCATACGCTTATTGAAAAGTATCATTAGCATATTTCGTATATTGAGAATAAATATTAAATCGATTTAGAAATTTCTGAGATAAATGCATTAAAAGTTTTTGGTGGGGATTGAGAGGGTATGCTCTGTCCTTTTCCCGCAAATCGAGTGTTAGTATAGAATTAGTATGGCGCGCGCTACTTTTGACGTCATTTGTAAGTATAGTGCGCTCTCTATCTAGCATAAAATTAAAATGCTTTTAACTTCGTTATTTTTGAACCAATTTCAATTTTGTTTTTGATAATCGGCTCTATTTATGGTCAACTTTTTCGTGAGGCCATAAAAAATAATTAGTCGCATAGCCTATTGCTGAAGAGTTTGTTTGTTTGTTTGTTCGGTTGAACGCGCTAATCTCAGAAAGTACTGGTCCGATTTGACAAATTCTTTCAGTGTTAGATAGCCTGTTTAACGAGGAAGGCTATAGGCTATATATCATCGCGCTACGACCAAGTGGAGATGAGTATCAATTAAAAATATTGCAAAAACGGGGGAAAAAGTTCAACTTCTACGGGAACAAAATCACGGGCAAAAGCTAGTTATGAATGTAAAAAAACCTAGACAAAATTGATTTCAAATTGCCATCACGCAATGTAAAAGTTTATAGATAATAATAGATATTGATCTCCAAAATACATAATCCATTATAATGTCTCCAGTAAAATGTTTCATTTAAATAAATAAAAAATGTACAATGTTCCAGATACATTCACGTCTTCTTCTCATAGGGGTAGGCAAGTATTACAGTACCTACAAAATCTATAAGATACACATTTCCCCAAAATATATAAGCAGTGATAGCTTACGGAAATGACCATAAGGTTACAAACCTCTATAGTTCGAATCCAAGGCACCTCTGACTTATCGAAATCATGTGCGTAATTATCACTCGCTTTAACGGTGAAGGAAAACATCGTGAGAAAACTTGCATGCCTGAGAGATTTTCTCGACGGTATGTGAAGTCTGCCAACACGCATTAGGCCAGCGTGGTGGACTATGGTCTAATCCCTCTCATACTGGAGAAATGATGATGATATTTTCTCAGCGTATCCCGTTGGTATCGGCTTTCAGTCAAAACAAATGCAGTTGAATATTAATATTTTACACGAAGCGATTGCCGTTGGTCCTCTGCAACCAAATTCAGGGTAATACCTCTATCATAAACATAGACTGGTAGTCAAGCTTTATCATTTTTTTTTTTGTTTGCGACTAACTTATCACTGCCACCTTAGTAGGTCTATTCTGATAGGTATAAGGATGGTTTTTATACGATTAACGATTGTCCTAAGTGCCGAGAACCAACGGCTTGACGTGTTCTCCAGTCTTAATATCCCATCACCCGTCCGTAAACTACGTGGCAACTGTAGCTTAACCTCGCAGAGCGATCGATTAACGCAATCACTTGACCACTGGCGCCTCTCACAATACACAATGATAGACAAAATTGATTCAAAAACCTTCGACATCCATTTGAAAAATATGATGAATGGCGGCAAACCCGGGTCAGTTGTTGTGTATTGTGTGTGACGTTTAACATGGGTGAGTTGGGGTCCAAAAAAGAGGGGTCGTAAAGGTCCGTTAAAGGTCAAGTTGCGGTAATATGGACCTTGTTCAGACGCATTAAGGTTTGTGTTGGGTAATTGATGGTGTTTATTGGTCGCTAAGTGGTATTGATCCCTCTATTCGTAGGTCATGGTCAAAGGTATATGTACACAGATAGTTTAACAGCAATGTATGTACATTGTACAGTCAACAAAAGAGTTTGGTATACAGCTAACGACATCTGTGTTATAACAAAGACTGTATTATTTATATCTAATATATAAAACAAAGTCGGGTTTGTTACAACACTTATAACTCGAGAATTACTGAACCGATCATGATCTTTGGGTTTGTTGGATTTGTCTCCACCCCGAATAACAGAATAACTGTTAAAAATAAGAAAGAAAATTTATCGAAAATATAATAATGGGGTGTAACGGGACTCAAACTTAAAATAGCTAGTAATCTATACTAATAATATAATATTATAAAGAGGAAAGATTTGTTTGTTTGTTTGTTTGTTTGTATTGAATAGGCTCCGAAACTACTGGACCGATTTGAAAAATTCTTCAGTGTTAGGTAGCCCATTTATCGGGGGTTATTATAGGCTATATACCATCACGCTACGACTAATAGGAGCAGAGTAGCAATGAAAAATGTTGCAAAAACGGGGGAAAAAATCATAAGACCACGCGGGCGAAGCCGCTGGCGGGAAGCTAGTTATATATAAAGTGATTGACTGATATATCAACGCACAGCTCAAACCACAAAACATATTGGGCTGAAATTTGGTATACAAATAGACATTATGACGTAGGCATCCACTAAGAAAGCATTTTGGGAAATTCCCACGGGTTTGGGAAAAACTGCTGTTTTAATCCGTACATGAACACAACATTTTAAATTGACTAGCTTCTTATTTTACTTTTATATTTTTATTGTGTAAAACTTAAAGCACACTGTGTTATTATGGCAAACTGTGTCTGATCTTTTATAATTTAAGTACCATCTTCTAGAACCACTTTTTACTTACGCAAATAAATGAAGTTTGAAATTTGAATAATAACTACAAAAATGTATGTCAATGTCACAAACGTTCACGAAGCTCATTATAATAATCTTAATACCTAGGGTTGCGTGTACGCAAATTGTAGGAAAACAAGGTTCAAACTCTAGCCCTATTTGGTACATGTTAGTTCTGATACGAATCTGTCCTTGGCCTGAGTATTATTTTAATCGACAAATGTACAGGGCAATTAGTTTTTTTTCATAACTTATGAGTATCACGCAGAGATAGCCTAGGGGTATAACCACTGGATTGCCAAAACAAAGGTCGCTAGTTCAAATTCAAGGCACGCGCCTCTGACTTTTCAAAATCATGTGCGTAAATATCGCTCTTTACGGTGAAGGAAACTATCGTGAGGAAACCTACAGAGGGTGCCGGTGTGTATAATGTATAGTCCACGCGGAACTAGTTGGCCGCGCCTTAGGTATGTGAGCGGTGGGTCGGCAGGTCCTATCGCCGTTGCGGTGGAACGGAGGGGCGGAAGCGCTTGCTTTTATTCACAGTAATCCACCGCCTCACCCCCGTCTCTACTTAAGGAGTGGCCAACTAGTTCGGCGCGGACTATATTAAGTATGTATGTATAGTAACATTTTAATTTGAGACAGTTGAATTGTTTGTGACAATAAAATTGTTGTGGTGAGTGAAAACAAAGCTTCATGCATACATACCATCACGCCTTAATTTTCTAAAGGATTAAGCAGCTATACTAATATTCAACCACAGTTTCTAGTATGTTTAGGTACCGTGTAATGGGAGTGAACTTATTACCACTAACCGGACTGCCTTCTAGCTGCTATTGAGAATTTCATTGAAAAATCCAATTACACTTTCATTGAATTCAGGACCGTGAGCATAGTAGTTGCTCTTACGGCGCTAACAATGCCTACCGAAGCTTTAGCAATCTGTTAAGTGAATACAGAACTCGTTCTGGGGTATAAAGAGGCAGATTACATTAACAGTGGTTGTCACACATCAGTAAGTCGTGGTAATCCCCTTCCGTATACAGGATGAGTCTCATCCCCGTTCCGGGATTACTTGAATGGGAATTTTGGTTGTACACAATTCAGGGATTTGGCACGTTAATCCTGTCGTGTTGTGAGAATACATTGTTCAGATGTGACGTGGATAATTACTGTGTGGCCGAGCGGTGGCCTTCGTGAGGTGACGGTTGTTATGCAAATTCGACAAACACAATGATTTGGTAGAAACCCGAGTACTGTTCTCACCTAACTTATTGTCCGGGTTGAAGTTGGCATGAGCTAACTTTAACCCGGCCGTAAAAATCGGAGAAAGAAAAATATTGGATTAAAATTATTCAAAACAGCAGCCTGAGCCGACGACTTCAGCTTTCGTTTTTATTTATTACAATCCTATAATTTTGTTTCTCCGATTTTTACGGCCGGGTTAAAGTTAGCTCGTACCAACTTCGCCGTGCAAACCAACGCCTATAATACCAACGCCTATAACATTGACGCTTTACCGACACCTATAATACCGACGTCTATAATACCGACGCCTATAATACCGACGCCTATAATACCGACGCCTATAGTACCGACGCCTATAATACCAACGCCTATAACATTGACGCTTTGCCGACACCTATAATACCGACGCCTATAGTACCGACGCCTATAATACCGACGCCTATAATACCGACGCCTATAATACCGACGCCTATAATACCGACGCCTATAATACCAACGCCTATAACATTGACGCCTATAATATCGACGCCTATAATACCGACGCCTATAATACCGACGCCTATAATACCGACGCCTATAATACCGACGCCTATAATACCAACGCCTATAACATTGACGCCTATAATATCGACGCCTATAATACCGACGCCTATAATACCGACGCCTATAATACCGACGCCTATAATACCGACGCCTATAGTACCGACGCCTATAATACCGACGCCTATAATATCGACGCCTATAATACCGACGCCTATAATACCGACGCCTATAATACCGACGCCTATAATACCGACGCCTACAATACCGACGCCTATAATACCGACGCCTATAATATCGACGCCTATATTACCGACGCCTATAATACCGACGCCTATAATACCGACGCCTATAATACCGACGCCTATAGTACCGACGCCTATAATACCGACGCCTATAATACCGACGCCTATAACATTGACGCTTTACCGACACCTATAATACCGACGCCTATAATACCGACGCCTATAATACCGACGCCTATAGTACCGACGCCTATAATACCAACGCCTATAACATTGACGCCTATAATATCGACGCCTATAATACCGACGTCTATAATACCGACGTCTATAATACCGACGTCTATAATACCGACGTCTATAATACCGACGCCTATAATACCGACGCCTATAATACCGACGTCTATAATACCGACGTCTATAATACCGACGTCTATAATACCGACGTCTATAATACCGACGTCTATAATACCGACGCCTATAATACCAACGCCTATAATACCAACGCCTATAACATTGACGCTTTACCGACGCCCATAATATCGACGCCTATAACACCTACGCCTACAATATCGTTAACCTTACAATACCGTTGACTTGTAAAAGGGCTATTAGCAGTAGTAAGTGTAATTTATCCAATTGGTCGATAGGGTCGTACCTAAGTTGTAAATACGCTAAATCGATCTTTGCTGCCATTAGTCTGTGGATGGGATGTGCAATAACTTTATGCTAAACCAGGTCCAATTGACCACTATTTAGGTTTGTTCGCCAGTTCGCCGGTATGTTTAGGTCCCACATAATAGGGGGCGAACCTATTGCCTGAACCGGACACTGGTCCAAATTCCAGCTGCTACTGGGATAAAAAACCCAATAACACTTTGCCTGAACTGGGAATCGAACCGAGAACCTCGACTTAGACCAACCTGTTCTCTGTAGGTCTCTGAAATAATATTTATTTTTGCCATCGAGTTTCCATTGCTATTTTCTTGAAATAAATATTTACTCGGCAATACTTGTGTATAATACAGTTACTTGCTCCTGCCGGACGTATGCCGTGCCAAAGATTTACCGACTACGTGCACGCTACGCCGTAGCACTCTCGTGGCTACGCCGTAGCCTTCGAGCTACGGCGTAGTGTGCCATTGATGTATTTTATTCCAGTTTTCTATATTTTTGAACGTCCGGATTCAGAGAGGTACCAAATAGATTTCAGTGTTTATTTCAGTTCTAGTTTCCTTTTTACAAAATATTTGTTCGGTACACAAGGTAAAGTATACGATCGACTGTACACGTGTGTTTATTCCTTGTGGGAATACACGCGATGTGTACAGTCAGCAACAAAATTCATTGAACATAACCCTAAAAATAAATATCTTTTGGACATTTTACACAGCACCATCTAGTCCCAAACTAAGCAGAGCTTGTACAATGGGTACTAGACAATGGATGTAATACTTATATACTTTTTTTTTGTAAATACATACTTATAATACATAGGAGATACCCAGACAAACACAAACATTTATATTCATCACATAAATATTTGTGTCTTGTGGGAATCGAACCCACGACCTCGTGATCAGCAGTCCGGTACTCGAACCACTAGACCACAGACGTCGTCGTAAAAAATCATTATGTTTAGTGAACTTGAGAAGGTAGTACAGGTATCCTGAATGGGTACCTGTACAGTTATATGCTTAACCTTAGTCTTAGTTAGTATATAAAAAACAGTTATTTGCTGTGTTGTTTTAAAATTTGCAAAATTCGCAACCTGTTTTGAGTTCGACTGCTACGCTTGAGGTCCTGGGTTTGATCCCCGAGTCGAGGAAAATGTTGTTGGTTTTACTGTGAAATTCCCAGTAGCAGGAAGTCTGGATTCGTGCCCGGTTGTTGGCAATAGGCTCGCACCCTATTACATAGAACCTAAACATACCAGCGAAATGTGGGTGTACATTAGTACGCCTCTGCCTACCCCTTCGGGGAATACAGGCGTGATGGTATGTTATGTGTTGACCGTACCTACTTTCAGAATTTTAAACAAACATTTACAAGGAAAAAGTTTCATGTTTTATTTTCAAATGTTGGCAGAAGCGCGATACAATAAATTTTAGCCACCCCATCTCCAATCGTCGAGCACATTTTGATAACGAGTGCGGGGTCGGGTGGGGCACAGACTCTGTATCTACACATCATAATTATAGTTCACTTTATATCTGACTAGATTCCCGCCAGCGTGTAGTGGTTTTGATAACTTTTTTCCCCCGTTTTTGCAACATTTTGCATTGCTACTCCGCTCCGATTAGTCGTAGCGTGATGGTATATAGCCTATAGCCTTCCTCGATAAACGGGGTATCTAACACTGAAGAATTATTCAAATCGGTCCAGTAGTTATGGAGCCTATTCAATACAAACAATCAAATCTTTCCTCTTAATAATATTAGTATAGATTATAAAAAAAACAAGTGCACCATATTGAATTATTCTTTTTTGTTGTGTTCATTGATAGGACAAGGTTTGTGTGTATTTTTTTTAATCCACCGGGATACGCAGGCCTTTGCAGACATAGTCCTACATTGTGACACTCACATATTTGATACTAAAACAACTATATCTGGACCTTAAAAGAGACCATAATTCTCTGAGTCTGTTTCAGCGTTTCTTCTCAGAGGTCATCAGTTAGGAAATGCCGACGCCATCTAGCATAAAACCGCAAAACATTGTACTTGTAAAAGTGTCTGAAAATATCTATTTGTAGAAATAAATATCATTTCATCATTTCATTTCAACTGTCTTCTCCAATGGCCGCTAGGGTTGCTATTCAAGTATAAATATTTGACAGATCAACAAATATCGCTCACTTAAAATCCTGTACGGAACCCAAAATAAAACAGAAAATACCAAGCATTCAGCCACCCGTATTTAAAACTCATTAAAGTCGTTTAAGCGCTCAGAGTATCAACACTCTTTTGGTCGCTTCAGCTCAAGCGGCTTAATCGCTTAAGCTGTAAGCGATTAATGCAAAACGTTCCGCTTTGATAGAAATTCAGCGCAAAAACCGCAAAACAGTTAATATAGCTCTTCATCCTAGAATTTATTGCCGGAATATTTTATTAAAAAAATCTGCTAAAAATTACTGTCAGTCAGATTTAAGACTTACTTAAGTCCTCCGCCACGTCTGTCTGTCTGACTGTTCGCAATACACACAAAAAATACAGCACCGATTTTCATGCTGTTTTCACCAATGGATAGAGTGGTTCTCGAGGAATCTTTTAGTATATATTTTTTCAAGTTTTTGTATACATTGGCTAAAATATAATTATATTTCTTGGAGGTGTAGGCTATAATTCATAAGGCCACGCGGGCGAAGCCTCTGGCGGAAAGCTAGGTTCTTATAAATTATTCTATGTCGATGACGTAATTGTCTATACTCAATTTATTTATTTAGAATCTCCAACAAAGGACATACACAATTTTTCAAAATATAACATAAGGAATCAGTCAAGTCAGTGTACTCCTTCACTTATAGGAGACCACAACATGCATTATAGAAATAACTAAACACAAGTATTTAATTTTTACCAATAACAATTTAAAAGGATAACTACTGAAGGTGTAAGGTTACAAAAAGGAAGAGTTGAAATATATTAATCGTTGAAGTATTACATTAGACAAAAAAAATTCTTAATATTGTTTAAATGTGAATTATACAGACTACTTGAACTAACACGAGAGACCACCTCTTACGTTTTTTTTTATTATGTGCTATTCCAGACTATAATCTATTTCTGTGCCAAATTTCATCCAGATCCGATCAGTACTTTTTGCGTGAAAGAGTAACAAACATCCATCCATTCACCCAAACTTTCACATTTATAATATTACTTAAAATTGGTTTCATTGTAGTACAAGGGTCAATACTCTCCGCAACCGACAAACGTTCAAATTATCGCAAATATATCTTACACAAGGTATCTTACACAAGTCAAGAAGTCGTAAGCGCGACTCTTGAAATCCCAGGGTCGCGAATCAATACTCAGGCAGAGCATTTTTTTAAAGATTTTCCTTTATTTCTTTTTGTTTATGTTTATGTACATAAGTAATGTACAGAGGCGGTCTTAATGCCATAGGCATTCTCTACCAGACAACCTTAGGGTGGTGGAGAGACGATCACGGTAGATGTACTAAAAGGATGGTAGTAAGAGGCATGAGATGAAGACAATTTTACAGATTATAAGCGTATAAACTTACATAAGCATTACATAGATACGTATTTAATATATATATATATATATATATATATATATATATATATATATATATATTTACGTATTACATACAATACATTATATATAGTTGCATATGCAGAGTTTTGTCGAGAAAGTGTGTGCACACATTGGTTTTAAACGATTGCCGACTGTTAAGCATTCTAATGTCAAGAGGGAGAGCATTCCACAATAGTATATTCTATAATATTATCAGTATAGTATCAGTATATATAATATAGACGACGTCTGTGGTCTAGTGGTTTGAGTACCGGACTGCTGATCACGACGTCGTGGCTTCGATTCCCACAAGACACAAACATTTATGTGATGAACTTAGGTGTTTGTGTTTGTCTGGGTGCTTCTTATATATTATAAGTACGTATTTACAAAAAAAAAGTATATAAGTATTATATCCATTGTCTAGTACCCATAGTACAAGTTCTGCTTAGTTTGGGACTAGATGGTGCTGTGTAAAAATGGTCCCAAGATATTTATTTATTTATTTTATTATTATTTAGTAACAGCTCGGTATATAACTAAACTTACTAGCGAATAGTGGGTGTACAATGTATGCAATGTGTACACTTGTACACCACTGCTTAACTCTTCTGGGAATACCGGCGTGATAGTATTTATGCATATTTCTATATCACAAAGTTAAAGAAAAAATATTTAATTAAAGAACTACCTACCCATACAATCTGTGTAGTATTATAAGGAAATAATAGGGAACATTTATGGTATCATTGCTTATTTCATTTCAGATGAGAAACTTCTATACAAAGATAGCGAGCTTCCTCCATTTTTTCATAACATTATATTTAACGGACGCCCCTAATATCGGCATCTGTTTTGGATCTAAGTGCTCCAGGCCGCGATGTTTGCCTACTTTATCAGGCAAGCATCAACGGAAGCGTACAAACAACTTGGAAAAAACCCCTCGATTACGAGTTGAACTCACACTGCAGTGGTTCCGCATCTTATCAAGAGAATACTTTTAGACCTAAAACTTTTGCCTTGCACATTGCACAGTAAGTAAGTATTTCATATACTGTATTTTATTTAAGTAATAAATATTTCTTTTTTATTTTTTTCTTTCATTATATTAACTAATAAATTTTTATTTTATTTTAAACTTACTACTTATTTACATATGTTTGTACAAGCTGGTGCCGCTTCACTCACATCTTAAAATACTTTTTTATATCCTATGTGTTATTCTGATGTGTAAGTTAAAGTTTCATCAAAATATAGTCGTTTTTCCGTGAAAGAGTAACTAATATCAATTCACCTATCCTCAAAAATTTCACATTTATAGTATTAGTAGTTCTATCTCGCTGCCAAATTTCATCAAAATCGGATAATAATAAATTAACAAAACAATAATAAATGTACAAAGCTAAAAATGATTTTTCTAACAGCAAATTTAATTCAGCGGTTTTAATTTATTGTTTATCTATACTAATATTATAAAGAGGAAAGATTTGTTTGTTTGTTTGTTTGTTTGTAATGAATAGGCTCCGAAACTACTGGACCGATTTCAAAAATTCTTTCACCTTTGGAAAGCTACATTATCCCCGAGTAACATAGGCTATATATCATCACGCTACGACTAATAGGAGCGGAGTAGTAATGAAAAATGTAGCAAAAACGGGGAAAAAATTATAAGACCACGCGGGCGAAGCCGCTGGCGGGAAGCTAGTTTTATTTAAAATTTCTATTACTGATGAGAAAATAGAAAAAGGCAGGTGGAACATCTTTTTCAGATATCATAAGGGCGTCACCGTTTCAAATTTTTGGTACGGAACCCTAAAATTATACCATGCAGAAGGCAGCCCTGGCTGCACGCCAATTTGGAAGAAAACTATTCAAAATGTACCCCTTATGATTCTCTTAGCCGACTAAATTGTCACGTAATGCCTATTTTATTCATTGTGCTGAATGCAGACAGTAATGCGCATTCCGTAACCGACTAGAATACAAAACAAAAATGTTAATTTATTACAAAACTTGACTGCAATAATGGCGGCAAGCGGACGCCATTTTGTTTTTCTTATATTTGAATTATGAACTCTATAGAGTTGCAAATTGAATGGAATTATTGAAGCGTAAATTATTTAAAAACTAGAAATCGTTTTAATATTTTATCATTCGTGCTTAAAAGTAGCTCAGATGAAAATTTAATTAATTTATATTTATCGACGTCTGTTGTTTAGTGGTTCGAGTACCGGACTGCTGATCACTCAGTCATGGGTTTGATTCCTACAGGACACAGTATGTTTGTGTTTGTCTGGGTGTTCCTTATATATATTATAAGTATGTTTCAAAAAAAAATGTCTAAGTATTATACATATTATGTATGTATTATCTAGTACTCATAGTAAAAGCTCTGCTTAGTTTGGGACTAGATGGTGCTGTGTTAAATGTTCCAGAATATTATTCTCTGGATCTGTAGCGACATCTATCGCGCTACATAAATCCTGAATCGCGCAAGTGAAGTTTACCGTGCAACTTGCATAAATACAACCGCCCGACATCAACTGTCGGGCAGTAACCCACCAGGCATAACACCCGCCTGGTCGGAGGATCCTCCCTTTGGTGCGAGGGACAACATACCTCGTCCCTCCACAGACATCTATCGCGCTACAGATCCATGGTAAATATTAAAAAAAATATTAAGTACCAAAAGAGCTTGTTTTTAGATTAGTAGTCTGTTATTAGTTAGTATTTTTAACGCAGTTAGGTTTTTGTTTTAATTAAAAATTAACTTTATTATCTACTTTTTACTTAGTAAATCATCATAGAATCACTCGATAGATCCTAAATGATCATTTGAAATAAAAAATGATACACCTAAAGATTATTTTCAAAATCAACCTGCCCAATATAGCGCACAAAATCCGCCATTTTCATTCAATTTAATGTACCCAGTGACACTCGTGCCATCAAGACGAATATAATGAGGTATCATTTATCTACATCGGTTGAGCCGTTAAGTAGTTACGAGCGGAAATAGGAACGGACATACATACACGCTAAACACAGAACCCTCCTTCAGCAGTCGGGTAATAAAGAAAATCAGAACTAAAAGTTTCATTTAAAAATCACTTAAACATTCCGACGGTGATTGTAATAAACACCAGTAGGTCAACTCAAACACATGTAATGAGAAAGAAATGGACCGGGCGACGACTATGTTTCTCTACATTTTTTTACTCTGCAACCACGGTGGAGAGGCTGTAGAAAAAAAAACTAATGACTGTTGAATGTATACTAGTAACTGAAGGTAGAAAAAGGTTTTGTGAAACTTTTAATGAGCAGTGTGTGTCGCTGAAAAACGTACAAACAAACAAAATTCTGTAGTAAGTCGCACAATGTTTTGTCTTGTTTAGAAACTGACCAGTGGGCGAACTTTTGAAACAATATACCATCACGCCTGTTACCTAGAAGGGTTAGGCAGAACCGGACATATGGTCACTCACGGTTAGCTGGCATTCTATGCTGGCAGCAGTATTTTATAAGAGACAATTAGACTGGATGGTTAAACTGGTAACTGCCTCTAGCCTAGTGGTTCTAAGCAGAGCTGCTACGCTCGAGGTGCTGGGTTCGATTCCCAAGTTGAACAAAACGTTGTTTCTATGAAATTCTCAGTAGAAGCTCGGAGTTTGACAATCATACCTGTATATCACGAAGAGTTGGGAAAAAGGGGTACTCCTCTACACCCATAGTTCACCTGATATGTTTAAGGGCCCATGTAATAAAACCGTAACTAATGCCAGTTAATGGCATTAGGTTCGTCCACTACTACATGGGACCCTGTAGTAGTGGACGAACCTAATGGGAGGGTCGTCAACGGGCGTGATACCCCTGATTACCTACCTACCTTACGCTTAACCGCTTACCATCAGGCGTTCCCTAAGTAGTATACAAGGTGGCAGGGACATCGACGCACCTCCGAATACCATTAGTTCGAATTCAAATTCAAAATATTTTATTTTTATTTTTATTAGACCATATATAAATAGCCACTTTTGAACACTCAAACTAGTTCCACGGTTCGAAAAAAATGGGACTTATGGAGAAGAGCCGGCAAGAAACTCCATTTTAAAATCCTATTTAAAAAAAAAATTATAGACAGTAACATTTTTTTTGTTGTGAATAATATGAGTTTATTGCAGTTTGATGTGTAAGGATTAAAAATAGAAAAGAAAGGTAAATAGCCATAGCAGTATGATTTTAGCATCCAAATTACAATAATTCTCATTCCACATACCACGCAGAATAATTAAATCCCAAATTCTCACATCAAGCCTAACCTAAATAAGCGCAGTAGTTTTTGAGGTGGTCCCAATTTAAACAGGCCAACGCGCTGTAGGTGCAAACCCATGAAACTTTGGCTGTTTGCCCAAACTTTTACAAAGCTACCCCCAATTCATTACGGTCGGTCAAAAGCAGAGATACATGTCTCTAGTTTAAATAGTTTTCAACTCAAACTGAGCATGTGTTTGTAAAAAAATAGGATTACAAACTTTTTGGTGTTTTTTTTGCAGTTAGGTGAGTTGAGTCTTAGGTCGTATTCTGACGATGCGGTTTTTGTGCACCGCGGTTACTGCAGGTAACCTGCAATCTAAGCGACCTCTGCGCTGCCACTGACGATGCTGTGGAAGTGGCGAAATTTTGGGCACACCAAATCTAATTTGAAAAATAAAATCGTACCATCGACACGAAGAAGAAGACTGCAGGTAAAACCATATTTCCTAGGCAACAAAGTTCAAGGAGACTGCCTCGTTAGTCTAGTGCTCCATATACTGTCCCACTGCTGGGCACGGGTCTCCTCTCAGTATGAGAGGGATTAGACTATAGTCCACCACGCTAGCCTAATACGGGTTGGCAGATTACACATGTCGTCGAGAAAATCTCTGAGGATTGCAGATTTATTCACGATGTTTTCCTTCACCATTAATGCGAGAAACAATTACGCATATGATTTCGAAAAGTCAGAGGGGTGTGCCTTGGATTCGAACTGGAGAACTGTGTCTTGGCAGTCCAGTGCTCATACCCCTAGGGTATCACTACTAAATTCTCAATAGCAACTCGGTATTTGGATTTATGTCCGGGCTCACCCTCTTTTACATGAGACCTAAACATATCTGCGTATCTAATCGCGTCGTAACCATGCCTACGCCAAAGTTGCGACCCAAGAGAATGCATATGAGAGTTTTTATTTTTATTTACATTAAAGAGAATCAACAAAAAAAAAAAAAAAAAACATATCTGCGGGTTCTGGGTGAACATCAGAAGGTACACCTTGCTCTACCCTTGCCTAACCCACAGCAGAATACTATTATGCTGTTTAAAAAATTAAATTAGGGTACATGAATAAATGAACATAGCATACTATCACGCCTGTATTCCCCAAATGGGTAGGCAGAGGCGTACTAACACCCACATTTCGCCGGTATGTTTAGGTCCCATGTAATAGGGGGCGAGCCTATTGCCATCAACAGGAATACGTAAAATAAAACTACTTTTTACTGATTTTATCGCGTTATATTGATATTATTTTAACCGAAACGTCGGGATTAAAATAATATCAATATAACGCGATAAAGTCCGTAAAAAGAAGCTTAATTTCAATGTATTCGCGTAAGTGTCAGAAATCAGAAGGAATACATGAATAAATAGATAATAATATTAATAGAAATATAATATATAAAATTATAAGTAGATAAATTATCACATGAATGAATTACCACTTTAATCTAATAAGATAGAGCTAAATGGTACGCATTTTCATTACTTTTCATTTTAATAAAAGCCATCAAGACATCAGCGAAGTATCGTCTTAATTAAGACTTGACAATGAAATTTAAAGTTCTATTAACAATTAATTAATTACGAAATATTTTATGGAAAGCAAGTAAATGTGAAATAAGTAATTACTAAGCTTTAACAAAGCGTATGAGCTTGATTTTAAGCGGTAACCGCAGTCTAAGCAATGACGTTACACAGTTTAACAATTATTAAATGAAACAAAAAACGCTAACTACTTAATAACCAAAAATCTAAAAACAAGCTCTATGTATGAAAATGTATTGCAGGCGGGACAAGCTTTTCGTTCAATCTAAATTATAAACAAAATTGTTTCTTTGCTTGTCCCGCCTGTTTTTAGATTTTTATTTAGTACTTTTGACGCAGTCGGGTTTTTGATGACCTCCTTTGGTTTGCCCTTCTTCGCCACTTCCACCGCGTCGTCGGTGGCAGAGCAGAGGTCGCTTTAAATACAGGCTATGGGACACAAAGAATAGAATAGAGGTTGTACCATGGTATGCGGAACAGCCATAAGTTAGATAAGAACTGTGTCCAAACAATTTACGGAAAATAATGTTCAAGTTCAAATGTTTTTATGTCAAATAAGCTTTGACAAACACCTTTGAAACGTTAAATCATTCTAGATGCACGGTTCCAAAAAGTTGATCCTATGGAGAAGAATCCGGCAAGAAACTAAATGGACACTCTTTTAAAATAAGAGTTGTTACCATTTTTCACTGGTACAATATTACAATAATGCGTCAATTGTTAGCAATACGTTCCAGTTCACAATATTATGACTGACTGACTGACAACCCACCCTGAAAGTATAAGGATTAAAAGAGTTACGGTAAATAAATTATAAATTCTGTGAGAGACTATTTTTTTGCAGAGTGTACTTAACAACATTCAAGTATGGATTTATTTATAATTCCCATAATACACGGTTCATTTCCTGTCGAATATTGTGTGCTTTTTATTCGCCATTACGAAAATAAATTATGAATGTTACTTCCGTATCCTGTATGATCCAGACATAACCTTTTTTGGAATAAATCCTTCTTTTTTAAGGAAAGAAGTTTTTAGTTCAGCTGTATTTTTAAGTAAATTAAATATTTAATACACTCCTGCATTTCCGGAAAGGTTAGGCAAAGGTGTACTACTGTACACACACATTTATGGTGATATATTAAGGTCCAATGTACTATAGGGCGAGCCTATTGACCATAACCGGGCATAAAAACTCGAAGATGCTACTGAGAACTTCATAGAAAACCCATTCTATACCGTTACAAAGAGGAAAGATTCGATTGTTTGCATTGAATGAGCTCGGAAACTACTGTACCGATATGAAAAATTGTTAAAGCTATAATTTGCAAGAAATACCCAGGCCACACGGGCGAAGCCACTGGCGAAAAGCTAGTAATACATAAATATCTAATAAAAATATATTTTTTTATTTAATTAAAATTCTATCAAACTACTCGTACCTCACCCAAGATCGTACCCAAGATGGCCGCCGCCACAAAATAATGAATTACATATTTTTTCACAACTCCCTCGATATGGGTATCAAATGAAAGGTCTTGAGTAGTAGAATACTATGCACTATGATAAATTTCAAATCAAAGATCGCCGCCACCACAAAATGGAAAATTACATTTCGTGTCGGGGGTTTTTATGAATTTTATTGTAATTATTACAACCCCGTAGTTTTAAACCCTTTACAGCGCCCAAGAACTGTTCTCATGAACTGAATGAATATTCTCGACTGATGAAATCTCGTGAACTGATTGAACCTATATTAATAACGCGATAAAATCCGTAAAAAGTAGCGTCTTTTTGTTATTTAAAAGAATATAAGTACTGCCGTGGATGTTTAAAAAAGCTTGCCAAAAATACCACCTGGCATTATACTCAGCTGTCAAGGCAGTTTCCATTTTCATGACTACATTTCCAGTATTCCATATTCCAGCCCATAAATATATAACCTTTCGACACAGCCTAAATATATATCGCTTATAATCTTGTTCATTCTACCAGCGTATCAATTCAATTTGACAAAAAAGGAGTTGCCATTAAATGGGGACACTGAAATATTCATACTGCGGATAAGTGCCACAGTCGTCGCTCGATCAGTAGGTAAACTCCGTTAAGCATTCAAAGGGCATGCGGGCAATTTTTCCTTGTACGAAATCGGTAGCTATGTCAGTACGTGACGTGCTTTGGTACTGAGCGGCCCCTCGTAAAATATTACGATGTTTTTGGGCGACAAGAATCAAATAAATACTTCTTCATTAGCCTAATGGTCCGTGACTGCTACGCTTGAGGTCCTGGGTTCGATTCTCAGGCAGAGCAGTGTTATTGAGTATGTCAAATCAAATTGTTCTAGTTATATAAATCTAGCCTTTTCCCGCAACTTCTTTCCCGTAGAAGTTGAATTTTTCCCTCGATTTTGCAACATTTTTTTAATTTATACTCAGCTGCTACTAGTCATAGCGTGATGATATATAGCCCTTAGCCTTCCTCGTTAAACAGGCTATATAACACTGAAAGAATTTTTCAAATCGAAGCAGTAGTTTCTGAGATGAGCGCGTTACACCAAACAAACAAACAAACAATCTCTTCAGCTTTATAATATTAAAACTGCGACCCGTAAGTACTGTAAATCGTGCCAATAAATAAATAAATAAATATCCTGGGACATTTTTACACAGCACCATGTAGTCCCAAACTAAGCAGAGCTTGTACTATGGGTACTAGACAATGGATAGAATACTTATATACTTTTTTTTTGTAAATACATACTTATAATACATAAGAAACACCCAGACAAACACAAACACTTAAGTTCATGACAATAAATATTTGTGTCCTGTGGGAATCGAACCCACGACCTCATGATCAGCAGTCCGGTACTCGAACCACTAGACCACAGACGTCGTCAAAACTAGACTTTTAACGTTATATAACATACAATCAAGCCTGTAATTGTGTACCCACTACCCATAGTTCCTCGGTATATTTAGGTCTCATGTAATTAGGGGCGAGCCTATTACCATTAACCGGGCACAAATTTAGACTCGGACCTACTATATTTTATTTTATTAGGATGCATAGATTTTGCTCGTTGATCTAGTGGTCCCAAGCGTGACCGCTACGCTAGAGGTGCTGGGTTCTATCCCCGGGTCGAGTAAAGTGTTGTTGGGTTTTTAGTGAAATTCCCGGTAGTAGCTCGGAGTCTGAATTTGTGCCCGGCTGATGGCAATAGTGTTGGAAGAAGAAAATTATCCTGGCTCCGCAACATCCGACAATGGACTGGGATAAAGAAGGTAGAAGATCTGTTCAGACTAGCACTGAACAAGGAAGAATTTAAAAGGATGACTGCCGACCTTCAGTAGTGGAGAGGCGTCTAACGAAGAAAAAGATGGCAATAGGCTCGCCCTCTATTACATGGGACCTAAAACAGTCCGGTGAAATGTGGGTGTACATTAATACGCCTCTGCCTACCCCTTCGGAGAATACAGGCGTGATGGTATGTTATGCCTAGAAAAAAGGATCCACGTTTTAGGCAACTTTTAAGCGAAGGTAAGGTTTTTACAAAAAGGGAGAACATCAATCAGTGAGGCAGAGGCCGTACCTTAAGTTTATTACTCTATGTTAATTTTATAGTTTCACATTTTTTACAGACAGATATACACTAAGTATGCTTAAAAAAACCCTGTTCGTTTCGAAAGGGGTATATAATGAAATGAAATGAAATGATGAAATGATGAAATGAAATGATATTTATTTCTGTAAGTAGATCCTTTAAAGACACTTTTACAAGTCATTTTTTTTTAATGCTAGATGTCGCCGGCATTTCCTAACTGACGACCTCTGAGAAGAAACGCCGAAACAAACTCAGAGAATCATGGTCTCTTTTAAAGTCCAGACAAACGTAGTAAATATCGGATATGCGAGTTAAACAATGTAGGGCAAAATCTGAAACAGTTTTGAGTTGACCAGTCCTAACTGACGGCACGCATGCAACAGTCATCGTGTAGCTCAACCATTATTAGGGAGCTCAACGACCCGTCGCACGACGATACCAGATCAGCAAGACATTTGCGTAGGTCATATAAAATACCCAAAACAGACAGAATTCGTTGAAATATGGAACGCGTTTAAACTAGCCTACATAGTACTCACATTTACATTTAAATTCATGTTTAAAATAGAAATCGTAACAATTTTGCTGTGAATGGTTTTGAGGATAGTGCAGTTTGATGTGTGTGATTCAAAGAGTATTAAGATTAAAATTAAAATTAAAAAGATGGCGATAGGCAGTGAGAGCTGACCAGTCCCGACAGACAGCACCCGTTCACGAGTATGACGTGTGTATCGGCGCCGTTTGACTCAACCATGTTGTAGGGAATAAAACGACCCGACACACAACGCCACCATCAGCAGGACATTGAAGTGAGCATGACAAGCTCAAACTGTAGGCCCAGTTTAAACTTACCATTAATAGAGCACAAAAACAACACCAAATTCTGCAGAATACTCATACTTTTGTTGGCAAATAATAATGATAATTAAAAAAACGGATAATGAAATTAAATAAATTAAAACATGTTAAAATAGGGATAAAATGTCAAAAAATGAATAAATTATAAAACATGTCACTAAGCCAGAAATGTCGAGTGGATGATAAATCATGTCAAACAAAGCAATACACAAATATAATGATGTCAATAAAATAAAATACAATGTCAACAGAAATAAAATAAAATATAAAATGCATGTCAATAATAAACCTGTTAATTGGAACAGTTCAATCCCAAGCATTTCTATCTTCAATAAAATCTCTAATTCTATAATAACCTTTTTTAAATAATTTAGTTTTAATGTGTGATTTAAATTTATTCAAGCTTAACTGTTGCACATGACTTGGGATTTTATTGTAAAAGCGTATACATTGACATTTAAATGAATTACTAATTTTCTGGAGCCTAGTTGCAGGAACAACAAACCTGTCTTTATTCCTAGTATTAATATTATGTATATAACTGTATTTTGAAAAGAGATTAATATTTTTGTGCGCGATTATATTTTAGGGTATTCCAATCTCATTACCAAATAAAATAAAAACATCGTGAGGAAACCTACATGCCTGAAAGATTTTCTCGATGGCGTGTGAAGTCTGCCAACCCGCATTAGGCTAGCGTGGTGGACTATAGCCTAATCCCTCTCATACTGAGACGAGACCCGTGAGCAGCAGTCTTCTTCTTCGTGTCGATGGTACGATTTTTTAAATTAAATTTTGTTGTGTCCAAAACTTCGCCACTTCCACAGCATCGTCAGTGGCAGCGCAGAGGTCGCTTTGATTACAAGTAGCGGGGCACAAAGGCGAGGATAGGAGGTGCACCATTGTTTGCCCAGCAGTGGGACAGTATATGGGTTGATTATTTTTAAGGCTGTTAAAGAAGTTTGCACTATTTTTATACAAAATCTAGCTATCTTTTTAATGTGACAACACTATCACCTCCTGGGGTATATATGGCACTTGTGACGATTGCCTAGATAGATTGCCCGAGCTATGAACCTCAGTTTCTATAGGTATTTTTTTTAAGGTGTACTTGTAAACTGAAATGGATTACATAAATGAAATCTAATAGCGATACCTAATAATACCTTCACGGATCGAACAGGGTTTTCTTAACATGTGTCTGTGTATGTTTATCGATCAAAGTGAGTGTCAAATATTTTATTTCAATTACACTAAGTCAGAACTAGTGGTTCGTGATCATAATTTGAGTAATTCCGACAATAACCTAACCTAACCTAAATTAAAAATTAGAAAACCCCCGACACGAAATGAAATTTGCCATTTAGTGGTGGCGGCGGTCATCTTGGATTTAAAATTTATTATAGTGTATAGTATTCTCCTAGTTAAGCCCTTTGATTTGATACCCATATTGAGGGTTGTGAAAAAATATGTAATCCGCGCTTTTCATCATACATAGCTAAAATACTCCCAACTAATTCACCTTTCAAATAAAAAAAACACAAAATCGGTCCATCCGTTCGGGACCTACTACGATGCCACAAACAGACACACACACACACACAGACACGTCAAACTTATAACACCCCGTCGTTTTTGCGTCGGGGGTTAAAAAACTGCGTAGACAGTCTGAATAACATCACGCCTATTCTCCTCGAAGGGTTAGGCAGACCTCTTTTTGTATAATACCTCAATACCCTAAAATTACCACACAGAACTCAATATTTATAACTCAAGACGACAGGCCAGAGACGAGCGTCTACCCTGGTACCAAATCTTCCGATCGTTATAGCAAACACAATATGTGTAGTCGTATTTCTAGTCCAGAAGAGTAGTCCTCCCTCCTCCATACCCCACCCGGCTAAATCGGACTGGGGGACGAAATCTGGGCCGATATTTCAAACGGACAAAGGATTATGAGATGTTGTATTATTAACTTAGAAGCCTTGAGAGATATTACGAAATCAAAGAAATTATTTTATGTATTTGTTGAAATAAAACTACTTTTTACGGATTTTATCGCGTTATATTGATATTATTTTCGATAAAATCCGTAAAAAGTAGTTTTATTTCAATGTCTAGTATTCGCGTAAGTGTCAGAAATCATTATGTATTTGTATCAAAGACGTTTTCAAATAATCAAATATCTGTTATACTTTTTTTTTATGAGATGACGAGTCTACGAGCTGGGTAAGCGGTAACTGCAGCCTATAGAAGCTGACAATACCGGTATCACTAGCATCTTCAGATCTAAGTTGTTCAGTAATGTCACTGGCTACATTTCAAACCGAAACACAATATTGATAGCTCATTATTCCTTAGCGGCACAGTGCTTGTACCATCACGACTGTATTCCCCGAAGGGGTAGGCAGAGGCCTACTAATGTTCATCCACATTTCGTCGGTATGTGTAGGTCCCATGAAATAAGGGCCGAGCCTTGCCATCAACCGGGCACAAATCCAGACTCCGAGCTGCTACTGGAAATGCACAGAAAACCCAACAACACTGTTCGACCCGGGGATCGAACCCAGGACCTCTAGCGTAGCAGTACCAACGAGGTAGTCCAGGCACAATGCTTGACTCAAAAAAAAAGACGAAAGGCATCATTATGACTACAAATTCAAATTCATTTATGAGCTAGAAAATAATTGTATAAAGAATGATCTTAAATTCTAGTGGACATACATTCTACTGTAGCGGCATCTAACGCGCTACATAAGAACTTGTACGAAGCTACAAATCCTGAATCGCGCAAGTGAAATTTACCGCAACTTGCATATATACAACCGCCCGACATCAACCGTCGGGCAGTGGCCCGCCAGGCATTACACCCGCCTGTTCGGAGGATCCTCCCTTTGATGCGAGGGACAACACACCTCGTTCCTCCACAGTGGTGACCCCGAGCAGAACATCAACGCAGCCTTCGAAGACCAGCAGCTTCGTCATCACCTTCCGACACAGCACCCTCCAGCAATACGAGCAGCGAGTCACACAGCCAGCCAGTAGGTACTCTTCCGGCTTCAACGGGCATCCTGACCACACGCCTGCAGCGGACGCGCATGCCTGGTCAGACCCCTCAGCCGACATCAGCAACTTGGCACAGCACACTGCACTTCGGCCGGTCAGCAAGCAGAGGACATCTCTCCTGGTCGACGCAGCAGCCAGCCACTACGCTACACTGCACCACCTCGACTCACTGAGGACTACGCAGCATCACCCCGACTCACTGGGGACTCCACCGCACTACAGTCCCGACTCACTGCGGACTATGCGGCATCCTGTTCCGACCCACTGGAACACACTCCACTGGCACTGGCAAGCTCTCCAGAAGCACTGACCGCTGAATCCTTATCGACCTCCGGTCTAGGGAGTGATGTAGCGGCATCTAACGCGCTACATAAGAACTTGTACGAAGCTACAAATCCTGAATCGCGCAAGTGAAATTTACCGTGCAACTTGCATATATACAACCGCCCGACATCAACCGTCGGGCAGTGGCCCGCCAGGCATTACACCCGCCTGGTCGGAGGATCCTCCCTTTGGATGGAGGGACAATACACCTCGTCCCTCCACACTACCATTAGAGTTCACGACACTACATATTTTTATGTTTGACATATTTTACATAGGTACATTTCAGATGGCATGTTTGTTTCTTCATTTTCAATCACCATTACAACAAGCGATGATCAATTCCTAACCCTCACACAAATGAGAAAAAGTGCGAAGTTTGTGGTGGTTTATGATAAACTAGTTCTTCGCGAGCGGTTTCGTGGCCTTATAATTAAATTATTTTTAATTGATACTCCGCTTCTATTATTCGTAGCTTGATGGTATATAGCCTATAGCCTTCCCCGATAAATGGGCTATCTAACACTAAAATATTTTACCAAGTTGGTCCGGTAGTTTTGGAGCCTATTTAAAACAAACAAACAAATAAATTTTACCTCTTTATAATATAAGTATAGAGGTATAGATGTATATTACAAACTTTCGGCATTAAAAGGATATATTATAAACCGCGATAAACTCCATCAAAATATAAGTATTTTCAAATTCTATTTCTGTTGGGACAAACAGATCCTTAAATAATTTATTGAAAGCGCCCGAAAATAAAAAGGTTTTATTACTTGCCTACCTAAATTCTTCCTTCGCAAAGTTTTCTCTGATAAAAAACAATTGCCTACTTAAGTACCTTGAGATTCGTCAAATTAAACCGGGAGACAGTTACGTCACGATCAATTTACGAGTATCCATCCCAAAGTAGTTAATTAAACGAAGATTGATTTTCTAAGTTTATTGGATCCCGTTTTGTGACGAGCCGACTAGGCGAATAATCGACTAATCCGATTTAAAAACAAAGAATCGATTCAATGTGTTTTTAATAAAATTTAACGAGTTTTTGCCAAGTTGAATTTAAATAGAAAATTTTGAATAAAAAAATATGTTTTTGTTTATATGGTTAATAATATCGAATTTCGAAGAATTTTGATAAACATACTTAATAAATTCGAATGCCTTGAATTCGATTACAGATTCATTTGAAATTGAATCGACTGGAGTCTCGGGTGAATCGGCCGGCTGACAATCGCCTCATCCCTATTATATAGAAAGTTAATTTAATACGTAGCATGGTTCGTAAGATAAGGACACAAGCAGTGACTGATTACTTATAATATTGTGGCTTATAAAAGCCGAGCCCTTATCGAGGCAGCCATATTGTTTGCATTTAGATTACAAAGCTCGCGTTTCCTCATGGTTGTTCTAAGTTCGTGACAAAATTGTAAGATAGCTACACTTTATGCTACACAAAATCTCACTATTTTACACAAATAAATTATGTTTAGAGATCATCCAATTTCTCCTGAAAATCTCTCAAAAAGTTTGTCCAAAGGACTCATTTTTTTAATATATTTTCAGAATCTCGATCTTCATTAACTTGTAAATGGTGATAGCAAAATTCGCCTTCCAAATATGAATACAGAATGTGCCTCACTGTAGGCGACGCACGCGCCGCAAGCAACGAAATTTATTTTAAATGACAATTCTTTATGTAAATAAATGGTATCATTATAATAATCATATTACGGTCCCTGCGTTTGCTTCGAAATTAGAGGTCATTTGACGGCAAAAGATACCCCGGACACTCAATGGGGAAAAGTCTCCCAGAGATATTATATGATCGTCCGGCGCACACCGGGCAGTCTCCCGCTATTGACGGAAATAATGGACTAATCTCAATGACATTAGTGTATGCCATGCAACAAAGAGGTTTATATAACAAAAAGCAAAATATAAATTTGACATATAGTAGTGTTTTGTTTCGAATTAATATTGTCATTGTAATTTATCTTCATCATAAACATTATTATAAAGATTATTCGTTAAACTCTAAAAACCAACTTAAAACTTAATATTAAATATATATCAGTCTACAGCTAATTAAAATCCCTATCTTAGTATTTTTGACAACCCATCACAAACTGTCAGTCATCAGTTCTTGCAAATGTTACAATAGCTAAAAAGAATTTTTATTTTTAATAAAGATACGTCAGTCTTTTTACATGTAAATAAAGCTCAGGATAAAATATAAAAAAAACCTTTCTTTTCAATCATAAAACATTTTTGCCTTTGAAGTATTTCAAAAAGATCCTTTATAAAACGTTGCCAGTTTGTAAAATAGACACCGATTTCAAAAGAAACGTTTATCAAATTCACATCAAGCAATACTCGAACGGTACCCGGGAAAACCGGGAAACGATAAATAAAAACCGGTATAGTTTCGATAAATACCGGCACGGTTTACCGGTTTTTATAGTGAATCGGAAAAGTTTGTTTTCACAACTTTTTCTGGGTGCACCCCTAGGGTGTTGTCAAACACAATATTTTCAGGAAGTAGTTACTTGTAAGTATACTTATGTCGCTTGGTGACAACTTGTCATGGTTGTCACGTATTTTTCGCATTCGCATGCGGTGTAGCTAGGTTCGATTCCCAGTTAGAGCAAGGTTATTAGATTTTTCTTTCTCTAACTCAGAGTTTTGACATACGTAAAAGTGCACTGCGAATAGTGTGTGTACTTTAAACAACTTCGTAAAGTTAAATTTGAAAACAATTATTCAAGATAGACTAGAACCATTTTTGTTTTTATCGTAATTTTTACATTTTAGACAGACATCCAACCCACTGACACCTGACACTGACAATTATCTGGGGATACGAATATGATGGTATGCTTATAATGAACTAATTCTTAAACAGATTAATTCTGACATCTGCAACATCTGTGCAACATTTAACGTTTCATAAATGCTTGTAAAAGCTTATTTGAAATAAAAACATTTTGAATTTATTCAAATTTGAACATAACGTTACTTTGAGACGTTAGAATGTGTAGGAAAATTTCGACTTGGCGAGTCGGACTCGCGGTGGCTTATAGGCCATAGCGTCTGGTATATTTAACCAGACAACGCTGGTTCAAATAATGGCCGCCAACCGATTTTTTGCTTCATTCAAATAACTGACATGATCTTAGCGTGGAAAATGCTAAAAAATACAAAAAGATAGATTCTGATACAAAAACAAAATGATGATCTTTGTTTAATTTACACCCCGTTCAGATAAACGGAAGATACAACGTAAATAAACAAGTTTACAAATAATTCCTTTGTCTTCTAAGTTCTACCTCAGAAGGGTGTTAATTACATAAAGCACAATAGCGATCATTTGTAAAGTAGATTCTGTTTACATTTTGTACTTTCAAAATGAATGCAATATATTTTATTAGGTCACACTGTTAGAATATAAAATCTATCCCAAGATGTAAAAGTTTTGATAAATTGTAAATTGCACTAGATAGATGCATAGATACATACATTGATCATCTTTGTATCGGTTAGGTTAGGTTAGAACTGTGACCAAACAATAGCAGAACTGAAAAATAAGGTGTTAAATTGTAAGCAGTATGTTACAATTTGTTCACAATCTTTCGACTTGACCGCCCAGCCCACTGGTTTATATAAGCTTTACTCCTACTGATTTCTGACACTTACGCGAATACTAGACATTGAAATAAAACTACTTTTTACGGATTTTATCGCGGTTTAAATGAATATCAATATAACGCGATAAAATCCGTAAAAAGTAGTTTTATTTTAAAGCTTTACTCCCCTTATTCTGAGAAGAGAAAGATACCCATAAATCCAGTAATCAGACGGTAAATATGTTGACCATGAAAAATAATAAACAACACAACAAAACTATATATTATATTCGTCATTATAGGTCTGGTTGAAAATCAGTGCCAGGCACTCCATCTGGGTTATGCTGAACCAGCGTCGTTTCAGCCCAATTTATATTAGATTGTAATTATAGATAGTAAGTAGTATTTAAGGTAAAATTGTGCTGAAACTTAAACCATTTTTCTTTCTTTTCTTACTATCACAAATTAAACACACAACAACCGAATTGCTGCGAAAACCAAATTACGTTTCAATAGATGTCGCTACGTCACCTTGAGCAGTATGTTTAGAATGTGAAAGAAGATTTCGAGTTGGCGAGCAGGACTCGCGGTGGCTTAGCGATCTTACGTCTGGTGTACCGAACCAGAAGACGCAGGTTCGAATCCTGCCCACGGTAGATTTTTTCCTTCATTAAAATTCTTTTTGTGATTTTAAGCATCTTAGCATGGAAAATGCTTAAAATCACAAAAAGATACAAAACAACCGTTCATTTATCGCTCATCTCCGCATATTCCTCGCTCACACGTACCCTAAACAAATGGTCCCAGAGCGTCCCACATGTGTGTCCGCTGAACTATGACAGGATGGAGAAATCGTGTGAAGAATATTCTCGAACTTTTTTTGCCCGGGGAATTAAGACATTTACGGTACGGAACGGTCGCTGACTCGCTGTCAAGTTTTTGTCAATAGATCATATTTATGTCATAAAGTTGAAGGGTTAAGGGGTCAATAGACTTGTTACAAACCAAATAAAAAGGTTTTTCTTTCTTCTGTTCACTTGAAATGGGTTAGAATTGGTTATTTTGAACTTTTTCGGAAAAGAAATACTTGGAGCCTGTTACACTATCTCCTAGTTAAATTAGTTGTAAGATAATTTCATAAGAATTTTGTTTCATTTTTTCATTTATCTGGCGGGTAGCGGATATCCAGAGGTGAAACAGGGCAGGTTTTGTTTTTATAGTGTGTCTTTAGAATACATGGTTACACAATAGGGAATATGCACATTTTTTTTTAATATTTTTAAACGGTACTTTATATCGTTATGTAGCCGTAAAAAAAATTCCAGCGCCTTAAAACTAAAATTAAGTAACAAAAAAAATTTATTAAATTATGAGACAGATATTGGCATTTTAAACACCCGCGATTTTGGCGCGCTTGCCGAGACGTCAAAGTCTACGTTCTCTCAACCAAACAACCACGTACAACAGACACTGTTTTAGTAGACTTTGACGTCATATTCCATTTGACCGATAGTGTGGCGTTTCAAGTGATTTGAATTTCCAACAGTTTTTTTGGACTTTTTAATAATTATTTTCTCATCAAAAAAGAAATAATATAAAAAAATATCTACATAGACATAATTCTAAAACGATAAAGTTCATAAAAAAAAATATTTGACCTTTTTTTAAGTCAGACGCATATTCCCTATTATTTAGAAACCTAGCTGGTAAACACTTAGAAGCTTAACAAAACAAAATTTCCTTCCACATACAGTCAGGCACACAGCCATATAAATAAACACTTACAAAAGGGCTAAAGCAATTGAATGAACGATGGCAACTTTGTGTTAACACCAATGTCACTATAGTATTGGTTCGTAAATACTATGTTCGTAATATCACAAAAGTTCTATTAGTACTTTAGGAGAAAATCGATTTAGCACTTTTGATAGTGTATACATGTTTTTACTCGTGACATGTTAAAATCAGATTCCTGCCGATTTCTCAAGGGACTACAGCATTGGGTCCCTCAAAAGGTGTGGCAATTCTTTACTGGGTCGGCAACGCGCAAGTGATACCCTTGGTGTTGCAAGCGTCCATAGGCTACGGTAACCGAGGCGGGCCATATTTTTGTTTGCCATATTATTGTTAAAAAACTTAAAAACATATAGTCGAGAAGTGATAGCTGGGGGTATGACCACTGGACTGCCAAGTCAAAGGTCTCGATTGCGAATCCAAGGCACGCACCTCTGACTTTTCGAAAGCATGTGCGTAATTATCACTCGCTTTACGGTGAAGGAAAACATCGTAAGCCAGTCGTAAACCCGCAGTAAGCCAGCGTGGTGGACTATGGTCTAATCTCTCTCATACTGAGAGAAGACCAGTACCCAGCAGTGGCACAGTTAATGGATTGATGATAATGAATCGAATCACATAGATTGCTAAACGTTATCTATTTATTTCCGTTAATTTTATTAAGCAAAACTTCAGACACAGAAATGGGCTGAATTTGCCAATAACACGGCAGTATAATGTTTGTATCGCGTGACAATATCACAACAGATTCATACACAGAGTTTGTAGAAACTTCCAAAGTTTTCACGTCGTGTGTTCAAGGTCTGAATGCTATAATATACCGTCTATTTCGTGTCGGGAAGTTGATTAGTTGGAACTATTTTGAACGTTTTCAATAAATTGAAAATAGTTAATGACTGACTCATGATTCTAGTGGTCGTAGGCGCGACGCTAGAGATCCCAGGTTTGATTCCCAGGTAAAGCAAAGTGTTATTGTGTTTTTCTATGAAATTCTCAGTAGCAGGCCGAAGTTTGAGCCCGGTTTAATGGGAATAGGCTCGCCCCCTATTATATGAGAGAACCTAAACATACCGAAAGACTGTGGTTTTACATTTGTCAAATACAGGCATGATGTTAACCCAGTAAATGTAGTTTGCACACCATGTGTGCAAAAAAATTGGCGATTTTTTTTATCATAGAAATTCGTAAAACTATATTTTTGCTGCTCTAATTTGCAAAAATTGTAGGGAAACGAAAAGGATGGCAATAATAGTCATATATGCACCCGCATACTGCACATTTTTGCATAGGTTGCATTCTAATCGTGTGAGAGGAGTATATCATTTTCAATAAATAATCATTTAAATAGTCTTGGCAGTTATAGTACAGTCACGGGCACAGTCATATCACATACAAAAGTGCTAAAGCGATTTTTTCATGAATGAACGATTGCAACTTTGAGATAACACCAATGTCACTATAGTATAGGTTATACTCAATACTCAATAATTTATTGCACTCCACAAGTTAAATAGATGTTACAATAGTAGGTGTTATGAGAAACATGTGTGGGCCTTGTCAGGCACGGCAAATTTAGGAGAGAGGAGGAACTTTGAAACTTCATAATATTATATTTTGTATTATTATTTACTATTAATTTATTATTATAATATGTAAGTATTCCATACTATTTTACTAATTTAATTGAATTTTGGAAACTATATTAGGGTTATATATTATAGTAAAATTATAGGTTCGTCAATACAATGTTCGTAATATCACAAAAGTTCGAACAGTACTTTTGGAGAAAATCGGTTTTGATTTCACTTTTAAATTTTTATTAATACCTCATTTACCTCTACGTAGCCCTTTGGGGATTACAAGTGTATGATGATGTATATTAATGTTTAACTATATAATTTTCAATAAATAGTCCATTACAATGTGACCTAAACACACGAGCGAATAGTGGATGTACATTTTATTTACCTTTGCCTAACCCTTTCCAAAAAATAGGCATGATGTTAAAATGTATAACTTTATACGCTACCTAAAGCTTTCCGCCAGCCACTTCGCCCGTGTGGCCATTTATATTTTTAACCCCCGACGCAAAAACGACGGGGTGTTATAAGTTTGACGTGTCTGTGTGTGTGTCTGTCTGTGGTATCGTAGCTCCCGAACGGCTGAACCGATTTTGATTTTGTTTTTTTTATTGGAAAGGTGAATTAGTCGGGAGTGTTCTTAGCTATGTTTGATGAAAATAGCGAATAATATATTTTTCCACAACTCCCTTAATATGGGTATCAAATGAAAGGGCTTAACTAGGAGAATATTATACACTATGACAAATTTCAAATCCAAGATGGCCGCCACCACAAAATGGCAAATTACATTTCTTGTCGGGGGTTTTCTAAATTTTTAATTTATAGCCAATGTAAACAAAAACTTGATATATTATAATTATACTAAAACCTTCCTCGAGAACCACTTCATCAATTGTTAAAAATAATACTAATACTGATACAATAATACTTTTATTTATTAACACGAAATTAACTCGACACGTTCAAATTCAAATTTAATGAAATCGGTGCAGTAGTTTTTGAGTTAATCGCGAACAGAGAGACTGACAGACACGGTGGAGGACTTCGTTTTATAAGAAGTAGTGTTTTTTTTATACCCATATAGTTTGTCATGACTTCTATTAAGGGCGTTAGAACCTAACCATTGTTAGGTCACGTATTTTTAATCACTAATGCTTGGTAGAATGCCTACCCCTGACTAAGGTCATAGCTCTATTGTTAGTATTCCTACGAAAATCATAAAAGAAAATACTTTGCTAATTGATTTAGGTTTTAAATGGTGTAGCCACCTCACAGTGACCTAGGTTGAAATTCAAGGTTGGAGCAAAATGTAATTGGGTTTTGAACCGACTTCAATAACCGAACTGCCTTATTGGTCGTAAGGGCGGCTGATCGAAAGGACACAAGTTCGATTCCCAGAGCAAGCTAAAGTACCATCATACTATCATAACATACCAACACGCCTATATTCCCCGAAGGGGTGGGCAGAGCTGTAAGTAATGTACACCCACGTTTCGCTGGTATGTTTAGGTCCCATGTAATAGGGGGCGACCCTATTGCCATCAACCGGGCACAGATCCAGACTTCGAGCTGCTACTGGGAATTTCACAGAAAAACCCAACAACGCTTTGCTCGATCGGGGATTCGAACCCAGGAACTCGTGCGTGGCAGTTGCGCTTAGGACCACTACACCAAGAGTTTATATAAATATATTGTAGGTACAAAATTAAACACATTACTTATACATTTATTTGACTGCCCTGTTGGTCTAGTAGTCTCAGGCGCGACTGCTACACAAGAGGCCCTGAGTTCGATTCCCAGATCAAGCAAAGTGTTTTTCCATATCTATAATGTCCAGACATTAGCCTCTTACAATTTTAATTAGTAGGTATAGATAATTCTATAATACTGTGAAACTCTTTAATTACAATAAGAATTATTGACTTAACGATGGTCACCCATCCACAGACTGACCGGGACATGAAATTCACAGTAGCAGCTTGTAGTTTGGATTTGTGCCCGGGTAATGGAAATAGGCTCGCCCTCTTATATGAGACCTAAGCATACGCGTGAACTGTGGGTGTACATTAGTACACTTCTGCCTTACCCTTAGGGGAATACAGGCGTGATGTTATGTATGTTAAACATAGAAGAAATCGCTTTAAGCGATAAGGCCACCCATTATAATAATAATAAAACGTTGATTGGTAACAGTAAACTGTTATTGTTAGTTATTGGGGTAAAGTGTACACAAAATTACACAGAAACGATGATAACTGCAAAAGTGAAAAACTGTAACGCAGTCGTCAACGCCCCATTCTATACAGTATTAATCATAATATGTTCCAGACAATGTCCTAGTGGCGAAAATACATTAATAAATAACGAATAACACATTAATAAATGAGAAATAATTGTACATGTTAATAGTTATTTATTTATGTACACACTGAAGAAAACAGTAGTTAGTAAGTATATTGTATATTTCTATTTCTGGTGTACAATTTTTTTTATTAGCCGTTGCTGACCCACTGCTGGGCAAAGGCCTCGAAAGACCTGGTGTACAATAAAGTATAAATAAAAATTATAAAGATAGGGATGTAATGGAGACTCCACACGGCCGAGGTCGTGACTATGTGTATATAACTATGAGTATATAAGTCGGTATCAGTTTCTTAACCACACGTCCATATAACTACTCGGATCCATTTACTTGCGGACATAAACACGTGCAAGGTCAAAAGTAGCTTCGAATGCTCTAGAAATGTGACTTCTTCTCGCAATAATATTTGACGTTGTGGTAAAAAATATTGCCAAAATCAAAGAACGAAAAAGCTTTTATTTATACAACGCCGAGACACAAAAAACAGGACTGAGTATAAATTAAAAAATTGAAAAATCCCTGACACAAAGGATGTCGTCAAAAGCCCATACAACTCAGCCCAAATTTGTACCGGAGGTACATGACAACTGTCAAGTTGATAGTTTATACCATAACATCACTATGAAACTGATAGTAATCTGCCGTAATGGCGTGCGTTTGACATTCCGAAACTGACATTGACAGTTTTTACTATGAAATCATTACGAAACAGATAATAGTGTGCCAAAATGGCGTTATTTTTGTTCCCCCAGTCAAGATTTAAAAAAAGTACGACTAGGGTTTTAACCAGCGTAATACAGAGTATCTTATCCAATAAGTGTGTACCTTCGGTACCTCACTTGGCCGATTTCGATGACCTCGCTTAAAAAATATATTAATTCGCCATTTTGTGGTGGCGGCCATTCTGGATTCGGAATATATCATAGTGTTTAATATTCTACTAGTCAAGCTCTTTCATTTGATACCCAAATTGGGGGAGTTGTAAAAAAATATCTAATTCACCATTTTGTGGCGGCGGCCATCTTGGACCGATTTTCATCAAACAGCTAAGAACACTTCCATTGCTGAGAAATTAAACCAAACAGATTCACATTTCCCAGTCTCAAAACCGTATAACTGCAAAAAATTTCAACTTTGTGACGATGTTTTCATTTTCAAAATGGCGTCGAAAGAATTCAGCGGTAAAATAATTATTGTTTATATCTGCATACTGTAACATTGCATGCTAATTACAAAACAGTCGTGAGGTCACGCGACGGTTAAAAATAACGTTATGCCCGCTTACGGTTTTTTCACTGGCAATCGTTTTAAGTCGATAAATAATTTAGAGTAAACGTTATTCTTTTTTGGTGCGTTACTATTACAACATTGCCTTGTTGGTCTAGTAGTCCAAAGTCGCAATCGAGATCTTGGGTGCAATTCCCGGGTCAAGCAAAGTGTTCTAAACCAAGACCATTCTCTTAGCTGCCGTACTTGCGACGTATGAGGTATAGAGGTATTGAGGCACTAAATATATTTTTTAATTTCGTTCCGTGGTTTCGTTTGTTACAACACTAATAACTCGAGAACTGTTGAACAGGTTTTCATGATGTATGATTTGTTGGATTAACATTAGAAAAAAAAGAAAAATTCACGTTAAAATTACGAATTAGGCGTAGAAAACGAAAAAGTTTGTTTATATAATAAAGTCACTCACTCGTTGATTAATCAAGAAATTAGAAGATACAATTTCCTTACAGTATCTACAATACATATCCTCTAAAGAAAGGAATTAGGGAAATTTTCGAGGTATTAGGAATAGAGAGGTAAACAGATTAACACCACACCTTATTTATTTAATTAGAGTTAGGTAAGTGTCATTAAAAACATGGACTAGGAAAGCGGAAAACAAAACCGAATGGACAGAAATGGAGGAGGCATTTGCGAAAGCTGATGATGCTGATGATGAGGGGCTCGTGGCTAAGTTATAGCAACGCTGATCAACCGATCTGCAAGGTAAAGCTACACTTGCCGAGGTCAGTATGTGGATGGGTGACCATTTTTAACACATCGAGACCCCTCCGTACCTAGTCGTCGGTCGCTGTTATCATAGGAACACCTATGACAATCGTTAGTGGTAGTCAGAAGCCCAAAAAGCCTGACAACCAGTCTATCCTTCGAATATCCCAGAAATCCCCAACATTAATTAATGTTGGGGTCGGCTTCCAGTCTAAATCAGTATTTTACATGAAGCTCTGGGTCTGGGTCTGATGGCAGTCGCCACCAGACCTCCGCAACCCAATTTCTGGGCAATACCGATATTCGAAGGATAGACTGGTTGTCAGGCCTTTTTGGGAAAAAAGGCTAGAAGGATGATGATTTGCTAAAGCTGATGCCATTGTCATCGACTCAACAGACTTATCAATATAAAATTAAAGATTTTCCTACATTTTGTTTCTACTCGTTTGTCGATTTGAATGCGAAATTGCAACTTGTCTACAGATAACTTTAACGTTTTTAATCAAAACTGAAAAACTTATAGTTATAATAACAGTTTGACCTATTTGTTACTTTGAAAGACGTGTAATTAAATTATAAAACCTACCAGTTAATTGCTAAACGAATCTAAATAACTATAGTATTATACACGGTTGGGAATACCCGACTGACCTAATTACAGGGTAAAAGTAAAGAGACTTGTAAAAAAAAATATATTTAATAGCGTATTTTGTGAATAATTAATTACTTTAAAGACGGCCTTATTCTTACTAAACCTCTTTCAAATGTGTGTCTTTAAAAAAATATGTAAATAATTTATTTAGTATCATATTGTAAATATCGTTAAAAAAGTCAGAATCATTTAAAGAAATAATTTATTAAGTGTGAATATTATTGTTATTTTGTGAACACGTCTGATTTGAGTGATTGGTTTAACAGATTATCGGAAAATATATTGTTTCTTAAAGATTAACTTCGGCGTTTTGTCTACGTCAAATGTTACATGAATTACCTAAATGAAAAATATCTAGGGAATTCTTTTTCTAATTAAAATACTTAGTATTTACACTCACCTTGAATCCAAAAAACACTGCAGGTATGTAAATAATTTCAATACACAACACACAAAAGCACTAAATAATAATTATATTTTTTAACACACACACAGAAAAAAATTAAAACCACAATAGAAAAGTTACAACCGTGGCCGAACAGAAACTCAATCAACTGCACGATAATTCGAAATATAAAAATTTTTACTCGCGAACCCCACTTCACTATTCTAAGTTTGAATATTTTTTTTATGGTGTTGGAGTTGAATTTTCACGTAAAACGCGGCGGGCGGCGACACGCGTCCACCCCCGTTGTTGGTAAGTAAGCGACTGAGGGTAGGTACTCGCTATACATCGTAGTAGCGTATCGCGTCGCGAAATATGCGCCTGCATAAATAAATACTGTACTGCTAGGAATATAAACACGGAATTATGAATACTAATTCTTTAGTACCTACATAGTATTTTTATACAACCCACTAGCTTAGTACTTATAAGGTATTAGCTAGCGTGTACAACTGTACATTGCCCTATTTTAATCCGTACCACTATTTATATTCGAACAATGAAAATAGAAAAACAAATTCAAATCAAAATATGACCCGAAGGTCAATGAACTCGCTTCGGTAAGCAAATTCCAAATTCAAATTAATGCAGTGTAAATTTTTTAATATATTTTCTGGTTTTATTGTCAACATTTTATGTTATGCTAGTTATGTCCTAGTGTCTAGGCTTCGGCCTCCTCAGGACTTGAGGAGTCTGTCGCCCGAACAGGCCATAATAGACGGCGCGCGTATAATTGCTTCGCGCTCGTCTTATGGACCAAGAGCCCAGGCCTGCCAGACATACTTTATTTTCTAAAGGATGAAATATGGGGCGTCGGGTAGTCCTCATAGGTACCTTTAATGCCAGCATACCTGCTAAGTTGGTAGAGTGACTAATTAACAGGTACCAGATGAGAAAGGTAATTAAAAATATGGCTAACTTATTTTAAATTCCAAAGGTTTATTTTTGTATAATATCGTAGAATTATTATTACAAAATGATATTATGCTTTGCCAGACACAAAATAATATAGAGAAAGTTTAATAAAAACGATAATTTCTAGGCGTCTGTACATTATCTTTGCAGGCACATACAGCATTTGCATAATAGATTCTAGTTACAGTTCATAGCTTGATGGAAATTTGTAGCTATTTATTTAGTTCTAGAATCCCTCCGTAAAAATAACTTTGAACCCACATAAAACCACAGTTGTTAAAAAAATCTTACTTTCACTGTCCATCAAAACATTTCACTCAATAAATCGCCAATTAAAAACTTAAATGAAACCTCTTAAACGCCATACAACCTACCCAAAAAAAATATATCACCACCCTCTTCCAATATTTCCGCGGGCGTCGTGAAAAATTAAAAATTCCTCAACTTCCGACGGAGGGAAGGCAACCCAACGAAACTTTTGACACTGCTACACAACTCCTTAATGTGTTTCCGCAAAAAAAATGAATTTTAAAAGGAAAACGAATATAATCTTTTGGAAAAATATTGCGGAAAAATTCGTCGGTGCCATCCCTTCAGTCGGCTCAGGTAGAAAATTTTGCGGTAATGAAATGCGTGACCCGAAGTGGTGGGTACATTGATCTTAGATGAGACATAATCCGAGGAAAGACAGTGTTTGTTGCTTAACATGACCAATATGTTCAAATCTCAGTACTTAGAATTGTTATTGCTTATGTCTGCAAACGAACGGACGAGGAGATTTGCTTGCAGCATTCTGTTCTGCACTCGCAGAATATGCTGCGTGCTTTTTTTGCTTCATGATCATCATCATATCAGCCAAAAGAGGTCTACTGCTGAACAAAGGCCTCCCCCATTAACTTCCACAGGGACCGGACGTATGCTGCCTGCATCCAACGACTTCCAGCGACCTATACCAGCCGGGCTAACATGCACGCCGCGAGAACATTTTGTCTACGCTTATGTCGTGATTTTGTTGCGTTTTCGCACAAGAAAGAGCGAGACAAAAGAGTAGACAAAATTTTGTCGTGGCGCGCATGTTAGCCTGGCTGGTCATCGGTCCATCTCGTTGGAGGCCGTCTCACGCTGCGCTTTCCGGTGCGTTTTTTTGCTTAGATTAAGATTATAGATTTCTCAAAATGCTTTCTTCAATAGTTTTAGCTGTGCGTCTTTCGATCAGCCAGTGAATCAGTCATCCAGTCAGTTTTTTCTATATCATAGGGTATACTAATATTATAAACAGTAAAGATTTGTAATGAGTAAACTCAAAAACTACTGGACCGATATCAACAATTCTTTTACCATTAGAAAACTACAGCTTTCCCGTGTAAAATATGCTATTATTTATAAGACCACAAGGGCGAAGTCGCGGAAAATCATCATTATCATCATCATCATCAGCCTGTATTCGTTCACTACTGGACGTAGGCGTCCTTTAGTGAACCACAGAGCTCGATCTTCAGCTCTTTTCATCCAGTTGCTGCCAGCTACCTTCTGCAGGTCGTCATTCCACCTGGCCGGCGGGCGTCCTACACTACGCCTGCCTAGACGCGGTCTCCACTCAAGAACTCGTTTACTCCACCGATTGTCGGTTCTCCGAGAGACGTGACCGGTCCATTGCCACTTCAGCGTGCTAATCCTTTTAGCTATGTCGGTACCTTGACAAATTATATACTAAAACCTGCCTCGGGAACCACTCTATCCATTGGTGAAAACAGCATGAAAATAGGTGCAGTAGATTTTGAGTTCATCTCGAACAGCGGACAGACAGACGCGGCGGAGGACTGTTTTATAATATGTAGTGATAATGATAGCTTGATGTAGATAAGTCAGGCAAATGACAGTTTGAAGGAAGTTCGGTCGTGCAATATTAAAAGCTGTCGATGATGATGAATAAATATTATATTATTATATTTCTCTCCGTCCAATTTTCATTCATTCGTTCATTAGATCATACATTTCATTATAAATAAATAAAATATCCTCGGACATTTTTACACAGCACCATCTAGTCCCAAACTAAGCAGAGCTTGTACTATGGGTACTAGACAATGGATATAATACTTACATACTTTTTTTTGTAAATACATACTTATAATACATAGGAAACACCCAGACAAACACAAACACTTAAGTTCATCACAATAAATGTTTATGTCCTGCGGGAATCGGACCCACGACCTCGTGATCAGCAGTCCGGTACTCGAAACACTAGACCACAGACGTCGTCAAATTCATTCATCATTCATTCAATACTTTCGTTTATTTCATTCCGTCATATTTATTTCTTCGGTGATCAATGTAAAGGTAGAGTTGATACTTTAAGTCTATGGTTTGTACGTAACTAAGTTATTACGGGAGATGAAATCCTAAATACTTGCTCCTAAACCTACTACGTACATGTGTGTTAAATCTAAACCACACTGGTATGATACAATAGTAGGATAATAAAACTTTAAACACATATAACATATCATCACGCATGTATTCCGTAAAGGGTTAGGCAAAGGGGTACTAATGCAACCTAAATTTCGTCAGTTATGTGTAGGTCCCATTTAGGGAGTGAGCCTAAATCCTATTAACTGTGTATAAATCCAGCCTTGGTCCAGCAGTGGACCAAATCAACCTGAGAAATTGGGAAAAACTCCGAGCTATAATGAAAAATCGAATATCAGTTTCTTCAACCTGGGATTCGAACCTTTAGCGTATAGGTCGAGTCCACAAACATTATGACAGAAATTTTCAAAATCCAAAGCCTAAACAATTTTTAGCAGAAATGGTAAATATTTTCAAGACGCTACACACCGACCGACCGAGGGTGGTTTCCGTCCTTTAAATATGTATTTCCGTAAAAAGTTTTTATGGGGTTCCTATTATGTGAACCTATGCAAAAATGAAATCAAGCAAGTAACCTTTTTTGGGGAATAATTCATTTTTCAAAAGTAAAAGTGGGGTAAATACGATTTTGTATATAAATTGACGTCTCTTGTTAGCTGTGTTGGGTTTTTCTGTGGAATTTCCAATAGCAGCTTGGACTCTGGATTTGTGCCTGGGCTCACGCCCTATTACATGGGACCTTGGTTTACATTAGTACACCGCTGGCCTCAGGGCCGGATTTAAGGGAGGGAAACAGGGGCTACTGCCCCGGGGCCTCCACAAAAGAGGGGCCCCCACAATAGAGACTTCGAAAAAAAAACCTGCAATTCCCTTTCCCTTTGATATTTTATTTTCGCTGTTCTACCTTTACCTCTACCTTTGTACAAACATGATTATGATTATTTATTAAAAAACGACGGAAAAAAAAAAAATTTGATAATAATTTAGGGCCAGGGCTCTACTCCTTTGTTGCCCCGAGGCCTCCACATCTCTAAATCCGGCGCTGGCTGGCCTGATGGTATTTTCATTGTGAAGAGCCGACCAAAATTCCTATCTAAATCCTCTACACGTGTTTGCCAATACTCGATCAGCCATTTTGATACACGTAAGCACACAATCAGGAACACTTGGCACAATTAAACTTTTCACATTTGACTACAGGTCAGCCTAGCGCGTTTAATGAACAAACTTCAGGAATCTTGTACGTTGGCGTCGATTCAAGTTAACGGATTACATTACGTGTCATAGACATTAGTTAAGTCAATTGAATATTGCTATTTATTATTATTTTAATCTACTTTCGTATTGTGTACTGATAATTTGTTTTTTTTTTATCTAACCCGTACTGTCCCAATTCTGAGCAAAAGCTTCCACCCATTTCTTCCCTTTGTTTGGGCTATTTGTGTCCAGTTGTCAAGGAAGGCCGCCAGGTAGAAACAAAAACGATTAGCAATAAGTACACTGTAAAATGCATCATTGATTTGATCTTTCGATCATAAGAAGATAAAAGCCGTAAAGTTGACATAACCAATCATATGACTTTGACAATCTCTATCGCGATCTCAACACGCAATCGACGCCAACAAGTTACACAAACTCATTTGGGCATCGCAATTCGGAATTAGTGAGAGGGCCTGAGTGGAGCTAGTTCACACATTCGGCGTATACGGTTGATTTCAGTACAATTAATCGCTTGGAGAATCACTCTGTGACCCGGGAATACGGGTGACGGTATATTGACATTGATATTCCAGTTTTTATTGTAAAGTCACGTTATTTTTATCGGTAAGTTAATTAGTTTTGATATTATTGCTGATATGAGGTATCGTAAGTCGAAAGTCTACCTGTATCTACGTTTATAGGCGGCTTCGCCCGGTCATGGTCTTGATAACTTTTTTCCCCGTTTTTACTATTGTCCACGCATTTTTTTATAGTATTAAAACCTTCCGTGGACTTTAAGGAACATACAAAAAAAAATATTTGCCGAATAATTGGTCTAGCCATTCTTGAGTTATGCGCTTACCAACGTTCATTTTTTTATATTTTTTTTATATAGAAGATTGTTTAGTATCCATAGTACTGTAAGCTCTGCTTAGTTTGGAACTATGTAAAATATCTAAAACATTTATTTATCATTTGAATAAAATATCAATACTTAATAATAAAAACCGTCACATGCAGAATAAAAGTAAGATTATCTCAAAAAGTCGAGGATAATATTTGATTTAGGCAACAATGATTTTAAAAAGGTATTAAAGCCACACATGTGGATGCGGTGCTCCGGCGCAGGAAGCGGAAGGCATAAAGCGTGCTGAGCGAGCGATAGCGCTGGTAATGCGACGATGATGGCTAGATGCGGGTATCAACAGTAATATATGGATTTTGAACGCCAATGATAACAGTTTTGGGAGAAATTTGGTCTATTTTTTTATACAATGTAACGTTTAGATTAGAGTAGCTTACGTACCTATTAACCAACTGCACTGAGTTGTTTGCAAACGAGTTCTGGAGTTAAGACCGCTCAGTGTCGGACTGGCCATATACACAAGGTTGCGATTTCCAGCCTGGCTTGCGGGCCATTTCTGAACGGCGCGATAACTTTTGGACGAGGAACTTTTGGGTAAGGAAATAAAATACTATGACATTACAGCGTTTCGATGCGTAAAAAACCTATCGAAAGCTATTCGATGAAACTCATGGTTGAGGTACTGAGCGTCACGGTTTTCGAAATACTTCGCCACATTTGACGATTAGTTGCATTGCGAGAGCACTGTAAAATACCATTCTAGTCTGGGTAGCTTTTACAATAAGGTCTTAACTTATTTTTCCTATAATTGATTCTTTCAGTTTCCATGTAATCATTTTAATCAATTCCGCATTAAATTACGTATTATTATGCATCTGCAAATATTTAATATCATTAACCTACATTTTGTTTTTGTATGAATAGCAAAACTACCAGTTTGCTATTATTCAAGCCTACTAACGCCATCTCTTAGCAATGTTATTAAATAAATTACAGAAACGGTTTAAACTAGATGTCGCTTTTAATATATTTCCTATGGTTGTAATTTTTGTAAAAGATAATTATAAAATTATGATAGGACGCAATTGGTTGCTACTAGTAGTACTAGACTACTAGTTATGGAGAATTTTAATGGAGCTTATGGAGCTTATGTCATTGCCAAATTTCAAGATAAATAATATTAAACATTTGGTAAAAAGGTTCAAACCTTTTTTAATTATCAGTTTTTTTTTAACATGGCACATGATGGATCGATCTACAATCTCAAATAATATATTATATGAAATGAAATATAATTTCATAAAATTGCTAAGAGATGGCGTTAGTAGGCTAGAATTACAGCAAAATGTCATAGGATTTTGTTCTTACGAAATGACAATTATTGTCGGTGATCTTCCGATGGTTCAGTTTTGTAATTTCTAATACTATGGTAATTTAGGAGAATACCTACAATTTGACATAAATCTTTGGAAATTAGATTGAAATTAAGTAGGTACTTAACAATTACTGGGCAGATTTAAATTATTTAGGTACATAATTAAATTATTACCCTATCTGCCACTTTTGGCCAGTTAACTATACATTATTATTATCTATAGTTTCTCAAGTCGTAGGTATGGTAATGGTAATATTAATAATATGTATGATTATATGATAATGATGGTATGATATGCAATAAAGTATTGAGTATTGAGTATTGAGTATATGATATGAATAAGTATAAAATAATTATGTACTTAAATTAAAACGCGAAGTCATTATACATTAAAGATAAACAGAAATGTTGTTTAAGTACTCCGTAGTGCCGTACGAAGGTATTCTACGTCATTTAAACTCCTGCAAAAAGTATAATAGCATCTAAATTATATTATTCCTCTTAGTGGGCGTAAAGTATCAGGCGCCGTGGTACAAACGACTTTTTAATTTCCTTTACGAAAGCAATATTAGATAAATCAATTATATTCGCTGACATACCAAGACAATGAATTCACATTGTTTAATTGTGAAGAAAAAAATAAACTACATCTTGCGGAAACTAATAAGTACTTAGGTAGTTTGGACCATGAAACTAATATGCCGTGTCCAACTTCGTTACATTTCGTGTATTACATAGATATATAATATAATATAATATATAACATGTTTATATTCATTCTAATTTCACACGACTCTTGTCCATCCAATGGTTGTAAGAAATTGCATCTAGCGATAAGACCGCCAATTGTACTCCTGTAGCTTCTGTTATGTCACTTTTATTCTTTTTACTCGACTGCCGAAGGAGGGTTATGTCTTTGACGCGTCTGTATTTATGTATGTCCGTTCCTATGTCCGGTCGTAACTACTCAACGGCTCAACCTATTTAAATAAATGACACCTCATTAGATTCGTCTTGAAGGCACGAGTGTTACTGGGAACAACATGAAATTTAAAAAAAAAAAAAAAATGGCGGCTTTTATTCGCTTTAATGTGCGAACTGATTTTGAAAAAGGTTCTTTAGTTGTATCAATGTTCACTTCAAATTATCATTTAGGATCTATCTAGTGATTCTATGATGATTCATAAACTAAAAAGTGGGAAATAAAATAAATTAATGGCACAAAAAACCCGATTGCATAAAAAGTACTACTTACATATATTTTTACCTAATTAATATATTTCTTTCTGCAATTTTTACGGCCGGGTTAAAGTTAGCTCGTGCCAACACCAACCCGGACAATAAGTTTGGCGAAAGCTGTAGGTACTGAATGGCCTTTCTTCTTAATGTCATATTACACAGACCCAGAATATCCCTATACGACGCCTGTTAACATGGGTTAACGTTAACGTAAAGTTTGTTGATTAAAAGTATTTGTAGGGATGGCCCTACAAATACTTTTAATCAACAAACTTTTTATAAGAAGCTTTTAAAACGAATCATTAATATAAAACCGATAAAAATCGATGTTAATGATATTTTTTCCGCAACACCGTATCGGTCGCGGTCGGTGTGTAAAAAACTCGGCAAATTGAAACCGTCCGTCTAGCATATTGGGCCGAGGTGACAACACAGTAGTGATGGGGCACCATTAATCGAGTGGTTACATTTTTTTACACAAATGTCAATGTCTCTAATTTTTTTAAATGTGCTCCAGCAGTTGACAAAGGCAGAGCCATGTTCCTAATACAAATAATGGACAAAAAGTGTTCCCAGAGTTGAAACGAATTATCTATGGGTATATAGCATTTTGACACGAGTGGAAATCTAGGAACGGCGCAATGATAGTGGCGACTTCTTTGTTAAAAGTAAGCCATTGACCCCATAATATTATGTAGATCTTTAGTTTCGATTGCATCGGTCTATTAATTGTCTTAATTTTCCTAGCCATTTCATAAACAGCAATTTATTATTATTATCATCGGCCGTGATCGTCCCATTGCAAGGCAAAAACCTTCCTATTTTCTTTCCATTTTCCCCAGCTGAGAACTTTCTGCATCCAACGATTGCCTGTATTCCCCGAAAGGTCAGACAGAAGAATACTAACGTACATACACGCTGAGTTCAGCGATATGATTTATTTACCTTATGTAATATGGGGCGAGCCAATTTCCAATCAACTCTGAGCTACTACTGAGAATTTCGTAGAACAACTCTTAAGTAACACAGCTCACACTGGGAATCGAACCCAGCACCTCTAGATTAGACTTTTGTGAATTAAAGAATTGTCTAAAACTATTTATAATGTTCTGATTTCTGACACTTATACCTTACACCTTACACCTTAGTCACCCGTGACCATGGACGCTGTAAAGGGTCCGAAACGTCGGGATTAAAATAATATTAATATAACGCGATAAAATCCGTAAAAAGTAGTTTTATTTCAATATTTATAATGTTGCTTGGTACTTTAGTAGGCAGCAGACGAAGGCAGTCGTTTTGACCCCATCTCTACAGCGCCCTTACGTCGGGTGTCATTAATAACCCGAGCAAACATGTTACTTGTCGCCGCCTCTATCGGTCCAGTACAAAATGTGTTCCGTCATTGAAATAAATATTATTCAATAGGCTTATTAATTTATTAATTTTTTATTTATATACTTCCATTTACAAAATTATGTACCCGCAAACTTGATCGGAGGAACTGGAACTGGAAACGTTCTGGAAGTGTCCCTAGTACTTAAAAATTATAAAGTTACAACATACGTATGTCCCAAAAATCCACATCCCAGTGTCCATACCATAGAGAGAAACGTGTGGCCGCCATTTTGCTCGGAAACGGAAGTTATAAACCATCCGGCCGCGTTCGATAAGCTCTAATGTCATGACAGCGGTTAATGCCACTTTACAACTATGCAAATTTTAATGCTGGCAGCACACACGGTATCGTGTTCAAATTTTATGTCAGTGCCCCACATCACGCGTGTGATACTTTACACGGCTAAGCAGTGTGGGATACAATTAGGATGTTCGACTTACCGGCACTTCCGTTTTCTACAAATCAGTAAATTAGATTTGTTTACTGGTCAAAATCCCAGCTCTAGTAAGCAAATGATGAAGGAATAAAGAATGATAAAGGGGCCTCTACGCGTGGGACCTGTGTCGCAAGCTTTCCAAAGGACCGGATGTCTTCTTTACGTGAGGCATGCCGTGAGATCCAAAAGGAGATACAAATAATAATAATAAGTAATTTATTGATCCACAGTCCTGTTACAGTTTTAGTCTTATAAATAGTTTTTATTTACAATCATTGAGACGGTGGACTTAATACTAGGCAGCGTCTGTCTATCGGTGTCCAAGTAAACTTCTTTAAAAATTAAAGAAAAACTAAGTAACACTTGACCAGGAATTGAACTCTCACTCCTTACTCCACTCCTAGAACCCCGTTTGTGACCCCAAAAATAACAGGGCAGATTTTGCATCACAGACGCTGTTTGCGTTACCAATGCCACCACGCGGTGAATTCCAAGGGTACTAGTCAATAATTAATTAATGCACTCCTGCTCGCAATTCTTCCAATTACCGCAAGATGGCAGTGTTAATCGAAAAGTGTCACTGCTAACTTATTTGACTCGGTGGTCGTAACTGGAACCAATTTACACATTTACATTAAGGACGCTGTGAACATTTCCAGGTTAAAATGGCATACTGGATGACTATTCCAAATGATTCAAAGTACCTAACGTCTACTTAAAAAATAATACCCGGGAACATCACTCTTGGGTAGGTAGACAATGAAATTTGTCAAAACCAATGACATTATAATATATAGTTTAAAAGAGGTAGACACGTTATCAGCCTCCAAAAGTCTTAATTTCAGTTTCCCCTAATGAGTGTACCGGTGAAACATTTGACATTGGCCGCCATCATAGATTAGAATACCCTTTAGCCGCCATAAAAGATTAGAATTATATTTGACAGCTTCAAATAATATTTTATTTTAATTAAGTGGTTTTGTGGTATGCGACACTGCAAAAATTATTACAAAAAAGTAAATAAAGAACGTGGTCTTCCGTATCACAGGTAAGTTACTAAATTCTTGGCTTCTGTTTATTTTATTTCGGTTTTTTCAGTTTACAAAGAAAGAAAGAGCCAGCACATATCTTATATAGTATGAGTGAAAATTATCTAAAACGACAGCCTACGACTTGAGCTTCCGTTTTAACAAATAAAAACGGAAGCTCAAGTCGTGGGCTGTCGTTTTAGATAATTTTAATCCAATATTTTTCTTTCTTAGATTTTTACGGCCGGGTTAAAGCTAGCTCGTGCAAATTTCAAGCCGGACAATAAGTTTGGCGCGAACTGTAGCTTGCTACAATATAGTAATCTGTGGCTACATGCTTACAATATAGTAATCTGTGGTCTATATCTGGTCATTATTTTTTTATTATTTATTTTACGGCCCTGGATACAATGTCCTTTAAGCCTAATATCTGGTCATTCGTGGCAGTGTTGCAAAACCTACCGATTTTTCGGGAGATCTACCGCTTTTGACAATGATTTACCGAAATACCGATTTATGGTATGAATATCCCGATTTTTGTAAATATTAATAATGTAACAATTTTTATAGTTTAAATACTGGCATCTTTACACCCAATAGCAACACTAGTACTGAATAGCTTGATTTATGTTTTAAGGGCTTGTATCCAGGGCCGTTTACCACTACAACCTATGTTCAAAACTGTTATTTCAACAACTGTTTTACAAATTCATCCGCCAATGTGGAACGCATATTTTCTTCGATACATTTAGTGAAAACTAAACAACAGGTTGTAACTACACCGAAGCAATTATTGGCTTATTTCGTTTATAGAGGTTAATTGGATTGGTATAATCGATAAGTGATAACTGTAATGATTTTAATATTTCCAACATTAAGATTGCTAAAATGTCATCAGAGAGGTGTATCAGTAGATTTTCTAATAATAATACGTAAGTTTTCGATTGTAAGAATATGATTTAAAAAGGTTTTATGATTTGTATCTGTAGATATTTAATAATAAACGTAAATACGGTAAAGGTTACTACTGAAATCTCCCGAATTCTACCGAATTTTACTGGCAAACCTCCCGAAAAAGGGATTCTTGGTTTTGCTGTTTGCAACACTGATTCGTGGTATTCTTTGGTATTCTGATTTCTGATTCTCGTGTCGATCGTGGACAGAAAAGAAATAAAGTAACACAAATAATTCTGCATTTGCCCTGCAATTACAATGCCGCGCAAACCGTGTTACTGGACGCGAAAGTTGGAATTAGATTTAGTGGCGTTCGTTCGCCAAAGAGATTACATATGGCGGCCTGCTGGGAATACAAATCATCATATTCAACAAAAGTACAAAGCTTACGCAGAGTTTGCTGCGAAATTGGGCCGAGGATTTACTGGTAAGTTAACTTTTTAGACATAGCTTAGTATTTTAGGTTTCCAAAATAACGTGTGTCAAAAAAGCGTAACGTATTTTTTTGAACCTACTCATGAGCCACTTGAAAAATCCTTAGGGAGAATTTTATTGAGTCACCAAATACACGAATTCGTTTCACCGTCACAATCACCATAGTTCGTGTCATTTCTAAGGGCCCAGGCCAACTTTAGGAAACAGGTTCGGCCAGTTTTCACTTTACAATATTGTAGTCATAAAATTTCTAAAGCTCGTAAAAATATGAAAGGTCAGACTGTCAACTTTTTTGTCGATTATGTGCCTTCAGTACATTTTGTATTAGCGACTGGAATGCTGTCTGTATTCAAGGAAGAATAACTTGTTCTGGGAGTGCCGCAATGCACTGATCGAACGGACGAAGCAGGTTGCACACCTACAAGCCTGAACGAAAGATTATTCTAGAAAGTTTCCTTTTAAGTACCTACAAACACTAAATTATAACACTACCTGTATGTGTAATTATAAGCACAGGTATTTTATAAGTCTATTGCTGAACTTTCTCTCATTATAATTCTTGTAACCTTTGACATCTATTTGATTGCAGCACGCTCTGTCCGAGATCGTTGGGTTAACATTAGGAGCACATTCAACCACAATCACCGCAGAGTTGAGCGGTCCAAGCTGAAAGCAAAGACTCAGAGTGATGTGTACGTACCTTGCTGGCCTTTGTGGAAGCCCTTGCAATTTTTAAAAGATGTTTTAAAAAAGGAAGACATGAATAATTATGAGGTAAGTAATAATTTATACTAGTATGTATGATTGATATTTCTTTTTTCTTAATACAGGCTGATGAGGATTACGAAGCACATAACAGTTTTTACCTGAAGGGACTCTCTGACCCAGTTATTTTTTATACTAAGGCTAGCTAGCTATACATACCTCAAGCTAGTGTTGCAATAAAAAAAAATTAAAGTTATTATCATCTAATAACATTTGCATATAACCTACTTGCACCTTACATAAATTATAACTTATATGACTGTATTATAAAGCTCTAAGAGAAATACTGTACATGCAATAATACAAGTTGTTGATGAGTGAATAGATAGATATTTTTTAAACACTGAGTATCAATAGTGGTATTGTTTCAAAACAGACATAAACATTTGATAGTTGTGCAGTTGCAGATAACAAGATACAATACTATATTGTTTCAATACATATTTCAACCGTGTTGTGAAGGCACAATGCTGCCCTATTCATGTTCAAGCACTTACAGCTCTATATTAAATCATCTTTTTACTTTCAGAACTATGGATCTGACACCAGCAACCAAAAGGAACTACCCAGCAGTATAAACTTTAAGGAAGAAGAGCTTTCTGAAATTGAACCTGATTACTCATTAACCATTCACCAGCAGAGTCAGCGTACAGACAGACCTCGCTCCAAAACCAAATTATTCAGAAAATCCATTAAAAAGTCAAAGTGCAACAAAGTTATAGATGATCTTTTGCAAGCAATGAGGCCATTAGTTAATGATTCATTGCCCGATCAGAGCTATTGGTTTTTTGGAAAACATGTCACTGAAACACTTAACAGTATGAGAGGAATTGATGCTGAATATGCTTGCAATGATATTATGAATTTATTAAATGAATGGGAGCCAGTAGAACCTACATGATTATTGATATGAACTCCGCTTGTCATTTCAATCGTGCAAAAGTTCGTGGGACTTGTTGCATAGGTAAAAAAACCTTGTCTTGCGCTGTTCTTACAGCTGTATGTTGATGTTGTCAGTCTGTTGATAGGTTGGAATTTTGCCTAAGTGTCTCTGAAACACTTGAATCTTCAGTCGTTTTGTTAGAACTTGTGTCAACAAAGTCTGAAAATCAATGTATCTTCAGGATATTCGTATTTGCTAAAAATTGGGTTGTGAAAGTCGAAAAGTCAATTGAGTGAAATAAAAAATAATATTTCACGGCAAAATAATGATTAAAATCTCGAATGGATAATGGAAAATAGTTTGTATAAAAAAATATAGTCTGTTAGCATTGTCTACTTACTTATACTTTGAGTGAAATAAAAAAACACCTTGAGAAAATAATGATTTAATTCTTGGATGTAACTTGTTGCTCTTATAAAAATGTTTGTAGGCTGGTATTGTAAACTTGTATTTATTTTGATTTGTCTGTTGTTGACAGAACTTTCAACAAATACTTCGAGTTAAATAAAAACACATAATCTTGCTTGAGGAAATGATGATTCAAGTTTTGAACAAAATTTGTTGCTCTCATAAAAAAAATTTGGTTGCTGTCATTGTCTACTTGTAATTAATATGAGTCATCTAGTTGCATTTTATGCATATTTTGCAGAAATTAAAAAAAAAGCTAGAAACAGAAACAACTGTACTTTATTAGGCAATTTATATTTTTTCCATGGCTAAAAAAATACCTAATATAACAAAACTAAAAAAGGCTGCAATTTCTACCAAAAACTAGGCTAAAAACAGGTTTTGATTTTAAGCATGGCGGATTTTAAAACTTAGTAAGTGTTATGGAGGTATTTGCAACTGAGCTTTGTGAAATAGCGGGATTTGAAACTTAAGCTATTATGTGGTGATGGTTAATATTATGCAACAACAACTGGCCAGCAAGCCAAGCCAGCAAGTTAATAAAAATGCAGATGAACAATTTTTAACAAAAATATAATTTGAAAAGTAACCAGTAAGGTAGTTGTTCAACATTGCAAATCAGGTAAACATAAAAAGTTAAATCATACTAATAGGTTGACATCGTCAAAGTCTTCACAAAGGTTGCTCGGTATCTCTGCTGCATCCTCCTCAATATCTCCTAGCTCATAAGACCTGTCTTACACTGTTTTATAAAATGCTAAATTTTCATTTGCTCTGCTTAATGTTTTGTTAATAGATTTGAAACATCGGTAATCTTTGCTTTCTTTGGAATAACAACTGGATTCAACATAGTGATGCTTTTATTTTTCTTTGTTATCGGCTTCTTTACGTTAATATCAATTTTATATGACTGTTCTCCTTGAAGCAATAAATTATTGGTTTTGGAACGTGTCAAGAAAAACCTTTTGCACTTTACATGCCAGTTAGTGGTTGGTTTAATATATAATTGGTGCGGAGGCCGATTTCCAATCTCGTACTGCAATTGTATCTGTAACTGACGCCACTTGCGGAGGTGAACTTAAAAACACTGATTTAAGATAAAAACTGTTTATTTTGAGAGACAGAACAATGTGCGCGTCAGAAAAATGCTTGCCAACTGACTACAACAACAGCACACTAGATGGCGCTACGTGTCGCCTACAGTATCTAAAGAAGTCAATTTACAATATTGAGTTATAATTTCTTGATATTGTTCAGGTGACGAAATTACTTCACGCTTTTTCAAATCTTTCTCTATTTGAGCAAACACCCGGTCGGGTGGGATAAGAGTGTCCTACCACAGGAAACATTCTTTCAACCTTTTTGATGTGTCTGGGTGCTTCTGTTGTTAATCACTTTCCAAGCATGGCTACCATACCGGAATTTTTATATAGCCCATTTTGACTGTGATTTACACTAGAATGCCCACGCATACCCAATCTTAAATGCACGCCCATATAAGCCCGGTGCTGGTCGGACATAATGTAGGAGTCAGCTCTTACGTTCTGTTGAATAATAGGATCCAATCTAGCCCTATTTTTATTGGGTATCAGCTCTATGTGTATTTTTTTAGTCAAACGGCTTATACACCCGAACGACCAGGTTTGTCGTTGCAACAATCGGCCCCTGTGATACTTATTGGTGTACAGATGGGTTTTTTATTTGGTATTTTAGATGTTGTGGATGATTTGGTTTGTACTATTTCTGTTTATCAGTTCTTGTAGTGCTGACATTGAATCGGAAAAAATTATGGTGTTGGTGAGTTTGTTCTGAGTACAATATGTGCATGCTTTTTCGATGGCTATGCATTCTGCATGAAATACAGAGCAGCAGTTGTGTAGTTTTAGTCGGATTGTGTTTTTATTCCCATTAGGGTGGTGTATCACGACAGCTGCTCCTACCTGTTCGTCGTGTTTGCTGCCGTCGTCGATATTTTTGTGTGGTTTGGCGCGGTGAGTAATTGGTGAAGTTCGTCTTGTGTGCTGGTAGTGATTATTTTTGTCGTGGTGCGTTCGGTGTACAGATAGGTTTCATCGACCTCCACTACGTCATTGTCCCCGCCGATCATGTCGCGACCATGGGCTTCGGCCACCTCACAGACTTCGCGCAGGTAGTGGTAAATTTGAATGGCCGTTTTACGCGTCACCCCTACGTCGCGAGCAGCCTGCGATACTTTGTCGCGTCTAAAAAAATGTAAAATCAACCTTAGTGTATTTAATAAGGAAACGTTACTGCGTTCAAAAAAGGTTCCCTTTAAAGGAGACCTTATAACGTTGCAGCCTACCCTTCTGCAACGTCATCTAAATCCCAATTTATAGCTGGGATTGTCCTCCGCATTCATAGGACGCCCGCACGATGGGCAACGGGGCACTCGGGATGGTATAAGTAGCCATTTCTTAGCTGCTTCAACGGAAATTGCCGCGGCATAAATCCATAAATTACACTTTCTTTGTAAAATGAGGTGTAACGGATCCATTTTACAAAAAAGAACTTAAAACTAAACTAAAACTAATAAAAAGCTTAAAAATAAAGAAAAACTTAAAACCTAAAAATAATAAAAAAAAAAAGAAATAATAAAAACTTAAAACCTAAAAATATAATAGAAAACTAAAAAATTACGAAAACTAAAAATATTAAAATTGAAATCTAAAACTACAAGAAATATTAAACTTACAAATATCAAAAGAATTTAACGAAAACAAATCACAATGTTCGCAAAAATACATAAAAGCATTGAATATTGAGAATTTCCCAATACTTAGCGTATTTTAAGTGGACCGTTTCTAGTTACAGTAAAGTTTTAACCTACGTCCTTACGTAGGTTAAAACTTTACCGTAACTAGAAACGGTCTTAGAATAATTGTAGTGCGTTGCTTCCACGAAATATTTTTTTGTGACTAATTGCGGTTTTTGTGATGTTATCTCATGTGTTTCAACCAAAGCAACAATTTCTTTCCCGAAATTATTTTTGTCAGCATTTTCATTTTGGAAATATGTAGCATTTTTAAAAAATAAACAAAAATTTGGTGTCCCATAACTCCGAAACGGTGCGTCGTAGGTAGGCATGGTTCTCTGAACCTAAATGGTTTCTATGGTCAAGGTTAACACCATGCTGCAAAAAACGGGACAGTTCGACAAAAAAACAAAACGAAAATTCGTAAAAAACTTTTCAAGTCCTTGCTCCATAGTGCCCCTAAAGCTACACTCCAACCCTTTTCTTTCCATAAAAAATATTATCAATATTTTCAACCGATTAAAGAGCATATTATGATGGTTGTATTATTGTAAGACGTAATCATAATAAAACAAGAGAAAATTTTGTAGCACATTTATTTTTTCTTTTAAATTATTGCAAATGTTCAAATTGTTTGCCTTCGGCACGAATACACGCTCTGGATCGCCTCAGAAAAGATCTTTTAACCAGGCGTGCAAATCTTCTGGTGTTTATTTCTTCTGCTGCTTCTACAATTTTGTGCCGTAGTTGAGCGAGATTTTCTATTGGTTTTAAAAAAACTTCTTCTTTTATGCAGCCCTAGTAAAAGAAATCAAGTGGGTTCAGGTCCGGAGAACGAGGAGGCCACAAAATTAAACCAAGGTGCCCAATCCACCTGTCGGGATATTCATTGCTTAGGTAGTCACGTACAGTACGAGCATAATGCGCCGGGCCATCCGGCCCATCTTGTTGAAACCACACGTCTCGATAGATGTTGAGTGGTACGTCTTCTAATAAATTTGGTAAATCGTTTTGAAGAAAATTTAAGTAGTTGTCGCCATTTAAGGTTTCAGGTAGTTCAAATGGTCCAATAATTTGTCCCGTAAAGGATCGTTTTTATAACTTAAATGTAACGAAAACTCAAAAACGCGTATCCATGCATGAAGAGGATTAAATACCGTGTCGCATGTTTTCTTTTATGGTTGGTTTAGTATAAGATATTCCCAAATCATTGAACTGGGTGGCTGGTAGTTTACAAAATGGGCATCTTAACTGCGAAGACGTTCCAGTAATAATGTTGACAACTTTTCCATCTATCACGCTCAAGGTTAAGTCACAAACGATAAATGTTATTTTGTGATCTTCTGAAGTTTGTGTAGTTATAGGTGACAAACTTTTGATCTGTTCTTCCACACATTTTTTTTTTCGGAGAGAATGAGGTCACTGGTTTCTTTTTAATTTTTTTATTTATTTATTCAGAGCACATTTGTTTATGTACATAGTTAAATTGTCGTGGTCTAACGGGTGAAGGATTTCACGGAATAATTATAGACTTTACTTATGGTTGCAAACTTATATTGAACTTTCAACTTATACTAGTTACAAGTGCTGTAGATTAATTGACGGCGCTACTAGGAATGATGTTGTTCCATGATGCAAGGGCTTTTATATTAGAAAAGTGTTTGTGCGCCGAGGTTCTGTTATCTTAACTTAGTTCGCAAAATCTAAGTCGTAAAATACATCGTAAAAGTCAACCATGCGTAACTAAAGCGTTACTAATATGCAACGATAATATTAATTTATTACTTCTCTAGGAAATATTTTATTACTCTAGATAGCAACTTTGTAATCAGTAGGTGACTAAGGTTAATATTTAAATAATTTTAATAATTTATTAATGGAAAAGGATGCGTATTGGATTGTAAAACTAGATCCTGAGGATTAAGGTTAATATTTAAATATGTATGGATGTGAAAGGTATTGCAAAAATGTGGCAACATAACTCCTCCCTTCTTAGATTGAAATATACTGAAGGTAGATTTCAATGAATAAAGATGATCATTCCTACTAACGTGTGGTTTCTTTTCGTACAATCATCATAATCGATGAATAATTAAAATGAACACATGAATTTAAGAAACACTATAAATACCTTAAACATTATTACATTACTATACCTTATATTATGCAGGATCCTTACGATAACATAATTAATTATTAAATGTAACATGGCATTTATGATATAAATTTAACATTAATTAGTAAACTTGCGATTACATTAATTCATTTATCTCATTATTAAATTAAAAATAAATAATTACATTATTGTCAAATAAAATTATTATGACACTTGGATTTTATATTTTATCAATGCGTTATCAGTAGAGGAAATGCGTTCGCGATTAGTTTATACACTTGGTCTTTTAATATTCCTAACAGATACGGTAGTAATCCTATTCCTTACTTGAATTGGTGCTATGTTACGTTCTACGTTTCCTGTAACTAAAGCCTTTTCATATCGCGGTTTATCCTTACCACGCCTTTTGTTAACTAATTTAGCATAAATCTGATCACCTTCGTTAATTTTAGGGTTTTCCCCGGGCTTTTGCCTATTTATTTTATCATTAATTATTTTCTGGGTTAGATATTCATATAAAAATGAGGGTCTATGTGCATGTTCTCTTAATAGTTGCTGCATATAAGCATGCTCAAAATTCACATCGAAAATACTTGTGGCATTGGTATGTCCAAAAACTACTTCGAATGGTGTTAAATTGATAGCTGAATGAATAGTATTATTGTATGCCATTATTGCATATGTCATTACGGATGCAGCATCTGTAATTTTGTGTTGGTATTTTGCTACTCTATAGATTTCTGTTATTGTAGAGTGGAATCTTTCCACAATACCCATGGAATTTGGATTGTTAGGTGTACCAATATGTAAATCTATTTTATAAAACGATAATGTTTCTTTCATTAGATTATTGTTGAATTCTGTTTCTGGATCACAATTTATTTTATTAGGAACACCGTAATAAGAGAAATATTTTATTAATGCTCTTACTATTTCTGGAGTTGATTTATTTTTAATTTCGAGGGATTGTCCTAATTTTGAAAATGAATCTACAATAGTTAGAAAAGACGTTCCTTCAATGGAGAATATATCTATAAATACCTCCTGAAAGGGCTTGTTACTGGTTTGGGTTAATTGTAATTGCGGTTTTAAGGGCTTTCTATCGTATTTCATAGTTTTACATAAATCACAGGCATTTATTACTGCGGATATGGTTTGTTCCATATTTGGCCAAAAGTAACTTCTTTTTATTCTAAGTTTCTTTAATACCACGATGACATGTTTTTCCTTCGTGATATGCTAATACTATGCGTTGTTGCTCGTCTTTATCTTCGACATAAATCTTTCTGTGCATTCAGTTATGCTTATAGGGTTATCTTTAAATAATTCTAATATTATATTATTGAACAATGGTCTTTGTAATTTATTGTCGTAATAAATGTAATATTTCTTTCCGTGTTCTAAATTATCTTTTAAAAATTCTTTTATGTACTTTTCGTCATCTAACTTCTAGGTAATCTAACTTCTAATATAGTTTGCCTATTCCTAGAACGATCGGTTATCTCTAATTTATCTTTGAGCCAATTTATTATAATTAATTGGTTTGGCTTTGAATCTATAGCTTCCTCGATAATTGGGATATCATTATTTTAATTATTATCATCATTATCATTTTGACCTTCGCTGCTTTGGCTGGAGGTTTCAGATGCTGTTAATGTGATTTGTGAATCATAAGCTTTTTGATTTTCCCCGATTTGAGCTAAGTCTGTAGGTAATGACGAAGCTGTTGGAGAATTTAAGGCTCGATCTATTGCTGTTGGATTATCAGAATCGACTAACATAATGAGTTTAATTCTTGACAATGCGTCAGCGTTTGTATTTTGTTTTCCGCTTCTATAAATAACTTCAAAATCATATTCTTGTAATCTTAATCTCCATCGTGTTAGTTTACTATTAGGCTCAGTAAGTGAATATAACCAAGTTAGTGGTCTATGATCCGTATAGATAAGAAATTTCTTTCCATACAGGTATGATCTGAAATGTTTTACAGCCCATAGTACTGCTAACAATTCCCTTTCTATCGCGCTGTACCGTTTTTCAGTGTCGTTTAACGTACGGCTTGCGTAAGCAATTGGTTTATCGCTTCCTATACTTCCTTGGGACAATACTGCTCCTAATGCGATTTCAGAAGCATCAGTTGTTAATAAAAATGTTTTATTAAAGTCGGGAAACTGTAATAATGGTGCGTTAACTAATAATTCCTTGCAAAGTTCAAATGCCTCCATGAATTCTTTCGAAATTTCAAACTTTTTATTCTTTTTAAGTATTAATGTGAATGGTTTGGTTATTTTCGCAAAGTCTTTGATAAACTTTCGGTAATATCCTATAAGTCCTAAAAATGATCTTACTTCTTTGATTGATTTAGGCAAGGGATATTTTAATACGGTTTTTATTTTATCTTCGTTAGGTTTTAATCCATCTTTTGTGATGGTATGACCTAAATATAGTACTTCTTTCCTTAAGAACTCGGATTTGTCGAGCTGAACCTTCAAGTTAGATTTTTTTATGTTTGGAAAATTAATTTTAATTTATTAATGTGTTCGTCTAATGTTTTAGAAAATATTATGACGTCATCCAAGTATACGAGACAGTGAATTCCTTGTAAACCTCTCAAAATATTGTCCATTGCCCGCTGAAAAGTAGCTGGAGCTGTTTTTAAACCGAATGGCATTCTTAAAAATTCATAGTGTCCGTACTGAGCATTGAACGCAGTTTTGGGACGGTCTGCTTCATTTACTTCGATTTGGTGGTAGCCACTAGCTAAATCTAGGGTCGTAAAATATGAACTATCACCTAGTTTGTCGAATAGATCAGCTATATTCGGTAAGGGGTATTTATCATCGCAAGTGATTTCATTTAATATTCGGTAATCAACTACCATTCTAAATTTTTGTTCTCCTGAAGCGTCTAATTTCTTTGGTACTAAATGTACTGGGGCGCTCCAAGGTAAAAAACTGGGCTGAATAATATTATCTTTAATTAGCTGCGAAACTTGTCTTTTAATTTCCTCGTTTTGCGAAGGGGGTTGTCTATACGCTTTAACATAAATCGGGTCATTATTATACGTACGAATGCAATGTTTGACTTTGTTAGTAAAGTGGTATTGCTTCACAATAAAATATATCTTTGTACTCTAAACATAAGTTATAAATTTTAGATTTTTCCTCGTCATTCATATGATCCAATCTAAGCTTTTCCGCAAGATTATTTTCCAAAAGATTATCTAAGTCACTATTCAACGTTAAATGATTTATTACGCAACAGTTGTTACCGTTTTCACACCGTATAATTCTGAAAGGTGCCGTTATTGTAAAAGTAAAATTATGCTCGGTAGCGTTTTGTATAACCGTATGCGCGTAACCTTTGTTACATTGTACGAGAGCACTAGGCATTCTTACGCCTGCTACAAATTCTTGGTATTCGATAACTCCCTAACCGTTAAAAAGGTCGGTTGGTATTTTTACTTTCGTTTCGCTCCTAGGCGACAACTCAATAATAACTGTTTGAAAATTATTCAATTGACGTTGGAAATGAATAGGTATGACAGCGTTTTCGGTTATTAATTGTGCTTTCTCTAAATTAATAATCGCTTTTAATTCAAATAGAATATCATCGCCAATTAAACCATCGTAACTATCTCCTAAATCAAATATATAAAACTTGCATTTCTTATCAATATTAAAGATGTTAAATAAATTTATTATGACTGCGCCATTATGCGTTGTAGCATTATGAGTACTGACTACTTCGAATAATTCAGCAACTTTATTTTTGGAGAAATATTTTTCTACTAATCTGATACTTAAGAATGATCGCGTACTTCCTGTATCTATCATAATTTTAGCATTTATATCGGGTACAAATATAAATGGTAACTCTGCCGGCAAAATCCGATGTGTGCAGACGAAGTTGAGGCCTCTAGGCGAAAATTTGTCGCATTTGACCTATCCATGTTAATATAATCGTCATTTGTTTGCGTATGTACTTATGTACCTGTGAGTCATTATTAACGCGGCTACTGTTAGAGTCGTAAAAGTTTAAGTTCAAGGGACGTGTTTTATTCTGAGGTCGCGATGACGTAGTATTGTTGTTATTATAACGCGACATAATATGATTATTAAAATTAGGTCTTTGATTCGAGTTTATTGGCCTTGAATTATTTTGCTGACGATTTTGGTCGTTTCGATTACATGAATTAAAGTTGTTATTTTGAGGTAGATTATTAGGTTGTACGTTAGGTCTAAAATTGATGCGATTATTAAAGTTAGAATTCCTAAAGTTGGAATTAGAATTAGAGTTAGAATGCTGATTTCTTTTATTAAAGTTTAAATTTTGCGTATTCGTTTTATGCTTCAATTTATATTGATATTGGAAATTCTCTTCCTCTAAAACTATTTCCAAAGCTTCTTCTAGAGTTTCTACATTATGTAGCCTCACTAATCTAGCCATATCTTCAGATAAATTATACATGAAAACGTTAAGGGCAGTTTTATTAAAAAATAACATTTTATTTTCGCGTATGCCTTCGTTATCGATTCTATTAATTTTTGCAAAAAGATTACTTCTTATGGATTGTAATCTATGACAAAATTGTAAATAACGCTCATTTGGTATAATCCTAGCTGTCTCAAGTTTTATCGCTATGCATTCCTCACTGCGCGGATCTCCAAAATGTTGATTAATGATTTTCTTAAAATCTTCAAGAGTTTTTATATCTTCCCGTTCACTTATCAAATTAGCGGCCTCACCTGTAAGACGACTGGTAATTATTTGAAGATTATATTCTTCCTGATCCTTTTTACCTTTAAATAATGAAGTAACGTAATCACACTTTCTTAAAAATAGGCCCTTTTGTCTTGAATTTCCATCAAACAATGGAATTATTTTAATTACATCGGAGGGAATTATTTCAATATTTTTAAGTGGCTGAGACATTTTTCTCTTCCTACTTTTAGGATTATTTACCACAAATTGATTACCCGTTACAAGATAATTTCAACACAATACAATTTTCACACAATGACTTTATAAGGTATGTCAGAAACCTTTTAAATTACAGATATTTATAATCTGGGTGACTTTCGGTCTATCACCAACCTATTAATAAATAACAGATACTTGGATCTGAGTGACTTTAAGGGTGCCACCAACTTATAAATATTCAATACAGATATATCATAATCTGAGTGACTTTAAGTGTGCCACCAACTTATCAAAATTAAAATACAGAATTATTCTGGGTAGCTTTAAGTCTGCTTACCAACTTATTTAACAATTTCTACAGATATTTCTATATATCCGAGTGACTTGAAGTCTGTCACCAACTCAGGCAATAATTACACAAATACAATAAAAATAATTACACAACAATAATTAGTTCACTTTCACTGATTCACAAGTGCTCACCTTCTATGATGGATTTCACAAACATACAAAATGTAATTATAATGTGCAATAAGTCGTTGAATGGTCTCTTGTAAATCTCGTGCCAGAAGAATAAGTGATCTTAAGAGTGCCCTTTGTTGAACACAATCACGCTCTGGGTGATTGGGGTTGTGCATGAAGATTTAAGGAAGGAGATTTAAGTGTCTCCTACCGATTCCTAGGTGCCAATGTCAGATTTCTACGTTACCGGAACTGATGTGCATTGAGAAGTCCTCCGGTCCCGATGTGGAGTTCGTCTATGTGGAAACTCACGCTCGCAGACTCGAAGATGGTTGCTGATATGGTAGCGGCTCTTCACGGGAACTTTGTATACCGACGAATTCTTCACAAGAACGGCTGTTCTTATCGCGAGAACGCGTTACCAGCAATCAACGCGAAATATCCTACCGACTGCGCCAGTTAAGTTGTCGTGGTCTAACGGGTGAAGGATTTCACGGAATAATTATAAACTTCACTTATGGTTGCAACCTTATATTGAACTTTCAACTTATACTAGTTACAAGTACTGGAGACTAATTGACGGCGCTACTAGGAATGATGTTGTTCCATGATGCAAGGGCTTTTATATTAGAAAAGTGTTTGTGCGCCGAGGTTCTGTTATCTTAACTTAGTTCGCAAAATCTAAGTCGTAAAATACATCGTAAAAGTCAACCATGCGTAACTAAAGCGTTACTAATATGCAACGATAAGATTAATTTATTACTTCTCTAGGAAATATTTTATTACTCTAGATAGCAACTTTGTAATCAGTAGGTGACTAAGGCAGTTGTCCCACCGCCAGCGAGAAAACGATGAACTATCGGCTATTTTCTCGCTCAAGAAACGTACAAAAGATATACATTCCGTGTAAACAAAAGAGATGCATATACAAATAGTTGATCGCTGACTGTTCACACTGCCGGCGAGTACTCGCTTCACTAGTTTGTCGCTGAGCGACAAGAGCTATGAAAGATAAAACTCGCTCGGCGATACTCGCCAAGCGATTAGAACTCACGCCGAGAGAGCAACCAGTGGTCATTTCTCTACAGTGCGTATCTGAAAGTACACGTTTTTTATTTATTTAATATGAATAACGAAAAATCATTTGAATTATCATTGTTATCTAGTTCAGACGACGATGATGATGAATTATATGATAGGATTTGTGTAGTGGCTGCGGCAATTCTGAATAAACGTAAGGAAAAAATGAAGAAAAAAAGAAGAATATGGATGGAAAATATTAATTATTTCAGAAAAGAATGCAGTGAATTCAAACTATTCTATGAATTAACAATTGATGCCTTTCGCACATATTTTAGAATGACAAGAGACGAGTTTGAATATTTGCATAGTTTAATAGAAGATGACATTAAAAAAGAAAATACAAATTATAGAGAAGCTATTGGTACAAGAGAGCGTCTCGTCATTACATTAAGGTAAGGCTCCATCGCTTGGAGTGATTTCAGCGGCAGACATTGAATCTTGGATCTCTTCGTTTTGGCTACGAGTACTTGTACGAGTAGTATGTTCTCCAATTCCAATTTGCTGCACACCAGAACCGCTGGGTTCAGGTGAGGCAGAACCGTGTCCAGTAGAAAAATTAGTCTGACTCGTAGAAGGGCGAGAGTTGTAAGAATAATCGTTTGAGTAGTAACCGGTATATGAATAGTTTGTATTAGCAATATTGTCTTCAGCATCCATTACCAATTGAAACAACTTCCTTTTTATTGTTCTTTGATAATACTCCGGCATCTGCTTTGTACTATGATACATTGAATCAAAAAAAGCTTTTAAAGGATCACTTGATGTTAGTACTTCTTTACGTAACTCATCCCTCTGTGCAGTTCGTTTTGCTCGATTATCATCCATATCTTTTAAAAAATTTAACAAATCCTCGTCATTATGAATTATTTCATCCGTCTTCCTTTTTTTTGGAGCTGTTATCGTATCTGCTGAATCTCTACTAACATCTGTATTAGCTGTTTCCTCGAAACTTGTCGAAATATCAGGATGTGGTGTAACATTTGTATCTCGTTCCGCATTTGCCATATATGGAAGCAAAAACTCCATGTGACTCATGTACTTCCAGGGTTTTATTTGTTTTTGTGACTGTCCACTTGTTGTCTTCTTGATTTTTTTCAATTTTTCACGGTGCGTGTCTCGCAAATTTTTCCATTTCAATTTTGCCTGTGTAACTGCAAATAAAACAAATGATTATAACACACCACATTAAAATTAATTTTATGTTATTAACTAATATTATTTGATATTTTTATTTATTTTCAGATATCTTATAACCGGAACTACATATACAGCATTGTCAAAAAGCTATAGAATAGGCCGTTCTACGCTCTCCGAAATAATACCAGTAGTATGTGAATCTTTATGGATCAAGTTGCAGCCAAAAGTAATGAAGCTCCCTACTGAACCCGAATGGAAAGTTATAGCAAAAGACTTTTATGATTTGTGGAATTTCAATAATTGCCTTGGTGCAATTGATGGCAAGCACGTGGTAATTTTTTCGCCCCGTAAATCGGGATCTCAGTACTTTAACTACAAAAAAACATTTTCGATTGTACTGTTAGCAATTGCTGATGCTCATGGAAGATTTATAATGATCGATGTTGGATCAATGGGCAGATACAGTGACAGCGGAATATTCACCGATAGTAATTTCTACAATGTGTTGCAAAACAATGGATTGAGATTACCCGCAGATGAACCCCTATATGAAGGAGGTTTGCCTCAGCCTTATGTTTTTATTGGTGACTGTGCATTTCCGTTGATGACACATTTATTAAAACCATATCCTGATCATGAAAGGTTGAATAAAGACCAGTTAATATTTAATTATAGACTAAGCAGAGCACGCCGAATGGTAGAAACTGCGTTTGGTATGTTGGTGCACAAATGGCGTATCTTTTTTAGGCCATTAGATGTTAAAATAAGTACCGCCAAAAAAATTGTAAAGGCTGCGTGCGTTCTACATAACTATGTATTACGCAATGAAATCGAAAAGGCGCCTTCACAGTCAGTTTTTTCTGATAATATGTCAAGAAATTACTACGAGGTATCTGAACAAAACTCAGCAGATTTTGAAGACGGCTTTTTTGTGAGAGAATATTTCATGGAATATTTTAATTCCATTGGAACAGTTTCGTGGCAAAATAACCGTGTGCAAAATGTATTAGATTCTGATAGGACAACACATAACTTACATTAGACTCTGCAAAATAAATATTGATTTAACTATAGGTAGGTATATGTTGTGTTAGATAAATGTTAAATAAAAAACTTACCACTTTCTATGTTTGTTTTCTTTAAAATCTCTTTCCAAGCTGCGTCCTTCACGTCTAATTGTTTATATGAAATCAGTTTTGTGTCCCAAAGACACGGATATTGTCGGACACATTCAATAAAAAACTCATCCATTTTTATTGGAAAATTGCGAACACGTGTATCGCGTATGAGGCCGCAAGACTGACTGACTGTACGCTTGACTGCCACGAGCGAGTGATGCGAGTAATCGCCCGCCTCACTCGCACACTCGCTTATAGCCGAGCTACACAAATATCGGAACTACGCACTCGCTCCCCGCGTCTCGCTAACTCGTTTCTAGTTCTAGCTTTACTCGTTACTCGTTAATCGTTGCCGGTGAGACAAGTGCCTAAGGTTAATATTTAAATAATTTTAATAATTTATTAATGGAAAAGGATGCGTATTGGATTGTAAAACTAGATCCTGAGGATTAAGGTTAATATTTAAATATGTATGGATGTGAAAGGTATTGCAAAAATGTGGCAACATAACTGAATATAATACTTAAAATAATAAATAGCATTGGTAGCACAACTTAATAGTATTTTTCGTGTTACTACTTACTCAAGATCACGCAATCGATAACATTAACAATTACTTATCCATGGCAGATGTCATTGGCGCTCATTGTGTGGTGACAACAGATAACTCAATTATATTGTAGTAGAAAATAATGTTTGTGTCAACTCCTTCCACAATACAATTATTTTTTGAATCCTTGGAGATTAATACCGTATCCGCTTTCATGATATCTTCTTCACGATGTTACTTAAGGGTTTGTATTTAATTATACATACTTACATTCATTGAGAATCAGGCTGTAGGTTGAAGTTTAAGCTATTTCTGAATCACTCAATTTTTACTCTCACATCCACAACTGAACCTGTCTTTTAACCCGTCAATAATCGTCTTGATTCCTGTCGACTTAAGTATTGCACGTATTTACTGCATAAGCTTTGCTAAGTACCTCAAAATATGTTGAATTGATATACACTAAAGTTCCGAACATGACAGTGATCGAATTGAGACTTGTCATAATTTGATTTTTTTCTATTCGTCTGGAGACCGATAATATTGTATCGAGATTTTTTATTTGATTTCGTGTTCAATGAAATCTCTGGTTTCCTTACGACTACGTTTGCCGCTTCCAACCTTTTAGACAAGTAAAAGACTCGTCATGAATACCGATGAATCACTCAAATACCTACTTTTCTGTTTGTAGGGACTTTGTGATGACGATCTATCGAATCCCTATTTGCTGGTCATCTTTAGTTCTCTCTCCACTGGTTATAATTATCAAGAGAGTCACTAACAACTTGCAATATGTTGTAAACAGTTAAATCTAGTAGGGTTTGCAGCTTCACCTTTGCTCTTAGTTCATTTATTTCAATGTCTGATGGGTCCTGATAGCATTTCTTGGATTATAATAAATGGTAAAATAACACTGAAATAAAAAAAATGCGTGGATTCGTCACCAATAAGTGAAAATAGCTAGGCTATACCTGTAAAAAGATGAAAAGCTGAATTTAGCAAAACAGACTAAAAAAACTAAGTTAGCGATCTTATGTTTATTTAAAATCGACTCACGTCGTTGTAAATTTCTGCAATGAGAATATGTACTTAAAATAATATAGCATTGGTAGCACAACTTAAATAGTATTTTTCGTGTTACTACTTACTGAAGATCACGTAATCGATAACATTAATAATTACTTATCCATGGCAGATGTCATTGGCGCTCATTGTGTGGTGACAACAGATAACTTACTTATATTATAGTAGAAAATAATTTTTGTGTCAAATCCTTTCAATATACAATTATTTTTTTAATCCTTGGAGATTAACTAATAGTCTAATACCGTATCCGCTTTCATGATATTTTCTTCACGATGTTACTTAAGGGTTTGTATTTAATTATACCTACTTACAATCATTGAGAATCAGGCTGTAGGTTGAAGTTTAATCTGCTATTTCTGAATCACTCAATTTTTACTCTCACATCCACAACTGAACCCGTCTTAACCCGTCAATAATCGTCTTTATTCCCGTCGACTTATAATGCACGTATTTACTACATAACCTGTTCTAAGTACTACGAAATACGTTGAATTGATATACACTGAGGTCCCGCACATGATGGTGGTCGAATTGCGACATTTTAGAACTTGCATTGTTTTTTTTTCTATTTGTCTGGAGACCGATACTAATGTATCTTTTTTTTTATTTGAGTTCTTGTTCAATGAAATCTCTGGTTTCCTTTGCAGCTGAAACTTGACAGGCCTACAGTTAAATGTAAAAAAATGCTTCGGATTCTCACATATCGATTATGTTTGTCGATTCCAACCTTAAAGACAAGTACAAGACTCGTCATGAATACCGATGAATCACTTAAATCAAATACCTACGGTTTTCTGTTTGTAGGTACTTTGTGATGACGATCCATCGAATCCCTATTTGCTGGTCATCTTTAGTTCTCTCTCCACTGGTTATAATTATCAAGGGAGTCACTATCAACTTGCAATACTTTGTAAACGGTTAAATCTAGTAGGGTTTGCAGCTTCACCTTTGCTGTTTGTTCATTTATTTCAATATCTGATGGGTCCGGATAGCATTTCTTGGATTATAATAAATGGTAAAATAACACTGAAATAAAAAAATATGCGTGGATTCATCACCAATAGGTAAGAATAGCTAGGCTATACCTGTAAAAAGATGAAAAGCTGAGTTTAGCAAAACAGACTATTTTAAAAAGAAAACTATGTTAGCGAGCGCATGTTTATTTAAAATCGACTCACGTCGTTGTAAATTTCTGCAATGAGAATATATACTAAAACCGATAACATTAATAATTACTTATCCGCTCATTGTGTGGTGACAACAGATAACTCACTTATATTGTAGTAGAAAAGAATGTTTGTGTCAACTCCTTTCACAATACAATTGTTATTTTTTATCCTGGGGGATTAACTAATACGGTATCCGCTTTCATGATATCTTCTTCACGGTGTTACTTAAGGGTTTGTATTTAATTATACCTACTTACAATCATTGAGAATCAGGCTGTAGGTTGAAGTTTAATCTGCTATTTCTGAATCACTCAATTTTTACTCGCACATTCACAACTGAATCTGTCTTTTAACCCGTCAATAATCGTCTTGATTCCTGTCGACTTAAGTATTGCACGTATTTACTACATAACTTTGCTAAGTACCTCAAAATACGTTCGGTCGGTATTGGAGAAGAAACTCGATCTGAAAATAAATTATTTTGATACCTTAAAAGGCCAAACACAATGATCATTCCTAAAACATTGAAACGAAATCGATCAATAGAGATACATCCGTCAAAAAAACACACCCAGTAGTCATTTCAAAAAGTCGGTAGTGTCACTTGGGACCAGCCATTTAATATAAGTTCCGTTTAAAAACGTCATACGTGTTACAACCGACAAATCAACAGATTTAACAAACATTTAATAATGTCGAATGTGACTCTTCTGACAAATAGACCTACTTAATTTACATCTAAGAAAGTAGGAAGCGGTACTTCCGACAATCTTGAAATGCTCGTGTTCAGTTAAAAATGTCGGATCTACCATTACCTCAATTTTTGAAGGGAACTGGCTTTATTGATTTATAAAACAACGATGATTGCTCAAAATCATTATAATATTATAACCTATGACTGCTTTGCATAAGAAGTGTACATTAATTGTACAATAAAATTAATACTACATACTTACCAGGTTCCGCGTATAAAACACGTTTTTCATGATTCCCGGGTATGTCTTTTCGTTTTTTTTTGTTCAACATTCGTTTCTTGGTTTCTTATAATATTATCCAAAATGCGCTTAGAACGATAATGTGACATTGCTGAATTTTAAATAAATTTAACAGAAAGCACCAACAAACACAAAGCAACTCAAATCAACAAGGTGCGTACGCTTCGCCCGCCAATAAAGTGTGAAGTGGCAGAATCGCCGTTCCCCTCGCCCCTCTACTACACGTGCGGTACGAGCGAGAGGGCACGATATGCCACATCGCGCAATCTTGTACGGACGCGCGATCACTGTCGACAATTTTAACACTGAAAAATGTGTCAAAATAAAGAATTTTAATGAAATTTTATATGCACATTGTAGAACTCATTCTTTCGAATACATTTATGTAAAAAAGTGAAAATCGACAAAATGAAACTATCGACTTTCTTAATTGGGACCATCGATATCTGTTACCTTATTAAACATATTATAAAACTGCTGGTTTACACCAGTATTATTGCAACTAAAAGTACCTTATTATTCATATTTTTTAGTTTAGTAATCATAATAAATCATAAGATTAAATTAAAATCTGACTTAGTCGCATCACATTATTGGCAGGAATCAATATTAAACTAGTTACTTACAAAGTCTAGTAAACAAAACACACAATTCTGCTTATAATAGAAACATTACTTTTAAATCTAATTCAGACTTATGACAACATTACATCTAGTTTCAATAATATTTATATAAATATAGTAAACAGAAATGGCAAATAAAACTTCTCACGTAACATAGCAACATTATTATATCTAAGTAGTTCGGACTTTGTTTGTTCGAGTATTAAATAAGTGGTAACACTTACAAATATAATAAACAAAAATGGCATATACTTCTACCTATAAAAAATCTTAGGTATTCTAGAATACTACACAAATGTGTAACATACTATAAAAATAAAATCAAATATTTTCTCTCAGTCTACAAAATCTAGACTTACTTTCATTTGAGGTCTAAGAAAAGATAATTGCTGAAAGACCTCAAATGATAAAGTCTAAAAACTAGGGACTAGCGAGTTAGTTGGCGTTTTCTGATAGACGATGCCAATCCTTAAAACAACCAGGACATAAAGCTGGTTTCCTGATGCATCCTTCACATCGAAAGCTAGTTTCTTTTTTAATTTTACGTCTGGTACATAGGCGACACTTCAAAAAAACTTTCTTGCGTTTACAGTTTTCTGTTTTTGGTAAAGGTTCTGGCCAGTGATCACTTTGTGTAGAAGTTGACTCTACACGAAGTATAGAAGTTGACTCAACATTAACTGATTCCTGACTTTGGGATGATCGAAGTTTTTGTAAAGAAATTATCTCATGGCAGTTCAAGTTACCAAAACCTAGTAGATATCGTATTATATGTTCGCGGAAGCTTAACATTTTTTCATTATTGTTGCAATGCTTAAGGTAAGTATAATAGGCATTCCAAATGGCCATGTCAAAAATATGAAAAAATACCTTTATATACCATCTTACTGTCTTTTTCGGTGCTGAGTAATATGATAGCATCTGGTCGGAAATATCTATCCCAGACATAAAGGACCATGCAAAAAAATGTAGGGGCACTGTACCCACCCACCAACAGACGTGGCACTAGTTTTAATATGTTTATTACGTCCCATAAAGATAATAATAATCATTTTCAAACTGAAAATCGATGGGGTTCATAAAAAAAATGTAAATACTATATTACTTATCTTTCGATTTTAACTTATCTATACTCCGAAAGTGCGAAACTGATTTCAAAAATTCTTTCAGTATTAGATAGCCCATTTATTGGGGAAGGCTATAAGCTATATACCATCACGCTACGACTTATAGGAGCGGAGTATCAATGAAAAATGTTGCAAAAAAGGGGGAAAATTATTCCTTTTGGGAGTTTCCGTCGCGTGCGCTGCGTAAACGGTTAAAGTTTCGCAAAAATCATGTATGGCAGAATTGTTCCGCTTTAAAAGTTCTAAAAAAAAGTCCGCGACAGCATATATCTATCTCTTAAGGATAACCCACAGTAATCATTTAACCACCACCAACCACCAAACATTTTAAATATGGATTATTCACAAAGTTATTTTAAACAATACAGTATTATTCCTTATGCAGTCAAATGTTTCATTAGATATGTTGTACATTTTTTGTAGATCAATATTGCTATATGTAATTGTTCTTGTACGTTTTTGGATGGTTTGATTTTCTTTTCCTTTACTTGTTTTTCCTTTACTCGTTTTTCCTTTACCTTTTCCCTTGGAACTGCGGTCACCATCGTCTAATAAAATTATTGTTAAAATGAATATATCTCCTTATTAATTAAACAAAATTAAGTGGCATAATGTCTGCGATGGGACTGTAGCGGAACTCACGCGACCAATAATCTGTATAAGCTGGTAAATTGACAATTCCGGCTGTAAAACATCTTATATCTTCTTTAGTCAAATTTAAGGGTTTTCCATTTTGTTGCACATAATATAGGTTAGATTGCTCAGTTATGTAATCGAAGATTTCGTCAGTAAAAAAGTCTGTAAAATAGGCAATTTCAGGTTGCGGAAGATTTTTGTCTGAGATCTGGGCGAAATGTTTGAATTTATTTTTAGTCCACTGAAAATTTTGAGGCTTTTGAAAAATAAATGGTGCGAAAGGCATCACATGGTCTTGGACCACTTCCTCTAGGTATCTTTGAGCGTTCACACTACCTCTGCCGGACACAACAAGATCGGTACGAGCCTAGTAAGAGATACCTACCCAAACCGTTACGGACCCACCCTGGTAACCCACTGTTTCCGTTATAGCGCATGGTGCAAACCTTTCATTTGGGCGCCTGTACACTCTCTGACGTCCATCCGGACCTCTTAAGGCTGGCTACTCTGCTCTCATCTCAGAACAGTACGTCCTTCCATTTCTCCATAGTCCAGTCAGCATATCCTCGCGCAAAAGCAAGTCTAACTCTATGGTGTTGTGGGAGCAGCTGAGGGGCGCGAGCTGGACGAAAAGCCCTTCGAAACTAGACTAGACTGGACAGAAAAGCCTTTCTGTCCAGTCTTCTTCTAATGGTACGTTCACTCACACTGACATTTCTCACCTCAAAAAGATGCGTACGAGCTTCAGAAGCGGTGTAAAAGCGATTTCTCAACACTAAACTTTTCTATGTGCTTCGCCATAGCACATGAGCATATTCCCATATTCACTGGCAGTAAAGTATTGTACGGAAAGCATTTTAAAGTTTCCTCAACTAAAACAATAACAATACACACACACACACTAATAAAATTACCTTTGATTTTGATATATTTACGATAAAAACACAAATTCGTGACAAACTGCACATGCGTTTGCAGTCCACGAGCGAAAACTAGGAACTACGAAATATCCATTTTAAAATAGGCGAAATACAAAAGAAATGTAATTGCGCCGTAAGTAAATTTACTTTGACTGCGCCATTGTGTTTCGTAAAACCATGCGTGCTAACTACTTCGAATTCTTCAGGAATTCTAGAATTGCAATAGCTTTTTCTACAAAATGTATACTGTATTAGATTTTGCAAACGTATATTATTTTATCAGTGTAATTTTAAAAACCAAAAATTTTAAAGAGTAACCATGGAGTTTCTTGCCGGTTCTTCTCCATAGGAAACGACTAATTTGGAAACGTGCACCTAGTTTCGACATTTCATAAGTGTCTGTATATGGCCTATGTGAAAATATTATAATAAACTATTTTGATTTTGATATTTTAATGTTGTTCTTTAATCTATTATTATTTTTCTTTACTTATGATTTCACATACAATTACAAAATGGAGGACATCATGTTGAAAGAATACAATAAATAATGTGAATGAAGTATACTATTGTTATTAATATCCTACTTTAATTAATATTACTATTTACAAAAAATAACAAAATATTTTCTAAAAGTGAATAAAATCTCTAATCATGTGCGATTTACATAATTATGTATATCATCGCGTATATCTTTAACTAGTTCGACCATTGCTTCAATTGCAGCTGCGTGTCGCTCTTCAGCAGCAATTCGTCTTGCCTCTATATCATACGCCCAGCGTGGCACCCTCTCATCTCTACGAACTGAAATTTATATCATTTTCATTAGTTTGACATTGAAGCTATATTATTATTACATAATTTTTTTGCCCGAAACTAGGAATTCCCGTGTCGTGGGTAAGTTTATGGACATAAATTTAATCATAAAAATACAAATATTTGTAATGTGCAGGAATCGAACCCACACAAACAGATGGTTTCGTCTCTACGCCCACATTGTGTAAACTTACGCGAATACTAGACATTGAAATAAAACTACTTTTTACGGATTTTATCGCGTTATATTGATATTATTTTAATCCCGACGTTTCGGACCCTTTACAGCGTCCATGGTCACGGGTGACTAAGGTGGTAGGCGTCTTGACGTTTCAATTACTAACAGCTACCCTACATTTTTGTTAATTGTTGGCAATCCGATTCACGCAGAACGAGCTCACCGTATCCTTCAGTCTTGCAGTTTTAGGCTTGGATTTAGATTTAATTGAATCTATAATAGGGTTCCAAGCAGGTGGTAAGACCCAGCCATCTTCTCTATTGAAATTTTGATGTTTTTTTATTTCAATGGCCTCACGAATCATCCTGGGTAGGAATCGGTTTTCTTTTGCGAGGACTTGTGGTTCATCAAATCTGATGTAATGCCGGGCCTTGTCAAGGGTGTGTTCGAAACGTCGGGATTAAAATAATATCAATATAACGCGATAAAATCCGTAAAAAGTAGTTTTATTTCATTGTGTAAACTTTTAGTTTTGTTTAAGGAATCAGAAACATTTTTATTTAATATGATATGTATACTAATTTCGCTTTGAGGTCTCGACCTTTGGATTGGTGGAATGGATGGAGTGGAGCGCGAAACCCGTGTTTGCCCTGAAATATTTTTTGATTTAGTTTTATATGTATAAGCTCAAGTGTTAATATTTAAATGCGTAAAGTTTATGCTCATTTTGTGATTCAAATCCAGGACCTTTGGCATGGATCATTCGATGTAACTATTGTTATGATCGTGTTAAATAAAACTGTACATTTATGAAGAATATACTTAGTATTTTCTCTTGATGGAACCTCGGGCTGCTCGTCTGATTGACTATTTACGTCAGCAGTGTCGCTGGCCTGAGTCTCGGTGAAGGATTGCGGCGGCCCAAAGTTATGCAGCTCAGGTTGTAGCCCTAAAGGAGAAATAATGTCTTCTTCAAGCTATTCTACATCCATTCGAGGCTCTGAGGATATAAGATTTGGAGCTGAAGATTGAGGAATTGTTGCCGATGTACTGGGATAGGATATAACAGAATCGGGTGCTGCACTTCTAGAAGCAACAGGAGCCTCTGTCTCATCTACTGATGCTAGCTGTAAAATGATTATACGAATAAGATAAACTTCTGTATAAATAATACGTCAATAGGCACGCGCACTCCAGGCAATCCCTCCACCGCTTCCCGACCTATTAATGCCACCACTCTCTCCTCTATCTCATTGAGAGGAACATTGTTAGGCCCTCCACCAGTTGCGGACGCATTTCGCCTCGAATCTGCAGCTTTGGCCCTAGTTTTTGCCTTAAACTCTATCCAGTACTAGGCATAACAAAAAATAATAATCATTTAAGAACAACATATTTTATGTCAGAAAAATTTACTCACATCATGGATAAAAAAAATCAGGCAAGCCTAATGAAAAAAATTTAACATGTAATCTGTTTTTAGAATGAAATCTTTTGACAAGTAGGTATGTGTAAGGCTAATAAGATGTTTAGTGTGTTCTTAAGTAGGGTGTTTTTATAAATCCAAAAGGGACCAAGGTTATGTCACAAAAAATGCATGGGAAAGCAACAAGAAATTGTGCGGGTATTTTGATGACGTGAGAATATGTTAGCTAATTAATATTTTAAGTTGACGATTTGTTATAAGAGCATATTAAAGTGGTCCACTTACTCTCCGCCATTGGTCTGTTGTTTTAGTGGGTCCCTCTGCCACAGCGTTTAATTTAATTGCTAAGGAGTCCCATATTTCTCGGGTGGTTCGAACAGCCAGTGGCGCTCCCGGAAATCGACCCAGTGCTATATCGCGATGGGACTCCGCAAACTCCACAAGCAACTCCATTTGCCTTATTGACACTCTTTTGTGTGCAGGCATCTTTGAAATAGATATCGAGACATAAATTATAATATTCATTTATGACTACAAAAAATATCAGTCACAAGATACAAGCAAGCTTAGTTTGTGGCTCAATGCTATGTTGTATTGCAATATGTTAATGTGGTAAATAAACATTTATTATTATTAACTTATTGCGATAACTTGTGTTAAGAAATCTCTAAATTGGTCTCTTTAACCGATTCCGTGCGGAGGTCTTTTTAGCCGTCTTTAGTGCCTGGCGTCAAACATAAATTCCGTGATGCCTCTGGGGCATCAAGCGCCAGAGACTTTGATGATTCCCCTGGGGAATCATCCGCCAAGAATAGTAACTTTTAGCTTGTTTTCGTGTTTCCACTTGTTAAAGAGTCATTTGCCATTGTGTATCGAACGTAAGCGGTCAGTAAATTCGTTCAGAGCATTTAAAAGTGACGATCTGTGTGTTATTATGGAAATGGAAGGTAAGTGATTAATTTCTATCAGGTGTTGTAAACCTTTTTGCATTATTTTATGGATTTATTTATTCAAGAGTGTTCTAAAGAATTGGTTCACCTACCATTTGAGTTTGCAGCGAGTTGATATTTATTTATTATACAGTGTTTTGTAGAGAAACAATGTTAAATCCGCTATTTTGTTGTAGAGTTACCCAGAAAAAAAATTAAATATATTCCTCAATCAGAAGTCGAAACTCAATGCGACGACGACGACGTGTTTTATGAGAATTCACAAACCTATGACGATTGGGAACCAGAAGTGAATAAGGATAGTGGAACTATAAAAAAAACAACGAAGGATTGTGCAACATGCACAGAAAAATTAACAAAAGATAATTTCACGTGCACCGAAAAGACCCGGGAAGAAATAGATGAGCGGCGAATTCCAACAACTATTGATTTGCAGGGTTGCAAATTTTTTGGAGAATTCGTCTCCAACGAATTGCTACGATTTAGTATAAATGAGAGATATGCAATTATGCAAAATATTATAGAAATTCTGAAATAATCATTTACCAACATTATAGTAATGTGTGGGGATAGAGCTGATGAATAAGAGTAAAATGAAACCAAGTTTAGTGTTTATATAGATTTATTAAGATTTTAGTTACGTATAACGTGATACGTATAAGGTGAATCATTATAAGTATGTATTACATAATGATGTAAGAGACTGATTTTTCATTATGTAAGAGACTGATGTTTCATTACAAAAATAACTTAATTATTGTTAATTGTTCTAATTTCTAAATAATAAAAAGTAATCAATTTAATGTGTTTCCATTTTTCATTGAACCTCGACACTTATAGCTACACATGTCTACAGCGAAACATTACTCACAAACCCATATAACATTTTTAATATTTATGGTATTCCCGGAAACATGGGGTGAGACACAATCCTGGGAATCCTGGGCAATCAGGACACCCATACAGAACTTGGTTGCTTTTCTTTGTTTTTTGGTAGCATAATCTACACCGCTTTCTACTAATCCTTCCGCCATGCCTTGGGAGTTGTATTGGCAAATGTATTCTTTCATTCGATGATCGAGCAAGCCCTGGGACATTTGGCAATAAATTTTCTAATAAACCCTTTCTAAAATCATACAGTTCTATAGTTGAATTGTTAATTTTTCGGTACAACAAAAAAGCGTTCACTAAGCATATTTGAATGATATGTATAATAATTTTTTTATACCAGCGCATCGTTTTGTGTTCGCATGAGTAATAACTTAAGAGTTGATCGTGCCTGTCAATTGCTCGCATATATTTGTTATACTCTACTTGCGGCGCAGGCTTATATTTTACACTGCGTATGCGGCGACTAGTAGTTTTTTTATAATTACTGTCATGCTCAGAGCTCAAAAACAAGATTTCTCGTTTATCTAACCATTTGGTAACAACAATATTTTTTCTGTTGTGCATTATACAAGATTCCCCGGCTTTTAATTTATTATGTATTAAATTAGGATTGCCAGCGCGTTTTGCCCGAAGAGTCCCTGTTACATAAGTGTTTTTATTTAATAAATCCTCTGCTAATCCCACACTCGTATAAAAGTTATCAACATATAGCGAATGTCCCTTATTAAGATATTTTTCCAACAATAACATTACCACTTTATTCACGTGGTTTCTGCCACCGACCAATTGATCCCCAGAACCAGCATATAGGTGTATTTTTTGTATAATACCATGCATGTCAGCTAATATATATAATTTAATGCCATAACGATGTCTTTTCCCTTTTAGATATTGGCGGAAGGACAGACGACCTTTCCATAATATTAAAGATTCATCAATCGCGATGTTTTTTGCCGGGTAATAAATGGAACACATTGATTGGTTAAATAAATCAATCAAAGGTTTTATTTTAAAAATGCTTTCGGGTCTATCGTCAGTTTGGACGTTTAGTGCCCTTAAAATTAAATAAAATCTGTCTCTTGACATAAATAAATGTGGGCTAAGCCGCATTAAGTAATTAGTTGACCAATAATCAGCCATTCTGTTTAATTTAACGGTACCCATAAACAATATTACGCCGATAAACACTTTTAATTCAGGTATTGTTAAATCTTTCCATTTAGCAAATCTAGCGCGAGAGGTATTTACTTCGGCTTTTAATTTGTTGCCACGCGTATTTGTACTTTCTACAATTAAATTACATAAATGTACATTAAGAAAGAGAAAGAAATAATCGATATAATTTTTACCATGCATGTTATTAGGCGGTAAAAGGCCTGGTGTACCGGTAAAAGGAATCTTAATCATACTGGTAGGATTACCAGGATACCAGGTATTCGGTGCTTCAGGCGTGTTCTCGTGCGTCTGTGTTATCAATCCTTCGTCATAGTCGCCTGTTTCGGCTTCTGGGTTTTCATTGACCCATTCGTCAATGATGTTGTCCATATCATCTGCTAAAATCCCGTAGAGATCAGCGTCACTTAATTCATCATTTAAACCTGACATATCTTGTAAATCAATATTTTGGGGAGACATTATGCCAGACAACTCCGCAGACAAGACATCCCAGTTTGACGGCCCAGGTTGAGGAGATGGTGGACTCGCAGCCATTTCCGTTAGGAACTGAAAAATAATATTTCTAATGTAATAAATAATTTTCCGACTCATTTAACTTCATAATACCGCAGTAAACGACTATTATACCATGGGCGACAGTGGCGGCTGTACCTTAAGTGCACTTGTGCGCTGAACCACTAATTCAAAAGATTAAAAAAATACTGAATATTACTTCGTCTTTATTTTTAAATAACCATGACGGCGCGATTGGTGCAGCGGTATAATGCTGCCTTTTGTGGTGAAGGGGGAAGTTCAAATCCCGGTAGGAGAAAATGTTTGTGTGATGAGTTAGAGTTTGTTTGAGGATGTTTCTATGTATATTATGTGTGTATTTACAAAATAAATGTTTACATGTAGTATATCAACCATCCAGTATCCGTAACACAAGCCTCGTTGCTTAGTTCGGAACTAGATGGCGCTGTGTAATAATGTCCAGAAATATTTATAATAATAATATACATTTGTAAACATACAAATACAAAATATTTACATATCACGAAATTTGCCGGCCGGGGCTAGCTCATGGGCGATGCGGTCAACGTTAACACTATGACTATCACTAATAGCGTTTCGCTAGGTACTGTTTGTTTATTGAACTTATTGCTTTTTTTTTTTTTTTTATTCTATACCTACTGTTTGTAGTGTGTGGTGTGAGTGAAAATGGGCATAAACCTTGATTATAAACATTTCAAAAGAAAGTTAATAAAAAAAAACGTTTTATGTAAAACGTCTTTTTGCGTTTTCTTACGATAAATAGGTAAAATGTATAAATTATGGGTTTCTGGGGAATATAACGTCAATTATTATAAATATATGTCCGGAGATATGTTATTTATATTATTATAAATATATGTATGTATATAACCAAAAACTTACCTTTTATGCACGGCACGTAGCGAAATTAGTGAAAGGCAATTTCAAATCTCAGAGTTCAGGTAAACAGAACACAGTCGTCACAAATGTAAAATCAAAGAGTCCAATAACACAAGCCAATGTCGTCACAAATGTAAAATCAAAGAGTCCAATAACACAAGCCAATGTCGTCACAAATGTAAATCACGGAGTCCAAGTGCATAAGCAAACGTCGTCGATAAATATAAGCAGAAGATCACGTCTGTTTACTAAGGGTAGCAAGACAGAAGTGCGGGATGAAAAAAATATGCGCCGACGCAAACAATTATGACCGTTGCGAAGTTTTAAACAATAATCAACCCGTATTCGCAAAGGCATACGGAACTTCATAGGCGAAGAGCCGACAAACAGCGCAAAAAATGGGTAAATCCCATTGTTTCCCATGGGCATGTTATGGGTGACAAATAAAGACACTTTTATTTACGGGACTCTTTTGATACATGTCGTTTTAGCAGAGTTTTTTTATGTTTTAGTTTTGTATCCTCTCGGGCACCATACGCCATACGCAATAGATTTTACATGATGCCTGTGCGGCATCATCCGCACGGAAACGGTTAATATCTGTAAAATAAAACTTTTCAGTCTTCCATTTATAATTCAGTTTTAAAATCTAATAGGAACTTTGTGCTTACTCCACTAATTCAGATTAGCCTTTATTAATCACATAATAATCATTCAATCTTATCACATGTACCTATCCAATGTACATTTCTATATTTGCTTACGTAGCTACAAAGAATTATAAAAACTGGCGTAAATACTAGGTATTAAATTTTTTCTTACCAAATCTTTGAGATCCCTTTTTTTATTTTCTTTTAACTCAAGTGGCTGCTCATACAACCTATCGATTATAATTTCATTGTAGCTTAACATTTTTTTACGTTTATTCCTCATATCAATCAGAGAAAACGTCTCATCAGAGTATGATGTTTTATAATATAAGTGAAACTTCTCCTCTTTGACAAACTTTATTGTTTTAATGTCATTCCACAATACTGATGTTTTATTTATATTTTCTCTATAATTATATGCCCACTGTTCTTGAAGTTTTTTGAGATCTAAGAACTCGTAATTAAGTTCTTTAACTATGAAAGGTTTACCAGATTTCCGTGCGCTTTTGATCAAGGTAGCAAATTGAACCGGGATGTAAATAGGCCCAGCTTTTACGTTTTTTTTAATTTCTTTTTCAATAAAGCTATGCACATTATCGGCTTCATTTTGAGTGTGTCCTTTTATTAGGTACTTATGGATAATACTTTCGATATTTTCAAAATGAGCGACCGCATATGAGTATAAGCTAGCAATTACTTTGTTTTTATTCTGGCCAGTGCAATTGTCAGAATAAAAGATTACATGTAACTTCTTACCTGCGTTGTTTCTGCTTAAGGTACTTAGGTAATCGAGAATACATGAGCCTATTTCATTGGCACCTCTTTGGCCCTGTGTTTCGTCCCAAAAATAACAGTAAACGTCTCCATAGGACTTTTTATCGTCTTCTCCATTTTTTAATTCTGTTATTGTGAAATCAAGACAGTTGATTTTGGAAGAATAGTAAAAATATTCAGGACTAGGACATAACATGACGGACTGTAGATCATAAATTGCGCAGATGTGGGTCTCGTCAATGTTATGACGGTCTATCCGTTTGTCTTTGCGACACAATTCTTTTTCTTCGTGGTGTTTATCATAGTCAGATTTAAGTAGTGTTTTAGTATGTTCTGGAGCAAGTTGATACGCAACACACGTTTCACATCTGTCTTTTTTTGGTTGAAAGAAACTTATGTTAAACTCTTTGTTAAAAGTGTTTAAGTATAACCAGTAGTCGCACTGCGGCAAGTTTTTTTCGTTTTGATCTTTATTGAAATCAGTCCAGAGGTCCCTGATGGTTTTGCTGTCAGATATGTATTCCCTACTAGTAGTTGCTCTTAAATAATGAGATTCGACTCTCGGTATCGACTCTATGTGATTCCTGATGCATTGTACCAGTTCAGGGTCTACCCTCTTTTTATTTTCATGCTTTCCTCTACCCTCAGGCTCTACGAAACCATGGCTGTTAGTTTTACTTTTAACAGTTCTAAGTTGTCTGTCCGATATGTCCAAAGTATTTATAAAAAACAATTTGCAGACCCGAATCCTGTTGCCATTTACCGTGAAAAAAAAATGCGTTGTTTGGCCGGCGAGGTATTTGAGCATTTGAGTACCTGTATCGAGGTTGCACTTCCATCATGCACGCCCTAATATAAGCACGTTTTAATTCTAAACTTGACAAACCCCAATAGTTTTTAAACAGTTCAGATCTCTCATTTTCATTAACGTTATCAAAACACTTAAGTCTACACTTACTTGTACAAGTTTCTTTTACGTGCCTAGCTGGAATGATTTTTTTAGATTTGGACAAAGACCTATACTTTTCTCTGGAGTTTCTTAAAGTTGTAGTTTTGTTTTGTATCCAGTTACCAGGGTTCCTTTTCCGCTTTCTACTTTTTGAGGGTGCTGGTTGAACTGAAGAATTTGAAGATGAAGAGCTAGAACTGGAAATACGTCTACTTCTTCTATTGTTGGAATGTTCCGCATGGTATGTTGGATCTGAGTCACTTAGATCCACATCACTTTCATTTGGGTTGATTGGCGACTGAGCGTAAGAACGTTGTTTAGCTGTTTGAGGCCTGAAATTACTGGTACTAGGGCCAGGAATAGCTGTATTTTCAAAATTATTCGTATTAGAACTACTTGAAGATGATGAAGTACTGCTACTACTTGAGGATGAAGATGAACTGCTGGTACTCGAACTTCTTGAATGCGGTCGGACGGTAGGTATGGTACCCGACGTCTTCTCAGTAGCTTCTGATTCATCATTTATTTCTTGATGAGCTCTTCCTATGTCCTGAAACATTAATAAGAATAATAAAATCAAAATATAAATACAAGGTCTCAAACATCACCCAAACGATTAGAGAATCACTTACATTCAAAGTATTTGGTTTGTTGATTGCGTTTAGGAGTATGTGATGTTCTTGGCCCTGACGTGGTGGTGTATTTTCGATGATGGAAGGACTAGATGGTATGTTTTCCTTGTCGATTTCACAAGCCACATTAGTGTTTTGCAAAATTATAGTACCCGAGGTCTTTTCGGTAGCTTCTGATTCATCATTAATTTCTTGACGAGCTCTTTCAATGTTCTAAAACATTAATAACAAGCCTCATTAGTATTCTACAAACAAGATCTTAATTTACAACCTTTCGGTACATAAGCGATAAGGATCATGAATAACCTCACCTAACCTAAATTAAAAATTTAGAAAACCCCCGACATGAAATGTAATTTTCCATTTTGTGGTGGCGGCCATCTTGGATTTGAAATTTTTCATAGTGTATAGTATTCTCCTAGCTAAGCCCTTTCATTTGATACCCATATTGAGGGAGTTGTGAAAAAATATTTAATTCGCATCTTGGACCGATTTTCATCAAACATAGCTAAGAACACTCCCGACTCATTCACCATTCAAATAAAAAAAACAAAATCGAAATCAATCCATCCGTTCGGGAGCTACGATGCCACAGACAGACACACACACACACACACAGACACGTCAAACTCATTGGTTTGTATGTTAGTTAGTGTAATTCTGAATAAGTGTCTCAGCATCTAATCCAGGAGGAACACCACCAAGAGCATACTTTGCAAATATATTGTAATTATCTGATATATAAGTCTTATGTTTTGCAGCATATTGCTTAATGACCTTTGTTATCATGGCATTTCTGATATTTTGATTGGTCACTCTCTTTGTAGCATGAATAACTGCAACTATAGCACATGCCATATCTGAAGATGGGAGGTATTGTCCACCGCTACATGTACTCTCATTAATGATTTTAATCACTTCAATTTGTTCCTTCCTTAACTCTAAAGCCATCCTAGGTATAGATTCCCTTGAGAATACAGCACCACATAATGGAGTCATCAATATAGATGCATCTTTTGAGAATGCATATGATATAGCTTTAGAAAAAGTAACTACTGATAGCAATGCTGCTTGTCTAAAAGTAATTATCATCTTATCACCATCTTCCATCTTTTTATAAATCATATCTCTAAAAGTGGTGACTATAACAACCTTAATATTAATTGCTCCTGCCTTACTATAAGGAAATCTAAACCTTATAGCCTTATCACCTTTACTCTTCTTTTCATTTCGTATGTAGGTTCCAAGTTCAAATAACATTTTAGCAGAGAATTCTAATGCATAAGATGCTTTGTTGTCTGACAACTCATCATTATAATCTTTACAATACTTATTAAATGTAGTCATAAGCAAGTTAAAATCAAATTCTACAGATGAGTATGTTTTAACAAATTCATCTGGTGTTACCCCAAATATAGTTATAACTTTTTTGATATCAGTGCTAAGGATAGATGCTGGTGTTGTTCCTGCAATATTAAATTCTTCACTAGTCACTTCCGTCTGAGCTAAGCTCAGCTTGGCTATGATTTCTGAGTTTGTCAAATCTGAAGCCATGATGACTGTTTAACCCTCTTTTAACTCTTGTTATAATATGCTTTATAACCTCAGCTGGAATGTTATGATGTGCAGATATAGTATGTGTCAATAATAACAGCTCAGGATCTGACTTCTCAGCTATTATATGAACACCTGATTTAACCCTATTAATACCTTCTACAAATATTTCTACCTTGTATCTGCCATTATCAAGTGATATTATTGGTTCTGGATATAATATTCCACAATTACAAAGCTTTAACTTGGCAGAATAAGCAATTCTATCTTGTATTACACACGAATACACTAATTTATTGTTTTCTAGGTGTAATAAAATAGTGTATCTGTTAAACATTAGAATCCCTGCGTGCTGCTGCTGCGATCGTTAAAACTTATAACACCGCGTCGTTTTTTCGTCGGGGGTTAAAAACAATTACTTAAAATCTGTTTAGCACATAAATACAACAAGATGTAAGTACAATCATAAATACGTATACTTAATTACCTCATTGTTCTGTTTGCCGTCCACCATTTGAAGAATTAAAGCACTCCTTTTCATTTTTAACTTTCGAGATAACCGACTCAATAGGATTCATAAAAATCTAAAAATAATAATAAAGTGTACTATTAATCAATATGTCAGTTGTAAAGCACATAGTAAAAATTTTAATCAGGCTTTTTTTGTAATAATACACTTAAAAATAATTTACTATAAAATTAAAAAGACCGGTTTCAAAATGAGTCTATGAGTTTAACTCATGCCTTAATAAATAAATGACCTAATTTGATTTATGTCAACTAAATTGCCAATATCAGAAATAAGAAAGCGACTTAAACCTATAATCGTCACTTTATGATTATAAATTGTAGCAAAACTTACCCCCACATATAAGCACAAAACAGACGCAAAACGTAATCGGTCACTACGGTACTAAACTTAACACGTCCTGTTACAAAAATCGTGGTGCAGTACTGATTGCGTCCTTTTCATTCGGGCGCGGGGAGAGGGAAGCGCTCAAAGGCAAAGAGACCGAAAATACCTCTATCCCGCTCTGACCATAAATGGCCTGTTTTTTATTATAAGATGTGAAAGAGTGTACTTTTTTGAGTCACTTTGTATATTTAACTCATTTTACCTAAATTTGGAAATAGGTCACTTTTATTCTCACCGTGCGAAGTGTCGTTTTAGCCGAGTTTTTGATGTTTTAGTTTTGTATCCCCTCGGGCACCATACGCAATAGATTTAGAGCGAGACCCCATTTGTATGTTGCGCTGCGTTGCGTCGTTTTCCATATATTTTTTATGACATGCCCCATTCTTATGGGGCATGTCATAAAAAATATGTTGCGTCGTCGCGCGCGACGTTTCAACGGATCCACGGACAAGAGACGAAGCGGGAGGGAGGGTGATGCGCTGCGTTGTCGGAGCTCCGCTGCTTCGACGGATTTCACACACACATTAAAAAAAAAAAAAAACCAACAACTCCCTATATTCCTGCATAAAGAACTGATCTTCACAATTTCTTAATGCTATCAAAAGAGATATCCAGAATCTTCTATGGTTTCTACGTTTGTTTCGGCGGTGGCGTAATAAAAGCAACAAAAGAACACGTTTGTACCTATCCATACCAAGGCTTAACTGAGACGCAGTTGCGACGGCGTGCATACCCTCTTGCGTTGCGTTGACGAAAAAAATAATTTGAATAAAAGTAGATAGGCATAGGTGTCACCTATGCCTATCTACTTTTATTCAAATTATTTTTTTACGGTCCCTGTGTCTGTTTTATGAAAAAGGATGCAGGTGAGTGATATAAGTGAAACAAGTAGGTACATAAAAGTATTTAAGTACTGTATTATCATAATCGAAGGTGCCGTTGTTCAATACTTATTAAAAAACGTTTCAATTATTTCTTAATCTTGCGAGGCCTGAGAGTAGTTTGATTCGGGTGATTGGATAGATTTTTTTTCTCTTCCTGAATCCAACGACGGCGGCAGTGAACTGGGACGTGACAGAGAAAAAAAAATATTAGTAAAATATTCCTGTTGATATTCCTGATGGTTGGTATAACTGCTTCGAGGGTAAGTAGGTTGGCTGTACCTGGTCATAGGTTCATAGTGGCTTTAGATCAAAAATCCATTACTAAGGAAATCATAAATAATCTGTCATTGTCGTCTTCGAGAATTGATTCACGTTGACTTCTTGAATTTATGCTTTCTTTCAAAACCGAAACAAGATCTTTTTCGAAATTATTGTCATCCTTTTTCTTTGATCTTGGTTGTCTTTGAGATACTGATTCGCGGGTGGGAGGGACTATATTTTCCGCATCATTTAAGTTCGATTCTGTTGTATTCGGTTCCACCGTATCATATATATTTAAATGAATAATTAGTCAAACTTACGGTTTTATTAGTGTCCGTCATTTTTTTAGGTTAGTAGTGGGACCGAAGTAATAAGCAATTTGGTCAGCTGATGTCCTCTATGAACTAAAAGAACTAATAGTACTAATAGAATTAATAAGGTGAACTAGTTTACTGATCGAATTGTACTAGTTCAGAGCGATCTCTTTAATGAATAGGCACAAGACTAGTACGTACAGTTCGCGCCAAACTTATTGTCCGGGTTGAAGTTGGCACGAGCTAACTTTAACCAGGCCGTAAAAATCGGAGAAAGAAAAATACTGGATTAAAATTATATAAATATATATAAAAAATATATATAAAAGTATACGATAATATATAATATTATAACTAAAGGTGGGGCAACAGAATCGGAGCATATAGATAAATAAAAGACGTTAATAGATTAATTATTTTTATTTTATAATATTATCTATTTATATTTAGTTCTTTTCCCCACACCTTTGCCTTTCGGCGTGGGGTAATGGGGTGCTGGTGGCGGCTCAGCTTGCTGAGGTGCTGGCGGATCTGCTTGCTGCGGGTCTGCCACATGCCGCAAGCACTGTCGCTTTGCCGGCGGCGTTTCTGGAGCCATGGCAGCCCGCAGCAAGCAGGACAGCTTGCTGACTCCTGACTGTGGCTCCAGCTGTAGCTCCAGCTGCGGCTCCAGCTGCGGTACCCAATCACTAGGATTGGTATCCTCGTCGTCATCCCTAACAATAAAGTTATAAAAATAAGACACGGTACCTATTCGTTATTTTGTAGGTAAGTATAGGACAAAATGTAAACTAAAAATTCGAAGTAGGCCTGTATTATAATGCTAACAAAAAAGGTCAACTTCCTATCTACGTAATTTATAAAACTGATCCTCTCACTGAATATTATAACTATTTTATTTACATAAATAATATTAATTATGTACTGGCACTTACATGTTTATTTTTCGTGAAGTTTTACTTTTTAATGTCAAAGTCAAAGTTTGGCGAGACCGCGAGATCACGCTAAATAAATTATCAATACTAATTCTATTTTTTTTTAATCTTTTTATTTTGCACAGGTACCTGAGAATAAAATACTGTTATATTTTATGGGTTTGTTTGAAATATAATTATTTATTATACTATTATATTATTCAATGAATGTATAAAAAGTTATGTCAAAACTCAAAAGTTTGCAACAAAGTTTTCAACTGTCAAACTTGATCGTGACTTCTTCATATTTCTTTCTTCCGTGAGTGCGCACGTGGAATTTAACTAACTTAAGGGAAAAACACTTTATTTATTAGAAAATTATTTATTTTAATAGTTCATTGAATTGGGGAGCTTTATATGAATCCCGATTTACCAATCAAAATTGGTCACACTAAACTTCTAAACCAGCTTACGAACATAATTTTTGTATAGTGTAAAGCACAGTACTTATAATTATAACAACATTCGGAGCAATTCCAAATATTTATTCGAGAGAATAAATCACCTGTATATTAAACACTTGATTTTTTCGCGAATTCAGGGTTGTTCCGAAAGTTAATATTATCATAAGTACAATGGCCACCTTAGGTAGATACTATATTATACATGACAAAACATAACCTAGAGTCTGGCCAACGAAAGCTGTCCAAGAAAAAAGGCGGGAATTTTAAAAAATCAAGAGCTGTTAACCCTGGCTATACACTGCATAAACGGAGTTGATACTATTTATTTTTCAGCAAGTACATTTTTTTCGAGTTGTAAACATTTTTTTTGTTAGCAACTGTTGTTGAAATTTTCGAATGTATTATGAAGAATATCAAATAAAAGATTACTTTTAATTCTGTCTTTTTATTATTTTCAAATAATCAATTATTTATGTACAGTCGAGGACCCCGAGAAGCCGTACAAATATAGGAGCTATGAGTCATAGTTAAAATCGGATTCCAAAAACTCTACACCTGATATTGAATCAGCTTCATTGCTTTCTTCGCTGCTACTGTCCCCAACATGTATTATGAATGGTTCAAGTTCGTTTTCAGTAATACGGTCCCTTAATTTGTACTGATTTTCCACATTTAGTACATGATCAGTGTACTTCTTCCAGTCATCAGCAGTTATGGATAGAAAACATGCTTTTATTAAATTTTGCATTTCAGACCCTGGTATTCCTATATTTTTGCTTGCTACTTTTCTCTTCGCTTGACTCCATACAAGCTCAATAGCATTGAGGTCGCAATGATACGGTGGCAGCAACAAAATTTCGTGATTGTGGATATGACTGTGTTTTCTTAGAAGCACTTCTGCTTCGTAAACAACGGCAGGTGTATTATCTTTCACCAAACACATTAATTCAGCTTTGGTGTGATATTCTTCAAAATGAATATTATTTTCTTGAAGCCATATTCGGAGATTAGCTTTAGAATCAGACATAGTAGGGGGTTTGTTTACTTGTTTCACATGGTAACTTGCATTGTCCATCACGATTACACTAGGTTTAGTGAGATTAGGTATCAACATTTCCTCAAACCATTTCATAAAGTTGGTAGCATTCATATCATCATGGTAGTCAGCTGATTTGGATTTTGTGCTGAATACCAATAATGCACCTGGCACAAATCCTTCCTCCGATCCGGCATGCACAATAATATGTCTTTTTCCTGATGATATATTAGTAGTGACACCGCTAGTTGAAGGTCCCTGCCATGATTTTTTAACTTTATAGTTCTGATGTACATATGTCTCATCAAGGTAAATAATATGTTTACCTTCTAGCCTCTTTTTATGTATTGTCCTCAAGAATCTATGTCTCCATGCCGCAATTTCATATTTTTCTGTAAGTAAAACCCGTTCATTTTTATTGTTTTGAAACTCAAACCCGTTCTTGTGTAAAAAATTTCTAAGGGTTTCACGGCATCCCTTAAATTCAATTGCTTCCCTCATCTCATTGTGCAGGCTTCTCAGTGTTGGGACTTGTTTTCTAATTCCATAAAATTCGTTTATTTTGTTTCTTATAGCTGAAATATCAAAATTATCCAAATTGGAAACTGTTGCTGAATGTGGACGATTTTTCCCTGGAGTAATCCACTGTCCTTGATTTTTAGACCCTTCAATTTTAATTCTTCTTAGAGTCTTCACACTGACATCTGAAGATAACAAATACAATAAATTATGTAAGTAATAGTATATTATTAATTATCAGTCATTAAAGTCAAAAACCATAATAATATACAAAGACATTATTACAAAACCATAATATTATATTATTTAATTTAGCCATCCATACATTGTCATAAATTTATATAACTCTTCGAAGTAACTGTTAAAATCTATAATTTCTAAAGTAATACCTGTCATTGAAGATATCTTTTCTAAATAATGTGTTTCAGAAGTCGCCATTTCATTTTTTTCGAGAGTTTTCAATTTCTTTACTGCTTCCACAATTTTAAGGTTTGTCTCCTCGTTGTTAATACTTCCTGAAAAGTAGATACACCATGAAAAATATTGCGATTTGTCTTAAATAGTCTAAAAGTATCAAAATGTTTCATTAGAAATTCAATAAACTAACCTGAAAGTGAAAGGATTGAATCCAGTCGTAGTATTTTCTCTGCAGATTTCTGATTAAAATCACTTTTTATGTCTTTATATTTGTCAATCATAGTAAATAGAAGCTTCCTCGTCGAACTTTTAATTGATCTCGGCATTATTTTAAACAAAATCAATGAAAATATGATGCACATAAACCAACGTAAACAGAAGATGACTCAAGTACGAAACGTCAAAGTGTCAATTTTGACAGTCTTTAATTATTGCCATATCAAAACTTCTGAAAATAATACGTGGACAGCTTTCGTTGGCCAGACTCTACATTCCTCCTCTCTCCTACATTGCCGTGCCCGACAGGGTCCACGATTGATACTTTTATATTTATTTTTTAACACTTGTTAACATTGTGGAGTGCAATCAACGAATTGAGTATTGAGTATAGGTTTACGCTGTACCAAAACTATCCTCATATTTACTAGAAGAGAAGTTTAATGTGACCAATATGGGAACTCATATAGAGCTCCCATTATTTTAACACCTGGCTGTCGCGTAACCCGCGTGGGTGACAGGCGTCGCCGCTAGCCACAGCTGCGCGCCACCTTTCCTCGAGGGCAGCCAGCTCGTGGGTTGATAGCGCTGGATGCCGCTCGAACACCTCCGGCAGTGCCAGGCGCCTATAAAGGCGCAACTGGTTTGCACGGAGGCTTTGCCGCAGCTGGACAGCACGGACGGTTCCGCGCCGCACCACGGCGGGTTCCCCCGGATCACCTGGTGAGGCCTCTCGCGCAACCTCAACAGGCACCGGCGCCGCCGTCACTGCAGGTCCCTCCTGCGACTCCTCAATGAGCGGCGTGCGCTCATCGTCTTCGCGGAAACTACAGTGTTATAAGAAATACCATAGCTATTTCAAAAAAACCTGTTCTTAATTTAAAATAAAATTTTATTTTTTTCGTTTTATTTTATTTAATTAATAAAATAAAAAATCTAGCCCGTATCCAAGTTAGCCTAAAAACCACTAGCTTTTTCGCCACCACACGGGCGGTCAACAACCGAGGCCTACGGTACTACCTATTTATTACTTGTATTCGAGCGGCCCCGCCCGCTCGAGTCGGCGCGGCGCGGGCGCGCAGTAGCGCTGTGAAGATTAAATGCGCACCGTCCGCTATTCAATTATCTAACCTATGCATTTGTAATAAGGTGCAATTTTCCCTTCATACTTTTATGATGCTTTCAGGCGTATTTAAAAAAATGCAATCAGCGTACGAAAATTAACAAATAATCAACATGAGAAATAACTTACAGTACTTATTTACAATCTCTTACTTATAAATACTTCAGCAATTGTTCGGAATGAAGTCCATTTCTTTTCATACACTCTTGCTCGTTTGATAACGTTTCTTCCGAGTCTTATAAGCACTGCACTGTCACTTTTTACGGCGTCAAATGCACTAATTATGTTTGTCTTTAACCCCGTAACCGAGGGATGCTCTCGGCTTCGTAAAGTCTACGTGCTTCGTAGAGACTCTCACCACTTTGAATGTACGTACACTCGCACCATCTCATAATATTCGCGGTTACTGTACATTTTAAATAACACCCGAGCGCGGATTACGTAAAAAATTGTCGCGAGCGCAATTACCGACACACGTGCGCTCGCGTCACAGGTTTTCGGAAACTGTTTACTTCCGGAGTTCCGGTATGCCCGTGGCCCGCCCCCTGCCACCCGCCCGCCGCTCCTAGTATTTCTACCCCGTGCGCCCGCGTAGCCTGCGCTGGGTAGTGTGTGTGTGTGTGTGTGTGCGTGATAGTGAAACGTTTTCACACACTTATCTAAGTAAAGATGCCTACGAGTGTACGGCCGACGGGGGCACTTACCTTAAGGTCATTCACTTTTTAGGCGCTCTATCGTTTTAGAATATTTCGGACATTACGACAAAATAACGAAAAAAAAAATTTTTTTTTTCTTCACCAATGTGTTCGGTTCCTGATTCTGATTCATAAGATCGAAAATAGCTAAGGTATTTCCTATAACACTGTATAATGACAAAAATAACTATAATCATACAATAGAAAAGCAATTTGGTATAGGTAGGGTTGCCATTTCTAAAATTTGGTAATTAGGACAAGAAGCATGAAAACCCCGGATTTTGGAGATTAGAACCTGGACATGGACGGGGCGCATGGAGACCAGGGAGAAAACCTGTAAGCGTGGGCTTCAAATGAAACCCCACCAGGACTCTCCCCGGACACCCTTTAAACTAGGATAAATCCGGGGAAACCCGGATGGACGGCAACACTAGATATAGGTTGTGGAGGGACGGGGAGTGTTGTCCCTCGCACCAAAGGGAGGATCCTCCGGCCAGGCGGTGTTATGCCTGGCGGGCCACTGCCCGACGGTTGATGTCGGGCGGTTGTATACAGGGTGTTTGGTAGAACGTTGAACATACGAAAATGGTGGTTAGTTGGGGTCATCTGCTACCCACTTGGCCCAAATAATTTGACCGTGGCCACACCATTTTTTTTTACTTTTTTTAATTTCACAGAAAATTACCAGTTTTTTTTTTAACTTTAAATTCGAATATCTTTACTTGTGACGGGTAAAACAGGCAGGATGTTGTTTTGTATTCATGTCTAATTGTAGCAGACTCTCATAAAATTATTGTTTGGTACAGATGTTAATGGGAAAAAAAAGTTATGAGTCTTTAAAGGTACAAAAAGATGTAAAAAAATACATTTACCCGTCACAAGTAAAGATATTCGAATTTAAAGTAAAAAGAAACTGGTAATTTTCTGTGAAATTAAAAAAAGTAAAAAAAAAAAACGGTGCGGCCAAGGTCAAATAATTTGGGCCAAGTGGGTAGCAGATGACCCCAACTAACCACCATTTTCGTATGTTCAACGTTCTACCAAACACCCTGTATATGCAAGTTGCACGGTAAACTTTGCTTGCGCGATTCAGGACTTGTTGCTTCTTACGTACAAGTTCTTATGTAGCTCGATAGATGTCGCTACAAGGTAATTAAAATTATTGTGATTAGTTGTCAAAATCCAAATGAAAAATCTGACATCTCACACAAAGTATACTCTCATAGCTGTATATTCTCTATATAATATTAATTAAACTCACTCACTTACCATTGTGACAAGGGTTCCACAACCCAGTTGCCTGACCCACACCCCGGCTGCATTGCTCCAGAATTCTAAAATATAAGGACATGCATTTTGATTTATTTACAAGGTAGCTATAACATACTTAACAAATGCATCATCATAGCCAAAATATACCAATCAATATTTTTAGTTATATGTAAAATAAAAGGTGTTTCCCAAAAACAAGCACAATCATTGTTATATTGCCCATAGGTCCCATAGCCTTAAAAATATGCCAAGGTAGCGGCCACACCGTTTTTATGGTTAGTACTTGAATAATATTAAAGTAGAAATATTACAGGCATCAAGCTTTCCCACACACACGCATACACACACTTACAAAACAGTGGTAAGAAATTCCTTAGAAGTCCTAGGAATATGCCATAGCAGCATGACGAGACGAGTCTGTAAATCATAATAGGTACATACTTCAATCTGCATTTTTACCACATTAGGTAGTTAAAATTTTTCAACAAATCACTTACATTCCAATAAGGTTGCCCATTTCTTTCTTTTTTTTATTTCTGAAACAAACAAAAATACTGTTTAGAGGTAGGTACGTAACCAACCATTTATTAATAACTTAAAGAAATTTGCAATTGATACTCACATTGATTTAAGGAACATCAGGTGTTGAAAATATACATAGGGAGATTTACGTTTCGCTGCGGCGCCACTTTTAGCGCCTTTGACACGTCGTAGCTCCCTGAGGAATGATTCCCTTATATTTTTCCATTTTTTTGGTGTGACTTACCTGGAAATGAAAAAAAAGTTATCATAACTTGTTTGTTGGTTCCAGATACCTAGCATCTGGATGCTCCTTCCGAGAACTAAGTCATTCATTTCGCATTGGACACACAACTGTTCGAGAAATTGTACTTGAGGTTTGCGTCGCCATATGGCAAAATATAAAAGACATTGCCTTTCCACAACTCGATAGAGACAAATGACTAGAAATAAGTGAAGGATTTATGAACAGTTCGCAATTTCCTAACTGTACTGGAGCTGTGGACGGAAAGCATATAATGGCCGGGATACACGAGGCTAGTTTTTCAAGCTAGGGTAGCAAGCTAGTTCTATTTTAAAACTGTGTCGGCTAGCTGACCTGGCTTGGAATATGCTAGTTCTGTTTACATGAGGCTATATTATTTTAAGCTAGTATCATTGCTGTGACCAAGGTGACCACACGTCCAAAATGAACTGCACGCGAAAAAAAAACACTATTCGACTGAAACAGTTACTTCGAAAACTGTGCCAATTCGCACTAGACGAACTAGAAGATGAATTACAAAAACGGGTGTGGACAAGACCGTGGATTTTAAGGAGAGAAGAACGTGGATCATCTGCTTTACTTTTGGAAGAATTTCGCAACGAAGATTTAGGCGAATATAAGAGTATTTTGCGAATGACGCCTGATTTGTTTGATATTCTGTTGAGTCTTGTGACGCCAAAAATACAACGAATGGATACAATTATGAGAGAGTCCCTACCAGCAAAAGTAAAACTGGAGATCACACTAGATTTTCTATCGTCCGGCATTAGTTACAGGAGGCTCAGTCACTTTTATCGAGTGGCAAGATGTTCCATATCAAAATTTATACCAGAAGTCTGTGTTGAAATCTACAAGGCATTGAAAAAATACATTGAGGTTTGTATTACGTTTATTATACCTAATATCAAGCATCATCATTAGACAAGTAACACGTAAGCAAAATGAAAATTCTTATTCAAAGAGGCCAATCGGCATAATTAAGCATTTTTGAATGCTGTGGTAATCATATCAAATTCATCCGCAGAAGCTTGTTGTGCGTCATATTCGGTTGTTGTAAAATTCGTGTTATTTTGAACTGTTTGTATACTACTACCAATTGTCGTGTTTGAAGAGTCTTCGTGACTAGGTGTCTGGTAAGAAAATGTTGTATTACTCAAATTTAAATCTGCCATTCGACAACGAGATAATACACTATTGATTCCGTCCCGAGCAATAATAGCCTGTAGAGGTGATAATATTTTAAGTTGGCTAGCTACAAATGCTCCTAAAATATCATTCTCATTTTGTTGTGACACTGAACCACATGTGGGTGCACTATTTAAATCATTCGTGATCGACCGAATTTCGTTGACCAATGTTGCTACTTGGGTAATTTTTTTCTTTTTTGGAGCTGGTGCACTAGATATTTCGGTAGACAGTTTTGCCGATGGTGCTGTAGTTTTTGCGGATATTGCCTCAGACTCGTTGCGTTGCATCATATCATTTGATGTAGTCGTAGATGGTTGTGTTGATAAATCAGAATGTTCAACATTATCATCATTGTTAACGTTATCAATATTCTCTTTATTGTTGTCAATAATATCACCAGTATTTTCAGTATTGGTTTGTTCTTCTGATTCTTGACTGTCCTAAAAGAAAATAACAATCATTTGACTTATTATATAAACAACATATTTTTATTTTTTAATTATTTATATATTTTTACAGGTCCCGACTAATGATGAAGACTGGAGGAAAATAGAAAATGGATTTAAAAACAGATGGAACTTTCCATTTTGCTACGGTGCCATTGATGGCAAGCATATTCAAGTTGTAGCACCTGGTAACAGTGGAACTATGTATTTCAAATATAAAAAAGTATTCAGTATTGTACCACATGGTGGAGTCATTGTTGCTGATGCCGCATTTCCTTTAAAACCGTACCTTTTAAAACCTTATCCAGGTGACAATTTAGAATGGTCCCAGAAAGTCTTCAATTACCGACTATCTAGAGCCAGACGTGTAGTGGAGAATGCCTTTGGGATATTGGCTAGCCGATTTCGCGTATTTCAAAAACCAATAGCAGCTAACGTAAATACAGTGGATAAAGTTGTATTAGCAACATGTGCTTTGCATAATTGGTTGAGAAGTGAAAATCGAAAAACTTATATAACCAGCTCTGATATAGACCGTGAAGATATCGAAACAGGAAATGTCTATTCTGGTTCCTGTAGAACAGAAACTAGAGGTTTACAAAGTTTATGTCACCAAGGAAGTAACCATTCTTCGGTTTCAGCAATCCAGAAACGAGAAACCCTTAAGAACTACTTTAACAATGAAGGTGCTGTGCCTTGGCAATCGAGAATGATTTCATAATTACTGTAAGTCTTCTGAATGTTGGGATCTTAATACAAATGTAGTAAAAACCAATTTTATACTTTAAACGGACAGACAGACTGACGGATCATAGACACGCACACACACACGCGGTACTTTTTTTAATTAGGTACCTACTTAAATATAAAAGAAAAATGTAGGTACCTACTTCTAAAAGTAATTGTATGTACCTACATTTTTCTTTTATATTCATATGTAAATATTTTTTACAGCGGTGACACCATTGCATTGTTTACATTAATATTTTCTTATTCGAAACTTAAAACTATATAACAACTGGACTTTGGATGTGCCAGTATCACTGAAGCCGGTTGGAAGCGACTTGGAGCTGAACGTAGAGGGAATTGGAAGTGTTCGCTATGCAAAGCGCCATCCCCAGTCCCTACACCTAGTAAGGAGCAAGTAACGCTTGAAGGTGTCATGAAGGAAATTCAAGATTTGAAGCTAAAATTAACAGGACTACCCATGGTGTTTGAAGATATCAAATGCATCAGAGCAGAGCTTGGAGACCTAAAATCATCGTGCGAGTTTGCTAGTAACAAAATCGACGAATTTACTTCTAGATTAGCATGCGCAGAGCAAAAGGTAGAAGATCTTGAGATAAAGTATATAGCTCTGGAGTCCAGTCTCAACGATGTGAAGCTTCAGGTATCAAATAATGATCACAGGTCACGTTTAAATAACGTCGAAATTAAGGGTGTACCTCAAAAGAAAGATGAGAATCTGTTCAACATTGTAGACACAATTGGCGTGAAGGTTGGTTATCAAATTCCTAAGACACAAATAAACTATATATCTAGAGTTCCCTCGTTTAACACCAAAGAGAAGTCTATTATAGTCGGCTTTATAAATCGCTACGTCAAGGAGGACTTCATAGCATCTGCACGGGCGTTGAAAACTTTGAAAGCTCAAGATCTAGGCTTCCAGGACTCAACAGCGCAAGTATACGTTAATGACCATCTAAATGCGGAATCTAAATTACTATTAAATAAAACAAGAGAAATTGCTAAATTAAAGAACTTCAGTTATGTTTGGGTTAAGTATGGTAAAATACATGTTCGTAAAAATGAAACTTCCCGCTCATTTATCGTAAGCAAGCTTCAAGATTTAAACAAGATTGCTTAAAATTTTGCATATTTATTTCCCTAAAAAGTTACATCTTGAATTTAGCTTATGTTATTATACTGAACATAATATATGTCGTGGATTACGATACGAACGATAGCTAAGCAAGCACTTTCAATGGAGTACTGTAGTAGTGAAATAAGGGTAAACACCGTGACGTCATTGTTAATGACGGCGCGTGGGCAGAGTTGTGTGAAGGGAAGTGATGGGATGAGGTCAGTCTGGTGCGAGTAAGGAACCGATACGCTCCCTTGACACGAAACTGTCGGTTTGCCTAGGTCTAGAAGATAAGAAACCTCTATCGGACTAATTACTATCCTAATCGTTGTGAAAGTGAAACACTCGGTGCCGGGATCTGTGTATTTATTGTAATACAGTGTTATATAGCGTTTAGCTAAGTCAAGATGATGACGACGTTATCGCTCAGCCATCCCTGACCCCGTCATCAGAAGTGGGATCTGGATCTGACTCCCACTGACGCACGATGATTGAGGTACCGTAACGGAATATGAGACAGTTAAATGGAATATCCAGATTCAGATCTACGAACTTAGTGCACTACGGTTAAGTTGAGCATTAGAGTTGATTTGTGTACCGTTCGATTGTCATTGAATTGGGCGACTTGCTCGTCATAGAAGTTGATAAAGCTCTAAAAGGCAGCGCCTCATAAAGGCTATCGCAAATTTCAGATGTAGATATGACGTGGCACGTCTTTTGTGATCTATTTCTCGCATATTAGGACTCGATAGAATGAGACTTGCATCATCAGGCAAACCAAAGGAGAGTGAATGCTTTGCAGAATAATAAGTACCCGTTTGATGACATTTCTTTGTGTAAATAGAGGGGAGGGCTCGTGGCCATGTTGTGGCTGCGCTGGTAAGCCGATCTGCGGGATTGAGCTGCGCTTGCCGCGGTCAGTCTGTGGATGGGTGACCATTCTTAACATATCGAGACGGGGCACCGTGCCTCGGAGAGCACGTAAAGCCGTCGGTCCCGGTTGTCATACGAACACCTATGACAGTCGTTAGTGGTAGTCAGAAGCCTAAGAAGCCTGACAACCAGTCTTTCCTTCGAATATTGGTATTGCCTAGAGATTGGGTTGCGGAGGTCTGATGGCATTCCCTCCGTGTAAAATACTGATCCGTGATCTGATCCGTGTAAAATACTGAGCCACATCCTGGTTAGACTGGAAGCCGACCCCAGTATGGTTGGGAAAAGGCTAGGTAGAAGCTTTGTGTAAATGGAAGGAATTAGACCTCAAAGAAATCGCAGTTTTGTACGTATTGTCAACTAGTTCGATAAGTGCCTGCACCGCCTAGCACTTACAAATGACGTCATTACGCAAAACTGTAAAAATGTGAAAAGGTCTTTGAATAGCATTAAATAACTGTGTAGATCTTATGACAATAGCTTTGTAAGAGACATAGTTGCTGCCAGAAGAGATATCATAATATCTTAGCGCCGTTAACGACAACTTTCTTGTCACAGCTGTTGACACGACTGCAGGTATATTATGCGGAAGACCTTACTTACGGAGGTGTCGCTCTTTTTAGAAGGAGTAAAGAAATGTGTCAGTGTAACATTGCAATAACCCTCGTGTGTGTGTAATAAAAATAGCGATTTAGAGAGATACATATTATTGTGATGAGCAGAAGTGCCTACTGCTTGATTTAATAGTTTACCGGAATGTACAGACTTTGTCGGTACGGTGTGTGCTGTAGTAGACGAATGTAGTGTAGAGTCGGTATTTGTTTTGGTTTATTTTAAATGCGCACCTAATACATTGTTCATGAATGAGTTATTGAGCTTTTGTGATAAAAATAAAAGATTAGTGTTGAGATAGACAGGCTGGGATTAACAAGTGATATTCACCCCATTATGAGCGAAGCTCATTGCTTCAAGCGGTGACTAGATCACTGTATAGTCACGTAGTCTGAACTAGTCTGCTTAAAGTTCCGTAATTGATGATTGTGTAGATAACGATGTGATCATTACCCCATGATATTGTAATGAAATGAAGGCGTGTGCAAGTCTGAACGGAAAACAGTAACGAAACAATGAATCGTCTGAAACGATTGACAAATTAAATTTAATAAGTTTCAAATATCAACTAACGTCGCGGCAAACCGGAACACAAAGCGCTCTCTTGTTGTTTGAAACCCGGTATTCCGAATATAAATAAAGGGGAATCGACACTAATTACGACATATTGAGTCAAAGAAGTGATTTGTTCCCTTTGTGGTGAGAATGAACACAGCACTTTATTGTGAACGCGGCAGTGTTAGTGTCGGGAATGTTATAAGTGCTACAGGATACCGCGGCGGTCCGAGAGGCGGCGGCGGCGGTGCTTAGATATCACGAAGAAGTGAGTGACGCGTAGATGTTTACTGTAATAGGTAACTAGTGTTTGCGGGCAGTTACAACAATTTGGTGAGTCGTACAATTTTTGTTTTGATTTCGGTGCTGAGTGTTTCCTAGTCAAACAAAGTTGGATTATCAGTACAATTAACTTTTTTGAGATTGTAGACTATCTAATTGAAGGCGATTGTTGTCTTTTGAAAGCTTTATTTGGATATAGAACTAATAATTTTGCACTTGATCGTATGCGAAAGATGCCTCTTAGCATTGTTGTTGTTGAATTAGAGTTGTCTGAAGGAGAAGACATTGTGGAAAGTACCACTGAGCAGAACACATACCATGGCTATTGGTCGCACTGCACGCACTAATCTGTAGTCGTAACTGCAATGCACTTGTGAATTGTTCAGGGCGCGATGCGCAGTTAGTGGTGTGGCGGGGACCTGGGTCTCGGAGGAGACTATTGTGGTGCTGGTCATGTAATGACCCGAAAGTTTTGTATTGTATTGGAGAAGTGGTCGTATCACATGAAGTGATGACGATATGGGTGGCAAAGAGTTGTCACTAGAGAGGTGGTCGTATCACAAGAAGTGATGACGATATGGGTGGCAAAGGGTTGTCACTAGCTGCTGAAGCAGCCGGGCCATGATGGTGTATGTGATCTAATTGTGTGTGTTTAGTGCATTGATTGTAATGTTGATATAGCGGTTTAGAGGCACCTTTCAATATGATTTGGGCAAATGATATTCTTGTGACGTGAATTTATGGTCAGGTTGGCCGAGGGTGAACTGTGACTTGGAAGTTGATGGATTGGTTGCAGATATACACGAGGACGTGTATCTTGTCAGGTTGGCCGTGTCGTGGATTACGATACGAACGATAGCTAAGCAAGCACTTTCAATGGAGTACTGTAGTAGTGAAATAAGGGTAAACACCGTGACGTCATTGTTAATGACGGCGCGTGGGCAGAGTTGTGTGAAGGGAAGTGATGGGATGAGGTCAGTCTGGTGCGAGTAAGGAACCGATACGCTCCCTTGACACGAAACTGTCGGTTTGCCTAGGTCTAGAAGATAAGAAACCTCTATCGGACTAATTACTATCCTAATCGTTGTGAAAGTGAAACACTCGGTGCCGGGATCTGTGTATTTATTGTAATACAGTGTTATATAGCGTTTAGCTAAGTCAAGATGATGACGACGTTATCGCTCAGCCATCCCTGACGCCGTCATATATTATAAGATTCTTTGTTATTATAAAGCATTTAATGTAACGTTCTATGTTGACATTAGATTAAGTATCCCTTCCGTAAGGAATGCGCTAAAGCACCGCACTCATACTTGGACCCGTAGGCCTGTTCCACGCTTAGTAAAAAATCAACCACATACTATTATCTCGCTCGCTCTACAGTATATAGCATCTATTCTTCTTTGTCGGAGATGGAAGCTTGCGCTTACGCCTAATAATTCATTTTGCTCAAACCTTATTTATTTTATTAACTATTCACTTGTTAAATTATCAGTTTACCCACGCACCTTTATTTATGAATCTAGTAGCTATAATTTGCCGTCGTGTTTTATGTTTTTTTCTATTATGTGTTTATCATCACAATACCGCAATGGCTAACAATAGTTTAATTATGTGTCGCAATGGTGACCTGAAGATTTTCTATCAAAACGTCCGGGGACTTCGTTCCAAAACAACGACCTTTTATAGGAATTTATGTCTCAGTTCATATGATTTAGTTGTTTTAACGGAAACCTGGTTGACCAATAGTGTGTGTGATTCTGAGCTGTTCGACAATCGATACATAGTGTGGCGGCGAGATAGGGACTATGAACGTACTAATCAGACCCGTGGCGGTGGGGTACTTATTGCAATACATAAAGAAATATCGTCTAACATACAATCGAATTTTGCATCGACAGCGGAAGATTTATGGCTAGCCTTACCTCTTAGTCATATAGACAGCGGAACAAAAGGTAATATGTTTTTATGTGTCCTTTATCTTTGTAAACAAAATCTAGGTTTATCTTTTTCTTTACAGTTACAAAATTTCTTATCCAAATTAGACGACATTGTAATGAATAATCCAGACGACAGATATTTAATCATTGGTGATTTTAATTTAAGTGGAATATTATGGAAACAAAGTGACGTCGATCACATATTGTTACCGAGTAATGTAAATACCGTAGATGAGTATTCTTTGGTTGACGCGTTAAATACGCACAACCTGTTTCAATATAATCATGTAACTAACAACTATGGCAGGACATTGGATCTTGTTTTATCTAATAATCATGTAACCGTATCTGAATGTGTTGACCCTTTAGTACCTATTGATCCACACCACAAAGCACTTGCAATCAGAGTTAAAGCTCGCGGATTATCTTACCTTAATCATGCGGCGCGTTCTTGTTTAAATTTTGGTAAAGGTGACTATGCAAGTATTAATTCGCAAATTAAAAAAATTGACTGGTATAGTGTCATTTGTAGCAGGTCTTTAGACGATTCTGTTGACTTTTTTTATACGTATATTAATAACTTAATTCATAAATACATACCAGTAAGAAAAACAAACCACAATAATATTTTTCCTATATGGTACACACTAGCCCTAAAAAAATGCATAAAAGAGAAATACAAATATTTAGGAAAATTTAAAAAATACGGCAATAGGTCTGATTTTGAGACATTTAAATTGCTTAGGTCGAGGGCAAAGAAACTAGAATCAGAATGTTTCCAAAAATATATTTCTTCTGTCGAAGAATCTATTAAGAATAATCCCAGATATTTTTGGACATTTGTGAAAAACCGGAAATCATCATTGAGTATTCCTGGATCAGTAAAATATGGAGATATAGAAGCAAGCACTGGTGAATCAATATGTAATATTTTTTCAGACTATTTTCATTCAACTTTTTTGCAACCTTCACAACTATCGACGGCTGTCATTGATTCTGCGTATAATACTTCTCTCTCCGATATATCCAACATTTCCATAAGTGCCACAGATATATTAAAGATATTAAAAACACTAGATCTAAATAAGTCGGCGGGACCCGATCAACTACCCCCTTTCTTCTTATCTCAATGTTGCGACTCACTATCCGTACCTGTAGCATTACTTTTTTCAAAATCATTGTCTGATTGTACCGTGCCTTCTATATGGAAGTCTGCTTTTATTACCCCAATTCACAAAAAAGGAACTAAGACAGATGTAACAAACTACAGACCTATCTCTAAATTATGTGTTTTGGCTAAAGTATTTGAAAAAATTGTTTACAACCAGGTATATGCGGGACTAAAAAATAGTTTCAATGATTTCCAGCATGGTTTCTTGAAAGGTCGTTCAACAGCTTCTAACCTTATTCTTCTGAATGATTACGTTTCTGACGCGATGAGCAAGGGTAAGCAGGTCGATGTCATTTATACAGATTATTCGAAATGTTTTGACAGAATTGACCACGTAATTCTAATTAACAAACTGCAACAGATTGGTATAAGAGGAGACTTGCTAAGGTGGTTCTCATCCTATATCTCAAATCGGTGTCAAGCTGTCGTAATTAATAATTACATTTCCAGCTGGGTTGAGGTGCCTAGCGGTGTGCCTCAGGGCTCACTTTTGGGTCCTTTGCTCTTCGTAATCTTCATAAATGACATCGATATCTGTTTTCATAATTCACAGTTGTTATGTTTCGCAGATGATATGAAGTTATTTGGGAAGGTTTCAACAAATGTTGATTCTCACTTACTTCAAAGTGACTTAAATAGATTGGATGATTACTGCACTATAAATAAGCTAGACTTGAATCCAACTAAGTGCTCAGTAGTCACTTTTAGTAGGAAGATCAATACTGTGTCATCCGACTATTTTATCAAAGGGCAGAAAATTCAGAGATGCTGTAATGTACGAGATCTTGGTGTAATTCACGACAGTAAGCTGCTATTTCATGACCACATAGATAGCGTTATTGCTAAAGCTTCTCAATCGTTGGGATTTGTGATGCGGATGTCTAAAAACTTTAAAAATGCTAAAACTTTTAAAATCTTGTACTGCACATTCGTACGTAGCATACTTGAATATGCCAGTCAGGTTTGGAACCCCCGTTATGACATATATAAATCCCGAATAGAAAATGTACAACGTAAATTTATTAGATACATGTGTTATCGCTTAAAACTTAATTACACCCATGACGATTATTTTAAGGTTTGTGCCAAGTTTCACATCCTGCCCTTGGCAAGACGTCGAGAGATAGCTGATGTTACTTATATTTTAAAGTTAATTAGTGGTCTAATAGATTGCCCTAATCTTCTATCTCAAATAGCATTCAATGTGCCAAGAACATCGGCAAGGCATTACAACCCCATTCATCTTCCCTTGGTGTCCACTAACTATCGCCAGAATGCGTTTCTGTGGCGAGCGAGTAGTATTTTGAATGAATATTGTGTTAATAATAATACTATATAATACAAGGATTTAAAATTTTTAAAAACAATGTTATTGTTGAAGAAGTGGCCATTGTAAGTCATTCACAAACATTCTTGGTAAAACCACCATATTCGTTCCATTACTTGACTAAAGAGGAAAAGAAGCAAGTGAGATGGTTGGAAAAAAATCAAGGAATTTACTGGAGTGAAGGCTACATAGACTATAACAAGTTTAAACGTGTCATAGTGCCATAATATCGAAAATAAAAATAAAATTACAAAGGGTTTGGAAAAGATAAAGTGGATTAAAGACTTATGTGCGAACTTTTCAGACTTAAAAAATAAATATTGTAAAAATAAAACTAATTTTAATTGTGTGAATCATAAATTGAATTGTGCACTAAATAATGCTGTGTGTATAAAAAAATGTTTTTTCCATAATAATTTGTCGGTTTTCAAATTATTTTGTTGTTGTTAAGCTACACTTAATAAAAATATCCGTATAATACTTATGATTTTTATTTAAACCTATTACATTATAAATTAACTGTAGTATATATTCAATTTGAGGTAAATACAATAATTGTAAATGAATATGTATTGAAAAAAATGACCTGGAAATCTAGTCTTATTTTGCAGTTAATTTAAAATTTGAATTTATTAATACATTTAAAATAAAACTTAAAAAATTAAATTAAAATGTATTTTTTCAGCCATCTTCTTTTTCATTAGTTGTTTTTCTTGTCTCTCTTTCATTCTTTTATTTTTCTCTTCTTCCTTCTGTTTTTTTTCGTTTTCCTTCTTCGTCATATATGCTCTCCATGTTTCACCAGTAATTGCTGAAGGAATCCGTTCTTTAGTACGCCTTTTTTTTCGTATCTGGTTCTGGCCAAAATAAAGCACGTTTAAACGGGGATTGAATATTTTCTTCCATTAGATTTTGGGGCTTTGGAGGCAAGGGCTTGGCTATAGTGTCATTTGATTCAGAAGTCTGAACTTTATCAGGAGTACACATTGCTGAGCATAGAATATCATTTGACACCATATTCGATAATTCTGTAATAGATTCAATAGTTCCCTCTATTAAATGTTGTGCGTTGGAATGCAACGATTTTGCTGTAGTGTCACTTGATTTAAAAGTCTGAACTTTCTTAGGTGTAGAATTCATTGCCGTGCAAGGAATATCTTTGGATGCCGTTTTAGTTACATCTGTAACAACATAGAAAGCAGCACCCCAAATGCCGCAAACAGCTCGATTTTTAATTTTTTAATAGGTACTCTATTGCATGAAGTATACCTTCATTTAGTTATGTTTTAGCTTGGTGGGCGGTACTGAAGAACATTTGGCAGTATGGCCTTGGTGGGCGGTATGTCCAACCCAGGCAACGGAATCATAGCGCGATCACATAAGTAAATTCGATATTCGGTAAGTTTAACATTGAGTTCCCTAGATGGCGTTGGGATCGAATTAGATCGCGCTATGGTTTCGTTACCGCGATTTGGTTTTTTTTTCTTTTTGATGTGAGCATTACTACACTCGCGAGCAACCAAATCGACTCAACCTGTAAGCACGCATACATATACGAATTTTTTTTTTCATACGATACTTGTATATAAAATTCATATATGATTAAAAAGCTTAAGGAATCAGCTTTAAATTGGTACCAGCATTGTCAACATCCATTCAGTACTTTATTAAATAATGGTACCTGGATGGAAATGTAGCGAAAATAAGAATTTAGAAATATGATTTGTGGTTAGGTATTTTAAAAATTAAATAAAATCTGTAAAAATATCATGAAAAACATTATTGTAACAATACTTGGTATGGACTGCTCTAGCTGATATCATGGATCGCAGTCGGTTCTTCATTGATCTCATGATTTTTTTGACCGTTTCCTGAGAAACACTATCCCGCTCCTCTAATAACGTCGCCTTCAATTCGTTAAAAGTCTTACGAACTTGATTCTAAGCTCAAACCCTTCTCTTAGTTCGTCCCACAGGTGCTCAATGGGATTCATGGCTGGGTTGAATGCAAGCCAGTCCATTGGACGTATATTCATCTCGTTTAAGAATTTCTGAGTGAAACGCGACGTGTGACAACTGATATTACGGTGTATTAACAAAAACTAATCACCAATAAACCACGTAGAGAACCGCGTGGTCTTGAAGAATGTCAGCAATGTACCGATCAGCCGTCAACTCTCCTACTTGGCCTCCTACGAGTACGAAAACGAGCGCGGCTTTTCACTCTAAACACCGACTCTAGATACCAAATTACATCATGCGTGAACCGCTGATGTATGCATTATTTTAGCAAACCAGGACTGCAAAAATCACTCACCAGGACGCCTTTAGACCCTAACTATCGTGTCATTCCCATGTAGGCACATGTGTATCCCCGTTTGTAATTAAGGAGATAAGTAGGTATTCTTTTCGCCCCTATGCTTGTGGATTGTAGAAAGAACGTACGCAATTTATAGCGCGGATCTAGTGTTGTTGATAAAATAAAGTTTCCTCACTCTCTAGATAGTCAAATCTGTCATTTATTCCAGCTATCAAAATCTACAAAATTATAATATTCTGGGCTGCTGGAACTGTCGTCCGCGGTCTCTTGATTATTTTTGATCTGTTTTAAAACTTTTCGCAAACTGTTAATAAGAGGTATAGCGTCAGATATGCAAGCAGATTCTTCAGTTATAGATTTTGTAGATTCTTCAAAATAATTCAGTCGGAACAACTTTTTCCATCAATAGCCATTCTTCTGTAGACAATTCAGTTCTACATTTCACATGAGGCAAAGAAGCTTGAATTGGAACTCGTTGCTCTAAAAGTCTTCTAAGTGCATGAAGGGTTGAATCCCAGCGAGTAACGACATCCTGAATGAGAACGTGACAGGGAACGTTATGAGATTTTTGCATTTCTGTTAGGATTTTGCAACCTGAAGTTGAATGACTGAAGTGGCCAATAATAGATCTCGCCTTTGTAATCATGGCATTTATTTTCTCTTCAAAAAACGCATCCTTCAGCACTAATTGTAAAGAGTGCGCCATACATCTGATACGTTGAACTCCCACTAGTGTTACAGCAAGCCCCATATTCGGTGCATTATCTGTCACTACAGCATGTACCCGTCCGCTGATGTGCCAATCTTAAAATAATTGACGTAAGTTTCGAGCTATGTTTTCAGCGCTATGATTTCCGCCTTCAAAAGGAAATACTTCTAGGCAATAGTTCTTTAACCCAAAATTTGTATCAAGTCCGTGAGCAGTCACTCTTATAAAGTCGTTAACGGACGAAGAAGCATCGCTAGGCCATAAATCAGTCGTGATTTATATGATGTGCGGAAGTTCATGTAAAAGTTCCATTACTTTGGTTCTTACACGGCAGTACATGTCTAGTATTACATTTTCCGAAATATGGGGACGGGAAACCATTTTGTATTTCGGGCAAAACTGCTTAATAGTGCGTTGAAACCCCAGTTTATTGTCTACACATATTTGTTCAGCTATTGTGTGCGTGATCGCTTTTGCCCTAGGGTCATCGGTATCATACATGACACTTTTTTCCAAAATGTGCTCCAAAGTAGCCACTCAAGCGTTCAAGCGTGACACCTGTCAACACCTTGTCCGTTCGCGCGCGCGATCGATGTTGAACCGCGTCGAGCGCCCCATGCCATTACTGATTTGAAGTGTATTTTCTAGCAAACTATTGCAGCTATAGCAAAGTAAAAAATACCAGTATAAAGCTGAATTATTAGGGATTCAAAATCTGTACTAATTAAAGTACAACAATTCATGTGAAATATATAAAAAAAATATGAACTTAACAATATGGGTTAAATTTAAGTAAAATATTTCTTTTAACCAGTTTTACCGAAACATTTTTTAACTTTTCTCAATGTTTTTTTACTAATTATTAAACTAGATTAAATAAGCTTTTTTTTGACACCAATATATCATTACTTAAAACGAACAGTGTAGCACATTCAACCAAAACAAACAACGCATTCCTGCAGCAATCTGATATCACCTCCGATAGTGAAATTACGGCAAGATGGCCGCCCGCCTAAGGATTTGTACACACAGCGTTAGGATTTTTTTTTAATAAACTATTTTAAATTTAAATGAAAGGTCAATTATTGTAGGCATGTTTTATATTTCTCAAATAAATAATAAAAAAATAAAAAAATACAAAATATATCAAGTATAAAATAGTAAATATAAAAATAAATATATCAAGGCTTGTGATAAGCCTTGAAACATCCCTCGATGCAAAGGTTCACATCACATTCCCCGCACTTCCAAATCGTCCTGGTATTTTTAGGGCACATCCAGCAACAGGTGTTTTTTGACCCTGTCCGAATTGGGAAGTGGTTAGTTTCAACCATCGGTCTGGCCTGCGTCTTGTGTCGAGTGTTGCGTCTTATTAATGTCGTCGTCACTTGTCCAGTCGTGTTTGATCTAATATTCAAACGTCTGCTTTCAGTTGTTAAATCAATTTTTCTATGTCTATTCAGTAAATCTTCCGCCAATACAGTACGGAATTGACGATGTGATATTTTCCGGTGAAAACTGGAAAATATCACAAAACAGTTAAAAATTGCTACATTATACAATCGGCGGAAGAGTTTTTTGTACCATATTCTGTTCCTCACACGTTCCATTGGTTGAGCTGACAGGGATTGGTCTTTCCTATCAACTCCTCCCATGCTCCTGTTATAGTCGAGTACTAGGCTTGGTTTGTACGTCAGTCTGTTGTACTTGTTTTGTGTTCCGATTTGGAGATTATGGTATGTGGAGATCATACTAACTAAGTTAGCATCTCGCCATACCAGAATTGCCAAATCAGAACAGTACGTGGCCACTACTTCACCTTGTCGAAGTTCTGTCTTTGTCAAAGTTTTAATTGAGTCAGGTACAAATTCTCTGTTAAGTCTTAGTGTCCCATAACAGTCAGTCTTTTGTTTTTTCAAGCTACGCAATAATAATGGACTATTATAAAAATTGTCCATTATTACAGTATGCCCACGGTGAAGCAATGGCTCGATCAAGTCATAAACAATTTTGGCAGTAGCGTTCGTGGGACGTTCTCCGCTATCTTCAGTCATAAGTGTAGTCGGTCCGTCATTATCAGGTCTGTCATTTGTCTCGCCATCAGTAAATCTTGTCGCCTCGTCCCCTAATGGTCTGTCATTTATTTGGGAATTTTGTACGTCAGTGTTGTCAGTAGTCGGGGTTGATTTATCTTTTCCAGCATATACAAAAAACTTCCAGAGATAGCCACTGGAAGATTCGCACAATTCATAGGTTTTGAATCCGACTTGTGCGGCCTTCGACGAAATCTTTTGTGCAAAATTTAACCTCCCGTGCCACTTTAAAAGAGATTCGTCAATGGCTATCTCTTCTGAAGGCATGTATAGGCTGGAAAATTTTGTATTAAAATAGTCAACCACAGGTCGTATTTTATTTAGTCTAGTCGTGTCCTGGCAAGTCCGACTGTCGACGAAATGGAGAAAGGATTTTAGCAATAAAAACCGGTTATACGACATGATTTTGGAAAAATATGGCATAGTTCCAAAACATTGTAGGTAAAGTAGGCTTCTTCCTCTGGTAAGGTGTAGAGACCCTGTAAAATGAGTATAGCTAAAAAGCTAACCATTTCGTCCCTGTCAGTAGGAGACCAACGGTGAAATCGGGAATGTGGAGCTAGTTTGTTTTGCTAACGCAGCAAAGCAATCTTTTGCTCCGCATTCCTATTAGTCTCAACACACAGATGGTCAATGAAGTCAACGTCAAAAGTCTTGTCGAAAACGTCAATAGCTCGCGTCTGGTCAATCACCTCAAAAGTCGGTCCCGATGTACCCGTGAATGTCTCACGTCGTCCTAAAAAAGTCGCCCTGTCGTTACTCCAAGCGAAAGTGTAACAATCGTCAGTCGTAATGTCACGAAGAGCTCGGTCATTCGCGTCGTCCTCCCTCCGTAAAACTTCCGCTTGAAATTGCGTCAAGTCACTGTCACATGCGGGTTCAGCTGCAGCGTTACGCTCTTGTGGGATGAGGCATTCGTCAGCGTCAATGTCTAAGTCATCGTCATTGTCTGATAAGTCAGTCAGTTGCAACCACTCGTTCATTACTCCCTCAAAATTTTCGTCTTGTACACCTAGAATAAAAAATACGTCACATATGCAGTAGCGGGATTGATTAGTGTTTTGTCGTTCATTACTTTATGAAGTTCTCTGTATATCAGTCATTCATAATTACCAATTTTCGAGGATGAAGGGGTGCGAGGCGAGGATGATGTGACCAGGATAACTTCTGCACCAATGTCTAAAAAAAATAACAGTGTAGTTGTTGTGGCGTGTGTGTGTTTGTAGGCGAAGTGAGGAATGAAGAACAATAGTCACGTTACACAACAGATGAAGAGTTTATTCACAGTTCACACAGTTTACAGACAGAACAAGAAACTACACAAGAAGAAGGAGCACAGATGAAGAAGCAGAGATGAAAAGTACGTTTTTATGAGAAAGGACAGGATATGTAGGTAGCGATCAGCTGAGCGCGGCGAAGCTACGAAATTCGTGCGAGCGATAAGCGTCGATGCGTTAGGCAGACTACCTGGCGAACCGGCGTTGAGCGCCGGCGGACCGCGGAATGCGCAAGCGCTATGGTACTGTCCCGTTCGCACTCGTGGAGTCCGGGCCCGCGTGACGTAGGCGGCCAACCGGTTGCCGTGCGAACAAAAGAGCGCCGGGCCAGCTGATAACTAAATACGTATATAGAATACAGAATAGTTTGTCTGTTGGTTTATAAATATTTGTGTTTTTGATTTTATATAAATAAATAAATTGTTGTTAATAAAGTATGGTGTCACTACAACAGAATATAAATCCCTACTCCGATTCGGAAGAGCTTTTCGGGTCTGGTCTTTTTTTAGTTGGCCTCAATGTGACATAAGGGAAGCTATTTGCTGTCGACAATCGATTTGGGGAACTATACGGAGAGTTGGGGACAGTGTCTGCCTCTGGCATACCGATTCTTTCCAGTTCCCTAGGCGCAGCTTCGTCAACTGTAACAACAAATACTTTTATAGTAAACAACTTTTTTAAGTCTTATTATGACGCCGAGAAAACCATAGCTTACCGAATTCAATAACTACAGGGCAGCATTCTGTAACAAACAAGATAATATATGATGATGTCGTCTACCTTAAGTAACAAATGAAAGAAGTCAGGCTCAAATAATCTTACCCGAAGAACGGAAAGTGGAGGCTTCAGCTCTATCTGGTTCTGCGGAAAGGAGTTCTGTAACAAGTTATGATTTAAGCTATATTGAACATTCAAATCAAAACAAATCATTACAAACTTTGTCTGACATAATTATCTTACCGGAAAAACGAGCCCCACCGGACGTCGAAGCCTGAACTTCAATTGCATCTGTGGGGTTGAATTCGGTAACAAATAAGTTATGATTATATATAATATAAATTAAACAGCAAAATATTTATTGATTCTATGAAATAACCATCTTACCAACACATTCTTTGGCTGACTGATCAACCATGATACATGGCTGACGTTCTGGAGATAGCCTTCTGAAAATTAAATAAGTTATTGACCATTACTTGTCTTACCAATAAAATAGTGACTAAAAAGTCTTAAAGTTTGAAAAAATACTTTGTTTGTCGTTTGCGCGGTGGTGCATCAGGCATAAGCATTCGCTCCAGATGAGCCTCACGCTTCCGGGCGACAACTTCCTGACGAACACTTGTCGGCAGAGTGGCGATTCGACGTTGGGTAATTTGCCTCTCTACCCTAATTTGGTTGAGAGAGTCTTCCAAAGTGGCGCTGAAAAAAAATATACATATGTGAAACATTGAAGATTTTTTTAATCAACTGGCATATTAAACGTAGTATTTAATTTGTTAGGTATGATAAAAAAACAAGAACGTTTGTTCAGCTCTCCCTCTCCCACGCCCTCGACCTCGCCCTCTGCCACGTCCTCGTCCTCGTCCTCGTCCTCTGCCTACTCCTACGTCTTGATTATTTGTAGTTCTAAAATAAATTATAGTAAATATAAATTTACTTTTACCAGTCCTCATTCAAGAAATAATATATTATTATTAATATTGCAGTCTCACGGTTGGCTTGGCGGAGCTTCATTCAAACGTCGGCCACCACGAGGGTTTTGACTCTCAGACCTAGAACGTAATCGTAATTTAGATTCCGCTTTGTTTTTATGAAAACACATGCCCAGCCACCACAATATTGAAAAGTAATTTTATGTTTAATTTTGAACAACACCTATAAATTAACAGCCTTAATTATTTATGTTAAAAAGGTGCAATGCCAAATAAAATAATAAAGCCGAAACTAAAAATCATATTAAATACACTCATGATTCCTCGTTAGTACAGACCCTTATTTTGGTTCATATCGTAAACGTTACGGGCGGCCATGGTCGCCCATACCTAAATCCTGGGAAAGAAAATATAAAAACGTGAAATCCTAATTATTTTCGTCATGTTATTTTCCCTAAAGTGTACTTAAATATGAATAATGACCTGTTTTTCGGGTTACAAGAAGTATTTTACTAAAATATGTATAAAATCATACAAAAACTTGACGAAAAACCGGCACACTAGGGCGAAGTTTTGGTCTGTCGACTTTAACACATGTAAAAACATCCTATTAGACTGTGGGTGCTTAAAATTGGTAGATAATCTGAAAGAATAAAATTTTAGGATTTTTTTAAAACTAATACATTGGGTTAATAAATAAATAGTTACTTACATTTTAAAAACGGATCTCACACACACTTCACAACACTTGACACACTGTTTGTAAACAATTATTTTTTTTCAATGCTTGCTGTCACCCGACATACTGTTTTATCGACCCTATACACGTTATTTAATATAGAGTCATCTAGTGTCACACTCATGAAGCTCTTTGAAAAGTTTCACAGATAAAAACTCGTATAAAGTGTACCAGCCAGCGAGGCTGCCATAGTCGCCCTAACGCTCAACGCTAAAAAATTTTGGGCGACTACAGCCGCCCGGTCGTTTGAGTGGGTAGCTTGTTTTTTAGGTGGCGGACCACCGTCGGCGCTTGAGGTACCTGGGGTGACTTTTTCTAACTCCTTTTCGTGATAGCGCTTCACGTGTGTCCACATGTTAGATGTCGTGAAGCCTATCGATGAAACTGCTTTGCTACCACGAGAGACGCTGACATCCGGCTGGCATCATCTGGAATCATTTTCAAATAAAATAGTTACATGTGTATTTGAAAATGATTCCAGATGCTACTTCTATGTTTTAAAGGAGTCGCCATTTTATTTATCGTACGTAACTGTATTACAGTACTCACTTCACTCAAGAACAGACAATTACAGTCCTCACTTCACTCAAAAACAGACAAAATTATGAATAGCGGCGACGAGACGTAAATTAGCAAGCGAACACTGACGAGTGTCGACCGTTAACCGCGTTGCCGTTTCGCTGGCGGGCGCGTCCTTCGCCCCGCCCCTCTGAAGCTGCGTATGGATAGCGCGTCCCTGTGTTACGCGTAGTTGGGAAACACTGTCCACGCGTACGTTGGATACGCGTACAGCTCCTGTACGGACCGCCGCGAACCTGTACGCGAGGTCAATCGAGCTCCGCAAGCCCCAGTCATTCGCCATGACTCCGATAAACTTAGCGGTTGCGTGCACCACCACTGCTGCGGCGTTAGTCATTATTCAACACATTTTAAATAAAAAAAAGAGAAACAAACGGAAACCTAGATGGTGGATGAAAAAATTGTATCGTGAAAGATTACAGTGTGGAAATAGGTTAATGGAAGATATAAATTATGAAGAAAGTGGGGACAAAAATTTTGTGAGAATGAGTTTGCAAGATTTTGAAATAATTCTTGAAAAGGTTGAACCTGAAATAAGAAAAATGAATACTAATTTTCGAGAAGCTATCACAGCCAGAGAAAGGCTATCCGTGACGTTAAGGTTCTTAGCCACCGGGGACTCATATACAAGTTTACAATATCTGTTTCGCATATCTAAACAGTCCATATCTAGTATTATTATTGAAGTATGTGATGCAATTATCAAGGCTCTCAAGGATCATGTGAAGGTGAGTTTATGAATAAAAACGTTTATGTTTATCTGATTATTTATTATGTAAATTAAAATTAAAGGAACTTATGATTTAGGTACTTAAAGAAATATTATTAAATAATAATAACGAATTTAATGAATTATTCTTCTTGTTCTTGAACGTAACGTAATATTTCAGAAATTTCATTTTGATTATCCTCCGCTTCCCTTGGAGGTTCCGGTGTTGATGTAGATGCAGTTTGTGCTGGAATTAACGTATCGCTGAAATTGCTTTGGCGTGAGGTAGAGTTGCTTAAATCCGTTGAATAGGCACCGGTATAATACCCATACTGACCTGGTAATTGGCCCATATCAGCTTGAAATATAATATTATTGATAGCATGTTTTACTAGTGTAAATGTTCGCGAGTCGTATTTTTTCAATTCATACGCTATGTGGGCCCCAAAAGAAGTGTAACAGTCTTCTTCCTTGGATAGATATTGTACACTGTGCTTGAGTAATCCCACTGCTTCTGATAATGTGGTAGTGTCATCGTTATTACGACGCCTTTTATTTCTGAATGATGTGTTGTGCTGTTGTTGTGTGGATGAGGCAGAATTCCTGGGTGTTTGTTGTATGGAAGATGAAGAATTACTGGGTGCTTGTTGTTTGGATGATGAAGCATTATTGGACGCTTGTTGTGTGGATGATGATGCATTACTGGGTGCTTGTTGTGTGGATGACGATGCATTATAGGTGCTTGTTGTGTGGATGAAGTCAAATCACTAGGTACTTGTTGTGTGGTTGAGGCAGAATCACTGGCTAATTGTTCATCATTTGATATAGATTCATTCACATTCTGGGTGTTGTTGCTGGTAGTTATCTGAAAAATAAAATAAGAAAAACGTTAACTTAGATGAAATAATTTGTTACAGCTACCCGAGACTGAAAATCAATGGATGGCCGTTGCAAAAGAATTTGAAGAAAAGTGGAACTTTCCTCATGCAATAGGCGCAATGGACGGCAAACATGTTTGCCTTCAAGCACCATTAAATAGTGGAACGGAATTTTACAATTATAAACAATATTCTAGCATTGTATTGTTAGCATTAGTTGACGCTGACTACAATTTTAGGTACGTAAATGTTGGATGTCAAGGGCGCATATCAGATGGAGGTGTTTTTAAAAACACTACCTTGTACAGGAACCTTGAAAACAAAAGCCTAAATTTACCGAATCCTGAAATATTACAAACTCCTTACAATGTGAAGGTACCCTATATAATTCTGTGTGATAAAGCATTTGCTCTCAGTGAATATACCATGAAACCCTTTTCGGGTAATCCAGAAAGAGGATCTATTGAAAGAATATTCAATTATCGTCTATCAAGAGCAAGGAGGGTAGCTGAGAATGCATTTGGAATACTGAGTTCGGTGTTTCGAGTACTACGAAAGCCAATGCTTTTGGAACCGGAAAAAGCTACAAAAATTGTATTGGCAACTGTTTATTTACACAATTTTTTACGAAAAAGCAGACTATCAAATATTTACGCACAGACCAATGCATTTGACTCTGAACTGCGAGGAGAGCTTGTTCCAGGTGCATGGCGACAAGACCAACAGCAATTAACTTCTTTTTTTCCTTTAGACAGTGTACCTAGGAGATCGCCCAATACTCCTACTCATATACGTTTACATCTGGCGGAACACTTTGTTAAAAATGCCCCCCTTGAGTGGCAAAATAACGTGTAAATAATAAATGAACGTGTACTACCTACACGGATTAACGTAGACTAAAATATGTATAATAAAATTGAAAAAGCCTCATAAAGCAGCTGGTCCATTTTCTCAGACACCCGTATAAATATAATAACGTTAATAACTAATCGTAATTACTTACAGTAGTCTCCGTTGTTGGCAGAGGTTTGTCCTTAACATTTAGAAAAGTAAAATATTGAGATGCAAACCTCTTCGATATATATACATCATTAGCTCCTGTAAAAAAAAAGATATGAAAATATATAGGCTATTATAAATATTATGTCAATTTACAATGCGAAAACACAATGTGTAAATAAACAATTTAAAAACTTACCTGATCCTGTTACTAAACTTTTTTTGATTTTGCTCCTTTCTTTTCTATTAGTTGCTAATAAAGTAGTCATCTTTTTTTTTAATTCACCTATTGGAATTTTCAGTTCATTTGAAATTGCCTTCCATGCATCTTGGCGTAAATCGTTATTTCGATAATCAGTTAGTGTGCTATCCCACAAGACCCGGCGAAATTCATAAAGTTGAATCAATCTGACAATATTTTCATTATTGAAACTCGAAGAACACGCGTGTTTATTCATTTTGCCGTCCAAATATAGCGTAGCCGGCCGCGTGCGTTCTCTTTGACGCGCGACCAAAAACCGACTGACGGTGGCTCGCGCTACGAGTTGGCTCGCGCGGTACGCGTACTACAAGAGTGAACGCGTAGCTGCAGGTATGGACTAGGCGTTCCGGATACGCGTAAACTGAGTACGCGTACCAGGGTACGCGCAATCCGTACGCACCTTGAGACGGAGTGGCCGCGAGCGCGTCGTTCTTTTCGCGCGCTTTTCAAACTGTGTATCGGCTGTATTTAAATCGGCGATGCCGATATATCGGTATCGGTATCGTTACATCGCTAAAATTGACAGTTATCATCAGTGTTACCAGATGCAAAATATAAACTACGGTGTTTATGAGTTAAAAATACGGTGTTTCAGACTAAAATTACCGTAGAAGCATTTTTAAAATACCGTGTAAAATGCAACTGAAACAGCCTTGATATTTCAATGTTTTTAATTCAAATCAAACAAATTCCTAATCATCTAAAATTAGAACTTCTTTTTCATAAATTGCTGCCGTCATTTTTTGTAATATGTTGCTAATTCCATTTCGGTGAATAGCTTGTTGAGCAAGTATATTTCCCTTAATCGTTTTCGTTATCAGCTTGTTCCTTTTCTTCGTTGACTTGACTGAATATTCTTTCACATGCCGCATTTGAGTAGGGCAAGGATAGATTCGAAAATAGTCAAACAAGCTACTAAGTATAGAAAACCTACTTATTTTACGATTTACGATTACTAAAAGGAACTTTTTTGTATTTAGTCGTGTTAAAAGCTATCTAATGAATGGGGATTCCCCCGAAATCTGCACAATAAGGGCGTGACGGCGTGCTCGCTGTTGTCAACTGCAGGCGACAGAATTGCTTTTCGTTTTATGTATGTTGTTCGAGATCTTCGATTTCAGACTTTTATTGTTCTACTGCACTGCACGGTAGTTACTATATAAAAATACCGTAGAAAAAGACACGGTAGTAGATCACTACCGTAGACCGTGTATTAGCCAAAAATACCGTGCTTCTACGGTAATTACCGTGTGTCTGGTAACACTGGTTATCATCAAAGTTCGGTGTACAACCGAAGCCGGTTGGTCACCGGTGTCAAAAAAGATAGCCGATAGCCCGTCTGATCCACTCCTTTTAGATTCTTCATATTTTCGTTTTTCTCGAAAATAATGGCTGGATAAATTCTTCAGTTTTCTCTCTATTTCTGATGACGCTATGTTGAACATCGAAGCAATATCCCTAATAGCATCATTACTTTTGTTGCGATTCTTGAAATCCATATGCCTTGGGTTCCACAATAGTTCATTTTCTTGATACTTTTCTATTAATAAAAGTACTGCACAATCATCCCATCTAAATTCTGTCATTTCGTTATTTATATGAAACGATGTTATATATGAATACGACAACACTACCATTCCGTATCGAACCCGCAAACAAACTGTCGCCGGCAACCAAAAGCCGCGCGTGCCGCAGGTGGCCGCCATGGCATGTGTGAATGCGCCATAATAGGTAATGATAAATACCTACCCGTAGATTTATTATAATTACACATTGAAAACACAAATAGTATGTAAGTACGTACTTACCTAAAATATATTAATAAAAAATGATTACTTGTTGTTTTTTTTCCGCCTAGCTGAAACTTTCAAAATTTTCAATTAGTTCTTTGCAAATTTCAACCCATGCTGCTGTTCGTGCATCTCGGTCTTTATACAGTTCATTCGCCTGGTCCCATATGGCAGGGTGACACTGCACTTCTACAATTACACTTTCTGTATCGAAAGACATTGTCCTTGATTTTCTACAAGCGTGCGTGCGACCCGTAACACCTAGCGTTATTAACTGAACAAGCCCGTGGGTGTTGGCGGGCACCGCGCGTGGCTCCGCGACGGGTTCTGTCGCACGGAGGCGGGCCCCGTAGCGTGGGTGCGGGGCGCGCCTCTCCGTCACGGACGCACAGGTCCCTTCGACGGAGCACTTTTGTATGAAACCGCGCGGGTTTAAGAGCTAGTTCAGACACAGCGGATTCCGCGCCGCTTACTTACTTACCGCTTTAGCATATTTTTTTCTTTCCCTTAGAAACTGAGACGTTATGTTGTGTATTTTCACTTCAACATCTTTTCTAGGTATATATATATATATTATTGCCTACAGTGGCAGACGAGCAGGTGGCCCATCTGATGGCAAGTGGTAACCACCGCCCATGGACATCAGCAACGCCAGGGGCAAAGCTGAGCCGCCGCCTACTGTGTATGGTAGAGAGCTCTTTTTAGGCCTCGTTTGAAGAACATGTCATAGCATACGGGAAACACCGCAGCAGGTAGTTCATTCCAGAGCTTGATAGTACGGGGTAGGAATGATCTTTGGAAGCGGACTGTGCTGGATGATATCGGTTCCAGGTAATATGGGTGGACTCTACGGCGGTGTCGAGTGGTGCGATATTCAAAGTAGTCGCCATAGATTCCCATGCATCATTTCTTTAAATTTTGTTTTTATAATCACGATGTGAAGTGTCCCACAATAATTGCGAATTTTGATACAACTCGATAGGGTCAATGTTTTCTCGTTTGTCCACACTACTGCCATTTTCAACCAACAGAGCGACACGCGTCCTCACTACTCTAAGGGGCAACGCAAATAGAAGACGGCGAGACGAAGGTACGGTACAGACACGGCGCAGATACGGTGCAGGCGCGATATCTGCGCAAACAGACGCGGGGACGATACGGCAAGTTAAGTCATTATAGAGCGTGATATTGACGGGATAAGACATGTATTCCTCTTCAGACGAAGATGAAGATGCACTGGCTTTGCTACAGATTATTAATTTACAGCAAAGACCAAGAAGGTATTGGATACATCCAGTGTGGAGAAATGCAGAAGAGCACAGGTACTATAAAATAATGGAAACATTATATGAATATCCTGATCGTTTTCGCACAGTTTATAAAATGTCACTGGAATGTTACCATATCGTATTGTCAAAAGTAAGAGAAGGACTTCGGAAGCAAGTTACAAATTGGAGAAAACCAATCAGCCCTGAAGAAAGACTACTGATAACTTTAAGGTAAGTGAAACTATTTTTTACAGATCAAACTTTTATTGACAAATCAAAAGATAATATTCATTGAAAATGTTTTTGGTTTAGCATCTTTGCTACAATTAGTATTTATAAATTGCTCTCAGTGTTACAGCTAATTTGAGTATCTGTCAAGCTGTCATCATGTGCTGTCCTTATCTCACAATACAGAATCAGCGCATGCGGACAGGGACAGCACATGACTACTCAAGCTAGCTGTCGCACGCCATTTATAAATAAAGTTCAAGGCATTGGATAGTTCTCATTAAAATCACTTATTTCGTCTTCATGAGATTGGATAGATGTCTCTGGATTCGGGTGAGGTGTAGCTGGAGTTATTGGTGAAAATATTGGCAAACATAATAGTAGGATATTATTGGGCATTCTACCCCACCTGCCGTTCCTACAGCTCACTCCGTTCGCCTCCGTCACTTTCGGTGTGGTTGAAAGCCCAATAATATCCTACGGAGTAGGAGCCGTTCCACATTTCCGTTTTACAACTCGACTTACGTGCCATTCCTACATCTCACTTCGTTTGTATTTCACTACTTATAACAACAACTTTCACATTGACTCACTGACTCTATAGAATATATTTTTATCAACAAGGGCGCTCGCTGCTTGAGCCGTTAGCCTAAAATTCAGGACAGATTGTCTCATGTCTCTTCACAGAGCAAGAAATAGCATGCACCTACAGGCGCACACACATTCTATTTCTATGACCCCATATTGGGCACCAAGGACATCCGAACTTTAGGATATCGTAAACATTAAACTAAAATTTGGGACAGATTGTCTCATGTCTCTTCACAGAGCAAGAAATAGCATGCACCTACAGGCACACACACATTCTATTTCTATGACCCAGATTGGGCACCAAGGACATCCAAATTTTAATATAATTAACTCATACAGTCGACACTAGCTTACATGTTAACAATTAAGGGCGCTCGCTGCTTGAACCGTTAGCCTAAAATTCAGGACAGATTGTCTCATGTCTCTTCACAGAGCAAGAAATAGCATGCGCCTACAGGCGCACACACATTCTATTTCTATGACCCCAGATTGGGCACCAAGGACATCTGAACTTTAGGATATCGTAAACATTAAACTAAAATTTGGGACAGATTGTCTCATGTCTCTTCACAGAGCAAGAAATAGCATGCACCTACAGGCACACACACATTCTATTTCTATGACCCCAGATTGGGCACCAAGGACATCCAAATTTTAATTTAATTAATTCATACAGCTAACACTACCTTAGACGTTAACAAACAACTACTGGTTGCTCTGCTGTTACTTGTTGCGTTGCGCTTGATTAAGATGCTTTCACACTCATACAATCAATCGCAACCGAAACGCTTCGTGCGCCGGCCCGTGGTCGTCTGTTCCCCTACTCTTTGTAAACCGCCGGACGACGGCGCCGGATCGACGATCGTGTTAAGCTTACACAGAGCAAGAAATAGTATGCACCCAAAGGCACACGCACATTCTATTTCTATGGTCCCAGATTAGACACTCTTTGTAAACCGCCGGACGACGGCGCCGGATCGACGACAGTGTAAACGGTTCTTTAGAATCTCAAAGATTGCAAAGTTGCATTATGTAAATTTGCAGTATCCGAACTTTGTTATACGAACACGTGTATGATGAGTCATTTCCATGTATTGAACAATTACACTGCATGTAAGATGATCATCGTGCATGTTGCAGTCTCTGATTAAAATTGGTTTTTAGAGGATTTCCTAACCAATGCAATTAATCTAAATAAAAGATGTTCCTATACCAGTTTTGATAACTTTGCTTATTATTTTATAATGTTTCATAATAAGTTGTTAATGAAATAAAATGATGATGATGAAATGATATTTATTTCTGTAAGTAGATCCTTTAAAGACACTTTTACAATACATTTTTTTTAATGCTAGATGTCGCCAGCTAGATCTATCAGTACCTACTGAACCTTAACATGAAATGATTATGAAAACTTCGTTTTAGTCGTTAGATGATATTACTTATACTAATGTGAAGTTTTACTGCAGCATATTAGTGAACTAACTTTTTGACGCGAGTTCGTTTACATGGATTAGTCTGCACAAAAAATGTTTCCAGGATATTTTTCTTTCAGCTCGTTTTATTTGCGTCTTTGGAAAAATGATTTTTTATTTTTTTATTTGCACATGTGTGATGTCACGCTGAATTTTACATCAAGGTTTATTAAACAAACAAACATACTTTATTACAATGTCATAATGTATTAATCATGAGTGTCATGTATCGTCTTCAGCTTTGTCGGCGAGGGTAAAAAGCTGGTTTTATATGTAATTTCTCACGATAAAATTGCAATTTAACAGAAGCGATTTTCAATCACTACGATTTAATTAGACGTAAGTAACATAAATTAGTCATACAACTGTGAGACCATGTAATTAAGGTTTAATTTTATAATGGAATAAATATTGCTGAAATGGTATTTTTTATGAATAAAATCAATCAATTTTGTTCACAATATTACATTCGCTCCAGTATCTTACAGTGATAAACACCGGTAACTTTCGTTGTAATAATTAATTAATTACATTAATCAACCTTCAACTTATAAAATGTAAGTAAGTACTACTAAGTTTACTGAATTTGTTAATGCATTTAATCGCTACCCAGCTACGGACCTGGTTTCTGCCTGCCGGCTGGTGTATCGGTAGTTATTAGTTCCAAAATTAATCTTTATGTGTTCCATTTCAGGTCTGACTCCGATTCAGAATTCCAGCCACGACCCGCAGCTGTAGCCGAGGTTGTGAAGGTGCAACCTAAAAAAAAGGTGTCGAAGCGCAAAGCTTCCGAGAGCACCACGCCATCAGAATCGAAATCAAGGTAATTTTGTGTTACTGCTTGTACCTTTAGGTGATTGTTGTGTATGTTATGTCAATTAAAATGTTATACGCAGTTACACGTTGGTTAGTGGATTTAGAACTGTAACGCAGAAAGCGGTGAAATCAATTTCCATTTATATTCCTTGCAGGAATGTTTACAGTTAGTTCATGAGGTATTGTTATTGAAATTATTATAACATAACATCATGCTTTCTATTCTCGTAGGGTTCGACAGAGGATTATATAATACACCTTCAAATCGCCAATTAAAAACTAATGCAATGTAATGTGTTGTGTAAATGATTATAAAGAATATAAATTGTTTACAGTAAAAGACGCAGCTCGGGCTCGGACCTCTTTGGCTTGGAGGACTACATTCCGTCGTCGACCTCAGCTGGAGACTTCGGTTCGACCCTCACCAGCCGTGTCGCCAACGGCAAAGTGCGGCGAACGGCGGACTTAACCGGGGACTTTTATGTGGAGGTAAAGGTGTACAACAAGGCTGAAGTTGTCTCCACCCCTAAAGAGGTTCGGTGGAAGAAAGCCTCGGTAGCCCTGAAACTCCAGCTGAACCGTAACACGCCGCAGTGGGACGGTCTACAAGTTTTTATGAGACGGACTCATGAATTATTTGACAATTCTGAGCCCGTATTTTATAGTGATAATATACATATAAAATAAATATTTAAGTTGTTGGGGCACCAGGTACCTTTATTCTATTATTGTATTTTTGCGATCGTATGGGACGGTCTACAAGTTTTTATGAGACGGACTCATGAATTATTTGATAATTCTGAACCCATATTTTATAGCGATAATATACATATAAAATAATATTCTATTATTGTATTTTTGCGATCGTACATCATAATCGTAATAATAATATATTGAAACATCTAATAGTAAGTTTAAAACTATTTTAATCTAAAATGCCTTTCTGTACTGTTTGTAACACATCTGTTGAGCGCAGTCACTGGACAGGTCACCTACGTAGTACTAATCATAAAAACAAAACTATTTCGCATTTTTGCGAAGGTGTTGAAATAATACATTCTGCATTTCGTAATCGTATAGCTTCTTATAGAATTGTCGATCCGTCTGAGAATTGTTCTCTAGAACCATTTCTTAATAATAATTGGGACAAAATTAAATCGTTAATTGATCTCTTAAAGAACATGTTAGCCTAAAAGTTAATTTCGAATATTTTGCTTTGTTTTTAATGTTTAAAAATGATTCTCAGGATATGAAATCATTTGCCACAAAAAACATTACTCTGCATCAGAATTATGAATTTGATTCATTAATGTCTCAGGTAAAAAATACTTTAACAAAAAAGATAGAACAATTTCAGGATCGAGACAGTGGATGGACGTTCTTGAGCAGTTCTCATTTGGAAGTAAATATTAACAAATATCAACCGTTGCGCGGTTCAGGCTTTATCGAATTACCTCCTGCAATAAAATCGAGAAAAGCTTGTGTCAATATCCACAATAATGACGAGTATTGTTTTTTATGGTCTGTTGTTGCTGCTTTATATCCAGCTAAGAGTCACCCCGAAAGAGTATCTTCTTACCCTGATTTTCGTAACGTTTTAAAGGTAAAGGACATGTCATTTCCAGTAAATTTCTCAGATATTGCGCGGTTCGAAGTGAATAACCCTGAAATTTGCATTTACATTTATGGTTTAAAAAATAATACCGTCGTAGGACCGCTTTACAAACCAAAAGCCTTGAACGGAAAGGTGATTCATTTACTTTATTTAGAAAGAGATGATTTGTCACATTACTGTCTCATTAAAGACTTGCCGCGACTTGTTAAAAATCAAATAACAAAACACCACAGTAAACTGTACTTTTGTGACGCTTGTTTAATGTTTTTTAATTCATGCGATGATCTTAGTTCGCATAGTTGTGGAGGTGTCGCCACTGAACTACCTCCAAAGGGTTCTTTCATTCAGTTTAAAAATTATAATAGAAAGCAAACTGTACCATTTGTTATATACGCAGATTTTGAAACAATGCTAGAACGGTATGAATCTTGTGACCCTGACCCCACTAAGGCGAGTACTGTAACGCGACAGCGACATGTGCCTGTAGCTTTCGGTTATCATATTACGTGTACGCTAGACGAAAGCCACAATCGTTACGTTTCTTATCGCGGTGCGGATTGTGTGTCAAATTTTGTGAAGTCTATCTATAAAGATGCACAAAAAATTTACGATATTTTAAAAAATAATGTTCCTATGATTTACTCAAATGATAATGCTCGCGACTTTGAAAACGCGATGACATGTCATATTTGTGAGCACTTCTTGTTGGGCGATAGGGTTCGCGATCATTGTCACTTGACTGGTAAATATCGTGGTGCAGCTCATAGTTACTGTAACATACAATACAAACTACCAACATTTTTGCCAGTATTTTTTCATAATTTATCCGGATACGATTGTCACCTTTTCATAAAAGAATTAGGTGAAGCTCCTGGATCTATTAAAGTGATACCTAAAACGAAAGAAAACTATATTTCATTCACGAAGTTTATTCCGATTTCTACCGGGGAAAGCATACAGGTTCGGTTTGTAGATTCTTTCAAGTTTTTAGGAACTAGCTTAGAAAAGTTAGTTAGTACAATGAAAAAACAAGACTTTAAACAATTAAAATCTTATTTTCCTAATAAAAAACAATTTAACTTACTCACCCGTAAAGGAGTGTATCCATATGACTATATGTCTCAATGGGAATGTTATGAAGATACGTGTTTACCCTCTAAAAAATATTTTTTTAACTCTTTAACTAATGAGGCAATTACCGATGAAGACTATGAACACGCTCGGTCTGTTTGGTCAGTATTTAATATTCAAAACATGGGTATGTACACAGATTTATATCTCAAAACAGATGTTCTTTTGCTAACAGATGTATTTGAAAATTTTCGAAAAACTTGTAAACTACATTACACGCTCGATCCCGCGTTCTATCTTACAGCACCAAGTCTATCTTTTGATGCAATGCTTTTAAAAACAGGGGTTCAATTAGAATTGATTAGTGATGTTGAAATCTTTAGAATGATACAAAAAGGTATTCGAGGAGGTGTTTGTATGTGTTCCAAAAGACATGCCAAAGCCAATCATAAATATTTAGATACATACGATCCATCCAGTCCAAATTCATTTATTATTTATTTAGACTGTAATAATTTATATGGTTATAGTATGTCTCAATGCCTTCCCTATTCCGATTTTAGATTTATGAACAGAGAAGAAATAAATGATTTACAGTTGAACTTAACAAATATTAGTGACTCTGCGGAACAAGGATATATTTTAGAAGTTGACTTAATATACCCTGAAAGTTTACATACTGAGCACAATGACTTCCCATTTTGTCCAGAAAAATTCATACCACCAGGGGGTAGGAATAAAAAATTAATACCGAATTTGTACGATAAATATCACTATGTTATTCATTACGTACATTTAAAAAAGTGTTTACAGCACGGTTTAGTATTGAGAAGGGTCCATCGCGCTATTACATTTAAGCAAAGTTGTTTTTTAAAGCAATATATTGATATTAACACCCAGTTACGTCAAAAAGCAGAGTCAACGTTTGAACAAGATTTTTTTAAATTATTAAACAACTGTATTTTTGGAAAGACTCTAGAAAATAATGAACAAAGAGTAGATGTAAAATTAGTGAACAAGTGGCATGACTCGAACAATAAAACAAAAAAGTCAACTTGTGCTGAGAAATTGATAGCTAGCCCGTATTTTCATAGTGCTTCCGTATTTTCTGATAATCTTGTAGCGATACAAATGAAGCCATCGCGTGTTATTCTAAACAAGCCGATATACATAGGGTTTGCAGTATTAGAATTATCTAAGACTCACATGTACGACTTTCACTACTCTATCATAAAACCTTTTTATGGTAACCGAATTGAATTGTGCTATACTGACACAGATAGCCTAGTATATGATGTACAGAGTAATGACGTTTATAAAGACTTCAAGCTCCATTTTCTAAAATATTTTGATACCAGCAATTATGACTGTAACAACGACTATAACTTACCAATTATGAATAAGAAGGTTCCAGGACTGTTTAAGGATGAAATGGGTGGCAACATTATCAAAGAATTCGTAGGACTGCGCTCAAAGCTTTATTGTATTAAAACTTTAAACAATACAATTAAAAAGGCAAAAGGTACAAAAAAATGTATTACCAAAAATTTAAACATGTTAGATTATAAAAATGTTTTATACAATTGCAATGTTATTCACAAAAAAAATGTATTGTTTAAGTCAATAAAACATGAAATATTCACTCAGGACGTAAATAAAATAGCACTTTCAAGCAATGATGATAAACGATTGCTATCGTTTGATAAAGTTTCTACTTTAGCCTGGGGTAACGCAACTATATTTATGTAATGCATTACCACAATTGAAACGTAATTACAGTAGTAAATTTTTTAACATCTATTTTATTGATTCTATATATGGCAAAACTTATGACGTCCTAAGTGGAAAGTTAGATAATCCTTCAACCTACCTACTATTATAAAAAGTTTGTGAGGGTGGATGAATGGATGCTTGTTACTCTTTTAATAATGTGAAATGTACTATTGTCGTGTAATGTAGCCTGTTGACGGCACGGTTGGCGTAGTGGTTAAGCGATTGACTGCTGCGCTGGGTGTCGCGGGTTGGATTTCCGCATGGAACAAATATTTGTATGACCTGTTCTGGGTCTGGCTGTTTGTGTAAGTTTGGAAGTTACTTTTGAACCTAGCTTAATTATGTAAACAATTCTAAAAAGTGTATTCTTGGTGTTCCTTGTACTAGTTAGAGCTAAACAGAGATGTAACTATACGACCTCTGATAATTACTTAGGTACCTGCATATATAGGTATTTTATAAGTTTTGCTTTTATCTGTACTTTGTACCTACTAAATATATACTTAAATAAATAATATTTTATGTTCATAAATCTGTTTCATAGTATCGGCAGAAGTTACTTTTGAACCTAGTTTTATTATGTAAGCAATTCTAAAATGTGTGTATGATTGGTGCCCCTTGTACTAGTTACAGCTAAACAGAGATGTAACTATACAACCTCTTAGAATTACTTAGGTACTTTTGTACCTACTAAATATTAACTTAAATAAATAATATTTTATGTTCATAAATCTGTTTCATTTCCGTCACTGATGACAAAGCGCATTGCGCTGACTGGTTTGTGTAATTTAACACCGATCAGGTGCTCGCAAGTGACGAGCTACGTCACACATAGGAAACAAGTTCAAACTTGTAATTAAAAATGTGCACAATGCTTTCTGGAGTACTGTTACACGAACATAATAATATTAGTCGTCCGTCTCATTTAGCTGATATTGACCGGACTGGTCGGACTTCGCAGTTACCCATCACTTAATCGAAAACAATTGTAAGTACTTAGTTCGTTTAAATGTTATTTATTACTTAGGTTGATATTCATTAGCATTATATTGATTCTTATTTTGTTTGTTTCAGATCATCAAAAATGTGTGATTCCCCTGACCTTATCTTTTCGCAATACGGTCAAGGGTTCCCGACTCCAAGTGTGAGTTGGCATGTACCTGACCAACAGGGGTCTGCTTATAAAAAACCAAGAGCGAAACGAGACGGTCAAAAGCGGAAGCAGCTCAATAGTTGTCAATCATATATGTTATTAACAATGAGAAGAAAAAAGGACTGAGATTAATCCAGATACAAGTGCTGAACATTAGTGATCAACAAGAATGTGACAGTGATGAAGCGGTAGTTATGAGTGCGCAATACGTAGTGAGTGAACCAGTGGATTATGTTATGGAAGAGACACAAGCGTTAATAAACAAAATTTCCAAAAAACTTTGTGGGGACAATTGTTATTAGTAAGTAACGTAGTTTATAAGTTTTTTGTATAATTAAAAATATTTGTATGTAAGTAAAATTAAATTTGATTACAATATTAAATGTAAAAAATAGTAAAACATGAATAGATATGAATACAAATTAATTGTTTTTTCATTATTTTTGTATGTATAAATACATAAAGTGTAGTGTAAGTTTTATTGTATTGCCTGTAAATATTATAACTTAAAAGTAAATGTAATATAAAAATATAATAAATATTAGTATTATATAATATGTGAAAGACAAAAAATAGTATAGTGTAAATTGTAAAAAATAATCATTTTTTGTGACTGTAAATATGTGAGGTAATAAATACTGTATTTTAATTTTATATTTTTATTTTGTTTGAAGTATGTTTGTTTACAAATTAATTAAGAACTTTCATATTCTTTTTTGGTATATTAAATAAATAATGTGTAAGTTGTTCATAAGTTCCCTTTTAATTAAAATAATCACAATGTTTTGTAAGTTAAAATAATAAAATAAATAAAATATTATTACTATGTAGCTAGGTATTATTAGTGTATAAATGTAAAGTAACTGTATAAGTATATGAGGTAATAAAGACTATATTTTAATTTTAAATTTTATGTTTTATTTTATATGACTTAGGTACTAAATTCAAATATTAAATTAGCTGTAAAATAAGATTAGATTTGCAGGTCATCCGTTTTTCGGGATTAATTTACATTTATTGTAGGTATACCTCAAATTAAACATAACTACAGCTAATCTAATATTTTTAGGGTGCTAATAAAAAACCATAAGTAGTTATATAAATATTTTTATTAAATGTAGCTTAACCACAACAAAATAATTTGAATACAGACATATTATTATCAAAATACCATTTTCTTATACACACAGCATTATTTAGTGCACAATTCAATTTATGATTCACACAATTAAAGTCAGTTTTATTTTTACAATATTTACTTTTTAAGACTGAAAAGTTAGGACACCCCTTCTCACCTATATCGATCACTTCACAGTTTGCACATAAGTCTTTAATCCACTGTATCTTTTCCAAACCCTTTGTAATAATTTTTTTATTTTCCAAATATGGCACTATCACACGTTTAAACTCATTGTAGTCTATATAGCCCTCACTCCAGTAAATTCCAATATTTTTTTCCAACCATCTCACTTGCTTCTTTTCCTCTTTAGTCAGGTAATGGAACGAATATGGTGGTTTTACCAAGAATGTTTGTGAATGCTCTTGACTTACAATGGCCACTTCTTTAACAATAAAATTGTTTTTAAAATTTTTAAATCCTTGAAGTTCAACTATTATGGTATCCGCTTTCATGATAACTTCTTTACAATGTTACTTAAGGGTTTGTATTCAATTATACAATCGTTGAGAATTAGGCAGTAGGCTGAAGTTTGATCTGGTATTTCGGAATCACTTTCAATTTCTACTCTCACATCCACAACTGGACCTGTCTTTAAGTTATCCGCTTGTCTAGAGCAATCAACGACAAAAAGCGGTGCTAAATCTTTAAATTGTTTCTCGCTTAATATGGGCTCTGGGCGACGTCCGTAATACGACTGCTGAAATCTGGTGTACTGCTCGTATAATAAAGCAATTCTGTTGTCAGCAAAGTTCACATTTAGGTTTTCATACGGGAAATACGTGGAATTGAGATACACTCTAACGTCCCGAACATGACAATGATCGAATTGAGACATGTCAGAACTTGCATTGTTTTTCCTATTTGTTTGTAGGCCAAGAATGATGTATCTTGGTTTTTCTATTTGAGTTGATGTTTTGATAGACCAAGTATGTTTTGTAGTTTTAGGTAAAGAGGGATATTCGTACAGATCCCAATTTCTGTATATCATTTGAAGTGGCCGATCTTTTTCTAGGAGTCTTAACAAACTGATTTTTTCTTTGTCTGATACTTTAACATGCGGTACGCGCCATATGATTTTGTTGATCTGAACGTCATCCACAGTTTCACCAGTGTTAAGTTTTACAGCGTTCAAATTAGTGTTACTTCGTAACAGTATCAGTTCATGTCTACTGTTTATCACGACTTTTTTAAAATCTTCAGCAAAACCGAGGATATTACACAGTGGTATAGAAGCTGAAAATCTTCCTCCATTGGTATTTTTTATACCATCAATATTCCAGCCCCAGACGTTAGATATTTTCGATTCGCTTTCATTCATGGATATTAATGATTTTATGGTCGTAGTTATACCTGCATTTTTTATTTTATCAATCTCCACTCCATTAAGCTCGTACCTAATATCTTGGAATAAGTACATTAGCGCATTGTTCGTGAAATTGACACTAGAAGCTTTGTCTTTCGTATCTTTTTTGCTAACGATAACAGTTCCTTCCAAATACAGAGTACTAGCAGATGGTAGTATGTATAAGTCTTGTTGGTTAATAGGTATACGGATTTCATCATTTCTATTAAAGCTCGTCACATAAGGCTTGTAAGAATGAAATTCGATTCCTTCAATAGTGTTATCGTAAGTTGGAGCAGATAAAACATCTAAGATATTCATTTTAGCAATCCGATCGCTCTAAGGAAAGCTTTATTTTCTTTAGTTAATTTTATTTTCTTCTTAGAACAAGGTCTTATACGGTATGTAGCTCGAATAGAACTGATATTCTTTAGTTCTTGACGTGCATTTTTATTGTAATCAATCATGTTTTTTTCTAAGATGTAAATATAGCTGCACTTCTTCACCGCGAAAATTTATTAAGTTATTGTTTATATCTAATAGCCTGATATTTATGCAGTTTATATTGTTTTGATTGATTGGAAAGTATATTGCGTTCTTCGGGATTTCAATAATCCTGTATCCAGGTGGCACGTTGAGTGCAAATTCGTGAATAATGTGACTTGGTTTACCGTTTATGTACGAACCGCTTACAATATCACATTCAATCCTGACCACGGTCGTTGGTAAAATGTTGACTGGAGACTGTGACACATGCCATTTATTTGCTTTCAAGATTTGTTTATTAAAGCCTAAAATTTTTCTAAAAGAATTCTCTTTGGTAAAATTAACATCTTTTGTACAGAATATAGTAGTTTTTAAAGTGTTATTATTGCACTGTAGTTTGATAGATGCATCTTTTATTTCCGATTTTAGATAATCATTTATATCTTGCAATTCATAAGCGCCTTCAGGTATTTCTATAACTTCGTTAAGACCATAATAGAACTTATTATTACTTTTGTCAATGTTTGGTATAGAATTAAATGTTGAAAAGTGTAATAAAGCACATTCATACTCTCCATCAAGCTGTAAAGTATTAGGATAGTATGTAGATAAAACTGGCGAGTTTCCAGTTATCGACAAAGTGAGCGACATCTTGCAAATGATTGAAATGAAAGAAAAACATATATTTTATAATACATTTTTATTCCAAAAACTCCACAAGTATTCTAAACATAAATGTCCACAATTTACTGCATTGAATTTTTGATATCTTGTGTAGTTATAAAACACATTACAATTGTTAAAATATCGAATTAATTCCATCGGAGGTTTTAAATTTCCATAGCTATCAAAATACTCACAATAATCATATACTTTAACATACGCTACCCAATGTGTTCCTTCGTTCATAGAATTATCTAAGTTAGCGATACCACATTCCACCCGTTTTGGCGTTCTGGGTAAACGATCCTTCATGTAGACCCCACGGAAATGAGGGATATCTCTTGAATATTTTAGGATGTCTACATTAGTTAGAGGTCTATTAGGTAGCCTATTTTTTAGTTTTTTGAAGCATGAATATACAATCCTTTACCATTTTTATACGGCTTAATGTATAATCCCTTGCCCAACACTAAAGCCTCCATAGCTTTATTATGACGTTCCGATTCTCGCAAATTTTGCTGACCGATTTTGTAATCATTGACGGTTTTTGCAATGCCAGCTGCACAGTTCCCAAAGCCGACAAACCAGCAAAAATTGGAATCAGCGGTAGAACTCCTCCAGTCTTTGGTATGGGTATTACTCGTGGCACCCGAATTCGATGATGAATGCTTGGAAATAACTTTTTTGCGACTGAGTAAGCTGTTTTTATTAAAGTCTTATTGTCGCTGTGTTTGAGTTTCTTAATTTTTGATTTTATTTTAGAAACTAAGCTTTTAAATGTTTTAACCCCGGATCCAGACTTTAGTTTAGCTTTCATGACTTTGCTCACTAGCCATGAGCTTAGTTTTTCACCTTTCCCAGCATCTTTTGATTTTAATCTTTGTTTAGCCATATTAAGTAGTTGTAAATCAGCTTTGTGACGATTTGATAAGTCTGTATGGTTTGCATATGCAATATCGTGGTACATACAAGCTTCGTCTAGCTTATTTACACCTCGGTCACCTCGAGCCAAACGTTTGGAAAGTTTGGTTCCTGGTCCACAATAATTGTATCCTGGTAAATGAACTTCGAATGGTAGATTATTAATTATGTTATTAACAAGTCCACCACCTTGCATTACTTAAAGTAGAATGAATGGTTTACTTTTTTTAAATGGTTATATAACATCTTAACCCATTATTGCAGCTTTGTCAATCCAACTGTTTTCATCATTATTAAGACCTAACCATTTGACATACAGTTTATTTCCTTTCTTCTTCAAAACTTTTTCGACCAAATAAATATCAGGATATCTAGATTTTTGAAGTTCTTGCTCATAAAAAGCTCCTGAAATATTTTGCTTTCGTTGATCTTCTATTTGGTATGTTACTGGTAAGGTTTTATTAATCTTTTTTATGTTAAATAATTCAGTTGACCAATTAGGAGTATAACCTTTCTCAAAACTATGTTTAAATTTGCTGATACGAACATAATCACCTACTTTGAATTTAGGCTTCCCCTTAGCAAAATCATTATTGTATATTTTTTTTAAATTTTCTTTTATCGCTGGTTCATTTGATTTATTCACATCGATCGGTTTAAATTGGATAGAACGATGTTTCGTATTGTTGTATCTTATAAATATATCTTTCAACGGTGGACCTATCCACTTATAATTTCCATTGAGACTGAAATGTTTATATAATTTATTCTTTATAGTTCTAATCAGTCGCTCTACTATTGATGCTTTTTTAGTAGAGAATGATGAGTAATGGTTAATATTGTACTTTTTCATAAGAGATTGAAAAGTGCTGTTATAAAACTCTGTTCCTTTATCAGTTTGTAAGTTAACGGGATTTTCAAGACTGCTACACAGTATTTGTTCGAATGCACGAGTAACATCAAATTTATTTTTCGATTTTAACGGTTCAGCCCAGGCGTACTTTGAGAAGCAGTCAATCACTACTAAAATAAAATTGTAGCCTTTGTTATACTTTCTCAGGTTTTGCATATCCATTAAATCTGCTTGCCACAAGTCGCGGACTCCTTTCAAAACAACATGACGTCGGAGAAAATTTCGTCGTGCTGCTTTATGTATTTCATTTACGATTTGCTGTTTTGCCATTATGGAGTTTTAGTTTTTAGAAATAACTTATCTACTTCTGCTTTGGTGTAAAACTGTTCTTGCAAATGAGTTAAAACTTCAGGTGTATTTGCTTTTAAAGAAGTTTGAACTGCGCTTCGAGCATCCTTTATGATTTGAGAACGCAATAAACCAATCATTTTATTAAATTCTTTTATCGTATTAGCATTCAAATGATCTACATAATCTTTGTTCACAGCATCATCTGCTTCTATAGGAGATCTAATTCCTCTCAATCTCAATGTTTTTAAGTCAAAATCTCCATTTTCTGATTTTATTAATGCTTTTTCATTAAAATCAAATAGTTCTGACAGTCGCATTCTTTTATGAACGTGATGACCAAACTTATCTATATTCATCGTGTGTACAGAAAGGCAGCTTTATGTAAAATGAAAACATTAATTATTTATCAAGATATTTATTTATTTATAAATTGACCTTCACGTAGTTCCTCTATAATAGATAATATTTCGTTATCTACTCCTGTATTTCCAGCTTCTCGAGACGCCATAAGTAGTTTTAATCTTTCAACTAACTCGTTAGGATTATCCCAATATATATAATCAACATCTTTGTTCAATTTTTTCAGCATTAGTAACCCTTTTCCTTTAGGTATATTTATTTTTTCAGTTAAATCGTTTCGCAATTTAAATAATGGCTTTATAACATCCATATACTTTTTCCCCTTGTTGCTTTTTATAGCTTTTTTTGGATCATAGTCACGTCTATGAGCATTTGTATGTAACAACATCAATTTATAATTTTGTTTATCGTCTTCAGTAACCAAACTTAAGTCTGGATCCTTTTTGAGCAACAGCTGTTTTAAACCAGATGTATTTTTATATCTATGGCCAGCTAAGAGTATAAATTGATCATTAATTGTTATGGGAGTAGAACCTAGCAACAATTTATCGCGTTCTACTCTGACCCCAAATGGAATGTCTCTCAACGCTTCGGAAGAAACTGACCAGGATGACGTATCACAATCTTGATTTTGATCAACTGTTGATTCATACGAAGAGTTGCTGCTAATTTCAGATTCATCTTGATCCTTATCTGATTCTTCTATTTGCAAAGTTTCATCTATAAACGGAACTTCAGACTCTTTATCTTCAATAGCATGTAGGGGAGGAGTTTGCTTGCTGGCTTTAGCAATTAAGTTGAGAGGTTCTGTTACAGGCTTAAAAACTGCGTCTAGTGCTTGTTTATTATCAATCTCAAAATTTCGCATTTTGCGTACTTTCTTCTTTACAGCTTCTGCTGCATTAACGATTTGTCTTTTCAATGATTTATCCATTTTGGTGAAATTGATCGTAATCGGTGTAGCGCCATGTGAAGAATAATAAAGTCGTGCAAATTTACAGTCTTTTATACTTGTGTTCTTAATCAAAGACTACAAAAGTGTCAAATTTATTTCTATAACAACCTTTATTTTTGAAGCAATCTTTATTGATTACAACATAATTGAATGGTTCATTCCATATTTTTGAACACATTTCACGAAATTCACTCCATGTCATATCAGTATTAACGTGTTCTTCATAAACATGTCTCATATTAATTTCATCTTGTTTAAAAAGTATGATTAGGTTTGCATTATCTCTGACCAACTGCTTAGGAATTTTACTATATGTCTGATTTAGATAAAAGCAATCGATAAACTTATGTCTGCCCATTGCAAAATAATCACGCATGTTGCTTTGATTTTCACAAGCCACATCATCGAATACAATTACAGAATTGGATTTTGCGTCGTGAACATTAAGTACTTGCTTATTTTCATGATATTTCTGAAATGTAATACCTGGTACACGTTGCAAAACTTTTTCTAAAAAATTGTACTTGGGTTGTTGCACGGTTTTAGAATATACATAAACATTTTGAAATTTTAAACCATTTTCATGTATGAGAAGACCAATTAATAAATTAGTTTTTCCACAATTTGAAGGCCCGCAAATGATGCATCGTATCGTGTTAGGTAATAATTTTCCATGACGAAAACTAGTGTTTCGTGGCTCAACGCAGAGTTCGTTTAAATGTAACGATTGTGGTTGTTTTACAAATTTCATGACGACTGTTTAAACGGTTTATTGAATAATGAGAAAATTTACCAACCACGTCAATATTTATTAAGTGAATCAATGAATTGATACAATATATCTTGTTTTTTTTGTATCTACTTAAGAATGAGTTATTGAAATTTGGTCAAGACAACGTCTGTCGAGTCGAGTCAAAAAAAAAATTTACAAAAAGACGATTGTGGCCCATGTGGGGATCGAACCCACGACCTTCGCATTATTAGCGCGACGCTCTAACCAACTGAACTAATGGGCCGATGAGAGCTCTCTACTAAAACAAGATCCTTATGGCTCTCATGTCAATTAAGTTTTAAAACGGAAATGTGGAACGGCTCCTACTCCGTAGGATATTATTGGGCTTTCTACCACACCGAAAGTGACGGAGGCGAACGGAGTGAGCTGTAGGAACGGCAGGTGGGGTAGAATGCCCAATAATATCCTACTCATAATGTAGTTGGAGTTGCCGGAGGTGCTAAGGATTGTGCTCTTTCATAAGCTCCCGGTGTCCGCGTTTGCTGATATTCTGAAATGCTGAGTTGATAATAAGCTTTCTCATCATAAGTTCGGTGTCTTGAAGGCCCAGCTATTTGTTCAATTACAGCCACTGCCGCCGGTGGTGCTGGATTTATATACTCTCCGGATATCAAAGTCAGCTGAGTTTCCGGATTTTTGTTAGCTGCTGCAGTATGTTTAGCTGTCTGCTGAGTCGAGGTAAACGAAGGTGCTGGACTTGTATTAGCTCTGGATGTAAGAGTCTGCTGGGTTGCACCTTCATTAGGATCATAATCTGTCTCTCGAGAAGGTGTTCGTGGATAATACGGCTGTGTCCTAGGATAACTAGGTACTGGGTCATTTAAAATTTGCTCTGATAAATTGAGAACGCCCATTTTAAATCTTCGTTTTTGGGCTGGTGTCATTGATTTCATATCTGGAAGCATGCTTTGAAAAAAAGCTAGATCGCTGTCTGTTTCAGGCTCAGCTCTATGTATGGTCTTCATTTGTAATGCTCTTTGACTGAAATATTCATGTGCTGATTTATTAACATCTTTTAAAGAGATTGCCCTAGATTTATTTAATAGTGGTAGCAGTGGCGGTGTTGGCGTGGATTGATTGGAGATGGAATCCGAATTTGTGTTTTCAGAAGCTAGTTGACCAGTAAACAGTGTCTCATCGACTTCTTCACTATCATTACCGTCTGTGCAATCATATTTGCTTAGATTGCTTTTGGTTGGTCGGGACTTCAAGTAATTGTCTAAAAAATGTAGATGTGGTGAAAGGTAGTACTCTTTAATCGTCTTTGCACCTGATCCAGATGGCAAATCTAGCCTTTTCTTGTTTTTGCTGTAACTACATCGAATATTCTTCCACCGTTCTTTACATTCTTGGGCTGAAAAATATTTAAGGAGATTAGTTACAATGTGTGTTTAGATTGAGGTGCCACTTTTCGCATCGTAAAGTGGCTAATGGAGTTGTTTAGTAGTAGTTTAGAAAATTTTGTAGAACGGATATTGGATTTTGTATTAGAATACTTCAAAAGTTAAATGAATATAAAGGTGGCACCTCAATCTGTTTGGATTGAGGTACCACTCAGAACTGGGAATATTATGGATGAGTTTTCATCAAAATTTCGTAGTACTCCAGAATTCTGGAGTACTCCAAAATAATACAAAATTTTGATAAAATTTCATCCATAATTTTCCCAGTTCTGAGTGGCACCTCAATGCAAACAGTTAGATTGAGGTGCCACCTTTATATTCATTTAACTTTTGAAGTATTCTAATACAAAATCCAATATCCGTTCTACAAAATTTTCTAAACTACTACTAAATAACTCCATTAGCCACTTTACGATGCGAAAAGTGGCACCTCAATCTAAACACACAAATGTTACATACTTATTGCTATTTTATTTTTGTTACAGATACTACTCAGATGGCTGTTCGTTTACATCACTTTCTGGATATGTATTGAGAGGAGGCAGTACCGTCCGGCAAATTGTGCATGAAACCTCTAGCGTTTTGTGGGAATGCCTACAGCCGGAATATATGCCTGTACCTACACGACAAAAATGGGTAGAAGTTGCTGAACGGTTTTACACTCTCTGGAATTTACCGAATTGTGTTGGGAGTTTAGATGGAAAGCATATTAGAATTACAGCGCCCATCAACTCGGGTTCGACTTTCATAAATTATAAGGGATATTTCTCTATTGTATTGTTAGCAGTTGTAGATGCAGATGGTTTCTTTTTAACATCTATAGATGTTGGTGAATACGGCCGAAATAGTGATGGGCGAGTATTACAAGTTAGCTCTTTTGGACAAGCTATGGATCTAGGCGATCTCGATTTACCGAACCCTACACCTTTGCCTGGAGAAACACAGAATGTGCCCTTTTATTTTGTGGCAGATGAAGCTTTTCCACTAAAAAGAAATATTATGAGACCATATGGTCGAAATCAATTGACTAATGAGAGAAGAGCTTATAATAACAGGTTGTCAAGGGCACGTAAGTCAGTAGAATGTGCCTATGGTATGTTAGCGTCAAAGTTTGGTGGACTTTACACGCCTATTTGCTGCAAACCAGATTATGTTGATAATATTATAAAAGCAATGTGTGTGTTGCATAACGTAATTCGCACATGTGATGGTAAAAAATCAAATCCACGGTTTAGAAATAATTTGATAGGAGCAAACATTAACATGCGATTAATGGGAGAAAATCCCTACCATATCAGGGAATATCTTACAACATATCTAACACAACGATCTCCGATTCCGTTTCAGACTAGACATAATGTTTAAAATTTAAATAAAATACATACCTGTTGCACCGACTTTTATTGCTATTTCTTGCCATATTTTGTCTTGCACATTTCTGTTACTGTACCCTGTCTTAGTGTAGTCATAGATATTCGGGTATTGCTCAATTAACTCGCAAAACTCAATATTAAACTCAATATCGTCACGCATCCTGTATACGAAGCGACGTGCGTCTTGCGTTATCTTTTGTTCGTGACTGAAGGCGGCAAGCGGACGGCGCAGGCACGCCGCTCCTCGCCCCCCGCCACGTCGCCAGCAGATGTAGGCGCAAGCGGCGTCTCGCATTATATACAGTATGAACAAAGATACGTAGCGATATATTTTAAACTGTTCAAATTTTCGTCCATATGGATATTTAAAGGCTGATTTTAATGAAAATCCGATGTAATTTAACTTATTATGATTTGATTTATGTATTTCGATGTTATTCGTATTTTAAAGTAGTTAAATAGCAAACATAGCGGTTACATATTGCAAACATAAGTACAGTCGACAGCACATCAAGCTATACAGTTTGACCTTGAGCACGCCTTTATTGCACTTGTAATAGTGGCGGCTTTCGTAGCGCAATGTTACACTTGATGTGCTCTCGACTGTACATAGGAATTATAATGATACAAAAGGAGGGAATTAGTATTCGAAAAAAAACCGAAAGGAGGTGTATTAAATGTTATTTCCACTAAATAGCACCTTGTATAATAATACTCTGTGCCGTACCGTCCCCGCGTCTGTTTGCGCAGATATCGCGCCTGCACCGTATCTGCGCCGTGTCTGTACCGTACCTTCGTCTCGCCGTCTTCTATTTGCGTTGCCCCTAAGGCTGTCGGGCGACTATCGAGGGACACGAAGATCGTGCGTGTCGACGCTCGCAGAGCGACAACTAGCGACAAGTCCTGCAACCCGTAAATGTCGCAAGCGACGTCGGGCGACGTGTCGCGGGACACGTACATTTCGTGTCGGGCGACAAGGTCGCGAGACAAATGTCCCCTAGTGAAAACGTGGCCTAATAATTCTTGTTCCTTTAACAGGACCTTATGAGCAACTGGAGGTGGTGGTGAAAAATGATGGTTCTAGAAGTCTAGTATTAGGTAGAGCATTGAGGAACCGATTTAACCCTTATTCAAACATTAGGAAATAATTTCCCACCTGACTGTGTTGTACATAAATGCTTTTAATTTCCGAACGATGGTTTATATCTCGAAATATTCTGAACGTGTCCTAAGTTTATAATATTCCCTTTAATTTACAGCAACACCCCCTTCCCCTTCCCTTTATCCCTATTGTCATTTACCAAAGTCTTCAAAGTGACATACATTTTTTTGTCATCAAATTTGTGCACTTCGAAAGTATTTTTCATATGAATGGCAGAAAAATTCTTGTAAGTAAGGTAGGTGGACCATGGAAGGCCACTCTAACGAGTAAACACTTTTTATTCGTTTATTTACTGGATAAATTAAGGAAACAAATTATTAAGTAATATTTTATTTATTGCGCACCATATAATTGACTTTCTTTTAACCACTATTTATTAAATTTATAATAATAATAATAAAAAATTATTTCATAAAAAACATGAGCACATTACACTGTTAACATTGGACACTATTAATGTTACATTTATCATAATTAGCACAATTATATAGACTCTATCCCTTAAACTAGGTCTTGCCTGTATCTTAAGAGATAGGGTTCCGCCTTATAGGTACATAGTACAATAATTAATAAATACAACAGTTACAACGAGTGAGACAGTGTTATTGTTACATAAACCAATGCTTTATGAAATAAGTGTAGGTTAGCTAAGTGTGATGTGTATGTGAGTGAGAGTAAGTGTATATGCGTATTGGTGTGGATGCGTATGTGTGTGTGTGTGTGTGCGTGCATTATTTTTTTTAATTTTTTTATGAGATGTGTACTAGAAGATTTTCCGTTGTAAGATAGTCCTGTTGTAGTAGCCATTGAGTGATTTTGAGTTTTAGCGTAAGTATGTTTAGTATTTTGTGTAGTTTTCTGTATATATAACTAGCTGTCCCGGCAAACGTTGTTTTGCCATATAGGGGTGGGTCATTTTAGGGGGATGAAAAATAGATGTTGGCCGATTCTCATAGATACCGGATAAGCACACAAAATTTCATACAAATCGGTCCAGCCGTTTCGGAGGAGTATGGCAACTAAAACTGTGACACGAGAATTTTATATATTAGATTACCTATGACGTAATATTGGCGTGCGGCGAATGTAGTTTTATGTGATACACCCGATGGGATATTTGTGCGTTTTTTTGGGTAGGGTCTAGGTATAGTTCTGTGAGTTCTGAGGGTAATCTGCAAAATGAAAAGCTGTCTGACAGTTAAAACCTTACATTCGTCGTAGAGTTGCGTGGTTGGATATAAGTAGGGTTTCTTACACATTACTTTAAGTACGGCCCTTTGAGCTCGCTCTGCCTTCAAGAGATAATTATATCTTACTAGCTATTATATTATAATATAACTATTAAAAATATATATCAGACGCATTGTCCTGCTAATTATCATCTCTAGCTGTTTGTCCCATCGAAGACCGTCATCTATTTGCAGGCCTAGATACTTAACGCATTCTTTTCTATCTAGCAGAGGACATGAACACGGAGTTGGTGAGTTATGGCAGGAGTGAGCAGTTATATCAAAGCTATGCGGTGGTTTTGTGTTTCGCCGGATTGAAAAAGGAATATAGCAAGATTTATCCAAGTTTATTGTTAGTAGATTCTGGTAGAACCATTTTATTATACTATTTAGTGCTATTTCTGCCTTAGTTTTAACCTCTTCCCAAGTAGAACCATAAATGATAATTGCAGTATCGTCTGCGTATGCGTAGATCTCGCAGTTGGGCAGGCTCATCCTGCAGAGGTCAATTTAAGTTTTATAAAGCTCTTCCAAATGGCCTTGCAAGGAACACTGCTCCAAACAAGGCCAATATTATACATCAGTCGTTAAACTTAAAAATAGAGTGGTAACAATATATAGCTTTTACAAAAACTACATAATAAGCTCCATCATTTAAGCGAAACATTAAATGCTCAATGTATTTTAATCATCTATAAAAAACTTAATGAAAATTACTTGAACACCATCGTGTAACTAAGAATATATTAATGGAAGTTATTTAAAAATAGTATTATTAAGTATCATATTAACAACAAAGAACTTGCCAACGTGTTTTATAATAAAATTAAAAACTTATTTATCCAAAATGGCCTTCTTATCGATACCTTAAATCTCAAATGGCGTAATCACCATTTTGGACAAAATGACTTTTGAATGCTGTGTTACTCAATTTTTTTTTCTCTATCGATCTGTCTTATCAGAGTTTCAAAATTCGCAAAAAAGTGGTGATTACAGCCCACGTATTTAGCATCGATAAACAAGGATTTTATTATTTTTTAGCTGTACATACCTTTAAGAATACAATTCTTAAGAGTTTGGTCGATACACCAATTAAAATTATAATGATATGAAAAATACTGACTATCGAGTTAGACGTATAGGACTAATATACTTAACAGTGGCGTTTACGACTCAAGATAGTTTAAGACTTGAAATAATTAACTGTTAGGGGGTATCAACCTTTTTGCATTTAATTTGGCGTTAACAATTCATGGAATCATAAAAATATGTTATTTGTTTTTGTCGTATCAACCATGTTGCAAGAAAAAAAAACTGTATAATAAAATTAATTGACTGTTACTTCCCATCATTTTTGAAAATCATTATTAACGCGTGGTTTTTACGCTCCAAACCCTGTTCATAATTTGTAACAATTGAACTATGAACATGAATAAAATGACGTAATAAAAGTAATTAAACATGTTTTCTGCAGACTCCTCCTCTTCGTCCTCTTCATCGGTTTCCTCTAAAACGTCGAATACATTTTTATCTGAAGGTAGACGACGATACTCTTCGTGATACATTTTTGGTATTGTACCGTTATTACAAAGCTGCATAAGGTCTTTGTATTTTGACAATGATAAAGGTATATTTTGTTGAGGTAAAGAGGCTTCACATTATATCTTTCTTGGCACACCAAAGTACTTTCTACATTTTCACAGTCTTTTTCATGCCCTACTTCTTCGACTCCTTTAACATTCCCATTACCCTTGCCTTTTCCTTTTCCCTTACCTTTGCCTTTCCCTTTATGCTTGACGTTTCCTTTTTCACATAATGTAAAATTAACTTCTTGTACATCATCTTTCATGGAGTATTTTACGTAGATTACCGACATTTTGTTTTTTCTTCTTAAGGGTCGGTACATATCTGACGGAAAATGCGTCGAGCGTATCATCGGTCGCGTCTTTTCCGTCAAATTAGACCTGCCACATTACGCGTCTAGTCAGTTTCTGTGTTCAGCGTCTACAGAGCGGTTGTGTTGTGTGATAAATAATTTTAAAATGAAGCCTATCGAAATAATAGCTATTTGGGAGGCTTTTGAACAAGATCGAAAAAGGAAACGTCGACATTGGGTGCATCCTTTAAATACTAAAAGAATATCAAGCGGCCAATTTCATTGTCTATATGCAACTTTAAGAGAGTATCCATCAAAATTTATTCAGTTTTACCGTATGTCCGTAGAATCTTTTGATGAACTCCTTACGATTGTAAAATGTTTCATAACTAAAAATGATACGAAATTTCGATGTGCCATTACTCCAGAAGAGAGACTGACTATTACATTGAGGTAAGAAATTATACTAGAGTAGGTATACTGTTTTCATGTAATTACGCGACTGCACTGGAACTATTAGAATGAGACAATTTTACGGATAAAATCGCTGTGTATTTATAACTTGTTTTACACTTATAATGATATGTAGGTATCTATAAAATAATAATTTAAAAAACTAAAATCAACCAATTTAAAATAAACGCAGCGCATTAACTCTGCATTAGTGCTTCAATATCTTCGTCAGTAGAAACCCGCGAGGACGCTGATTGTGGTGAGTCAGTATAGTAATCAGTTGTATAATAACCACCGTGTTCAAACTGAGAAGTCTGTGGCAATGGTAAACAATTTTGTTCGTAATTACCTTGATCGGACAGGATATTATATTGTTGCACTGTATTTGTTGTAACAAATCTATATTTTTTTACCAAATTCATAACATCTAAACGGAAGTCAAAATTTTGCGCTTCAGACATTTTTTTCATTTGTGGGAGTAACGACAGCAAAAACTGTTTATCGGAGTCATTGTCGTCTTGTGAAGACTTTTCCATGCTGTTGATTAATGACCTCTGAAATAGTGTCATACTTTGGGTTTTGCGACTTCCAGGCTTGGAATTGGAATTTGATGTTTCGCTTCCAGTCTCTTGAAGTTGGTTCTCTTCACCACTTGTTTCATCAAATTTATCTTCTAAATTACTAGTTGTAGGTCGCATTTCTCTCACGACATCTAGGAAACGAAGCATTTCTACGTATGGCGTCTTCCTCTTCTTTGCCGCAGCTGCACTTCCACTGCGGACATCGGACTCTTTTTTTCTCTCTCTAACATAGTAATCACGGAGATGTTTCCATTTTTTCTGGAGGTCAGCAACTGAAATAAAAAGTGTGCATGTTGTTTAAAACTGAATAATTATTTATTTATTACGTTATGGATTAGTTTATGGTTAATTAAGTTTAATTGGTTTTCAGATATTTATCAACAGGAATGTGTTTTAGAACATTATCCCACGACTTCCTGGTGGGAGTATCTACTATAGCCGGTATAATTAAAGAATGTTGCAAAGTGATATGGATGACGCTGCGAGAAACAGAAATGCCTTGCCCGAACGAAGAAATGTGGTTAAAAATAGCTGATCAATATTATGAAAGAACAAATTTTCCAAACTGTATTGGAGCAGTAGATGGGAAACATATTCGCATAAGAGCTCTGAGTCTTAGTGGTTCCCAATATTTTAACTATAAGAAGTTCTTTTCTATTGTTCTTATGGTTATTTCAGATGCAAACTACTATTTTGTAGCTATTGACGTCGGTGCTTATGGCAAAGAAGCAGATAGCAACGTATTCAAACAATCAATTATGGGTAAAAAACTATTAGAAAATGACTTCAATATTCCAAGAGGTAAAACTTTACCAAATTCTAATGGACCACCACAGCCCTTTGTATTAGTTGGAGACGAAGCGTTTCCTTTACAGATAAATATAATGCGGCCGTATCCAAGTGGCAATATTGATAGAGAAAAACGTATTTTTAATTACAGACTCAGCCGAGCACGTAGATGTGTTGAGTGTTCATTTGGATTATTATGCAATAAGTGGAGAGTACTTCACACATCCATCCTTACTGAACCTGATTTTGCTATGGAGATAGTGAAGGCTGCTTGTATACTTCATAATTTTGTTCTTCGACGAAGAGATAGCTATCTTAATGACCTTCAAATATGCCACTTACAGACTTTACCCACAGCAACATCAACTAGAATAACGACTGCTACCAATAACAGGGATTTTTTTAAACGGTATTTTAGTAATGAAGGAATATTGCAGTATCAAGATCAATATATATAAGAATATTAATATGTAATAAAATAAACATTAACTTACGTGATTCATTTTTCTTTTTTGTGTCATATGTTTCCCACTCATCTAATAATATTTCTGCAATTTCCTCCCAAGCACGTCTCTTGGCGGGTCGATCGCTGTAAGATTTTTCTTTTAAGTTCCACAGACATAATCTATTTTGCACTTCCGTGATAAATCGTTCTGTATCAAACATTTTTAATAAAAATAACTTCGAACGGCCTGTACACAAACGATCTCTGCTGATGTTGCGTCTAGTCTGAACGCGTTAGTCAAAATACACCACGTGCGTAGCGCGCGCGACGTTGCCGCTCTTACGTCGACCGACAATGCGTTGACGGAACGGAACAGACGCTGTACGCTCGACGCACCAACGCATCATCGGTTAGGTGTGAAAGGTTGAATGTTTTATCATATATTTGTCTGTTTTGGCGTTACGCGACCGATAAAACGCGACGCATTTTCCGTCAGATATGTACCGACCCTAAATGTTACTGTTCTTATGTTTTTGAGCTTAAGGCTTTTAATAAAGACGATATTTTGTTGCAAGCCAGACGTGCTCGGAAGAGGATTATCGTACAGAGATCGTTGAGGGTCATGTTTCGTATCTGCGTCGGTTTCAACGTGTACTGAACTTACGTGGTGGCACTGATCATTTTCCATAATACCTAATTCTAAGTCTGAATCATCACTTGAAAAACTGTAAGAAACAAGAACTGGTTTACTTTTTGGTGTTGCAGCTGCAGATTTTGGCGACAATTCTGACACTTTCTTAACTTCAGACATAGGAGGCGAGACTTGAACAGATATAAGTGGTTGGTCCATCTGGTGTTGTAACATTTCCGATAAAGGTCTTTCAGTTACAATTGAAGGAGCATAAGCATCTTCGGGTATGACATCGGGATCAAAGGGGTATAAACCAGTGGCTTTAAATCCATTCGTTACATTGGTTTGAGTCATACACTTTGGCCATGTTCGGGAGAAAATTTTGTTAAATGCAGCTTTGTTTAAAGTTCTCTCTTGAGAATTGCACAGGTAGTTTAGAACTTCCTCATCCCAGTGATGTTCGAAGTACCGATTCACTGATTTATCTAGAGGTTGGAGTTCGTGCGTCGTGTTTGAAGGTAAGCAGTATAGTACTATATTATTTTTATCTGCTACTTTCAGAGCCTCATATGATAAATGACACTTTGCGCCATCAAAGATAAGTAGACACTTACCGGATACTTTATGTTGTGCTAAATGTTCAATGAACTCTACGAATAAGCTACTGGTCATGCTGCCTTCGGGTGCCATGCTTACCTTTGTTCCAGGTGGCAAATTCTCTGCTAATTCTGATCTGTGCCTAATCCCTTTAAAAATAATCATAGGCGGTATAGCAGTACCCACAGCATTTACGCACATTGCTATTGTTACGTACTCGGCGTGTTCCGGAGCAACAAGATGTACTCTTTTATTTCCCCTTTCAGTCAAAACTACATTTTGTTTGTGGACCGTAATGCGACACCCTTTTTCATCCATGTTGTACAGACGTTCTGGATGTGCAATAATATCTAACTCTTCATAGAGTTTCTTCACTTCTTCAAAGTGGTGTTTAACAATAGGCTTATTCATTTTCTGAGCTCTAGCTGGATTCATTAACTGGTGTTTTCTTTTTGATATTGATGGGTTTCGAGATAAAAACATTTTAAGCCATTTGCGTTCAGCCATTCTAGTTGACATATTGAACGAGTGTTTGATTTTAAACCTCTCACAAAATAAAAATCTTGTTTTCTAATAAATTTTGGCGTAAGTGGTATACCCAGTTTTGCAAACCGTATGATTCGCTGCGATAAATCTTTTTCTAATTGTTTTGTGAGAATAGTCGTCTTCCCAATAATTTTAGCACTATTACCGTTCAATATATGGTTTCTAAGGGTGCGTCTTGGAATATTGAACTTTATCGCTGCAGCATTTGTATTAAGTTTATTATTTTGTACTGCTTCCATGGCACGTCTTAAACTGTCTTCATCCCATGTACTACCTCTTTTTTTTCCAGGTTTCGACTCCGACATTTTTAAAATCTGAAATATTCGCATAAATTTTAATCATCTGTTCAATTACCCACTTAATAAAATAATTATGAAAAAAAATGTTATTCAATCCGAGTTGAAAAAGTTATAAACGCTTAAAAGTAAAAATGTTATAATATAAAACACTGTTTTAACTGTAACGGTACGTACTTATTTATAACTAAAATGTAAATGTTCATATGTTCATGGTTTGTGAATGGTCCTTGTAAGGCCCATGTACCATAGCAAGGCCAACGGTCAAATTTTCGATTGGCATTATAAGGAACCACCGGCCATCCTAGGAACACTGCCAATATTTAAACTTAAATCGAGTTAAAACCATGTTTTTATTCTTTAGAAACCATTAACATAACCTTATACAACAATATACAGTAATAAATATGAGATAATAATAGGTTATTGACTAAAAACTTACGTTTTGCTAAGCGCGCGAATAACAACTGCAACGTCGACGACCGAAGTCTACGAAACGTGAGCTCGCACTGCCACAATAATGGCGCGGTCGTCAAGCCGCCGCGTTTGTGGCCTTGAGTTTGATGGAGCTTAGTATTTAGTAAAAGGGATGTGTCTTTACATGTCGATAACTACGACTTTTTAATAGTTGGCCTTCAAAGGAGCGTGGCCTTCCATGGTCCACCTACCTTATATAATTGTCTTTGTTTTTATAAGTAGACTATATTCATATTAAAATAACGTAATAATCAGCGTATAAAAAAATATAATAATAATAATTAACCCTTAAATGGACGATTTTTTTTTACGTTTTAAAAAAATATATTTGTGTAATAGACATGTATTACTGTCTAGGAAAAATGAGTAAAAAAATCTAGACATGAATTTACTATTTTTTTTTTTGCAATAATGTGAGTGTTGTTTATAAACTACATTGCGCATTCAATGACATTTTGCAAGTATGGGTAAAATAAGAGTGGATATTATTTTTGAAATGTGTTTATTTATTCTAAATTATGATATTTATAAAAACAATTGCTTTTTTTCGTATCACATAAAGATACACGACATTTTTGGCACATTTTGAACGTAAATCCTGAACATTTCGGGAATTTGCACCTCTGCTGCTTATCCAGCCAAACTGCCCAATGACATGTCTGATCCAATCTGACGTCTTTCAAAGGAATTGCTTGAGCTGGTCCTCGGAACTTCTTCATTACAAGTTCTCTTTGTATTGTGCTCCCACTAGGTCGACCACGTTTAGCGCCATTTGCAGGTAGACCCAATTTGCAGAGGGTTTCGGCAAGTTCTAGTCTAAATGTACCCAAATTGAGAAGTTGATCATTTCCTTTTATATTATTTACCTTCTTGAACATAACCCATGAATTTATAACTGCGAGGTCCAGGAAATGATAAAATAAGCGCATGGTCCACTTGCGGCTCTTCATTGTGATGTGATAACGACCTATAAATGAATCTAATAAGTCCACGCCCCCCATGTGAGCATTGTACTCCTTGATGACTTTGGGGCATGGAATAGCAACTCTCTCTTTCTTCGATTTATCAAAGCGCGTGACTGTGGTTGCTGGTTCTGCTCCTACGTAAGTGGAAAGAAGGTTAACGGGCTTGTTATCTTTCCACACAACAGCACTTACGTCAATATCATCCACAGTCGCCACGTTTTCCTCATAGAATCCTCTGGGTACGTTCTTTTTCATTATAGTGTTTTTGTCAGGCAATTTGCAGTTTCTCAATCGGTTTACTCTTACTGTTCCCAGTGAGAAAATTCCTTCCTTAGCTAAATAGGTGACGAGAGGCACAGAAGTATAGAAGTTGTCGAAGTATATAATGTGATTCACATTGCGTGGTACCATTCTAGCTAACCTGACGACTGTATTTCCAGACTCTCCCAAATCTGGCTCACCAGGTAAGATGTTATTTTTGGAGCCCCCTCCACTGTAAACCTCAAATCTATGAGCATATCCTTGTAGACTGCAGATGAGATATAATTTGAACCCCCACTTGTGGGGTTTATTGGGCATGTATTGTTTTATGTAATGGCTCATTTTGGTTGCACACATCTGCTCGTCTATGGAAAGCCTTTGGTCTAAGGGAACCTTTCCAAACTGGCAGTTGAGCATTTCCTCAAGAGGTCTTATTTTGAATAGCCTGTCATAGTCTGGATGATCTTTGGGTATGCATAGCGTATTGTCGGCAAAATGGAGAGTGGATCTTATTTTTTCAAATTTTTTTAACGGCATCGTATTTTTTATGTGATCATAACCAAATTTATCACTCCAGTAAGCCCTGGTGTTTGGAAATTTTATGACTGAGGTGTAAATCAGAATGCCTAGGAATTTATTTAAGATATTTTCATTTATAATTTCAGGATTGGATATTTGTTTCTGGGCCGCGTATAAGTTACTTTGTTCTACAATTTGCTTTTTTAGATCTGATGTAAAATAAAATGAAAAAAAATCATACGGCGTGTTACAAGACATCAATGCTTCCGTTATCTGAGTTTCTCCCCTAAAAATAAGGCTGTCTTCAGCAGTAACAAGATTCCGTTTTCGCCAAACCAGAGGTCGCTTAGAAATCCCTTGTGATCTACTCTGGGGTACTGCTTCTCCGGCTTCCAAAATAGGAGGGTCTGGCATATTTTGATCGTTGTCAATTACGAGAGGAGGATCAGCATCCACTTCATCAGACTGGGCATTCTCACCTTCATCACTATTTTCAAGGTCCCGAAGAACATCTCGAGCTGTTTGATAATAGTGACCTTCATCCTCTACTTCGGAGTCCGAGCCGTCTAAGCCATCTTCTGAATCTTCAAGAGTTTCTAAATACTTTGTAATTTCGCTTTCTAGTAATCGCGGCATGCTGAAAAGCAAAATAAAAACCCTTCACCAAACATGCATTTATTTAGCAGGCAATGCGCATTGTAGTTTTCCTACAACATACCAGATTTCGCGTAATTCGACAGTAGCATCAAGTAATTTTCAATGTTTTACAACATGAACATGTAATTGAAGATATAATCAAGCAAATAAAAATATGTTATATACTTACATTATATTTTATCAAAGTCCGAACACAGCTTCAAAACTTAGTTTCGCGCCACTAGAAAAGTTTTCTTCAAAGTGACATTTGACATTCATTTATTTTTAATACATAAAAATATTGGATAGTGCCAACATTAAAAAAAGTACAAAATTCGTTCAGAAATAAGAACTAGTTGTCAAAATTAACAAAAAAATAAAATAAAGATAATTTTATCTGTGATGTTTAGTATGTTGTTTAAAAACAACATTGTCCATTTAAGGGTTAATATATTTATTGAATTGAACACATTTTACAAAGTAAATAAACCCACCAAACTGTGTGACAGTTAGTCGGCGGGAATAGCGCTCAGTAAACATTTGGTATGAATTAACAGGGATTTACTTATTACCTAGATATAAGTATGTATAACTATGCAGTTCGCCTAATATGATCTATCAAATAAATGGTAGTTTTGAGTCTAAACTTGGTGGGAAGTATATTCCCTTTGCCCGTTTACGAAGTGAAAATATTGTCGATTTCATTGTTTTTCGATATTTATAAAATGTTCGTTCTGTCTATATCAAAGTTTGCGTTATTGGGTTTAGGGACGTACAATAAGTTTAACCCTTCTTTGCATGATTTTTTCTATTTTTTTAAAATAAATCAGGGTGATGTAATTAATGCTCTAGATTAAAGGAAAAATATTAAAAAAAATCCTAATGTAAATAAAAATATGTATTATGTAAAAAACAATATGATGGAAATTTACATCATCATGCAAATTTACATCATCATGCATTGTCACATATTTAGCTCAGTACTAAATAAATAAATAAATATTGTTTACTCAATCTTCTTTATTATTTATGATAATTTAAAAAACAATTATTATTTTTATTTAAGCACAAATTGACGCCACATTTACTCAGGCTGCATCCTTCTGGAGTCCTCAGGCTGAGTACTTGGTGGCGTTTTCTGAAGTTGAACAGCCACTCGATGCCCGCCATTTTATACTGATGCCATTTTTCAGGAACTCTTAATTCATTGGCAATTGCCATTTCATTAGCCAGGCTGCGAAGGTCAATCGGTGTGAGACCATAAAACATCTGAATACATTTGATTACATAATCTACTATAGATTTTTCTTGATCGTCGGAAAATATTTTATTAACCGCATAGTTTGGTGTTAATCTTACGGGTCCACTAGCTCTTTCAGTCTTTTTACAATATCGATATAAAGTTGCATAAGGGATGTTTTTGAGCTTAGACACCACATTGATCGATTTTCCATCCTGATGCATCAGGTTGATTGCGTCCTGCATCTCATTTTGAGTATGCATTCCGATATTAGTTTTCCTTATCCTATTTCGAGGCATTTTGTAACCTAAAAGACGAAAAAATACAAATTAATAAGCGAAATGCAAAGAACAAATGCATGGGGCACAGTGGATACTTATCCACTGTAACCCAAATGGAATTTATCCATTGTGACCCAACAACCGTTATCAGAATAATAATTCGATAAAAAAAACATACATTCTTGTTACAGGCAAAATAATAGCATTTTAGGCCACCCGAAACACTGCACAACATTAAATAACCCACAAACACGCAAAAACCTTAAGGAATTTGACACCACACACTTTTTAAAAACACGTTAAAATTTTATTTGGTACTTTGGCGATACGCTGTCGACGCGCGAACTGCCGTGCGAGCGTGGCGGCGACTGGCGCGGTGGGAGAGGAACACTCGAGGAGAATGTTTGACGAAACACAAGTGTTAGTGTGCGTAAATACACGGACAGCGGCAGTTTAGTCACCGTGACCCATTAGTCACTGTTACCCATTCTCCCCTACCTTTTTTTGTTGACTAAATATTATGATTGAAATTTCCCTCATCATGCAAAGAAGGGTTAAAAATTGCCTATGGCCGCGTTAAGTAGGTAATTCTTTTTATAAAATATTCATTCGTTCAGTCTGTTTGTATCGAAATTTACATTATTGGTTTAAGGGACGTACTTGCAAATGTTCGTAAATGTTCGCGCTGCCCCAAAAAAAGGAAAAATGGTCGGGTAATAAATCGGTCTCGGTAGCAGATAAATTGTTTTGAAATGTAGGCGACCAAGATGTAACAGTAGATGTTGGTTCAGATGATTCTAAGTCATTTGGAAAATTGTTAACTTCAGCCGGGTGCACGGATGGCGTCAGGGTTGTTAATCTGGCATTTTTTGGTAGTATCATAGGCTTTGAAGTAAAATAAATAATGAGCAACTAGGTGATGGTAACACAGATGATTGCGAGTTTCTCGGCGATGATGAAGTGAATCGTTGTGGTAGCTTTACATTGGATATTATTTTAACAGAGGATGTTCCAGTGGCATCCTTGGTAAATGTCTGTATAGGTTGAATAGGTCCAGAGATAGATGTAGTAGATATTGTGGGTGTTGGTGATGGTAACACAGATGATTGTGAGTTTCTCGGCGATGAAGTGAATCGTTGTGGTAGCTTTACATTGGATATTATTTTAACAGAGGATGTTCCAGTGGCATCCTTGGTAAATGTCTGTATAGGTTGAATAGGTCCAGAGATAGATGTAGCAGATATTGTGGGTGTTGGTGATGGTAACACAGATGATTGCGAGTTTCTCGGCGATGAAGTGAATCGTTGTGGTAGCTTTACATTGGATATTATTTTAACAGAGGATGTTCCAGTGGCATCCTTGGTAAATGTCTGTATAGGTTGAATAGGTCCAGAGATAGATGTAGCAGATATTGTGGGTGTTGGTGATGGTAACACAGATGATTGCGAGTTTCTCGGCGATGAAGTGAATCGTTGTGGTAGCTTTACATTGGATATTATTTTAACAGAGGATGTTCCAGTGGCATCCTTGGTAAATGTCTGTATAGGTTGAATAGGTCCAGAGATAGATGTAGCAGATATTGTGGGTGTTGGTGATGGTAACACAGATGATTGCGAGTTTCTCGGCGATGAAGTGAATCGTTGTGGTAGCTTTACATTGGATATTATTTTAACAGAGGATGTTCCAGTGGCATCCTTGGTAAATGTCTGTATAGGTTGAATAGGTCCAGAGATAGATGTAGTAGATATTGTGGGTGTTGGTGATGGTAACACAGATGATTGCGAGTTTCTCGGCGATGAAGTGAATCGTTGTGGTAGCTTTACATTGGATATTATTTTAACAGAGGATGTTCCAGTGGCATCCTTGGTAAATGTCTGTATAGGTTGAATAGGTCCAGAGATAGATGTAGCAGATATTGTGGGTGTTGGTGATGGTAACACAGATGATTGCGAGTTTCTCGGCGATGAAGTGAATCGTTGTGGTAGCTTTACATTGGATATTATTTTAACAGAGGATGTTCCAGTGGCATCCTTGGTAAATGTCTGTATAGGTTGAATAGGTCCAGCGATAGATGTAGCAGATATTGTGGGTGTTGGTGATGGTAACACAGATGATTGCGAGTTTCTCGGCGATGAAGTGAATCGTTGTGGTAGCTTTACATTGGATATTATTTTAACAGAGGATGTTCCAGTGGCATCCTTGGTAAATGTCTGTATAGGTTGAATAGGTCCAGAGATAGATGTAGCAGATATAGTGGGTGTTGGTGATGGTAACACAGATGATTGCGAGTTTCTCGGCGATGAAGTGAATCGTTGTGGTAGCTTTACATTGGATATTATTTTAACAGAGGATGTTCCAGTGGCATCCTTGGTAAATGTCTGTATAGGTTGAATAGGTCCAGAGATAGATGTAGCAGATATTGTGGGTGTTGGTGATGGTAACACAGATGATTGCGAGTTTCTCGGCGATGAAGTGAATCGTTGTGGTAGCTTTACATTGGATATTATTTTAACAGAGGATGTTCCAGTGGCATCCTTGGTAAATGTCTGTATAGGTTGAATAGGTCCAGAGATAGATTTAGCAGATATTGTGGGTGTTGGTGATGGTAACACAGATGATTGCGATTTTTTCGGCGATGAAGTGAATCGTTGTGGTAGCTTTACATTTGATATAATTTTTACAGAGGATATTCCAGTGGCATCCTATGTCTGTATAGGTTGAATAGGTCCAGAGATAGATGTAGCAGATATTGCGGATGGTGTGGGTAAAGCTGATTTAATACGTACATCCGACATTTTCTGGACTTTCTGTTAATACCCTATAAACAGAAAATTTTGGATGGGGTTATTTTTTTATTTATGTTAGATGCATCTATTATAAACGCTTGCATATGTAATGTATAAGCGTTTTAACCACGGTTCACTTACAACATAGGGACTTTCGGCTGCGTCTAACTCGTGGTTTGATAAACTTTTTCACCACCAAAACACCAGAGTGATTCTATTTAAAAACAAAAAAGGGCAATTTTGGTGTGCCGGACGAAATTCGCCTTAGGGATGTAGGTGAGCATTTCCCTATAAAGGATAATTATTTCAAAAGATGCCGGTTTTGTAGCACGAAAGCCAAAGAAAAGCGCACCAATATGCGCATAAATGCTGCAAATGTGATGTTCCACTTTGTCCGCAAGAGTGTTCTAAAAAAATTCATTTAGTTATCTCTCGCCCAGTAAACAGCTAAAGCTCCCGAATATTTTTCATTAGAATTCTGTTAAGTTTTTAACAGATTATATTTTATTTTATAATTAATTCATGTTTTATTTCTTTATCCACAACTATACAATATCGCGACATAGATTCGAGTGTCGGTACAGAACTACAGACACATATTAATAATAAACATTTTTTATTAATTCGGTAAAATATAAGTAAAGCCGGAGGCAACAATTAGTAAAGCCGAAATTGCAGCATAGGATATAAAGAAATAATTTCACACCTCATCCCTTAATGAACATAGGGAAATAATTTCCCACCAAAACAAAACCTATACAGACATAAGGAAATATATTCCCACAAAAAAGCAGCCTAATAGCCAATAAAAAAAAAACTAAAAGTGTAGGAAGTGTGTCGATGACGTCACTCGTTGCAATGAAAAAATCCAGGAGTTGTGGTCGAAGTATTTATTACAGGCCAGGACTCGAAATACTGTTACTTTTTACAAACAAAAATATAGGCACAAACCCAACCAGCCTTTTCCGGTCGGATGAAGGTGGCGGGCGGCAGACCTCTAATTCAAAAAAAATATATATATATCCAAGAGAATATATAGGTATATAGTATGGTTCACTAATATTCAACGAGAGTTCTGTGAAGCCATCCCAAGTAGGGTGTGACCCGCAGATGCACCGTGAATGCAGTGTAACAAAACTTAAGATACTAGCTGAGGTCGTTAAGTCGCGGAGACTCTTAACACCGCGATTCAGATAGTGACGTCACACGATCAACGCCATCTAGCGCCGAGAGGCGGTACTAATTTAATACATATATTCCTTAACAGTTGGCGATTGTTGTACAAGTATACGTTATATTTAAATTAGGGGGAAAAAAAAATATTTGTTACAATCTCCCCCTCAGTCTCTGAAGACGTCTCGGCGAGAGAGACTGGATGGTGAGGAATTAATGTTTCCTGGGACGTCCACGTCCGCGTTTACCGATAGATGAAGGCTTCTTGACGTCAACTTCCTTTCTGGGTCGACCTCTTCTCCGGATAGGCTGGACGGGCTCAGGAACAGTTGTAGAGCTACCCTTATAGGGTGTTAATGCGGACGCATGATACACTCCAATTAAAGTATTGGGGTCGGTTGGTGAAGCCACTTTAAATGAGGCTGGACCATGCTGTTCTTTGATGACATAAGGTCCATCTCTACGGGGTGCAAATTTGGCGCTTATTCCTTGGGCCGCTTTACTAATAGGATGTACATTGACCAGTACCAAATCTCCTGACTGATATTGGGGATGTTTACGCCTATGGCGATCAATATATTCCTTACGGGTCTCCTCCTTCAGTTCTTGCACTTCTCTAGCTTTTACCAAGGTTTCAGCCATTTGTATAAGCTTTGGAGTTATTTCGGGTATAATATTTTCTGATACTATAATATTCCGGAAATCAGTTTCGTTATCCCGGGGAGACCTTAGTTCTCTTCCAAATGTGAGATAAGCCGGGCTTTTGCCTGTTGCCGAACAATTGGTACTATTCATGGCAAAGCGTATTATCGGTAATAGTTCAGACCATCGATTATGTTTTTCCCCTTGTACTAATATAGCCAGCTGTGTCTTTAGGTCTCGATTCCGGCGCTCTACTGGGTTCGATTCAGGATGATACAATGGCGTGTAATGGTGTTTTATGTGTAAACTGTATGTAACTTGTTGCATAACAGCGCTCACAAACTGGGTACCATTATCGCTAATGAGACGTCGAGGTACACCGTATCTTAAGAAAACCTCATTGATTAAAGTTAACGCACAGTTTTCGGCGGTTGCCGTGGTTAACGCGAAAAGTTCCACCCATCGTGTGGCTATATCTTCTACGATTAAGATCCAGGTCTTTCCATCTTCAGATGGGGGAAGCGGTCCAAATAAATCAATAAATCAAATCTTTGGGACATGGTAGTGGTTTGAAGTAACCCAGCCGGTTTCTGGTTCGTGGGCTTATAGCGTTGACATTCCAAGCAGTTCTTCACATAGCTGGTGATATAGTTACGCATCCCACTCCAAAAGTATCTATTAGCGATCTTCTTATAAGTTTTTTCACCGCCATAATGCCCCGCCAAAGGGTCATCATGATAGGCTTTTAAAACATTTCCCCACTCGTGGTTGGGTACTACGAGTTGAGCATCATCAACTTCGGAATCAGGATGTAACCGGTATAGCAAACCATTGTTCATTAAGTATCCTTTGCTACTCCAATAAGTAGCATCTTCTGATCCATTTGATTCTTCTAGAGCGTCGATGATTTTTTTTATTTTGGCGTCTTTCATTTGTTCTTCTCTGACTTCTTTTGTACTCCTTGTAGGCATATCAACCACTACTGAACATATATTACAATTTGAGGTGTCTTCACAACACGGAGGTCGTGATAACGCATCAGCCACAGTATTTAATTTACCGGGCTGGTAATTAATATTAATATTAAACGATTGAAGTTGTAATGCCCATCTTGCTAAACGTCCAGTTGGGGATTTCAAATTCATCAGCCACTTAAGGGCTTGGTGGTCTGTTACCACAGTGATTGGTAGACCTTCAATGTATGCACGAAACTTATTCAGCGCCCACACTACAGCCAAAGCTTCGCGTTCGGTAGTAGAATAATTCCTTTCAGCTGAGGTGAGCAATCTGCTTGCATACTCCACAGGATGTTCATCATCCCTCTCCCCCTGGACTAGAACCGCTCCGAGGGCATAACTACTGGCATCTGTCTTTATAATAAATGGTTTGGACCCATCTGCCTGTCGTAGTACCGGTGCAGTACTCAATCGATTTTTTAAGGTATTGTATGCATCCTCCTGCTCTGTATCCCATATCCAAGGGGCCTTTTTCTTAGTTAGTTTTGTAAGAGGCTGAGCTATAGCAGAGAAATTATCAATGAATCGACGGTACCATGAGCACATTTGCAAAAATGACACTAGATGCTGGAGATCCCTGGGGACAGGCCTTCCTAAGATTGCTATTGTCTTATTTGGATCAGGTTTCAGACCCTCAGGTGTTATTATGTGACCCAAATATTTAATTGAGGAACAGAAGAATTTACATTTATCTTTGTTCACAGTGATGTTATATTCTCTCATTCTTTGTAGTACATCCTTCAAGTCAGTAAGGTGACTCTCAAATGTCGCCGAAAATATGAGCAAATCATCAAGGTATGCGAGCATATTCACATGTTCCAGGGTGATTCGAAATCTGTCGATTAATCGTTGAAATGTAGCGGGCGCATTCCGTAAACCGAATGGCATTCTCTTGAACTTGAATAAACCAAACGGGGTTATAAACGCCGTTTTCTCTTCATCTTCTTGCCTGATTTTAACTTGCCAGTAGCCGGATTTCAAGTCTAACGACGTCATAAATGGAGTAGGCTTTGCAGCATGGAGCAAGTCGTCTATTCGGGGAATAGGGTACGTATCTGGCACGGTGATGGCATTCAAGCGTCGATAATCGACGCATACTCGCATATCTCCATTAGGCTTGGGTACTAATACCACTGGCGAAGCCCAGGGTGAAGAGCAGGGCTCAACAATAGCCTTCTTTATCATCATGTCTAATTCAGCCTTAAGGATGTCCTTCTTCGCTTGAGATAAGCGGTAAGGAGGCACTGAGATTGGAATATCATTCCTAGTTATAATACTGTGCTCTCCAAGTAGGGATGGTTTATCATTTTCTATAAAAACATCCTGGTACTCTAATAAAAGTTTATTTAAATGAGAATGTTTTAAATCTAAGCTGTTTAATTGAATATGAGGAGGCGAGTCAGGAAAAAGTTCTTTTGAATGCGGTGAGAGAGTGACTTCGGCCTCTTCGACGTTTCTTTCTGCGTCTCGCATCATAAACTCGGCAAAGGCAGGAATGTATCCGTCGAACACCACTCTCGGCTTCTTCTGTGGGGACAATTCGATTGGGATCAATTTATACTTTGATGTGCTCTCGGGAAGGGCGGCTTCTTCGAATGTAGTAGAAGCCATCGACGCAATCTTTGGTATGTCCACCAAATCGACAGAGTTGCTTTCGAAGGTGACGAAGTCTTCCTTGTACAGTTCATAAGCAATACTTCTGTCCTCTAGATACTCCCAGGTAAATTGTGGCAGATTTATTACCATCCCAGCATCCTGTATGAAGCCGACTCCCAGTAAGGTTCGATTATCCCTGGACTCAGGTAGGATGACGAAACTGGTTGAAATTGCTCGTCCCTCCAGCTTCACAGATGCAGTCGTGGTTAACACTTTTTGCTTCTTTGCAATGCCATCTGCCAGCGTAACTTTTACCGTTTCTTCATTAAAGTTATGACCTGCTTTCAGCAACTGCATGTAAAGATAGTAGGAGGCCACGCTGGTTTTCGCACAAGTGTCAATAAATGCAGTTCCCTTAACGCCTTCAACTTCAATAAATACTATAGGCCGGCTCTTTGTAATAGCGCGAACACTCACCGGACAAAACCCAAGATCGGCCGCCTGTATTGAAGTACCCTTTCCAGTACAGTTTGGGCAACTACTGCGAACTACTCCAGGTGCTCCACAGCCATAACATGACACGCGCGGTGTTGGTGAAGACGGCACTTGCTTCATTTTTGTAGATGCCGTAGCAGGGGCCTGTGTCGCAGGAACCTCCTTTGTCCCTTCTATGCCTAACTCCTGCTGTTTCTTTTTCAGCTTTCGACATTGATCTGTTTCGTGCCCTGGGAAATGACAGTAACCACATTTTAGTTTAGCTTTTAATTTCTGCTTGGCACCAGGTACTTTGGGAGTATCAATCCACAGCTGTTCAATATTGCGAGCAGCTTCCAAGAGCTCATCATAACTGCGAATTGAATTGCGCGGAATCTTCTCGCGTATCCTATGTTTCAGTTGACCATAAATCATATCCAACTGATGCATGATGCATTGATGAACAACTGATTCCGGATGTTCAGGAGCCGGGAGTTGTGCGAATAGCATCCTTTTTTGGGCTACAAATGTCTCCGTCGGAGTATCAAAACTCTGTTTGATTTCAACTATCTCCTGATATATGACGAATGCGGGCTTTTTCGGGGCAAAGGCATAGCGAAGGCGATCCTTAAAGGTATCCCAGGTGACCACTTGATGCTTCACCCCTTGCCACCAGACTGCAGCTTCGCCTTTCAAAAGTAGCGGTACCCCGGTAAGTGCCTCCTCGTCACTGATATTTTCAATTTGTTTGAAGACACTCGCTGCCGCCAAAAATGCTTCCACATCTTCGGGATTCTTTGTGCCGCTGAATTCAGCATTGCAGGAAGAGAAGGAGCCGTGCCTCCCTGGCGATAGTCGTGCCAGAAGTGCTTCGAACTGAGCGTCGGACAGGTTAACGGACATCTCTGCTTTCTTCCTTTTCACAGCTGTCGTTGTAGTGCGGCCAGCAATCGTGACGTATTTCTCTTCAGTATCGGCCTTCACGTTGGTCGCCAGTTTGTAGGAAGTGTGTCGATGACGTCACTCGTTGCAATGAAAAAATCCAGGAGTTGTGGTCGAAGTATTTATTACAGGCCAGGACTCGAAATACTGTTACTTTTTACAAACAAAAATATAGGCACAAACCCAACCAGCCTTTTCCGGTCGGATGAAGGTGGCGGGCGGCAGACCTCTAATTCAAAAAAAAAAAATATATATCCAAGAGAATATATAGGTATATAGTATGGTTCACTAATATTCAACGAGAGTTCTGTGAAGCCATCCCAAGTAGGGTGTGACCCGCAGATGCACCGTGAATGCAGTGTAACAAAACTTAAGATACTAGCTGAGGTCGTTAAGTCGCGGAGACTCTTAACACCGCGATTCAGATAGTGACGTCACACGATCAACGCCATCTAGCGCCGAGAGGCGGTACTAATTTAATACATATATTCCTTAACAGTTGGCGATTGTTGTACAAGTATACGTTATATTTAAATTAGGGGGAAAAAAAAATATTTGTTACAAAAGTTATTTTAATGCAGGAAAAAATCGGCTGGGGGGCAGGATTCGAACCTGCGTCTTCTGGTTCGGTGCACTAGACGCTTTGACGCTCCCCGCTCGGTAATCAAAATCTTCCTTCACATTCTAAACTTACGTCATAAGGGGACGTACTAAGATTAAGATTTTTTCCTACATTAAAATAAAAATAATACAAAAAGGATGAAATATGGTGGCTATGAACTGTTGACAAGTTGCCCTGAGTCTTATGCAAAATGCAGGAGTTCCCAACCAATGAACAAGCCGGTGGTGGCTGTTGATTTAAAGAGCAGGTTTTGTTCACAGTATGTGAGTGCTCAGAGGTAGGAAGTACTAGCCGAACCCACTAGTTCATTCATTGCTAGCATATACTCCTTTATTTGCATTTCAGAGCTTTTGTACTTGTCATTGACTCTCATTTTTCATAAAGACTTTCAATCTGCTGTTCTAAATTTTGTGTATCTTTTAAAATTGAATTGTATTATTTTGTAATTTTGAAGATGTCATCTAATTTATTCAATAAATGCAATCGTTCTCGTTTAACTTAACATCAATCATCACCAGTGATCGGCGTAGGTAGTGCTATTTTCGGTCAATGACCCTGAATGATTATGTTAATATGGACATGTCCCGGGATTTTCGGGGTTCACGGGAATATTTTTCGGAATGTTGATGTAAATGAAGTTAAAGATACCATGAATATGCACTGCGTCATATCAGACTACTTATTTCTGGTTTAACTGGTCCCGCACAGTGCTGTTTGCCATATTACTTACTGGTCAATAGGCAGGATCTGATTATACCCGAAACAACGTCGTCATGTGTACAACTACAATTACATTACAATTGCTCGTCATTGTGATATAAATTAGTATGTAACAAATCGTAAGAAATCTTCTTGTCTGTAGTTTTTTCGTATGTAGTATACAATAAGTTGAGAAACAGAATTTTCTTTTATTACACCCCAATAAGCACCATTTTTTATAATAATTAGTGAAATATTAAGGTGATTGAAAGATACAAATAAAATAACTATTCAAAACACAGTAATATTTATTCACATAATATTGAAAATCAACAACATTAGTACAGAGAAACAAAATCTAAAGTGTGTGTAGTGGTAGAAGTTAAAATTCTATAATATATTAAATATAATATTTAAATACATTTTAAATATTAACTTGAGTTAATATTTAAAATGTCAATGCAAGTGAGCTTTAATAAATTGTCAAATCATAAACTTCAATCTCAATCATCTTCTGCTTCACTATCTTGTGCATCAAGTGTGTGATGTACAGAATTAAAATAAATAACCATAATTTTTTCTATATTCTCCGGTTTTAGTCGATTTCTTTGGATGCTTAAAATCCACTTGTACAGAGAAAAAGATCTCTCAACGTCCACTGAAGTGAGTGGGGCGAATTTGTAGGGCAAAATGTCGTCATCGATATCTACTTCACGTGACAGTCTCTCACTATATAGTCTCAAAACATCAATGTCTGGATTCCTTGACATGACATTCTCTATTTTTTGTTTCACGGATTCGGTTGAACTCCAATTGATTATAGTCCTTATCTCATCTAATATTTCAAAAGATTCCACTATCGATAAGTCCGACTTCTCTAACTTTAGTATTGCAAACTCTATTGACCCAAAATATTCATCAATGTATCGCAAATCATTTTCGATATTTGTTTTTTCACACATTTGTTTAGCGACTCGTATTGACAATGCTTCTGATGCTCTCAGACGTGACAAAACAGTTTTTATTTCATTAAAATATTTTACGTAATATGAAACAGCATGCAACCAAGTTCCCCACCTTGTGATTACGGGTTCTGGAGGTAAGGGCATATCAGGGTATAGATCTTTAAGTATCTTAACTCTACTAGGAGCCTTTAAAAAAACTTTTTTTACATTAGAAATTAGGCAGTCGATGTCAGGGTATTCGGAACGAATTGTTTCTGAAACTCTATGCAGAGCGTGTGCGAAACATGTCACATGCTTCATATTTGGAAAAAAACTTTTTAATAATCGTCCTGCTAAGAGCATGTATGCCACACTATCCGTGCATAATACTAATACAGTTTCAACATTAGTGCCACAAGATTCGCCCCACATGTGTTCTAAGCACTCTATTACAAAATTTGAGATCGTCCTACCGTTAACTTTCTCTAACATTTTACATGCAATTAAATAAGGTTTTTTAATATTTACCAAATTTAGTGGCATTACTAAAAAATTTACAACATATCTGCCTAGAAAGTCAGTGGTTTCATCAAGAGAGATCCACAATTTTTCATGAGAAATCATATTGTACATAGTTTCTATTTTCTGTTTAAATAATTTATCTAAGTAAATTTTTCTTAGTATTGTTTCGGATGGTAGTGTAGGACGATTAGCACAGTGACAGCACAAATATTTCGTAAAAAACAATTTAAAGGCCGGGTTATTCAATTGCGACCAAGGAATATTGCACAGTATGAGAAACCTGATCAAATCGAAATAAAAACTTTCATCGGGTTTTTTGAAAGTCCCTTGATGTACGGATCCTTCGATGTGCCTTTTCACACTACTTTTTTTGCATCCGATATTCGTTTCACATTTTGCGCAATATATTGAATTATTGGTAGATTCATAAAATAAATCAGAATAATCCTCAATCCATGTGAGTACAGTTCTTTCCTTCATTCGTCGTGCCATCTTGTGTCGATGAAATACACCAAATAATTTTAATAATAATAATAATAATAAATCCTTTATTTCAGACCAGAGATCCATATAAATGTGTTAGTAGTTCCATAACCTAATGTTAGTAAAAAACAGTTACTTATTAATATTTCTCAATTATTGACATGGACATCAGGACGCACATGTCTACTTGCCCAGTGTCTGATAAACGGCCCATCAATTTTGTCTGCCAGTGTAGCTAGTATACTGTTAGGACTGTCCCTAAATCGCCGCATCATGGATGCACATCGCTTGCGCATAATGGCATAGAAGTCATCTACTCTAGCCTCCGCAAACATGCCAGACGCACTGCAACATCGCGGCAGTCCCAACAGCATCCTAAGCGCATTATTATATTGAACGCGCAGAGCGTTGTAAGCCTTCTGCGTATACCTCTCCCACAAGCTGCACGAGTAAAACGACTGGCAATATGCTCTAAATAAGGTCAGTTTTACTTGATTAGTGCATCGAGCAAACCTGCGGGCAAGCATGTTACATCGGGCTGCCAACACTCTGCGCTCCCTATCAATATCCTGATCATCAGTCAGAGAATCCGTGACTACATGGCCAAGGTATTTAAATTGAGTGACAACTTTAAGAGAAGAATCTCGAAGCTTTACAGGTGGAATATAAGCAGGTGTATTATTTCGTACTTTAAACACAATTACTTCACTCTTCTTCAATTACTTCTTTCTTTTAAACACAATGGATCTCCGAAACGGCAGGGCTGAAGCAATCTAAACAACAAAAATAGAAAAATGAATTGAAACTCTAAAATTTATCTCAAAATACCAAAGGTAAATATTCAGCTTACCTATGAAGAATACAGATCCCAGCGAAAAGCCCAAGCAGTATCAAGTGGTAGTTCGGTAAATAGCAAGCCAAAGTATGAATGCAGCAACAGATCTTGAAGAGGCAGGAATGGAGCAATCTTTACCTAAATAAGAAACGTAACTATGTATGACTGTTTAAAGTGTACAGAGCAGGTTCGCTTAAAGTTTTCGGGATACTATGAAATATGAATTGTTTTTTACTAGACAACTGGTATTACGAATAAATTTTGTATCCTGTATCAACTAGCTGCAATGCAACCCACTTAGCTTACGAACACTTGCAGATGACGTCATATTTGACAGCGTCTACTTCATTTCTAGCAATTCAGCTTACCTTATCGTTTAAGAAGAGTACAGGTCCCGTCGAAAAGTGCAACAGAATCACAGTGTCAAATCGTAGTCCGGTAAAGCAAGCCAAAGTTGTACGTTAGAGAATATTCACAAATCCGTTAAACTAGCCTTGGTCAAACAATAGTATCACTTAAATCACACGTGCGCACTCAAAGTACCGAAGAACAAGAGTGTGTAGTAGTCGAATGAGACAAATAGACGACCACTACAGTCCTTCTCTCTCACGCTTTACCTGCGCGAGAGTCTGAGATGAAGAGTGCTTCTTCTATCTTACTCCCACGTGTAGTTCTGTCTCTGTCACATATTATGTACATAGCGCCGCGTATTGTGTACTAGCTGTACCCGCGATTTCGTTGGCGATTGCCATACTTGCGGACAAATTACCCACACTTGACCACAGTTTCTCTCTAATTAAGAAAAGCTGTGCCACAACAAACATCAATTTGCAGAATTGTTGTTGACTTGTTACAATTTTAATATAAGTACACATATTTATTAAACTACGAATTCCTAAAAAAGATCCCGTATGCCGGGATTTAGACGGCATATCCATGTTAAGTTAACGGTCACTAATTCCCGTGAATAGCACTACCTACGCCGATCTCTGATCATCACTTTCACTTCCTTCACTTCCAAGTTTTTCTGTCTTACCATTCTGGTTTAAGAAAACAACATCTCTCTTAATTTCCACTGAGTTCTTTTGAGAAAAGTATATTCTATATCCTTTCACATCCTCTTCATAGCCTACCATCAACCCCTTTTCACCTTTCTTGTCCCATTTTCTCCGTTTTTTCCTTCGGAATGTGTACATACACTTCAGTACCAAAGACTTTCAACTGGTGAATGTCAAACCTTTTATTTGACCATACTTCAAATGGAGACCTTCCATTTTCATGGCTCTTTCCAGTTCTATTCAAGACAAATACCGCTGTATTAATTGCTTCTGCCCAAAGTTTCTTTGGTAAGTTTCCTTCATGTAACATTGTCCTTGCTGCTTCTACTAACGTTCTATTCTCCCTCTCTGCTTTCCCATTTTGTTCTGGAGTGTATGGTACTGTCGTTTGGTGTGTGATTCCATGTCTCGAAAATAACTCTTTCACTTCTTTGTTTACAAACTCCAGCCCGTTGTCACTTCTGAATAACTTCACCTTGTTTCCAGTTATATTTTCAGCCTTATTTATGAAATCCTGAATGCAATTTTTGATCACATGTTTTGTTTTAACAAAATACACGCTCCTGAAGTTAGAGTAGTCATCCTTCAGTATGACAAAATATCTCGACCCACCCATAGATACTTTCTCCATTGGGCCGCAAGTGTCAGCATGGATTAGCTCACACGTCCTGGTACTTATATATTCGCTTTTACTAAAAGGCAATCGATGTATCTTTCCAGCTAAACAGCTTTCACACTGATGTTTAGCAGTTTGTTTCACAATAACATTGTTTTCCGCAGAATGTCTTCGACGTAAGTAAAGTTCTGATGCGCCAGTCTTTTGTGCCACTCATTCATGTCATTCTGAACTAAATTTGCGTTATTAGCAATTTCGCATTCACGTTTAAAACGTAATTCAAATAATAAGAACTTCCAATTCGTTCTGCCACTGCACAGACTTTATTTCGCTTGTAGATTTTGCATGAACTGTCATCTGTCAAAGTGACGTAACCTTTATCTGTGACACGATTGACTGCAAATAGATTAGTTTTTAATTCCGGAACGAACAATACGTTGTCATAACACAGTAGATGCTTTTTAAAGAAATTTAAAAGATGATATTATAATACTTACTATAAGTACTTAAACTACATACCATACAAAATATTACATACACTTAAATAATATATAATTACATAGATATATATATATATATATATATATATATATATATATATATATATATATATATATATATATATACTTAGAAAGGTCAAAGTCGAGATGATGAACCTGCCGATTTCGTATCCTGGAGATGCTTCCGTAACTTAAATTTAAAAGAGAGCCTAGTGTTAGCCATTGGAAGGACATTGAATTAGACGATTATTTGTGGATCGCAAATATTTAGTGTGATTGGAGCATAGATACTGAAAGTGAGAAGTTAAGTAAGAAGGAGAATTAGGAGAAAAGAGAATAGAGAAAAGCGTAGTTAGTGCCCGCATGTGTCTACGTTTACGAATAGGTAACCATTTGAGCAATGAACGACACTCAGACACATGATCATACTTGCGAAGGTTGAAGACGAATCGAATGCAGTTATTGAGAAGGCGGTCAAGTTTGTTGAGCAGATCTGCATTCAGGTCAAAATAGCACACGTCACCATAGTCGATTAAACCTACCGCCACTGTACCGCCACCTGTCCACATCCTAGGACACTAATGACTGCGCCATTGCCAACGATCACCGATTTTTGCGAAGTACTTGAAAATGATGTAAACAATGCGCGATCTCTACACATATGTTAACTTGCACCGGAGTCCACTAACCACCTTGATTTATGCAGTTCGTATGACGAGTTTGACACTACAAAAGCATTACTCTTCGTAGTATTATCAGTCTTACTAAGTTTATGTTTTCTCAACCGACACTGCGACTTGTAATGTCCGAACTTTCCACAAAAGAAACAGTTATTCACCTTTTCTTCTCTGTTATTTTTACTATTTCTGCACTCACTTTGATAATGCCCATTTTTGCCACACCCATAACACTTTACAGGTCTTTTATGTTTCACAACAAACGCAGATGAAGACGGAGTTGGTTGGTACTCCTCATTCTTTTCTTTTACTCTTTCTTCTTCAATTAGTAACCTGGCCACCAAGTTATCAATAGTTTGTTTTTCATCAGGTGCCGATTCCCAGGCTGACACAAAATGCTTATATTCTTCAGGCAACGACATTAGAACTTTCGTAATAACAAACTTATCCGATATCTCCTCGCCCATTTGTTTTAACTGGTTTTGCATTTCTTGTATTTTGGATAAGAAAACTGACATATCGATGCCTTTCTCGTATTTGAACTGGAAGAATCTCTGTTGTAATATGTGTACACTTGTTTCAGTCTTCTGCTCATATACGCTTTGAAGTTTTCTCCACATTTCAGCAGAACTTGTGCAGGTGATGATGTGTAACATGGCTCCTTCCGTCATCCGTGTAACCAGTAACGTTTGCGCCTTAGCATCTTTAGTTTCCCATACAGATATTTCAGCAGTATCTTTGGGCTTTATACATTTTCCCTCCACAATGTCCAGCCATCCGTGGCCTCTCAACAGTACCGTTGTCTAAAATTTCCAGATATTCAAATTTTTGGAACCCTCCAACTTGATGACATGGACGTTGTTGATATTATTCTCCATCTTCCTTCCTTGTTCACAACCAAGAACAAGTTTTCCTTCTCGACGATAACGTAGCAGCACACCGCGCCACGTTGTAGACTTCAGTAAGATAACCTTACTTTTCCTTCCGCCGATGAACAGCTAACAACGCCGTAACTATGCTTGAATTTAACAATATCAACATACAGGATTATATGCCTGGGCCCATAACCTGATGCGATTAGTTAATAAAACATGTCTGGAGAATGTATTAGTTAATTTAATGACCACAAAAGTACGTTACATTTATATTCTTGTGACAGACATATAGCGTACACAGTAGGGAGTGAGAGAGAGAGGATGTGACACTACCAACCTACAGATAAGCACAGTGTAGCCAACCTTAACACTTTAAAATGTATGAACATTGCCATTAATCAACAGGAGTTTAGATTCCTCCTGGCGAGCAGAGGCCTTGCGGGTCAGCATGGTAAAGAGTAGAAAGAAAGTTAAGAAATGAATGAAAGGGAGCTCATAATAATTAAAATGCTTGTAAAACTGTAAATAGCGAGATGACAATTTTACAAAACTCGTGGCGGTAACTACACAACAAGTATTTGGCAATAAAAACACTTTCAAATAACTAGTTGCACTAAAATGTTTAACAATACACCCTTGTAATTCTATATACTCAGTGATTAATTGGTTTAGAGCGTAATTTAATGATTATTTAATTACATTTTATATTTAAAGTTTGGGACCGGTTAAAATCAGCTGTTAGCCGCAGTGTTGCCACAAGCGAAAAAACTATATAACACGGTATTACAATAAATACACACTACATAATATGTAGTGTGTATTCATTGTAATACTGTGTTATATAGTTTTTCACTTTCACACCGATTAGGATAGTAATTAGTCCGATGCAGGTTACTTATGTTCTAGACCCAGACAAACCGACAGTTTCGTGTCAAGGGAGCGTATTGGTTCCTTACTCGCACTAGACTGACTTCATCCCATCAATTCCCTTCACACAACTCTGCCCACGCGCCGTCATTAACAATGACGTCACGGTGTTTACCCTTATTTCTGTACAGTACTTCATTAAAACATGAATTTTAAATAAAAATAAAATTGTAAACCTGGTCGAAGCCAATTTCATGAATCTCTAACATTCCTGTTGCAGCTTGGGGTTTCACTATATTAATTTATTATTCGCTTCTAAATCAGTTAGTTTTAATTTGGATGCCGGGCCTCCACCTGTGTCAGTAGCAACTCGGTGTATGCGAGAAGCTTTATTTATCGTGTTTTTTTTTTAAGTAGTATTTTGTACCAAGAATTAGAAAACGGTGTTCTACCTAGATATGAGCTCTGATGGCTAATTTCACGCCGCCGGCTGTGGGCGTGTTTTTTAATCAGGGAGAGATTTCTTAAAAATAACAAAGAAAACCCTACTGTTGTCACCAAAAAAGCTTTTTTTAGGAACAATAATTTTTATAAAAACAATGTTTTAGAAAGCTAAAAAAAAAAAAAAAAATCTTTTAAGTGTATACAAAACAGTAATACGATAAAATTCGAATTTCCTCGACGCGTTTTCGTTTTTTAGAGAAATGAAGAAAAAATAAGACTGGAGCATTAACACTAATGAGAAATAGGTACTAGTTTTAGATCTATCTTTTTAATTTCCATCATAAAAGATTTCTTCTAACTGGCGTTAGGGCGTCTCATAGAAAGAAAGAAAAACTTTTATTTTCGATTCGCACAGAGAATAGACACGATTCATACACAAATTTAACAAAAATACAAAAAATAACTAAAAAATAAAAAATATATAAACTATATATATTTGTGCAACCCTGCGCGAAGCCAAAAATGGTTCCTACCTCAGCATAATGCTGTGGCATCAAGAAAAGTTTAATGCCACAGCGCTGGTATTCTGGTAGGACCTTAGTGGTCCCACGGGCAGCTACGACTACGACTAGTAATAAAATAATAATAAAATTAAATTAAAAACAGACATAAATAAAAAAAAAATGTGTACAATATAAATAATATACTAAATATATTGTCGTAATTATAAATAATGACTCATAAGACTACATGATTCAAAATAATTTTAGTTACGATAAATTCGATAAAATAAGTTATTTCTAATGAAGGAAAAAATCGGCGGGCGGGCAGGGTTCGAACCTGCGCCTTCTGGTTCGGTACACCAGACGTTCTGACCACTGAGCCACCGGTTCGAACCCTGCCCGCCCGCCGATTTTTTCCTTCATTAGAAATAACTTGTAATCTTAGCATGGAAAGTGCTTAAAAAATACAAAAAGATAATATTCGATAAAATAAATTAAAATATATGATTGTGGCCCCAAATTTGAAATCGACCCGACTGTCGCTGGCTGACGGTTGTGGATTATCCTGTAACATGAAGTGATTAACCTAAATGATGAAATAATCACATTTTAATTTGTGACGCAAGCACATAATATTGAGTGTTACTTAGGTACTACGTAACAGATACATCACTTCCTTTCAACTAACACGGAACATCAGTACGCATCGAAACATTACTCGCGCGCACATCGCTATTTCTAATAATGTTATCTGCACTTCTACATCTACACTTAATAATAACAATATCCATATCTTAACTAACTTTATAAAGAGGAAAGATTAGATTGATTGGTATTTGAACAAAAATCTTACCAATTGTGTCAAATCTTGCGCCAATGCGTCGAAATTTATTTCGCGATCAGCGGCATATGGATTTGATATTCTCGGCACGCTGCAGTGGGCATTGTCGTCAGTATCCGTGTTTTTTTTTTCATTCGACGCAATTCCTTATCTGCCTCTTCGTATGTAGGTATAAAACTTCTCTTTAAAACACATTTGTACGAGTTCCATTCTGAACCTAAACTAAAACTGGACTAAAACGACCGTCTTTTATTAATTTAGATGAAAATTTCATATTTTTTGGTGGCCAGCGGACAATCCCTTTCTATTTCCATACCGTGGCAACGATGGTCAGTTTTTTTTTCTGTTTCCTCGGACATGATCACGGACAAGACATTATTAACCAATTGTATTTGTTAGGTATTTGATTGATTGTACTTTTGATAAGTTTTGGTTGTAGTCTGATTTCTGCTTATATAGTTTGTTTTTTGTCTTTGTTTTATATCACTATTTTCTGGTTTTTCTTAGTTTCAATTTTCTACTATCTCCGTTCAAGCTTGCTATTCTTTATTTCTTTCAATCGTTCTCCTCGCAATTTTTATGCTATACTCTATAAATTTTCCTCTTATCCTCTTGTCCTTCAATAGCTTATTGAGGATTTCTGTTGTGATGCCCATTTTTATTTCCTGTTCGAGACTGTATCTCTCCCTACAATAGGCGCGGCAGTCTGTTAATAAGTGGGGCACCGTTTCCTCTTTTTCGGGATCACATATGCACGATGGGTTCCCCTTGCATTTGAATCTATTCAGATACTGTGCGAACCCACCGTGCCCAGTCAAGATTTGGGTGACTATCCCTGGGGGTCTCAGGTCTTTTAGTAACCTGTGTGCAGCGATAGCGTCCGGGAAGAAGAGTTTGGTTACTCCAGCCGTGTCTCCGGTTCTATATCTCCGGTTCCATTCGCCAATCGTATCCTTTCGGATTTGTCGTTTGGTGAATGAGATCGGACATTGATCGTAGTCTGGTCTGGTTTTGGTGTTTTGTGCTACGTCCTTCGCTAGTTGGTCAGCTCTCTCATTTCCCTCTAGCCCAGCGTGAGACTTTATCCAGAACAAGGAAACATCTTTGTTCTGGATTTTTTAAAGTTTTAAATTTTTCCTGATTTCTACTGCGATGGGGTGAGAAGAGCGGTGGTTCGTGACCGTTTCTAGCGAAGACCTTGAGTCGCTGCATATGCCAAAGCTTGTTTCAGGGCATTTTTGTATCTCCCGGGTGGCTTTGCATATGGCCAGTAATTCTGCCTGGTACACCGTGCAGTGAGACGACACTCCCCGATGCTCCTTTTCACAGTCGAAGCTGATGTTGATGCTTCGTTTGGGCTGTGGACGAAGGTTTTGTTGCCCTCAATTGCTGGTGGGGTGACCGTACTTTGGCCTTACTTGGGTTTGCTGACTTGGCTGGCGATCTCATTCCAAGCATTTCGGCTATGGGAACTGTCTCACTACACACTAAAAATAGGGGGACTGTGTAATTAAAAGAATAAAAATAAGTATAACAGTATAAAAACAAAAACCCTAGCCCCAATATGGGCGCTGTGTAAAGATGAAATAGTCAAAACTTAGTCCCAATAAGGTGACTGTGTAAAGGAAGTTGTAGAAGATTAAATAGCGTAAAGTGGTCAAAAAACAGTTTTATTCCCCAAAAATGGGGGGTTAACTGTGTCCAAAAGCTGAATATATAGTCAAGTAGTAATTTAAAACTGAGTCCCCAATAGGGGGGACTGTGTAAATTTGATAGATAGGACGCGTGGACGGGTACCTGACCAGTATTTGACGCTTTTTTTGACTGTAAAGTGGTTAAAGAAAGCGCCTCCGGTCAAAAGAAAATTTAAAAAAAAAATGGTTTTAGGTATTGTGTGCCAAATCCACCTAGCCATGCGCGATTTTTTCGATTTTTTTTCGAGTGAAACGCCCACTTGTGGGGTACCAATAGATGCGGGCCGCCGAGTTTTGTCTGTGTAGTTTTCGGGGGTAGGTTTCGAGGAAAAATCGAGAAAAATCGCGGAAAAACTGTGAATTAAGTACAATTTAAAGTGTTTTTGCGATATAATAAATTCGCAAAATAAAGAATTTGCTTTGATTTGAGAATAAAATATTTATCAAAACATCAATTAAACCGATTTCTTTGGAATATATTGCCTTCTGCTGCCAGCTTTTTTACCTTTGTAAGGTATTATCATTTCATCTATGGCAAAGGAACGTTCTTCTTCTATCTTCAAGCACTGCTTACGAATATATTCCATGACAGGGGAAATTTTATTATAGCGATCGTTTTTGTCGACATTTGTGTTATTATCACAAAAGTGCAAGTATCGTTTTATCGATCTATATCGTTTAAGAGACATTGCGGATGAAATCTTTTCATACTTCAGATCAGCACTCCAGTAATCTTCAACTGCCGGTAAGTCTACACAATACCCATAAGTATTTCAATGCCTAATAAATTTCTTTTTGGGTCACACATATAGATTTCCCGGTAGTTTGTACAGAATATAAATTCGTCATTTCAACAATGATATCGAGTAGATCATTGGTAAAGAATTTTTGGAAATATTGCTTAGGGCTAAGGATGTCAAGACGCTCCTTGAAGTTGGGGGAGTCTGATGTGTGTACGGTTCCGGTATATAATTTTTTTTTAAATACAAAATCAAAATGATTCATTTTACGCTTCTTAGCTACAGGTGTCGTTGCTGGTGGAGGCAAAGGCGACAAGTCTATCTATGATGGCAGTTTGCCTGGTGCGACGTGTTGCGGTATTTGAAAGTAATGTTGGTCTGGAAAAACTGGAGGATGGTGATGCACCAACTATTGGTGAAGGTGCTTCTGATATGTAACATTATGGGGCTGAAGGCTTACCAGGAAGTGGAGAAGATTCATCTGCCGCGGTCTGTGACGGCTGTTCTGCAGCATTCATGTGATCGTGATCTTCATTGTCACTCAGATCAGCCAATATATCGTATAATCTAGGAGATATGGTACGGAGCTAAGATGAATCACTCTCATCATTGTGAAAATACTTACGTCGCTCAAAGTTACCTGCCAAATCGTCATCAGACTCAATATCAGACTCTTCAGATTCCACCGCGGGTAATAGTGAATTGTTTTATTTTTGATCGCCAAGCCATGTTCCTTTAAAATATGATAAAAAAGTAAAAAATGTTATAATTCTAACGATGAAGTTAAGTGACCATTAATTGGCGTCGTCCGTTGTATGGGACAAGAAAAAAGAATACTTGTAAGTAGGCCTAAATGACAATGTCCGTTACATGGGTCAGTCAAAGAATACACTCGTTTATAGTTCAAGTTGTCAAGGTCCGTTTTGTGGAACACTATAAATAAACTCTTGTTCTAAATACAGTAATATTCAAAAAAGTAGTATCAAAATACTATACCTATAACCATATTCTAACATAATATGTTGTAATGTTATATTATATTATAATATAACATTAAAAACAAAACAACCAAAATACTTACAGTTGTTATCAATTATAACAGAAGCGTAAACAAATCTGACCGTTGCACTTTTTCAAATGATCACTATTTGCGACCGTTCCTCGCTTCGTGTGGAACATGCACCCGCGCGAAAGAGATAACTAGTACCCTGCCCTTCCACCCGCGCACAGCGCTTAGGAGTGTTACAACAGAGTGTGTGCGTGGAAAGACTATGTCCTTTAAAACGGACAAAATCAATTTAAGGGTTAATAATAATCATTTTTTATTAACTCAGTAAAATATAAGTAAAGCCGGAGGCAACAATTAGTAAAGCCGAAATTGCAGCATAGGATATAAGGAAATAATTTCCCACCTCATCCCTTAATGAACATAGGGAAATAATTTCCCACCAAAACTAAAACCTATACTGTATAGGTTTAGACATAAGGAAATATATTCCCAAAAAAAAGCAGCCTTATAGCCAATAAAAAAAACTAAAAGTTATTTTAATGCAGGAAAAAATCGTCTGGGGGGCAGGATTCGAACCTGCGTCTTCTGGTTCGGTGCACTAGACGCTTTGACGCTCCCCGCTCCCCGCTCGCTAATCAAAATCTTCCTTCACTTTCTAAACTTACGTCATAAGGGGACGTACTAAGATTAAGATTTTTTCCTTCATTAAAATAAAAATAATACAAAAAGGATAATATATGGTCGCTATGAACTGTTGACAAGTTGCCCTGAGTTTTTGTACTTGTCATTGGCTCTAATTTTTCATAAAGACTTTCAATCTGCTGTGTCTAAATTTTGTGTATCTTTTAAAATTGAATTGTATTGTTTTGTAACTTTAAAGATGTCATCTAATTTATTCAATAAATGCAATCGTTCTCGTTTAACTTAACATTTTTGATAAAAAAATATGTCTTTTAATTATTTTTTGTGTTTTCCTAATATATTTGTTTATTTTTACATATTTCTTGAACTTGTTCCTACTGCATTTGACTACCCTGACTGAGTTGTTTGGTGTGTCATTACACGTTAAGTCTATTGTGATTATGAGTTTTGAGTTACCTGCAGTAGAAACTATGCTGGGAGAGGTAGCAACCAACTCATTGAAGAAACTTTGATTCAACGAGGCTGAGATTTGTTTTTGTTCGGTCTGTAGTTCTGAAATTTTACCGTTAGCCTCTTGTAGCTGTTGTTCTAGGAAATGGGCACGGTCAAGAGCATGTTCATACTCTATGCTACATTGGTTAAATCTATCAACAATGAGTTGGGGCCTGTCCCTGGCATCTAATGCCTCAGTACATTGATCATAGTCCATTGAAAAGTTACATGAGCTTTGCATTTTTAGAGGACGCAATTTTCAATTTGAACCCCATTGGGGGACCCCAACAGGGGTCAATAGAAGCTTAACCTCAAGTTTGTGGGGTCGCCACCCTTGTCCCCCGGCCGCCATCTTGGAAAACACTTTTTCTGCGATAACTCTGAGACTATGCGTCTTACCAAAAATTTGTAAAGCAATAATTTGTTTACACAACTTTTTTTTTTGCCCTAAATAAAAAATTAAAGAAGTTATAAGCAAAAAAATTTATAAAAATGTTCACCCCACACATGTCCCAAAAATAAAATTGCGTCCTCTAAAAAATGCAATATTCGGTCCTTAAATTGTAACATTTCAATGGACTATCATGCAACTTTGACATTTCATGTTTTAGTTGTTTAGTTTTGTTCAACAAGTTTAATAATTCCCTCTCATTGTCATCTCTTTCCCTGTCCAACTGATCACACAACTCTTGGATGGCTTCAATTCACTCAAAGCCAGTTGGAGTTTAGATTCCTCCTGGCGAGCAGAGGCCTTGCGGGTCAGCATGGTAAAGAGTAGAAAGAAAGTTAAGAAATAAATGAAAGGGAGCTCATAATAATTAAAGTGCTTGTAACTGTAAATAGTGAGATGACAATTTTACAAAACTCGTGGCGGTAACCATCACAGGGACACTTTATTTGGCAATAAAAACACTTTCAAATAACTATTTGCACTAAAATTTTTAACAATACACCCTTGTTATTCTGTATACTCAGTGATTAATTGGTTTAGAGCGTAATTTAACGATTATTTAATTACATTTTATATTTAAAGTTTGGGACCGGTTAAAATCAGCTGTTAGCCGCAGTGTTGCCACAAGCGAAAAAACGATATAACACGGTATTACAATAAATACACACTACATATACATAAATACGCACCAAGTGTTTCACTTTCACACCGATTAGGATAGTAATTAGTCCGATTCAGGTTACTTATGTTCTAGACCCAGGCAAACCGACAGTTTCGTGTCAAGGGAGCGTATTGGTTCCTTACTCGCACTAGACTAACTTCGTCCCATCAATTCCCTTCACACAACTCTGCCCACGCGCCGTCATTAACAATGACGTCAAGGTGTTTACCCTTATTTCTGTACAGTACTTCGTTAAAACATGAATTTTAAATAAAAATAAAATTGAAAACCTGATCGAAGCCAATTTCATTAATCTATGACATTCCTGTTGCAGCTTGGGGTTTCACTATATTAATTTATTATTCGCTTCTAAATCAGTTAGTTTTAATTTGGATGCAGGGCCTCCACCTGTGTCAGTAGCAACTCGGTGTATGCGAGAAGCTTTATTTTTCGTGTTATTTTTTAAGTAGTAGTTTGTACCAAGAATTAGAAAACGGTGTTCTACCTAGATATGAGCTGTGATGGCTAATTTTACGCCGCCGGCTGTGGGCGTGCTTTTTAATCAGGGAGAGATTTCTTAAAAATAACATAAAGAAAACCGTACTGTTGTCACCAAAAAAGCTTTTTATATGAACAATAATTTTTATAAAAACAATAAGTTTTAGAAAGCTAAAAAAACTTTTTTTTATACCTAGCATTGGTTTTAATATGTAATTATTCTATGTTTTAAGTGTATACAAAACAGTAACACGATTAAATTCGAATTTCCTCGACGCGTTTTCGTTTTTTAGAGAAATGAAGAAAAAATAAGACTGGAGCAATAACACTAATGAGAAATAGGTACTAGTTTTAGATCTATCTTTTTAATTTCCATCATAAAAGATTTGTTCTAACTGGCGTTAGGGCGTCTCATAGAAAGAAAGAAGAAAGAAAGAAAAACTTTTACTTTGGATTCGCACAGAGAGTAGACACGATTCATACACTTATACTTACAAATTTAACAAAAATACAAAAAATAACTAAAAAATATATAAACTATATATATTTGTGCAACCCTGCGCGAAGCCAAAAATGTTTCCTACCTCAGCATAATGCTGTGGCATCAAGAAAAGTTTAATGCCACAGCGCTGGTATTCTGGTAGGACCTTAGTAGTGCCACGGGCAGCTACGACTACTATTAGTAATAAAATAATAATAAAATTAAATTAAAAACAGACATAAATAAAATAAAAATGTGTACAATATAAATAATATAATAAATATATTATTGTCGTAATTATAAATAATGACTCATAAGACTACATGATTCAAAATAATTTTAGTTACGATAAATTCGATAAAATAAATTAAAATAATGATTGTGGCCCCAAACTTGAAATCGACCCGACTGTCGCTGGCTGACGGTTGTGGATTATCCTGTAACATGAAGTGATTAACCTGAATGATGAAATAAGCACATTTTAATTTGTGACGCAAGCACATAATATTGAGTGTTACTTAGGTACTACGTAACAGATACATCACTTCCTTTCAACTAACACGGAACATCAGTACGCATCGAAACATTACTCGCGCGCACATCGCTATTTCTAATAATGTTATCTGCACTTCTACATCTACACTTAATAATGATAACAATATCCATATCTTAACTAACTTTATAAAGAGGAAAGATTAGATTGATTGGTATTTGAACAAAAATCTTATCAATTGTGTCAAATCTTGCGCCAATGCGTCGAAATTTATTTCGCGATCAGCGGCATATGGATTTGATATTCTCGGCACGCTGCAGTGGGCATTGTCGTCAGTATCCGTGTTTTTTTTTTTCATTCGACGCAATTCCTTATCTGCCTCTTCGTATGTAGGTATAAAACTTCTCTTTAAAACACATTTGTACGAGTTCCATTCTGGACCTAAACTAAAACTGGACTAAAACGACCGTCTTTTATTAATTTAGATGAAAATTTCATATTTTTTGGTGGCCAGCGGACAATCCCTTTCTATTTCCATACCGTGGGAACGATGGTCAGTTTTTTTTCTGTTTCCTCGGACATGATCCGAGACATTATTAATCAATTGTATTTGTTAGGTATTTGATTGATTGTACTTTTGATGAGTTTTGGTTGTAGTCTGATTTCTGCTTATCTAGTTTGTTTTTTGTCTTTGTTTTATATCACTATTTTCTGGTTTTTCTTAGTTTCAATTTTCTACTCTCTCCGTTCAAGCTTGCTATTCTTTATTTCTTTTAGTCGTTCTCCTCGCAATTTTTATGCTATACTCTATAAATTTTCCTCTTATCCTCTTGTCCTTCAATAGCTTATTGAGGATTTCTGTGGTGATGCCCATTTTTATTTCCTGTTCGAGACTGTATCTCTCCCGACAATAGGCGCGGCAGTCTGTTAATAAGTGGGGCACCGTTTCCTCTTTTTCGGGATCACATATGCACAATGGGTTCCCCTTGCATTTGAATCTATTCAGATACTGTGAGAACCCACCGTGCCCAGTCAAGATTTGGGTGACTATCCCTGTAGGTCTCAGGTCTTTTAGTATCCTGTGCGCAGCGATAGCGTCCGGGAAGAAGAGTTTGGTTACTCCAGCCGTGTCTCCGGTTCTATATCTCCGGTTCCATTCGCCAATCGTATCCTTTCGGATTTGTCGTTTGGTGAATGAGATCGGACATTGATCGTAGTCTGGTCTGGTTTTGGTGTTTTGTGCTGCGTCCTTCGCTAGTTGGACAGCTCTCTCATTCCCCTCCAGCCCAGCGTGAGCCTTTACCCAGAACAAGAAAACATCTTTGTTCTGGATTTTTTAAAGTTTTAAATTTTTCCTGATTTCTACTGCGAGGGGGTGAGAAGAGCGGTGGTTCGTGACCGTTTCTAGCGAGGACCTTGAGTCGCTGCATATGCTAAAGCTTGTTTCAGGGCGTTTTTGTATCTCCCGGGTGGCTTGGCCGGATGGCTGGTAGACCGTGCAGTGAGACGACACTCTCCGATGCTCCTTTTCACAGTCGAAGCTGATGTTGATGCTTCGTTTGGGCTGTGGACGAAGGTTTTGTTGCCCTCCATTGCTGGTGGGGTGACCTTACTTTGGCCTTACTTGGTTTTGCTGACTTGGCTGGCGTTCTCATTCCAAGCATTTCGGCTATGGGAACTGTCTCACTACACACTAAAAACTAAAACTTATCAATGTATAATAATATATAAGCTTAGTCCCAGTAGGGGGACTGTGTGATTAAAAGAATAAAAATAAGCATAACAGTATAAAATCAAAAACCCTAGCCCCAATAGGGGCGCTGTGTAAAGATGAAATAGTCAAAACTTAGTCCCAATAAAGTGACTGTGTAAAAGAAGTTGTAGAAGATTAAATAGCGTAGTGGTCAAAAAACAGTTTTATTCCCCAAAAAAAGGGGGGGGGGGGTTAACTGTCTCCAAAAGCTTAATATATAGTCAAGTAGTAATTTAAAACTGAGTCCCCAATAGGGGGGGAACTGTGTAAGTTTGATAGATAGGACGCGTGGACTTTAAAGTGAAAAAAACTTTTGACTGTAAAGTGGTCAAAGAAAGCGCCTCCGGCCAAAAGAAAATTTAAATAAAAAATAGGATTGGTGGATTTGGTACACAATACCTAAAACAGGTATTGTGTACCAAATCCACCTAGCCAAGCGCGATTTTTTCGAGTGAAACGCCCACTTGTGGGGTACCAATAGATGCGGGCCGCCGAGCACTACACGACTGTGTAGTTTTCGGGGAAAAATCGAGAAAAATCGCGGAAAAACTGAACTTAGTACAATTTAAAGTGTTTTTGCTATGTTTTAATAATAATAATTTTGTTTTTCAGGTCGCGATCTCCGGGATGCATGGCTGAAGCGGATTTGCAGAATTACAAATGAAGTTTTTGTCGAAATTAATAAAGTAAAAATTTTTGTCAATACGATGATCTAAACTGACCATCGTATTGACAATTGTCTGTTTAGACCATCGTACTCGATCGTCTGTACTATTTTAAAAGCCATAATATTTATCTGAAAAGAAAAAAATGTTAATTAAATAGGTATAATGTACGTAGGGTAAAAGAGGGTAATGGGGGTCACTTAAGCTAAAACTCAAATAAATTTTTTATCATAATCGTGAGTGAGCTGATTCAATGACTCAGCTCGCAGATTAGCTAAATTGGTACCTATACAGGTTTATGATTCTGCTACGAGCCGCGAGCCGAATTGAGCCGAATCAAGCCGACTGAGCTGCGGCGGCAGTTGACAGTTCGTTTAACTCTGACGAGCCGCGCGAGACTAGTGCTACTAGGGATTTTCGATATATCGTATTTACTCGATGTTTTCCATAAGATACATAGGTTTAATCGATGTTTTGACAAATATTTATTTTATTCAATATATCGATGTATTTAGTTAAAGAAACATCGAATCTTTGATTTTTAATTTTTTATCGGATCTATTAAAAAAACTTGGTCTGATTAATAATTATAATAAAAATTAAATTAAAATTTAACACTACTGATAATATTTATGATACGATTATTGTAATTTTTGATAATTAACTCTTCCTTCCTAAATTTTTTACTGTTTGGTAACGAAGGTAATTATTATGTTAGTACTTTCAGGTTACAAATCAAGAATCATTAATTTTATTTTTTTAAACATTACCTAATATAAATTTATTATTGTATGCCTACTATGCATGACATAGTGGAGCTAAAATTTATATTTAATGATGAAACGAACTTACCTGTACGTGAAGTTCTATCATAATTATACGAAGTGCATCGTTGATGTCAGATCCTGACTTTGTTACCGCATTTGCAGATTTATTGTGTCAGCTAGATTTTCACCAAATAAGTATTTATCAATCTTGGCATCCATCAGGTGTTCTTTTAGGTCTCTTTTAATAGAAAATATGGCGAAATTTCTCCTTGTAACCGATTCAGCATGTTGTATGTTGCACAAGATGCGTCCCACATCCATCAGTTGTTTGAGGCGGTCATTATTTTTATTTTTGTCCTGTAGTTCTTTAGTAAGGACTCCGGCTAGTCCTGATATCGCAGCTGCAAGCTGGCTTTGACGAGCTTCGATTCCCTTGTCCCGCTTCACCACAGTTTCTGTTATGGCTGCTTTTATTTCTGCATTCAGTATGGGAGCTCCGATGAGGGTGCTGTTTGCAGGGATTAGATACCTTTCAGTCAGCTCTTTGCGTGTTTCTTTGGTAAGTCCTTGTGTTGCTATGTGCTGAAGCCTTGTGGCTAGTTCTTTGTGTATCTCGGGGCCATAGTTTTCAACTGCAGAAGGGTCAGCTCCAAGAATGTCCAACAGTTCTGAATCAAGCCCCTCAGTCAGGCCTTCAACTGGATCAGCAAGCCCCTCGTCGGCTTTTGTGGCCGGGTCCACTTCCATAACTTTTTCTAAGAAGGCAGTCTGCTCAGTTGGTACATTTGAATTTTTCAATTGTGGCACTTCTTCCACAGGTTGAATGTGCATGCTTTGTTGTGTGTCCTCTTCGGGTTCTATTGTCCGTGGACTGTCCAACATAGCACCAACTGAAAAGCAGATAGTTACCTGGTAGGAGTTTTGTTGTGAAAGTTGATGTTATAGACTCACCGAGTCAGTACAATGTAATGTTTCTGATGGCGGCGAAGCAGTCCCAAAGACTGTTCTGATAGCCTATGGCAGGTGTGGCTTAGTCTAAAAGACTGCCATACTGAAATAACCTGGCGATGAGGCCCCAAAAGCCGCTCTGATAGGTGTTCAGTACTATGCAATCTTGCATGTTTTTCTGATATATCACAAAAATTTGCCATCGAAACAGTCCCAAGAACTGATCTGGTTGGCTGAGGGTTACTGTGTGTCCGCTACTTGGCCACTGTTTTGGATAACTGACCCTGAATACACCTGGTGATACGGCCCCAAAAGCCGCTCTGGTAGGTGATACGTACTTCAGTATGTGGCGTACAAATATTACATAGCCATTGTGCAACTTACCGTTTTTACTCCGCGATATGTTATTATATTGATGGAATAATTAATACATTGTGTATTTGTGATAGAATTTGAAAAAACAATGAAATTGACTTCTTTTGACAGATTGCACGACAGGGGTTTGAAATTGCACGAACTCATGTTGTGCAAAAATTTTATGATTTGCACGAATGCACGATTTTTTGCAATTTTTATTTTTAGGTTATTTTCGTAAAATTACGTAGTTGTGGTTTATATTTTATGCAATATAACCACTTTTACCAAAAATATTGTGTGATGCTTACCTTGCTCATCATCCGGGCTTTGATGCCTTATGGCGCATCCACACATGCCGCCGGCTTATGCCGCCGGGTTTCAGACCGCCTTGTCGCTGAATGCAGGCCGCCGGCTTTACCGGCGGATGCCGGCGGCCGCAGTAGTGTTGTGACTTTCGTCGAAGTTAGTCGTGTACGTAGGATTGAAAGATGTTGGACTATGATATAGTTGCGTGTATCGCAAGTGTAGTGTTGTATGTTATTATTCGTAAAAAGAACCGCAAAATCAAACGAAGATATTGGGTCAGACCAAGTCTACGAAATAGGCCTAATGTGTCCCTGATACTTGAAGATTTTAGAAAGGATGACATAAACCGAAGAAATATTCGTTCGAAATTTAACACTTTTCTAAGGATCTCTAGTGAAGAATTTGAAATATTACTGAATTTAACTGGACCCATGGTATCAAAAACTGACACTCGCTGGAGAAATGCTGTGTCAGCTTCCAATCGACTAGCAATTACTTTGAGATACCTGGCTACAGGAGACTCTTATTTTTCACTCGGTACGCTGTTTAAAGTGTCTCCACAAGTTATTTCTTTAATAATTCCAGATGTTTGTCAAGCGTTGGTATCTACATTATCCAATTATTTAAGGGTAAGTACAAATATCCGTAACACATTAGGTAGTTAGAAACTGAACCTTCCTAAGTAACATATCTATTCCTAGTCGAATTATAATATCTATGATTTTATACTGTACCTGGAACTTCACACACATTTTACATACATATAACTAGAACTACACACACAAATATCACAAACAATTTTATTTTACAGATGCCGAATACACAGGAAGAATGGCTATCAGTGGCTCGGAGTTTCATGCAGAAATGGAATGTACCTAATTGCGTAGGTGCCCTCGATGGGAAACATATACGTATTTCATGTCCAATTAATAGCGGTTCTGAGTTTTTTAATTATAAGTCATATTTAAGTATTGTTTTGCTAGCTTTAATCGATGCCAATTATAACTTTTTATACGTGGACATTGGATGTCAGGGCAGAATATCTGATGGTGGAGTTCTACGCAATTCAACTTTATTTGATATGATACGAGATGGAACTTTAAGTCTGCCACAAGCGATTCCATTACAAGGGAGAAATACACCTGTACCTTTTTATTTCATCGGTGATGATGCTTTCCCCATCTCACAGAATATAATAAAACCATTTTCTGGATATCATGCAAAAGGATCACCTGAGAGGGTTTTTAATTATAGAATTAGTCGCGGGCGCATGGTTGTAGAAGACGCGTTTGGCATTTTATCTAATAAATTCAGAATTTTACATTCACGCATTGGCTTACAAAATGAGAAAGCAAAACTTGTCGTGATGGCTTGTGTGCATCTGCATAATTTTATGAAGAGAAATGAAAGAACTACTGATGGAGTTTTGAACGAAGAGCAACAAAATATTCCGCAGATCGCTCTAAATGTAGAACCAAGTGTAATTAGAAATGAGCTAAAATGTTATTTTCTATCGGAACAAGGTCAGCTTCCTTGGCAATATCAAATATAATGTTTTAAAGAAATAAAATATGATTATTCAAATAATTGTTTTATTTAGGAATCAGAAACATTTATCAATAATTTTAAGCTTTTATTAAAATAAAATAATTCAACTGAAAATATTTAAACATTGATTTTAATCTATAACACTATTTTCGGTTAAATTATTTTCCAAGACTTGTAACAGACTGTCACTTGTGTTGACATCTGGGCTATTTTGCATTTCATAGTCTGCTTGAACAGAGTAAGAGCGCGAAGTTGAGGGCGATGGTGACATTGCTGACGTTGTACTCGTAGGTTGGCCTGTGAAGTATCCTGGACGATCATTTTGATAACGAAGAGGCTGAGTAGTATTATTGGTATCAAAATTCATCGGACCCATTCTCATTTCTGCTTCATAGACAATATTCTGGATTTGATGTTGTACTGTACACATCGTGTAATGATCCATCTTCCTCAACTTGCTACTTATATAGTCTGCAAATATAGCAGCATCATCGCGTTGCCTTGCATTAGATGTAATCTCCCTCAGTAATTGCAAAGCTTCATCAACTTCAGGATCTCCCTCTATGTTTCGCTTTCGTGACCTCCTTGTCGAAGGTAGCGTAGTCTGGGGAGTGATATTAACTTGAGAAGACTGAAAATAAAAAGGAAATCTTATAAATAATTGCAAACAAGCTTTAACATTATGTTTTGAAATATCCAATCAGTATGTAAATATTTAATAAAAACCGGCCAAGTGCGAGTTGGACTCGCCCACGAAGGGTTCCGTACCATTATCTATGAAAAATGAACGTATCTATTACCTACAACTAGCCAAAATACAAACATTTTTCGGCAACAAAAAATAACTTTGTTTTTCATACAAATATATGAATAACAAAGTTATAATTTGCGATTTCACACGTTATTGTATGGGGACCCCCTTAATATTTTTTTATTTTTATTTTTAGTATTTGTTGTTATAGCGGCAACGGAAATACATCATTTGTGAAAATTTCAGCTTTCTAGCTATCACGGTTTATGAGATACAGCCTGGAGACAGACAGACGGACAGACAGACAGACAGTGGAGGCTTAGTAATAGGGTCCCGTTTTACCCTTTGGGTACGGAACCCTAAAAACCAAGCTTATAAACATTACATGTATACAGTCACCATTGATGACGCCTATACCTACACTATTGATGAGCGCTTATTCCCGAATACTTCGCTTTCGGTGAGCGTTTTGCCGACTGCATAAGGTTCAAATACGAGAGTATGCTCGTCCGCTCTCCGTGGTATTATATATTGTTACCGGGTTGTAGGTAGTAGGTATCTAATATTAATACGCGAGAAAAAATCTTTGTACCCCTATTTACGAAAATATTACTTAATGAAATATGTATTTTAAATTAATTATGGTCGAATTTCGATCAATGGGCGACCAACTAGTCTACTTGATTATAAGAATTTGATGGGTACTTACAATAGGTGCGTGGCTGTTCAGAGTCGGTACCGGTGCATTCTTGTCACTAAGAATTAATGATAACGCCTTATAAGCAAACCATTTCGGCAATTGAACATCTTCCCGTCCAGATCCACTCCTTTTAGATTCTTCATATTTGCGTTTTTCTCGAAAATAATGGCTGGATAAATTCTTCAGTTTTCTCTCAATTTCTGATGATGCTATGTTGAACACAGAAGCAATATCCCTAATAGCATCATTTCTTTTGTTGCGATTCTTGAAATCCATATATGCCTTGGGTTCCACAATGGTTCATTTTCTTGATACTTTTCTATTAATAAAAGTACTGCACTATCATCCCAGTTAAATTCTGTCATTTCGTTATTTACTTCTATGAAATTATACGACAACACTACCACTCCGTATCGAAGCCGCAAGCAAACTGCCGCCGGCAACCAAAAGCCGCGCGTGCCGCGGCTGAGATGCGGCAAATGCCGGCGGCACGGCCGCCGGGCATGTGTGGATGCGCCATTATAGATCGCTTTCGGCCATAAGATCCATGTGATCTTTTAAATTTTTTCTTCAGCCTTCGGATTTTCCAATTTATGTATTCTACTTCGTCTTCATGCTCCCTTTTTGGCATTTTGTGATCCTTAAATTGCCTATACGCGCAGTTTAACTTAATTTAACTTTAATTATTAAAATAAATGTGGTCGAGTGGTGGCGCACTGTGACGTGAATGAAAGAACGAAAACCTGGGGTGACAAGTATAAAAAAAATAAATGCGTAGATCTCCAAACATTCAGTGTAAGAGTGGTGTCACTAACGTGTTACTACATATTATATTTTACTAATCTCGAGGACGATGCACGAGTATAATTAACATCCTGTGTGTTTAACTGGTAAAAGGTTATAGTATTGTGACATTATTTTTTTGTGATCGATAAGCCTTGAAGTTGAGATCCGATTGTTTACATCGAATATAAATATCGATATTTTTTACTTGAACCCCTACTGAGGCCTGCTGAGTCGCTCGTTAGCTGATACAAACTGGTGTAAAACGCTATTGCTGTCTGTATCTCAAACTTCGACTTCAGAATATCAGTTTGTTAGTTTGCAATTTGCATTGAGTAGAAATTGAATAGTAAATTAGGTAGTTATTTAAAATAATAATAGTCAATAATAAGGTCAAATGCCTTTATTGTAGTCAAATAATAGCAATTTCATATAAATCGACGGGAAATTTAATAAGACATTTAAAAAAATATCCCGGCATATCAACATCAAGAATAGTAGTCGTACCTCGCACTGAAGAACCTACGGAAGTACCTTGTACCATAGATGACAACTCTACATCTACAACCACCATCAGTAGTAGTATTACCACCGTTTCTCTGTCTACGATTACCACAGACGCTATTACCTGAAATGTTACGCCTCAACCTGTTACTTCTGCCGCAAGCGCTAGTGTCGCATCAAGACCGATAAAGGAGGTCATAACGTCCTATTTAAATAAACCCCTCACAGCAAAGAAAAATCTAGAACTGCACAAACAATTAGTAGCAATGATCACGAAGGAATATCATCCATTTAGCGTCGTCGAAGATACGGAATTTTTAAAATTTGATCATCTTTTGTGCCCATCATACCATTTACTAACCCGAAAAACACTAACGTCAAGCTTAATACCTGCTCGATATAATATAATTCTAGAAAAAGTCACAGAAAGATTAAGTCGTGCTTTTGCCGTTTGTATTACAGTCGACTGTTGGACAAGTCGAAACAATGAAGGTTTCTATGCAATGACAGCTCATTATATAGTCGAAGAACAAGACAAACTGAAAATTGCATCCGTCTTATTAGGCTGTGTATTATTCACAGAACGGCACACTGCTGAAAATATTTATCAAAAAATTGAAAACATGCTTGTCAATGGAATTTGAAAAACAAAAGCACTGTTGTTGTATCAATATGATTACATACATGAATACAATATGATTGCAAGATTGGAGGCTGGCAACATTGGGGATGCTATGCTCACGGTTTAAATTTAGTACTGCAAACTGGCTTAAAAGAATTAGAACCTGTGACAAAAAAAAAAGATAATAATCAGATACTTGTGTCGAAGTTCTACGAAGAACTAAAAGCTACACATGAACGAATGGGTTCGCCTGTTTTAAAATGAAAAAACCGATGTTCCCACTCGCTGGAATGCGACTTATATTATGCTCCGCCGTATTTTAGAAGTAAAAGTGCCATTAGTAGATACAATGGCGTTGATAAGCGATATATTTTGTACGTCAGAAGGGTTTGAAGAGGCCAATACCTGTAACTATTTATGAATGGCAGATAACTGAGCAAAGTATTGAGGTCTGCTGGAAATTTTTGACATAGGCACAAATGTTATAAACGCATTTAAATGAAGCCTAGGTTTAGGTAGGTAGGTAGATAGTTTAGTTTAGATGGTTTATAACTAATATAGAATTTTAAGTTTCCAGCTAATCAGTCTCTTATAATCAGTCACAAAAACATTCTTTCTAGTTTTTATGGATATTTTTGTTTTAACTAGTTAAGTTTTGTGGTAACTCTAATACCGAAAACGAAGAAACCCCAAAATTATCGGGGGCCGTAGATGAACAATTGGTAATCAAATTAGGTAGGTACCTAATATTAAAAAGTTATAATTAACTTTGATTACAAAGATCTATGGTACCTATTTAAAAAATATTTTGCAAACATGATTAAATTGAAATTTAATTGTTTAGGACCTAACTAAAGGTATTTAAATAAAGGTAAGTAGACTGTAAACACTTATAATAATGGTTCAAAAGGAACAGTACAATGTTGGAATAAACTATGTAAGACAAGTGTGCGCGCGCGTCGTCGGCCGTGTTCGATGATGGAATGCTCGCGGCCAGCTGGCCCTGGCCCCCCGCCTCGGTGACGCGGTGCCCTCCGCACGTCTCCCGGTGCGCGGACAACGTTCACGCCTTGTCTGCGTGAACAGTAATCTTTAACAATCAGCTCTTTATAAAAGTATAATAATTATTTTTTTAATCAAATCAAACTTATTTATAAGCTATTGTAAAAATAACTATAAAATGACGGAACGTGTTGGCTTTGAAGCAAGCTCAATAAGTCTCCCTTTTTTATTTCTTTAATCTTTGGTTTAGTCTTATACACTCTCTTCTATTTAATATATTATGTATACAATATAATAACAATTTTTATTTGTTTAGTCAACGAAAATAACATCAGAATTGGAATAGAAAATGTGATGACAATGATGATTTTATACGTAAACAGCTTATTGTCAAATTACAAAGGAAAAGTAAAACGACTTAATTTTTTTATAATAATATCATCAACCTATTTTATACTATAATTTTTAAGTAAACCGATTTAAAGAAAGTGGCTTGCAGCGGATGGATGCGAGCTGCCCAAGACCGGGATGGTTGGCGCTCTTTGGGGGAGGCCTACGTTCAGCAGTGGACGGCAATAGGCTGATATGATGAAACTGATATTTTGAGAGCGCGTGAAAATATTCGTCTATAATTATCCCTTAAATTGTCACCCTTAGGTTTCTTGTTTGTATAATGTTGAAATTGTGTATATGGGTTGAAATTAGGTTATAAAAGAAGATAAAGAAAAAAAAAATTTTTAATTTTTTTTTATTGTTTTTACAATGTCACATAAAACGGACATTGTCCATTATATGTGCAGTAGTGGTACTTGAAACTACGTCACATAAAACGGACATGGCATATTATATGTGAAGTTGTGGTACATATTACATAAACATAATTAACATTTTTAACAATTCCAAATTAACATCAAATTATAATTAGGAACATTCTAGAATAAGTCTGTAGCGGCGTGATATAGCTACATTTGGATGATAGTTTTTGGTAACTATAAGGCTGCCTTTTGTTTGAAGGAGTTTATAATAAAAACGCAGTAGTTCAGTTCGAAAGATTGTTAGTAAGTGTAATTCATTTTAAAATACAAGTGTCAAGGAGGCGGGGCTAGGGAACAATGAGTGGCTAATGAGGGCGATTTATCACGTCATTTTACTGCTCCCTCATTGGCTGTCGATGACGCGATATTCTCGAAGCTGCTGAGGTCCCGAACAAGTCTTTTAAACATCAGTCTTAAAATATTAATTAAAACATTAAAGTAGTTATCTTTACAAAGAAATTGAGCTATGAATACTTCTAGCTTAGAACAACATTGCTTTCAAATTATTGTAGAAGGTAAAATTAAAAAAAAAATAAACTACAATCAACATCTCTAAAAAATAATAGAACATAAACTTAAAAATAATTACTTCTCGAAAAAATAGAGAGTTTTACCATAAAATAAAACTTACCTATTATTTTTTCATCAATATCCGGAATCCATCTTGAGTCAAGCACCAGTCTTTCTGCCTTCCAGTCAGCACTTTTTCGTTTCCTCTCCGTTGGTAGCGCCCTCTATACTTACTTTTTGGTACTAAGCACAGAGCGCGCTAGGTGATGGCCCGATTTTATGTCATTATGGAACTCATGATGCACCAGGTAGCCCTTACCTGGATTCCGGATATTGATGAAAAAATAATAGGTAAGTTTTATTTTATGGTAAAACTCTCTATTATTTGTTTTGTATCAATATCCGGAATCCATCTTGAGTGATGTGTTTGTTATCACCTGGTGCGCTTAACCCAAAGACGCTATAATGTGTAGTTGTGGTAAATTAATTGGGTTAGTAAAAGTCTATATTTATAAGAAAATGTAATAGGTTACAAAAATAAATTATAACATGACATGTAGTTAAATCATCATATTTCAATTATTACTTTACTAAAGGATAATATCATATTATTCTTAATGAACAGGGTCAAAATAATTTGATAACGACACTGAATTATTAAAATTACTTGAATCATCATTAATCAATTCCTTTTGATAATAATTTTGGAAAGTATGAATCATTTTCCAATTACCAGTTGCTAGAATTTGATCAATTGGAAAATTTTCTACAAAATTAAGAGAAGCTACTGCTGATCTCACTGAACCGGGAGTTGCATCAATACCAGCAGCTCTCAAGAGAGACCTCACCCAGCCGCCAATAACTGTTCTAGATGCAGGTTTTACAGTTCCTATTGCTGTAATAAATAAATTACTTATGTTCTCTCTACGATTTGCTGTTATATTTAACAATTGTCTCAGCCAAAAAACAACGTTTAAATTTTGATCAGGGTGTTCTTTCAGTCTCCACCCAGACTGCCTATGGTTACAGTTGTCGGTCTTGGAACCGAAAGCTGGCCACAATACAATGGAGTTGTTGTCATCAATCAAACTATTGCTATCAATTCGTAACAATGTAAGGTCATGAACCCTACGACCTGATGCCAAAAGCAGAAGAGTAGCGACATGTCTTGAGACTTGATAGATATTAGTCATATCAAAATTATATGAACTCATGTACTGTAATAAAGTTTTCGGGTTCCAAATAGGTGGTTTAGGAGGTTTCTCCCGTGCAACAGAAATAGCCTTTAATATATGTTTTATAAAGAAATTGGATGACAAATCAATATTAGATGTTAAATGAGTAAATGTTGAAATTACAGATTTATGCACCAAAATAGTTCTATATGCGAGACCTATATCACAATGTAAATGTGCTAAATATCTAGCAACTTGATCTGCATTAGGATTTTTGTAATTAACTAAATGTGACTCACACCATCTTTTCCATCTGTTCCACGCTGGCCTGTAAGTATTGATTGTCGAGCCTCTCCAGCTAGACATCAGAAGGTTTTGCTCTTCATTGGTCCAATCTGTTAAAATGTCTTGCCAGCCGAAATCAGCCATGCTTCCAGATGTAGGTCTTGAACCCGCTGTGGGTGTGTTCCTGTTCTCGTATCTATGAGAGTGTGAGCTAGATCTGGAATCAGGTAAGGGGGATGTCGTGTTCGCCGTTGCACATCTGCTCGCCAAAATACTTTGTTCCACTTCGGCGCAATCAGTATGTAGTCTCCGCTGGCTTGGTTCAGGTGCCCGAGGACTCTGGGAATTAGATTTGGTGGCGGAAACAACCACGCTAGGCCGTAGTGCCACTGATGAGAAAAGGCGTTGTGATGTTGTGCTTCTTGATCGTCCGTGTCTAACGATACATACCTCGGTACTATGTGAGCTGTCTCCGATGCAAACAGGTCTATCTCCGGAGTGCCCCACATTTGAACGATTTTCATCGTTGCTTCCGTCAGTAGATGCCACTCTGGACAAACCTTTTGCCGAGAGAGAGCGTCTACCTCGATATTGAATCTGCCCGGGAAGTAATGCGCTGTCAGATGAATGTTTCGTTGGTCGAGAACTGCAAGAAGTTGTCGAGTTTGCTCGAGGAGTTTTTTGGATTTTGTCCCGCCCTCCTTGTTTATGTACGAGACTACTGTCCGATTGTCGGTTTGCAGTAGTACCTGCGCATTTTGAAGATGATGCTGTTCCTGGAATATGGCTGCATAAACGGCGAACATTTCTTTTTTGTTGGCATGCCAGGACCATTGTGGCCTCGTCCAAGTGCCAACGATATTTTTGTCGCCGAGTTGGGCACCCCACCCGATGTCCGATGCGTCTGTGGTCAATAGGTGTGTCACTGTACTCATCTGTATCGGCAAGGACTTTCCTATAGCTTGGCGCCACCACTCCATATCTAAGCGAGCAGGTTGTGGAATGCTTATCAGCTGGTACGGGTGTAGTTTCGGCAGCTGTCGACTGTAGAATTGCAGTGTGCGACAGTGAAGCCGTCCTCTTGGAGTCACGAACGTGGCAAAATTGAGTCTCCCCATTAGAGTTTGATACTGTTTGAGGGACCATTTGCCCGTCTGAAGCTGTTGGTGAAGTGCTTTGCGTAGCGATAAGCACTTCGGTTCCGACAGGGACTTTGCGTTGCGTTTTGTATCCCAAGTTATGCCGAGAAACTCTAGGCATTGTGTCGGAACCAGCACAGACTTTTCGAAGTTTATTGTCCAGCCTAACAGTTGCAGAGTCTTTATTGTGAAAGCTATATCGTCTTTCAACTGTGACTTTGACTGGCTTGCTAGAAGGAAATCGTCCAAATAAACTACGCACCTGATTTTGTGACTCCTCAGGAATTCTGCCACCCAGTTGGTTATCGAGGCAAAAGTTCTGGGTGCAGACGATAGGCCGAATGGCAAACAGGTCATCTGGAGAAGCTGCTGCCGATGCGAGTCCTGATGATAATTTAGCCTCAGGAACCTCCGATGTTGTCGTGCAATAGGCACGTGAAAATAGGCTTGGCTCAGATCTAGCTTGGCTAACCAGTCCTGTTGCTGTAAAAAACTTGGTACACGGAAGTGACTGAATAATTGGAACGGTTTGGCTACTACGAATTGATTCAGTCTCTTCAGGTTGAAGATAGGTCGGAAGGACTGGTCGGACTTGGGCACCAGAAAAAATGTGGATAGGTAGCTTGGAGTTAGCTCTGCAGGTTCTAGCACTCCTGACTCTATCATAGATTGGATCTGTAGGGTCATATTGGGAGATGTTTTTGTTCTGTAACATTTCATAACCACGGAACTCGGAAATATTAGTGGCGGCTTCAGAATGAAAGGTATGCGTGCACCGTTTAATAGTCGGCATATCTTTTCCGGTGCACCAAGATTGCTCCAAGCATACTGAAATTGTTTTAGACAGCCGCCTTGAAATATCCGATAGTCATTCGCGACGCTTTCCTTTAGAGGGAGCATGCGATTGTGATTTCTTTCCTTTAGGTTTGGCACGATGATGGTTGTTTGTTCTACTCTTGTTTTGATGCGAGGCGTAAGACGCCTGTTTTGGTCTTTTTGAGGACATGTCTCGACGAAAAAATCTATCATCAGCCTGTTTACTAGTTGACGGTTTTTGATTTTGGTAAAAATTGTCTTTAGGATATGACGGAGGGCCCGATTTTGTTGGTGTAGTTAATTTATCCACCCCCCCAATTTTTTGAAGGTAGGTTTGAACAGCTTCATCATTAAAAAGTGATACTGAACTCGGGGGAATTTTGTGTAGTACATCACGATGAAATCCTTCGGAAATCTGACGTAGTATGGCCTCTCTACGTATATTTATAAAATCAGCTCGTCTACCACACACAATTTGTAATAAGTCGTCCGTCACCTTACTATATTCGGATTCTTTTGAAAATAACGTTTCAACCTTCTCAAATAAAGAGTTAGGGGTCAATGATTCCTTAGAGTCACTAGCCCAATCCACTAATGATTGCAATGTTTTATGCAATTCCTCTTTTTGGCACAGTAAAGCATTCGTTAACCCAGCAAAAGAACGTTCTAATAAATATGAACGCGAATCCTCTCTCAACATTGGCGATTCAAAACGCTTTAATTCGTCATTAACATTCAGTTCTACAAAACCGGGGGTAGCTAAATATTTCTTTTGTGCGTCCGAAAACCGAATTGCATACCAATCATCACACTTAAAACGTTGTAGCTCAGTTAATTTGTTGAGAAATTTATCATTTGCTTTGGGATAAATTGGATCTTTTACCGATGTGCTCACTTCCGACAAAATTTGAAGTTGATTATTTTGTTTTATAACCTCAGGACGTTGTAGGTTTAATTCGTTCAAAGTAACGGGCGGATTATTCGCAGTCGGTTTCGTATTTTCAAAGCCACTATTTTGTGCTATAAGGTTTGTTAAAAAGGCCACTTGTTGCGATAAAAACTCAAAGTGTGCATAACTCACGGTTTGCGAATCCCTTCTTGATTTGCGTTTTTCAGGGCTGGGTCCGCTACTCGAAGACGAACCGCTATCGCCATCTTCTGAGCTCGGTGTTGGAGAACGTATCCGTTTGCGCGAAATAGGCTCGTCATTAGCACACTCAGTCACTATATTATCACTTGAATTTAAATTTTCCATAATAATAACGGAGAGGAAATAAAATTTAAAGAAAAAATATTTGTAAGAAGTAGGTAGTATTTTCGCGAAGTCTAATTTTAACGCTGACAACCGAACGGCGCGAAAAACGACGCTATAATGACATAAAATCGGGCCATCACCTAGCGCGCTCTGTGCTTAGTACCAAAAAGTAAGTATAGAGGGCGCTACCAACGGAGAGGAAACGAAAAAGTGCTGACTGGAAGGCAGAAAGACTGGTGCTTGACTCAAGATGGATTCCGGATATTGATACAAAACAAATAATAACAGAACATAAACATAAAAATGACTTCTCGAAAAAATAACAGAATATAAAAATAATTACTTTTCCTTGTGGAATCTTAGGTAACAAGATTTTTTGGCAGTTAAACAAAGTCTTTGCTGACATTTTGTACACATAATCATGGTTTTACCATTTTTACAAAGACGACAGCGGCCCTGTGACGTAAAGATTAGAAAATGATCGTAACAATCTAACCGTGCATCATCTACAGGTCTTGGTTGGACCGGTTTTGTAATTGTGGCAAGTTTAGGTGAATTAGTCATTACGTTGAATGTAGATTTTGTACAGGTATTCATAAGCGCAAGAGCACACTGCACACGAAATTTTTTTAGGCTTAATTTATTTTCACCTAGTTGAACACAGTCTCTACGATGTAGTAGCCAGCTGTTGTTAAGTGCGATGTCTAATAGTTGGGCAAATATTGACATGTACCCACGTCTTGTTTTCATACGAATTCTGTACAAAGCAATTAACATGTCAGCAATGTCGACGCCGCCCATGTGTGTGTTGTACACTTTAATTACTTCGGGACATGGTACCAGCACTCTCTTCTTTTGGTTCTTATCGTATCTTTCTATTGTAGTCACTGGGTCATGGGCACAAAACGAACTTGCCATATGAATACATTTATTATCCACCCATTTTGTCACGGCTATTTTCTTGGAATTGTCACACACTACCTCAAATGTTCCTCGTCCTTTTTTCATCATAGCTTTATCAGTCATCAGTTTACAATTGCGCAATCTATCTTTTCGTAACGTCCCTAAAGACAAAATGCCCATTTCATTCCGTAAATAATATATGAGTTCAAGCGACGTAAACCAATTATCAAAGTATACCGTGCTAAGAATTGGATTAGAAATGGTTCTACATAGCTGGAGAACTGTTTTGCCTCCAACCCCAAGATAGTCTTCTTCCCATTCACTAAACATTCACATCTCGAAATGTGTTTGCGCCATCGTAAGCGAATAAATCATACACCATGCCTGAAGTACCAGCGCGTACTAGAAATTTAAAACCCCATTTGTTGGGTTTCTTTGGCATATATTGCCTTCTGCTGCCAGCTTTTTTACCTTTGTAAGGTATTATCATTTCATCGATGGCAAAGGAACGTTCTTCTTCTATCTTCAAGCACTGCTTACGAATATATTCCACGACAGGGGAAATTTTATTATAGCGATAGTTTTTGTCGACATTTGTGTTATTATCACAAAAGTGCAAGTATCGTTTTATCGATCTATATCGTTTAAGAGACATTGCGGATGAAATCTGTTCATACTTCAGATCAGCACTCCAGTAATCTTCAACTGCCGGTAAGTCTACAATACCCATAAGTATTTCAATGCCTAATAAATTTCTTTTTGGGTCACACATATAGGTTTCCCGGTAGTTTGTACAGAATATAACGCACCTTCAGAATAGTAGTGACGTATCTCAAAAAATATTTTTTTTGAGAAAACTAAAACGAAGTTTTGGAACGGGAAACTTTCAACTTTGAACTCATTTAATTAATTCATTTTGTATGAAAACATATCAATTATTTGATTTCTGTATTAAGTTAAGTTTATCTTTTGTGGAATATATAAAAAAAAACATTATAATGTTGCATATTTTTAATTATAATTAAGGTTTTTAAAAAAGGTTCCCAATTTAAGTCAGTATTATACTGAAACTCCTTTTTTTTAAAAGACCTTTTTTGTGTTAGGTCTCTTTTATTCTGAAATAATTGCACAGTTTTTATTCTATTTCTGAAAAGTGCACTACAAGAATAAACTAATAATATGCTATCGTGTCACATAAAGAAATAAGTCATTTTATATCAAAAAAGACCTGTAAAATTAAACACTTTTTAATTTTCAAAATTTATATTAAGTCACTTTCGCTCAGAAAATAAAAATAACAATCTCGTCCGATTGAATCAAAACCTGCAATGATAAAATTTAAAATAACAAAATCAATAGAAACAAAACAACCTTACATAATTATTATATTATCCGTTTAGAAATAATTTTTCAAAGTACAATTATCACAATCATTCGTAAATCAGTCTTCAAGCAATGCTTTGCACAGCCAATGTTTATAATAATTAAGTTTAATTTTCTTTAAAAAATACAAGAACTTGTACTTAAAAAATCAATATTCATCGTTTAACACAATGTTATAAGAAACTATAAAAGAAAAACCTTCATTAAAAAAGAGTGTAATACGGCAATGTTATGCATAGGTGCAAAGAATGTTTAACTATGCAAATAAATTGAATCAACAATAACAAAAAAACTGCTTAACGTGCTAACACTTATAAATGTTAAATACTCAAAACAATTTGGTAATGCTATTTAAAACTAAAAACTAAAACCTATATCTGAAGAGCCTGTTATACTTGTAAAAATAGTTAAATAATGTTGTTATAAAAATCGGCATAATAATGAGGTATCAGATTATGTTCAATTAAAGAACGTAAGTCAGTTTTTTTCCTCTCAGATAACACTAGTCTTTGGGAGTATGCTTTGGTCATAGCAATTTCTCTTATATCACTCATCTTCTTCCTTTTGTTTCTCATGTTTACCTTTAGGAACTCATTTTGACTATAAGATGTCTTATAGTAAAATGTAAATATATCCGCTTTAGTGAATTTAAGGAGTTTTATGTCATTCCAAGTCACACTGCCTTTGTTTTCATTTTCACTGAAGTTGTATGCCCATTTCTCCTGTAACGTCTTTAAGTCCCAAAAAAAATCGTACGTTAATTCTTGAACAATAAAAGGTTTCCCGTTTTTGCGCGAATTTTTTATTAAAGTGACGTATTGACAAGGTGCGTATATGGGTCCAGCCTTTTTATTCCGTTGGATTTCCTTTTCAATGAGGCTGTGGACGTTGTCCCCTTCATTTTGGGTATGGCCCTTTATTAGGTACTTTTGAGTTATAGACTCTATGTTCTCAAAATGTGATACTGCGTAGGAATATAAGCAAGCTACATATTTATTTTTGTTTTGTCCGCAGCAATTGTCGGAGTAAAACGTAATGTGGATGGCCTGACCCTGATGTTTTGCATTTAAAATCTCCAAATAATTAAGAATACAGGATCCGATCTCGCTAGATCCGCGCTTCCCCTGAGTTTCGTCCCAGAAAAAACTATAGACATCTCCATAAGCTCCAATATCACGTTTGTGTTCACTTTCAGTGTTTTCCTCCAGATTTTTGTCTCTTTTCTTTAGTAATTCCACGATTGTAAAATTGAGACAGTTAAGTTTTGTTTTGTAATAGAATGAAGATGAATCACCGCTAGGACATTGCATAACTGCTTGTAGGTCGAAAACTGCACAAATATGGGTTTCATCAATATTGACTCGATCATTGTGTTTCTCTTTTCGGGATAAATCCTTTTCTTTTAAATGACGATGATATTTTTCTTTTAGCTGTAGTTTTTTTTCTGGAGAAACAAGTTCATATTCAAAACATAGGTCACACCTGTCTTTCTTGGGTTGAAAAAATCCAATATTAAACTCTTTTGTGAAAATGTCATAGTATAACCAATATTCACATGTAGGCTTTCCTGCGTCGCGTTGATCTTTATCAAAATCTCTCCATAAATCCTTTATGGTCTTCTCTCCACCTATATATTCGCGAGAAGTTGAAGACCTTAAATAATGCGATTCAATCCTTGGTATGTAATTAATGTGGTTCTTTATATCTTGTACGACTGCTTGTTCTATCCTCTTCCTATTCTGGTTTTTACCTCGGTTATCTTTCTCTACGAAACCTTGCGCATCTGTCTTCTTTTTAACAGTTCTTATTTGCCTGTCACATATGCCTAACGTGTTTATAAAAAAAGTTTTGCAAACTCTTATTTTAGTACCCTCAACTGTAAAATAAAATGCATTATTGGGCTGTCTTGGTCTAGCCGCATTTGTGTATTTATATTTTGGATTTACTTCTACCATGCAATTTCTAATAAAAGATCTCTGTAATTCTATGTTTCCTAGTGCCCAATATTTTTGAAATAATAGATTTCTATCGATCTCACTTATGTTACCGACACATTTGACTCTACATTTGCTGGTACATGGCTCTTTTATTGAACGAGCAGGAATATTTTTTTAGATTTAGTGTTAGAAACATATTCTTTCCCAGTATTTCGCAAAGTTTTGGCAACAATTTGTTTCCACTTGTTGGGATTTCGTAAACGTTTGCGTGATTTCTTTGGACCTTCCACGACAGAAGCATTAGCATTTTCGGGTTCAGTGTCTGTAGTATCAGATGTGGATCTACTCGACGTAGATACTCTTACTGTACCTCCAAGACGTGAACGAGGTCTATTTGAATACGAAGGGTCATCGTCACTCAAGTCTGCATCACTTTCGTTCGAATGAATAGGCGACTCACAATAATTTTTAGGTGGCTGTGTAGAGCTACGATAGATACCTGTAGAAGTTGACGGTTCACCTATCTTTGAATTTGACTCAATAATTGTGTTAACATTACGGAGCGGGCTACTGCGACTGGAAGAAGATGAGCTACTTGAGCTAGAAGACGAGGAACTGCTGGACGATGACTTGCTACGTGCTCGCTTAGGCAGTTCATTTTCTTGTTGGTCCTGTCCCTTTGTACATTGCAGAATTTCCACATCTGCCACAGGTTCCTAAAATGTAATATTTTAAATGAATACTTAGATATAATTACGTTTAGTATAAATATGTCATGAGTGACTCCAATCTCTTAAAACATTACTTTATTAACCATAACAATGATTTTATGTGTAGATTGTATCAGCTGAGAATAGCATTATTCAGTATTAAACTGAAAGCATATAATTAAATAAGTGAATATGCAATGTATGTTATAGTATTAAATAATTATTTACGTAAAGAGAGAATATGAGACAAACCCTGTTCCTGTTGCCATCGCAAAGATCGTGTGCATAACTTGGAAACAGCACATTTTTTTCAGGTGTGCCTTCTATTATTGATGGACTGGATGGCTGAGAGGTATCGGTTTCATGCTCATTCTGTAAATAACATAACCACTATTAACCTTCTTAAAGCTAGCTGGGTACCTACCGTACCTACTTACTTAATAATAAATCGAAAAAGAAAATTGTGGGAAAAAGCCAATCGTTTAGAAGTAATTAGGTAAAATACATTAACGTTTAGTTACCTGAGTCAACTTTCGTTTTCTTTGCTTAATAAAATGAGGAATGTTCTCTTTATTAATTTCATCCTGTAACGAAAAAGCACAAAAACATAGGCATGTATACATTAATTAGTATGGCATTGGCATTATTAGGCATGTATACGTACTCTAACACAGGTTCGCAAAAACGATATCTAATAATAATAGTAACAAGAAATAGGTATTTATAATGACCAAATTCATACAAACCACGTCACTAGTTTTTGGCATTTGGTCCGAGGGCCAACTTACATTTTGGTTATTGCTTGGTACCACTACGTTCATCTGAAAACGTCCAAGATAATTATTACAATAACTGTTCAAAAAACCTCTAAATGAAATTAGTATAATGTAAATTTAAACAGAAATAACCTCTCGCTGCTCATTTGTTTGTAGTTTCTCAAATATTAAGTCCACTCTTCTCTTCATTTTTGTTTTTATCTGAAACAAACAGGGCTACTAATAGAGTTTAAGTATTCGGTATTTAGAAAATACAGAGTCCTAAAACTTATTAAGGCAAATAAACATACCCAACTTATATAATTATAAGGACTCATTTAATTAAATAGCTCATTTGTTTGTCGGCAAATTAGTGTAGTAGTGACACATTTTGATGTAAAATGTATTAAAGTCCTTGGCTTTACTTTAAAAGGGACTCATTTCTGTTTAGTCCTTATCGCTATTCTCAGTTTTAAATATTATAGGGACCCAATTCCCAATAAGTCCTCGAAGTGAAAACCAAAATCGGTAATAAAGAGACCGAATATAAAAAACAGTCTCTCTTAATCTGAAGATTGAGAAGTTTACTTACCTGTTTGTTCAGTACACAAGCGACTTATTACGTTTTAGGTCAGTTCACTTATAAACTTGCGACGACTTGTCCACTTCACTTTCGATGCATCACTAATCACGTCACTGCCGATCTGAGCGGCGCGGGTAGAGGGAGGGAGTGCGAAAGAGACCGAAGTATCGTAATCTTTATTCTACCATAAAAACGCCGCTTCTTTAATATTCACCTAAAAGTGCGTAGCTTTTAGTGACCCTCTATGACCCTAACTCGATTTCTTTAATTTTTGAGTTAAGTCTATACCATTCTGAAGGTGCGATAAATTCGTCATTTCAACAATGATATTGAGTAGCTCATTGGTGAAGAATTTTTGGAAATATTGCTTAGGGCTAAGAATGTCATGACGCTCCTTGAAGTTGGGGGAGTCTGATTTGTGTACGGTTCCAGTATATAATCTTTTTTTAAATACAAAATCTAAATGCTTCATTTTACGCTTCTTAGCTACAGGTGTCGTTGTTGCTGGTGGAGGCATAGGCGACGAGTCTATGATGACAGTTTGCCTGGTGCGACGTGTTGCGGTATTTGAAAGTAATGTTGGTCTGGAAAAACTGGATGATGGTGATGCACCAACTATTGGTGAAGGTGTTTCTGGTATGTAACATGATGGGGCTGAAGGCTTACCAGGAAGTGGAGAAGATTCATCTGCCGCGGTCTGTGACGGCTGTTTTGCAGCATTCATGTGAGCGTGATCTTCATTGTCACTGAGATCAGCCAATATATCGTATAATCCCGGAGATATGGTACGGAGCGAAGATGAATCACTCTCATCATTGTGAAAATACTCACGTCGCTCAAAGTTGCCTTCCAAATCGTCATCATACTCAATGTCAGACTCTTCAGATTCCACCGGAGGTAATAGTGAAAAGATTTTTTTTGATCGCCAAGCCATGTTCCTGTAAAATATGATAAAAAAGTAAAAAATGTTATAATTATAACGATGAAGTTAAAAGTGACCATTAATTGGCGTCGTCCGTTGTATGGGACAAGAAAAAAGAATACTTGCAAGTAGGCCTAAATGACAATGTCCGTTACATGGGTCAGTCAAAAAATACACTAGTTTATACTTCAAGTTGTCAAGGTCCGTTTTGTGGGAAATAAAAAATACAGTAATATTCAAAAAAGTAGTATCAAAATACTACACCTATAACCATATTCTAACTAATAATATAACATTAAAAACAAAACAACCAAAATACTTACAGTTGTCATTAATTATAACAGAAGCGTAAACAAATCTGACCGTTGCACTTTTTCAAATGATCACTATTCGCGACCGTTCCTCGCTTCGTTAATGGAACATGCACCCGCGCGTAAGAGATAGCTAGTACCCTGCCCTTCCACCCGCGCACAGCGCTTAGGAGTGTCACAACAGCATATGTGTGCGTGGAAATACTATGTCCTTTTTTTTTTTTTAAATAAATTGCTACCACAGACATTTTGTCCGTGCCTTTTTTTGATTGTTTTTTAATTTGAGATATTACATTAATGTTAACATTGTGCGCTCTCCCTTACAATTTTTATTCTATGAGTTTACTTAATATTGATAACTATTGCTATTGCTAGTTCTTCTTACTTTCTATAATTTTCTTATAATCTATAACTATTACTATGCAGTGTCTTTTTTTTTTTTTTTCCTTAATCTAGTGTTAGTCTCTTATGGTATAATTATATAATATAGTAATATAGTAGCAGCCGGTGGGAATTGACCAGTACCGACAGACAGCACTCGTTCACGAGCATGACCTGTGTATCGGCACCGTTCTACTCAACCATTTTTAACCCCCGACGAAAAAACGACGGGGGGTTATAAGTTTGACGTGTCTGTGTGTGTGTGTGTGTGTGTGTGTGTCTGTCTGTGGCATCGTAGCTCCCGAACGGATGAACCGATTTTGAATTAGTTTTTTTTATTTGAAAGGTGAATTAGTCGGGAGTGTTCTTAGCTATGTTTGATGAAAATCGGCCCAAGATGGTCGCCGCTACAAAATAATTTAGATTACATATTTTTTCACAACTCCCTCAATATGGGTATCAAATGAAAGGGCTTAACTAGGAGAATACTATATACTATAATAAATTTCAATTCCAAGATGGCCGCCACCATAAAATGGCAAATTACATTTCGTGTCGGGGGTTTTCTAAATTTTTAATTTAGGTTAGGTTAGGTTATTTAGGGAATAAAACGACCCGACACACAACGCCACTATCAGCAGTACATTTTAGTGAGCATGACATTTCCCACCGCCGCCACGCCATTTCTCCGTGCTTTTATGGTTTCCGCCGCATCCTTAGGGTGTTTTTAATATCGTGCGGATTTCGTCACGCGTGCGGTATTGCCCCGCATGCAGAAAATTTCACGCAGCGTGAAACCCGATAGTCTATAATCTAGTTTGATGCGGGCTGCTATGCGTTGTGGTTGTGTACAATGGACGACAAACTCAGAAAGTTGTTAATCATTTACTTAATTTACAAAAGACGGAATAAGAAAACAAGATCACAATATGGCCTATTATTTGAAAGGAGGATTCTTGCTGGAACGTTTGTCACGCACTATGGCAATTTACGAATGAATGAACGGAAGTTTACGAGTTATTTTCGAATGTCCATTCGTACTTTTGATGAATTGTTTGGAAGAATTGAACACAGACTACAAAAATACAATTCAAGAAAAATTTCCATCCACCCAACAGAACGTCTAGCTGTCGCTTTGAGGTAAGTAAATTCCTAAAATGTTTTTAGAGTATTCATTTGTTTGTCAGGATCAGTGCCAGATTAAGCCATCGCGGGGCTTGTAGTAAATTCTGTCAAGGGGCCCTTGGTTTGCTTTTGGTTCTTCGGAAGTTCAGGGTATTAAATAAAACAAAACTTTTACAAATAAACTTTTCTGGATTTAATATGGGCAAAATTAGAGATAATCCTTTCAACATGCGTTGGAGTGCAGCGGGGCCCGTAGCATTCACTCTTGCTATATGGCTAATCTGACAATGGTCAGGATCGCGGGTGTACTTTTTCAATTTTTTTTTATGTTGAATTTAATTTTAACTCGTTCTATACCTTGCAATCACAATATGAAAGTGAGACCTTTTACTATTAATACCTCACTAGGTAGACTCAGGCTCAGTGCTTGATAGCACTATAGACTCACTAGTCTATAGTGATTTACTATTAAAAATTTGAAATTCTTTATTCAAAATCACAAATTCTTTATTAAAAATCACAAATTCTGTATTCAAAATCACAGTTTCCTTATTCAAAATCACAAATCCTTTATTTAAAATCACTGTTTCCTTATTAAAAATCACAAATTCTTTATTTAAAATCACAGATTCATTATTCAAAATCACAAATTATTTATTTAAAATCACAGACTCCTTATTCAAAATCACAAATTATTTATTTAAAATCACAGTTTCCTTATTCTAAATCACAAATTATTTATTTAAAATCACAGTTTCCTTATTCAAAATCACAAAATCTTTATTTAAAATCACAAATTTTTTATTCAAAATCACAAATTCAACAATCATTTCACAGCAAAGTTTTTAATCAATATTCGAATTATGTTGCAGACTATCAGTTCCACTAGTAGTAGTATCCACTATGTCCTGATTTACTAAAGCAGAGACTATGATATTTTCGTCGCCTTCTGAAGTATTGTGAAGTGTTTGGTTCAAATCACCAAATGGCGACATACTATCATAGTTACTCTCATTATTGGTACCTATCGACTCCTGCTGATAAAAGTTGTTCAATGATTGAATTTGGTGTTCCATTTCCATGAGCAAGTTTAACACTTTTGTTCTAAACATAAGTTTCTGATACGAATTAAAACGGTTTAATGCCGGTTGTATCGACTTGTAAAAAGCTAAATCGTCTGGTGCTATCTCCAATTCACTTGATTTTAATAATTTCAGTAATTCTGCTTCGAATTCGGAATTGGCTCTTTTTGGTTTCTTTTTTGCATTTCCTGTCCGTTCATTAATTCCCTGAAGTCCTGAAGTACTTGGTTGTGTTTCCGTAGAAGATTGCTCTTGAACTAGTTCGATGGTTGAACTTGGCTGATGCTTGTTTGCGCTTGTTTGTGAGTCTGTATTACCTGATTGTAAACTACTGTCTTGAGTATGTTCTTCAGATAGCGTCTCATCTACATCTATATCTGTTGTTTTATCAAGAAAAGTCAACATATCATAGAAACTGTATTTTTTTTTCTTTTGGCTGGCTGAGCCAGACGGCTGCTTCTTATCGGAAGACTTCTCTTTACTATAAGTGTCTCTGGCTGTACGCCAGCGCTGTTGAATTTTCTTATCTGAAATAATAACAATATTGTTTTAAATTAATAATAGGTAATCATGACATATAGGTTCATACATTAATATACTAATTATTAATGAAAAAAATATAGGATGGAATCTATTCTAGAAATACTCATGGAAAACAAAGCTTTTACTTGTTCTTATTAAAAGAGAAACACTTTTAATAGAACTCTTATAAAAAGAGTTATAATGTATATTAATAAAATAATTCGATTCAGTAAAATGACAAATTTGTCCATATATTTTTGAAATTTTTATATGCATAAATCTACCATTTTACAGAATCATATTATTTGTCAAGGTTTACATTTTTTTTTTCAGATATTTGGCGACTGGGAACACATTTACTGATCTACATTTTTCCTACTTTATAGGAATAGCCACGATAAGCCAAATAGTAAGACAAGTTTTTAGTGCTATTGTCATTGATTTGAAATATGAATGCATCCCAACACCTAGTGAGAGCAAATGGAAAGAAATCGCACAAGGATTTTTCACCAATGCAAATTTCCCAAACTGCCTAGGTGCAGTTGATGGGAAGCACATACGAATAATTTGTCCACCGCAAAGTGGGTCAGTAAATTTTAATTATAAGAAATATTTTTCTATAGTACTCTTTGCGATGTGTGACGCTGATTATAATTTTACATACATCAATGTTGGTGCGAGCGGAAGTAATTCCGATGCAGCTATTTTCAAAAAGAGTCAACTATATGCCAGACTTGAGAATGAAACTTTATGTGTACCCGATCCTCAAGAGTTACCTATTATTTGTGCAGATGAAGCCAATCAGTCTAATGTGAGACCTAAGTTACCATTTGTTATAGTGGGAGACGAGGCGTTTGGTTTATCATCGCATGTGATGCGACCGTATTCTCGTGATAACTCATCATATAGACAGAAAATATTTAATTATCGTCTCTCTAGGGCTAGACGTTACATAGAATGCACATTTGGAATGATGTCTAATAAGTTTAGGCTATTTCACAGACCCATTAACGTTAAAATGGATCTTGCACAGATAATACTCAAGGCGGCATGTCTACTTCATAATTTCATAAGAAAACGCGATGGTTACAGAGACAGAGATACATTAGTAATTAATGGTTTCTCGGGTTCATTACCTAGGCAGCAGACTGAACGAAATATTAGACAGGCAAGTAATACCAGGGATTTATTTGCTGATTATTTTATAAAAGAAGGTAAACTTTCCTGGCAAGATAGATATGTGATTGGTTTATGAAGATAAAAGAAACATTTCAGACCGGCAGGCATGCTGTCATTTCCTCTAGAGGGCGCGAAGTTCATTTTCATGTGACGTCATAATATAACCTAACCAGCGGACAATAGGTAACGCATTTGTCAATTTATGACTATTACTACTGTGATCGAACTTAACTAAATGTGAGGGTAGAAGTTCAATGGTAACTTCAAAATTACTTTTCATAAATTGTCTCGATTTTCCGCTGGTTATAGGCTAACTAATATGTACCCAACCGAAAATATTAATAATACAATCGTATAAAAAGTACATACCTGCATTTTTCTTTTCCTCCTCACTTAAACTTTCGAAATTTGGTGCTAGTTCCTTTAATATCTCTTCCCAGGCAGCACTTCTAGCATCTCTATTTTTATATAGTTCATGGGATTTATCCCATAAACAAGGCCGCAAATGTACTTCAATTATGACACGTTCCGTATCAATTTTCATTGTGACTAACTGTATTACGCGCGCGTGCACTCCGCACGACAGTAAAATGCTTACTGTGTTTCATAGACGCGCTCACGCACGCGGGGGCCCCGCGCGGTGCTGCTGCCCCCGCGTCCCGCGTCCGTATTCCACGCATTATAATAAATACTTTTATGAAAAGGACATTTGCGGGGCTTACGCATGCGGGGCAATCCCGCACGCGTGATGATATCCGCACGATATTAAAAACACCCTTAGGCCGTGGCCGTATTGTTGTTTGCCTTTGCCAGGGCGTCCACTACCGCTGCGTCTCTTTTCCGAATTGCCATTTTTAGATTGTATTCTGTGATCTTTTCCTTCGAAGCAGACACCGCCTTTTTGATGAAGCTGCCTATCGCGTCGACACTGTCATCTGTGTAGTAAACACAGCTGACAGTGTGTCGCGAGACCGCTACCACTGCATGTTGCACGCTGTCGTGCAGCTTCATTTTTCTCGGAGTTGCCCGCACGACGATGACATTTTTGTAGGTCAGGCCTTGTGCCTCGTGTATGGTTAGGGTGCGTGACCCTTCACCCGACCCGTATCCCAGATCTATTAGGGATCTCTTTTCGGTTCACTCAAAACATATCAAAATAATATAAGTGGTAGAGTGAAATAATTGTCTAGGTCCTATGTATCTGAAACGGCTATTGCTGCGCGTATGTTGGTAGGAAGGTGACCTTGCCACATCATCTTTAATGTTTCGTCAGCGATCTTGTCTTTTGCGAGTTCTTTCATGCGTCGTAAAACCTGGGATGGTTTCTGGTCGCCCAGTTCCATTTCACCTACTAACTTCTGTAATTGCCTATTTTTAGATTCCTCGTAAACTTTCAATAGCCTGATTTCAAGGCCTTAAACTTGTTTACCACTGGAGGATCCATCAATATGTCAGTCACCTGTTGTATAGACTCCTTTGTCAGTATTGACACGACGATGTCGAATCTAGCATCGTCTGACAGTTTTCGGGGTGCCAGCATGGATTCAACCCTGAAGAACCAGACACGGGGTTGATCGGTCCAGAAATCCGGTATCTTCGATGTAAGGTAATGGCAGCCAACTCCGAAGCCGCAGATGGTGGTGTGGCCATTTTCGCTCACGTCAAGGTTACACTTCCCAATTTATAAATCCGAGTCCAATGTCCTAGGTTGGCACTTCACTCATCAATATAGGTTTTGTGAGAGGATTAAAACCAATTGTTATTAATCACTTATTTATTCCGATTTCGGTTTAACAAATACTTAGCGCGGCGAGCGTTCGGGTGTGACTGCCGTGTCAAAGGTAAGCGCACATCGTGGGAGCGGAGCTTGTGGGATATATGATCCGTACAACTTAAAGCCAGGTCCAGTTGTGTGGATGTGTGAGTAGAAATAGAGAGTAATTCCGAAATACCAGATCAAACGGCCTACTGTCTGATTCTCAACATTTGTGTAATTGATTACAAACCTTTAAATAACATTGTAAAGAAATTATCATGAAAGCGGATACCATTATTAGAAGAGGCTGTGCAAGCAAGTGAGATGGTTCGAAAAAAATAGTGGAATTTACTGGAGCGACGGCTACATAGACTACAATGAGTTTAAACGTGTCATAGTGCCATATTTAACTTGAATTTTCATTTTCCTGACTTAATGAAATATAGGTTGTATAGATATGTGCTTTCTTCTTAAATGGCTTCTTAAGTTGGATATTGTCGATTTGTAGCTAATTTTATCTCTACAAATATTGCATAATTATAGCTTTATCGCCAACGTCTTCTTTTTTAAAATGGTGCCACAACAAACTGGAAGTAAAGTAGAAGTAACGTATTAATATTATTTTACAGTACCTAATGTATTAATTAACTACAGACTATATAATATTATTGCTAAACAAAACAACCGAAAACCACAATTTTTAACTTTGATCGGCCGCCGCAATCATGGATTGTTTACTAAATAAAAAAATCACAATAATGAGCGAAAAGAAATGTCTCGCTGACTCGCTCACACATACGAGTAGTGCGATGCACCACGACGCGACGATATTCGGCAAATCGGCATTGTTCGGTATTGTTCGGAAGTAATCGTTTCGCAATAGAGTTGATTCTCAGAAATGTTGTTAAATAAAATTTTAATGAAATAAGCCGTTGACGAAAATTAACAGATTAAATTTTCAACCTGTTTTTTAATTGATGAATAACAGTTATCTCGTTGACGAATGAAAAGTCCACCTCTAGCGAGCGACCAGAAGGCACGACTCCCGGAGGGATAGCCTGCCAACCGCTCGCCAATTTTGGCAACATGTTCCGCTTTAGCCTCGGCAATAGCCTTCTTGTTGGATCTGGAAGCGGCGTTGAACTCCCGCTTCTCAACCTTTGCGTTTGGATCCCGACATTTCCTGGCGTTTTGCCAGACTGTGTATGCGGACTGCTTAAGGGGTGCAGCCTCCCTGCAAGTGTTGATGAACCAGGAGCGGCTGCGACCGCCGACAGGTATTTTGGCGCTGGGGATGAATAGATCCATCCCCAGAAGGATGGTATCCGAAACACAGACCGCACATGTATCAGGATCAGAGGAAGAGAAACAGAGCCGCTTCCAAGGGTAGGAAGCGAAAAATTCCCGCAGTCTGTCCCAATCTGCTAATTTGTACTGCCACACTCTACGATACCCGGTCACCGTGGAGCGATCGGGTTGCGCTATAGGGGCAACGCTGCGGATAAGGCAATGGTCGGAAGTCCCGAGTCGGGCATCGACCTCCACTCTGTATCCGTCAGGGTGGGTGGTTAGCAGAAGATTCAACAAGGAGGGTTGATGGCTCTCAACGTCTGGGATACGTGTAGGTTGTACCACCAGTTGTGAGATACCATAGGCCGATGCCATATTGAATGCAGCCCTGCCAGCGTTTTTGTAAAATTTCTGAATTTTCGTTTATAAACAACTTAACTGTCCCGTGAGTCACATATGACTCATAATGAACTTTGGGAATAAGTTCAGGAGTCACAGGTGACTCATTTTAACATACAACTTGAGGATGTATTTTTGTTATGAACGTGGTGCATGTTGGTTGGTGCGTGGTGGTATGTTCTAATAAAAAGTACGTGAACTTAGAGCAAAAAACCTAACCTATAAGAACATGAAATACGTGAACTTAGAGCAAAAAACCTAACCTATAAGAACATGAAATACGTGAACTTAGAGCAAAAAACCTAACCTATAAGAACATGAAATAAAATTTCGCAAAAGTTTTTTTCAATACTAAATATATTGAATAGTAAAAATCGGACTTTGTATGGAATGAAACAAAAATAAAAGACAATTAAAACGTTTTATTAGAATCTTGAAATAGAATGTCCACTGCGATTTTTTTGTACCAGGTCAGGCTTTTTCGTAAAGGTGAATGGAATGATGCCAATTGGTCTGAAACATCTATGCCTTTTTTTGCCTCATTGTAATCTATTATGACATCGGGTTTTATGACATCGCTTCTCCTAGGTACGTTTGACATACTATCTCCATGACAGGTAGATATCATTAGAACATCGCGCTTATCGTTATCATAAAAAGGATCAGTGTCAGCTATGAAAATTCAGCTATGTGTCAGCTATGAAAATTCTAACAGTTAGCCGTCGAAGATAAATATCGAGAACATTTAAAAGAAAAAGAGTTAAGTAGGGAAGAATAGTTAAAAGATAGAATTCAGGCGGATAAAAATAATAAAGTTGTAATTTACGATTTGGAAGCCGTTTTGCAATGTCCCAGAGGGGAAATATCGGCATTTTATTATAAGTCGAAACTGAATACTTAAAATAAAGACAGCAAAATTGCATACGATAACGGAATATACGATAATAGAACTTGTGTGTGGGAATATTTGAAGAAAATCAGTGGTGAGGAAGGGACGGAAGGAAAAAATGTCATTTTTTATTCTGACAATTGTTGCGGTCAGAATAAAAACAAGTCGCATCATTATATTTATACGCTGTAAAAAAATTAAATATAAATAAAATAACACATAAGTTCCTCATCAGAGGCCACACGCAGAATGAGGCAGATAGCGTGCACAGCCTTATTAAAAAGGAGTTAAAAAAGAATTTAAAATCACGCCCAATATATACCCCCGACCAATATACATATAACTTTAATCAGGTCTGCAAAGAAAAGTAGTTCGGCTATTAATGCCCATGAAATGACTTTTGATTTATTTATGGACATTAAAGAACTGCAAGAGAACTGGGGGTATAATTTTAATACCAACACTAATGGGCAAAGTGTGAATTGGAATGGTATAAAACATTTAAAGATGACTAATGGAAATCCATTAAAAAAATTCTATAAAAGTTCTTACGAGGATGAAGCGTTACAAAGAGGTGAACGTGCGAAACGAAATAAAAAACATTACTGATGTAAATGACATTGAGCTTAAACAAGCGTATACAGAAAAACAAAAATTAAGCGAAAATAAGAAGAAGGATTTGAAAGAGCTCTTCACAAAATCTTTAATGCTTACTATGCAAAGAATGATGGGTAAAGTTGGCCGGTATATCCAATAAAAATAATTATGATATGAAATGAAACCTTATATCATAAGCTTCAATTTTTATTATTGGCAGAACACTGTAAACTGCCGGAGAAAAAAGATATCACCCCCCAAACATCTATCGAATTAACCACTTCGGTACTTAAGCTATTCTCAAAAAATATATACACAGACGTCTATCTTCGTGACTCTTCATAACAACGATTTGTGATTTGATATTAATTATGTTTACTTCTAAACCTACCCTCGCGGATGTGTATACTGGACTCGATTACTCCTGCTGTGAACTTTTAATTCATTCTTGAAATGTAAAAAATAAACCGGTGATGTGTTTTATGCCCTTGATCTATACATCGAGCTGTACAGCGACAACTATATATACATATATATGTTATGTTTGTTGGTTCATCCCCTTTTAGTTAGGCGACTTGTATAACCAAATGTTACCTAAAGTTCTGCTCAACCCTTGTCGGATTATAATCGTGATAGTAATGTATTTTGTAATTTTAGCCGTATCTAGGAGTACCGCTTTCTGTATCAAACCCTTGATCCACTCACCCAACGCGAGTCTCCTCAAATGTGAGTCGGGGTTTTAGGCTATTAGGTTATTGGCAGATGCAACGATCGGTACTATAATCACTGAATTCACCTCCCACACAACGTCAAGTGCCAAATGAAGATACTTTATTTCTTACCTTTCTTGGCTTTCATGAGATTCTTGTCATGCGGGATGGCGATATCAACAATAATTACACTACGCTCTTAACGGTCTATCACCACAATATAAGGCTAATTGGCTACAATAGTCCTGTCTGTGATGATAGAGCGATTCCAGTACAGTGTGGCATGACCATTTTTGAGAATTGGTTCGAGTAAATACATTTATTATGCCAGAAAAAAAGGTCTGTGCAAGTTCTCGTCGTTAGCCAGACGCGAACAACCAGAGGTATTATTATTATATGTCGAATAGACTCTCCCGGACGGTGGCATGCCCGACATTATGCCAACCGGACCATCGTCCATGATATATTTCCGGTAGTTGTTAGTCATCATGACTTCGTCCATAATTGCACAGACAACACCTTCGATTTCTACGATATTTCCATGGCCAGGACACGGTCGCTAAAAGTCTACTCCTGGTTCATGGAGAGCCCGATAAAAGCATCTTTCTTTGCTTTGCCATACCTCCCTGCGATCGTTCGTACTCAGTACTGCAGGTTTGCGTCAGTTGTCTTTAGCTAAGAAGAGCGGGGTAAGTCCCTTGTCCACTTCAACCACAACTCGATGCATCCCCAATTCATTTTTTTTTTATTATTCCTATTGACCACTGGGTTGCCAAGTCAAAGATCTCGAGTTCGAACCCAAGGCCTGGCTGGCTGGCCACCTCTGACTTTTTTTCCACTTTCTAAATCATGTGCGTAATTATCACTCGCTTCAACGCTGAAGGAAACCATCGTGAGGAAACCTGCATGCCTGAGAGATTTTCTCGACGGCATGTGAAGTCTGCCAACCCGCATTAAGCTAGCGTGGTGGACCATAACCTAATTCCTCTCATACTGAGAGGAGACCCGTGCCCAGCAGTGGGATAGTATATGGGTTGATGTTGATTTTATAATACATATGAAACACCCAGACAAACACAAACACTTATGCTTATCACATAAATATTTGTGTCATGTGGGAATCGAACCCTCGACTTCGCGATCCTGCAGATCGCGAAGCACTCGGCACTCGAACCACTGGACCACAGACGTCGTCAAATGATTTTCATTGTTTATCCGCGTAAGTTTTACCATATTTAATGTGTGTTTTATTGTATGCTATCACCCTAAGATTATTTACCCGAGTGATAATCAAGTCAAAATACAGCATAGCGTAAACTTTTCCATTGTAGGTATGATTTATACAAAAATAGGATGCGCAGAAAATGTAACCTTTTATGTCCCCGACTGTACATTTCCGGTCGATTCTTAACATGAACTGTTTCGTTTCAGTAGCTGTAGGTTATAAGCAATAAGCTAACATACATTAAAACTCTATTGGATAGCCGGCCAGGTTCCATACAAAAGTGCCCATCATTCTTTCTATAACACGATACTGTAGAAAATAAATGTGCAATAAAAGTAGTAATGTAATATCATCTCACTTAGTACTTAGTTTATTACTTCCTACTTTTTATCGGCGCTTATGATGATTATATTAATCTGATCTCATTCATGAACCAACGAAATTATATTTTAATAAGAATAGTTTTTATTCTAGTTTTCATAAGTTGATTTATTCTGAAAGTGTTAACATGACTGTTATTAATATTATAAGCAGTAATTCGTTTTTGAGTTTTATATTTCTGCATTTTTATTATTTTATACGTTGTTATTTCAAATAATATTTTATACTAAGAATGTCTACGAAGATATTAATTAAAAATTAATCCAAATAAATCTAAATTATTATTAAAATTTATCCAAATAAATTAATCTAAATTGTACCTATTTAGTATTAATTAATAAATAGCGAAGCATCTGAGATTTAATAATAATGTAAACTGTGAAGGTTTTCACTCAATTTACAGTAGATCCTAATGATAATTAAACTATTTTGCAATAATAAAAAGAAGTTTATTTGAAAAGACCTTCATTCCTTTAGTATTAAACAGTGGCTTTAAGAAATAAGACTTAAATGTTATCTTTTTAATATTTGAAAAGAGCGTTATACCTTAAAACATAAAGTTTTTCAAATATTTATTAATAATAAACTGCACTAATCTATTTTGGACCGCATTAAATTTCAAATTCCATCTTGTATTTTAATCATAAATCGAATCAAGTCACTAGTATGTTTTTAATGCCTTGTATTTTTGTATTAATAACTAATAGTAACGATTTATATATATAATTTGAAAGCCTATTCTATTGGTAACACTAAAAAAATACCATTATTACTGTGTCGTTTCCACGTTTATTTTAATTTGGCAAAATGTAGACTGCATCGTACTTGCAAAACTTTACACGCGATTTCCCAACAATCGTAATTTTGTAATTATTTCGGTTTATTATTAAAGGTGCGATATGTCGTCAGCGGTTGCTCGCGGACGTATAGGACGTGGTGGCGTATCCAGTTTATATAATTTCCATCTGGGTTTTTTGTTTGCAGGTGGACCATCATTTACTTCTCTTAGTGGTGAGAGTGTTTCCGGCAGCGGTGACAGCATATTCAGTTCATTTGCCCAATTAATAAATTTCGACACTGCCTTCATTTCTACAGGTTCCTTTTCTCCAAATGTCAGATGCTTTACTGCCTTTAACGGAATGTAATCATTGCTGAATTGTATGAAGTTGTGTGTTGACTTAGGCTCATCAATGAAGTGCCAACTACGTTGTGGTGGATTTATTATTATTCCGGATTTTTCTAGGAAATCGAGACCTAGCAAAGTACGATTATCGATAGCTTCTGGAACAACTGACAGTATTATTGGTAGTATGCGATCTCCAATCAGTATGTCAACAGGTTTGACGTTTTAATAGTACCATCTGCCAATGTGATATCAGTTTTTTGCTGGTTCTTTTGTAATGTCAATCCAATATTTGTCAATCCAATTCCAATCAAATTTGGAGGCGGTGTCAAACTACTAATTTAATTTAAATATGACTTTCATTGATTGTCTGTTTGGCACCGACTCCAAATTAGTTAGAAATCATAATGTAAATAGTACCTGTTATTTTTTGCTTTTTAGTTCCCAGGTGTTTTTTTGGAAGCAATTAGTTTTTTGTTTAAAATAATTTATTAATTTTATTTATAAGCAGTACACAAGCAGAACATTGATCACTTGTGGGTGATTCTGAATGTGCCTGTGTGTGACTCTGAATCCGATGTTAAATTTTCCATTAAAAATTCTTCTAAATAGACCACATGACACTTTTAGAGTTCAGCTCCAACAGAGTTGTTATACAGCTTGAACAAGCTGTCAAAATATATTCTCTTTGATTTATTTCGAGAATAGGAGCTTTCTTGGGAAGTAATTTCTCAATGAATTGTATGAAACTTTGTCCTCTCAATTTTTTTTTCTTTATGGTTCCACCTCTTCCTTCTTTAGGAAGGGTGCCATTAAACACATTCTTGCAGTTTGTCCTCAACCTAAAACTCTTGATTGAAAATGTTGCCATGAACAGACTCTTACAAACATGAACCAACTTGTTCTTCTTCCCAGTCAGAAATAAACTAGAACATAATTTTCTAGGTTTCAAAATAAATCCTTTAGGTTCCCTGATTCTTTGAAGAGTGTATGAAAAGACCAATCTTGTCAGATAAGTATCTTGTTGATATCTATATTTTTGTTTTGTTTTTATAAAAAGGTGCCTGTTCTTGAGTTATAAGGGTAGGATTAACTTGTGGAGGGAATGGGTGTGTTGTCCCTCGCACCAAAGGGAGATTTGTTGCTTCGTTCGTACGTTCGTAAGTTCTTATGTAGCTAGTTAAGTGGTCGTGGGCGGGCGGTGTCGAGGATCAGGTTGAGAAATGAATTTACTCGGTGCGACAATTAAAATAATATAATTACTTTGCAATAATAAAATGATTACACTTAGACTTACAACGACAATAACTATAGGGCAAGTGTTATGCCTGGCGGGCCACTGCCCGACGGTTGGATGTTGGGCGGTTGTATATATACAAGTTGCTCGGTAAACTTCACTTGCGCGATTCAGGATTTGTTGCTTCGTTCGTACAAGTTCTTATGTAGCTAGTTAAGTGGTCGTGGGCGTGGTGGGTGTCGAGGATTAGGTTGAGAAATGAATTTACTCGGTGTGACAATTAAAATAATATAATTACTTTGCAATAATAAAATGATTACACTTAGACTTACAACGACCATAACTATAGGGCAAGTGCTATGCCTGGCGGGCCACTGCCCGACGGTTGATGTCGGGCGGTTGTATATATACAAGTTGCTCTGTAAACTTCACTTGCGCGATTCAGGATTTGTTGCTTCGTTCGTACAAGTTCTTATGTAGCTAGTTAAGTGGTCGTGGGCGTGGTGGGTGTCGAGGATCAGGTTGAGAAATGAATTTACTCGGTGCGTCAATTGAAATAATATAATTACTTTGCAATAATAAAATGATTACACTTAGACTTACAACGACAATAACTATAGGGCAAGTGTTATGCCTGGCGGGCCACTGCCCGACGGTTGATGTTGGGCGATTGTATATATACAAGTTGCTCGGTAAACTTCACTTGCGCGATTCAGGATTTGTTGCTTCGTTCGTACAAGTTCTTATGTAGCTAGTTAAGTGGTCGTGGGCGTGGTGGGTGTCGAGGATCAGGTTGAGAAATGAATTTACTCGGTGCGACAATTAAAATAATATAACTACTTTGCAATAATAAAATGATTACACTTAGACTAGGGCTATCGGGCAAGTACTACTGCGAGTGATAACGACGAACTAGGAATGATTGGCCAGTGAAAACGACGTGCTTTATATTAGCCAAAATACAGTGGGGTGGAATAAGTCAATGACAATATAGTTTTACGACCGTAGACAAGAAAACCCTGAGATAAATAATCCTTATCTAAAATATTATAATACTGTCGTAAAAATATTGTCATTGACTTATTCAGGTGTGGCGAATTGGACACTAATTGCCGAGACAAATGAATGATTAATAGGTTTTAGGAAATCTTTGGCATTACAATGTTGGGGGGATTTCCATGGATACATGACTCCTGCCTTCTTAACTTTTGAAATATTCTGAAGGAATATTTCAGAAAGAAAAATAAGAAAAATAAAATTTATGATCATTCCTAATGCGTGTTTCATTTAAACTACTCTTACACTTTATCACAGCTAACTACGTTAGTACAATAATCTTTAAAGAATAATGATTACATGTCATGGTTACATTATATAAAGTTACTTACTTATTACTTTGACGACGTCTGTGGTCTAGTGGTTCGAGTACCGGACTGCTGATCACGAGGTCGTGGGCTCGATTCCCACAGGACACCAACATTGATGAACTTAAGTGTTAGTGTTTGTCTGGGTATTTCCTATGTATTATAAGTATGTATTTACAAAAAAAACGTATATACGTATTATATCCATTGTCTAGTACCCATTGTTGTTAATTATTGCATAAATTGATGCAATATATACTTGAAAAGACTGTTGTAAAATACAATATTCTTTAATAGAAAATAACTAATTACTTACAATATTTTGCATTACAGAAAATTAAAAAACAAAACAATAAACTTAAAACTGAGTAACCTGTTACATGCTCACTCTCAAAACCAAGGCTTGGAATCGCTTTAAAAAACCGGTTATAAATGAATTTAAACCGGTTTATTCGGCCATTTCTTTCTACACTCCGAACAAAGTAATTAAATAAACTGGATTAAATTCATTCATAACCGGATTTTTTTAAACCGGTGCCAAGCCTTTCTCTAAAAACCTTTGATAGCCTACAAATATTTACATAGTACCTAAATGAAATATTGAATATAAATATTTTTTGTCAATAATAATAATATCAAGGCTATCGGGAGAACTATTAGTAAAAATGAGAAATGAGTAAAATTATATGAAATGAAACAAGAAATGGTCATGCGTTTTTTTTTCGCAAGGGCAAAACTTCTACCTATAGGTATCCAGATCTCTTTGGGGAGAGACCGGGGTATGTGGGATTCTTACCCACTAAAACCCCTTGGTGGCCCAAAGCGCGACGCGGAAGAACCCATAACCCTCGCAAGCTGACGACAGCACATGGCCACAATGTGCTGCCGTCCTACCAAGGGTTGCTTGATGGGCGCCCAGAACCCCCAGTTCTGAGCAACCGCAACCCTTGGGGTATACACAGTAAATAAATGAAAGATGTAATGATTCTGATAAAATATGAATAAACTATAAAAAATCAACATGATAACATGCAAAATCAACAGAAAAAAATAAAGATTCAAATTCAAATTCAAAATATTTTATTTCAATTAGACCATATAAATAGGCACTTTTGAATTGTCAAACTAGTTGCACGGTTCCAAAAAGTGGGACTTATGGAGAAGAGCCGGCAAGAAACTCCATAGTTACTCTTTTAAAAAAATATCGGCGAGTAACAATAAAATTTTGTGATGAATAGTGTGAGTTTAATGCAGTATGATGTGTATGACTAAAAAAAAAGGACAAAGTACAAACAAAAGAACATAGCCATTGCAGTAAGAGCTGACCAGTCCCGACAGACAGCACTCGTTCACGAGTATGACGTGTGTATCGGCGCCGTTTGACTCAACCATGTTGTAGGCAATAAAAAGACCCGACACACAACGCCACTATCAGCAGGACATTTAAGTGAGCATGACAAGCTCTACCTCGGGCTGGTTATAATTATATTATACATTAATAGAATAATTAAAGCAACATCAAAAGCTGCAGAATACTCATACTGTACAGTTAATAAAGTTCACTTCTCAATAAAAAATGTCACAATAAGACGTACATAAAATCACGTAGCATATTATTGCAATGTCAAATAGGTAAAATTTACTGATGATGATAAAAAACTGATACTGATGATGAAATGATGCAAATTAAATGTCAGATTATTGCAATGTCAAGTAATGATATAAATGAAATGTCAGATTTAAAAAAAAAACATAATGAAATCAATAACCTGGTTCATTGGAACAGTTCAATCCCAAGCATTTTTGTCATCTATATAATCTTTCACCGTGTAGTAACCTTTATTATACAGCTTCTGCTTGACAACCGTCTTAAATTTGTTCAGGCTGAGGTTTTGAATATCGCTTGGGATTTTATTGTAAAAGCGTATACATTGGCATTTGAACGAATTACTTATCTTTTGGAGCCTAGTTTCCCTTAACTAGGCTCCAAAAGATAAGACAATAAATTTATTTTTATTCCTGGTATTAATATTATGTGTATCACTACGTTTTTTAAAGAGATTAATATTCTTATGTGCATACAGTAAATTTTCATAAATGTACTGTGATGGAACAGTCATCACATTAATCTCCTTAAATTTATCCCTCAGTGAATATCTGGGACTTAAATTATAAATTGATCGAATAGCTCTCTTCTGCAACACAAAAATAGTTTGTATGTCGGCCGCATTTCCCCACAACAGAATACCGTACGACATCACACTATGAAAATAACTGAAGTAAACCAGACGCGCAGTATCTACGTCAGTTAAGCGTATCTTTTTGACTGCGTATGCTGCAGAACTAAGCCTTTTCGACAACTTATCTATATGTGGCCCACATATAGATAAGTTGTCGCCACTGAAGTTTTGAATCTAAAGTTATGCCTAAAAATACAATGGTGTTCACAAGCTCCAATTCTTTGCCATTTATAGGTACACTGGTTTTCACCTGTTTTACGTTAGGTGTTGTAAACTTAATACATTTAGTTTTCGTTTCATTTAAAAGTAGATTATTAGCATTAAACCAGTGTACCACTTTTGAGAGGGCACCGTTTACATCGTCAGTAATCATTTGTTGACGTTTGAGTTTAAATAGTAGTGACGTATCATCTGCAAACATCACTATTTCGTGATTATCCCTAACTAAGTAAGGTAAATCATTAATATAGATTAAAAATAATTGTAACTACAGACCCGGAAGATCTCTTTCCATTGACGTCCACTTTCTGAATCCTATTACCCAGGTACGAGATAAGAAGATTCAGAGAAGTGTTTTAACACCATAGTGGTGTAACTTCCTGATCAATGTTTCGTGAGCAACACAATCAAAGGCCTTGGATAAATCACAAAAAATACCCAAAGCATCACATTATTCCTCCCATGTGTCAAAGTTCAACACCGGCATCGGTAGTTGAACGACCCCTTGTAAAACCAAACTGTTTAGAATGTAAGAATTTATTTTTGACAAAGAATCTTTGCATTTGCTCTAACATGAGTTTTTCGAAAAAAAAAACTAAAAGTAGGCAGCACGGATATAGGTCTAAAATTAGTGGGGTCAGTTGTGCTACCTGATTTAAACAAAGGTATTATCTTACTATTTTTCATAAGATCAGGAAATCTACCACTATCAATACAATAATTGAAAATAACAGTTAGGGTTGGTGCCACAATGTCAATAATTGATTTGGTAACGTCGACAGAATTACCCCAGAGGTCTGAAGTTTTTTTCACATTTAACATATTGAAAGCTTAAATAATATCCTTATAGTTAACATGATTAAATTTAAATTCATCATCGCTAGCTTTTACATTTTCTTTAAGTAAATATTCTGCGACAGTGGGTGATGAGTTTAGGGATTTAGTTGTTGAAACAGGAATGTCCGAGAAAAACTTTTCAAACACCGTGGCTACTTCTAAATCTGAATTAATTATGCTATTGTCGATATTGAGGCTATATTCACTATTTCGTTTACTAACCCTTCCTGTTTCACTGTTGATAATATTCCAAGTCATTTTGATAACATTATTGCTATTTTTTATTTTGAACTTAAATAACGCGACTTGGCAATACAACAAATTTTCTTAAATAATTTTGAATAATTTTTGACATAAATATTAAATTCTGGGGTGTTGACATATGTTCGCTCATTATACAGGTCATAAAGTCGTTTCCTACTTTTATGAATACCAACAGTTGCCCATTCACTGAAGGATGCTTTACCATTAACTGATATCGTCTTGGGGGTAAAAATTGAATCAAATTCAGTACAGTAAGTTTTTAAAAAGGTAGCATATAGTTTGTTAGGGTCTTTATTATATGATAACGATGGTAATTTACTAACAAGTTTATTTTTAAATGATTCCAAGCGATTTGTAGTTTTTGGGTTGACAGTGATATCTTTTTTGGCCACAATTTTATCATGATTGTAAACAGTAATCAGCTGACCACAGTGATCAGTGGTATTAAGTTGGTAAAAATATTATCTAAACATGTGGCAGTAGATGCAGTAATTCTGGTTGGCTCCAGAAATAAGTTTGCCAGATTGTAGGTATGACAGAAACAGATTTTTTTACTTAGTACAGGCACTTGAATTTTCTAATAAATTAACATTAAAGTGATGTTACCACACATGACTGACTGATTTATTAGACTTACAGATCTTATGAAGTACATCCTCCATCACTCTTTCAAAACAGTCATACAACCCTGATGGAGGTCTGTATACACTCAAAACAACATACCGTTCCAATTCCACACAGGCTATTTCAATTGTTCGTTCAACAGAGAGGCCCACAATGTCCCTACGTTCTTTAAATTTAAATTGATTACTAACTATGATTAAGGAGCCACCGTGGATAGCACACTCTCTGCTGAAGGAACTACCAACCTGGTGGTTACTAAAATTAAACATAAATTGATGGCTTTTTAACCAATGTTCAGTAATACAAAGAATATCTATGTTATTACAATTCATGAATAATTCAATTTCTAGGTCTTTATTATTTATTCCTTGTATATTTTGGTGAACCAGGTTGATAAAATTACAATGTTTATAATTAATATTGCAATCAGATATCGATGAACTTCTAGGTAAGTCTGTGCTAGAGGTAGTCTCTGTTGTCCTTAATGCTAATTTAAATGATTTGAAATGTCAATATGTACAATGTCAGGTAATGGCTCAATAAAGCCAATATATTTATTAGCCAGATTCTTGGCTAAAGTATCAAAGTAATATGACAGAGACATAGCAAGCTGTCTCTTACCATAGTGGGAAAGATAATAATTATTTTTTGTCAAATAAAAATGTTTGCTAACATAGTTGTTAGTGTCAATTAAATGATATTTTTAATTGTGTATTGACAAAGTATGCAAGGTTAAGTTAAGCTTATATCTAATATTATTTTCTTTCTGTGGCAAACTTGTTGAGTAGGAGAATGAAAACATAACTACATATATTGTCTATATTCAATGCACATAATTTTGTGTGAAAGTCTATCAAGTGTTGTTTGTTTACATTCCCCCTATTTCCTATAAATATTATTATGCTAATGTCAGGGCTGAATTTGGACTCAATTATTTTTTTAATTTGTATTTATAATTTAATCCAGGCATACAGAAGTTAGTAGTCACTTGTCCCATGTAATTTGACAACAACTGACCCATGCCACGGCCAATTTCATCACTAAATATTACATATTGGTTATTTACAATAGATTTTACAGGTTTTGAGGTGTTTAAAGTTTCAGTGGTTTGAGAGAGTCTAGTAATGTTAGCTGAATAGTCTATACTTTGCAAAATGTCGGTGTCACATGTCAACGGTGAATGAGGTGGAGCGGTGTTGTAATGATTGAATGACTTGTTTGTCATTGATAGTCGGCGCTCATGGTTACATGTACATGCGCTAACTAACTCATTCATAGCCAACATGTACTCCTTCATCTGCATTTCTAAACTTTTGTTTAACTCGTCATTTATATTAATTTTTCATGTAGATTATTAAGTTCAAAATTTAAATTTTCAATGTAAATTTTATGTAATTGTAATTCAACATAGTGTAACAAGCAAAATCAACAAACAGGTATAAATCGAAGTAAATAATATAAAATAATTTGTGTGTGGGCTCAACTTACGGATACAAAGCATAAAGAGTATAGACACGAGACTCAATAATCTATAATTACCTAAGTATATTACATGCCAATGGAAGGGTCTATTTATTTTACGACTGGGTTATGCGGAGATTGTGTTGAATTTTATTTAAAATCTCTACACATGAGCAATAATTTACAAGTTACTAAATGGGTAGGTACCTATACTTTGGCGAAAATAACAAAAACTGGCGTTTACTAGCGATTGGATCAGGTAGGTAAATGTGGATGAAAATACTGAACTTGAGATTTAATATTTATGAAAACTACGGAAACATTTTAAACATAAACCTGGCTTTTTAAAACAGAGAGGACAGTAAAACAAAGTGGCTTTACGGATGTTGCGTGTTTCTAAACAGTAGCGACAGTCTTTTCTCTTAGTTTTGCCGTTGTCATTTTTTGGCAACTCTTCTGGCAAATGAATGTCCCCTCCCGTAGAAGTATGGATTTCGTTATGTAAAGTCGAGTTATTCTGTCTGTCCGTATTTTCCCTAATATTTAATAAATTTCTAACTACTTCCAAACGGAATTCATAAAACGACATAATTGAATTTGTGTTGTCGTTAAGTCGCTGTTGTTCATTAAACATCATGAATGCATTTAACATCATTACTTGCATTACATGTAGTAATATTTTTTTATACCATCTTGTTGATTTAGTATAACAAGGGTAATAAGAAAGCAACTGATCTTTTCTGTTAACGCCTTTCATATACTTATTATATTTAACAATGACATTGGGCTTATTAATAATTTGACCGCGTCTATTTCTATATTCTATAAAATCTGGACTATGTTCTGTGGAAATCATCAGAACGTTACGCTTATCTCTATAATTAGTAACACAAACTCCGCGAGAATTGTATTTGGACACTATGTCCCCGCTCCCTAATTTAAGTTTTGTTATATCGGGATTACGGGATCGGTTAGCTCTAAGGGTTCCTGTGACATAGGTCTTTTGAGCTAACAAGTTTTCAGCGAGTGAAACACTGTTATAAAAATTATCCATATAAAGTGAATACCCTGCGTTTAAGTAGTTTTCCATAAGCATCATAACAACTTTATCAGCATGACCTTGTCCTTGTAGTTCTAGGTCATGCGATTCACAATACATGTGCATTTTCTGCGTTATGCCGTTTGTATCCGTAAGGACATATAATTTAACACCATATTTCTGCCTTTTTCCTTGTATGTACTGTCTAATTTTTAAACGACCACGCCATAGAACAACACTTTCATCGATGGTCAAATTCTTTGGAGGAATAACCAAAGTCTTCATTAAATTGTTAAAAAAAATTAAAATTGGCTTTACAAATCTATTGGGGTCATTATTATTAATATTCAAATTAGGATCTGAGTAACAAAAATTACGTAATATCATTAAAAATCTATCGCGGCTCATAAATTTTCTAAATGGTAAATTAAACAAAATATCTGTTTTCCAGTAATCGTTAATTCTATTTAGTTTTATGTGGCCCATATGAAAAAGCAAACCTAAGAAAATACGAAGCTCAACTTCAGTTATATCCTTCCAATTTTGAATTCGACCATGATCAAACGTGTTCTTGAGGACAAGGCGCATAGCGTACGTATTTATACTACTTATTAAAACAGACATAAATGTACTGTTAAAAAATAAATTAAAATAGTCAAATGCAGACTCAGCTGGACCTGCATTGATGTGTCCCATGTTCAGAAATGGGATCGACCGCAGTTCGCCTGACGATGCCCATTCGTTGTCCACAGAGGAACTGCCCGAGGCTTCCTCCTCTTCTTCATCCGTTTCGTAAGAAGAGGATGAAGAAGACTCTTCCCTATAGAATAACGCAAAACCTTCAATATTTAAAGTTATATTCATACAGTAAGATGCATACATTAACACTTATCGCGGACTTACTAGTAAAAATAAATAACTAAATTATAAGTAAGTACTTACTCGGTTTCTGCAAACATTTCCCCCATTTCATTATCAATATCGTCGGCGGACATGGTTTTATCCACTGCACTTCACACAACACGAACACAGAACGATGGAACGTCTCAAAACGGAGTACGAATCGAGACTGATTATTATCGGGAAGCCTTTAAAACCATCAACTATCCCTACCACCACTATCTACTATATTCTAGAAATATGACCATAAAAAATGTGTATTTAGCATACCTGTTAAAACGCACGTGTCTTTTTGTAGATAATTACTTTTCTTGGAAATTTTATTCATCCTCCATTGTTATGTATAAACTAATAAATATATAATATTACATTATGCCGCTCTTTCTGAGTAGGTACGTAAAGATTGCTTTGTGTTAAAATTCAGTAGGCTCTCTTTTGTCCTTTTCTGTCGTTTGTGTAGACTGTACTATGGTCATAAAATGATGCCGGTGTTTATTTCTACTTAATTGGGTACTTCTTTATTTAAAACGCCGACCTTTTTTTCCGTAATTCATTAGAATCGCTTTTGTTCTGTGTAGTATGGTCATAAAATGATGCTGGTATTTTTCAGTGCAGTATTATCTAAATACTTCTTAATTTCAAATGCGTGATTTGCCGCACATTCGTATGATAAAATATGAAAACACGCCTAGCGTGTTGGCGCCGCACTCGCGTTACATTAACGAAAACACAAACGTGTGTGTTTTCCCGCAGCCAACGTGTTAAGGGAAAGACACTTTATTTATTAGAAAACTATTTATTTAAAATTCATTAAATTGGGGAGCTCTATACGAATCCCGATTCGTAACCAATCAAAACCGTAAACCAATCAAAATTGGTCCAGACAACTACAACAACAACAAACTTCACAACAAACTTCTAAAGCAGCTTACGAACATAATTTTTGTATAGCGTAAAGAAAACATGGCCACTTGCCCCAAAAATTGGCCACCAAATATAATATATTCGCGAGAATAAATCATCTGTATACAGTGCCGTATCTTATCTTATCTTATCCTGTATTCCTATACAGGATAAGATAAGATAAGAAAAGTAAAGTAGGCAGTAAAGCCTGAGTGCACTTCGACCCAAAGGGATCTTTTGTGATTCCCCTAGATACCTACGATTCATTCCCGCCCGGTTCTTCAAACAGCTCTTCCATGAGCTTTATAATGAGGCCTGGGGGTATGAGTCTGTAGGTTCTGACCTCTGGTCTTGGATAACCCTGACCCAAGAGGCGCATGCGCTTTCTTGCCATTGCATCGCATGTACACAGGTGTTCCATTCTCAATTTCCCTTTTGCAAGCCCTGCAGGCTGATGTCTCTGTCAGACCCATCTTTTGCAGGAGAGCGTTAGTCCCGAAATGTCCGGTTAGCGCTCCCAACAAGTGACGGGCCTGGCGCCTGCTTGAGTTCCAAATGGCATTTTGCCATTACCACAGTGGCGTAGCTTGCCCTAAACGGGCCCTGTATCAAGATTGGTCGGGGGCCCCTCGACAATAGACCGATCATTCATGTGAATCCATTTACCTATAGTGTATGATCTTTTATTATTAGACATGTTTCTTTTAAGGGGGACTTTAGCGTATTAAACACTTGATTTTTTCCCGAATTCAGGGTTGTTCCGAAAGTTAATATTATTATAAGTACAATAGCCACCTTTGGTTTACGCTGTACCAAAATTGTCCTCATATTTACCAGTAAAGTAGTTTAGTGTGACCAATATGGGAACTCATATAGAGCTCCCATTATTTTGCCCCGCGGCATTTACGTAAGCCGCGTGGGCGACGGGCCTCGCCGCTAGTTACAGCTGCGCGCCACCTCTCTTCTAGGGCAGCCAGCTTGTGGGGCGACAGGGGAGGATGCCGCTCAAATGCCTCTAGAAGCGCCAGGCGCCTTTAAAGGCGCAGCTGGTGTGTACGGAGACTTCCGTGCCGCATCACACCATCTGGTGAGGCCTCTTGCGCCACCTCCACAGGCACTGGCGCCGCCGTCACTGCAGGGCCCTCCTCCTGCCGCTCTTTCCATGAGTGGTGTGCGCTCATCATCTCCGGGGAAACTATAATGACAAAAAAAACTAATCATACAATAGAAAAGCGGTTAGGTATAGGTAATTAAAATTATTGTGATTACTTTAGTTGTCACAATCCAAATGGAAAATCTGACATCTCACACAAAATCAACAATCAACAGTCTGTATATTATCTATATAATATTAATGAAACACACTCACTTTACTTTGCAGCAAGGGTTCCACGACCCAGTCGCTTCGACAGACGGGGGTCTGCATTGCTCCAGAATTCTAAAATATAAGGACATGCATTTAGATTTATTTACAAAGTAGCTATAACATACCTAACAAATGCATCATCATAGCCAAAATAGACCAATAAATATTATTGGTTATAAGTAAAATAAAAGGTGCTTCCCAAAAACAAGCAAAATCATTGTTATATTGCCCATAGGTCACATAGCCTTAAAAATATGTCAAGGTAGCAGTCACACCGTTTTCATGGTTAGTACTTGAATAATATTAAATTAAAGTAAATAAATTACAGGCATCAAGCTCCACACACATACACATACGCATACACACCCTCACAAAACAGTGGTAAGAAAATCCGTAGTCCTAGGAATACGCCATAGCAGCATGATGAGACGAGTCTGTAAATCATAATAGGTACATACTTGAATCTGCTTCTTTACCTCTGATCTGACTATAATATGATACCACTGAGTGATCTTTACACGAAACCACACTAGGTAGTTAACATTTTTCAACAAATTACTTACATTCCACTAAGGTTGCCCATTTTTTCTTATTTGTTTTTGTTTTATAAATCTCTGAAACAAAAGTACTGTTTAGAGGTAGGTACGTAATCAACCATTTTAACAATAACTGAACGAAATTTGCAATTGATACTCATATTGATAACAAAGTTCACACACAATGTTCACAAAAAAAAAACAAAGAAATATATACAATATATAAATACCTACATAAAAAGAAATATATATTTATAAATGTATTACACATAATATTAAAAATGAATATTAAGAAAGCAAGGGTCCATACAAACGGCTTTGCCGCAACCAATGCCGAATGTGCGCACCTGTTTCTTGCACGACGTGCAAGATCGCCGCATGCGCTGGTGGTTCCCCATGGGGAACTCGGCCAAACGATGGCTTACATCTACTTTATTCTGCATTGGTGCAGCAGGCCTAGTAGTAGACGGGGAAGAATGTTTAGATAGAAGAGATTTTACTAAGTTTATACGAAAATTGCGGTGACTTAGAGAAGAGTAGTGGTGCCGACAGATTATATAGGAATTTAGGACAGAAACGTTAAGAAGCCTTCTGAAGAGTTTTTTGTACCACACTCGTGTACGCTTACGCTCAACAGGATACATGGCCCGGAGCTGATCTTTTTTATCCACTCCATTATGATATTGTAATCCAATATCAGGATGGGTTTGGTGGACCCTCGGACGGTCTACTGACCGTTGCCATGGTATGTCGAGATCATAGCCACCCTATTGCTATCTCGCCATACCATGACATCGACGTCCCCAGAGCAGACCAGCAATCTGCCCCTGGCGCATGTTCCGTTTTGTTAGACTGTGCAGGGCTTGCGGGACAAACTTGCGATCTGTTCGCAGGGTCCCCACACAGTCAAAACCCAAGGACTTGAGGCGTCGGGCTAAACAATATTGGATGTGACATGATGATGTTGATGTTGATGTGACAATTGTGGATTGATAATAATTATCCATCCACAATGTATAGCCCTTGTGCTCCAAGCCTTGGGTCAGTTTCAGCACAATAGCCGGCGTTGGGGCCTCTAGCGGGTCTACGAACTGTTGTGGAGGTGATTTTTTATGGGCGTGAATCTCAAACCGCCATAAATAACTGGTTTGAGATTCACAAACCTCATACGTTTTGATACCCCTATTTGCAGCTTTGTTCGGAATGAGCTGGCCAAACTCCAGCCAACCCTTCCACATCAAAAGGCTAACGTCTAGAGCAAGGTTTTGCGACGGCACATACAACTCTTGGAATTTGCGGTTCAGGTGCAACAATATTGGCTGTACCTTAAAAAGCCGGGCCTCGGAGTACTCAAGTTCTAGTGCACCCATGTCGTCGTTATCGTTAAAGTGAATGCACCTATTTAATAACAAAAACTGATCGATCGACATGTGTGCACTAAAACCTGGAGTATAAAATACGTCAGGGTTGGAACCCCAGTATTCGTCCAACCTAGTCTTGACGACAATCCCCATCGCCAGAATCAGACCGAAATACACGTATAGCTCATCAGCCGTGGTATCGCGCCACTGGCTGATGCGGCTTCTGGGATGGAGACTGTGTTGTTGGAGCATCTGGGATGCCAACTGCTGAGCGTATTTATTGCTCTCCGAGGCAATGTGCTCCATAATTTGCCGATCCCATATGTCAATAAAAATGTCATAAGGGTCGATGGATGGAGTTGTCGGACCGACATTAATTTCGGAAAATATTTCCCGCCTCGATTCAGGTGAAATCGGAGGACTTGGAAACGCTCTCCAGTCAAAATTTAGAAGACCATCTATCGATGGCTCCGGCACTGCATCAACCAGAGCGACATCGGCGGCGGGCGGGGTGGCAGGCCTTCCATCAGGGGGATCCTCAACAACCGGGTCCGCATCATGGTCCAAGGGTGTCTCCATGAGGCTCTGAAACACCCTTGGCATTAATGGGACCACGGCGTACTCGTCGTCGCTGCAATCGGTGTTTTTCAAATTCAAAATATTTTATTTCAAATAGACCATATAAATAGGCACTTTTGAACAGTCAAACTAGTTGCTCGGTTCCAAAAAAAAGTAGGACTTATGGAGAAGAGCCGGCAAGAAACTCCATAGTTACTCTTTTAAAAAAAGATAGTGAGACAGTAACATTTTTGTTGTAACATTGTCTTCGTCGCTTCCTGTAACAAATTATTGATTGGTTTAAAATTTGGTAGAAACCATTAATTTGACCAAGACCCATGGCCCAAAATAATATGACAGGCACTTACCCTGATTGATGATGTTGCATATGTCATCATCCCTCAAGGGTCGCCGAGCGCAACGTGGTGGAGGCATTGAAGGATCAGGTTCAGAGTCCTGATCCTCACACTCCACAAACCTAGAACGAAAGCAGTGTTGTAGTACCCACATCAAGCCGACGGACGGAGCGAAACTATAAGGGTACCTTGTTACATTGTGACTTACATTGCGGGCGAAGGCACCGACAAAGACGCCGGTGATAGTGGCGCAAAGGATGGCGATGGTGGCGCAACGGATGGCGATGGTGGGGGCGAGGATGGTGGCGGCGAGGATGGTGGCGGCGGCGATGGTGATCGTGGTGCTGGCGGTGGTCGAGGGTGTGCCGGTGCTTGATTTGATCTAGATTAAAAACATTTAAAAAAAGATTCCTTGAAGTAACGTTTAAGAATACGGGTGTAATAAAATCGAATTTAAAGCATACTTTAGTTCAAATTTTCATGTGGCTTTATTGACTTTGGTCGTGAGTTCGGCAAAGCAATTGTTTTTAATTATTTATTTGTAACAAATTCCTAGAAATCCCATACAGATATTGCGACTCGAGTCGGCTGCAAAAAACACAAAGAGCTTTCTTACCTTTTGTTTACATCCACACAGAAGGCCAGCAATTGTGGAGACCTTTGCCTTTTGTTTATAAATATCAGCTAAGCAGGTAGGTGTGTACGTTTCGGAGTTAAATTTGTGGCTCAGTTACAAAGTGTTATTCTGAGTACCAACTGAGTTTAGTTAGTAAACTTTTGAATAAGTATGACTGATAGACGCACATTCACTGTTAAATGACGACGTCTGTGGTCTAGTGGTTCGAGTACCGGACTGCTGATCACGAGGACGTGGGTTCAATTCCCACAGGACACAAACAATTATGTGATGAACTTGGGTTTTTGTGTTTCAAGCTCTACTTAGTTTGGAACTAGATGATGATATGTAAAAATGTCCCAGGATATTTTAATTTATTTTATTTTAAAGATAAGGCGGAAATCATGGCGAAAATACGTGTCTGTATCCCTATTTTGCCTGTAAAGGATATAACGAAGACATTAGTGTTGTCCCCTGTGGTCACCTTCTCATCGTCGTTAAACCAAAAACCCATTATTTGCAAATAACATACGCAAGCAAAACTACTTACGGTTGCCACCTGCGCATCCTTTTAGGGCGCAGAGAAGTCTCCAGACCCTGGTCTTCTGGCAGTTCCCCAATAACGCGGATATCAAGTCTAAAATGCACAACGATCCAATTATTTTATGCAATGTGATTTTAAATAATAATAATAAATACATTGGATGATAAGATCATCATAATTATAAGAATACAGTTCTTTGAGCATGCTCTTTAATTAGCTGCTGCATTAGGTTTTTTCAAAATTGATATCGAAAGTACTTCTAGAGTCAGTACTGCCGAAAACTAACTAACTTCAAAAGGAGTTAAATTTGTGGCTGTATGAATTGTATTATTATACGCCACTATCGCATACAACCTCACTGAGACTGCGTCAGTTATTTTGTGCTGATACTTAGCTATTCTATAAATTTCAGTTATTGTTGAATGAAATTTTTGCACTTATAGCCATTGAATTAGGGTTGTTAGGAGTTCCTATATGTAAATCAATTTTACAGAATGATAAGGTTTCTTTCATTAAGTTATTGTTAAACTCTGTTCCGGGATCGCAATAAATTTTAAGCGGAACACCGTAATAGGAAAAGTATTTAATTAATGCTCTCACTATTTCGGGAGTTGACTTATTATTAATCTCAATTGCTTGTCCAGTTTTAGAAAATGAATCCACTAGTGTTAAATAAGATATTCCTTCTATCGAGAATATATCGATAAAGATATCCTGAAATGGCTTACTTGCCGTTGGTGTTGTTTTTGTGTTGGTGGTTTGACCGGATGTCTATCGTACTTCATTCTTTTACATACCTTACATGAATTTATGACTGCAGACACGGTTTGCTCCATATTGGGCCAATAATAATTGCGTTTTATTCGTTTACAAGATTCCCTAATGCCTTTGTGATAAGTTTTTCCTTCATGATAGGCTGTCACTAAGCTAATTTGTTCTTTCTCATCTTCTACATTGATAACTCTTTCTGTGCATTCAGTAATGTGTATAGGGTTATTTTTAAATAATTCTAGTATTGTTTGATTAAACATAGGACATTGGGATTTATTATCATAAAATATATAATATTTCTTTCCCGTTTCTAAGTAATATTTCGCAAATTCTTTAATATAAGTTTAATTATTTAAACAGAAAATTTTAGAAATAACTAACGGTAAGTGTATTTCTAAAATTTTCTGTTTATCTCTAGATTTATCAGAAACGTTTAATTCATTTTTATTCCAATTAATTACAATTATTTGATTTGGTTTAGTATCGATTGCTTCTTGAATTATTGGAATGTTTTCACTTTCTATAATTATTTCCTCCAAATTAGGTTCTTCGCTAATTTGGCTTAAGACCTCAGTTGCTGTCATCGTAGCTTCTGGGACATGCGATGTTTGATGTAATTCTGACCCTATTTCAGCTACATTTGAAGAGTTTTGTGATACGTTAGTTTGATTCGAGTTTTATTCGTGATAGCTGATATTCGTGTCAGCGTTTGTGTTCTGTTTTCCGCTCCTATACACAACATCAAAATATATTCTTGGAGTCTAAGTCTCCATCTAGTTAATTTACTATTAGGTTCTGTTAACGAATATAACCACGTTAAAAGGTCTATGATCAGTATAAATTGTAAATTTTTTACCGTAAAGATAAGGTCTGAAATGCCTTACTGCCCATAGTACGGCTAACAGTTCGCGTTCTATTGCACTATATCGTTTTTCCACGTCTATTAATGTTCTTACTTGCTTAAGCTACAGGTTTAGCGACTTGATAGTGCCAAAGATAACAGTAACCTCTTCCACTTAATGCGTTGTAAATAGTAAAATTATATATCGGATACTTGCGCTTATAATGAAAGATTCCTACCTCTGATTGAGGAATCGTCAGGACTTTTTCCAGATCATATATAGCGACGACAGTAGTTGTAGGTTCGGCTTCTATTTTATCTTTGGTTTTAAGCTCACGAAAACATTCCTTGTTTCTTATGTGATTTGTGTAAGCTTCTTGGAGTTGTGTTTTTATTTCACCATCAGCTTGACGATACAAAGTACATTGGCCGCACATATCTTTTTTAGGTTTATGAAAAGAATAATTAAATTTTGTATTAAATACAGTTTCATACTGTCGTTTTGTGGCCTTCTTTATATCATTTGGAAAATTTTCACCTTTAAACCATTCATCAGAATACAGCCTGTACATTTTGGAAATGTTTAGTGTTTCTTCTAAGTATAACTTCTTACTATCTCTTCGCACATAATGTGATTCTTTTACTGGAAATAGTTTTATATGTGCAATAACACTTTCCTCGGTTGAAACATTCATTTTTCATGGTCTGTTATCATGCTGGCCCCTTTTATCTTTGACCTCTTCAGATTTTCCTTTCTCTATTGCTGTGTAAACAGTTTTTTCGGTTATACTAAGTGTATTAAAAGAAAATGTTTTGCAGACGTCAATTGTTTTGCCTTGTTAGTCTAGTTGTCCCAAACGCTATGCTACGCTAGAGGTCTTGGGTTCGTTCCCCAGGTCGAGCAAAGAGTTATTGGCTTTTTCTATGGAATTCCCAATAGCAGCTCGGAGTCTGCAAAATCTGCCGTAGCTTTCGTAACGATTCTATAAGTAGGTGTATATAGGTAGGTAGGTAGCCTACCGACCTACATCTACCTATCGTCGTGTTTTAAAACAGGTAGGTAAACATATTCAACTAATAGAAACACGACGATAGGTCGATGTACCTACATCTACCATTTACCAGATTAGGTATGATATTGATTATTACAAGAATATCAATCAATATCATACCTAACCAACTGATTGTCATACCTAATACTGATTAATCACTTACCGTCAACCATGGATAACATCCTTCTTGCTCGAGATTTTCCTGGTCTTGCCATTTTTATAAAGACAATAGATTTATGCTCGTAATAATTATTCAAAACCATACAATCGTGCTAAAAGGCCATTAGCGCAAGACGTCACACGCTGCATTGACACCGCCCGCCGAATTATGTTATTATTGTATCAATTGTTTACCTAACACGGTGCTAGAAAGCAAGCGGTAATCATTTATGCGTAGGAGTGAAAGGGAGGACTTCAGAGTAACATGACAGTGCGTCGCCGGGGCTACAATAAATTTACGGGAAGAAAGGCGTAATAGCTTGTATGGAATAAAACCTCTTGTGATTATTTCGTATTAAATGTTTACAGTTTGTTTATTTGATATGTGTATTTTTAAAAACGCGGTTAAATGTATTACTAATCTTTGTTGTTAAGAAATTTAGTGTAAAGATGTCCACCAGTTTTATGTGTTATGTTTCTTAGAGCAATGCAATGATACAGAACTTAGTCGTAAGAGAATTTACCATGCAATAAAGCTGTTGTTGTCATTTATTGTTAAGAAATAACATAAAAAAAATCTGAAAAAAATAGGAGTGATAAATTAATACTAGGAGTCGCCAAAAATTAAATAATAATAAAAAGGGCGTAACCGTCGCTTACCGCTTTATTGCCCGGGGCCAGTGATATTATTACAGTACAAACTTTGGTTATTTTATAGAAACGGCGATTTTTCTAAGCCCAATGGTGGAGTGCGAGGCCGCCAGTGGTCCATTAAGAAATGGAAAGAACTTGCAGATTTATTAAATAGTGAGGGCTCTGGGAAGTCGCAAATCGAGGAAAAGTGGCAAAAGGTGAGTGATCTTTCTTGGACTGATATATTTTTGTCAGTGAGGTGATAAATACTTACATTTTGCTAATTTTGCTTTGCAAGTATTATTTTTTGGGTTATGGTGTGTGGTGTAACTCACCATTCCATATTCATAGAATGCATTTACCTATTATAATATTTATCCAATGCCTTTTTGTATCAGTGATGCACAATTTTTGTTTGGTATGGTGTTATTGAGTTATTGTATTTGCGCAAAGGTATGAAGTTACTTTAAAAATAACACAAGATCTGCGAGTGCCACTGGTGGTGGGCCAAGCTTAAAACTGACATTAACCTACTTGGAACTGAGGTTGTTGGCCATGGTGGGCAAGGAAGCGGCCACAGGAATGAACATTCCAGAAGCTGGCCTTTAACAGGTTCGTTTAGTTTATAAGTTTTAAAGCATATACCTACTTTTACTTTATATGATAGTCAAATGAATACTTTCATCAAAAACCATTGTAAATACAATTACAGTTTTACTATCATTATCATGTGTTTTGGCTTTGAATACTTTTCAAAACAAGACTATCAGATACAGGGGGCCTAATTTTTTATTTTAACAAGAACTCATTTTGTAACAAGATCTTTCCAATCCGAAAAAATAATTTTATAACGTATTGATCTTTAATGTTGGTAGATCAACACGTTTTAAATTGTATCTTTTTATAGGATGAGACAAGCACAGAGCCACCGAGTGATACTCAAACTGATCAAGTGGTGGTGGTACTTGAAGAGGAATCAGAGATTAGTCAACCACTACAATCATATTCGGGTAAATATATCCTTGTTATCCATACCTAGAAATTAAAAAAGCAAAAATTTATGTTTGATCCTTTAGTAACCTTAGATACTTTTTTGTTTTCATTTTTCACAGATATAGACTGGAATACTCCAGGCAGAAGTATCGATCCCACTCCTGCTTCACCAGTGCCTGCAGCTCATATTATATCACCGACTGCATCACCCGAGACTGTGGAGCCTACACCCACTAATAGGTCATTTCAAAATAGACCAAAGCAAAAGAAATGAACGAAGCCCAGCAGCAGTAGTGCTAAATTTTATATTGAGGCAGAGAAGAATGCTAGGGAGATTGAAAGAGATCGTGACCGAATGACGTATGAATTGGAATTAGAGAGGATCAGGCAGAGAGATGTGGAGCTGCAGCTGCAAGCACAGTGGCTTTCATTCATTCTAAAGCTTATTATTTATTTACGTGCGTTGCTAAATATTCTCTTAAGCTTTAGAATGAATGAAAGTTTTGAATGTATGCATGTGTGTTTATTGTTATAATAGAGTTAGTTATAATTTTTAAAATAAACATAATCAAGAATTGTTAGGTGTCAGTTGGTTAGTTAATATATTTCTCAGCGCTCTCCCACGAATTAATTCACTGTGTGAAGTATTATTTTCTGTGTGTACTATTTCATTCTGTCTTCTATTTGACTCTTCTCTATTGACATCTTCGCTCTTAAGTGCACTGACTCTATATTTTATGGCCAAATTGTGTAAGACGCAACATGCCATTATTATTTTTGAGCATCTTTCTGGTGCATAATGTAGGACACGGTCTTTGGATATACAACGCCATCGATTTTTCAATCGCCCAAATGTGTTTTCTATTACAACACGTGTCTGTCCATGGATTGAAGTATATCGGGCTTCGGGGCTGCCTTCAACAGCATCCGAAATAGGTGTTATTAGCCAAGTTCTTTGAGGATAGCCAGCACAGCTGTATTGAACATACAAGTTGTGATTGTTGAAGCTAGATATTTTATAGTTTTAAGGTTGATTACTGTGATATTATTGAACATACAGGTTGTGATTGTTAAAGCTAGATATTTTATAGTTTTAAGGTTGATTATGTACTGTGACATAATAAAAAATTAAATAACATTATGAGAAACGATCTTTTACAATATAGATATTTATATTACCTAACAGCCAAACATTTTCATTATTCTCGTGTATTTTTTTCATAAATGTGTTTATTACACTATTCTCCCATATAAAAGCGTCATGTGTTGCGCCACCATATTTAGCATTTACATTTAAAACAGTTCCTCTACTGTCACAAATCTGAAATAGAATATTATGTATACTGCATATTATTTATACCTTCAACTATCATCAAATCCTTTATGTATTTGAGGGTTGGTTATGGATATTTATCAGTAAGGGTATATATGTGAATGTGTATTATATATTATTCCTATTTAAGTACCATTTGAACATTCAATGGATGGTAATGTTTGCGACAGTAGAAAAGATGTTCAGTCTTGACGTGGAGTGAATCTGTGGAAGTGTGATCTATCGATCCTGGCATCCCATATTTTTCATAAAATCTAAAAAATGTAAGCATGTTGTATATCACACAAATACAAGGAGTGAGGTAGGCTTTCTACACTTGCTATTGTAGATAATATCTAGTATTAATGAGAAAATTATGAATAATATTATCCATTACAAAAAGCTAAAAATTATTGTAATAGACTAAACTTACTCATGTTTGATCACATCTCTTTCTTCTCTTGTCTCAGGGAACTTTATAAATTCATTTAAAATTCTTGTCGAGTTGAGAGCATCTGTGACTTCTCTTATATAGGAACTCACTGTTGTTTGAGCCAAATTCTTCCCCATTCCTGCTATCCTCTGGTATGAGCCAGAGGCATAAAACAGTAAGGCACACAGCACCTGTAATATTACTAATTTATTTTCAAGTCTTCAAAATATCTTAGATAAATAATGAAGTACATTGTATATTGAGGTTGACCTTCAGTTCTAATGTTGTTCTTTGCGACGGTTTTAGGCTAGTTTTCTCTCGTAGAACATGCACAAGAAAAGAAAGGCTTTTTTGGAAAGTCTGTACCGCAATATAAATTCGGTATCATTAACATCCATCGGATCAAATTTTTTTCTGTTCAAGAATCTTCTGGCATCCCAGGTTAAACAATAAAGTTGGTACAAATTATGACAGTAAATAAGGAACAATTCACTATAATAGGCACACTTACTTACCTTTTTATTTGACGGTTTTGCGTCTCTTCCTCATCAATGAGTAGCCAACTAAAATAATAAAACTATGTTGGGCGATATCTTGGTGTCCTCCACATTTTACAGTAATTATAATTTATTTGGAGGTTTTTAGGGTTTTTTCTTTGTAGACGCCCAAACAATAAACTTCAAGTTTCACGATACTTTAACTTTACTATCCGTCAGAAACGAACTCATGCTATCGTATTTCATACAAATGCTTAACTAACTACCGTAATACTTAACTATAACTATTCGAATACCTAACTTGTCAAAATACTGAAAACTTATGCTAGCATTTTTTAGTTCCCTTGACTTCCGCCGCAGCGCTGAACTGTTTTCCATACAAAATAATTCGATACGATTACGATAACTATTCTATTACTACAGAGACTCATGCTTGAGCTACTGAACTCATGGTATTCGGATGTGCGTCGATGTCCCTTCCACCATGTATAATTTTCGTTATTTAAGTGTAATCTAACTTCTAATATTTTCTGCCTATACCTAGATCGTTTAGTTATTTCTAACTTATCTTTATTCCAATTTATTATTATCATTTGATATGTTTTAGGGGAGAATGGGTAACAGTGGATCACTTTTTTTAATCGATATTGTAGCTAAATCGTTTTCTTCTGTATCTGTCTGATCAGATTCCATGGTTTCATCATCTTTCCACACACTGTCATCCGATTCAGCATAAGTTACGTCGCTTTCTACACTAGTATCAGTATCGTAACTTTTCTGATGTCCTAATCGTTTTCTCTCCCGGTTTCTGTTATTGCCGCTTTTTGGACAACTGGCGTTCTAACTTTTTTTTTATATTTCTTTCGACTTGGCTCTTCAATATTTTCACTGTAGCGTTTCTATTTTATTGCAGCAGTCTGGTCTTGTTTATGAATGATTTCTAAGTTATGTTCTTTTATATCCAAGCATTGACAGTATCCAGTACTTAATCGTTTGTCACAAAACAAGTTAAACTACGATAAGTTTAAGTTATTTAGTTGTTCCCAGATTCAACATTTCTAAGTTGATGGAGTGCCATGGTTCCAGGTACAGGACATAGTGGCACATTCACATTTTGAAGTATTTGGGAGGTTAAGTCTGTCTGTTAAGGGTGGCTTTAAGTCTGCTTACCAACTTCTGAAAATTCAAATAGATATCACTTTATCTGGGTGGCTCTAAGTCTGCCTACCAAGTTATAAAAATTAATACAAAAAAATTATAAAGGAGGTCATCAAAAGCCCATATTACTCAGCCCAAATTTGTACCGGAGGTACATGACAGCTGTCAAGTTGATAGTTTTTACCATGAAATCACTATGAATGTAAATAACAGCTTAATATTATTTTACTTACGATGATTGTTTATGTTAACTGTTGTAGTAAATATCAGATTAATATTATTTTACTTATATTATGATGATTGTTTGTGTTGTAGATATGTAAGAATTGTTTTTGTTTTTTATTGTTCCTTTTATTATTGTTTTACATTTCTTTAATTACGTCCTTTTGTTGTTAAATTTACTTTTACATAAGAATGATTAGATAAGAATTTTGTGAAATTGTAATTAGTCTAACGTAATAAATCCGGCTACTAAGATACCCACTACATCAACACATCCACCACACTCACACATGTTCCGTCCCTTTCGCTCCTCTGCCCTATTGGTTCGCCGTAGGGCCTCCCCGCTACACGCGGTTCGCACGAGCCGCACCGGTCAACAGCATCTATATATATAGCGTTGCTGGCTGTAAGCGAAATATGCATCTTGTCGAAGAGAAAAACATTGAATAAATTATTACAAAAGGTACCACTAAAGCCTGGTATAAAATATGATGTCCTTTTTGCAGACCTCAAAAAAAAGTAAAAAAATTGCCTGTGCATCATAGGTATTGTACCGTAATTTTTTATGAGATGTCTATTGCCCCGTGTGTCACATATGACCAGAAAAGTGACGAAATTGTAGGTTTCACAGATAATGGGAAACCAAAACCACGGAACATTCTGAATACACATTAGTGTTTATAGCGCGTGGTGTAATTAAAAAATATAAACAGCCTGGGGGGCTAGACAAGTTGCATTTTAACAATCGAATCGACGAACAAAATGTATGGAAATGACTAGAGATGCCACGAATATTCGGCTACTATTCTGTATTCGGCCGAATACCGAATACCAAATCGTGGACAAAAAAGACATCATATTTTGTATTTATTCCCAAATTACAATATTTTAATAAGTAAAATTAATCAACGGTAAGTTGTGATGGATAAAAACAAGCTGTTCAGCATTTGATGGTAGCAAATGATTACGCTTTTCATCGTTAATGATACCAGCTTCAGAAAACAACCTCTCACTCTACACGCTACTCCCGGGAGAAGAAAGATAAACTTTAGCAAATTTTGAAAGGTTTGGGTATTGCTTTTCATTTGCTGACCACCACTTGTAAGGATCAGCTTTCCTAACTAGGCGAGTAGTTTTCAAATAAAAATCTATCTCATTTGCCAAAGTATTCTTCTCCATGTTCTCCTCATCATTACTAATTCGCATATTATCAGTAGCGACTTCCTTAAAGTTCAGTTCAGTTCCTTAAAGCAGTTCCAGAAACTGTCGTTTAGATTAGATTTAGATTAGATTTATTTTATTTGCATAGAATGTAGGTAATTAATACAATTAGGTGTTACAATATTTTTTAATCCATATACATTCTGCCTTATGGCGTGCAAAATTTATTAAATTACAATATTAACATATAGCTATTTCATTACTTTATAAATATGTGAAAAACTTAACTAAATAGATTTGTCACTTAAGAAGTATATGTATATGTGAAAAACTTAACTAAATAGATTTGTCACTTTGTCGTGTATTTCAAATGTCTTATCATTTTCATTCAAGTTTCTTTTCTTACGGAGTGGAGAAGAATCTTCATCAGTACTACTAGATTCATCATTACAACTTAGTTTCAGAGCTTCTAGAAGAATTTTTTGTCTTGCTCTTTATGCTTGAACCAATCCGAGGAAACTTGTTTTGAAACGTGGATCAAGAAACGTAGCGACCAGATATTTGTTATTTTCATCAAAGTTAAATCGCTTTTTAAGCTCAGCTTGCAGTGAAGATCTCATTGTCACTAAATTTGGTACTCTCTTAGCTGTCTCTGCTTTTCCCAGATATTTTAATAAAGTAATTGCATCACTTCAGAGATGCAGGAGATACCTGAGCTGGTTATTTTGGTAATCTCTTCGAATGGTTTGAGAAGGTTGATACATTGTTCCATTAGTTCCCATTGAGCATGAGTTAGATTATTTGAAGTTTCATGATCTGTTATGTACAAGGATACTGCTCGCTTTTGTTCTAATAACTGCTCTTTATTAAATAATACGTCGAATTCCAGCGAGTGCTCACATCTTGTACTAGTTGATGGTTAGGCAATTTAAGTTCTTGTTGAATGGATTTAAGTTTCTGTTCTGCTAAGCTCGAATGGTTAAAATGGGTAACGATTCGCCTCGCAGCAGCTACCATCTGTAGTACTTCTGGTTGAGATTTTAGCGACTCCTTTATAGCTCGTTGCAATGAATGCAGTTGAAAGCACCTACCTGACCACCGATCTTTAGTGTGACACAATGCAACCCTACATTTAGTACACTCAGTCCGCGAAAAACCATAACAAAGCATGACATGACAAAGCTGTTATTCGCGTGGCTTCATTAAATGGGGCTTTGGTTGTGATGGGACACTGTTACTATTACTAATGGCTTTTCTATCGGTACGTTTTAACCTCGTGTCCTCCTGTCTAGCTAACGCGATAGCTCTTACTAAAGTCTCCAGTTTATTGATGCGTACGCCTAGGCCTATATTGTAATCTAGATTATCTATGTACCTGTCTATTGCGATTGATTGGTAATATCCACTAGATCTATTTACCGATTGTCCTATTCCACATAACGCGTCTAATAGGTCTCTAATTCGTTTACCGAATTGTTCGCATTATTCCGCGGCATGTTTAGTGCAGCGCATTAATTCTTGAAGTAATTGCACTTCCGTACGGTGTTCGCCAAATCTATTAATTAACGCTAATCTAATCGACTTCCAGTCCTCTATGTCCACCTCCAGTGAAATAGCTTCCAACACCTTTCCTGTAATTTTATTTCTAATCATGCATATAGCGATGGGGTCATTACTCCCGATATTATTTAATGTCAAAACACTCTCTATACTTCTAATATAGAAGTTTAATGATTTACTGTTACCATCGTACGTGGGAATCAGTTTATTTAATAACTCATAGTTAATAGGTTTGCTGGCTAGACATGCTGCAGCAGCAAGGTCTGCCAGAGGGTTGTTATTCTGTGCCATTTTAAAAGATCTAAATAGACTTTAACACAATATTCAATAAATTAAACAGAGGTAGGTTCCCGGTTCTGGGAACTGGAGGATCTGTTTCCCGATTTTAGGGTTATCAGAACCTTTTAAATAGGAGTAGGTGTCTGTTTCCCGATTTTAGGGTTATCAGAACCTTTTCAGGCAAAAGTTCACAGTTAGTAGGACTTGAATGGGACACTGAGCAATGAGAGAGTTTTATCTCACCTCCAGTAGAATTCCATCCGCCTGGTTGAGTTGGTCAGCCGATCCGCTTGTAGATTCTTAAGATTGCAGGTATGTACGGGCACCAAGAGTTTCATTCGCGCACCGCACCTATAATCTTCGGTCGAGAGTTCTATCCACCTCCGATTTTTTCCTAACAATCCTACCACGACTGCGCCAATTACGTTGGGGGCGGACCGGTGCGTTAAAAAAAACGCAACTGCTTTGTTCAGATGTTTTTTATAGCAGGTTTAATGCATTAGTTACGCAAATAAAACATTCAAAATTAAGGCACACAATAATATGATGCATGTTACGTGCTATTCATTAAATTAAGAGATCCATATGAATAAATTGAGAGATCGACAATGAATAATTAAGAGCACGTGGTCACTGACTTGAAGCTGAAATAGCCTACACACAAATTGAATAAATAGGAAGATAAGTATAGGTAAGGATTATGTATAGGACAGAGCTACTCCCCTGATATTGCGATACCACCGACGCAACGCCGTCCGCTTTTCCCTTCACGGGATCCTTTCTTCGTCCGCCCGCAGGTTGATCACGATGCGACGGGCTAACACAATTATTTAACAATGAGCCTAGACCTACACCTAATCTATCAGAATACATTATTGTTTTAAATTGTTTGTTTTAAATTGTTTGATGGTGGCACTAGGTGGAGGTTAGATTACTGTGGGTACAACTATACTGTACAGGTTGGACAGAAAATAGTGGATCAAACGAAACAGGGCGATAGTTGGGGTTATTTGCAGCTAATAATATTTCCGGGGCAGAGCTCTAACTTGATTTCCTTGAAAGTTATGACTATTTGAGTGTTTTCTGAAGAAAATACCAAAATTAGTAGCAAACAGGCAATTGGACTAAAATGGGTACCTATTTTAAAATAATAAATGATTATCTTTTTGTATTTTTTAAGCATTTTCCATGCGAAGATTACAAGTTATTTTTAATGAAGGAAAAAATCGGCGGGCGGGCAGAATTCACATCACATCTATTGTGAAGCATTCACAATAGATGTCGCTACGTCACCTTTAAGACGTAAATTAGAATGTGAAGGAAGATTTCGACTGGCGAGCAGGGCGAGCGGTGGCTTAGTGGTCAGAGCGTCTGGTGTACCGAACCAGAAGGCGCAGGTTCGAATCCTGCCCGCCCGCCGATTTTTTCCTTCATTAAAAATAATAAATGATGTCTAGTTGCTTCTAGGAAATGTATCATCACTACAAAAATGCTTTTATGATAGTAGGTGCCAAGTTTGATGAGTATTAGAACTATTTCAATACCTTTTAAGTTTCACGAAAAACTATTTGTAACTTTAGAACCATACTGTAAAAAAATATGTACTACCAAAAAATGACCCTGTAGTAGAAAAACTTGTCTATTTAATGAGGATTAAAACGAGGTATATCACATAGCTGTTGGTAGCTAAATTATTATGTTATGTTCATTTTTTCATAGCAAGGTCGAAATAAATTAAATCAGAGAATAGTCAAACATCGGTTAAATCTAACTGTATAGCGTATCTGTATCGTATATCTTCTTCTTCTTCTTATCTGTATCGTATAGCTTTTATTTCAGATAGTTTAATACCTTGCAGATCTTTGTTAACATTTAGTGTAATATCCTCAAACAGCTTTTTTAAATCATAAAAATCGTCATAGTTCAGCTCGTTAACTACAAAAGCATTTCCAGTTTTCTTTGAACTTCGTATAAGTTGAACGTACTGGGAAGGAATATAGATAGGAACAGACTTTTTTGCTCTTTTAATAGACTTTTCGATGAGCGAATGAGCATTGTCACCCTCATTCTGGGTGTGGCCACGAATCAAATATTTATGGGTAATAGATTTTATAGGAAGAGTTTCAACGGCGTAGTAATACATGCCAAGCAGGAATCTAGAAGAATAAAATATAAATTAATCACAGAAATATTATGATATTTTAATTTTTTTTTCTTTTTAAAATGACAGTTAACTTACCTGTTTTTCTGCTGACCGCAGCAGTTATCAGAGTAGAATATTAAATTGCTATTTGGATGACGATCTGCAGTCTCTTTCAGAAATTTCAATACGCAAGAACCAATTTCTATAGCTCCTCTATTGCCAAGTCCCTCGTGCCAGAAGTAGCAATTAGTAATAATATCTTTTAAATTTGTAAATTTGTAGGTAGTTACGCACAAATATGGAGTAGGTTAATACCAACCGTAAAATTCAAACAATTCAATTTTGATTTGTAAAAAAACGCTGAACTATGTCCAGTAGGTACAGGCATAACTGCCTGTAAATGCAACGACAGTTTCACCATCTTCTTTTAGTAAATCTATATCCTTTGCTTTCTCTTTCCTACTTAAATCTTTTTGCTTTAAATGTTTTCATAAGATTTTTTTAATTTTAGTTGGTCTTCTCCAATGGCATTTCTGTAGGACTCGCAGAGATCACACTGAACTTTTTTCGGCACAAAAAATGATAAATTAAATTCAGTGTTGAAAATTCGGTAGTACATATCAAAACTTGCTGATGGCATTGTTCCTCTAATAGATACAGAATTACGATGCAACTCTTTAACAGAGAGGCCGCCATCAATAAATTCACGACTCGTATTAGCCCGTGTATAGTGACTGTCAATTCTAGGCACGGAATTAATGTGATCACGAACCGATTGTATGATTTCCGGGTTTACTTGATTATGTTGCCCATGTTTGCCACGCTTGTCTTCAGGGATCACACCAGTACTACAACTATTTCTTTTAACTTTCAATAACAGTTCGCAATGTACTCCCTGATATTCCCAAGGGATTCATAAAAAAAGTTTTGCACGTCCGCTTACTTTCGCCATTCACCGTGAAATGAAAAACACAATTTTGTTTCTTAATTTTGGCAGCTCCTTCTTTTACTCGACGGTAAGGGAAAATCAATGTTATTAAACAGGAGTTTACAAAATCCCACTGTCTTTGTAGCGTTCCCAAAACCCCAATAACAATCAAATATTTCCTGTCTTTGTTCTTCCGTTATTTTATTAAGTCTACATTTTTCTGTACATGGTGATTTAATGGATTTTTCTGCAACAGTTTTGCCAGTTCTAGATACGTATTGTTTGCCAGAGTTTCGTTGACGTTTTCGTACATTTTTTATCCATGCAGATTCATTACGAACTCTCTTCTTTCCTTTCTTAGCTACAGTAGCCTCGGAAGATACCACTAAATTTTCGCTGGCATCTATTAAACTGGAATTTCTGGCAGAACCATGAGCAGTCGATGTTGATGTTGAGCTAGACGAGTTGGAAGAATCAGACGAACTAGACGATGAAGTAGAACATGAAGAGCTCGTCGATGAGCTAGATGACGTTGAATTTATTCGGCGACGTTGTACAGATTTCTCTGGTTTATATTCATCACCACTATCATCTGCAGAAAAGTATTTTTCGCCTTCACTATCATTGTAGTCGTTTGTTAGGATTGGTGGCGGATCCGTATTATTTAGGGTAGATAAAACATTTTCCGTCACAGTCAATGCTAAAATAAATACACAATAATTCACAACAATAATGGCGTACATTTACATCTAAAAAAATTACTAAATGTTCGGAAATTACTGAATGGAACAACGGCACAATTGTATGATACGTCATTGTAACCACAAAACTATTTTTCATTGCAAGTTAATAATGTCATAATGTACAATTGCGTCTTTGTAGCTCCTACACTTAATAGAAAAAAATGACATATTTACCTTAGTTGCGATGTAGCTCCTTGACACGTACACACTATGTGGGGCGCCCCGCGCAACTGACTGTTTGGCCGTTGTCGCCCAGAACTTGCGCGCGAAAATGGATTATTTCAACGTCTTTTCGTTTCTTAGCGGGTTATTTTTGAACTAATAAATATGACGTTTTCACTCCTAACGTAGATTATTATCGGGATCATTGTGATGTAATTAGATCAATTCCGCATTTTCTTGCAGTTGTGACACTGTCGCTTCAAATAAGCGATATATGCATAATATCAAACAATTACCTGCTAATATCAAACAATTTAAATTTAATATTGCCTAAATTACGTAGGTATCAAAATAATAAATGTGTAAATAATGTCGCAAATAAAACTTGTGGTTTGTCCCAATTCACCCCCTAGACCCTATTCCCCCTACTTTACGGTAGGTGATTCCTTCATTATCATTTGGTATAGTCAATAATGTAACAACGGATCCAACTCCTTTGTGTGGACGCTAAATGCCGACAATCGTCTAGACACTGAAAAGAGCTTAGGGTTGCACAAAAAACATTTTGCAAGTACTTACGTTCTTACAGGCGATATATTTTAAGTTCTAATTAATCTATGTGTTAGTTGTAGTAGTACTGATTTCTAGAACAATATGAATAGCTTAGGGTTTTCAAAAAACACATTTTGCAAGTACTTACGTTCCTACAGGTGATATGTTTGTAAGTTCATTTTAGAACAAATTTCATCATCGTATAAAGGTGGTGAGAAAAATCATCAATCTAGTCGGTGTCCAAACAAAGAAAAGGGGCTAAAGTGTTTCAAATGTAACGAGTTTGGGCATATTTCAACGCAATGTAAACAAACCGGCGATGACATGACGGAAGCAAACGAACGATGTGTGTGACCGACTTCACTCCGAGCACTTGTGAAGCTTCAGTTTTCTCCTTAGTTGGTTGAACTTTACCATCTTCAATCCTGTGTCCAAGGTACTCCACCTGTCTGCACAGCAATTGTGCTTTCTTCCAGTTGATTTGAAGACCGTACTGTGAGGCAACTGCTAACACTTCCTTTAATCTTTCCACAGCCTGGAATTCGTCGGAAGCAGGAATTAGCAAATCGTCAATAAATATAACTAATATGCCCTTTGCTATGAGCTCTTGAAACACCATAGTCACAAAACGCATAAAGTATTTTGGGCATATTAACAACCCAAATGGAGCTCTCAAAAATTCTTATTGCCCATGGTGTGTGACAAATGCAGTGTACTTTACACTATCTTCACTTACTTTCAGGTGAAAAAACCCATTTTTCAAATCTAGCACTGTAAATATACTTGCATGTTTGAGTTTATCAATTAAGTCATCAATAATAGGAAGAGGAAACTCGTCCTTGACCATCTTCCTGTTGATAAGCCTGTAGTCTACATAGAGCCTAACATTGCCATCCTTTTTCTTCACTAGTACCAACGGAGAAGAATATTCAGAGAAACTTACTCTTATAATCCCGTCCTTCAGCCATTCCGATACCTGATTTTCTACAATCTGCTGCTCAGCAAGAGATATACATCGGGGATGCTGAACAACCGGAATATCGTTTTTTAGCACTATTCGTAACTCGACTGGAGCCTCCTTGGTCTGGATAGGGTTATAATTATCGATAGAGTTTATAACCTCTCGTCTTACCTCTTCACTGTGGATATCACCTAAAACATACTAATCATGAGTACACGTCAAACAAGGTAAATAATTAAGCCAGTTTTCCACATTGGGAGTGATCAATATTGATCCCTTAGACATAACTGCAAAAACATCTTTAAGGAAATCTTAACCTAATATTATACTATAAGGGATAGCATCCCTTGGAACAATATAAAACATCACACTATATACTAATACAAATCCCACATAGATAATAAAGTAATAAATAAGTTTAGATTCGCCAAATCTTACTTATTATCTCGTAAAATACCGAATCTTCTTGTAATTATAGGGAAATAGGTATGCTGGCCGTAGGTGGGATCGTACGCCTACTGCTTTGTGTCACGCACAATACGGTAGGGTATATCAGAATTCATATCTCGTATCAAAATCTGATCTTCGTGCGGAAGTATCTCGTACTGGCACGGATGGCGGTCAAGGTCGTCTTCGTATGTACAAATGGCGCATTTAGGAATCTCGTTCTAGGCGTTTAGGAATCTTGTTCATTTCCTCGACGTATGAATCCAATTAGATATTCCTGTACCTAGAAAAATTACGTAGGTACTTTTTGTTCCGTACGAACCGTGGTGGGAGTGGGAGGAATGGATGTGGTGACATCGAGAGTCGACACGATGGGGTAATTGTAATAAACTCGTCGAGCGTGATCTAATCCTAGATCGTGGATTTGTTCCGAGAAATAGAATGCCGGTGGGGTGTCAGTATGAGACATGGTGGTGGCGTCGTTGGCAGCGTCGATGACTTATTCCTCATGTTTTTTTCTTCATTCTTGTGATTTCGTCCAACACAGCGTCTTGATCCAATCGTTAGGTGTACAATGGGGTGGTCCGCCCTATTAAACGTTAACTCTGTTGGCTTCAGGGGGATAGCCAATGTATTCATAGGCCTCCACGCCCATTACTGATATTAAGGTGGGAAGCTTTAATTTCTCCGCGACTTTTACTAACAAATATTTTATTTTATCCACGTAGCCAGTCCAATTTCCAGATTTTAACACAAACTCCTTTATTTTTCCGATCGACACCTTAACACAAGATATACGTTAACTTTTGACTACACTGATTATTTAGGATTACTGTTAGTTTTATCCTCGTCGCCACTAGTAGAAATGAAACACGTGCGCCCGGTATAATCGTATATAGAGACGAAAGCCGGTACTTACAATCGCTGTGTGCTTACAAAAGGCTTACGTATAAAACAATTAGAAGACCCGAGACAAAAAGAAAAATGCGCAGCAGTAGCATATGATAGTGAAAAAATCTATAATGTCTGTCAAACCTGTAAATGTAATTTAAAATGCGATCAGATGCAAGTTTTTTTGAGTTCATAAAAATAAATACACTCGCGAGCAACCAAATCGACTCAACCTGTAAGCACGCATACATATATGAATATTTTTTTTCATACGATACTTGTATATAAAATTCATATATGATTAAAAAGCTTAAGGAATCAGCTTTAAATTGGTACCAGCATTGTCAACATCCATTCAGTACTTTATAAAATAATGGTACCTGGTTGGAAATGTAGCGAAAATAAGAATTTAGAAATATGATTTGTGGTTAGGTATTTTAAAAATTAAATAATATCTGTAAAAATATCATGAAAATAATTATTGTAACAATACTTGGTATGTACTGCTCTAGCTGAAATCACGGATCGCAGTCGGTTCTTCATTGATCTCATGATTTTATATAATAATATTCTGCTGCAAGTCAAGGCGACTCCACACGACTACCAATAGGGGAGAAGACTGGTGTTGAATTTATTAATAATCACATGCTTATTGAAAAATATTAGCATACTTCGTATATTGAAAATAAATATTAAATCGACCAAGAAATGTCTGAGATAAATGCGTTAAAAGTTTTTGGTGGGGATTGAGAGGGTATGCTCTGTCCCTTTCCCGCAAAACGAGTGTTAGTTTAGAATTAGTATGGCGCAAGCTACTTTTGACGTCATTTGTAAGTATATTGCGCTCTCTGTCTAGCATAAAATTAAAATGCTTTTAACTTCGTTATTTTTGAACCAATTTAAATTTTGTTTGTGTTAATCGGCTCTTTTTATGGTCAACTTTTTCATGAGGCCAGTAAAAATAATTTGTCGCATAGGCTATTGGGAAGTTTTAATGTTTTTTTAAATCGCGTGCGAATTTCATTCCTGATTTTGTCCCTATTCATCCTGCGATTCCTATTCACCCCGTATGCGTGTATGAAATACTCAACAAAAATGACAACACTGTTGATGCAGGCTAGAGCAATGATGTTAATGATAGGAAAGAAAAAAAATCACATCCGGGATTTTGTTATTATATTGTCAGGTTCTTTAATATCTTGGAACTGTAAGCAAAAATGTATTGCACTCATATTGCTGTAAAGCATTATAAACATTTGGATTCTTTAGGAATTGTTAAAGTATAGTTTTACTTAAGTATATGTTTAAGTCTATACCTAAGGTTAATAATCTATTTTGAGTGGGAGTGTTGTTAATAACAAAATATATATACTACTAGCGCGATCTTGTGACAAACTTGTGAACAATTCAATCGTTCATAAAATCTCAGTTGAAGCACGTTGTTTTAATATAAAACCTTATAAAGAAATATTTTATTTTACAGGATTTCAGGTGCATATGCCAGAAACAATAGATACCAATTAAAGACAGCTTACAACTGTGCAAGCCAACATTACGAGATGTGTCACAGTGAATAAATGGGTTGTGGAAGATGTCAATGGGCGTTTCAGCCGTGATTTTAAGTTTTAGCGCTGACTTGCTAAATAAAAGATGGCCACATATGTGGCCATGAGAACCATAGTAGCCAAATTCAATGGACAAGCTTTTTGAGTACCATAGATAATAAAAACATTTTTTTAAATCATTTTATTTGACCTATTAATGTTCCAATTTATGATTTTAATAGTGAGAAAATAGCTTTATTGCTATTTTTCTACATTTTATACATAGATAGGCCACTTTGGGAGTAGGTTTTTATAAAAAGGTTAGAATAAAATGGTTGTTTATTAAAAAACACTTAAACAAAAAAAGCAACATCAACAGCAATAACAATAAAGGTATTCTTAGTTACTATCAATGTCATCCTCAACATCTATGACATTTTCTTACTGACATGTTATCTTTGATGGTGGTATAAAAGCTGTGATGCACTGGAGGTATAAAAGGCAAAAGATCTAATAAGTCCTTTTTTTTTCTCACAACTGATGGGTTTTCCATCAGGGTATAAAGGATTCAGCTTAATACCAGTCAAATCTGTAGAGCCCCTTTTCTTTCTATCTACATTTTCAAATAAAACATCTTTATAATTAGAATATTTAAAAAAATCATTTAAATAGTGCAACCATTTAAATTATTTAATTAAACAATTTAAAAAAAGAGTAAATAACATGAAGGTAGATGAAAAACTTTGTATGTTATTATTTGACCTCATTTAATTAAGGGAATCAGCAATAATTTAATGAGCAAAAACTTAATATGTACTATAAATGGCTCTATAAAAGTGGCAAAATGGGAACATGTGGTTAAATTATATGAAGAAGACCCAGCATATAAAGGAATACGCCTTGTGAACAAACTGACTAATCGACACATTAATCCGGACTAATTTAAAAAAATGAAGGTGAAATATGCAACTCAAGTTTTGAGTCAAAAAGTTGCCGTTACAATGGGATTTTTAGCAGGTAATTAATTTTCGAAACATTCTATAAACTATCATAATATTATCTATCGGAGGCATCATTTGTAGCATTTGAGCGGTTATATGCCTAAACCAAGTAAGTTATGTAGCCGTACAACAACAAATGATGTGAATGAGTAACAAAAAAAATATTATAAAAGTAGCTTTTTGCCCGCGACTTCGTCCGCGTGGAATAGTTACTTTGTTCCATATGTAGTTTCATCCCCTATTTCACCCCTACATAGGTCGAAATTTATTAATTATTTTGCCCGCGGCTTCGAAGTTTATTATTATTAATTAGGTATATTTTTTGCGGCTTTAGTTTTGTTTAGCGTGTGTAAAAAATTAGGGCCTACAAAACTTCTTTGTACACAATATTCTTAACTAATCTGTCATTAGGTGCTAAAACTATCAAGCTATTGGGTGAACTTACTCGTGAGCAAGCAACATCAAACTGTCCATGAGAGAAGCAATGTTCTCTCAAGTCAATACCCGCAAATTTGAGAGTTTGCCCCTGAGACTTATTTATTGTCATGGCAAAGCAGACTTTTAGGGGAAACAGTAATCGTTTAAATTCGAACGGGATATCATTCGGTATTCATGGGATTTGTGGTATAAATACAGTTTCCAATATAATAAGTAGCATTTTTCATCATATCAGCAAAATAATCGTCAGGTGTTAAGTAGTTATTACCCTTCCTGTCGTGGGTTATAATTGAAAACTTGCTCCAGTCATTAACCACATATCTGACAATGTCTGAACGCACCTCCATCGCTCTATCTTGTGTTCCGTACATTAAATAAGAGAGAGCACGAAACAAACATGCACCGTCACCAACAATAGGGACGACCGTACATTCTTCAACTTCTCCATTAACGTTCAGATTTTCTTTAGGCATTTTAAAAAAGTCGAACCGACAAAACCTATACTAAAACCAAACGAAAACAAAACAAATGCCAAATACAAAGCAGAGTCTATAACCAAAACTACTAAACCGAAATAAAGCAAATGCAATCCAAAATATGCCAAGAAAAGAACAGCCAAAATCGTCAAATATAATCCGCTAGAAATATTTAGGTATAGTATGTACTATACAGCAACCAAATCAATTTTAACGACCAACAACATCCAACCAACTGCGTTCAACTAACCTACCTGACGACGAAAGTTAAGTAATAACCGGAGAGAATCTTACCACCGCGATTCAGAAAAATTACTTAATTGCACAACGCCATCTATTGTCAACATTTAGAACTAAAAATTATCTTGTTCGTCTTAATTTATTCGTTCCATTAGGTACTGATAGTTCAAACTAATACATTTACATCCTCCATCGTCCCTTATCATTAATTATCAAAATCCTTTCTTAGCGGATGCCTATGTCATAACATCTACCTGCATGCCAAATTTCACCTCATGCTCGATCCCTCCAGTGGTTTGGGCTGTGCATTGATAGATCACTGTCAGTCAGTCAGTCACCTTTGAGTTTTATATATTTAGATTTGGCGGTATATTTTTAATGATATATAAGTAGGTTTATTAATCTACAAAATTATAGTTACAGGGTCTTATAAACTACTTAAATAACATAATTAAAATATTTACATGAAAGAAAAATGATATACACCTACAGAGGAAAAAATAAAATAAACTTTAAAAAAACCGTTACACTAAGAATTCCTCCGCATCACTGTCGTCTGGCAACGTGCCCAGAAGACTGGCAGCATTGCCACGTTGAATGGCAAGAGTTACAGTTTTCTTTAATTTGGGTTGTCAAAGATTTTTTACTAGCCAAATTTTTTTGCACATGCAGAATCCTGTAAGGGAAAGTGAGTAACTGTTCCCAAGCATTTTGTGAGTTCTCCCGGGTGGCGAGGCGAACACATCGCGCTAAACTCAGTGCAACTAAAGGCCTCGCCCCGCGGGGAACTCTCTTTAAAACAGGAGTTGATTTTTTTAATTTTGATAACATTTTCCAGATTGGTTGAACAGAGGTGGTTTTTATTGGTGATGAATTTAAAACCGTCCTGAGATTAGAAAGTACATCGTGGGGTTGGGGTTAATGCACCTTGCCACAATGCACTTTCAAACCTCGTTCACCTTTAAAAAAACGGGCTTGGGAACAGTGAAGACATCTTACCAGATTATCCAGCGAGGTCAAAGATTGACTGGCACTGCTTCCCGGGTCGCTACTACCATCATTTATCATAATATTACTATTTACACTTCAAATAAAAACACAATAAACTGTAAACACAATAAATAAAAAAACTGACAATAAACAATATTGACGGTCTGTCACCACGTCGTCGCCGCCGTCGCGCAGCCGCATCCGCAGCCGCGGCATCTTCACGACATAACGACTTGCATGGGCCCGCAGCAGGCCTTTAAGCTATTTTCTTTGATCTTGTTTCAATTGAGATCGCGTGGTAGCTTCACTTTCATATAGATACCTTTTTATCCTTAAATAAGCAAAGATAAAAATACTAAACTTCTCATATCACGTCAGTCCGTTTAGATTTAGATTAATTATGAGACAGATAATGGCACTTAAAACACCCGCGATTTTGGCGCGCTTGCCGTGACGTCAAAGTCTACGTCAACAATCGAATAGTCAACTGGTGTTAGAGTATTATTTTTGAAATTAATGGATTATACAATGGAACAACAAACATGTTGTAAAAACACAATAAGGAATGCGCCCGATAGGGTTTTTTCTTGTTCCGAGAGGTGCGGACTTAAGGAGAAAGTGGTGTAAAATCATGAAAAGAGACATGGTATCTCCAGCAACTTGTTTATATTGTTGTGAAGATCATTGACTGAAGTATCTATATTATTTTCGATACAATTCACACTATTGTGTAGTTGTTTTTGTACTATACTTTGCTCAACATTATAACCTAAGTTTTGTGAGAGGTTTTTTCCCTTTAATTTTGCTCATATCACGACATTTATACTTATCTGACTGATACCCAGTAATCCAGACTTACCTACCAAAATATCATGCGCAGTTCTAGTCGAGAATTATTAATAAACACAACAGTGTGCTCTCAAGCTTATATTCTCATTACTATAGTCTGAGTTACATAAAATGTTTGTTTTCAGGTAGAAGAGGATACAGATAATTATATGGAGTTTAAAATCATGACCATGGCAAAGCAAAAAAACATATGACGATTGAAGAAAGGTATCCTTCCTGATAAATTTGAGTGTCAAAAGAGTACTGTATCACTGCCACCACCAGTAAGAAATTGTGTGAAAAAGAGAAGACATCTAGAAATAATTGAAGATGTTCTATCTATTCCTCCTGCTTAACAAAATACTAGTGCTCTAACAACTCAATCTTCAGAAAACTATTTAGAAGCAAGTACAAGTTCGTCTTCATAATGTGTTACACACCGAAGATACTCAAATGCAAACGATTTGTGAACCTGATGGCAGGATGTTTTTCTCTAATGTGTACAATGAAAACATAATGCAAGTTGACAAGGTTGTTCAAGTAATAACTATACTAAAATGCAATATATAAGAAGTGTCAATGTTAATTTGTGTCCAAAGACAAAAACACAACAGTATCTCCATTATGTATTTCAACTAGAACAACATCAACATCACCGTTGAAACCAGATCAGATTTCTGGCAAGTAAAGAAGATTATTCCAAGAAAAGAATAACAGCATTAAGAATTCATGTTGAGCGTGTTATTAATAGATTAAGGGCATTTGATATGTTACTACCTCATGCATGTTATTAACCAAAATTTAATAGATTGTGGTTTGATTAATATTCAGAAAATTTGAATAAAAAAGTAAATTTTGTCTTAAAAATTACAGGAAAAATGGCATTACACCAAAATAAGGTACATTTTTCTATTAGATTTCCACAAAGCTCTTTGTCATAATTTACTTCAATTATATGCACTTCTTTTGATTGTTCAAAATTACTATGAGCTACACAAAATAACGCTGCAAGTGCTGCTTCTTTACATGCTTTAGGGTGCATCATTTTCTCACAAAACTTCATAGTCTTGTGCACTTTTGGGTTTGTTCGAAATCATGCCTACCAAATGATGTATAGATAATTTGTCAGAGTTGCTTGGCTCACTATAATATTTCATCAGTTGGTTGTCTGTGTCACCAACTTTCTGGCTGTAATTTTTTACAATATATAAAAAAAAATCTTGTGAAGACTGTGTTGACACAGTTGACACAGGTTTAAGCTGAGTTTTCGTTGCATCACAAATATCTTTCGCCTTGATAAACTTCAGACTTGTACCCACTGAGGATATCTTCGATTTTTTTCCAGTACAAACAATCAATACTGGTGGATGGTGGGTCTTCACTGCGCCTATGCAGCCATGTAAAAAATTCAATGGCATGCTTACAATCTCCTGAAAAATAAAAAATAGAAATAACTCACCACAGACTATTAGAAATTTCATTTAATAATAATGTAGGTATAAACTTTTCTGATTCACAGTGTTTATTTACTTAATTTTTTTATATAGAGTTCACATGGTCACTTCCTCAATATAGAATACAAAGTAAAAATGCTTTAAGATATTTTATATAACATACCTTTATTTGCTGCACAGTCTTCACACTGCACAGACAAGACAGTTTCTTCAGTCTTCTTCTTCTTCGTTTAACCTGGACATACCCAACTGCTGCATCACCATAAGATTCTCGTTCAGATGTATGAAAAGTACAACAGTTTTATAACCAAAAACCATAGGTAAACTTACAGTGCCTACAATCTCATTAAAATGTTCTCCATGTTCTTTCACCTTTGATTGCTAATAGTTAAGCTCGATTGCATGGTAGAAAAAAATCTTCTTATATGTTTTCTTTAGCTTTGTTCGCTTGTTTATGTTTTAGGTTATGTTAAGTTGTATAATACAAATATACCAACAAAGATGTAAAAGACTGTAGAAGCATAATTAGACCAGGGTAGAAAGAAGCCTTTAAAAATAGTAAAAAGTGAAAAAAAAATAGTAAGATAAAACCCATTAGAAAAGGAGGAAAATATTATAAAAATGAAAGGAAAAATAATTTACGGGCGATCTGAGGTCGGGAAGGGGAACCCCGGTCCAAGCCATTAGGTTCTAAAACAGCTGGTACGCCGGCGGTGGCAAGAGCGCGACGAAGAATGTCGTTAATGCTGGCATGTCGCGCTATGCGGCCTGCACTCCTGCAACACGACAGACCGTGATGTCCGAGGCTGCCGACAGCTTCACCACAGTGACATCGATGCGGAGCAACACAAGGAGCGCCTAGACGAAGACACGTAGCGAGCCGAAAAGTTGTGTCATCCAACATAGTCCCTATGTTGGACGACGGAAGTGCCCGAAGCCAGAGACCCGATTCCCATTCACCCACAGCCATCAGACGAGCACGCTCGGCAGTATTGACTGACGTATGTAGAAGTTCTTTCCGCGTCAAACTGCAAAGCGGCTCGTCCCACAGCCTCTGGGAAGATGGGATCAAAGGTAAAACCGTACTCGGACAAGCCATTTTCCATACATTCATAGCATCAGACATGAACGGCACTTCAAAGTCAACCCGAGATGGTCCTAAGATATCTCTGGTCAACTTATCAGTACCGTGGACTGAGGATATGAACGCAGGTAAACTAATACTTGAAATTTTGCGGAAATTTGAGACTTAACTAGTTGATAATGACATTGTTTTATTTAATAAATTAAATTCTTTCGTATTTACTTTTTAGACACGAGTCACATTTATTTACGAATTTTTGGATACTCGTTAGCATGTTAGGCCAATGGTAATTTCTGTGTAGGTGTTTGTATGTTTCCTGAATTTCTCTGTGTATTGTTTTTTCATCGTGGTATTTCTTTATTAATTCTTGTTGTTCGGAAATATTTTCTATGAGAGTAACTCTGTTTTTGCACCTTATGAGTTTTGGGCCGCGATTACTACATACGTTTTTATAGACTTCGCAGAATAATGGGTAGAATTCTTCATAATGAAAGTAGCAATGGAATAATCTATCTGGGATTGTGTGTTCTTTTAGAAATTGGATGATACCTTGTTTTGTGTTATTAATTGGTATCCACACATCTTTAATTATTGTTTTGCCTGCCTGCTGCTTGATCTATCCTCTACCCTATAGGTGTCTCCTGGTGTTTTTCTTATGTGAAACTGCTTTAGCTGTCGATCTATTGCGTCATCTATTTCGGGTATTTTATCTGTTATGTTTTCTGTGTCTATTTGTGTTTCAGGAGGGTTTGGTGTTTGGGTTGGGGGTTCCGGTTGACTTATTATTTCTAATTCGTCTCCTGCTATTTGACTAATAATTTCTGGAGTAGTTGGTGTTCCTAAAATTGCGCTTATATCTGTGCTACTTAAAGGTATGCTGGGTAGTACCATATTGCTTATATCTTGTTTAATTAAGTTAGTGTCGTAATTTGAGGTGCTAGGCTGAGGACTGTTATTCTTGTTGTTTTGTGGATCTACTTCGTTGTTATGTAATATTTGCACTCGAGATAGGGCATCTGCGTTTGTATTAGCTTTACCTTTTTTGTATTTTACGTCGTAATTGTACTCTGCTAATCTCAGGCGCCACCGTGTGAGTTTTGAATTAGGGTCTTTTATAGACATGATCCATGTTAATGGAAGATGGTCTGTGTATATTGTGAATCGCTTCCCGTATAGGTAGGGGCGGAAGTATTTAATTGCTCATACTATGCCTAGTAATTCTTTTTCTATGGTCGAGTATCTTTGTTCCGTGTCAGACAGAGTACGTGAAGCGTACGCTATTGGTTTGTCTAGTCCGAGGTCACCTTGTGATAGAACTGCGCCTAAGGCTACATCTGAGGCGTCTGTTGTTAATATAAAGGCTTTACTAAAGTCTGGGTATTGTAAGATAGGTGCGTTAATTAGTACTTGTTTGCATTTTTCGAATGCTTGTGTGTATTCTGTTGACATTGTAATTTTACTACCTATTTTAAGGCATTTTGTCAGTGGTTTTGTTAATTGCGCAAAATCTTGTATGAATTTTCTGTAATAGCCTACTAGACCTAGAAATGATTTTATTTCTTTTTGTGTTTTAGGTATAGGGAATTTTTTTACGGCTGCGATTTTGTCTTCGTTAGGTTTAAGACCTTTATCTGTTAATGTATGACCTAGAAATTTTACTTGTTTTTGTAAGAATTCTGATTTATTGAGTTGGATTTTTAGATTATATGTGCGGAATCTGTCGAAGACTTGTTTACATTTATTTAAATGTTCCTGTAAAGAGGTTGAATATATGATAACGTCATCGAGATATGTTAGTACGTTATCTATACCGCGTAATACTGAGTCCATGAGTCGTTGGAATGTACTCGGTGCATTCTTCAGACCGAAGGGCATTCTGAGAAATTCGTAATGCCCACGTTCTATTGTGAAGGCTGTTTTTTCGATGTCATTCGGATGCATTTCCACTTGATGGGTATGATGCTAAATCTATTGTTGTGAAGTATTGGGCACGTCCTAATTTATCAAGGATGTCGTCTATGTTAGGTAGTGGATATTTGTCTTCTATTGTTTTATCGTTTAGTTTTCTGTAATCTATCACTAATCTATACTTTTGTTCTCCAGTACTATCAATCTTTTTCGGGACTATGTGTCTATTACGTACGTAAATTGGTTTACTATCTGGGGGGGCGATCGCGCTATTTGCAAAGGTTGAGGTTTGGAAATGGTTCGCATCAGATTTGGTTTTGGTTGTCAAAAAGTTACGATCCAACTGAACGGAAATCGGTATCGCGCAAACTTTCAAACGTCAACCAAAGTTGGACCATAACTGCAACGTAACCAAATGTGAACCGTTTGAATGTTGCCATGTTAATTTTACTAGAGAAGCTAATTTGCCATATAAATTGTCGTATAAAACACAATCGATTTCTCGACTTAGCATTCGAACTTATTTTATCGCTGTATTTAGAACTGGCTGAATGTATTATTTGACGTTTTTTGATCTATTTATCATTGATTGTCACAAAAAGTAAATATTTATCGAAATATTATAAATCTAAATAAATTTATAAATTATAACAGTAAGTTACGGATAATTAGAATTCATCTTAAATATAACTTTTTAATAAGCCCTAATTTTCCTGAGATAAAATTTGAAAGAAATATGGAACGCAGAGTAACCACTGTTCGGCAACTGGAGCTCCTAGTTGAGTTCCTGGATGTTCACCGTGACTTGGCCCTAGGAAGAGTAAGGTCCAAAGAAACTCGTGCAATGTCCGCAAGGTTATGGCGCGAATGCGCCGATATATTAAATGGAGAAGGACCTGCAAGAACTGCCAAGGAGTGGACAAAGGTACCTTTAGAGGTGGATAAGTATAGAACATACAACTTTTTTTCCATTTTAAAACTACAATATTTTCAGATATGGAATGATTTAAAATGTCGGGTACGAGCCAAGTTGGTAAGTAGGAATGCTAACCAACGTGCTACTGGTGGTGGACCTAGCATTGCGGCACAGATGACCCCACTTGAAGAACGAGTGGCCGCTATTTTAGGCAGGGACATTGGTCCCATGCCTGAAGTCGTGTATAACCCGTTTAACAATGACGATGATGTTAGTGTTTGAATTATTGGTTTAAAAATGGTTTGTATACATGTTTTGAGTGAACACGCTTTTTAATTCTTATTTTTATTTACAATGCGAATTGCAATGCAAAGGCCAACGAAGCCACAGCAGGTGACCTTGAACAGAGTTCAAATGAAGTCCCTGTGTCGTTCGGGTAAGTTAAATAAATTAACAACTTTCATCTAAATATCATATTTTTTCTAAGACATTAGAAATATATTTATAGATTATACGATTATAGATTCAGCAATATGACCGGTGCAATGGATAACTCGCAAGAGGGCCAACAATCCGCTGATCAGGCCGGCTTACTTGCACATTCACCTGTCCCCACTTTGTCAGGCCAGGCAGGCATATCACCCGTTATCAGTGAGTTCTTAAACTATTAAAGAAACACATTGGATAACATAATTATTGGATTGGTCAACTACATAGGTAGCTAAAAATGATGCTAGGTTTAGGTATAAATTTGGACTTATTTTTCACAGACAGAACTACGAGAGTCAGAGGACTGCAAAGGAGAAGTCACGGGCCGATGGGCACATTCAGACCATCCACAGGGCGAGCTCCAGCACATTGTAAATGGCAGTCTACTTCAATGAGAAACTTTCACTACCTAATTATTAAGTCTATCGCTCTAATTAATACCGTTATATATCGGTGAAGGAAATCATGATATTCACCGACAAAATTAATAATATTATTTTATCGTTGTTCGGTGTTCCAACGAGGCAGGTATAAACACTAGCAATTTATTAAATATTAAGACGATTTTATTATATTAGCTTCCAGAAGCGCAGTAGATGAAGCGCGGTTGATGGTTCTGCACATAGAAAAGATGAAGGCCGAAACTGCTCTAATGAATGCACAATCTTTTAAGCTTGTGGCCCAAAGCATTGACCGCCTGGCTGAAAAGGTACCAATTTTCTTTTTTAAAGCTCAACAGTGAGTACCGAGCTCATTCTAGTATAGACAGTGAGACATTGCAGAGGGAAAATAACTCATATGCCTGCGGTCGCATTCGTATCCCAAAATACTTTTAACGTATCCGCAGGTTGCAATGGCAGATTTTTTCAAAATCTGTTCAGCGCTTTTGGCGAGAAAATGTACAAAACATATAAACTGATACTAGCACCTTTGCAATCTTAATATTACTTATTATCGATTTAAAATAACATATTTGTCCATGTTTTTATTCACAAAAAACAATGCTTGTGATCCCAAGACATCAAATCATTCCCTTTTGTCTTTTTTTCAGTTTTGCGGATGGCCTCCTGGTGGAGCAGGAAACAATATTTAACTTTATAGATTGTCTTAATGTGTTTGTTTATTTTTGATAATTGCCTTTTATCTTACCTTGACACCTAAAATGTTTAGGTTCCATGTGTAGAGAGCGAAGCGACCCTATGGTCATTAACTTGGCACATATCCTAACTCCGAGATGCTTCTGAGAATTTCATAGCAAAAGCCCGGGTTGGGAATCGAACCCGTTTACGACCACTAGATTAATATTGTAAAAAAATTTTGAATCTAGTAATGTAAGCCTGAATGATTTAAAAGAAATATATGATACATTTTAATGAAATTTTTATTACAGATTTATCATATCCAAAAATATTAGATAAATAAAAGTATTTATTTTAGTAGACAGCTTAGGGCCATATTAGGTTAAACAAAAGTATTTGTGTAGTACTTTTGTTTAACCTAATATAGCTCTATTCTCCCAAAGGCGGTTTATCAGCGCCTGTCGGCGCGCGCGTCCCATTTCTAGCTCAGTTGTGGCTCCCCGTGTCGAGGTGCTGTTAGCTTCTTCTGTCATTATTCTCTCACGAACTGCTTCTTCAGCGGTCAGTGGAGTGTACCTTATATTAGCTTTGTTTGCAATGTTGTGTAGAACACAGCAGGCATTTGTTATTCTGGCTGCAGCTACTGGTGTGTAGTGTAGCTTCCTGTCCACTAATAAGCACCTATGGAAGTTAGAATATTCGGTATTCGATCCGATTCGTTGCGGATGGCACGTTTCAGTGCCATCACTTCTTTTTAAGTGTGGCGTCAGGCACGGATATGTGTCATTTTGAAATCGATGATAACTCCTTCAATTAAGTTTTATGGAAGTTTTACCTGAAACCAAACTATCTTCATTTTTCACGTATATTAAGCTCGTAGCCTTCGTTTCTGGATACTGTAATATTTTTTAAAAAATAGGGGGCACCAACCTTTTTGGAAGTTGAAGTATTTGATATTAAATCATCATATGATAATAAATTATAAATGTATTACAGTAAAGCAGCTAAATCACTTTGCTGCGGTTGTCTTTAGCTTGTCTTCTATAAAATTTTACACCCGCTCTAAATAAAGATAAAATTTAAACAATAAAAGTATTTATATAGAGATGTTTCTTCTCCTCTTTTAATTACAACTCTCTAATCCTTATCTATAAAGAAATATGCATATACGTCGTAATCACATTTGGGTATCGATAGTGGGTAAATTTTATGTCTCGAAATATGGTAGGTACCTACTTACATAAAAAATATCACCGTGCGTCGTACCACGCTATTTTAAACTACGCGTATCAATATGGTTGTGGCTAATATGAGTCATGTCATGCTCATGCATGATGCTACGACACAAAATTGCATTTGCCAAAAGCGCTTCGAAAAAGGACTGTATTCACTCTAAATTAAAGGTTTATTTTGGATAAAATTGTATAGACTTACAAAAAAATGGAAACAGACAATGGACGGTCGATCTAGGAGCGGCCGGGACCGTCCATTGTTTATTGTAACAACACGTGGTATAAATTTTTTTCTTTCGCGCATCTTGTTTTTTGAATTACTTCTGGTTTACTATCCTTAGTTATCAGACGTGCTTACTTTTCTTGTTATTTACCTTACCGATGACTTTCGCTTGTTTACTGGACTCTCGTGTTTTTATCGATTTTGGTTTTGCATTTGTGACGATTTTGGCTGTGTAAAGTGGACTCTGATTTTGCGTTGTGACAATTGTGGCTTTGAACTGGACTCCGTGCGACTTCAGCCTGTGCACACATCTCTACTTGCCGTGAACTTCAAGTAAGATTCTTTTTTATACATAAGTTATTGTTGCTAATTGACGGGCCTGTTGGTCTAGTAGTTAGTGAGGTGGGTTCGATTCCCATGCAGGTCAAACTTTGTATGATGAGCACAATTGTTTATTCTGTGTCTGGCTGTCATTATCTATAATATATATACAGCCTTGGCCAAAAGTATTGAGCACCCATGATATCTTTCAGTTTTATGCGGAGTATCAAATAGAAATAAAACAAAACGTTTTATATGGGTTTATTTTACTATTTATTAATAGAAAATTAATATTTTGTGGGTCCACCCTTTGCCTTAATTACGGCAGAAATTCTTTTTGGCTTCTTAATTTGTTCCGACAACTCAGCAGCGAGCTCTGAAGATGTTTTTTTCCTATTTCTTAACGACTCTCTCAGTAACTGACGATCTTGACGGTCTGTGGTGATGCGTTTGCGCCCGGTTCTCGGTCTATTTTCATGTGATCCGGTAGTAGAGAATCGCTGAATAGCATATTGCACGGATCGGCGCGAACATTTCACAGTTTTAGAAATCTCTACTTGTGATTTCCCTTGCTCATACAGAAGCTGTATCTGCACACGTTTTTCTAAAGAAAGTTCGTTTTGTTTTGGCATATTGCAACAATAACACTTAAAACTTCTGAAATAAAATACAAAAGGCGCACTAGATCACTGGATGTGTTCACAACGAGCGATGGTAGCGAACTGATAAATAAATACAAAAATTGTAAAAAACACATTTTATTGCACCCAGGTGTTTTATTGCTAGCTGTGCGGCGTGGGTCATTGTTTAAACCTTTGTAGATGGCCGACAAAAGAATTCTTCAACAATAGATTTGATTTACTCCCATACTTTCCGTGAACGAGCGAAATTTGTAAGGTGCTCAATACTTTTGGCCAAGGCTGTATATTTATAAAAGAAAATAGTAAATATGTATATTTATCGGTTGTCTAGATCCCATAACATAAGCTTATCGTACTAGTCATAAAATGATGAGTTTTTTCAAATCAAATCATTTTATTGTAGATCTACTGATAAATATTATGTAACTAAATAAGTATTATTACTAAATATAATCTATACGTCTATTACTCTATACAAATAAATAACATTGGAGTGTCTGTCTGTAATATTAAAATAACTGTTAAAACCTCCATAAACCTCTTTTGGTGTACTTTTTACAAATTAAAATAGACAACACAATGAAAAACACGACCAAAAATACGTGTCTCTTTTATTTTCGTTTCCAATAGAGTTTTCATTCTTTTGCAGTTTGAAGAAAATGGAATACCATTCTTCGAGTTCTCCGGAACCTGAACCATTATTTAGCGTAGATCCTTTTCTAAGTGCGCCAGTTCCTGGACCATCATCTGGCATGTACCATCAGAATCCATATATGGATATTCCAAGTTCGCCAATTCCGGGTACATCATCGGCCATAGATCCCGTAAGCGTGGAATTGGAACGAATGATGTCTCCTCAAGAAAGTGAGCAGTTATATGACATTCCAGGCTTACAGTTATATGAAGACGAAGAACTGTATGGAATTCTAACCGGGAATAACGAAGAACTCTTAAATGAGTTAAGCGATGCAAGTGCGAACGAGGATGCAAACATTGTCGATTCTCACGCCAATGAACAGAACGAAGATCCAGAGGAAGAGTCTTTAGAAGAAACAACTGGCTGGTTTCCGGGTAATCCCAGTCAGATGTTACAGATACCATTTACGGGGACAAGTAGTATATTGCAGCCACATGACGCAGAGGTCCAAAGTCCTTTGGATTATTTTTTTTTATTTATGAATGCCCGCTTTTTAAATTTAATATTAAAATGTACAAACAAGTACGGTAACAAATTGAAAGTAGAAGCGACAACTGCACGTTCTCGCTTTAGCAAGTGGACCGATCTAAGTGTCGCCGAATTAAAAACTTTTATTGGCATAATATTACTAATGGGCACCATAAAGCTGAACAGAATGGTGGACTATTGGTCCACTCATTATTTTTTCCGTCTTAGTCCACGCCTATTTATGTCTAGGGATAGGTTTTTTTTAATTTTAAGAGCTTTGAACGTACAAGATATCGAAAGGACGGAGAGTATATTTAAAATAAAATCTTTGATCGATTTGTTCAATGAGACAGTTGACGCCGTATATTACCCATTGAGAGAGTTGACAATTGACGAATCTCTTATTTTGTGGAAAGGGAGACTATATTTTCGTCAATATATCAAAGGCAAAGCCCATAGATACGGCATTAAGCTGTACATTTTAGCCGACGCCAACGGTATAATTTTAAAAATTCACATGTATGCAGGATCCCAAGACGTACAAGTAGGAGGTAGAAACCACGTTAAAAAAGTGGTGCATCTGCTCATGCAACAATATTTTGAAAAAAATGCTTTGTATTTGGACAATTTTTATACCAGCGTAGGGTTGGCTGATGAGTTAATAGGCAAAAACACGTATGTGACTGGTACCCTAAGACCAAACCGTATAGGAAATCCAAGAGAATTAAAAATGTGCAAATTAAAGCCTGGTGAATCGTGTATATTACAAAACAATAAAAAAATTGTCGTCACCAAATGGCAAGATAAACGGGAAGTATTATTTATAAGTACTGAACACAAAAGTAATTATAAAGGGACTACTAGTCGCCGTGTACGCACAATAAAATATAAGCCGGCCGTACAAATAAAGTATAATAAATATATGCGGGCAATAGATCGACATGATCAGATGCTAAGCTATTATTGCTGTGAGCACAAGACCCTGCGCTGGTACAAAAAAGTCATAATACACATAATCCAAATATGTTTGGTGAATGGTTATTTACTTTTCAACGCAAAAAACACTACAAATAAAACTTCATTATATAAATTTATAAAGAGTGTAATGCAAGAATTGTTACCAATGCCCAATGTATCAGAACTTTCTCGTCCTCTATCACAGTCAAAAATACATTTACCCGCCAATTTACCAAAGAGAAGTAATAATACCCTAAGAAAAAGATGCAGAGTTTGTTACACAAAAACTAAAAAAAGGGTATCTGTTATAACTGGCTGTCCCGATTGCCCTGGATTCCCAGGCCTGTGCCTTAATGATTGTTTCAGAGAATTTCACAAATATTGAAATTCTATGTTAGTTAATCGGATCTGATGTAATGATTTTTAATAAATATTATCATCTAAGTCAAAATTTGGTTAAAATTAAAATTGTAATTGAATTAAAATTTGGTTTTATTTAACTTTTGTCCGGTCTTTATTTGATATTAAAATTACTTTTTTATTATATCTAATATTTTCTGCATCTTTATATTTCTTTCATATGGTTTAAAGCGCAATAATTCATTTGAAACCAACTGGCCAAAATATTTACATCCATGGACGTCCAATATAGTCGGGCCATCATCTCTTTCTGTGCATGTTGCACTGTCCACCATTTCTTTTTTTGTGTACGTTGAAGTATCCTTACATGTTTTTTGATTTGGTATAAATTCCTGTTCCCAGTTTTCTGAGTCTTCCCAGCGTTGTGAATTCTGTACTATCTCTTCGTCATCGTCGCATTGAGTTTCATTTTCTGTATCGGGAATGTACTTTCTTTTTCGCTGTAATTCTTAAACAATAAATAAACATTATCAGTATCTTGCCAAATATTATTTTTTTCTGACAATAATAATTTTCACATTTGTTGTGTATCCGTGAGAATTTACTACTATCATTATTATTACTATTTAATCTAACTTAGCAGTTTTTATTTGCGTAGTTTAATTATAAACAATTGAAATTTGTTATGCAAAAATTTTTAGACCCAATTTAATACCTCATAATCAATCAAATTACTAGGAAATGCAAAATAAGTTGAAAAGGTTGAGCACATCTGTATTAAATAAGTCACTTACCTTCCATTTCCACAAATACACTTGTTTCGCCACTTTTTATCGCTTAAAACAACGTGCCTGACCGTTCACGTTAGATTTCACATGTAAACTAAAAGTATTCGAGCTTTGAATACGTAAAAAAATGTCAAAACACTGTTTTCTTTTCCGCATGGCTGAAGACACAGATGAGTGTCATTTAATCGTATGGCGTTGGGCACTGATCAGTGTCACGTTATTTTTGTTCGACGCCACGGCTAGAAGTTAGTGAAATTAGGCATCGCAACGAATCGGTTAATATAATTTGGAAAGGCGAACGGCAGGCTTGTATGGGAGTTTCGTACCGGTAATAACATTCGTGTTTTGGGTTACTTATTATTTTAATTTGTAGGTAATATGATAGAGAACTGCTTCTTAAATTCTTAGATTTTTAGAAGTTGGGACATAAAAGTTATAACCAGTTTTATTTTTTTAGGTTATGTACTGGTGTACCAATGTAGATTGTTACTTATAGGCACATAACATTGTTTTGGTTATAAAGCAAATGTTCTAGATTGCTTGTTGCTATTATTGTAGTTACAATTAAATAGTTAGATTGACATGAGGATCATATCTATTCAATGGGTTTCATTACGAGATACCTTTGTCCAGCAGCGGACTGCATCAGTTAGATAATGATGAAATTCTGATGGGGTTTTAAGTGTAGGTAAATAAAACAATACTTTGTTTTTGTAAGTACACATTTATTTTATAGGACCTACCTACTCATAATATGACTCATGGCGAGCATAGCTTAGGTTTGGTACCTAAGCTATGCTCGCCAGAGGGTATTACCCGACCATTGCTCACATTTAATACTCATTACATGTGAACAGCATCCAAATGTTCTTAAATCTCATCACGTCCCGACCATTCATGTTTATTTCTGCAACTATAAATACAAAATATGGTTTAACCGAAGAGGGACTTTATTTTAGAACATTGGGTTTTAACCTCTCAACTTTTCATTCTCTCTTGGGATACCTCTAATGTATATTCAATGAAAGCGGAAATGCTCCACAGACTTCATTCATAGATGACATCTGAAAAATATAATATTGTCATGAAATGGCCATAGATATCACAATAGACATAAGTTGTGCCCAACATGTTCATGCATAAAAGAAATACACAAAAAATATTATCTGTACCTGCTGGTGCTCCAATAACCAGGCAATATTGTCAGGATTCCACTCTTTATGGGATATTGTGGTGGACAAACTCTGACCAAATACAGCACACATTAAAACTGAATGATCACCATCCACATGATCAGGTGAAGGGGGTTGAATGTCTTCAACTGGTGGAGCCATCCTGGTTCTTCTAGTTCTTAGCCAACATGGCATACAATAAGATTCATCTTCAGAATAAGCCTAAAATAAAAAATATAAATAAAGAAAAGCTTGCATTCAAACATGCATGATGATAGTGAAGTAAGGTCGGTATATCAATTTAGTAACATACACTCCTTTCATTTAATTGTTTAAATCAAATAAAGACAATTAGGCATTTTAATAGTTACAGAAGGTAATGCTTTTTATACCTCTCATGGTTGAATTCATGTAGAAATTGTATTGGCCATTCTGTGTTTCTTCATTTGCCCCTTCAATCAAAATCCTGCGTCGACTAATTCTTATCGTCTCCATACAACACAAATGCTTAACTCAATGTAAATACGGCCCAGACCGCCACATAATTCACTTATTTGCTCTGAATTGATGTAATCACACACAACAAACCACAATCCAAAACAGTAAACAATTAGTACAATAAAAAATAAATACAAACGGAATGACAGTGGATGACTTGACCTGTCAATAGTGTCAATAAATAATTGCCACATGAACAAATGAAATATATTGATAAAATCATTCCTATCAATAAATCATATACTATTTGAATTTATGCAACGATTATGCATTCTTAGGTTTAATACAATACCCGGCGATAAATAGCATATACATTTAATGTTATTTCTATTTCTAAATAATTAATTTATCATTCCGATGTTTGTGATATTTTACATATGGCAACTTCTAAAAACATAACTGCGTTTAGTTTACGCTTTCACTACGTTTATATATAAAAATCTTTTTATTGATATTATTAATAAATCCGGGGTCATAAAAATATTATAAATACATGAAAATAAATGACTTCGTTGCTTTAATAAATGGTACAAATTTTATAACCCGACAACAACAAAAGTATGCGGTACGACGCCTGCCTTTCGCCTTTGAACTGAATATTAAACATCGCATAATACTTACCTAAAGCGAGCCTTCAAGACTCCAATGCAACGCTCAACTACACTTCTAGCAGTTAAGTGTAGGTTTTGGTAATACTGTTCAGGTGTGTTCGCCTCTGGTTCAGAGACGGGCGTCATTATTATAGGCCGCAGTGGATATCCAGAGTCTCCTAAATTAAATAAGGAGAGTGTAAAAGTAATTGTAAAGCCAGCTTTGTGCTGTAAGTATAACATTATTCTTTTTCCGCTTTTACGAACCTAAAAGATAGAAATCCTCTCCGGAGATGGTGTGGAGCCGATCCAAATAGTAATTTAAGGAGTTATTTGTCCATACTACACTATCGTGTGTGGATCCAGGATAACTGGCATCTACACACATTATGTTTAGATGCGAATCACATAACTGAAAAACAATATTGTTGTTTAAGATATATATAATACCATACTAAATATAATATAAGTAATAATTAATAAAAATATAAGTATATAAATGAAAACTAAACATAATATAATAAATAAATACAATTAAACGTTATAAATAAATACAATTATAAATATAACACAAATTAACTTATGAATGTTACAAATAAATACAAAATTTATGTTATAAATGAGATAATAAGAATATAAACACCATAAATATAATATTTTAATGTATACTTTTTAATGGGCAATCAATTTGCAAATGATGCTAAACCCTCTTCCTCTCTCCTAATTTTGCTGTGCCCGACAGGGTCCATAATGATCTAAGTTATCTATAGTCCACCTTTATAAAACATTATGGAATGCAATAAAGTATTGAGTATTGAGTATAAAGATTGTAAAACACTAAGGAATAACAAGCAATGTAATACATAAATAACTTACTATTAAAACATTAAGGGAATGGTACCCTTTTCGATTAAAAAACCTTTCCTCGTGTTCAGCAGGACAGACAATTGCCACATGGGTCCCATCTATACAACCTATTAGTCCAGGCATTTTAAATTGACGATAAAAGCTAAAAATAATAGTAGGTGTACTCATTTGTACAGACTACTTATTTGTAAATAATTATAGGTAGTTAAGTAGGTAGGTACTTACTCTCTTTTAATTTTTTCCCGTTGATGTTGCTGGAAAGGAAAAGCTATAAATTTATTTAATATGGATGGCTTGTTTAAAGCCCTTGTTACTTGTGAAACAGCTTTACAAACACTGGCCTGAGAAACGCTATGTATTCCACTATCTCCAACAATGGTCTGATAGGACCCAGTGGCATAGAATGCTAGTGCAACTAAAACCTGAAACAAAATTCAATATAAGTGTGGGTGATAAGCAAACGTTGGAAATAAATATAAGGCACAAAATTAAAAATTAAGGTTATATCCATATCATATTTATGTAGTAATTTAACATTGAATAAATAGTTCCAGGTGTAATTGATACAGTAAGTACTTATATACCAAGATGATACATTAATTATACACACCTTAGTTGGAACATCCAGAGCATCCGAACGAAGGGTGGGTGGAAAATAAGGAGCCAACTCTTCTATTAGCTGGAGGACCATCTCCTTTGATAGTCTATATCTTTTTATAAACTGCCTATCATGCAGTGCAAAGGCGCTTCTCTTCAATCTACTTCGTAAATTTTGTCGCCTTGTTCGGGCCCGCGATTCTGCTATATCATACTCGTGGGACCTTTCTAGGAGTTCGATGGCGTGAAACACTGTCGTAACCTTGCACAATAATTATAATTTCACACAAACGTTTCACAAAAAGTAGTTGCAGTGGCAACCGTTCATTTGACAACCAGTGACAACGTTTGTAAAATGGTAACGTTCCAGTTACGGTTGAAGTATCTGTCAAAACAAATAGCGCGATACGAAATTACAAAAAGTTGTGAAATGGCAACGGTTCGTACACAATGACAGCGTTTGAGAAATGGTTATGATCCAGTTACGGTTGAAGTTGCTGTCAAATCAAATAGCGCGATACCAAATGACAAAAAGTTGTGAAATGGTTAAGGTTCAGTTATGGTTTGGCTGTCATTTTTTTACGGCGATTGCCCCCCTGTTAGTCGTAATTGGTGTTTTATTTCGTGTGTGAATGTTAGTGGTATGTCTTCGCAGTGGAATATATCTCTATAATTAAAACATAGTTTTTTAATTTCGCGTTCTTCTTCTGGATTCATATGGTCCATTTTAAGTCTGTTTAGGTTTTGTTTGAGTATGTTATCCGTTTTGCTATCTATTTTTCGTTTACTGTAAGGTTTGAGTTGGGTTTTGTTTTATGTTCCGGCGTTGTAGATTTAGGTCGCAACTGTTTTAAAAAAATATTTCCTTATCTGATGTGTTTATTACTGTTGTTAGCGCATTTCCATTTTTTACTGAAACTACCGCTGCCGGGAATATTAGACCGCTTTTCGTTGTTTTTTCGTTGGAAAATTAGTCTCCTTCGCTATAATTACAGAGTGGGTTTATAACTTGTTCCGATTTAGCGTTTATACGGCTATAGGATTTGATGTCATCTCTAATTGGTATTTTTGTTTTGTCTGTGCGTAGCATCATATTTTTAATATCTATTTTACAGTTTAATGGTACTAGTAAGTCTAAACCTAGTAGTCCCATGAAATCTGGATCGAAATTAAACAATAGAAATTCGTGCGTGATATCATCATTGAACAATTTTCTTGGTAAAGTTATATGTGTTATTTGTTTATGTTTCGATGTGCCGTGTGCTGTTCTAATAAAGTGGGTTTCGTTTTCTATTTTATATTTATTTTTATTCTTGTCATTCAAAATTTTTGGATTAATTAGTGATTGGGATGAGTGTCTAGCAAAATTCTACCACCTAGTTCGCTAATGTAGATGTAAGGGAGTCGGTTATAGCTGCGTATATTATTCATAAACGTTATATTACCATTTGGTCTGTTAGATCTGCAAGAAAATTTTCGTCTTGTGATTCCTCATAGGGGTTTTCCACTATGTCGGATAGTGATTGTTCGTCGTCATTATCTTGTAAGACATTCTGGTAATTCAGTTTTTTTTGTTTGATTCGTCAGTTTCGGAGCCTGGTTTTTTAATAAATGTTTTTTTGTTGGGAAAAGTTTTTTGTTGCTTATTAGTGTTAGATGCTGGTGTTTTGCTTGTGCCTGGCTTATTTTGTAGAGTGCGCCTGGCTATAAGCTTTATCTTTTCTTGCTTAGCTACTGTTACAGCTTGGTCCAGGTTTTCTACGTGTTTTAGTTTGATTAGTATTGCTGTTATTGGGTTTAGTTTATCTAGGAATGTTTATAATGCCATTTGTTCATAGTACATCCGCCTATCCGGTTCAATGGCTATGAGGGTGCTCATTAGAATCCTAATTTTATCGCCAAACGTATCTAACGAACTATTCTCCCTTGTGATATTCATTAATTCTTGTACTAATTGAATTTCTGTACGGAATTCCCCAATTTTTTTCTGTAGGATGGATTTTATATCCTCCCACGTTTTTGCACCGGGGCTCTCTGTGAGTGCCTCGATAGCTTTTCCTGATAATTTATTTCTAATAAGGCAGGCTATGCTGCTATTGTTTTTGTTTTCTATTAATTCTAGGGCGTTCTCTACGCCTTCGATGTAATACGCTAGCGTTCACTTGTTGACATCGTAATTTGGCAGTAATTTTGCGAGTGTAGCATAATCTATTTGAGTCGCATTAGACTCCGTAGTAGGTTTTTCGTCTAGGAAATTCTTGTCACCGGCCATTTTAATCTGGTTTTCAAGTAATTTGACTATTGACTACGAACTTCAGAAAATATCAAGTAAGATATCTTATTTAAAAATTGGTCCTAAACACACAAGAAACACACATAAAGTTGCATAACAGGGTGTAAGGATAGAAAGGAAAATCTTGGGAGTAATCAGAGTATATGCTTACCCCACAAGCATTGCCGATGAGAGGCTTGTTGTTCTCGTTGAGTCTGCCCGTCTGGAAGTTGGTCACCGCTTCTTGCTGCTGCACCACTGTAGGATCTTTGACTCGCGATATCGATTCGTACGTAACTGTAGCTACTTTCTTCGAACGATGAACCGCGAGATACCGACTGCGCCAGTTAGGTTGTGGGCGAGGGCAAGAGGGTTTTTAAAAAGACAATTAAGTAGTTGTCAGCTTGACGAGCTGAATTAGACTGATCTTTATTATTAAATACAATGCTTAATAGAACTTAAACATAAAGGGTCGTTTAACATGGTTTATGGGTTTCCTGGTATTGACGACAGGCGATAACAGGATACTATGGCTATTGTGTCTTAATGGCTAGTAAAGTAATAGTAATAATAGTTGTTTGAGCATGGATATGATTTGTTGTTGTGAGATTACAATAAAAACGGCTTGATATATCTCGATTGAATTTATTCTCGTTACAAAAGTATTTAAGTGTGTTTCTGGTAAAAATGATGAAAGGGAAGTGAACGAATGAATTGTGAACTATAATAGGGACGTCCGTCGTATGTTACTAAAAACTAGTGTTGCGCCGGAACATCCTCGGGGGCCTTGAAAGCATCAGCTTTCAATGAAGTGCTGTCCATAGGCTCCAGCAAGGGACAAAGGTATTTGATCCCTCGTCGATAGATTCCAGATGTAGTTTTGACATCAGCGACGCGTGCTACGCCATCCTTGCCAGGGAATAATGCTGCTACGCGCCCCAGCTTCCACAGCATCGGCGGGGTGTTGTCTTCCTTTAGAAGAACGAGGTCTCCCACTTGCAGCTGCCTCTCAGGGATACGCCATTTATGCCGCTGCTGCAGCTCTCCGACATACTCCAGTTGCCAGCGGTTCCAAAAATGTTGTCTTATCATCTCCAAGTGCTGGAACCGATCAAGTCTTACACTTTTATTCAAAAGGGTCGGCGATGGCAGTGATGTTAACGGCCGGCCGATCAAGAAGTGCCCTGGGGTTAAGCATTGGAAATCAAGGGGACTGGATGATAAAGGATATAAGGGTCTACTGTTTAGAATGGACTCGATTTGACTGAAAAGAGTTGCCAACTCCTCAAATGTTAAGTGGGTGTTCCCTAATACTCTTTTTAGGTGGTGTTTAGCAGACTTCACGCCCGCCTCCCATAATCCGCCAAAATGCGGCGCATAAGCTGGTTGGAAATTAAACTTAATACCTTCATCCGAAAGAAAACCGGTAATAATATTAAGATGAGAATTTAAAAATTGACCAATCTCCTTAGAGGCTCCTAGGAAGTTTCTGCCATTGTCACAGAAAATTTCAACTGGCTTTCCCCTGCGAGAAATAAAACGACGTAATGACAATATGAAGGCATCTTTTGACAATTCACTTACTGCCTCTAAGTGTATACATTTATACCTAAAACAAACAAAGATACACATGTAACACTTTGTTATCCTGCAACCTCTTCCTTTACGATCCGTTATCAGAAAAGGTCCTGCAAAGTCGACCCCAACACTAGCAAAGGGAAAATCAGGGTTAACGCGTTGCGGAGGCAATGATCCCATGATCGGGTTCAGCGTTTTGCCGCTGGCTCTTCTGCATACCACACAATGCCTTACAGTTGTGCGAGCAAGGTCTCGACCGGCTATAGGCCAGACAAACTCTCTTACAGACGACAGAAGGAGCTGAGGACCAGCATGAAGAAGTCGCAGGTGTTCCTGTTCGAACAACAACTTGGTAAGTCTGTGTTTTTTATGTAATAACATAGGATGGCGTTTTTCGAAAGAATAGCAAGAAGATTCCAGACGTCCTCCTACTCTTAAGATGCCTTTGTCGTCAAGGAATGGGCTTAAAGACAGCAAAGGATTATTTGAAGAGAGAGTGCCATTTCCATGAAAAATTAAAATCTCCTTTGGAAATGTCTCTTGTTGAGATAAGCGGACTAAACATTCAAAAGAAGCAGAAAGTTCTTCAGGCTGTAAAACGCCAATGTTCCTACTTTGAGAATTTTTAACGTTATGAATAAATCTAAGTACATAGGCAACCATACGCTGTAATAATTTTAGTTTAGAATAGCGATTAAAATCAATAATTGGTTGCGTGCTATCAAATGTAGTAACATTTGATTGAGATACTATACCATCAGTATCACTACAATTTTTTGGGCTAAGTAAAGGCCACGAGGACTCTGGTTGGACTAAAAAGGTAGGCCCATTCCACCATAAGTCTAAAGTATTCATTTTATCGGCGTCTATACCGCGGGATGCCAAGTCAGCAGGATTCAAAGCGGTGGGTACATGCCTCCAGTCAGAGCCTTCAGTAAGTTCTTGTATCGCTCCAACTCTGTTAGCCACAAAAGTTTCTAACTTATCATACCTAGCACCTAACCAACTAAGTGCAATGGACGAGTCAGTCCAAAATACCTTTCGGTTGATTACACATCGCAGAGCGCGACACACGGCGCCCGCAAGCTGTGCACCTAACAAACATGCACATAACTCTAAACGAGGAATAGTGGTTGGCTTCACGGGGGCTACCCGAGCTTTAGCGCATAGCAATCTAACCGTAACATTGTTCTGCCTATCCACAGATTTTAAATAGACACATGAAGCGTAAGCACTTTGTGAAGCATCACAAAAACAATGAAGTTCAATGTGAATAGGTGATTTGCATAAGGTATGTCTAGGTATCCGTAATGTGTGTAGATCTTTCATGTTCTCAATAAAAGAATTCCATGATAAACGTATCTCATCAGGCACTGGTTCATCCCAGTAAATTTTTCGAACCCATAATTTTTGTATTAGGATCTTTGGTTTAATTGTTAAAAGACTTAATAAGCCAAGCGGGTCAAATACCTTGCAAGAATCCGAAAGAATGGAACGTTTAGTTGGAATAGCACTACTATTTTCATAATTATTAGGAAAATGTATATAATCATAATTCGGATCCCAGCCTACGCCTAATGTATGTGATGATGAACTCAAAATAAGAGAACTTTGATCATTAATTGAATTAGATAATATGGATGGTAAATTACAACGGTATTTACGTAAATTAAAGCAACCTGCTGCTAATGCACTTTCTATAGATTTTTTGATAAATAATAAATATTCAGGACAATCACTTCCTGTCAACAAATCATCCACTACAAAATCATTTTGAATAATTGTCTTTATGTTTTCATCACTGCAGTCTTCACCCAATTGCCACAAACAGCGAGTGCTCAGGAAACTTGAACTTGTCAGACCATAGGTCACAGTATTCAGTTGTAATGATTTTAAGGGATTGGTATCACTATCACGCCACAATATCATCTGTAAGCTACGATCACTTTCCTGAACTTGTACCTGTCGATACATTTTCTCTATGTCGCCTGATAATACGTAGGCGTGCTGACGAAAACGTATTAAAATATTAAATAGAGAATCTTGAATATGTGGACCTGTCATTTGAATATCGTTTATTGAATAGCCTGATGTACTCTTAGCACTACCATTAAAAACTACACGTAATTTTGTTGATTCACTTGTGGGTTTAAGAACTGCGTGATGGGGTATAAAATATGATTGCTCGGGAACTAATACACTTGATTCTGACAAATGGCCTAAATCAGAATATTCTTGAATAAATTCAGAGTACATTTGTTTTAACTTAGGGTTTTTATTTAACCTTTTTTCTAACGACAAAAATTGTTTCTTGGCTAACCTATATGAATCTCCTAAGCAATCTGGAGTAGACAGAAGCGGAAGTTTAACATAAAATCTGCCCTCTTTATTACGAAAAGTGTTAGTAATAAAATGTGCCTCGCATTGAATTTCCTCATCTGTTTTAGTGGTGATTGCTGGTGGAATTTCTTCAACTTTCCAGAAATTCATTAATTGTTCATTTAAATATTGATTGGAAATACATTTACTATTGTTGCATAATAAAGATACATGATTACAATGCACAGATTTAGCTTGACACACATTCTTGGTGTACAATGGGCCTGCCAATATCCAACCTAGTTCAGAACTCTGCATTATTGGTTGGTTTGGGCCTAAAGAAATTTGTGCAGCTCCGATTAAGGTCCAAAAAATGTCAGCACCTAACAACAAATCTACTGGTGCAGACTGATTGAATGTAGGGTCGGCAAGTCTGACATTTTCTGGTAACTTTATATGTGTCCTACTAAAGGATTTATTCGGTATACTCGCTGAGATATGTGGCAAAACGAGACATACTATGTCTGTGTTATAATGATTACATTTTGACTTTATATGAATAGTACATCTTTGAACTGCTGTAGAGAAAGATTTGTTACCTACCCCTACAATATCGACCTGGATTGGCTGAGGAGTCAATTGTAATTTATTTTTCAAACTATCTGTAATTAAAGATGATTGACTCCCGCTGTCTAGCAGTGCTCGTACTGTGAGGTGGGATTTTGTGTGTGGATTATATATATCTACTAGAGCGGTTGATAATAACACGCTGTTGTCAACCATAACTGACATATTATTAACAATATTGGCAGCACCGACATTTGAATCCTGCTGAATTTCATTTACAGTATCAGAAATATTATTTTCTTGTACATTAGCAATGTTCACAGCCTGCAACTGCTGCTGTACCACAGGTTGCAAGTTATTTCTGTGCAACAAAGTATTATGTCGCCTCTTACAAATGGAACAAGGACCTAGTCTACATTGGCGATGAGAGCGTCCCTTACGTAGGCAATTAAGACATAACCTTAGCCGCATTGCTTCCGAGCTTCTCTCCTCTGCAGTTTTGGCGAGGAACGATGAACAGTCATACAGACGATGGCTGCCACGGCACAAGACGCATGCAGACGCATGAAGAGCATATGAAGACCCAGCAGCAGAAGAAGAGCCAGCAGCAGAAGCAGAACCAACATTGGAAGTATCACCTTCAGCTGAAACAGCAAACGACTTTGTGTGAGACCTTTCAGGTTTACCATTATAAGTTATGTTGTGTTGACCTTTGTTGACTTGAAATGATTCTAGAATTTCAGCTCGACCTTTGAGAAAATGAAAGAATTCCTTTAAAGTTGGGGATTTGTCGAATTTGTTCCTCTCTTCTTCCCATTTGAAGCTAGTGGTGCTGTCGAGCTTCGCAGACACCAAATGAACAATTAGAGTATCCCATGATTCAGTTGGTTCACCAAGCGCGGTGAGGGCCCGCAGGTTTTTGTAAACATGGTCTATTAAAAATCTTAATGATTTGGCTGACTCACGCGAGAGCGTTTGTATATTGAGTAGTGAATTTAAATGAAAGTTTTTTAGTTGCTTCTCATTGTTGTATCTCTCGCAGAGGAGAAGCCAGGCTTCCGTGTATGTTTTATTGCTAACCTCCAAGTTACTGATGACACGGGCAGCTTCTCCCTCAAGATAGGAGTTGAGATAGTGAAATTTGTGTATAGCTTCAATTTTGTCATTGTTGTGGATCAATGATAGAAATGTGTCACGAAACTCGAGCCACTTGAAGTAAGATCCATCAAAGTTTGCTATTTTTATTACTGGTAGTTTAAAACTCATATTATTATGACCATGATTACAAGTATTTGTACAACTAACATCAGAATGAGCAGAGCCATATTCATTTTTATGGGGCTGATTTTTATCTAAAAAGACACGAGTCCTAGCAATCAAAGTAGAAAGATCTAACTCAATTTCATCTCTAATATCTAATTCACTGTCTAAATTGCTAGAGTTTATTAATTCTATTTGTGATTGTACCTCATCAAAAGATGACAATAGCTCTTGAAATCTCTCATGTCTTTGACTAATGGCACATAAATCTGTTGATGAAATGGGTTTGCTGGATTCTGTGTATTTGTTTATATAATTTCTATACTTTGTAATCCTACCTTTGATGGAACTTCGCTTTGTTATAAGGTCCTTTAGACTGAGATCACTTAACATAATAGTTGGCACAATATGTTTCACATTTTCTGCTTGTACACTAGATAAACGCTCACTGGTATGCGACATTTTACTTTAACTATCACGGAAAGGTAAAAATATAAGAAGATAAATAATTAGGAAAAGGTACGATACGTAAATTATATCCACACCCGGCTTATGCACCAACACGTTGTGAATGTCAAGGTCAACGGGCGATCAGCTGACAGATGCCTGCGCTGGCGACTCGAGCTCAAGAACAATGTGCATCGAGTGTAACACGCCCGCCAATCGTGATTCACGTAGGCCTGGAATGCGTTAACAATTTCGAATGAGGAATTATTGAATCACCTACGATTTTTACCTATGAAGTTAATAACTACATTAACCTTTAAACTGGCAAGATGGTTTATAAATTTGAATAATAGTTACTATGAAATGTAGATGATTGTTTAGAAATAATAAGATTAAAGATGATATTTAACTAGATTTGATAATTTAATTGTAAGTAGGTAGGTAGATTGAACTATGTAACAAATAAGAAAATTGGCAATCTATTTCGGACAAATTGGGCGTTAATTGGATAATAGGAATAAGAATTAAAAGGAATAAGGCACTTCCCTGGCTAAGCACTGGCTGCGGCGCTGCTCTTTGGCTGTTGGCTGACCGGCTGGCTTCTTCTTGTAATTGTTTCCGACTTTTCCTTTCAATGTTATAGAATGTTCCAATATCCAATATCACGTCGAGGGTCACCAATGTTTGAGCATGGATATGATTTGTTGTTGTGAGATTACAATAAAAACGGCTTGATATATCTCGATTGAATTTATTCTCGTTACAAAAGTATTTAAGTGTGTTTCTGGTAAAAATGATGAAAGGGAAGTGAATGAATGAATTGTGAACTATAATAGGGACGTCCGTCGTATGTTACTAAAAACTAGTGTTGCGCCGGAACATAGTAATTGGTGTTTTCAAAATATTTTGTTGTGACTCCAGTTTTTTATCTCTGCTTCATTGATAGCTTTAAGCAAATCCATTTTAATGCCAATTTGATCTAGTCTTGGGAGTTTTTCATAGTTTTACTCATGTCATAAGTCATTTAGATGCCCAGTGACGTCAACTAGACACGCTAAGTCATTTCGGATCACTAAGCTCATGTAATGTTTATCTTTAATATCCACGAAGGGGGCTATTTCTTGTCTAAGATCGTTTCAGCATTTTTGCTTTGCTTGACCACCTTACTTCGCAATAGTATATATATAATTGTGCTCTGAACAGAGGTCGTCCAAAAACGCTTGAAACTGTAATTTTTTGTGTTTTCGGTTCTTTGAGGAGCGTCGGGATCCCAATATTGCACCATCAAACCTCAGAAGTTTTCTGTGGGTTTTGGTTGGAAGAGGGATCTCAATAATTTGCGCCTGATTATCACAAAACCAAATTCTACAAACACGAGCTTTGACGAGCATTCACGAGCTGAATAGAGGAATTATCGTTAACGAATTTAAAAGGTCTTACCTTACATCAGGAAACATGATGTGTGCTGTAGGAAGCAAAACAAAGTTTAAATTTCCTTTTTACCTCGCCGTTCAGACGTGCTCTTATATCGATGAGCTCTCCAGAGCCACTAGGGCACATCCATCCCCAGAAATCCACTTTTTCGTTTTCTATAATATTGGTCCTTCGAGCCTAGTTGCAGTTTATCGCGTGAGGATAATTTTAGTTTTCTTGCCGGTGTTCTATGATGAGTACCTGCTCCGTGACGACGTCGTCTCACAGTATTCATAGACACATTATTAACTAAGGCTAGTTCGCTTGTCCTTGTAAAACAGTGTTGTCTGAAACGTCTAATGATATTCAATCCATTTTAGTCATTAACAAAATGTGTATGAATTCCAAAAAAGAGGTAAAAGAACATAATAAAAATATACTGATTTCTGACACTTACGCGAATACTAGACATTGAAATAAAACTACTTTTTACGGATTTTATCGCGTTATATTGCAATGCCACGGTGGTAATGGATACGTCAGATTACAATGACAAAATACAAGAGCTTTTATCGGATGTAAGTACATACAAACTAGTGAAGACCGATCCGACAACAAAAACACTAAAATTAACTAGTGATTTGATCAAAAAGCACTCCGACACATTGAAACTCGACGTAAAATACCTAATTCCTAGTTGTGCAAAACCACCAAAATTGTATGGGCTACCTAAGATACACAAACCCAATGCTCCGCTGCGACCAATAGTAAGCCAAATCGACTCCCCAACCTACAGATTGGCACAATGTCTAGGTAAAGTACTCTCACCACTAAGAGGAAATACAGCAGCATATGTGAAGGACTCATACCATTTTGTCAGTGAAATTAAACACCTACAACTCACTGATGATGAAACTATGGTCAGTTTTGATGTTCAGTCATTATTTACATGCTTACCTGTGGAAGACTGCATCAGAATTGTGTCTAAGAAATTATTAGAGAACAACATGCCTATTGAGTATGCTGAACTACTAAAACATTGCCTAACATCGGGCTATCTGTTGTGGAACAATCAATTCTACACGCAAGTAGATGGAGTAGCAATGGGCTCTCCTGTATCTCCCATAATTGCTGATATCTTCATGGAAGATTTTGAGGAGATGGCCCTACAATCTGCTCCTGTAACACCAAAGTTCTACAAGCGGTACGTAGATGATACTTTCACTATACTACCATCTAACAAAGTGACAGCATTCCTAGACCATCTCAACTCCTTACATTCTAAAATTCAATTTACTATGGAGTCGGAGGCAAATAACTCTTTAGCTTTCTTAGATGTTTTGGTTATTCGTAATCATAATAACACCTTGAGTCACACTGTGTATCGAAAGAAAACCCATACAGACAAATACCTAAATGGTGAATCACACCACCACCCAACACAGTTATCTACCGTCGGTAAATCATTGTTTCAGAGAGCACGTGGGATCTGTGACGAGCAACACCTGGCTGCAGAGCTTCAACATGTCAAGCAAGTACTGCACGACAACAAGCTCCGAATACCGCGCCTTCGTCACAGAAACCGCGTGAAACGTGCCACAGTCGAGCGCTTACCTGCAGTACTACCATATGTGAGAGGAGTCACTGACAAGATTGGCTACATCTTGAAGCGGGCTTCAATTAAAACTTACTTCAAGCCGCTGAAGAAGATCAGTCAGTTTTTACCACCTGTAAAGTGTCATATACCTCTACAAGATGCGGGAGTATACAAGCTTGATTGTGACTGTGGTCTCTCTTACATAGGCCAAACTAAACGAAGCATAGGGACCCGCGTAAAAGAACACATCGCTGATGTCAAACACCGCCGTTCCGGAAAGTCTGCAATTTGTGAACACACCCTTGACAAGGCCCGCCATTACATCAGATTTGATCAACCACAAGTCCTCGCAAAAGAAAACCGATTCCTACCCAGGATGATTCGTGAGGCCATTGAAATTAAAAAACATCCAAATTTCAATAGAGAAGATGGCTGGGTCTTACATTCCGATCCAAAATGGGAAACTGTGTGTCAATGGTATCGGTGGCAAAGTTCAAGCCATCGGATCTGTTTATATTAAATTATATGCAAGGGATCAAATGCTAAATCATAAGTTCTTTGTATTCAAATCGTTGCCATGTAAAGCTAGTGGCATATTGGGCCAAGATTTTTTAAAGAAATATAAATCAGTTTTAAATTTCGGTAACGATTCTTTACAACTATGGAATAATAATGTCAAAATGGACTTACCTATAACGTCAGAGAGTTGTGCCTTAACTATACCCGCCCGGTCAGAGTCGATTCATTTCATAACAACTAAAATGGAACAAGACTGTATAGTTTGCGCAGCAGAAATAAAAGAAGGTATATATTTAGCAAGTACATTAGTAACACCTATAAACGGAAGAATTCCCGTGCGAGTTTTAAACACTACTGAAGATGATGTATATTTAGAGAATTTGAAACCGAACATTCATTTAGCGCGCGATTACAATATTTGCTCTTTCGATAAGCCAATTAAAAAAGCGGAAAGGGTTAAAACACTTTCCGCATTACTTAACTTACGTCACTTAAACTTTGAGGAGCAGAACAGTTTAAAAAACATATGTGCAAAGTATAATGACATATTTTACTTAAAAGGGGACAAATTAACTACCACAAATATATATAAGCATTCTATAACTTTAAAACCCGATATCACGCCATTGTATTCTAAACCTTATAGACTTCCGCATTCTCAAAAAACTGAAATAAGAGAACAAATAGATAACATGCTCGACCAGGGTATTATAGAACCATGTAACAGCGAGTGGTCGAGTCCTGTACTTTTAGTACCAAAAAAAACTGATTTAAACGAAGTCAAGAAATGGCGTTTAGTTATTGACTATCGTAAATTAAACAACTGCATACAAGATGATAAATTTCCACTGCCCAATATAAACGAAATATTAGATTCTTTATCCGGCTGTATTTATTTTACACATCTTGATTTACATCAAGGATTTTATAATGTTGACCTTGAACCGGCCAGTAGAAAATTTACAGCATTTTGTTCTGGACAGTTCCAAATGACTAGAATGCCTATGGGTCTAAAAACCAGCCCTAGTTCATTCGCGCGAATGATGACCATGGCAATGGCAGGCCTTTGTTACGAAAAGTGTCTGTGTTATCAAGATGATTTGATAGTCCTTGGCCGCAATTTAACAGAACATAATAAAAATTTAATTGAAGTTTTCGAACGATTACGTAAAGTTAATTTAAAATTAAATCCTTCTAAATGTGACTTTCTTAAAAAGGAGTTGCTTTATCTAGGTCACGTTGTATCGGGAGACGGGGTATTACCTGATCCTGAAAAAATAAAAGCAGTAAAGAACTATCCAGTGCCTCAGAGCACAGATGAAGTGAAACGTTTTGTGGCTTTAGCGAATTATTACAGGAAATTCATACCTAAATTTGCCGAAATAACGTACAGTTTGAATATGTTGTGTAGAAAAAATTCAATTTTTTTTTGGGATAGTAAGTGTCAAGACTCATTTGATACTCTGAAAAAATGCTTGATGTCACCTCTAGTTCTACAATACCCCGACCTATCAAATAAAAATCAATTTAGTGTACAGACTGACGCGTCGGGTTACGCACTAGGAACTATTTTATCTAACTCCGACGGCCGCCCAGTCGCTTACGCCAGCAGAAGCCTTAATAAAGCTGAACGAAATTACCCAACGATTGAAAAAGAGCTTTTGGCTATAGTATGGGCTGTGAAACATTTTAGGCCGTACTTGTATGGTCGTACTTTCAAAATTGTTACTGACCATAAGCCGCTGGTATACTTATTTAGTTTAAAGGACCCATCGAGTCGTTTGCTTAAGTTTAGACTACGCCTCGAGGAGTATAACTATTTTATTGAGTACGTGAAAGGTAAAGAAAATGCCGCCGCGGATGCTCTTTCTCGAATAACGATGACTTCACAGGATTTAAAAGATATCAACGAATGTATTCACGTCATGACACGTGCACAAAATAAAAAATCTGACTCTAGTATTCCTGCTAGTAAGGACTTTAATATTGATAAACTGTCCGTTCCACCGAAGCTGATGGAAAGTTATATAAAACCGAAAAATGCCGTAGAGCTAAGGTTCACAAATAAAAATTATGTAAAGAAGTTGCGGCAAGAAAATAAGATTACTTATGAAAACAATGTTTTTCTTTACGATAACAAAGATTTAATGTTATACATCAACCCATCTGCTCAATCGCAACTGACGCCAGCGGCATTTGTGAGAGAGATGTGCGTTTTTTGTGATAATACTAATATAAATGAAATTTATTTCTTAAAAAATAATAACAATAGACTTTTCGTTGAAAAATTAACTAATGAGATAAAGAAAAGGGCAGACTGGAACGGCCCTCGTGTTTGTATTTTGAAGGACATAGAGAGAGTTGAGAATATAGATGATAGGAATGTCATATTAAATGACTTCCATCTATTGCCCACAAGTGGTCATGCGGGTGTTAGACGCATGTTAAACAATATAAAAAAAATATTATTTCTGGTCTGGAATTGAAAAGGATATTATTAGTTTTGTTAAAAAATGCCCACAGTGTCAGAAACAAAAATACACTGCAATTTTTAGGGAACCAATGGCAATCACTTCAACAGCTCATTCTACATTTGAGAAAATTTATTTAGATCTTGTGGGACCACTTGATAGGGACTGTAATAACTATGCGTATATTCTAACAATTCAATGTGAGCTGTCGAAATATGTATGTGCTTTTCCACTTATTAATAAAACAGCAACCGAAACTGCACGGGTGTTTGTAAATAACTTTATCCTGCAGCACGGTGTGCCGCGAGAAATAGCGACTGATAGAGGCGCCGAGTTCATGTCTGAGACATTTAAAGAGGTATGTAAATTACTCAATATTTCTAAGTTGAATTCAACAGCATATCACCACCAAAGTATTGGGGCCCTGGAGAACACACACAAGAGCTTAGGCTCTTTCCTAAGAATACAAGCCGAAGACAAATGTCATTCGTGGAGTACTTGGCTACCGTTTTGGTGTTTCGCATATAACACAACGGTACATACCTCGACTAAATTTACGCCATTTGAGCTTGTTTATGGTAAGATGTGTAATTTACCAAGTAATCTCACTAGAACTGTAGAGCCTTTATATAATTATGATAATTATCCCCTCGAACTGAAATATCGGTTACAAATTTCACAAACAGAAGCCAGGAAAAATTTAGTTAATAGTAAATTAGAGAGGAAAATTAAGTACGATCAACATATACATCCTATTCAGTACAAAACGAATGATGATATACTTATTAAAAGTGAAACTGGTAATAAGCTCACCAATTTATACGCGGGACCATACAAGGTCATTCGAGATTTGTCACCTAACGTAGAGGTAAATATTAATGGAAAAACTGATTTAATACATAAGAATCGAACAAAGCCCTATTATACATAGTTTAGTAAGACATAATCATCTCACTATTATAATTATAATCAATTAGACTAATGTTTATAACTGTAACTTTAGTAACACTACATAATTAATATCAAGTTATGTTTATTGTGCGGTTCATTATGATTATGAGTCACGGTCAAAAGTTTATCCAGGTGGCACGGCCTAAAAATTTGTTTATGTTAGTCTAAGATGACATTATTAAATCTTTTAAACAATGTATGATTTAGAATAGCAACAAATATAACAAATGTAATCGATATTTGATATTGTGTTTTAGGTTAAAAAATAAGAAAAATGTATAACCTTTTCATTTTTTTTTTTTGTATACCGTAAGAGGTGTGGTGTATATGTAAATACACAATATTAAGCGTGTGTGTGTGTTTATAAGATAGATGAATGTTTCAAATATAATCAGTATCAACTCAAATTTAGAGATGTTTCATTGAACATAATCCCGTCCTTATATTACCACCTGCTTGGAACCCTATTATAGATTCGATTAAATCTAAATCCAAGCCTAAAAATGCAAGACCGAAGGATACGGTGAGCTCGTTCTGCGTGAATCGGATTGCCAACAATTAACAAAAATGTAGGGTAGCTGTTAGTAATTGAAACGTCAAGACGCCTACCACCTTAGTCACCCGTGACCATGGACGCTGTAAAGGGTCCGAAACGTCGGGATTAAAATAATATCAATATAACGCGATAAAATCCGTAAAAAGTAGTTTTATTTCAATAATAAAAATAATCAAATTACATAATATAACATAGTTAAGTGTGAGTCGTGGGCTAGCGGGTCGGGGATGCACTCGAGTATTGATTTGAAGACTTGATTAATGGTTGCAACACTATATTGATTTAAACTTATACTAGTTACAAGTATCATAGTTTACTCAACGGCACTACTAGGAATGATCTGGTTACAAACACTTGGGCTGTTTGCTCTCAACTGCAAGTGGGGGAGGTTTTCTTATCTAGGCTTCGGTCGTAAAACACCTCGTAACTGCCAATCATGCATGACCAATGCGTAACTAATAAGTTGATATAAGACTAATTTATCTGTTCTTGGCAAATATTTTATTACTTAAAATAGCAACTTGGCAACAGATTAGGTAGCAGGGATCAAATAATATTTAATAATTTATTAATTGTGAAAGTGAGCAAAATTTGGTCACATAACTCCTCCCTACTTAGATTGAAATATATAAAGGTGTTCAATAAAATAAATTTATTATTCCTAACAACGTGTTGTTTCATTTATCTTATTTCTTTATAAGAACTTCACATACAAGTAAGTTCGTTTAATCATTAATTATATTATCCGTTTATGCCTTAGGATTAGCAATTTACACATATAGATCTTGAGAAATTTATAACTATCAATTGATTTGGTTTAGAATCAATGGCTTCTTAAATTATTGGAATACCATTATTTTCATCATCATCTTGACTTTTGCTACTTTGGCTTGACCTTGAAGTCTAATTCTGTTAATGTAATTTGTGAATCGTAAGCGTTTTAATGTTCCCCGTATTGTGCTAAGTTTGTGGGAAATGAAGAACTTGTTGAAGGATTTAAGTTAATCTCTGGTTGATCATCAGATTTTTCCGAATCGACTAACATTTGAATTTTAATTCTAGATAATGAAAAGAGACTCAGCATGAACTACGCTTCCGTATGTCAAATTGTAATACAAATTTGACACACGGAAGCATAAGTTCATGTTGAGTCTCGTTTCTGAATATCAGCCATAGAGTCCTTTCCTGTCATGAAGCCACACTACATAAGATGAACTTCGAAGCGTTGTTACCTAGATGCATCGTTATCCATTTCGAAAATGTATCAACTTTATAAAGAAATGTGCACTGAAAATAATATGTGTCCGGTAACTGAAATATCGTACAGGAGAATATTTTGTAACAATTATAATTTCAGTTTTTTTGTTCCAAAAAGGATCAATGTTTATTATGCTCTAATTTCAACAAAGCAAGTGATGACGAAAAAGTAGTGCTGAAAGGGGAATATGAGATCCATTTAGCAAGGAAAGAGTTCTGTAATTCAGAAAAAGCGAAGGACAAAGAAAGGGCACAGAAAGATAAAGAGTTTTTCTGTGTAACATTTGACTTACAAGCTGTGTTACAGATACCTTCTGCACTGGTGGGGCAGCTTAATTATTGTCGAAAACTATGTGTTTATAATCTCTGTATTTATGAAGCAGCGTTACCATATTGCTTTGCTTGGTCCGAAATTAATGGGAAAAGAGGCAGTTCCGAAATAGGAAGTATCCTATATCACTATCTTTCGACGTGCGTTCCTTCTCATGTCACCGAGGTTTGTCTGTATTCTAATACGTGTGGAGGGAAAAATCGAAATCAATTCGTTGCTGCATTGCTTTTATTTGCGGTTCAAAACATTTCCCACAGTGATATATTTTTCTTAACCCGTTTTTTAATTAATGAGTTTGACATAGATCAATTTTAAATATATACTTTTAAATGTCATTTACTCTAATTGACACTGACTGCACTTATTACTTTTTACCCGTCGCAAAGCAGACGACATATTAAACTGGTTATATTTATAGTTTTAGAGTTGTTTGTTTCAATTTGTCAAGACCGTACACGAAAAAATACGCAAAAATATATTTTACTCTGATGGTTGGTATGGCCAGAATAAAAACAAATACATTTTTGCGTTGTATCTTTACATTGAAAGGACTCTTCAAATTGAAATTACGCGTCGGTTTTTTATTGGTGGGCGGTTTGTTGTTGGTTGGCTTTATATCCAAAATGAAGGCGACTCCATGCAGGCATGTATTGAAAGACTGAAAAACAAACTTTTGTACACACCGGACCAAGTCCAAGACTAAGGAGACAAATATATCCTAAAAGAAATGCAACAATCTGAAATTCTCAACATAAAAGAACTTGTTGAACCCAAAAGATGGCTTCAAGATAAAACAGGAGAAAAAGTACCGATGGTCCGATGTGAATGTGATGGAGGTTAGTGTGTCAAACAGTAAACCTGTTTTCTTTTCAAATATGATTTTGATTAGGATTATATTGAATTGGATTACGATGCAGGCAGAAGTAAACATATTAAATCCGGCCTTTATAATAAAAGAAACAGAGCCTGTAGAGTTGACCGGTTATGTGCAAGATCTCCGGGAGACGTACAAGTGAGTATCTAAGTATTTGTTAATATTAAACGGTTTTCAGTATAGATACCTACTTTAATGTGGCCCCGCAATTATCGGACGCCCTAAGAGAGAAAACTTCATAGATTCGTGTCAATGAAACATCAAAATCTAAAGCAGACTGTCGTTTATTAATAATGTTTATACGAAGACCCTCATTTATAATCATACCTTACACAACAGTTTGCATTAAGAAAGGGATAGTGATGGCAAATTCTTTAATATTTATTTATTTTGAACTCTAGTAGTAACATATTCCCCATTATTATCATACCAGCCTGGAAGCGCTCACTGCTGGACCCGGGCCTTCCGAGGATTCTCATGGCGAATGGTGTTTCGCTGCCCGCTTCCATAAACTACACGCGAAATTCAATTTATTTTCAGGTACCCAAACAATATTTAGACTTCCTGTTGGCTAATTATAAAGATGGAAGATCTCGCATTCTACTATTCGCTACGACAAGAGACAGAGAATAATTAGCCAGAACACGTCATTTGTACTGTGACGGTACATTTAAAAGTGCGCCGAAACCTTTTCGCTAGATTTATACAGTCCATGGTGAGATCGATAGTGTCGTTAAACCATTAGCATCATTTTTCTTATGTAGACTTAAATTCTGCCATACCTGGCATGCAAGTGAATTTTTTTGCAAGTGAATTTTTTTACAAGCGACTGAAGAAGCGGCTGTACAAGGAATACTATCTGTATTTCCCAAAGTGACAGTGAAGGGATGCTACTTTCACTTCAAAAAAGCTTTAAAAAAGAAGGGAAAGGAACTTGGGCTCAATGCAAACAGCATTAATAGAAAACACGTTGCTTTGTGTACTGTACTACCACACTTGCCACCAAATACTTTGGACGAGGCATGGTTTTACATTATGAGTGAGAGTCCACACGATATAAACATAACACATTTTAATGATTACATGGTAACGCAGTGGATTGATCACAGATTCTGGTTAAACAAATGGTGTTGTTACGGTCAGGCTCACAAGACTAATAATTATCCTGAGACATACTACTCTGTCATTAATAAAGCTATCCATAGAAATGATATATCCGCGGAAAAATGGAAAAGTCAAAATCACAAAAATATGCAGAACGTAGGAACCAATTAATTAACAATATAAGTGATCAAAGTTATAATCAGTGATGAGTGGTTCGATCATAAAATAAAAAAAAATAACGGTTATTGGACGAATTTATATCTTTTGTATTTCTTAGTTTTATGAAGACCCATTATCATGTAATTATAGAATAATTGTATAATTGTTTTTCCTTATTTTGATTGGTAATGGCAAATGAGCTCAAATCTTTATATGAACAATTAAAATCTATTAAAGATAATTTAATAAAACTTAGTTATCCTAAAAGGACAGATAATATTCTAAAACAAAGGTTAAAAGAAGCTACATCGTTAAAATATCAATTTGATGAGTGTATCAACACCTTAACGTCACAGATTGAAAAGAAAAAAAATAATACAAGTACTTTACAGGAGATTCGTTCATACTGTGATTTGTTTGAAGAAACTTTTACTCAAATAGGATCTTTTTGCTCTAAAACATATAGTTCTCAACCGACGAGTAATTCCGAGTGTATGGTCAAAGCAGACAATATGGAGGCTTTTAACTATAGAACTGCCGTGGCTTTATTGCCAACTATGAATGGTGATGAAAATGTTACAAAAAGTTTAATAGATGCCATAGACTTATACAGTTCTTCCCTCACCGAAGAAGGCAACAAAATGCTAATTAAATTTAAATTAAAGACACGACTAAACGAAAATGCTAAATTAAGGCTGTCTACCTCTTATGATAGTTGTGAGTCGCTTATGGTTGAAATGCGGCAACATCTCACAAAAAAATCCAGTACGGCAATTCATAAGGACCTGATACAAATCAACCAAAACGGTTCTTCTATAGAAAAATATGGATCTAAGGTCGAGCAGCTTTTTGTGGATTTGACGGTTGCGCAAGCTAGTGATGATCAAAATGCATATAAAATATTACGACCTCAAAATGAGAAAATTGCTATTAAAAGTTTTATTGATGGCTTACGAAACCGCGAAATCCGCACTATTCTGTCGGCACGTAATTACGATACTTTAAAAGACACCATAAGAGCAGCTAAGGATGAGGAATTATCATAAATAGTCGGCATAACTCTGACGCCTCTGTGTATGTCGGATACCAAGGTACCTCATTTAATAATCGCGGATATAATCATTACCATAACAATAGACGTCCTAATCGTCCGAACAATAATCGATTTATACAGAGAGGGAACAGTAGAGGTTCTTTTCATAATCCTAGACAATTCCAAAACCAAGGAACTCAACAACAATTCAGTAGTAATCATGGTTACATGCGAGGTCCAAGTCGCGGAAGGCCTGGACAGATTTTCACACGTAGTGGTAATGTGCACGCCCTAGAAAATAGCATAAATAGGTGTGCGTTCGCGCAGCGGAATGTTGTTGAATTTAAAGATTTTAATTATGCAGATATTTAGTGTATGACGTCGTATAATTGTGTATGGTAAAAAAAAAATTGTGCACGCAGCCATTGTTGAGTAATTCACCAAAAACTGATTCCGCTGGGCGAACGTTGTCCTGGCGGAACTCTTTTTAATCCATAGACTTTAGAACAAAAAAGATGTGTCAAAAAATTAGTGTGTATTTGTGTGTAATTGTGTATGTATGAATAAAATTAGTGCATGCATAAACTTCGGAGAAATTCAAGTTTCCGCTACGCGAACGTTTGGCCATTAGCTAGTTTTCATATAAAGCGATTACATAGAGAGCTGTAGATTTTTACATACATTGTTTTGAATTTGTGTGTATTTGTTTAAAAAACTGATTTAGAAAAAAACGTAGGGCTTAAAAGATAAAAATATAAACGTAAAATACGCTGATTAGGTCTTAGTTCTTAAAGTATGCACTTTGGGGTCTAGATTTTCACGTTTATACAAACCTTGTAAGTGTCTGCAACATGTTGCCAAGTATCAATGATGTTCCGTTAGTAATTAAAGAGTTATAGGACAATTTACCATGAATAGATCACTGTTTACAAAGCAGTCAAATATCACGACGTTCTAAGGGAATTGCATGGTAAAATGTATGCCAATAATTAGTGTATTCATTAAACTATTCACATGCAAAATTTCATGTCATTAAATTCAGTAATTAAAGAAAAACAATTATAATACTGACGAAGCATCGAAAACGTACATAACCCGACCAAGTTCAGATGGCTACAAAAAAGCGGCCGTGCCATATATCTAAGAAACGTTCTTAAACTTCCAGTATAGTATTTATTAATATGGTACAGTTGCGTACACAATCGTTAGGAAAAAAGAAAACAATTCCATTTCTTGAATTAAAAATATTTTTTTAATAATAACGCCACTATCTACGATAAAAATGCTGTAATAATGTAATATGATAAATATTTACCGAAACAGTAGTACTTACATGTGGTAATTTCCCTATGGGGTCTATAGTTAGAATCCTGATCCGTGAAATCTTTAATAGAAATTAGTTGTATTATTTTTGTCTTAAATAATATATCTAGATTATATCTCAAGTCTCAAGCGCATACCTACTTAAATAAAGTACCTACGTAAATAGTACCTACTTTCTGTCATAGTCAAATACATTTAAAAAAGTAGGTGTACAAAAATAAATGACCTATAAATTATATCGAAACAACAATTGTGTTATCACCTGTACCAATTCAATACCGGTATTATACTGTAAATTTTGGGATGTTACCTAAATATATTGCACGGCCGCTTTTTTGTAGCCATCTGAACTTGGTCGGGTTATGTACGTTTTCGATGCTTCGTCAGTATTATAATTGTTTTTCTTTAATTACTGAATTTAATGACATGAAATTTTGCATGTGAATAGTTTAATGAATACACTAATTATTGGCATACATTTTACCATGCAATTCCCTTAGAACGTCGTGATATTTGACTGCTTTGTAAACAGTGATCTATTATGGTAAATTGTCCTATAACTCTTTAATTACTAACGGAACATCATTGATACTTGGCAACATGTTGCAGACACTTACAAGGTTTGTATAAACGTGAAAATCTAGACCCCAAAGTGCATACTTTAAGAACTAAGACCTAATCAGCGTATTTTACGTTTATATTTTTATCTTTTAAGCCCTACGTTTTTTTCTAAATCTGTTTTTTAAACAAATACACACAAATTCAAAACAATGTATGTAAAAATCTACAGCTCTCTATGTAAGCGCTTTATATGAAAACTAGCTAATGGCCAAACGTTCGCGTAGCGGAAACTTGAATTTCTCCGAAGTTTATGCATGCACTAATTTTATTCATACATACACAATTACACACAAATACACACTAATTTTTTGACACATCTTTTTTGTTCTAAAGTCTATGGATTAAAAAGAGTTCCGCCAGGACAACGTTCGCCCAGCGGAATCAGTTTTTGGTGAATTACTCAACAATGGCTGCGTGCACAAATTTTTTTTTACCATACACAATTATACGACGTCATACACTAAATATCTGCATAATTAAAATCTTTAAATTCAACAACATTCCGCTGCGCGAACGCACACCATAAATAGTATCAATTTAAATGACCCGGTTACCGATGGGATTAAAAATTAGCCCAAGCGCATTTTCTCGTTTAATGACAATTGCCATGTCAGGACTTACATACGACAAATTATTTGTTTATTTGGATAATTTGATTTGTTTTGGACGCAATTTAGAAATTCATAAAAATCTTATAGATACCAAAAACTGCTGACGAGACAAAAAGATTCATAGCGTTCCTATGTCGCAAAAATGTTAACTTTGAATGGTCGTATGAATGTCAGAAATCTTTTGAATCACTAAAACAGTCATTAATATATCCACCAATATTACAATATCCGAACTTTGATGAAAATAATACTTTCATTTTACAAACGGATGCGTCCGGTCATGCAATCGGATCCATGTTATGCAATAGTGATAATAGTCCCATTTCTTTTGCAAGTCGCAGTCTTAATAAAGCCGAAATTAGGTACCCCACGATAGAAAAAGAGTTACTCGCTATTGTATGGTCTGTAAAGTATTTCAGACCCTATTTGTACGGTCAAAAATTTATTATCAAAACCGACCGCAAACCATTAGTTTACTTGTTTAATCAAACAAATCCATCTAGTCGATTGACTAAATTCCGTTTATTATTAGAGGAATATGACTATGTAATAGAATATGTTCGAGGTACTGATAATGCAGCTGCAGATGCCTTGTCACGTATCCAAATAACTAGCGATGAATTGAAGGAAATTAATCAGCACGTTGTGTCGGTATTAACCAGAGGTCAAAAGAAGCGTATGTGTGAAAGAAGTGAAGGAAGTGTGAGTGACAACCCTGTGGTTCCTAAACAATCTACAAACGATTGGTCTGATCACCCAAAAGTTATGGAGTTGCTTAGAAAACCAAAGGATTGCACAGAGTTAAGGTTTGTGAAAGTAAAAGAATGGACTTGTTTAGAAGAGAATAACCAATCAAATAAAATAATATTTAATTATGATGCATCAAATTGTATACTAAGAGTAAACCCTTCTTTCCGATTGCAATGCGCACGAGATGCCCTTGCATGGGAGTTGGCTGATTACTGTAATAAATAAAATATCTTGGGACATTTTTTTTACACAACACCATCTAGTCCCAAACTAAGCAGAGCTTGTACTATGGGTACTAGACAATGGATATAATACTTATATACTTTTTTTTTGTAAATATATACTTATAATATACAAGAAACACCCAGACAAACACAAACACCTAAGTTCATCGCATAAATGTTTGTGACTTGTGGGAATCGAACCCACGACCTCGTGATCAGCAGTCCGGTACTCGAACCACTAGACCACAGAAGTTGTCATCGTAATCAAATGAAACTTGAGAGTGTGTACGTTGTACAAAATAATGAAAATAATTATTGAGTTTATAAAAGATTTAATTGATAATATAAATTGTACTCCTAATTGGTCCGGACCACATTTATACATATATTATAAATAATAATAATAATAATAATAATCAACTCATATACTGTCCCACAGCTGGGCACGGGTCTCCTCTCGGTGAGAGGGTTTAGGCTACAGTCCACCACGCTAGCCTAATGCGGGTTGGCAGACTTCACATACCGTCGAGACAATCTCTCAGGCATGCAGGTTTCCTCACGATGTTTTCCTTCACCGTTAAAGCGAGTGATAATAATTACGCACATGATTTCGAAAATCAGAGGTGCGTGCCTTGGATTCGAACTCGAGACCTTTGACTTGGCAGTGCAGTGGTCATACCCCTAGGCTATCACTGCTTACTTTACTACCTTTTAAGTTTATCTTAGCAAAGGAGCGAAGCCATGGAGGCAGCGCAATCATCTAACCAACCACCACCCGCGGATCCATCCGCCCAGAAGAAGAAGAAACCCTTTCTGCGTAAGAAGCCAGAGCCCCAGTCAAGGGAGCTCCCGAAGCCAAAGTATCTATCAACAACATCAACACCACTTACTAATGATCCACTATGGCAGCAAGCCTTCGTTAATGAAGGAGAGCGTGGGCTATCGAGCGTCGAAGGGATTAAGGTTTTTAACGCTGACGCATCAGGTTACGTCGCGCTAGTCGAGCGTGAATACGTTGCGATAGGAGATTGCGATAAATATGTCGCGAAAGAGGTCCCGCAAAGTGCATTTGCCTATTTCCACCACGTCTTATGGTGGTACCGCATCGCTGTTATGGCGAAGAGGCGGGGCGAAGCATCTCATGATCAGGACCGACTCATCCACTTCGTGGAGGGGTACGACATACAGTTAGGAGCAGGAGCAGCCACCTACTTGGTAGGAATGGGAGACTTCAAGGATGTCACAGGCGTGGAACACTACCTCGCTGCCACGGAGCCAGGACCAGACGGCCATTTTGGCTTAATCGATGACCGTACGCATAGGGACTATGAAACTGATGTAGCGCCCTACTATTACATGTATATATTACAATTCATAGATTTATATAAAAACATTAAATAATACCTAAAATTTAATAAATAAATTAACTACCTAATTAGAATTATATAAAACCTAAATTTCACTAAAAGTATTTACAATAAATATCTAATAGTAAATTTCCACGTACAAACAGACAATCTTAAAACTTTATTAGTAGTTAGCTAATTAGCAACCGAGCGACGATTCCATTGTTCTCACGCCCGGCTGATACCGGTCGAGTCACTACGTCACGGAGACGTCGCTCGCTGGTACCGGCCGGCGCGCGGGCACACGACAGTAGTCTGCCGTACGCTTTGACTACCGTCGCTTACCGCTAGCTAAACAAAAAAAGCTTCGCCGCGCTAAGTTTATATTCGTGCCTAGTACTTTAGCTTATTGCCTATGAACTGTCCATCATCTTTCTTTTCATCACTCCTTCTTATTTATGTTGAACTCTTGTGTGTGTGAACTATTGTGCCTGTGCAATAAACTGTTTCTTCCTAACTATTACGGTTAGAGCTTTGTTTATTTCTACACCTCCTACATATCACACTACGCTTACCATAACCACAGTGGTGACCCCGAGCAGAACATCAGCGCAGCCTTCGAAGACCAGCAGCTCGTCATCACCTTCCCTCCTAGCACCCTCCAGCACACGAGCAGCGAGCCACCCAGGTACCAAGGCTTCCGCAAAGTTGGTTGCTGACCGATATGTTTGGCCTGGCGTAAGAAAGGACTGCTGTGAATGGGTCCGTTCATGCCTGGCTTGTCAGCGCTCAAAAATCACACGGCACGTCTTTGCTCCGGTAGGTTCTTTTAAACTACCTCAAGCAAGGTTCGCCTTCATACACATCGACCTCATAGGACCTTTGCCACTGTGTCAAGGTTTCCGATATTGTCTCACAGCCGTCGATCGCTTTACGCGATGGCCAGAGGCAATTCCGTTGGCCGACATAACGGCAGAAACAGTGGCAAAGGCTTTATTGAGTGGATGGATAGCTCGTTTCGGCTGCCCATCGGATATCGTGACCGATAGAGGTAGGCAGTTCGAATCAGGTCTCTTTAAGTCCCTGTCTAAAATTGCTGGCTTCCAACATCGCAGAACTACTGCGTACCATCCAGCCTGCAACGGACTGGTGGAGAGATTTCACCGACAACTTAAGGCTGCTATTACCTGCCACGCAAACGACAGTTGGGTGGAATCTCTCCCACTAGTCTTGTTAGGCGTTCGCAGCGCATACAAAGAAGACGCACAGGCTTCTGCCGCAGAATTAGTCTACGGTCAGCCATTGCGCCTTCCAGGCGAATTCTTTGACCCTCAGGGTGAGGAGACGATTGACATTACTGACTACTTATCAAGGCTTCGTAGAATTGTTAGGAATCTTCAACCATCACCAGCAGCCAGACACAATAGCATATTTAAATGTTTTATTTTCAAAGACTTACCGAAATCTAGTCATGTATTTCTTAAGGACTGCTCTGCTGGTGGTGGTTTAAAACCGTCCTACACTGGCCCCCATCAAGTCATCGAAAGGGGTGACAAAGTATTTAAATTAATGGTAAACGGTAAACAGGTTACCGTATCGATAGACCGCATTAAGCCGGCCTTCATATTGCGTGACCATGACAACACACCAAATACACCATCACCCACATCTAACACGGATAACCGAGATTTGCCTTCCGCGGGTGATGACGTCATCGTAACGACGCGATCAGGACGTCGCGTTAGATTTCCTCACTATTATCGCCCTTGACGGTCTCTGGAAGGGGGTGATGTAGCGCCCTACTATTACATGTATATATTACAATTCATAGATTTATATAAAAACACCGACCGTCGCTTACCGCTAGCTAAACAAAAAAAGGTTCGCCGCGCTAAGTTTATATTCGTGCCTAGTACTTTAGCTTATTGCCTATGAACTGTCCATCATCTTTCTTTTCATCACTCCTTCTTATTTATGTTGAACTCTTGTGTGTGTGAACTATTGTGCCTGTGCAATAAACTGTTTCTTCCTAACTATTACGGTTAGAGCTTTGTTTATTTCTACACCTCCTACATATCACACTACGCTTACCATAACCACAGTGGTGACCCCGAGCAGAACATCAGCGCAGCCTTCGAAGACCAGCAGCTCGTCATCACCTTCCCTCCTAGCACCCTCCAGCACACGAGCAGCGAGTCACACAGCCAGCCAGCACGCTCTCCCGGCTTCAACGGGCATCCTGACCACACGCCTGCAGCTACCGCGCATGCCTGTGCCTCGACCATGAGTTTTTCTCACTAGACTCGCTAGCGACGCCGTAAAATATTTGTATGGATAACCCTCGCAGCGCCTCTAGCGGTTACGCAAGGAACTAAAATTTGCTATGAGATTACAGCGTTTCGATGCGTAAAAAACCTATCGAGAGACATTCGATAGAACTCATGGTCGAGGTACTGGTCAGACCCCTCGGCCAACGACCACACGACGACACGACGACACGACGAAAAACGACAACGACAACGACGACGACGACGACGACATGGCACAGCACACTGCACTTCGGCCGGTCAAACAAGCAGAGGACATCTCTCCTGGTCGACGCAGCAGCCAACCACTACGCAGCATCACCCCGACGCACTGGTGACGCACCGCACTCACCGCACTACAGTCCCGACTCACTGCGGACTACGCGGCATCCTGTTCCGACCCACTGGAACACACTGGCACTGGCAAGCTCTTCAGACGCACTGACCGCTGACTTCTCATCGACCTCCGGTCTAGGAGGGGAGTGATGTAGCGACATCTAACGCGCTACATAAGAACTTGTACGAAGCTACAAATCCTGAATCGCGCAAGTGAAATTTTCCGTGCAACTTGCATAAATACAACCGCCCGACATCAACCGTCGGGCAGTGGCCCGCCAGGCATAACACCCGCCTGGTCTGAGGATCCTCCCTTTGGTGCGAGGGACAACATACCTCGTCCCTCCACACTAAGATAGCCCCCGCAGTCTTGGTCAATCGCGTTTTATCCGACATCGCGGTTTCAGACAACAGGAACATATATTATAAAAGGTGTAAAAGCTATAAGTGATCACGATACAAAACGTATAATTTTAAATGACTATCACTTATTACCGAGTAGCGGCCACGCCGGTATACGGCGAATGATGATTTGATGAATGATTTGTAAATCGCTGCGATAATATTGTTTACGCGGAAAAGCAAACTTGAATGCGATTATCGAAATTTTGGTTGTTGCATGAGAAGGACGACGTAGAACTGCAAGGCGAAGAGGTGAAGATGCAGTTCTACAGTAAGGAAGGTTGCACAATACCTTATTTGATGTATCAGCGGCCTGGATCGACGATAGGAGCAATTTCACAACACTTGCACTAAAGTTTATCGGTTTGCGACGAAAAGAATGCGGAGCGAACGATTTACAAGCGCGGTATTTTCGCCATATTTTTTGCTAGAGAGTGTTGCGTTGAATGCGCGGGAGGGGGCGCCACTTATGCGCTGTCGCTCTCGCTCACACGCGTTCCTAGGTAATGTGCGGGACTAGGATGCGGATAGGAAATGCAACAACCAAATCAAAATACGTGAATGTTGCTATCAAAAAAAATATACTTTATTTTAACAGCGCAACCATCCCCCCGGGCTTGAAGGGATACCTTCAAAGGTTAAATCTAAGTTTACTATAATCGAATAAGAAATTATGCTAACTAATACCCTAACCTAAGTGGAGAAACCTGAACGAGCTATTGATTAGGTAAGGGGCAAAGACGAACGACGGGACGTAAGTACGATCCAGTCGTGGTCCTGACGCGAGCTATACGAGTGACTCCCGTAGAATCGGGGAAAACTTCCTCCACTACACCCAACGGCCAGTGTAGTGGCGGTGAGTTTTCAGTTAAAAGAATTACAACAGTACCGACAGTAATTGGATCGACTGGCGTGTTCCATTTCCGACGCGATTGTAGAGTATGGAGATAGTCCGTTCTCCAGCGCTTCCAAAACGACTGAACTAACTTGTCTAATAAATCATGTCTCGTAAGAGTATTTAAATTTGGATCTATTTCCCCAGCCGGCAAATACTTTAAAGGCGTGAGATTTAGAAAATGTGCTGGAGTCAACGCGAGAGGCTCCGAAGGGTCGCTAGAAAGCGTTCTATGTAAAGGTCGAGTATTCATGACGGACTCTATTTGAGCAAGCACAGTGCTTAACTCCTCGAATGACAAAATAGTTTCGCCTATCACGCGATATAAGTGAGATTTTAAGCTTTTAATATTAGCCTCCCAATTTCCACCGAAGTGGCTGGCCGTTGGAACGTTTAGAGACCAATCTATGCGATTTTCAGCTAGCATGTGACCAAATTCTGTATTATGGTGTTTCGAACATAAAAACTCATGAAGTTCTGAAAGTTTGCGTTTAGCGCCAATGTAGTTAGTCCCGTTGTCCGAATAGATCCTACCAACTGGACCCCGTCGCGATAGGAACCGCTTGAAAGCGCTCATAAAACTGGCTGTGCTCAAGTCCCCGGCCAGTTCGATGTGCACTGCACGCGTCGTCAAACAAACGAAAAGGCACACGTATGCCTTAGTTGAACGAACACCACGACCACGAGTTAGACTAACCTTAAACGGGCCAGCATAGTCTGTACCCGTATGTACAAAAGGTTTTGCAGATTGTACGACTCGACAACTACGGTGATCCGCCATCTCAGGAAAAGTCGGTTTAGGATGAAGTCGAAAACAAGGTAAACATTTGTGTACTCTATTACGAACTAAGTTGCGAGCAGAAAGTATCCAATACTTCTGCCTTAAGACCGACATAAGTAGGTCCGGGCCTGCGTGACAGTTTAATTTGTGATGATAATCAATCAACAAATTCAAAATGGAACCTTTGCTTGGAAGCAAAATGGGGTGTTTTGCATTAAAATCTAAATCTGAATTTCTTAGACGGCCCCCGACTCTAATGAGCCCATCTTTAAGAAATGGTTTTAGGTGTTGAAATGAGCGGCTACAGACCTTACCTTTCTTGAGCTGAGAAATTTCGACAGGGAAATGAAAACGTTGAAGTTCACGAAGTATTAATGATTCAGCGAAATCAAAATCTGATGCTGATGCATAATGGTTACGAGGCAACATTTTTACGAATCTACAAACAAAGATAACACAACGCAATAATTTAGTCCAAGACGTGAAACGATCTCCTAATAAAAGTATAGGAGAACTCTCCGGCGGAGTAAAAGTAATTAACGAATGTTTCTTTTCTTCCGGTGTCTCTGACACCATTGAAGGGTTGAAGGGTACTATAGGCCACTGTGAGACGTCTGAGCGGGCCCACGACGGACCAGTGAACCAAAGCGGATGGCCAACAATTTGCGAAGGAGTGAGTCCGCGTGATAAACAATCAGCAGGATTGTCAGACCCGGACACGTGAAAGAGATGTTGAGGCGATAAATCACTTTGTATTTTCGAAACTCTGTTGGCCACAAAGGTGTTCCACCTGTGTGGCGACGAATGTACCCAACAGAGTGCGACAGTCGAATCAGAAAATGCAAAAATATTTTTAAAAACAATGCGGTTTTGACAAGCAACAACGATATTTTTTATAAGTTGAGCGAGAATGAGAATAGCACAAAGTTCGAGACGAGCGAGTGAAACGACCTTTTTAGGTGAAACTTTTGATTTAGCTGTTATCAAGCTTAAGGTCTTGCCATCACTATTTTGAACGTGAAGGTAAATCATTCCCCCGTATGCCTTTTCACTGGCATCCGCAAAGCCCAAAATAGTAACAACACTATCAGAGACTATACCCACATGGCGAGGAATTTTTAAATTGGAAAGTAAGGGAAGTTCTTCCCTGAAGCGGGTCCACAACTTAACAATATCTTGTGGTGGTGTATCATCCCAGTCACAGTTACACAACCAGAGCTGTTTGATAAGAAGTTTAGCATATAACACAACAGGAGCAACAAAACCCATAACGTCCCATATTTTAGCGACACACGACAAAATGGTGCGTTTCGTGCAACTATCAGGGGGTGTACTAATTTTCATACCGAAAAGATCTGTTGCAGGCGACCAACACAAGCCGAGTACTTTGTGTTGATCCGACTCATCAAATTCCTTGACTGCTGGCAGGCGATGCGAAGGCGGAATAGAATCTAAAACCATTTGCGAATTACTCGTCCACTTGACGAGTTCAAATTGACCAGCCTTCATGAGACCTATCATCTCAGACGCGGTGGACACACCCTCATCCTCACTTGGAACCGAGTAGACGAAGTCGTCCATGTACAGACCGGTATCAATGATATCCTTAGCCTTAGGGTATGAGTCGCCCTCATCGGCTGCCAACTGCTTGATAGTACGAAGCGCATGAAAAGGACTGGACTTAAGTCCAAAGACCACTCGATTAAATTCATAAACCTGTAAAGGTTGTTGCGGTGAAAAACGATATAAAATACGTTGGAAACGCCTGTCACATTCTCTTACTCCGATACTAAGAAACATTTGACGGATGTCAGCAGAAAGTGCGATCGAAAACAAACGAAAATTAACGATGATGTTAAACAAATTACCTTGAAGATTTTGACCGCTATACAAGAGATCATTAAGCGAAATACGAGAAGTAGTCTTGCAACTACCATCGAGCACAACACGCAGTTTGGTGGTGACTTTATCCTCGCGGATAACGCCGTGATGCGGTATAAAATACGACTGGGACTCTGAAATTTCATGTGCAGGTGAAATATAACCCTTATCTAAATATTCATTTATCACACTGTCATAGGCTACCTTTAGGTTCGGAGACGCTTGCATTTTTTTTTCTAAACAATAAAACCGGCGTTCACTTGCTTGTCGAGAATTACCAAGCGAGTCCACATTACCCTTAAAGGGCAGAGCTACGACGTAACGTCCATCAGTAGCGCGAGAGGTCGTACGAGTATAAAACTCTTCGCAAAGTTTGTCGTCTGGACTGAGTATAGGTGGGACATCCACCTCCTCTAGTTCCCAGAACTTTCTAATCGTGGAATCCAAAGGATCTCCAGTACAACAATATGATACGATATGGTTATTATCAACACGAACCGGAGCGTCACCAATTATGACGTAGCCAAGGACAGTTTCTAAAGCGAGCGGCGAAAGATGTGGGGGTTCATCTTGAACCTTATGCGATAAGAGAAGATGCGGGAAAATCGAGGCACCGATCAGTACTTGAATCGGAGCGGGCGAAAAATATGTGTCGTCAGCCAACTGTAAATTTTTAAAGTGCGATAGACGGGAAACATCGACTGTAGCCGTCGGTAAATGTTCGGTAATTTTATCTACGACCAACGACTCCATATCATAACTAACATTGCGATTAAAACGAGAAGAAAATATTAATTTTACGAAACCTAAAATAGATTTACTCGAACCTCCTATTCCCTTCACTACAGAACAAGCAGGTCTATTATTTATATTCAAACCTAAACGTTGACAACAATCGCGAGTGATAAAATTACTTTGAGAGGCGCTGTCTAACAAAGCGCGTACATAATGTTCTTTACCACGAGAATCTACGATAACAATACGCGCGGTCGCAATTAGAACGGTGGTAGGGCCGAGAGGCACTCGCGTATTAACATCTGATAACGCGGACATATGGCAAAGAGCGACGTCATCAGTGCGAGAAGAAGCGTTTGTTGTCTCGCTAGATCCCGCGGTAGGCGCGGGAGCGCGAGAGGGGGCAGCGCCACCGCCACATACGTTCGGTGTCGGCGCGCGTTGTGCATGCGAACTGTTAGAAGCGGGTTCATTTCCGAAACACAACAAAGTGTGGTGTTTGGAACCACATTTTTTACACAAAGAATTCGACCCACATGCGGAAACACGATGACCACCACTTAAACAATTAATGCATAAATTATTGGCTTTGACGAATTTAAATCGTTCGTTAGGTTTGTAATTATGAAAAACGGAACATTTGTAAATATAATCGTGTTGATTATTACACAGAGAACACGAAGATAACCCTGCACTAGATGCGGCATTAACGTAAGCATGAGTAGCTGTTGACTTTGGAAACTTTAAATCTATTTTACGATTATTATTTGGTTTCGTAACTTCATATTTTACAGAAGAAGTACGTTGTAATATTTTAATGTGTTCGCGCACAAACGAGACTAATTTTTCAAAGGAGGGAATTTCAGTATTACGATTATCTGATTCGAATGAATGAGCTGTATTTGAATCTAGCTTCTTGAGAGCGATATACAAGAAAATGAAGTCGGAAAGGTCATCGACCTTTAAATTTTTCAAAGCGGCGACCGATGATGCAAATTTATCTAGGAACGCTTCTAGATTATTTGGGGTAGCTGACGAAATAGATTTAAAATCAAATATTTGGTCTAAATAAGAAGTAGCCGAAAGCCGTTTATCTTCATATTTAGCTTTAATCAAGTTAAAAATTAAAGAGTAATTTTCTGCGCACGGTGTAATTCCGGCACATATGGAACGAGCCCTGCCAGTCAGTTTACCTATCAAGTAATATAACTTCTCCGAGTCAGTTAATGAAGCGTTATTGTGTACGGCATTTTGGAAGCTAGCGAAAAACAGCGCCCAATTTTTTATATCGCCGTTGAACTCGGGAATCTCCATTGGAGGTAGTCTAGGAGCTTTTTTATGCTGATTTGCTGGCTTGACGTCATCGCAAGAATGCGATTGCAGCTTCTTAGCGGCTCGTTTTACGCGACCCAATAAATCTTCGAATGACGAAAGCGACTGATAATTAACGACGTAATCGGGATCCGATTTTAGTTCAAGACTAGCTATTTTGTCTAGCACATTTTCAAAATCCTCACGCAATGAGTCTACAGTTTCACATTCACACATAAATGATTCTGTGTCGAATGTTTTTGTATCAAGATCCCTAATACGATCAGACATACTTTGCAGGCGGGAAAATATTCTATCTCTTTTAGCGTATAACAACTTCAAAGTTGCCTTCGTTTCTGCGGTAGGCGCCATTTTATTATCAAGACAATACGAGTAAGAATAATGTAGGTAATAAGCGGCGTAGAACAGAATATGTCCATAAACTAACTGATACGAAAGTTACAATTAATAATTATTGTGTTTATTATTAGTATTATCGCATTTGATAATACGGATGTGAGTATCTTTGTTACGAAACGGCTAAGAAACTAGAAGAATCTACCTATTTCTCGGAATCGCGGCACCTACCTACGATGCGCCCGGCCGGCACGTGGCGCGCACGGTGCACGTACGGCCCGCCCGGTATCTAATTGAAAGTATTGAAACAACTATAAGTACCTACGTACTTAATTACGAGTAATTAAGTAAGTACCTATGCAAGTAAGGTTATCGAAATAATACTTACTTACAATGTGATGAGCTACTACCTAAGTTATGTTAGTCTAATTTGAATTTACGAGTGCAAAATGGCAACGAAATGAATGTAGGTACCTAATACCTAACTTATTTACCTGATGCAGGTTTAACGATGCGAGATTAAGTAGATAAATAAGTATATAGATGCGGATTAAGCGAACGAAAACGACATTTGGCGAAATAACTACCTAATAAGCGGTTGAAACGAAAATACTTAGGTAGGTAGGTACCCAACCACGTGCCGACCGAATGCCGACGCGGTTAAGCTATCTACTATTATTTACCTATTAAGGTAACGATTGCGCTGATTGAATAATCTAAACAATCCAGCTCGAAGGACCATTAAATGTTTACGCGGAAAAGCAAACTTGAATGCGATTATCGAAATTTTGGTTGTTGCATGAGAAGGACGACGTAGAACTGCAAGGCGAAGAGGTGAAGATGCAGTTCTACAGTAAGGAAGGTTGCACAATACCTTATTTGATGTATCAGCGGCCTGGATCGACGATAGGAGCAATTTCACAACACTTGCACTAAAGTTTATCGGTTTGCGACGAAAAGAATGCGGAGCGAACGATTTACAAGCGCGGTATTTTCGCCATATTTTTTGCTAGAGAGTGTTGCGTTGAATGCGCGGGAGGGGGCGCCACTTATGCGCTGTCGCTCTCGCTCACACGCGTTCCTAGGTAATGTGCGGGACTAGGATGCGGATAGGAAATGCAACAACCAAATCAAAATACGTGAATGTTGCTATCAAAAAAAATATACTTTATTTTAACAGCGCAACCAAATATGTTAAATGATTTATTTTTCTTTATAGGCTGTTGAGCTGTCATTATATCTAGGTAACTATTAGAATTTAAATAATTAGTTAAATTAAGAAATAAAAAATTTTCTTTAGACTGTAACGCCTGTTGACAACATTTTTTTTTACGATGTTCGCAGCATAACTTCTCCTAATTTAGTTTATCGCGAAAGGTATGTGTAGACGCATATCAAGTTACCGTGAGAACCTAGTAACGAGTGAGTACTCGTGTCAAGATGATGTCATCTTTGTAATTTGATGTTGGGAAAAGAATCCAGGTGCAATATCTGACTCGATAACGAGGAAACTTGAGGAAGTTACAGTGATTAAAAGTGACGACTATTATTTTTTAGTGTTTTAATAATTAACGATTTGTTTGTAACTCAGTAATCAGTAATTATGTCAACAGTGAAATTCATTGATTTGTGCCAATTATATTGTCAACAGGGCGACTTAGTTTTAAATAAAGTAAAAAGCTGAAAAAAAAAAGTTATAATTAAAGGAAAAAATGTTAAAATGATAAATAGTAGTAGAAGTAGTACTAATATCGATGTAAAGAGGAGAATTAATCGGAGTTTACTACCCCTTGAAGGCCGTTTGCACACCATGTGTGCACGCCGGCGCGCGGGCGCGAAGCATCTCATGTGTGCAAGAAATGAATGGCTCCTATTGGCCACGGATTTATTACGTTCTTTTTTACTCTGAACATGAACCGAGTATACGATCGGTTACTTTAGTTCATAAGCATTCGATTTTGATAGATTTGATGGTTAGTTGGAACGAAACGTAAAATAAAAAAAATATAAAACGTCATCGTTCCCGGTCGCTCCTCGATATCCCGCCAAATTTACTTTTTGCAAATTTTTGTCGGGAGTGTGCGGTGCAGGAAAAATGTCTTCACGAAGGATGCAGTGAGTATTATTACAAGATTTTTACATAGAACTACTGAGGAATAACTAAAGAATGTATGTGTGATGATAGTTTTCGTGAATATTGCAAAAAATATTGAAAAAAGTTACGAACTTTTGTTATAGGTAGATGCAACACGACGTCGGCCGAAGGTCGGCCGTATTTCATTATAAAATATGCATGTATTTTGTTCGAAATGCATATTAGTAGCTAGATTATTTATTTACAATCATAATTCAGTAAATAGTTACTCATATTATTGCCAATATACATAGTAATCATGTTTCAAATAATAAAAATGCGAAGAAATACAAGAAATCGGCAGCGGCCCATACCGCGCAGCCGGCGCAGCGTACCGCGCAGGCGCGCATTCGCAAAGTACGGTTACCACACGACTCAATGAGTCGACTTATGTACCGATGCGGGTTTATTTGACGTCGACTGAATGAGTCGGGTTTTATAATTTTATTTTCAATTATAATACTAAACCTGTGCTTAGTGTTTGTGGAGATGTTATTTTTTTTGTTAAGTTCAGGGTTGTACGAAATATGATGAACAACTGTTGTTTATTAGAAATGCATAAAATTTTGGGTAGATCTTGAGAATTATAGTGTATATAGATATATATAGGTACATCTTTCTTTGCAGCGTAACCCCTTTTTAAACTAGTTTTTTTTAGTAGACAAAAGTTTACTATTTTAGTACTAAGAAAATTTATGTTTTGCATTTTTAGACTTTCCAGACTTAGGTCGACTAGCCGGGAGCTAGTTAGCCGGTCACGGTCAGTGACCCCGACCCCGACCCATGATCGCTCGAATGAAAGGCCCTCTGCGGCACGCCGAGCCCTGATGCTGGGCATTGTGGCAGGTCAAAAGGCCAGGGACCCGGAGGTGGATGATCACTTTTTGACTCCTCGCCGGTAAATATAACTTATTTTGAGAATAGAATATCCATTTACTACTAAAGTGATTATAATTATTTTTCCTTGTTTTATATTATATAGGCCCAAGGATCAAGCATTGGGGGTAAGATGCACACCAGGGGGTTCTTTGAAACTCACAGAGCAGCGAGTAGCTGTGGAAAGAACCCCTGGTGGCAAACTTCGAAGAGCAGTCGACGTGCCCTTATGGTACGAGAGTTTGTTTTTTGTGTTGTTCTCTGTATATTTCGCTACGTAACTGATATGATATATTTCTTTATTTTAATGTTTCTTTGCAGCTCGGATGTGTTGGAACGCGTGGAGGCCTTGGACGTGTCAGACGAGGAAGCGGAAGAACTCCTGCAGACGGCTCCTTGGCACGTCCAGTGCTGGGTCGAGGACTTGGGGTCAGAGGTTTCGGGGTGTTCTTCCCTAAAACCACTGACGCCTAGCGCTCCTGCAGTAGTAGACCTCGGTAGCGTTTGCGTGGAGGACAACACGGAGCAACGCGAAACCGAGACTACTTCTGTAGGTGCTGATGTTACCTATATTCCCGAAGTTGACGTTCAACCTTCAACTTCGGGGGTGAAGGCAACGTCAAAGCTAGTGCGTCGGTTGCAAGATGGCAGTGAGTTCGACAGCGATTTTGACGACGAGTTCGACATATCTCCTGTCGAAACCACTGTCATCACTGGTCTTAGGAAAGACATTCCTGATGATGAGGAGTTAGAGGAACCCATTAGAGATGTAATATGCCATATTGAGAGGGGGATGGATGACGAAGCTGATCGCCTGCTTGGTATATCGGCAAATTTCAAATGGGTTGAAAGTTTCGAGTCGTTCAGGGGAGTTCCTGAACTATTTTCAGGCCCTACCCTGGACCGTTTAGAGACTACGATTCGACGTATGATGCCTTTATCGATATTTGGGATAAGGACATCATAGATCGAATCGTCCTTGAAACAAACCGCTATGCCAAGCAGACGCTCGACGTTCTAAAAGATAAAGGTCAGTTGAAACGCTCGTCTCGTCTACATTCCTGGACTGACACGAATGCAGACGAGATTATGCTTCTTTTCGGGGTGATCATGTATATGGCCATCGATCCGCGGACATCAGTGCACGAGTACTGGAAACCAGGCGTTCTGGGTATGGTAGTATTCAGGCGTCTGATGACCTATAATCGTTACATACTGCTGAATAAGTTCTTGCATTTTGTTGACAATTCTGATCAAGGTCAGAATTTGCTTCAAACTGAAGGATCTTCTTCAGCAGTTTTGTCCCGGAAACTTTACAAGTTGGGCCCTATAATTGATCATCTCGGGAAGAAATTCGATGGTCTTTATAATTTGGAACGTAATATATCCATCGACGAGTCTTTGACTTTATTCAAGGGCCGCTTGTCCTGGGTCCAAACAATAAGGTCAAAGGCTGCCAGATTTGGAATCAAGTCATACGAGCTTTGCGAGTCGCGCACGGGCTATATGGCGAGATTCCAAATCTACACTGGCAAGTCGGATAGATATACTTCTGATCCGTCTCTTGGTGTCGATCTAGGAGGTAAAAGTACCAAAGTAGTCCTTGAACTTTTGGAAGGCCTTGAACGTCGGGGTCATTGTGTAACTATGGATAATTTTTACAATTGTCCATTGTTAGCACGGTACCTAAAGAGTTTAAGTTTCGATTGTTTGGGGACTCTGCGGACTAACCGTCGTAATGTGCCTAATGACATCTCGAAAGTGCCGAAAAACGTGCCAAAGGGGACTGTAATCGCTCGCCATTGCGGAGATGTTTCCATTTTGACGTGGAAAGACTCCAAATTGGTGAGTATTATATCCACCTATCACGATGACAGCACTTTCGAGGGATCGAAGGCTGGTAAGCGTCTCGTGAAACCTGTGTCTGTAAGGGATTACAACAGTACTATGGGCGGCGTTGATCTCAAAGATCAAAAGCTGTCCATGTATTTGTTAGAGAGAAAGAGAGGACTGAAATGGTATGTAAAGATGTTTAAAAGGTTGATGAATGTAAGTGTTCATAATGCTTTTATAATGTATGTGAGTTCTTTGAAACGGCGTAATATGCCGCTGGTGACGCATCGTGAGTTTCGATACGAACTTGCTGGATCTCTAGTTGCCAAGCATCGCCCCTGTCGACTAGATATGAGTGAGCCTGCACCTGAACTCATGAGGCTGAGACGGGATGTTATGCACGTGCCAAAGTACTGTACTGGGAGAAATAGTAGAAAGAGATGTGTGGTTTGCTATCGAATGAAGATCAATAAGATGGTTCACTTGCAATGCATCCAATGTGACGTTTTCTTGTGTTTTGAGGATTGTTGGAAGGAATGGCATTATTCCGAAAACCTCAGAACAGAAGAACGTGGGCGAAAAAGGAAGCGTAGCGAGTAAACCATTTTATTGCCGTGGATGATGAAGAATGAATGTGATAACATTACGACGGTACTTCCCAGATAGATACTGCTAGGGGCGGGTTGTTTCAAACTTTGTAAATATGACAAGTTCGTTATTTGTCAAAATGTTTGTCAAAAACGAACTGAATAAAATACACTTTGTGTGTCAGCAGTTTAGAGCACGATTTTTACAGAAATAAAACATTATATTCTACAAAACTATTTATAAAAGTCAGTTCAAGAAGGCTTTAGATTCTTTCCTCTGTTTGGGTTTGCTACTTCCATCAACCACGTCTTCAAAGAGTAAGGAATGTATGGTAATGGGAACAACACAAAAGATCCCACTGGGTCTAAGTGTTGCTGGCTGTGCCAAACTATAGTAAGAATAAGATAAGTTCAAGAAAAGACATTTGGGCCGATCCATATGAATTGACATCAGTTCTAATTACAAATTGAAACAACTCGTCCTCAGTCAATCAGTATTGTTTATTATACATCTAAATGATTTAATCTAGCTCCTCTCCTCAATAACACAAACAGACGGACCGACACAAATTTCAACGCATTATTCGTACTATAACAATCTAAAGGTGTAACGTATATTTGCTTTCCTGGTGGCAAACTAGCCTGTTATTCCTACTGTAATAATCTAAACGTGTAATTGTGAGTTATGTTTTCAAAAATTAACTGTAGCCCAAGTTAGCTGCTGTAACAATCTAAACTTGTAATTGTAAGATATCTGATTTCCCGGTGCCATAATGCTGCCTCTTATTCGTACTGTAACAATCTAAACCTGTAACTAAGATAATTTGTTTCTCGGTGACACACTGTAGCCCTATATATAAATCCCGATATTGTAAAAAATTATACTTCTAACTATAGTCGGCGCGTTATGAACTGAATCGTGAGACCATAAATGTCAACAGAGATTTGTTTTATCGATAACCATCCCGGCGCGTTGCAGGGACGTGCAACGCGCCGGGATGGTTATCGACAAACGCCTCCCTGCCCACATGGTGGTTTTAAAATTATATTATTCACTATAATTATTATATTCACGGTTTGTACTGGTACTTAATTTAGTATCTTACAGTCACTAACTTCATGCTAAATGAAACGCACATGAAACACGTAAATATGGTTTTATTTGTTAACTCAAAGTTTATAAATAAGATACTTACTTCACTCATCGATATTTTTCTTTTATTTTTACGCCCTACTAGGCGGCTCCATAAGGCCCGAAGTGCAAGCGAGATAGACACAGGGAAATGATTTATGGCCCGACGACTCGGTTGATAACGCGCTTACTAAACTGTTTCCAGCAGTATTACCTGCGTTGATCCGTTGTTTTATATATTTGATAGATAAATGTGTTTTGTTCCGTATTACATTTATAATTTTGCTATAAAGTAAAAAATAAACGAATTGAAAATTGACAGCCGTATTCATTATTGTTTTCCACTTTACTATTGTGTTCCATTTTCAGGCAAAAACTACATACCTTGAAAGTAGCTTCTATTTACGTAAGTAGAAACTAGATGGTAGACATCCGAATGTCTCGAGCGAGAGGCCCGAGTGCGAGGTTGACCATGTACACTCTCGCATAGGCGTAGTTGTAAATTCCGAGAAGATGGACGTCTATTCTGAACGACGACATGATCTCGTAACTAAATACGCGGGAGTGTATGGGGGTGCACTCGTAAAGCCTCGCGCGGCAGAGCGAGACCCTTTGACTCGTGCACAAAAAAAGGCCAGCTCCGAGTGGCCCGCATTAGGCTTGCGTGGTAGACTATAATAGCCTAATCCCTCTCATACTGAGAGGGGACAGTAGGTATATGGGTTGATTATTATGTATCATTATGCACAAGAAAGAAAAAAGAATTCCACAACATAGACGTACAACCATACAATAATAGGCATAAACAGAAACATAACCAGCTAACGTCATGTAATTGGAACACAGCGCTGGTTTCAGTGAGAACCTTTAGTCACGTAAGACGTGGTACTAGAAAAAATAATAATTGAAATATATATGACGGCGTCAGGGATGGCTGAGCGATAACATCGTCATCATCTTGACTTAGCTAAACGCTATATAACACACGTCTCTAACACGGTCTTACAATAAATACACACTATACACAGCCCCCATACACCTCTATACACTATATCCCGGCACGGAGTGTTTCACAACGATTAGGATAGTAATTAGTCCGGTACTTATGTTCTAGACCCAGGCAAACCGACAGTTTCGTGTCAAGGGAGCGTATCGGTTCCTTGCTCGCGCAAGACAGACTTCATCTCGTCACTTCCCTTCACACAACTCTGCCCACGTGCCGTCATAAACAATGACGTCACGGTGTTTACCTTTATTTCATTACTACAGTACTCCTTTGAAAGTGCTTAGCTTTCATTCGTATCGTAATCCACGACATATATATATGTATATATAAACAAATCAGTAAGAAATGCAGTGAATAAAATATGATTATGATTTATCTCGGTCACATACACCGCCGCTCAAATCCTAGCAGCGGGTAGGTATAGCAACAAAAACAAACTGGCTATAGCTATAGTCTTACAGCTATAGCCCGCGCACCGGAAGCCGCCGACCGAGGACAGATGCTACTTTGTCGGCGCACGAGCCGTGAGCAGACGTAACATAGTGTATGTTATGACATAACATTGAGACATTGGAAGTATAATTACGTAAAATAAATGGAAGTGGGAACAGTAGACTTGTACAATGGTCGTACCTACATAAAAATTATGATAATTCTAATTTTTATCAATCAAACAATAGAAATCAACGAAATGCTAATTCTGTTTTCAATGTTTCATTTTATTTTATAAGATCGAAATAACATTGCACAATTTGATATAGAATTAAAAATAATAATTTTATAATTCCATAACTTACTAGCAAAATATTTCAATATTATGTTTCTAACAAGAAATATTCTATCAAAATATTGTAATATTATGTTTTAAAAAAGAAAATATTCTAATAACAAATATGTTGTTATAGTGACTTTTTGGCAACGGTACTCTGAGTACTCTGACCCCAGTGACGTCACGCGGGCCGGCCGGCAAGTCGGCCATATCGCGCGTCAGATTTCATAACAAATGAATAATTGTTTTGTGGTGTCATTATTGTGTGTTACGAGTGAATGATGTATGCAGTGAATACATAAATATGTATGTGATAGTTTTAAAGGGTATGTGTAAGTGAATGTGCAAGAAGATTTTGGATATGCTAAAAAATGTCGGCGTCACAGGGTAAGAAAGGCGAAAGGCAGACGTCGTACCGCATACTTTTGTTGTTGTTTTGTTATAAGATTTGTATCACTTATGCAAGCAACTAAGTCATTTGTTTTCACGTATTTGTATTATTTTTGTAAGTCCGTCTTTATTAATAATATCAATAAAAATATTTTTATATAAAAACGTAGTAAAAGCGTAAACGAAACGCAGTTATGTTTTTGGAAGTTGCCATACGTAAAATAACACAAATATCGAAATGATAAATAATTATTTAGAAATAGAATTAACATTAAATATAAAAGCTATTTATCGCCGGGTACTGTACTAAACCTAAGAATGCATAATTTTTGCATAAAATCAAATAGTTAACGATTTATTGACAGGAATGATTTTTATCAATATATTTTTTTTGTTCATGTGGCAATTATTTATTGACACTATTGACAGATCAAGTCATTCAATAATCAGTTCAGTTGACAGTTCTTCTGTTCTGTATTTGTTTGCTGTTTTGGATTGTGGTTTGTTTTATAAGTGACTCCATCAATAAGTAAATAAGCGAATTATCTGGCGATCTGGCCGTATATACGTTGAGTTGAGCATTGCTAGTAGATAGTAGTTTCGCGAAAGAACGCTTTAAAACTGTGCTGTGTGTTTATACGAGCTCCAGTTTACAATGACGAGTTTGCAAGTCAATTGTAACGTGCGCTTGTCCCGAATAAGAAGGCACGCTTTATCTGATGAGAGTGAAGCTCTTGTCAATACTATTGGATTGTGGACATATCCTAGAGATGTAAGTACCACTACCTACTTAGTTTACCTAGTTTAAGAATAATATTCTGCATATGAGTGGGCCAGTGACGAACTCTGCAATAAGTTTTACGTACCTATTGAAAAGTAACCATTTAAACCACACCATACTAACTTAAAATATGTTTGTCTGCTAAAACTCTTCACAGGTACTATATAGAGTAGCTACTGCAACAGGGTTGCTAATAACATATAAATTGTTATATACATGGATCTTACTTGGTTTGTCTAAGAGTGATAGAATAGGTTTTACTCCGATAGTGTGACTGCTAAAAAGGAGAGTAAAGTATTTATAAAATAATGTTGAAAAGTTCTTCAGATCACTTCATTGTTTCCAGATAACACCTGCTGACCATGTTTGCCATGCATGCTGGCAGCTAGTTACACACTCACATTCATCTGATAATATGCAGAGAAGACGAGTTGGCCATCACAGTGTTTGTGTTGTATGCGGACGATCAATATTAAGAATTAGTCGGCGCAGGATTTTGACTGAAGGGGCAAATCCAGAAACACAACGAGTGGCCATTACAATTTCTACATGGATCCAACCACGTTAGGTATAATAAACATTACATTCTTCTACTATTATTACCTAATTCTTATTATTTAATTTAAATAATGAAATAAAATGAGTACCTATACATTACTAAATTGATATAAGTAACTACATTACTTCTTTGCCATTCTTCCTCTAAACATATTTTGTATTTATTGTGGCAGAAATAAATATGAATGGTCGGGACGCAATCAGAAGTTATTGCTGTAACTGTATTGCAGGTTTAAGAACAGTGGGATGCTGCTCACTTGTAATGAGCATTATTTGGTACCTAAGCTATGCTCGCCATGAGGGTATTACCCGACCTGCCCCGTTTTTAGATGAAGTAATATTAAGAATTGAATAGATAAAATAAATGTACTTAAAAAACAAAGTATTGTTTTATTTACCTACACTTAAAACCCCATCACTGCTGGACAAAGGTATCTCCTAACGAACCCCATTGAATAGGTTTGATCCTCTTTTCAATCTACCTACTTAATGGTAACTACAATGATAGCAAAAAACAATCTAGGACATTTAGTTTATAACCAATACAATGTTTATGTAACAATCTACATTGGTACATTAGTACATAACCTTAAAAAATAAAACTGGTTATAACTTTTTCGTCCCAACTTCTAAAAATCTAAGAATTTAAAAAGGAGTTCTCTATCATATTACCTACCGACTAAAACAATAAATAACCCAAGACACGAATTTTATTGCCTGTACGAAATTCCCATACACGCCTGCCGTTCGCCTTTATAACCTCAAAATATATTTCGTGATTTATCGGAAACTTGAGTGTTTTGTGGTCAATTAGTATTATAATGTGTTGGGCAATTTCATAACCAAGAGATTGGTGTATAATTTATATGGTATTAATTATATTTTACCCACGTAATATCGATTTCCGATAACCCCTTCGAAAAAAAGTTTTTTTTTGCGATTCCCGGAAACAGTCACGCCTCTTTTTGCAAAATTGGTGTTTTGCCTTCCACGGGTTAAAATAGAGATGATTTGTGTAATTTAAAGCATCTATTATAATATACATACAAGTTCTAATCAGAAATAACATTGTCAACATTGCATTTATAAATTTATGATGTATTTTACTATTAAGAATTTTTAAGATAAGATTAAGAAGAATATGTAATGTTTGGATTTAAAATGTAACCTTAAAACATATGATTTGTACTTTAAACTTTTTTTTTCATAAATACGTGTGTGTGTTTGTATAACTTACATTTTATACTTAGAACCCTTTTGTGCACGACAACAAAGACAGTCCCGCGAATGCGTATACAATCACGGCCGTAGTGAGATAAGTTTAGTATATGTGTGTACTATACGTGTAGTAATAAGCTTGTATATAGTGCGTAGGCAATAAAGGTTCTACCCATTAGCTATGCCAGCCCCGCCCCATTGTTGTCTGTGTTTGTTTTGGCGGCGCTGGCTAGCTCTCATAGAAGAAGGAGGGGACGTGCGAGAAAGAGAATACCACGCGTAGCAACGCAACCTCGCACGTCCCTTACCCCGCGCAACACCGCTAGCGCTTGTAGTGCCCTAAGTATTACCTTATAAGGGCACGAAATTGTACGGGACGAGGTATGTTGTGTATAAATAGGGCCCCCCGAAGTATCAGGCTTCACTTGTTACGCGCTCCTGGCCCTAATAGGTACCTAAAACCTACCGCGATATTGTGTTACCGTAGTTAGTCAGTCTTAGTCAGTATATACCTCGTCACCACCCGCCCATCCACCCTGGGTGTGCAGAACTGCCTAGTTTATAGTCTCAAGTTGTTTCTCTTTCCCCGACCCCCAGGCCCTTTTTTTTTTGCGTCTGAAAATGCTTTATGCACCGTCACGCCGCCCCGGGGAGGACGGCGCGGTGTGTGGGACTCCGCCCTGAAAAGGACGTCTACCCACTAAAAACAGACGGGTGTTCGCCTCATCACATATTGCCGGGGTCACGGGTACGTGTAGACATTCTTCCGCGACCCCGGCGGTGACTGGGCCGCTCACGCGGCCCCCGCTCTGTTGGGAGGGTGTGTGTTGTGTACACCGTCCTCTCCTCCACTGAGTGGGACGCGGCACACTCCGACCGCATCACCTACTCGGGCCTAGTGCTGGGCGACAGACTTCCCCAAGCCTGCCGCCCGTGGCCAATGTGTGGTGTTTGTGCGCCCAGTGCCTCATTGCTGTGATGGCTGGGCTCCGCGACGTCCATGGCAACGACGGCCGTTGGCTGGATTCGCGTCGGAGGGGTCTGGTGTTCGACCCCACCGCGCTTTCCCTTCTTTTGGCGGGACACGCAGGCCTTAGCGCCAATGCGGTGTCCCGCGGGTTTCCCTTCAGCTGCGCATACGCTGCAATGTGGGTCGGCAGTACACTGCCCGGCCTTGTGGCCCCTCTGACTGCAGCGGTAACATTGGTCGCTGCGGTCCACCTCCGACGAACATGTGTGTTGGACATGTCCGCCATAAAGACATCGGTAACACTGCAGGGGCCTTGGCTCCAACAGTGTCACCTTTGCCGAAACCCATCCGACGAGCAAGTGACCAGCGGCCGATATGGTTTTGGCCGCAGGCACAGGGCATCGCATCCAGCATGTGCCCAGGCCAGAGGGGCAGATCCTTATTTCGCCGACCTTTGTGTCTTCGACGGCGCAACCACCAACTCGTGCGGCTACGTGACTCACCTCCTGAGTGGTGACCGAGTCGTCCAGACCCGACAGGCGCAGCTCTGCGGTCTTGGTGGGTCTGGAGATCTTAACATCTTCATTTTTGAGGCACTCCCGCAGTTTCTCCGCTAGGGAGTTTGCCTTGTCAGCCGTGTCCGCTCCGGGTATTTCAAGGATGCGGGCCCCATTAATGGCCCGCTTGAGACGGAGCGAGGGGATTCCGAGGCCAGCTAGGTTGATCTTCTGCTTGGCCTCGGTCAGGACAGATGCGTATGTAATCCCCTTTTCCTCTGCGCTTGGCTGAAGGGAAATCACCACCGAAGTCGAGCGGGGTGCCCGCAGTTTCGGCGCTTTCTTTTTCTTCTTCCTCTCTTTCTGGGCAGCTTTTTTCTTCCCTTTCTTGCGAGTAGCTGTTTGCCACTCCCCCTCTTGGGGAGCAGCAGCTGCCTGGAGACCCCCAGGGCCTCACCCTAGTAGCCGCCCCGATCGCCATCCCCCTAGGTAGCCCGCTGCTGGATGTGGGTCCATCCCCCACATCTTTTATTTTATTGTAATACCACATTTTTTTTAATATGTTTTATATTTAATATGGCTCTTGTTTTTAGATGTTTAATGTTTATAATTCCATTCTGAACAAAAAAAACAACGATTATTTTTTCTTTTGTAAAACGGGGGAGGTGTGGTGTGTGACGTCATGCCTCTGCCCTATATATAAACACTTAGTTCGTAAGTTGAGACAATATATTACAATCATTGAACCTGACTAGTCGTGTCATTCCAACAACCGAAGTCCCCACATTGCAACCTAATCAATAAGACACTATAATGTTAAAAATATTTTTAAAGTTAATTTAATGGCTCACACGATTCTGTAAATCATATTGTTCCCATATTGCCAGGATAAACGGGCAATATGGAAACAATATTGGAACGCAAAATTTCAAACAAGACGTGGAAATTAAACATGTTCGTCCAATTCTCTGAAATAAAAAGGCGAAAAGTTAACACCACTAATCCTAGTCATTCCAAAAATGAAACACGGCATTACTATCTGCCAGGAAAAGACAAGGATTTAATTCCCGTCTGCAAACGCTTTTTTCTGGATACACTTGGCCTGAGAACTGACGGAGTAATAACAGAATTATCAAAAGCTGTAAGGAAAGGGTAGTTATTTGCTTCTATGACAGGTGAAAATAGAGGTGGCAAAAGCAAAGAAATCAACAGAAATTTGATCCAGAAACATATACTCGGTTATAATTCTGCTGTTAGTCATTACCGTAGACGTAATTCACCGTTTACGAGATACCTGCCAAGCGAATTGACAGTACGCCAAATGCACCTCGATTCTAAAATGAAGCACACACAAGAACAATATTCAGATGAAACATACAGGAAAACGATAAAAAAATGAAAATTTCTTTTAACATGCCCAGAGGAGATACGTGCGACGAATGTTATTTATATACGGAAAAAAAGAAAATATACAGCGATGAATCTTAAATACCAGATGATATAAAGCAAAAATATGCAGTACATAAAGCTAAGTCTGATCAAACTCTCGAAAACTACAAAAATGATGCCACAGAGCAAAAAATTTAACCATGTAAAATATTTCTCAATGGATCTGCAAAAGGTGATTTTCTTGCCTATAATGCCCCAAATAAAACAAGATGTCTTTATTAGTAGACTAATTACATTTAACCTAACTTTTGCTCCAATTAACAAACAATCTCCTGATCCAGCTACTTGTATAATTTGGCACGGCATAAACGTTATAAGAAAACATGTCCCGTACCTTATTTGTATCCTTTAGTAGGAACTATGGCTGTCCATCAAATTGTAACCACCGATGAGCCTGGAATAATAAAACATCGACATGTGAGCTGTTTTTGTGACGATGATAGAGGTACTTAACTGTTTTTGTTTTGACGTTAAAATGCATAATCTGTTTAAAAAAGCTCAAAAAAATACCGAGACTCTTGCTAATGTTGAAGGATAAAAAGTAATGCAACGCCAAAGATTTGTAATAGGAAGAAAGAAGATAACGAAAGAAAAAAAAAGTGTTAAAATACAAGAAAAGAAATCGGACAATGTTCAGAAAATAATTCTGCCGTGGTATAACTAAAATGCCGTTATCCAACATCTGGTCGATTTTCAACTTTTGATGCTATATTAATGAGAAAAAAAAGATCTATCGGTCTGTGTTTGCGAATTTTCCATATCTTGAATAATTTTGGAAATAATAATTTTAAAATATCGTTAAGTACATATTTCTAACATGTGAAATAAGCATAAATAACATTAAGTAACTTTGTGAGTCTATAAAGCCGCTAAGGTTCATTAACTCATATTTTTATCACAAAAAATCCATATGGTTACTTGTCTAGATTGCCGTTAGCAGTCTTTTCTACACTACAAAACGGTTAAGTTACTTTAACTGTTTTTAGGTTTTCTTTTTTTTAATAAAGGAGTTTTTAACTATTTCGTTGTTAATTGAAAATGTTAAACTTGACTAACGATGTTTAACGTTATTATTGCGTCATATTTGACATACTTATATTTTGACTTAATGTATGTTACAAGCCCGTAGCGACATTTTCAAAACTAAACAAAAATGTGTTGTCCGTCATTATTAGACTAAAACGACGTTATCTCACACTAATACACAACAAAGCCGTTAACTGATCTCGCGCGGGGCGGAGTGACACCGGCTACGTAACGATCCTGTACCGAAATCAGAGGGGTCGGGGGTGAAACTAGTGCCTATCCCCAGGAGCTTGTGGAAGAGGACGTGTGTCGCTCCGGGTTTGTTCCCGCCAATTTCGCAACGATCGCGATATGGCGAGCCATCAATTAAGGTAAGTTAGTTTTTATTCACTCAAGGATATTTGAAAAATAATGACAGGACATACAACTTTTACTGATTCTTCAATAGATAAACGTGGTAAACACCAGAAAACACCAGCTTTTGATCGCGATTTACTGAATCAACACGTTGAATCGTTTAAGCCATTAGCATCACACTATAGGCGTGAACATGCACCTCTGCGAAGATACCTACCAAGTGACATAAATATAACTCAAATGCACACACATTCATACCCGATAGACAAGTTTCGTACAACTTATACAGGTCACATTTAAAAAACATGAACATATCCTTTACCGCCCTCGGTCGAGGAGTATGAATTGTGCGAGGCTTATAATTTCCACGAAAAGGAAACATCACATGACGCCACAGTCCAGATACTTGAAGAGTGTACAGTTTGCGTAGATTGGAGTTATCATCATCAACGATACACAAAGGCGCGAGAATCTGTACACAACACATAAGAAGGAAAAACAAAATAATTTACAAATATTCTATAGCTCTGATCTAGAGAAAGTAATTATGTTACCTAGATTGGAGATGTTTAAAGCCGCAATTTTCTGTCTGCGGCTTTCAGCCTACAATCAAACCTTTGCACCACTTGGTAAGATTACCGCAGAATTCAAACCCCTGACAGTTATCTGGCATGATGGACATTGCAGGGAGAAGGCAAGAAGATATTTTATAATGTCAGCATTTTATAATTTTCTATTGCGTAACAGTTGAAAAAGGACACATCTGGCTCGATAATTGCAGCTCAAAGAATAAAAATTGGTTGTTGTATGCCATGCTCACTCATATGATTAATAGTGAAGATATTGCCACACAAAGAATAACTCTATATTACTTTGAACCCGGCCACACCTTTAATAGCTGCGATCAAGTGCATCACCAGGCAGAGTTGGCTATGAAGAAAAAAGGAAAGCTTTACAGATTTTGAAGAGTGTGTATCTTCCATAAAGAAATCAAAAGTCATCGTTCAGTCTATGTTGCCAGAAAACTTTTTAAATATACCCAACTACGTGTCCCAAAGAAGGATTCAAACATCCAATCCAAGAGCTTATTTAAAAAATATAGTTGAAGGTATGTTTCGTACGTAAAAGTTATGAAATGAAATGATGAAATGATATTTATTTCTGTAAGTAGATCCTTTAAAGACACTTTTACAAGTCATTTTTTTTTAATGCTGGATGTCGCCGGCATTTCCTAACTGACGACCTCTGAGAAGAAACGCCGAAACAAACTCAGAGAATCATGGTCTCTTTTAAAGTCCAGACAAACGTAGTAAATATCGGATATGCGAGTTAAACAATGTAGGACAAAATCTGAAACAGTTTGACCGAGTTGACCAGTTCTAACTGACGGCACGCATGCAACAGTCATCGTGTAGCTCAACCATTATTAGGGAGCTCAACGACCCGTCGCACGACGATACCAGATCAGCAAGACATTGGCGTAGGTCATATGAAATACCCAAAACAGACAGAATTCGTTGAAATAAGATTATGATCTTTATATAAAAATAATTTCGATGATGCATCATATACAACTCTTCGTTTCATGAATGATAGATATTTAAAAAACCCACGTACAATAGTATTTGAATTTAGAACTGAACCAAAAGGTATCGAACCTAAGAGAAAAGCAGATATCGCTCATTTGCGACGATAGTGTGATATTTCCAAAAATTATATATTTTTTTTAATGTAAATTCAAAATCGCGAAGTTGCGAACTTTTATCTGCAAAAACGTGGGAATTTTACTCTAAAAATGACAGAGAAATAAAGGAAAGAAACAAAACTATCACAGTGTAGCATTGTCTCACTCGGACATCTAGTTGACGTCGACAAAGTTACAAATCAGTTGTGCCCTGTGCTTGCTAGAGTGAAGTGCTGTCGTGTTTCTCGAACAACGTGCTAATACGAATATATTACGTTTTTGAAAAAGTAAGTATAATTTATACTAATCTTTTCTTTCAACATATCTTATCTTATTTTATCACGGTGTTCTTGCATAACTAAGTAACAACTAATGTAGTATATATATACTACATTAGTTGTTACTTAGTTATATATACTTAACACATTATTCTTGTAAACACTATAAATTTCACTGTAATAATTTGACTTGTAACGTTGAAGATGATAAAGTTTATGCTTTCTAGTGACATGTAATTTGGTTTGTTAGTTGATGTATTGTTATTCCAGAAAACATCATATTATGTTATGAAAATATCTCTCGATGTAACTCTGTATGTGCTAAACATTAAAATTTTATTCTTGTTATATTTGCAGATGGGATCATGATCTAAATTATTGTTAGAGTTAGTACTAAAAGAAAATGAAGACCGTTTGGCTAATTCTGACTATAATGCTTCCCAAGAAAACATTGATACGACTTTATTTGCTAAAACAAGTAGTAATGAAATAAAATTTAAGTTTAAAAAACTACAACCCGCCGACTATGGAAGAAATCAACTGAAAATCATGTAACAAGAACATAATTCCTATGTCACCTTCCTGATAAACAATTTACTATTACTATTACACAGTACATTATTTTCACTTATGTACAACCGTTTTGGCAGCGTACGCAAAGAATGCTGTTCTAAACAGCATATTATTCCAACTAGCTAGAAATAGATCGTGATAGCTCGGCTTAAAAATACGATAGGTATATAATTTATAGCTTATAGTACTCGGGGATAATGTAGCTATCTTTTAATGCAATTATTTTCAGAATCTCATCATTAATTTCGAAGATTACCCCCTATATATCCACTCAAAACCTCGAAAAATTACAAACTAACAAACTGACAAATTTTAACATTTTACTATCATTTTTTTTTCCTCAGATTTTTTTCCTCTTTCGTTTGACATACCACTCGATAGGATAGCAAAAAAAATTAAAAAAAATCGCTCTTTTTTTGCATATAACATTCGGCGTATTGATTTTGTTTATGTAATATGTAGCCATTGCTACCGGGACCATAATAACGAATCGATTGATACCTCATTTATCAAAATCAGATGAGTACTTTAGGCGCTGTAGTGGAACATACGTAAATAGGAAGATACATAGACTCCTTAATATAAAACCCTTCCTTCGGCTTTTTGCCGTGTCGTCGGGTAATAAATGGTAAGTGATTGTAATTTTTATCTGTTATTTTAATAATGTAGGTTTATATTATATTCTTACTAATTTTTACCTATTTTCAGAACAACAAGAGACAGCTCAAGCTCATCGACACCGTAGTGAATCTACAAGTTCAATATCAAGTAGCTCATCTAGCAGTTCTTCTGGTAGTTCTTCGACGGCAACGTATTATGAAGGTAGGTTGATGCTAAAATATTTCTATCTATTTATCTGTATTTCCTTAATATGACACAAATTACCATAATAAACAATTTTGTTGTAATCATTTGCAGACAGCGATGACTCTGCGAAAGACCCGGATTATCAAGATATACATAAAAAACCAAAGAGGAGATTTAGTCTACGCGAACTGAACGATATTACAACGACTGAACAACTTGAAGATTCACCAACAGAAGAAAATTTGTTTTCAACCACCCAAAGTGAACAAAGATCAACCACTGACTCAACTGCAAAGCATTTCAACGAAACTACACTCCTGCAAAATGCAGCGAACGATTCACATTATGCACCTGCAGATAGTGAGAATTCCAACGATAATACAGGCCACGTACCAATTCCGTCTGAAGAACTAAACGTCATTGAAACAGCTGAAGCTCTAACACCTGCCTTTTTTAAGGGTTATGGCTCCATCGACGAACATTCGATGATTTTGCCAATAAATAATATTTATTGTGATAATTTGTAGTTCCTTTAGAATATTTAGGTATTCATTATGTTTTTTGTCTAAGCTAAGCTTAAATGTTAATTTTGTAAGGTTAAAAGTTAGTTTTGTAAGGATTATAAATAAGAGAAGTCATAATAATATTATGTGATTATTCTAAGCGTATAATAATTGTAGTCAAACTTAAGGTAAATTGTTGATCTCATTGCAAAGAAAGTAAAACTTGTTACTGGATGCTACTATTTTTATTATTAATTTTGATTTTTAATAAACAAATATTTTCGACAGCAAAGTTATATTTAGATGTAATACAGCACCCGAGAAATAATTTCATCATCTACAACGTGATATTTGATAATAGCACACTAAAAATGTTGCATATTTCAGTAAAGGGGCGTCTAAACGGGCCATATTTTACGACAATTTGTGGCTGCAATACTGTGGCCGGCAACATTGCTAGCAATACCAGCCAAACTATGCAATATTTTAAGGATGGCCCGGCATTATAGCCACATATTTTTTGGTATGTCAAAATGTTTTTATGTGTTGCCGGCGTGTGGCCGAACGATCGCCTCGCAATCGAAAATACTGCAATATATCTGGGCCATCTATATTGTTGTTCTGTTTTACTGTATATGCGCGTCCCTTTCTCCCTGCGACGTGAAGTACTTTGCGTTTCACAAGTGTGCTGCGAGTGCTGCGACGTCCATCAATACAGCTGTCATTCTTGTCAAAGATAATGTAAATGATTCTTGTCATCTTGTGTTGTTTTGTAAATAAATTAAAATGACTTGGTCTAATGAGAAGACTCTTGACTTTATTTATCCTGAAATATGGAATGTGGAAATAGGAATGTATAAAGACAGAAATGCAAAAAAAGATGCATGGTCTATTGTTGCTACTAAGTTTGATATATCAAGTGATGACGCTTACAAGAAATTCCGAAGCCTGCGAACTTATGTGAAGAATGAGGAAAGAAAAAAGAATAAAAGTGGTAGTGCTGGCGGCAAACAAACAAAATGGTTTGCTTACGATGCGATGTCGTTTATTCTTAGTCAAGATACTCCAAATACAGGACTGGATAGTATTTTCACTATGCAACAGAAAATGTATTTACCTATATTTATTAATAGATTATGGATTTCCTAAATATTTGTCCTGCCATGCCACTCGTCCCCTCTCTGATGCGGACGGGTTAAATAAACTCAAGTAGCCACAATATAATTTTAGTTTATTTAGAATACACGCACGAATATACGCACAGAAACATAGTTAAGTAATTATACACAGTACACAATAATCAGTGATTACTATTTTACCTAAGTTGTACAGATGAGAAATTATAACAGACTGTTTTTTTGTTCATTTTAAATTGTTTATTCAGGTAAAGGAAATAATTTATATTATAATTTAGTTTAACAATTCCGACAAGGCTGTTTGGGTATAGTTCTTTTGCCTTATTACCTCTCCACTGATAGATAAGATGCGAAACAAACAGTTTTTGGCGCCAAAACAAAACTATTAGCGTGTTGTTGACAACGATAAGTACCTGTAAATATTAGAAGAAATTACTGTACCTATTAACAGAGAAAAAAGGTGCTATAAAATAATTAAGTTAAAACATACAATATTGTCTTGTTCACACTTCAGAACAGGTACGTATCATTTTCGTCAGATATAAAACTTATAATGTGTCAATTCGTCGGTTGATTTCCACAGTTTAAAAAGTAGTAATAGTAAGATAGTAATAAGATACATACTTAATTGGTTTTCGCTTTTGTAGCTCAAGCACGAGGTACTATAGTAATAGAATAGAGTAGTTAACTTAAAATCTTACTATTCGTTAACAATAGCCAGCCTTCAAGTTTCACAATACATTAACTGTACTATCCGTCAGAAACGAATGCATGCTATCGATTTCATGGGTACTTGAAGTCCTTAGAATCTAACTACTTGAATTCTTATGTATAATAGGACACATAACTTGGCAAACTTATGCTAGCACTTTTTTAGCTCCGTTGACATTCGCCGCGGCGCTTATAAGAGTTCCCAAAATAATTCGAACTCGATACGATTACCTTAATCTATTACTACAGTGACTCGTGCTTAATATGCAGAACTCGCGTGCTATTCCTGAAAGGTATTCGATACTCATGGGCGCCGGCAGCAGGGTGCATTTGTACGTCAGGAAAGAATAAATAGGTGTACTACATAGAAAAAATACAGAGATAGATTAGACTTTGACGAAGGACACAGGCTACATTTTGTCGCATCAAATGGCTTAAAGGGGTTGAAATATGGGATGAAAGTTCGTATGAAACAAAGCAATTTAACTATTCCACGTGGAGGAAGTCTCGGCAAAAAACTGGTATTTTATACTAGTTAAAGATGCAAATGCACCTGAAAGTAATCATGGCGGCGCGGCGCCCATGTTGATAGTTGGGTACTTTGAAGGAGGGCTCATAGAAATTCTTTCTCTAAGATGCATGCATGTTTTATTGCAGTGGTATAATGGCCAGAGGTCGTAAACCGAAAGTTAGCCACCTGGATCAATGGCAAATTTTTAAAATACATGCTGATCAATTGCACCCAAATATAAAATGCACTGATAACATTTTTGCAATAATGTCCGAAGAACTACAACACAAAATGTCACCATTGGCATTGTTTTTATCATTGCGACGAAACCGAAATGTCATTTTCGGTGATACTAAATATTCCGATGAACCTGATGAAATCAATTATAGTAATTCTTCAAGTAGTAGTCCTTCAACATTGACCAGGGGGGCGATCGCGCTATTTGCAACGGTTGAGGTTTGGAAATGGTTAAAATTAGGTACCTAGATTGCATCTTGATGAGGAAGATTTTTAGGGTTCATATGAGTTATTTTCCTTTTGCAATACCTACGGTACTTACTTCCTACTATACCTACTAGAATAAACGAATGATTGTTGATCTTTTTGACCAAATCTGATGCGAACCATTTCCAAACCTCAACCGTTGCAAATAGCGCGATCGCCCTCCAGTAAGAGCAACAGTTTTGCCTCAGACATAGGAACAACTAAAACATTTTCATTTTACCTGGACACCTACGAGTGGAAAAATATTAAACCATTATGTGGCTACAAAAAACGTACTGGCACTTCCACATATAGGCAGTATAAAACGCTACCTAAATACCAATGGAGCAACATTCTTAAGGAAAAAATTTGGATCCACACAAAATTAAAGTGTACATGGGTGTTTAAAAAAAATAAAATCGAAGAATTTAACATTAGTTTGGACGGGAAATGTACCCAATGTTGTGCAATAATTCATTTACATAATCAAAAAATTACAGACAATATAGTAAAATTTCAGGGTGGTATTCGCAATATCAATCATAAATTCAAACATAACCCCAAAATGAAGTCCAAATTAACGCCGTTTAAGAGGCAGCAATTGGCTAGTGAACAGCGAACTAAGCCTGCTGTCATGGTTTATAATGAGATAGCTTCAAAACTGATTGACGGCGAACACTGCAAAACTTCTTCTGTAGTACCATCCATGGTGAACTTCAGAAAAATTAAGTCGGATGCTAGATTGGAGCATTTGCCACATAACAATCCAATCATTTCTTTATTGATGTTGGCTCAAGGTATTGATCATCATATCAATATGAATATTTTTCGTGAAATATGTTTATTTCCGTATTTTCGTTTGTTTTTCTGGAGTGACTACCAAATTAATTACTACAATGAGTATCACAAAAAATTTCATAGAATTACCATAACAATTGATGCTACTGGTTCCTTCTTCGAAAAAGTATGTCTTCCGGATGGTACAAAAATCACAAAACGCTTATACGTAGGTCTTATTACAGGCAATGATAAATTGAAGTCCGTGCCAATTTTTCAGATGGTGACAGACTCACATTCTGATGAAAGTATTTTAAATTGGTTAAAAAAGTGGTTAACTTTCGTTAATAGTCCACCACACGAAATTATAACCGATGATTCATCGGCTTTGGTTTCCGCTTGCGTTAAGGCTTTTGCGTTATTACACTCCACAAAAAGTTATGTATCACAATTGTTTTCCATTTTCGAAGGCAGCAATTTAAAGAGACCTGAAGCTTTTATCAGACTTGATACAAGTCACTTTATTAAGTCACTTCATAATTTAGCATGTTTTAAGTCTAGTATTGATTCACGGATAAAGTATTTTTACATACGCTGCTTAGTATTTTTCAAGCACTGTGAAAACTATATAAAATTAAAGGAAACCGTCCATGATATTATTAATGTTTGCCTTGGTCAGTATACCAATGATATGGACAATAATGACTGCAAAGAAGCTAAATTACGACTTGATAAATTATTAAACGGAGTAGAAGTTGACGACTTAGATTCAGAAATAAAAAAATCTGATAAAACTTACTTTGATACTGAGGATTTTACTTTTTCACTTTGGTTCGACGATATTCTTCAGACTGTTAAAAGAAAAAATCAAGCGAACATGATCTTAAAACATAATAATAAAAATGTATACTATTTTCCACCATTCATTCCAACGTTAAGAAGAATAATATTAAGACTTCCATTGTGGTCAAATTTATCTTGCCCATATTTCGATTTACAAAATAAAGCACCATCCTCGTCAGGTATAGAAAGTTATTTTAAAACTCTGAAACACTTAGTTTTTAAAACCAAAATACAAAAATATAGAATTGACGAGTTCATTATAAAGTATTCTATTTTCTTAGATGGAACAATAAAAACTGCACTTGCTGATTTAGGTGAAGATGTAGTGAATAAAACAATCCCACACAAAAAACGCTCTAAAAAGAGGAAATGTATAAATATAATTCACGATAAAAAAAACGCCTTAAAAGTTAAAACGAATATATTATGTACTGGATATTTTAATGCGGATTCTATATTTTCTGATGAACCCTCTTTTATTGAAAATTGGAGAGGAGAAGCTAAACTGGATAGAGGGAAAATAAATCAAAATGTTAAAGTAATAAAAAATGGTAATTTGTGTCCTTCAGTGTTAGTAAATCATCAATATGTCACTCTTGAAAATACTTGTGCATTCGATACCATAATGTTCTTTTTCAGTGCAGGATTTAACGAATATGAGAATATTCGAAATATTGTCGACACTTTCGACAATGATTTAATTCCACAATATATAGAGAACCTCTGCAATATTGAATCTACTGATGATGACATTTATTTAATGAGAACAAAGATTGCTTTACAATATTTTAGTTCATTAAATGAGAAAGGAAACCATGCTAGCTATGATTGCCAGTGTAATATCACATAATTATATATTTGAACGTATACTTTTAAGATATTTTTTCAGTGCAACTTCCACAAAAACTTGCTCAAATATATCCTGCCAAGAAAACTTAATCGAAAGGGATATTGCGTTTTTGCCAATATAAATTTAATTGAAATATTTGGCATAGCTATTTTAGAAGAGGCAATTAACATTGATGAAGGAAATAGGAACTGTACCAGTTGTAATGACCAGCTTATTTATAAATATAATCTTTCAAAAATAATATCATTTGATTTAAATGGAATTGAAGAAAATTCTCTTTCTAATGTTCCTATTACCATAACAGTAAAGAACAAACCCTACAAAATCATAGGTGCATCTGAATTCATTCCATCATTAATTCCGGGCGGTCTTGGTCATTATCGGTGTCACTGCTTTATGAATGAGCATTTCATATGTTATGATGATCAACATCACAAAATTATTGAAAGTACTGACCAACAAATATACTTACATTCCTTAAGCTACATCCAAATTTCAATTACTTAATTAAATTAAAGTAAAATAAATAAAATTATAATATTATAAATAATGTTTTTTATTAATGTTGATAAATGATTTGTTATACTTGTCTATCTAGATTTGTCTTGATGGCTCATTTCTGTGTTAATGTGGAAACCAAACCAATCCACACATCATATTGGTTCCACTGTCAATTTGCTAATCTGCTCACAAATCCAAAATACAGGTCTAGTGCATTTAGAGGGAGCTTCAAGTTTGCTACAAGTTGCTATTGATATATCTGATACCACCCCTGCGCAACCTGAAATTAAGACAAACCTTTATTAATAGATAAATGCATGTCCATTTAATTCCTTACTAATATTATAAATGCTAAAGTAACTCTGTCTGTCGCGTTTTCATGTCAATCTACTGAACTGATTTAAATGAAATTTGGCACACAGATAGAGAGTCTAGAGCCTGAGAAAGGACTTAGGCTACTTTTTAATGCGAAAAAAGGGCTGTTAGGGATGCGAAAAAAGGGCTGTTAGGGGTTGAAATATATTGAATGAATTATAATTAATACTCTGACCATGGGGCTGGCGGGAAGCTTGTTATTTATGTATTACTGCAAATTACTATAGGTATTTATATTTTACTGCAAAATTGATAAATAACATTTGTAACACTAGCCTTAGTTTATCGCGTGTCTGTACGAGTCCTAACCGGCGGCGATCGGCCGACCCGCTTCCCCCGCCTCTCGCCAACGGCTTTTTGCCTCAGTCCGTACCAAGGAACGAACAAACCGCCCACGGTCGCGCGGCACTGAGCCGTTTTTACTTGTTTACTGTGTGTTTTGCCTACTTTCCTGTTTGTTTTTTCGTGTACTGTGTGTCTTTTTTTTACCTAATATACTTGTTTATCCAAATTACTCGTGCGTCTAACTCATTTACAAGTACTTACAATCCCCTGAGAAAGAGTAATTCAGTTATAGTGACGCCCAACTAGTGGCCGTGATCAGAGTGAAAATCACGTAAAAACATTAAAGTGACTAAAGTGCAACTAACTATCGTGCCAACACCTATTCGTGAACCCTCTCCGATAGTGTATTATATCACGGGAAGTTATTCTAAACAGTGCAAACACCGAAATAATAACACGTGCGCGGGCGAGTCCATTTCGCGCGCGTCCTTGAATTCGAGTACGAGTAGGTACTCGCGTCGCGTGGGCGATTTTGGCGGGAAAAGTAACCGACCGGTAGGAGTCCTGCAGTGCACGCGAAACGTATCGCGTCTTCACTGGGACCTATTTACCACCAGTCGAGGGGTTATTGTGCGACGGATTGGATATCTACACCAACCGGCAACCATCACATCATCACCCACGTCTATCGAGCGAGCGAGAGACAGAGGAACTACTTTATTACCATGCCGCCGAAAAAACAAGTCGCAAGAAATGATGGATCGGAAACCGACACGGACACCGAACCGAACCGGACGGTGATGGCATCACCCAACATCACCATGTCCGAGGATATGCTTCAGACCCTTGTCTCCAACATCACTAGGAGTCAAATGGAGGCGAACCGAATGCTCATAGAGAGCATACTAGCCGGTCACCGAGAAACACCACCGTGTACTTCATCACCGAGATCTGAGGTGCAAGGTCAGCTGCACCCGGGTAACTTCGCAAAGTGCACGGCGCGCTTCGACGGATCTGCGAGGAACGCGGACGAACTCGAGGCATTCATAGATGCTATCGAGGTTTACCGCGACTGCACAAACATCAGCGATGAACACGCTCTGCGGGGATTACCGATGCTGCTTGTCGGCGAGGCCGCCGTCTGGTGGCAAGGCGTCAAGTCGTCGGTTACTTCGTGGGACGACGCTCTTCAACGGCTGCGCGGAATGTTTGGTGTGCCGCGACCGGCGTATAAACTATTTCGTGACGTATTCGCTAACGAGCAAAATTATAGTAGTGAACGGGCCGATGTATTTATTACTAAAGTGCGAGCTTTGATATCTAAGTTCCCGTATGACGTGCCCGAAGTGATGAAATTAGATATGGTGTACGGTTTGTTAGATCGTAAGATCAGAAAACGCGTGTCTCGCGATGTAGTGGACAGCATAGAACAGCTGATCACTAAGGTCAGGTTAGTTGAGGAGTCATTGGCGGAGGTGAGTTCATCCAGTCCTTCTAATAACAATGCAACCCCCGTTACTAACCCTTCCGCAACCGCGAAGGACCGTACACACACAGATCAAAGTAACTCCCCGAGTTTAGGCGAACATACCGAGAGGTCAATGTCCGATTCTAGGAATGTTTTGGTTACGACGAACATTAATCGCGAGAAGCGCGTGAGACCGAAATGCACATACTGTAACATTTTCGGACATACCGTTGACGACTGCCGAAATAAAGCTAAGGGCGAGTCTAAGGTTAATGATAGTGCAACGACGTCGAGAAATAGTACCCAGGTAAGTTGCTACGGATGTGGTCAACTGGGAGTCGTGAAGTCGCAGTGCAATAATTGCAAAACCGCGCCGGGTACTAACAAGTCGGATTTTTGTAGCGCTCATGTAGTCGACGGCGCCGATTCGCGACCTTTAGTCGAAATCGAAGTCGCAAGTCGTAAGGGCGTGGCCATATTGGACACTGGGGCCAGTCATTCTATCGCAGGTCCTATGCTGTACGATTTGTTAGTAAACTCCGGCGTAGAATTTACAAAGACGTCGCGTACTATTGGGCTTGCTGACGGGTCACAGCAAGTACGAACTGTGTTACAATGTCACGTCGACATCACTTTGCAAAATCACGTGATACCTACCGCGTTCATGGTATTACCGGACGCGCAGACGAGAACACTGCTAGGTAGGGATTTCATTATGAATGCTGGTATCCTGCTGGACTTACCGCAGAGCAGTTGGTGCTATAACGATGGGCCACGGCGTTGGTATCCGTTTATCACCAGTTTCGAGTTACCTACCACCGGCGTAATTGAGTCGATGAAGGTAGACATGTCAGACCCTAAGTCGAGGGATATGGAAGCCGCCAAGCTGGTAGGTCAGAAGGCCTATCTAAGTAGTTTCTTGGCGAAGAACGCCGAGCCTACGGGCCACGCGGTCAAACCGGGTAGAGGCAAGGCAGGGCAAGATAAAAACATACCCAACGCCGATACGTCTCTTCCAAGGAACATCAAGGGAGCTCTGGTGCAGGGGGAGGGCCCTGAAGGACGACCGGATGACGATCCGTTTAGGGGGAGCAGGCTGTCTGATAGAAGGTTAGACAGACACCACATTTCCCAGTTGACTTCATTCGTAGGCGAAGTAGCGCCGGCGCCGGTCAACGTATTTAGTAGGGGAAGACCGAAGGGGTTTCCGTAGCTGACCCAGACGCGAGGGCGCGTTGTCTAGGTCAGAGGGGGAGGATGTAACACTAGCCTTAGTTTATCGCGTGTCTGTACGAGTCCTAACCGGCGGCGATCGGCCGACCCGCTTCCCCCGCCTCTCGCCAACGGCTTTTTGCCTCAGTCCGTACCAAGGAACGAACAAACCGCCCACGGTCGCGCGGCACTGAGCCGTTTTTACTTGTTTACTGTGTGTTTTGCCTACTTTCCTGTTTGTTTTTTCGTGTACTGTGTGTCTTTTTTTTACCTAATATACTTGTTTATCCAAATTACTCGTGCGTCTAACTCATTTACAAGTACTTACAATCCCCTGAGAAAGAGTAATTCAGTTATACATTTAATTATCACCACAGTGCAATCAATAGAAGTACAAGATTTTTTTACATACCCTAAAGGTAGGCCAACGGGCATTGGTTGTGATCTGCCGCATTGCAAGTGGCTCACCTACGCGCTGGCATGACAAATTGGACGGTGTACGCCGTCAGTCCCTATGATCTCATGGTCCTGCACTCTGGCTTTGAACATCACAGTTAGTGTAACATCACAGTTGCACTCGCATCTTGTGTAGCTTCGTACCGTGTATAACCCACAACAACACTATAATTTAATAAAAAATAGCTATATATAATTATATTAATTTCATGTATAGTTTTTGTATTATTTGTTTAGTTGCCATTGCTTAGAATTACTTACCAGGTGAAGATCGTTTGGAATTGAGACATATCGTACACTTTGTGATTGTTGTCATCTTTGGCTTCCAAACTTTGTCATCATCGGCGTTTATAACGTCACGTGCTGAGCTGGGGACTTTCATCTCAACTCTCAACAATATGGGGTTTTCACCGCTGTGGAACATCCACATCAGCTGATTTTTTATACTGCACCACTCTAAGCATGTACACAAGCACATTCACATTACAATAATTAACTCACACAAATATATTTCAGTAACTTAAAGTAATTAGTAAGTACATTTATTTATTCCACACACTTCTGTTTAACACATTTCAAACATTTTATTTATCAAACAAAAAACAAATCAACATTCTTCATTTTCCGAGTTCCACAAAATAAACTACCATTTATAGGTAGAGTAGAATTGTAGGTACATCCTTCAATGTGTCATTCATTGCGCATTACAATGTTGCCAACTCCTACACATCGGATCGGATGATCGGAGTCACTACGTAAACTTCACTTACAGTTCTCACCAATCTTTTTGTCCGGCTTGAAGTTGGCACGAGCTAACTTCAACCCGACCGTAAAAATCGGAGAGAAAAGTATTAGATTACAATGAATCAAAACGACAGAAGACGGCTCGAGCTAGTGATGTGAACCGGTTTCATAAAAACCTTTAAAAAACCGGTTTTTGTTAAAACCGATAATCACCGGTTCTGATTCAAAAACCGATAACAATCACAATGTTTGTATCCGAGTCTTCGATTGACTTCGATATGTATCCGAACATGAGTCTGTTCTGTTTAAATGTTGTCTATGGTAGGGGAATCACCCGATATCCTGTTTTAATATGCGACTAACTTCATTACACTAAAATATTTCAGTTTTGCCTACGAATTCTTAGGAATTGACAGATTAGTTTGCGAAAAAATGCCTAAGGTAAAAGGAAAATCAATTACAAGAAATTATTTTGAGAAGATAGACAATTTAAGTTCAAAGTGTACACTATGCGCTCAAGTGATAAAAGTTGGAGGTGGAACCTCGAATATGTTGGCACATATCAAGAGAAATCATCCTCAAGCTACAGTGGAGGTGGATCGACGTGAAGTAGGTGATCAGCCAGGTGACACACAGACACAGAGACCGTCTACTGGTACAGGACAAGACTCTAACCAACGACCAACGGAGACTCCGCGCCCCATATTTCAGACTACTCTGAAATTGACAGCAGCAAGTAATAAAAAGAAAATTGATAAATATTTGACTATGATGATCGCCACGGACTATCAGCCGTACTCAATTGTTGAAGACAAGGGTTTTAGGAAGCTAGTTGAAGTATTGAATCCAGGCTATACACTATATACTATATACAGTAATGCCAGAACTTTACCAGTGTGCAAAGTCGCAGCTTGCTAGCATGCTTGAAAATATAATGAATGTTGCACTGACCGCTGATATGTGGTCGAATCAAAACATGGATTGTTTCCTTACTGTCACAGTACATTTTTTTTACGAAAATATTTTAAAAAGCTACGTATTAACTACATGTGATGTTCCAACTTCACATACAAGCGAAAACCTAGCTAAAATTATGAGAGATTTATTAACAGAATGGAAAATACTAGGACAAATTTCTGCTATTGTCACTGATAATGGTGCTAACATGGTGAAGATGTGCGATTTGCTGGGAATACGGCACATGCCTTGTTTTGCCCATACACTCAATTTAACATTGAACGATTCTATGAAGCTTTCTCAGGTGGAGGACATAATTAACAAATGCAAAGCCGTTGTTAAATTTTTTAAGAAATCATCTGTAGGGTGGCGAGCGCTTAAATTAGCCCAGAAAGAAAGAAACCCCGACTCTACCCCTTTAAAGTTGATACAAGAAGTATCTACACGATGGAACAGCACGTTCTACATGATGAAGAGAATACTACAATTAAGTGACGTTCTCGCATTGGTGTCTAGGAAATTGGATCAGGCGCCAGACTACTTAACTGCTTCCGAAGAAGAAGCAGCAAAAGAAGTTATCAATATTTTGGAAATATTCGAAGAAGCTACAAAACTCGTTAGCGCTGATCAGTATCCGACTAGTTCACTAGTCATTCCATTAATATGTGGACTATTTGAAAAATTGAACGCTATCGAAATTTCCCTGACAACAGATATAGGCAAGATGTTTCACTCATCAGTGAGGCGAAACATAAGTAAGTCAGACAGACTCCTGGCGTATGAGACAAGAACTGTGACCCAAATAGCTGCATATTTACATCCAGCATTAAGAACAGGGTTTCGTCATCCGGAGAACATGCTGTCTGCAAAAGAGTTAGTAAGAAAAGAATTATCGCATAACTTAAAAGATTCCGTCGATAGCTCTGTGCCATCGACTTTGGAGCAGCCAGGTAGTAGCACGGAACAGAAAAAGCCTGGATTGCTGGACTACTTAAAACAAAGAAGACCCAATACTAATTCAACTGCTTCTGCTGTTAATATTTTACGGATGTATTTGGAGACAGAGCCACGAAGCGAAGAAGCTGACTTCACAAAAGCAGCTAACAGTGCGGGAGCTTTTTGGTCCAGTAACAAACACTTGGCGCCATTAAATATAATAGCGCTCAAGTATTTGGCCATACCAGCGACATCGGTACCTTCGGAGAGGATGTTCTCTAAATCAGGATATATATTATCCTCTAGAAGGAGCAGGCTACAAGCAGGTGCTGTTGATCAAATTTGTTTCATAAATCAGAACTACGATTTGTTAGAAACAGGCAAAATATAAATTTCCTGGTAATTTCTTGCACACGCAATAAATTACGCAATAAAGTGTACACACACTTTATTTTTTGAGATTGTTATTGTACCTAAATATTTTAAGAAAAATTATTACTTAATATTAGCCTAATTAATAATAAAAAACTATAAATAATTAAAAACTAGTATTTTTTTTGAAAAAACCTAGGAAAAACCTTATAAACCGGTTTTTTCAAATAACTAATCGGTTTAGACCGGTGTTAAAAATAGTAATCGGTTCACATCACTAGCTCGAGCTTTTATTTTTAAATAATAGCTTTTTACTTTCTCCGACTTTTACGGCCGGGTTTTTACGTCCGGCCAAAAAGATTGGGAACAGCTGTATTAACAATAGTCGCTAAAACCGAATTTCGTTCTGGGGAGTTAAAGCGGCGGGTACGTATAAATTACATCATCATTGTTGTTTCAATCAGAATTCCCAATAATACTAGAAATTGCAATTGTATTTGTAATATAAGTTAACAAGAATTCAAATTGTTTAAAAAATATAATTATGGTCATTGTTTTTAAGTTTAAGGGATGAACACTGGACTGCCAAGTCAAAGGGCTCGAGTTCTAATCCAAGGTACGCACCATTAACTTTTCGAAATCATGTGCGTAATTATCACTCGCTTTCACGGTGAAGGAAAACATCGTGAAGAATTAATCTGCATGTCTGAGAGATTTACGCGACGGCCTATTACATTACACTAGGCCAGCGTGGTGGACGATGGCCTAATCCCTCTCATACTGAGAGACCCGTGCCCAGCAGTGGGACAGGTAATGATATTTTAAGTCGCTAAATAATATTTAACGGCAATTTTTTTTCTGTCGCTAACACAAGCAAGTTGCCATTTCATTTTTTAAAGTCGCTAAATTGGCAACACGATTCGAGAGACGTCAGTCGTCACTCGCACTGGCAATGCATAGATTTATAATACATAGATTGGGTACAAGAGTACTTACGCTTTCATTTTATTTATTTAAATTCAATTTATTTCTCTCTTCGACTTTTACGGCCAAAAAGATTGGTGAGAACTGTATCGAATCTAACGGTAGGTAGCTGTGTAAGAGAGAGAGAGAGAGACGCTGTCAACGACTGAAGGAGACCTGTTAAAAATAATGTAATTTGATTTAAAAGGTACAAAGTACAGTTCTCGCCAAACTTATTGTCCAGGTTGTATTTCTATTTCTCGCAGCTCGTGCCAACTTCAACCCGGACAATAAGTTTGGCGCGAACTGTATGTATGTTTTTTTTATAGGTAGGTATTATGTTCACTGGTTTCTTTACCAATTACTATTGACTGATCTAGACAATTGCTTTTTTGTTGTTTGGAAACACGCGACCCTTTCGCATGTTTTGCGGTTCTCCCATTTATATTTGAAAGATAAATTACACCCCTAAGAGAGAAATGAGGATGATTAGTTTTTATCTAGATACCTACTGAATTTTCAAATTTTGACCTGTGGAATTAGAACTGAGAATAAATTATTATTTTATTAGAATATATTATTATTTTGGTTTTACACGGAATTGTAAAACTAAAATAAGTTTGTTCTTACGAGGCTGTTTGGGTATAGTTCTTTTGCCTTATTGCCTCTCCACTCACATGAACTGAACCAGTTTTTGGCGCCAACTATAATCACAATGTATTGATAACAATAATTATGTAGGTTATTATAAAAACTTTAACTTGAAATTTAGTAATGTACTTAATTATAACATTAAACTAAGCGTACAAGCTTGTTTTCGCTTCACTAATGTTATCAAAGTAGGTACTGTACTTCATTGTGTGGTCAGTGTGGTCACCCTACCCTATGGATTTTCGTAAGATTATGAAAATACTAATATCTTGGCTAAGAGGTAAGAAATACATAATTTTAGATACCTATTACTTAGTAGTAAATTACTACTAAAAGTTAAGCACACTAGACTTTCAAATATTCCTATCGTCAAGCAGCAATTCCATAAACATTGTCAGGGACTGAGGGACCAGTGTTTTTAATTGATATCTTCATATTCCGTCGATATTTTTTTCTAATTCTTTTTTACAATATGTTTTACGACTACTACTAAAACTTGATGTAGAAAGAGAAAGATTTTATTTATTAGCTTCGGTAAAATTCACAAAACCAATAATTCGCCTTTGTGAGAACTGAGGGACCACAGTTTAGTCATAATATCTTTTTTATCTTTGATGCTTAGTGGTGTTTTATTCAATAAAAAGTCTTTGCAAATTTACTACTAAATGTCTGTATTCACAATACCTTAGTTATTTAGATACTTTCCGAGATCACACTAATGTGTGTGAGGACTGAGGGACCACACTTTAAGGGCTGTAACTTCTAAAATATGTTACTACAAATTCCCAGATTTAGCCTACAATTGTTTTAGGACTACTACTAAATCCTACAATAGTTTTTTTCGAAATCCGAGTCTGGTCCCTCAGTTCTCACACACATGATTTATCGAGATGATTTTAACTAATTAATTATTTCATACATACATACATACATAGCTTCACGCCTGTTTCCCATAGGAAATTAATATGTAATACCGATGAAGTGGCAATTGGTTCGCATCAAACAACTTTATACTGGACCCGACGGAGTGTGTAGAGTCGACGACATTCACACCAATAAAGGCATCCTAAAAAGAGCAGTATCCCGACTATGTCCTCTTCTCCCTGAGGAATCATCATCTCGAAAGCTGGGCTTTCAAGGGGCGGGAGGATGTTAACTACACAAACTAAACATTCTGAATATGGCCCTGCGTCCAGTACGGCCCTGGATTGCGGGTAAGAGGCGCGCGGGGGAGCGGCGCTAGCGGCGCTGCGCGCGGCGACGACCAGAGCCAAAAAATCAGCAGCGTTGACCACACGTCATTTATCAACAGAATTTTACCTATAAGTATTGTAATGTAACAAGTAAAGAATAAAAGGAATTAACAGCAGCAGCGTAATACATCATTTCACAACATCTAACATATTTTAATTATTTTAGACATAGTCATATTAACTTTTCATTATTTTATGTAATGTAACTGTGAAACGATTTTGAATAGGTACTGTGTTTTTAAGAATATATAAATTTTATAAAGAAGGCTTTAATAAATGTAGGTAAAATGTAAGGTTTTTAGTTTAACCACGTTTTAGCTTAACAATGATTCAAGTTTATCCTTTTAATTAATACGCATCTAAAGGTTACCACACTTAAAACTAGTAAAGTACCGTTAAACGCACAAAAGTTTAACATGAATCAGGTCTTTAATACATAATCATAAGCTTAATTGTCGTTATGTGCCATAACGCCATTTTAATTAATCATTGAAGAGATGAAATTTTTGCATTTTAAAAGACAATAATTTGATATGAAATAGATACATTGTTTAAATAACAATTAAATTGTTTTAATTGTTATTTGTCTTGTTAATGTGTTATAAATTTGTATTATGTGTACCTAATTAATTTATTAACTTCTCCATATTATTTGATGTATAATGACCAAAATTGAAATATCTTCATTTAACTGTCACTACTTAACGTTATGTACAGTAATAATTGGACTTCAGGTTTATGTATTGTATCTTGTCGTAGTTGTAATGAATTGTCTTAGTCTGTAGTCTGTCACTGTACTTATTGAAATAAAATAAAATGAGATACACTAAAACGCCGTTACGCTATACGTAGCGGCGTTTTAGTCGATGATCCATTATGATTTCCGCTACATCTCTGATGAACTAAAACACAAAAAACGCTTTTTCAGGAAATTAAATTATACATATACGATATGATAGGGTAAGTAGTGGAAATTATCAAACGAGCACATGGAAATAGTAATTTCTCTAAGAAAAAGACAATTGAGTTAATAAATAAAGATTATTATATTTCAAAACTAGGAAAAAAGGTTGAAGACTTTATTTCTACATGCATACCATGCCCTTTAGCTTCTTAAAGGGAAGGTAAACAAGAGGGTTACTTGAACCCCCTAGAAAAAGGGGAAACACCACTGAATAACACTACATAGTGACCATATTGGACCCTTAAGTGAACAAGTAAACAGTATAATTATATTTTAACCATTGTTGATGGTTTAACAAATAATGCTTATAACTTTGTCTTTGTTGATAATTATTGTAGTGACCACGACCTCTATTAAAACTCCTTGTGTTGTATGTTCCACGACCTCTACTTGTTGAAAATCTTCTACCTCTGTTTCCATTATAATGTATGACCTCGACCTCTTTGGGTATATTCGGTACGGGCAGGACAATCCCTTTGCAAATGTGAAGGCTTGGCTTCAGCTCGAAAAGCATTTGAGCTGTCGTTTGTTGCCTCGCTTGACTTCTCTTCTGCACTTTTAAATTTTATTTTACTAATCAAGTAGTCTAACTGTTCTGTCCTTTTTTGGTAACACATCAATTAAGTCACCTATGTGACTATAGCTTGGCGGCAGGGATTTTAGCATATAATTAAGTTTCTCTTGTTCTGTGATGGTTGCACCAGCTTGTTTAAGCTCATTTACGGCTTTTTAAAAATTGTCGCAGCACAGTGTCACGTCAGTGTAATTCTTCAATTTCATGTTTTCAAGGTTATGTCTGCATACAATTTGTAGTGCGGTCGAAACTTTTAGATACATTGAGTCAAATTTAGATATAATGTCATAAGCTGATCCCGAGTCACTTACATATTCTAACTGCTTGTTATTTATTGCACTGTAAATATAGTCGGTTGCTTGTATGTCTTTGTCAGTCCAATTGTCGTCATCTTTTTCTGTTTTAGCGCGCAGCACAACCTCTTGACATTTTATTTTTAATAACCTCTTGACATTTCTTAAATTGCAAACACTTAAGCATTCTTACTTTCCAATTTATATCTATTTATAATCGGAGCCATCAAATATAGGAATATTTATGTCGTTGTTCCTTGACGCCATTTTCTTTATACAATTTTACCAACACTAATTTGCTACTTGAAACTAATAGGTGATAATGCCTTGTAACGAACCACGCACGAACTCTGCTACCAAGTTAAGATATTAGTGAAATCACATTTTATGGACTTGAATTTTATTATAAAGAACATTTAGGGTGCACGTTTTACATCGGCCATGAACGGAAAAGGTAGAGGCATAGACAACACAAGAGAAAATCAAGAATGCCAAAGTTCAGTGTTGCCAGATAAATGTAACCATAACTAACAGATGTAATAGAGAACTTTTCTTCAAATACCTCGTCGTTTATTGAAAGCTCTCCACAGTATACACATACTAATAGCAGCGACATTTTTAACTTTAACCAGTATATAAAAACGGTAAGTGAGACATGTCTTTAATGCCCCGCCTGTTATTATAATATACATAATAATTATTATAATCTACTTGACTTACCTAGTGGTTATATTTTCAATACGGCAATGACACTTCAGACAATGAGTTAATTCTTAATCGAGACACCAGAAGACCTATTCAGTAAAAAAGAATATCTGCTCATCTAGTTCCAGTTCATCTCGATTAAGTTCGAGCTCTTCAAGTTCTAACTCTTCGAGTTCTAGCTCTTCAAGTTCTAGTTCATCATCCTCATCAGGTCATCGTCCCTCTCATATTAATGCGAATGGTGCAAATACCAGCCTAGCTACAAGAAGTGGTAGAGTTGTTGAGCAATCCAATTACTGTGTATCGCCTGCTAATACTCCTGAAAATGACCCTGATTTAAGCGATAATGACCCCACACTTCAAGACTGAGAAGTCTGCCGAAGAAGTTTGTTCTCTTCTCCGGCTGACTCTATTTTACAAACGCTTAAAAATATACCTGAGATACGTAACGCCAATGAATCGAATACCATAACAAGAAAATCAAGAAAAAGGCAGCGTAATCCTGCATTATGGAAGCAAAATATTTGTAAGGCATTACGCAACAATAGAAAATCTTACAATTCCCTATCGAAATCTAGAAAATAAGTCCCAGCCCGTTACAGAAAAAGCCCATGTGCGCCATGTCGTTTAAAATGTCCTCTCCAAATTAATGAAGTCCAAAGAACTGCGATTTTTGAGTCGTATTGGAATCTTGCAAGCATGGCACTTAAAAGATCCTTCATCAGTTCTAGCATGATGGAAATCAAACCTAATATAAATATACCAATGCTGAAAAGCCCAGAGCACCAAATAATGCGTTTTTCTTCACTGTTGACAGTCAGAAAATTCGAGTTTGCAAAACGTTTTTATAAACACCTTAGATATAACAGAAAGACAGATAAGAACTACTATTAAAAGAAAAACCCAATGAGAACGGATTTTTAGCTGAAGATCAAAGAGCACACGTATAGAAAAAGAATTGACGAAACCATTATTAAAGATATTGAAAAACATATAAATTCAATCCCAAGGATAAAATCTCATTACCTAAAGGCCTCCACAACTAGAAAGTTCATTGAAGGAGACAGGACCGTAAGAGATCTTTGGAGAGACTTCTCAGAAGCAAGAGATCCAAGTTAACCCAAAGTAGACTACTGGCTATACAATCAAATTTTTAATAACTTCAACTTGGGATTCTTTCAGCCAAAAAAGGTTAGATATTTGTTTAGAATACGAAATGGCATCTGTAGATCACAAAGCAAAGCTGAAGAAAAAATTCGATACTCATTTAAAAGAGAAAGAGACCTTTGTCGCCTTGAAAAGAAAAACGACCGCAGAAACATTGGTGAAGGAAACCTTACAAATCATAATATATGCACCGTATATAATTTACAAGCAGTATAATGCAGTGCTCTTTAGGAGATTCGAGTTCCTTTTACTACGTATCGAAACTCAACTGCCTCAATTTCACTATAGCTGAGCTGGCTCAGAAATACGTAAAAAAAACCGAATAAAAAACAACAGAACAAAGTACAGGAACTTGAAAGGAATGAGGGGGGAGACGATAGAATTGAAGAAACTGTAGGCGCCTATGGAGATGTATAAAACTATTTTTGGGACGAGAAACAAGGAAAAAGGGGGGCAAACGAAATAGGATCGTAGGTTTCTATTCAGATAATTGTGCTGGACAAAATAAAAATAGGTATATTGCATGTCTATACTCGCATATTGTGTCAAACTTTCCGAATATAATGAGACTCATAAATTTTTATTTAAATAAAAAAAAAATCTATGTAACTGACATTTGAGTCATAATATTGGATGTATAATTTAATTTATTGAATAATGTTAAAGAGCGATAAATAAACTTTAAATGTCGTTTCTTTGATTTTCAGGTAATGTTAAAACCATTATACATTTACTTAGTGTTTTCTCAAATGTTAAAGCTAAAATTTAATCTTTGATTTTCAGAGCAACACATAGTTTAATTTATCCCAATTATTTATTACATAAGTAATTGACAAAAAGGCGTTACTATTAATCTTTCAGATTTATTTGATATTTTTTCGGTCGAAAAAAGACGCCTCTTAAATTTAAATCGCCGGTCAAATTTATATCATTTTTGTCGTTCCGAAAATGACTGATGAAATTCTAAGCCTTTTTTTCTATATTATTCTTTTTAACACGTTCAACGCGGAACGAGTTCTTTTAGTTCTCGTTTATGTCGTTTCAGTATCGCGCAAGTGTAATCCTATGTCCATCCCGTTTCGGCAAATGATATTTCTGTATGTTTCTTTACTGATAGAGTGAGATAATTATATTTTATGATGTTAGGTACTTCGGGTGTAGTATTTTTATAAAAACTAACGAGATCTGATAGTTCTCGTTGCGACCAAATAGTAAAATTTTGCTTGCGAGAACTAAAGGATCTCGTTGCGATCTCATGCGAAGCTTGATCAGAAAAGAATTAGTGCCGTGATAACTTTCGGTGAGTGCACGTCAAGTACGCTGTAATCAGGATACATAATATTATGATGAATCGCAAACGCAGTCGAACAATTTTGGAACTTTCCCTTAGTTCTTCCGAAGAACCTAACGTGGTGAATGAAAGTAATCGATCTCCAAAATCTTCATCTCAGTTTCGGAAAGTGTTCAAACGTGTTGATGGAGTGCGCAGTGAAAATATTTGTGTTAGCCAAAGTCCTGGACATTCTTATCAAGAACTTACTAATGCGTCACCATTACCATGCGTCCAACGTGATACATCGTGCAGCACGGATCAAGATGTGGGTAGTTACATACATACATCTAACTTGCCAAGTTCCAACAAACAAGGGTATTCACAGTTTGTCTACGCCAGGTCCCAGTCGATTACCTCTTCACAAGGATAAAGCAATAAAAGCACAGTGTGTATAAAGTGGGTGGATAAAAGAGTAGTATTAATGATTAGTTCATGCAAAAATCATGACGCAAAACTTATAACAACAACAAAATCTAGGGAGGAGGGAGGGAGGAACATATAAGGAAGCCAGAATGCATATATTTTTTAAGCCGGCTCTACACTCGCCCGCGAAGGCCCGCGAAGGCCGCGAACCGCGAGTGTGGATGGTTTCGCGACATCGCGTTCGCGCTTCGCGGCGTTCCCCGTCCGGTGGCGGTTTTTTGGTCCGCTTCAAAGGGTTTGCGAAGCGCGAACAAAGCGCGAACGCGAACGCATCCACACTCGCGCTGTGTTCACAGTTGTGTGCGAGACGCAGTAGCAAGCGGACGTCAAAATGAGCACCCAGTGGAGCAACGATCGCGAATTAGTGTTCCTGGAGTGCTATCAAGCAGAACCCGTGCTTTGGCACGCCCAACATGAAGGACATAAAAGTAAAAATAAGATACACGATGCATGGACGAGAATTAGTGCAATCATGGAAATTCCAGTGCCAGATTTGAAGAAGAAAAGGGATTCCCTAATGTCCAGCTACAGAACGTACAGAAAAAAAGTGAAGGATTCTATCCACAGTGGTGCCAGCACAGATGAAGTATATAAACCTATATGGTTCGCCTATGAAACTATGGATTCATTTCTCGGAGAAGGAGTGGCATGTAATAAAACAATAAATAGTGTAAGTATGTTTTATTTGATAATTTAAAAAAGATCTTATACCTAATTATAATCTATACTTATCTATCTAGGTACCTACTTACAAAGTACTTCGTAAATTCTTCTCTTATTTCATGGGCATTCAGAGCTGATCGGCGTGCTGTGATTGGAGTATTACGAACAGCACAAGTAGTTTCGATTTCGTTTCTCCATGAGCCAGGTGCGATTAGTACACTATTTTCATCATAAAGGTCTATGTTTCCAGGCGGTGTATATATATGTGAAGAAGTGGTACTTTTTCGTAAGAAATTATGCAGTAAAATGCACGTCATTGTTATAAGTGAGACTTTTTCCGGGTTAAATGGAATCGGTTTTTTAAATATTCTAAATTTTGTGACAAGTATCCCAAACGTATTTTCTACTACAACCCTTGATCTTGATAGATTCTGATTAAATATACGTTTTGGGGATCCTGAATCATGGTTACCCGGATAAGGTTTTATTACATGTGTCGACAGCGCAAAACCACCATCTCCTAAAAATACATAGGGCACATCTTTGTATGAACCAGGCAAGCGGTGTGGTGTAGGCAAGTTTAATGTATTCAGACATATTTTTTTCCATAGTAAACTAAGTTTAGTTTACAAATTGTAAAAGCTAATATGACACTTATCGTAATAAATGTTTTTGATTATTATGTATTTGTTTTATATTAAATTACCTTTATTTCCGTCTCCAGTACTTGATTCAAAGCTTGGCACACTTCGGGTATTATCAGCGATATCAGTTGAGGTGACACTTTAAACAAAAAGTGTAAACTTTCTAGGCTATCTCCAGTTGCCAAAAATCGTAATGTAATGGCGAGGCGTGTTTTAGCAGGGATTGCTTTTCGTAATTGCGTATCTTCCTTAGCAATTAGTGGAGAAACTTTACATAATAACTTCTCGAAATCTAAGAGAGACATTCTTGTAAACTTTTTGAATTCACCCGAAGGTTCTCCTACTAATTCCTACTATGCATGCCGGGTCTAGCATAATTTTCGCGCTGATGAGCACTAGATCATTTCTTAACGAAAAATTAGTAGAAAAACATTATTTCAATTCAAAACTTCCAGAAGAATTTGAAGTAGTTAGCACACATGCTTCTACAAAACCCAAACAATGGCGCAGTCGAAATTAACTTATTTAATATTTTTAATACTGATAAAATGGTAAAATTTTACATTTTCGATATAGGATCGGAATACGATGGATTAATTGGTAATGATTTATTATTCGAATTAAAGGCAACAATTAATTTAGAAAAAGGCCAACTTATTACGGAACAAGCCGTCATACCGATATATTTTAAGAGAAGGTTAAACAATTTCCAACCCATGATAATTATATTGCCGCCGCGAAGCGAACAAAGAGTAAAACTTCCCACCAATATTTTAAATGGTCAAGGCATTTTAGACTTTATGGAATTAACAAATGTAGTGAGAATGCCAAGCGCTTTAGTACAGTGCAATAAGGGATATGCTCATACGGTCATACAAAATAGTACCGATAGCGAATACACTCTCACTGTAGTTTCGCTTTTTCGCATAGTAAAATATGAAACAGAAAGTAAAAACTGTTGTGTAATAAATCACTTAGAAACTTGTACGGAAACTGATAGCTTACTGGAAAATAACTTACAAAAGTTACGGTTAGAGCACTACGACTTATGTTATGAATACAAAGATATATTTTATTGTGCGGAAATTCCACTTTCATTCACTAACGAAGTTAAGCATCATATTAGGACGCGAAATGACGATCCAATACGTAAAGGCTTATCGACAGCCACCGGTACAAAACGAAGAAATAAAGAGACAAGTTTCAAAATTAATTCACGATAATATAATACGACCAAGCCACTCTCCGTGGAGTGCACCAGTACGTCTTGTACCAAAGAAACTTGATGCAACTTGGGAACAAAAATATAGGATGGTAATAGATTACCGAAAGTTAAATGAAATAACTTGTGACGATAAATACCCATTACCAAATATTTCGGACTTATTCGACAAGTTAGGTTAGCTCATACTTTAGTACGCTTGATTTATTTTATTTTTATTTATTTATTTCAATTCAGATAACACGATCCATTTTGTTAGTTACGTCTTATACTATGTTAGTAAGGATGTATTGACATATTTATTTAAATTATATTAAGTACAAATTAAATCAAATTAAATTAAATTGAGCCACAGGTCCAAAAAAAAAATTGATTTTGTACCAAAGATATACCATCATTGTTTGAACCATGTCCATAAAAAGGGCACTGTATGAGCAAGTATGTACTCACAACATGTCCACATATTCTTCATGCCTGTACACCAGCAACGGGTGCAAATGTAGTTCCAATAGCCGCATGCGCTCCGACACGTCGGCAATTGGATACAACAAATATTATTAGAATTTTTCACTTTATTTTATACTCTCTTTGATACATTTTAATAACAAGTATTATTTTAAACTTGTATTGAGTATCTTTAAGTTTGCCGTTAGTGTTATTATTAACAGCACCTATGCTAATTATTTTATACTCTCTTTGATAGATTTTAATAACAAACCTGGTATTAATTATAAACTTGTATTGAGTATCTTTAAGTTTGCCCTTAGTGTTGTTATTATTAACAGCATCTATGCTAATTATTTTGTTTGGTAATCTGTGGATAACGTCGTGAGCAGTGTATTTGTTAATTCTATTAGTTTAGTACTTCTATCATGTGTAATATTTAATATACTGCTGTTTGTTGTCCCTAATAAATAAAATAAAAATAAAAATAAACAATCGCCGAATCTGTCGAAGTAAAACAAAATATTTTTCGGTAACTATAGGTGTACATTGTATAAGTACGTGTAGTGTTTCGAGTGATCTAATTGCGGTGGGTATAACAATACCCACCGTATTGTTATTATTGCTCTAAAAGCCTAATATGATTGAATTATTAAAAAAAGTGGTTTTATTTTTCTTTTAGGTATGAACCAAAATATCTGCCAAGTCTTCCAAAGTATCACCATGGAAGTAATAAAACTTTTAAATGTTCAACCTTCAAAATACAAGACGTTTCGAGGATGCATCGAAATTTTTACAAAGAAAATAAAAAAGTTGACCAGGACAATTTTATTTTAAATTATTGTCGCTTGAAACAATGCGACCGTACGAGGCTTAAAACTGGAGCACGAGGACCTAAAAATATAAACGCAGATTATTATATCCAGATTAAAAATCCACAGAAGCTCATTAGAGTATGCAAAAAAGCATTTACTGATATACTGAAAATTGGCAAAGACAGAGTTACTGGCGTCTTACAATGCTCTTTTAAAGAAGGTGGTCTAGCGAAAGAGAATAGAGGAGGCGATCGCAATAGATTGCGATTTCTGAAAAGACATAATAAAGTACAGGCTTTCATTGAGTCTCTGCAAGCAGTTGAGCCTCATTATTGCCGGAGCAATTCATCTGTTAGAGTGTACTCACCCTCCGAATTAAACATCAAAAAACTGTGGAAGATGTATAATAATGCTAAATGAAACCTAACTAATTAAAGGTAAAAGAATCATTTTTTAGAAAAGTGTTTATTACTAAATATAATGCTGGTTTTGGATCACCTATGAAAGACACATGTTCTCGATGCTCAGAATTAACGATGAGAATTAAAAATGCTACTAGTGATAAGGGGAAACAAAAGTTTATTACAGAGAAAAGACTACATTCCTTAAAAGCCGAGGCGTTTTACGACTTATTAAGAAATGAAGAGGATCATGTCTTGATCGCATCATTTGATTGCCAAAAGAACAACGCCTTGCCAAAACTGCCGGATCAAGCAGCCTATTTTAGTCGACAAATAAATCTATATAATTTCACAGCTGTAGTGGGTCGCTCTTAGAGTCCATTGAATAATGTGCACATTTATTACTGGAATGAAACCGATAACGCCAAAGCATCTAATCAAATTGCTACTGCTGTATTTCACTTATCAAAACAAAACAGTGATAAGACTTTTTGCGGACGGCTGCGGTGGACAAAATAAAAATAGTACTGTAATAGGCATGTGCTGTAAATGGCTAATGTCTAGTGCACCACCTCAAATAAAGGAGATAAATATAATTTTCCCCATGGTAGGCCACTCTTTCTTGCCACCAGACAGAATATTTGCGAAAATAGAAAAAGAGATTAAAACAATGTCTGTGATGTGATCCACAGTCATATGTGAATATATTTAAAAAAACATGGCAGTGTATACAATCTTACGCAGGATATTGATGTTCATGACTGGAAAGAAGAAGTTTCTAAGACATTCAAACCACCAAGAAATTGGCACTTGTAAGTTTAATTTGACTAAAAGCTTTATTTTGAAACGGGGAAGACAAAACGTGAGCATCCAAGGTGAAGAAAATTATAAACATGAGGTTGGTGCACCTAAACATGTCACAAAAAAAGGCAAGAGCTGCTCTGAAATGGAACCATCTGTAATCCCGAGAGGAAACAAAATCAACTCTGCAAAAATCAAGGATGTTATTGCACTACTGACAAAACACTATGGGAAAGATTGGCGAAATATACCATACTACACTTTTATAAAAACGTTGAAGAAACTAATGATAATTTCATGCATGTTGCAGATATGCCCTGTGTTCCTTTGGAAGAATCAGAAAATTTTGTGTAGTTCATAAGATTAACGAAACTTTATATTTTTTTATGTTTTATCCAATAAATATTTTTCTTGAATCTTAATTCTTCCCACAATTTCTTTTCCTTACCTAGCTAACCTAACCTACCCACATTATAAAAATAAAGGCTAAAAATAATATGGTAACAAACTTCTTTCTTCTACCAGTCATTTTAGAACATCCTGTATAGATGATACTACAGTTTAAAGTTAGTATCAAAGGCAGCTAGATCCAGCACTTTATTATCAAAAGCCGCCAGATCTCGAATTGAATATCAAAATCTGCTATTTCCTATTTTTTAGGACGAAAATATGCTTATTTTGCTATTGAATTATATAAATAGGAATTATATTATTGTTTTATTTAATTTTAAAAAGTCATCTAATTTTATGGCATTAATTTTATTAAGGTAGCCTTACTGACACATATTTTAACTCTGCTGTAAATTTGTCTTAAGGGGCGTCTAAACGGGCCATATTTTACGACAATTTGTGGCTGCAATTATTAGCAAACATTGCCCAGCCATCAAAAAAACATTTTAGTGCACTTTATGGCTGAGCAATCAATTGCAGGCAACATGTTGCAATATGGCTGCAATAGTATGGCCTTTGATTCAGAACCCTTTAACGAGCCACACAATCCAGCAACAATGGCCGACGAAATGACGCTCATCGCAGCCGCTATCAATTACATTAATTACATTGCATATAAGAATCATTTACATTATCTTTGACAAGAATGACAGCTGTATTGATGGACGTCGCAGCACTCGCAGCACACTTCACGTTGCGCAGAAAGTGAAACGCAAAGTACTTCACGTCGCAGGGAGAAAGGGACGCGCATATTCAGTAAAACAGAACAACAATATAGATGGCCCAGATATATTGCAGTATTTTCGATTGCGAGGCGATCGTTCGGCCACACGCCGGCAACACATAAAAACATTTTGACATACCAAAAAATATGTGGCTATAATGCCGGGCCATCCTTAAAATATTGCATAGTGTGGCTGGTATTGCTAGCAATGTTGCCGGCCACAGTATTGCAGCCACAAATTGTCGTAAAATATGGCCCGTTTAGACGCCCCTTTATATGGATGTGACGGCATTTGAAATTAGACGACATTAAGGACCTACAGAATATTTTAAAGATGTTTTTCAAAATGATTTTATGACCAGCTTGACGGAAATGACTAATATGCATGCACAAATTTTAATGTCCAGGCCACTTAAGCCTAACAGCCGCCTAACAAAGTGGAAAAACACAAATATTAACGAATTGTGGACGTTTTTAGGAATCCTTTTTTTTATCGGCACCACTAGGCTAAGCACAATAGCAGGTTACTGGAAGAAAAATAATTATGTAACGTTTAAAATTAATAAATATATGTCTAGGGACAGATTTTTGTTAATATTAAGATGCCAATTTTTTAACACAGCATATGAAACTAGAATTAAGTATTCCAAGATTGATTATTTATTATTATTATTATATTTATTATTTATTAATTATTTCAATGATACGATGAAAAATTTAGTTTACCCTGTAAGGGAATTAAGTATAGATGAGTCAATGGTTGGATTTAGAGGACGTTTAAATATTCGAAAATATATTAAAAATAAAAGGCATAAGTATGGCATTAAATTATATGTTTTGGCTGATCCTAAAGGATTAGTACATAGGATTCACATGTATAAAGGTTCCCAAGATGTTGAAGTTGGTGGTAAAGGCCATGTCGATAAAGTAGTAATAACACTTTTAAAAGATTATTTATATAGCGGCCATTTCATTTACATGGACAATTTTTATAATAATGTCCAGTTGGCAGAACTATTACTTACAAAAAAAACATACTATACTGGGATTTTAGCTGCCAAAAGAAAAAACAACCCTAGAGCTGTTATCGTTAAAAAACTTTTGAAAGGTCGGAATATTTATAGGTACAATGGAAAAGGTGTTTGTGTATGTAAATGGAAAGACAAGAGAGATGTGCTCACTATTTCCACTGAGCATTCACCCCACTTGATGCCAGTGGAAAATAGGCGTGGTCGTGTCGTCAACAAACCAAATATGGTTGTATATTATAATAAATATATGAAAAGTGTTGATCGACACGACCAAATGCTAGCTTATTACCCTAGTGAGCACAAGGCAATGATGTGGTATAAAAAATTGGCATTCATATTTTGCAAATGATGCTTTTAAATTCCTTTTTTTTGTTTAAGAAAGGTACAAGCAGTACTCTTTCCTTGGAGTCATATAGGGAAAAAGTGCTGCTTGAACTTCTTTCCTCTATACCCGATATATTTGCGCCTCAAAAAGCAAGACACATGCCCAATGAATTAGACAAAAATGCTAATGGGTGTCTTAAAAGGCGCAAATGTGTCAGGTGCTGGGTTAAAGAAAAAAAAAGGAAAGACACTAAAATAATGTGCCCTGATTGTGATGTCGGTCTTTGTTACGGTCCACACCATAATGAAATGTCATTATAAATTGTACCTGTGTTTGTAACTTATGTGAAAATGAATGTTTTAATTATAAAAAATATTAGTTTTATTCTACTACTTTCCTACAAATCAAACCAAAAAACAATAAATTAAGTGTATTGGTCTGTTTCACCATGTCTGAGTAAGCACTACTTGCAAGGTAATTATAAATTGAAAAAGTTGTTAGATGTATAAAATATGCGTCAATAAAAATATTCAGAACTTAGGTACTCAGACATGGCACAATCGCATGCGACTAAATGACAACACTAAGATTTCAATTTCATTTATTCATTCATTCAGTCTATTCTATGTTTATAAACATACCCAAAAGAGAAAAAAAATAATAGGTATCGCTAGTTCTTGAGATAACATTACGGCCTAGTATTTACTTGAGAAAAAACTGTTACAAAAAATACTGTCCTGTGAAACACCTTTATATGTACCGTTATTGTTTTATGACTGTCATAAAACTCGAAAATTTTCAAATTTACATAAGCGTCGTGCCGCACTTGGGCAAAGTATATAGCGCCGCACTAATGCGGCCAGCCGCACTGCGTAGATTTTCTTCGACGCACGTTCACAGCATCACACGAAATATTTATCGAACGCGCTAGAGCGTTTGCCGCACAGGGTTATTGAACTAATTCATTAGCATATGCTTATTGTTTGCTAATAAATTAGCAGGCAACGTGTTAATTGCGTGGCCTAGTGGTCGAATATTAGTATGGATACGTGTTTTATTTCGTAAAGTAATCGTAACCAATTTATGTTGTTGTAATTGTAGGTTACGTTAACTCCAGCCGAAAACGCTAAAAGACAATTAACATTACAACAAAGTCTACAAGTAAAGGATTATTGGGATTTATCGCATCACAAATCTCAAGAAATGGATCGTACGATTGCTGAAATGATTGCCCTCCAGAACTTACCCTTTCATTTTGTCGAAGGTACAGGATTTCGTAGAGTAATGCAAGCTGCTCTTCCAAAGTACAAGATGAGAGGCCGTGATTTTTTTTCTTCCTGTGTGCGACAATTTGTACAATAAGTTAGCACAGAAAACCAAAGATTTACTAGAAGAATTTGACAATTTATCTTTTACAAGCGACATAATATGGTCGGAACTTCATTCTGCTGTTTCATTGCTTAGTTTAACTGCTCATGGGATCTCAAAGGACTTTCGCAAAAAGACTATAATTTTGAAATGTGAATTCATGAATAAACGTCATACGGGCACCATAATATCAACAGTTTCAAACGATTCTTGAAGAATGGGGCATTGATCGCCAAAAAGTTCACTGCATGGTTCGTGATCGTGGATCCAACATGGTTAGAGCAATGCAGTTGTCAGGCTTTGAGGATATCAGTTGCGCAATACAATGTGCATACGAGCAGGTGTTGAATCTCAAGAGTGGCTCCTACAACTTATTGCTAAATTGAAAAAAATTGCCACCCATTTCAATCATTCCTTGGTCGCACAGGCAGAGCTTACAAAAATTCAAAAGGAACGCCTTAATCAGTCTCCTCTTTCTGTCATTCAAGATTGTCCTACAAGGTAAATATAAATACCTATTAAATTACTAAACGATGAATCATTATCGCTAATTTTCGGAACTACTCCGGTCCGATTTGAAAAATTCTTTCACTGTCAGTTAATTCTTAACCCATTTATCGAGGAAGTTTTTAGGGTATATATTACGCGAACTTCGTACCGCGTTATTAGGTAAAGCGACGCTAAACGCTAGCTAGCTAGCTAGTAAATTATATAATTGGCTTGTAAGCAAATGTTTTTATGAGATAAAGGAGTTTTTTTATTGTACTTATAAATAAATATATTTTTAAGATTAGGTAATTGAATTTGTACTTATATTTTGAAAAGAACTAATATTTTGACATTTAATTTTGTATAAATTTTTGCAAGGCATCATTAGGTGAAATATGTAACATTTTATTTTCTGTGACCATCTATTTATTGATCATATTTCTAGCAAATAAAATTGATTTGATTTGATTTAATTTCAGATGGAACAGCACATTCTACATGATGGAAAGGTTTTCAAAACTCAAAGATTCGCTTGTCTTGTACCTAAGCGCAAATCCAATCGCGATGGTATCCCCCGAAGACTGGATGAATATTCAAAAATTTGTGCAATTGATGCAGCCATTTGAAGAAATAACAAGAAATCTAAGTAGTTCTCAAATCAGTATTTCATCAGTCATACCATTAATTCAAGTTCTTAAGACCACGTTACAACAAGAAGAGACGAAACCTAATACTTCAGAACAATTCATAAATTTTATAACAAAATTACGCGATGAATTGAATTCAAGTGTAAGATTTGGAAACCTGGTCGAAGACGACAAATACACTATTGCGACGTATTTGGATCCGCGATACAAATCGCATTTTTTCACCAGCGTCATTGCAGAGCAGGTTGAATCTAAATTACTTAATATGACGATTAACACTATTAGAACCAGACAATCCAATTCCATACAAGATGATGACTGCGAACCTTCCCCCAAAAGAAGCCGAACTCAAATTGCAATTGAAGACATTGAAGTGCAGCCTTCTACTTCCAAATCATCAGCATCATTGCAAATATTGGAATCAATGTTAAGTGTAAATGAAGACCAGGAGGAGGACTCTTCTACAGCTGACGATGTTGACAATTTACTTTTAAAGATACAGTCACACCTTCGGGAGTACAAGAAAGAAAAAAGACTACCTGTTCACGAGGATCCTCTTATGTGGTGGAATGGAAATGCGCACAAATACCCCATATTTTGCCAATAGTTCGCCAATACTTATCAGCTCCCCCCAGCAGTGTAGCCAGCGAGCAATTATTTTGCGGAGCTGGTTTAATATATGAAGAACATCGAAATAGGCTGAAAGGTCAAAAAGCGGCCAAGTTACTCTTTATTAAATATATCTTGCCGCTGTTTAATTTTGACTACTACTAAAGTACAAATTTAATTTAAAAAAAAATTAATGTAAAATTGTGCTTTTTTTTCATAGTGTTAGTTAACGCTTCCGTTTCCGCTTCCGTTTCTGTTTCCGCTACCGTTAAGATTTACTTTTGACGTCTGTTTCCGTTTCCGCTACCGTTAAGATTTACTTTTGACATCTGTTTCCGTTTCTGCTTCCGTTATGCCAGTTCCGTTGCATCACTAATGTATGTATGTATGTAGGTATATATATGTATACAGGGTTATAGGTTAAGTCGCCCTAGATCCGTTAAGGGCGTGTAGTACCCATCTTTTCTGACATATTTCACTATAGAACACCCTACCCCAAACCTAACGTCTTCAAGAAAATCGACATTAAATTTTTGTTTGGCAGATGTGTCTAAAAACATCTACGTTTCGTCAGCTATCCAACAAGGTATAACAATCTAGGGTTTTATTTAAGTTCGTAGAAAAAAACTCCCAGGTAGCAGCTGAGGTGCGGTCCCTCGCCGATCAGGCGATGCGTGTGAGCGAGACAATTTATAGTCCGGGAGCCAGGTGCAAATTTGGTTAATTATTTCCTCTCAAGAGATAATTCGTGAGACGCATCAGAGTATAGTATTATAAAGCGTCGTGAAAGTCAGCTGGTGCCCGGTTGGGGGGATGAGCGGGTGTAGCCTCCCACGCATGAAAAAAAAAAATACATTCACTGATTTCCTCTCAGCTGAAATTTTGTCAAATTGTAGGTCATCTAATATCTCAACGAAAAAAAATAATCAGCTGGTTACAACGTGGTGTATTGTACGTCAGCTGGTGTCTCGAACATGAAAAAAAAAATTTTATTTTCAGTGATTTCCTCTCAAACAAAAATTTACCTGATGATAGCTTATATGTAACTGTGGATAAATATATAGGTCAGCTGGCTGTATCTTGGTGGAAAAACCGTCAGCTGATACTTTGAAAGTTATTACATAGGAGTTAGGCAGGAGCATCTACTGTCAATTTAAATACATCAGCTGACTAGCTTTTCCTCGACTTATTGCTAGCTGATTTTTTTTATTTATCGCATCAGTATATTAACAATCAACCCACAAATTTTCATCTGGGAGGAAATGACGTATCTTTAACCCCTGACAAGCACACATCTAAACCGTATACCTCTTTAGGCATTGAGGGTGAAAAGTACCCAACATATTTCATTCTCAAATATCTTGATCCCTAATAAAGTTAGTTTTTTTTTTTTTTAAATTAAAGCTCAAAAAAATCTCTACAAAATAGATATAATATTAAATTAATTAGTGCCAATTAAAAGAGATAAAAATACTATCGAAGTTTAAATATACACAAAGAATTCTAACGAAATAAAATTTTGAGGTGGGTACTTTTTACCCAGTGTGGTTGTCAGGGGTTAATTATTATCGTTATTATAATTATTGTATAAATTGTTAGATATATTTATATTTTAATAAATTATGATCGTTCATACTTTTTGAGTTTTTAACATGTTACACTGAGAAAAAAAATACTTTTAGTCAATTAACAATTTCTTGGTTCAAGAAACTCGCTAACGATCAAATATTCAATTATTAATAATTATTAATTTCTGAAGAGAAGAGCATCAATATTTATCTGTGGATAATAGATAAACAAAAGAATAGCTTTATTTAAATTAAGTAAAAATTATTATGGAAAAAAGTCGAAAAAAAATCATCGAGTAAAAGTCGATTCTAATCGATTCAAGAGAGGCTCAACTCGATTCTGAAAAGTCTATAACGAGCTATATCAGCAATTTTTAAGAGCATGTTACATTGCTCAAATTTGGTCACATGCACACCTGAAGGTTCCAACTTCTCATGATCCTGTAGATTATGGTTGGGCAGAAATCGACAACAAGTATGAATTCACTTGGTTTTCTGGAAGTCAGTTACCATCATCGATTAATGAAATCACTATTCAGCCTGAAAAAGGTAACATTTTTTTATAATTTTGATTATATTATGTTAAAATACGCATCCTAATCTTTTTTTAAATTTTTGTACAGATGATGACAATGAAGACATAACAGCAGACAGCTCTGACAGCGACTCTGACGATGAATCGGAAAGAGAGGAAAGTGACTCAAGCCAGAGCGAAAACGAAAATGAATAAATCACATTGTTATTCTCATTGTCATTTTTCATCGTTTATATAATAAATATTATTTATCGAGTAACCAGTTAATTTATACTAAGCTAATTGTTTATTTAATTATTTAAATATATATAATATCATTTGATAACATACTTATTCGTTTCAAAAACATTGATACAGAATATTTATTTCAACTCAACTCTCATATTGAAGCAGCGCTATGTCGAATAATTAAAGATACGTCATTTCCTCCCAGAAGAAAATTTGTGAGTTGATTGTTAATATACGAATATGCGATAAATAAAAAAAATCAGCTAGCAATAAGTCGAGGAAAAGCTAGTCAGCTGATGTATTTAAATTGACAGTAGATGCTCCTGCCTAACTCCTATGTAATAACTTTCAAAGTATCAGCTGACGGTTTTTCCACCAAGATACAGCCAGCTGACCTATATATTTATCCACAGTTACATATTATAAGCTATCATCAGGTAAATTTTTGTTTGAGAGGAAATCACTGAAAATAATTTATTTTTTTCATGTTCGAGACACCAGCTGACGTAGAATACACCACGTTGTAACCAGCTGATTATTTTTTTTCGTTGAGATATTAGATGACCTACAATTTGACAAAATTTCAGCTGAGAGGGAATCAGTGAATGTATTTTTTTTTTCATGCGTGGGAGGCTACACCCGCTCATCCCCCCAACCGAGTGCCAGCTGACGTTCACAAGGCTTCATAATACTATACTCTGATGCATTTTACTCATTACCGCTTGAGAGGAAATTGGTCATGAAAATCTGTTGCTGGCTCCCGCACTATTACGATTTATGCACGTGCGAGTGAGAAAAATAATGTCCAGGCAGGAACAGGTTTTGGATACAATACGCGCCATTGTAGTTTATGTTTGGTTGGTTGTTTTGTTAGTCTGCTCATGTGATCCGTCCATAGTAGATGCGATATTGTTCCGCTCTCTGTTTCCTACACCACTTGGCTGTGTTTCTGGACTGTTTCTGATTTGTGACTACTGTGCTTGGGAACTGGACTCTGATTTGTGCTTGTGATTTGGAACTGTCGAATATGACGACTTACACGAACGAGGAATATGCCGATATGTTGATTTGCTATGGATACTGCAATTGTGTGTCCGCGCAAGCTCGTAACGAATACATTTCACGTTACCCCGGCCGTCGAGTGCCGGATGTGAGCGTTTTTGACAGAGTTTATCGTAGACTTCGAGAAACTGGCTCCATTTCAAGACGACGCACAGACTCGGGAAGACCTCGTGTAATTGATGACGACGAAGAAGTTGACAATTAGATTGTGCAACGATTTCGTTTGGATCCAACCACTTCCACTAATGTTGTTGCCCGTGATCTGGGACTCAAGCAGTGAAAAGAGTGGTTTACCGTACACACTGCGGGCCTTTACCCATACACGCCGGTACATGCCATCGAAGAAGGAGACCTGGCGAGAAGATTAGATTTCTGCAGATTCATGCTCGATAAGGATTTGGAAGACCCGACATTCCTAAAAAATTTCTTGTGGACAGATGAGTCCAAATTCGATAAAGATGGCATTACCAATTACCACAACGCTCATTACTGGGCCCTAAAAGAACTAAGAAATCCGAATAAGAAGAGGGTAAAGGGATCCCAGCGAAGATTTAGCGTAAACGTGTGGATGGGCATCATTTCCAATCATTTGATTGGGACTCACTTTTTACCCGATAATTTAAATGGAGAGCACTACGAAAACTTCCTGAGAGGAGACCTCAACGATTTGATGGATGATTTGCCACTAAACCTAATAAGAGACATGTGGTTCCAGCATGATGGCTGCCCTGCACATTTCCGAAGAAGTGTCCGAGAATGGCTGGACACAAATTATCCCCGTAAATGGATAGGACGAGGTGGGCCTTTACCCTGGCCAGCCAGAAGTCCGGTCTTAACCCCCATGGATTTCTATGTGTGGAATACTACAGGAAGAGCCTCGTCTACAGCGAGCCCAACCCAATTGCGTCTTTCGAAGAATTAAAAGAAAGGATAATTAATGCGGCAAACAAAATAAGAAGAACGTTGACTACTGGTGTTGTAAAAACTGGGCTTCGCAGAAGAATGCGAAGATGTGTACAAAACAGAGGTGGACATGTTGAACACGAACTTTGATTAAGGACTTTAATAAATAATATTTTGTAAAACTTACCTATTGTTTTATTTTACTTTCTAGGGACAAATAATAAATTTGATTCAATAATTATTTTTACGTCCACTATCGCCACTATGAAACTAAGTTTTTTCCTACGAAATAAATAAGACCCTAGAGTATTATACCTTGTTGGATAGTTGACGAAACGTAGATGTTTTTAGACACATCTGCCAAACGTGTGCGATGATGATATATTGATGATTGATGCTGATACATTTCGTTCAGAACAACGTATTTAGTTAACCTACGTAGGATTATGGTTATTAAATTCATAGAGCATCTTAATTCGCATGTAAAAAATCAATAATAATAATAATAAGATGCACTAACTTCAAAATATTGTAATGAATGGCAAAAAATCGGCAATTTTTATAAAAAAAAAAATATGTCGATTTTCTTGAAAACGTTAGGTTTGGGGTAGGGTGTTCTATAGTGAAATATATCAGAAAAGATGGGTACTACACGCCCTTAACGGATCTAGGTCGACTTAACCTGTAACCCTGTATATATATATACAACTATTGTTCTATGACTTTTCTCAAAACCTATACATTTATATGTAAACGACCTCATCGTCGAGCTCAGTAGCATGCGTGTCGGTTGCTCAATAGATGGATTTAAGGTTAACAACATAAGCTACGCAGACGACATGGTGCTGCTGAGCCCGACGGCAGGAGGCCTCAAAGAGATGTTAAAAGTATGTGAAAAGTATGCAAAAACACATGGCCTACTGTACAATGTACAAAAAGGCTAATACATGGTCTTCAAGGTCGTCGGTAAATGTTCCAGCCTTTCACACAATATTACCTTAAATGGCTTAAGCGTAAACCGGGTTGAGAGGTTTAAATACCTGGGGCATTACATTACTGAAGGTCTTGAAGACAATGTAGACATAGAGAGAGAGCGCAGGTCTCTGGCGGTCAGAGGTAACATGCTGGCTCGCAGATTCTACAGGTGCTCTGACGAAGTAAAGATAACTCTTTTTAAAGCATATTGTCAGAGCATATACACTGGGACTCTGTGGACCAAGCACACCAAAAGATCGCTGGATAACCTGCGCATCCAGTATAATAACGTCTTCAGGATGATGTTGGGGCTGCCTCGCTACTGTAGTGCGTCAGGAATGTTTGCGCTTTATCATACTGACGGCTTTCAGGCCGTCTTGCGCAAAAGAACGGTATCCCTGATCCTCAGGGTGCGTGTTAGCCCCAATGAAATCCTGAAGACGTTAGCAAACAGGCACTCATCCCCTCTATGGAGATCCTTAGTTAAGAGGGTGATTTAGGGTTATTACTTTTATTCATATTTTCTTTTGTTTATATTTCTATGGACGGTGTAAAAGGTTGTCTGAAATAAAGAATATTTTATTTTATTTTCGTAATTCGTAAATTCTTTTACGGTAAATTCGATATGGAATAGTAAGTAAAAACATTTAATACTCATAATTACTTAACAAGTAACAACAATATATTTAAAATATCCCTAATTAGCTAAAATTTTCTAATCTATACATTATTTAAAAAAAGTTGATAACTGATAGATATATACCCGAGAACTATAGGTCTATATAATTTCACTTGAATGCTATATGATGTATCTTTTTGTATTTTTTAAGCATTTTCCATGCTAAGATATAATTAAAATAACTTCCTATATCATGCATAGGCTATAACCCGCTAAACTGTTGCGTCGGTTTCACTCCCGTCCAATAGGATTTACAAATATATCGGTTTTACTTTAGTAAAAGAATTACCACTATACTATATACCATACACATACATACTATTATTATTATTAATTCTTTATTTTGATACTAAGATCCATAGAAAAATAATACACTTACAAATCATAATAAACTAATACATAAAACATAAACTATATTTTTATCTATTGATTATGTAGTGTCGGCGACGTAGTACAATTCGTGGTGTCATGTAGCCTTTATAATTGAAAAAAATCTTTTACTACAGCTGTTCAAAGATGTAATATTCACTTATAGTAAAAATGTTAATTATACACAGACATAGTGTATAATTAACATTTTTGCCTCATATTACACCAAACAAATCATTTTGTAGCTCATAAATAAAGTTACCAGAAAAACCCAATTAATCTGCACCGGTAGATTTGTAATTAGGTGCTGACATTTTTTGTACTTTAATTGGAGCTGAACAAATTTCGAACGGCCCAAACTGTGCACGACAACATATACGGTCCCGCGAGTGCGTGTTCGTGTGCATATACTATAACGGTCGTAGTTGATAAGGCTGTGTATGTAGCAATAAGTTTTGTATATGTGCGTCGGAAATAAATGTTTTACATCACCGCCCCTTTGTTATCTGTGTTGTACCGGCGGCGCTGGGTAGCACTCGATAGTCGAAGTCCTGAGGAGAGAAAAAGAATAACGCGCGTAGCAACGTGATCTCGCACGTCCCTTACCCCGTGTACAACGCTATGAGCGCATGTATCGCCTTATAAGGTACTTTATATAAGGAAATGTTAGTATATAATAAAGTACCAGTTAAGGAGAGTGGGACGGGGTATCTGTGTATAAATAGGGCTCTCCTAGGAATTAAAGCCACTTGGTACGCGCTCCTGGTCCTATCAGGTACCCAATACCTGCCGAAATACCGTGTTAGTTAGTCTACTCTATAGTTCTATACCTCGTCACCACCTGCATCCACCCTGGGTGTGAATAACTGCCTTGATTTACGGTCGTACGTTGTTTCCTTTCCTCTCTGACCCCAGGACCTCACTCTGGTAGCCGCACCGGTGTGTATCACCATCCCCCTAGGTAGTCCGCTGCTGGACGGGGATCCATGCCTCACATAAACCAACTAATAAAGGAAAAGTCTAGGATAGGTTGGATATTGGCAGGCCCTTTGTATACTAAGAATGTGTCTCAAGCCAAATCTATACAATATGAGAGAAAGGGAAACCTGCTGACCAATTGCACGATCCAAATATAAAATGCATTGATCAAACTTCCACATTATCTGAAGAACTTGAGCACAGAATGACACCATTGTCTTTGTTTATATGATATTAGATCGTATGATGAACCCACAACTTGTGATGAAAACTATTTTTCTGCAAGCATTAAGTAGTCCGTCATCATTAACATTGGCAAGTAAAAGCAACAGTTTAAACTCAGATATAGGAACTCAAATAATTTACATTTAACCTTGACACATACTAATGGAGAAAATAAAACCTTATGTGGATACAAGAAACGGAGTGGTACTTCAACGTCTAGGCAATATAAAACATTGCCAAAATACAAGTAAGGCAACATATTGAAGGAAAATGGATACATACAAGATTACCTTGCACACAAGGGTCTTTAAGAAAAACAAAATAGAAGAAAATAACATAAGTTTGAGTGTGCTAACTAGGTACCCAATGTTGTGCGGTAATTAATTTATGACTAACAAAACAACATTGATAAATTTCTGTGTAGCGTTCGTAATTTTCACTATAAATTTAAACATAACCCGAAAACTAGGTCCTAGTTAACGCCTTATAGGAGGCAGCAATCGGGAAACGAACTTCGTTATACGCCTGCTGTTGTTAACAATATTTCTAAAAATATAAAACTTCTCAAAATCAATATCCTTTCAGCCCTCACTATTATAATAGGGGAGCACAAAAAGGGATTTTGGAAACTACGAGTGCGTCTGATTAATATGAGGGAGGATACCTTGCACCCTGTGTTAGAGTACCACACCAATCATGAGCCTTATATGAGGCCGCACGCCTAAGACAGCGGACATGATCTCTGATCATTAGAAATACTCGATCCCAATCAAGGAAGACCAATTCAGGGGGGCTAGACAAGTTGCAATTTGACATTCGAATCGACAAACAACGAGATTAGTTCAAAGACCTACCAAGCTAAAACAATAGATGAACCTTTTCAACTGAATTTGAAATGCTTTGACTCGTCGAGTCTACTACCACCTTGCCAATCTGAACTACATTAGCATTTACTGCGGACGCAGTACACTAGCAGTGTGTGGCAAAATGCACTTCTTACTTAAACTTCACACTTTATTTGAGGAATAACCTTAGGGAAGAAGGGCTTAAATATACCCACAAATATACTATCTCATGCACCCTATAAACCTATTGAAAAAGGCTTCAATACAACATAAATGTAATTGGGAGCATGAGGAAAAGTATATCTGAGGGTTTATTTGAGCCCTTCTTCCCTAGTCTTAAAACTTACTTGCCTGTTTCGTTACAAGAGAAATACTCAACATTTTTAAAGAAGATACATTAATGAGAAACAACTAAAAAACTTTCATTTAAATTCACTACTTAATATACAAACTCTCTCGCGTGAGTCAGCCAAATCATTAAGATATAAAAAATAGACCATGTTTACAAAAACCTGCGGGCCCTCACCGCGCTTGGAACCGACCGAATCGTGGGATACTCTGATCATTCATTTGGTGTCTGCAAAGCTCGACAGCACCACTAGTCTCAAATGGGAAGAACAGAGGAACAAATTTGACAAATCCCCAATTTTAAAAGAATTCTTTCAATTTCTCAAAGGTTGAGCTGAAATTCTAGAATAATTTCAAGTCAACAAAGGTCAACACAATATAACTTATAATGGTAAATCTGAAAGGTCTCACACAAAGTCATTTGCTGTTTCAGCTGAAAGTGATTCTTCCAATGCTGGTTCTTCTTCTGCTGCTGGCTGCCATCGTCTGTATGACTGTTCTTCGTTCCTGGCCAAAACTGCAGAGGAGAAAAGCTCGAAAGCAATGCGGCTAAGGTTGTCTTAATTGCCTACGTAAGGGACACTCTCATCGCCAATGTAGACTAGGTCCTTGTTCCATTTGTAAGAGGGAACATAGTACTTTGTTGCACAGAAATAACTCTCAGGCTGTAAACATTGCTAATGTACAAGAAAATAATATTTCTGATACTCTAAATGAAATTCAGCAGTATTCAAATGTCAGTGCTGCCAATATTATTAGTAATATTATTAATAAATCCTTTAGTAGCTCACAGATAAAGTTACCAGAAAATGTTAGACTTGCCGACCCTACATTTAATCAGACTGCACCGGTAGATTTGTTGTTAGGTGCTGACATTTTTTGGACCTTAATTGGAGCTGCACTAATTTCTTTAGGCCCAAAACAAACAATAATGCAGAGATCTAAATTAGGTTGGATATTAGCAGGCCCATTGTACACCAAGAATGTGTGTCAAGCTAAATCTGTACATTGTAATCATGTATCTTTATTATGCAACAATAGTAAATGTATTTCAAATAAATATTTAAATGAACAATTAACGAATTTCTGGAAATTGGAACAAGTTCCACCAGCAATCATCACTAAAACAGATGAGGAAATTCAATGCGAGGCACATTTTGTTACTAACACTTTTCGTAATAAAGAGCGCAGATTTTATGTTAAACTTCCCCTTCATCATTTAGAAATCACACCCAAATACTTTTTTGTAACGGAAATAAATTCAATCAAAATATATCAAGCCGTTTTTATTGTTAACACACAAGAAGAAACCATATCCATGCTCAAACATTGGTGACCAGGAAATAGTTTGTTTGAAATATGGCAACGGCTTGAAAGTTTCCGAAAGTTTTCTCACGTTCTTGTTTAACCATTCTACTGTCTTGGTGGGAATTCCTTCTATTAAATTTGGAACTTTTCTTACTGTGAAATGAAATAACGGAAATAAATTCAATCAAGATATATCAAGCCGTTCTTCTTGTGATATTACAATAAAAACGGCTTAATATATCTTGATTGAATGGAACACACTTCATACTTAAACTTCTTTATTCCCACCTACCTACTCATTCTTCACCTATACAAGGTGGAAGGGACATCGACGCACATCCGAATACCATGAGTTCAGTACATGATTCTGGACCCCCCTGCGTTGAAATTTTCCGTAACTTTTTTCATCAATTTTCCATTTTTTTCTGCAGCTTTTTTTACTTGAACGTGTAAAAAAAAATTATTTCTACCTACCCAAATTAGATTTATAATTAAAGACCATTATTTCATTTATTTCACTCAAAACAGCAATGTAAATAAAACTCAAAAGAGTACTCAGTCAGCTGTTCCGCTTAAAGTTCACTTGCCGGTCAACGCCGGCCTAGTACCTACAGGACGAGCGCTCCCCTATTTTATGCGCACCGTCAAAGGCGCCGACAAAGGCCGCGCGCGGCGCGTCGGCTCAATTCAAAGGAGCAGCGGCGTATGCAAAATTCTTTTGTATTTCGCCGATTTTGAAATTATTTTTTATTAGTTCCTAGTTTTCGCTCGTGGAGTGCAAACGTATGTGCAGTTTGTCGCGAATTTGCGATCTTATCGTAAAGGTATCAAAATCAAAAGTAACTTTCTTAGTGTGTGAGTACTTGTGTCTGTGTATTGTTATTGTTTTGATTGCGAGAAATTTAAAATGCATTCCGTACAATACTTTACTGCCCGTGAATATGGGAATTATGCTCATGTGCTATGGCGAAGCACATGGAAAAGGTCAGTGAGTTTATTAATAATACCTACATTAGGTACTCTGAATCTGTTTTATGGAAATAAGTTTATTTCCTCGCATTTTCATATCCTTTTTGGTATAAAATACCTGTTATCGGTTATAAAATTAATTAACTTGATTTTATGATTGTGGTATCAACGTTTAGGTGATGTTTTGTAGGTAGGTATCACGAAAACAACGGTCGCGGACTCACGACAAATCGCGGTGACTTGTGTGAGTAAATAGGTAGGTAGTTGCGGATCGCACGCGTGATAACATTCACCGCGGACCGTGATCGCGTTGTTAGCAATACACTGCACGCTCAAAAATGACAATATCCGTAACCGGTCATTTTCTACATGAATGACCAAGGTCATTTTATTTTTGACCTTGAGTGAAACCTTGTGACGACGTTTGTGCGTCGATGTCCCTTCCACCTTGTATATATGTATAGAGCTTGTGCTTGTAAGGAACAAACTAAATAGTGTGTGCAAAAATTGCGTTTTTATTATAAAGACACTATACACCTATTGTTTGATTATTTTAATACCCATAACGCCATCTATAGGCGTCTAGACTAAACAAAGTAAATATAGTTTTTAGTACAACCATAACCCACTAGATGTCATTATATTGTATTGTAGATCTTGTCTTGTTTCCTCGTGTATAACGAGGAAACACTAAGACTTCTGTCCGATTGTGTGATCCGAGTGAATATTGTGATCAGAAGTGTCGACACTGACATTGCAGCTATCATGCTTGGTCATATGCACCATCTACAAAATGATTCACTTGTTTGGTTGCTGATAGGCACTGGGAATAACTTGAGATACGTAGACCTCACGGAAATATACGTAAAGTTAGGAGAATCTTTATGCAAGAGCTTACCAGGATTCCATGCGATCACAGGTTGTGATTATAATCCCGCATTTTTCCGAAAAGGAAAGTTGAAGCCTTTTAAAATATTAAAAAACTAGGAAGAATATCAAAAAGCTTTTATTAAATTCGGTAAACACGAATTATTTGAAAATAATGATGAACAACAAAGCACTTTTGATATTATTCAACGGTTTATATGTGAGGTTTACAATGTCGGCTCGATAATTGATGTTGATGCAGCACGGCTTCAACTATTCATTAATACATATCAGGTCTCAGATATTAATGAAGCGTTTATCCGTAAAAAACTAAGAAATTTTGATGCTAGCAGACTGCCACCGTGTAAATCCGAACTGTTACAACAGTTTCTGCGAGCCAACTATGTGTCGAGCATTTGGAATAATGCAAACCAGCAAATTCCAGCCATTTATCAACCCGAAAATAATGGTTGGGTTCTCGACAATAATCAGTACCATTTTAAATGGTTCGAAGGTGATCAGTTACCAAATTTCGTCAGAGAATCACTGAAAACTGTCTCAGGTATAAATACTACTTCAAAAGGTTATACATTATTTTTTAATACTTTCAATCCCAATAATTGTTTTACATTTTTACAGAAACTGACGAAGGAGAAGATGACGATATCGAATGGAGTAACAGTGACGATGAAAATGATAACATTGATCATAATGATGATAATGAATGAAATAATATTTTCTGTTATACAGTGTTAATAATAATAACCAGTAATGTCATCAATCTATTTTTTTATACTTTATAATAACTTGTAATGTCATTCATTAATTTTTAATAAAATTTTATTAATTATTATTTTGTTTGGTTTTTTTTATAACCTGTTATTGATAGAATAAATTGAAATTTTTAACAATTTAATGTAGCTGTAGCATCGAATGTCTTTTCTTGAGATGTTTTTGAGATTTACACAGATTATTAGTTATATAAATCTGTGTCAAAAAGTTTATTTGCATAAGTCATTATAATCATGCCATCTCACTCGCACCCACATATATAAACTGTCTCGCACTCGCTCCTACAGCTACCTTACATGCTTGTCTGGCAAGGGGTTGGAACTATCAAAAATGTCTGGCTAATGAGGAAACATTATCTAATTATTACCCAAGTAATTATGTATAAAATTCAGCTTTTATACTATAACGTAAGTAGAATTATAATTTCATGAACAATAAGGGTATCTGGCAAGGGGTTGCCACGATGTTAAGTGTCTGGCAATTAATGACGTGATTTTTAATAATATTCTGAAGGTAATACCAAAAAATCACACTTTATTATTTGATGAATTTAGATCGGTATTTTACACACCTTTAGTACCGTTTACCTGCCAAAGCCAGGGTAACCCAAACTTCATAATGGTCCATCGTTCTTACCTGTGTTAGGAGCATGCGCTGACAAGTTTTCAGCCTTTATAAAATAACGAAGGTCTGGGGTTCACGGGCTCTTAGACTATTAGTATAAAATTTAATAGCAATTCAAAAAAAAAATGTATTTTATCGTGATGGAAATCTGAACCGTATGGTTCCCGAATTATAATTTGCACAGATTCATTTAATTTAGCCATTTGTTTATCTTTCTCTATCATCAGAGAAAGCAACTCGGAAAGTTGATTTTGGCCGATTTGCGGAGAAACATACGCGCCTGTTTTCCTGATGGTGGGCAGCACTTCCTCGTAAACGAAGCGCATAAACTTTTTTGCTTGCGATCTGTTTGAGCGCGCTAGTAGAACGTAGACGCTGGGTTCTGATACAAAAAGTGTCTCTGGATGCCAGTTTGGTGGCGTTTCAAGATGGGCCGTGAATGGGCCCAACTTGTTCCATAGACATTTCCATTCATCTGGAACAATTCTATAAGCTTTTTTAACATTCTCATAGCCCAAGAGTAAAGCAAACTCCTTTAGTTTACAATAAATATTATTGTCCTTGGTGATGTATGCCCAACATTTGAAATTACTGTCCTCGTCGCCGAGTTTGGCCAACGGAAAATTGAAACGTTGCAAAGACATGATGCTCTCTTATAACACGGTATTTTTTTCTATTTTGCAGGTACATGCCAAAGAAAGCACCTGAACGAATAATATGTTCACATAAAAATAAACATCTAAAATGTTCAAGTTTGACAATGACTGATATTATGAATTTTCACAGTTCGTTTTATTCCTCAAATAAACGGAGTGAACAAGATGCTTTGATACTGAAGTGCTGTAAAACGCAGAAGGTAAATACAAGGCGACCTACCAAAAACATAAGATTTGGTAGAGATTTTAATATAAAATATAGCGTTTTCAGAGCTCGCAATGATTGTGTTCAAGTTTGCCAAAAAGCGTTCTTGAATATACTTGGCGTAACAAAATATCGTGTAGAGTATGCTTTGAAACATTTATGTTATACAGGGCAGATTGCCAGGGAACGAAGAGGGGGTAATCGAAAAAAATAATATTTAAAGATCAGAAGAAGTCCATTCGAGATTATATTATGAAACTAAAATGTGTCGAATCGCATTATTGTCGATCATCCACTCAAGAACGCAAATACCTATCTAGTGACTTGAGTATAAACAAGTTATACAAAATGTTTAAAAACGAAAATCCTCAATCTCCTGTAAAACAATCATACTTCCGCCATATTTTTAACAGAGAATTTAATTTAGGTTTTGGTACACCCAACACTGACGACTCTGCTCAACTTGTATAGAATTAAATGAGAGAATCAAAAAAGAAAACGATCAAGTCAAGAAAAATGAGTTAATGATTACAAGTACAGTACATAAGTTACGAGCAAAAGCGTTCTTCAAAATGGTACAGGAGCAAAAAGACGATATGATAACATTTTCCTTTGACTGCCAAAAAAACAGTCCATTACCTCGAATTCCAGACCAAAGTGCTTACTACAGCCGACAATTTTATTTATTTAATTTCACAATTGTGCAAGGATCCTCTAGAGACAAGCTTAATAAGAATCAGCCGTCTATGATCGATTAAATAAAACGAATTTATCAGGTATCTCCATCATACGCTTATTTGCTGACGGATGTGGTGGGCAAAACAAAAATAGCATAATGCTAAGTATGCTATCTAAATGGCTATTGGAAAATGCCTCTGTCAAACTTATTGAAATAATATTTCTCGTAACAGGGCATAGTTTTATGCCCCCGGACAGAGTTTTCGGCAATGTAGAAAAAGTTATAAAGAAACAAGAAGTAATCATTCAACCAGAAGAATATTGCGAATTCATTTCAAGTAGTGCGACGGTCACAAATCTAAGGGATATTATTATATTTATTTTGACTTCAAAGCAGCACTCAAGAAGTCTTTAAGCCGACAGCGAAATGGCCATTCAAAATAACCCAATGCAAAAGATTCATTATAAAAATATCTAAGATTTCAGGAAACACGCTTATCCGCGGTGAACAGTTTTATAATTCAGATTCAAATAAATCCTTTAATGTCTGCAAAACTGGCAAAAATACAAGTATGCTCCAACCTACCACCATTCCAACGGGAGTGCCTATGTCGCAGGCAAAAATAACCGATGTTGAGAAATTGTTGACAAAACATTTTGGATTAGAATGGCAAGAAAGAGAAGACTTACAATTTTACTTAGGTATTATTAGAGGGCCATCTGTTGAAGGAAATCAAAATTTAGAAGAAAGTTTTTGTGAAAGGATAGCAGAAGAATCACCTATCTTAAGAATATAATAATGATAAAACTATAAATGCAAATATTTTACTTACTTAATTGAAAATTGATTTTTACTTTATCGAACGTATAAGAACATCACTAATCCGCAGAACTCAAAATGGCGACTCTCATTATCAAACTCAGTTATATCCAGTTACTCAGAATCAAATACAGCAATATCTTATAGTTGGAATCAAAGCCAGCTAAATGCTATATTATTTTCACTTTTACTCAAATATACAGGAAGCTTTATTAATTAAAAGTCAGATTATTTCTAATATTCACATTCTTTACAAATCTGTCTTAAAATATAGAATATTGTAGCTACCTGAACAAAGTTATCGATTTTTGTAGCTTACTGATTATTTGACAGACTTGGATTTAGCTGCCTTTGATTTTATAGGCCTCATATATTCATTGAATATTTAGAAGAATTTTAGCTTTATTTGTGTGTGTTAAAACAGTCACCTAAAAAGCTATTTTATAGTTAGTAGTAAGTTCAAGATTTAGTACCGCCCGCATCATTGGTCCGATTCGAATTGACCGGATGGGTCAAATTGGATGCAAAATCAACCAATCAGATTTCTTTTCAGATCTAAAACAAATCTTTCATTGAATTATTACTAAAAACTACCTCATTTTCTATCTCTTTCTATTAGTGAAAACCGGAAACAGTTTTACAGTCTTACAGTTTTTTGCCGGATTGTGGAAATGGACGCTAAAAGACAGTGAGTACTTTGATTTTATACGCGTGTTGTTTTACTGAGTATGAAAAAATAGTTAATAAATTGATAAGTACCTACCAACTTATCACCTATTAACATAAGACTAATCTTTATTATTTAATTTTATTATTGGAATGGCAGAATTTCGTTTTTTTACATGGTTGTAGGTAATTAAGACCAAATCTTCTATCCTTAGATGTTGCAACTTCTTAACCCTTCTAGACAAAGTTATAGGTGTAGGTGTAGGTATTCAATAATACTAACAGCATGTAATTGAAAAGGGTTGCGGGAAAAAAAAGGGCGGCTGAATCTGCGGCGGGGGTGTCGCCGGCCGCCAAACGGCCGCGTCCCGAAGAGGACTCACCCGAATTGACCCCGAAGTTCGGGGTCTTTTGTTGGGATTGTGGCGCGGCCAGGTGTCCGCTGCATAGAAAGCAGCACCCCAAATGCCGCAAGCAGCTAGATTTTTAATTTTTTGGTAGGTACTCTGTTGCATTATCATTTTTTTACTGTTTTGTTTGTAGTTTACATAGTAGGTAGGTCATAATGTTATGATATAAGTGCGGTAAGTTGAAAATTACAGCTGAGGCGGTAATTATCAAAGCGCACGTATGTCATACGACTTTTTATAACATATTAGCGAGGAAATAAATAAAAAATGGACTTTCATAAACGAATACCTAAATCTTTGAAATCACTTGCTAAAGAAGTTATAATATTTTTTTAAAATTAGCGATGTGATTTTTTTAAAGCAAAGGCACAAAAAACAGCCAGTATTACTAATACCTACAGTAAATTAATATTTTTGTGTTTTTGTTTCAGATCAATGGTTGTAATATATATTACCTACCTATATAATTAAATTAAGGAATTAAATGTTTATTTTTTATATTTTTATCTCCTCAAGTAAATTTTATTCATAAAATGTTGACCACTTTTCTGACATACAAACTCTGCTAAGATTTAAAAAAAGTACCGTTAGTTTTAGACGGAGCATCTTGATAAACTGTGCTTTTTACATTACAATAACGCACAAGTAGGTACGTAATGAGATACAATACGATACTGAAATTGGTGAAATAATTACTCTCGTATGGATTTTAAATATTTGTGACTGGGTACCTATTTTAAATATTTGTGACACTGCACACACGTCTTTGCGTATCCGGCCGCAATGGTAGGTAGGTACTTCGTCGTAGTATTTGTTCGTCAGCAGCGGTGACATGCTGCTGTATTGTCATATCATATTACGATATGATTAGTCTTTTTCTTATTAGATTTGATCTTCTCATCTTTCTAAACACACACATAATGAATGGAACATACCTACACTTGCAATTTTTATAATAAGAACTATAGTAGGGGAGCCCAAGCGGGGATTTCGGGATATCTGACAATTTGAGAGTGACGTAAAAAAGGGGAGGGCAACAAAGTTGTAAAAAAAAACGTCATCTCGACATTCTCGAGCGTAGCTAATTTTTTTTTTATTTTGAAGGAAATAATTCAAGAATAATGAAAAATATATAATCTGACGATTTCCGCAAGCCGAAATAACAAAAATTCGTCGATAAAGTTAAATGCGTGCAGCTGCTTGATGCCTACATATCCTTCTCCGCGTTTCTATCATAGCTATATAATTCCATAGATTGGCAGTGGCCAGTGGCATCCCACTGGTCAAGTGAGAATACACAAAACTGCCAAGTATCTAGTATGTAATCAGAAATCTTGGAGAAGGCCAGAAAAATCCTTAAATAAACACAGATTTCAAAAAAAAATACTATTCATATTACAATTATTACTAAAAAATGTGTAAGGGTAACTTTCGTGTATAGTAAAATATCTATCAATAATTTTATAATCTTGGCTGTACATATTGAAACACTCATTTTTCAATATATTTTTGTAAATATGTGTTCCGACTTCGCCTTAATGAACCTGCTTCGCCTTAAGGAGCGGTGCTGCCACCTCTAACTACTGTGATTGGTCGGTCACGGAGACGGCGACCAATCAGCAACGATCTGCACTTCCACGTCAATTTTTGCACATTCATACTCGATTCCTTTGCAAGCGCACCCTTTTTCAATACTTTATAATTATCTTCATACTATCCGCAATAAACCGAATTTCAACTGTAAATAGTCTCGACTACGTTATTCAAGAATCCTCTGAACCTATACACGCACTTCGGAGCCGACAACACAACCAAACATTGGACCTTCGAGCCGAATATTGGACTTGAGCTGGACAACCTGGAAACGCGCATAACAGGTACGGCCAGCCATCCTGCCCAGCCCTATTTATCTCCATTTCAGTTGTGTGATACCATGCTATTTACATATTTCAGTGAATTCTGGTTGTGAAATTGGGTGCGCTGCCAACTATTCAAAGGAAAGCTCATCGTAACCGTCATCACATTCAAACGTGAGTACTCCTTTCTTACTACTTTCCACCAAAATGAGCCAGCCAAATACGTCAGAGATCTCAGTAGCTAACAAATCTCGCGATAAATCGGTTGGAGTGTACGTAACGGGGCACTGAGGAAAAAAGACAATTTTTTTGGCAAATTTTTTTTTTTCACAAATCTTTTATTTTTTCGATACTATCGTATATAACACGTAAATATAAGGCTAAAAGACTCTTGGTGTTTTTTGGATCTGACCAGCCGTTTGTCGTAAAAACGATGTCGAAGGGTTCCACTTATAAAGGCGTTAGGGACTTAGAAAAATTTTAAAATATATTTTTTTAGATTTTCGGAAATCGTTGATTTCGTGATTCTATCGTATATAACACGCAAATATAAGGCTAAAAGCCTCTTGGTGTTTTTTGGATCCGACCAGCCGTTTGTCGTAAAAACGATGTCGAAGGGACACACTGTACAAAAATGCAATACCTAGAAGAATTTAGGATGCAAGAGCGAGCGAAGCGAGCTCGGAACTTGGGGCACCCCGACTCGGACAGGTTAGGTTAGAAGGGGGTGGCGGGGTCTGCAAGACCCCGCCATCCCCTTCGTGGTTATTTTTTTTTAAACCACCCAGAAGTAGGAGCCCCGCGAAGCGGGGCTCCAACAACAATGTCTTATTTCTTACTATTCTCGTTGTGAAATAGGCCTCGTTTCAACTTGCTAGCGGCAGTGTCGACACCTGCAATCGACAATCCTAATACCTCGTCTGCCAAGTCCAGGGTAGACGCGGTGAATATCCCTTAAGAAACGACGAAAGCGGGCGGCAGCGGAATTCAAATTTTTCAAAATGTTGTTGCGGTACATGAATTCACCCATGTACCATTTTAAACGCCGTTGGCTTCTGCAGGTACGGCAGTGGCGTTTCAGTTCTAACCACTGGCGCTCTATGGTATTGGTATGAATTTTTACTTTTACAGTATTAGCGCCAGCAGCGACTGGTCTCCCTAGATTGGGATGAACTGGGATGTTCGTAGTGCCAGCTACAAAATTTGTGCTGTGGTTTACCACATAATGGCCACCCATGTTTAGCCGTGTCTCTATACCGTGATAAGCCCGGTGCATATCCGACATTATGTACGTCCCTGGTCGTACGCTCGCTGTTATTATGGGATCGAGAGTAAGGCGGGTCTTGTCGGGAATTAACTCGACATGAATTTTTTTTGTTAGGCGGCTGATGCAACCGAATGCCCATGTCTGACGTTGTAAAAGTCGATCTCTGTGGTACTTATTGGAATATAAGTGGGTCTCGTCAACTTCTACAATATCATTAGGACCGCCTAACATTTCACGGTCATGAGCTTCCGCCACCTCACACACTTCCCGCAAGTAGTGATAAATTTGAACTGCAGTTTTGCGAGTTACACCTACGTCCCTAGCCGCCTGCGAAACCTTATCTTTTCTAAAAAAAGTGTAATATTAGTCTCAGTGTACTTAGCACGGAGACTTTAGATTTATTAAAGAACGTATTTTTTGTTGGTGACACTATTACATTACAGCCCTGACGGCGACATCTCCAGCGAAATCCAATTTTGTAGTCGGAGCGCTATTCAGTGCTCATGTTCTGCCTGCAGTTCGGGCAGCGAGCAACCCTATTAGGCATTAAAAACCAAGAACGAGCAGCTTCCACCGCTCGTTCTTCGTTACCAATAACAGCGGCGTAATTCCAGATATTAAAATTACGCGCCAGAATTAATTGGACGCTCTCCATAATTAACGAAAAAAACTTAACTATATAAACTTAAAACTTATTAATTAAAAACTAAAAACAAACTAATAACTAAAACGCTTAAAAAACTAAATAATATCAAAAATAATCAACAAAACAATAAAAAAATATAACAATGAAATTAAAGGAATCAACAACTAAACTAAAACCTATTAACAATTAACTCAACAACTATCAATTTAAGCAATCCCGTAACTCCAAAATATGCGACAATTCGAAAATTCAGAATTATGTCATTGAATTTTGCACACCGGTACTACAACTAGAACTTTACCTTAAGCCCGGTTTACATTTCAATAAGTACAGTAGCGAGTTAACTTGCGTCATTGGCGAGTTAAGTTGTTATTGTCGTTTGAACGATAAAAGCGAGTTAAGTAGTAAGTTGTTGATTAAGTTTAGTTGAATAGAATGCGATCCTATTTTTCGGCTAGTGCGAAGTAGCTCCCCCCTCCTGCCTCTCCCGCACCCCGCCAACTTAACTGGCTGTCGTGTAGACCAGCGAGTTTAGTACAGTTCATAAGTTCACACACAGCGGCCGTGTTATTTTTTTGCGAAAAATGAAGTGGTCCAATAACACTACCTTTTCTTTTGTACAAGAATACCTCAAACATGAATGTTTGTTTAATTCAAAATGCAATGATTACCGCAAAAAACTAGCTAAAGAAGCAGCTGTCATAAAAAATTGTGAGGTTATAAACATCCCTGATTTCGAACCGAAGGAGGCTCTTTCAAAAATTCAAAGTATCAGGTCGACATATAGCCAAGAACTTAAAAAAATAAATGATTCTACTAAAAGTGGTGCAGGAACAGACGATGTTTACGTACCAACACTGAAATGGTTCAAATTATACCATGATGTTATCAAGGACAAAAATCTGTCACCAAGTGAAAGTCAAAGTAATTTGGTAAGTAGACTGTATTTATTTATATTATTCATAAAGTAGCTGGGTACATAGTAGCATAGTTACGTAAAAACGTGGTAGGCAACAAGATATTTAATGTATCATTCTTAATTGCCAACTCACAGAACCATCTCCAACAAAATATGTAGCATAATTATCACGCACAATACTTGCTGCTGAGCTCTTTGTGCGGAGTGATTAGAACTGCTTCTAGGTATTGGTATGAGACCATCGCTTGGCACATCTCTCCAATTACCAAGTATTGTCTGGCCAGTGCTGATATCTTCCTCGTCGATTGTCACAGAGTCATCAAAGTTTTTTAAATATCTGAGCCAGTTATGTAAAGCACAGCAAGTCTTCACAATTTTTATTACTTTGTCTGGATGGAATGGTAAAGGTTTTTCGAATATTCTAAAACGACTAACTAAAATACCAAAAGCGTTTTCAACTATACGACGGGCTCGAGAAAGTCTGTAGTTGAATACTCTCTGAGCAGTGGTTATATTGCTGCTTTCGGCATACGGCTTCATTAAATAAGTCTTCAACGGAAAGGCATTGTCTCCTACAATACAGTGATTTGCTGGTAGCATACTTTCCAATCGACTGTTGAGGCTACATCTTTGAAACACGCCTCCATCAGATACTCTGCCGTTGCAACCAACATCGATGTATGAAAAGTTGTAGTCATCGTCAACAAGGGCCATGAGCACTATGCTATTTTGATGTTTGTAATTATAGTAATAGCTTCCTCCTTCAAAAGGCGCCTTTATTACGACATGCTTCCCATCGATAGCGCCACAACATCTGGGAAAGTTCCATTTATTTTTAAAGCCTTCTTCAATTTTCTTGCACTGGTTTTCATCGCTTGGAACCTGAAACAAAAATTAAAAATACTTTTCAGAACTCCGCGGGGGTTGCGATGGAAGAGACTGTGCGGACTTCAGCGGACGGCGCGTCTACCAGCCAAGGAGGTCCAGGTTCTAGCAAAATTTCTCAAGATATTACACAAGAAACAGAAGCTGCTGAGAAACCTGTGTATACTCGCAAAAGAAGCATCAAATGTTTAGATAGCTTGGTGAACAAGGTGAAAGCGGTGGGAGAGATGATTCAAACCCCAGTGACAAACAACGAAAATGAGTTCGACATTTTTGGAAGAAGTGTCGCCGCTCAATTGAATGCAATGCCTTTAATGCTGGCATTACAAGCGCAATCCCACATCCAAAACTATTTAACAACCCTTCGGATGCATTCTGTAGCAAACCCGTTAAATCTACAAACTTACTCCCCATCTCCTCCATCGTCCACGACATATATTTCTACACCTCCACCAACGATGAATAGCCCTGCTCTAGGACCTTCTTTGGAAGATAACTCTACAGTGAACCTTCAAGCATATTCACCTCCAGAATCGTCACCAGCACCATATATGATATCTACTCCAATAGTCATAAATAGCTCGATTCCAGGACCATCCTTGGAAGGAAATAATGACGAGTCTTCACCAGTGGTGATGAACAGCTCAGTTTTAGGGCCATCCTTGGAAATAAATAATGACGAATCTACAGAAGGTCACTCTAATTCCCTACAAGACAATATGTTGGAAATGGCTACTAAAGCAATAATAAATTAGAAGGATTTTTATTTCTTACCTGTATATAATCCTCGAGAGCTTCGTAAATTGCATCACACACTTCAGGAATCATCGTTGATATGCTGGCCTTTGATGTTCTGAACATGTGAGATAAAGTACGCAAACTGGTTCCATTAGCAAGCATGTACAATACAATTTCTAATTTCAATTTTGCTGGTAATGCACATATTGATTTCTGACACTTACGCGAATACTAGACATTGAAATAAAACTACTTTTTACGGATTTGATCGCAATAAATTTCAATAGAGAAGATGGCTGGGTCTTACCACCTGCTTGGAACCCTATTATAGATTCAATTAAATCTAAATCCAAGCCTAAAACTGCAAGACCGAAGGATACGGTGAGCTCGTTCTGCGTGAATCGGATTGCCAATAATTAACAGAAATGTAGGGTAGCTGTTAGTAATTAAAACTTCAAGACGCCTTCCACCTTAGTCACCCGTGACCATGGACGCTGTAAAGGGTCCGAAACGTCGGGATTAAAATAATATCATTATAACGCGATAAAATCCGTAAAAAGTAGTTTTATTTCAATGGTAATGCACATCTCATGAACGTATCCGATCTCTGAACTGCAGGCGTAATTTTATCTAATAAAAATAGAAATGAGGGCTCACTCATACGTAAAGCATATTTGTATTCAACTGGGTCTTCTTCACACAATTCCATTAGAAGGTTACTGCTGGCACCACGTTCATTTCTTCTAGCCATCCAGTTTCTTTCCCATATGCGTTTGGGTCTATTCATTTCTATTATTATCTCATCTTCAATGTGTTGTACAAGTAAAGACACTATTTCTGTTACTATAGCACGCAAATTAGTATTAAGTAATTCTACGTCCATTTTATGAATTAAAACAAGTGTTTCGGAGGACTTTGAGTCGTATCAAACAATTGTTACAACGACTAGTCTAGTCTTCTTGGAATGGCAAATTATGACTACTTAACTGCTTTATGTTTGAACGGTACTTACTACTTGATACTTAACTGTCCGGTTTCTAAACTCGCCACTGTACTTGTCGAAGTGTAAATCAGCCTTTACGTCTTCTTTTACTAACGGCTGATCGAAGCTTTGGTGACACGGTTCGTTTTATTCTGTCTGATTGACATAGAAATTTTGATGGCAAACAATCTGGCCTCATTCGTATTTTGCGGACAGAACCTATCACACAGTATTGGATGTAATTTTCCATATCCGTAGGCAGCTTTAAAGTGAGATATTATACAACTTATTTTTGGTAGATCAGAGGTTAAGTTGATTACTTTTATTAAATACTTACATCAAAGTGGTCTTCACAAAAGTAAATCACAGATTTAAAATTCAGATCCCTGCGTGCTAATTGTAACCACAGCTTTCGACGTTTGAGATATGTAGGAACGTGTATAAACGTGTATAAAAAATTTGTCAGGATATTTAATTGTAGTACTTTTTTACACAGAGGCACGGCACACGTTTTGTAGCATGACAATATTATAAGCACTTTATTATTATCTATACATACAATTACGAAAATCAGGAAAAATAATTTTGCTACCTGGCTTGTTCTACAGAACATACTGTGCGCCGCCCGCCGATCTTTCTCCGATGGACAATGAGTCGAGCAGTGAGCAGTGTCGGAGCAGCCATCGAGTTTTTTAGATTTTGACTGGACAGCGTTTGCAAACCCTCCCTCTGATTTCACCGGAATCGAGGCAATATTTCTCCGAAATTAATTGCGGTCCAACAACTCCATCCACCGAACCATATGACATTTTCATTAGAATATGGGATCCGCAAATTATGGAGCACATTGCCTCGGAAAGTAATAAATATGCTCAACAGTTGGCATGTGTGCAAGATGTTTCAATAACAAAATCTCCATCCCAGAAGCCTATAATATAATCAAAATAAGTAATAAAGTAACGATATCACTGCTTGGCGAGCTCGTTATCTGCAGGTACATTTAGATACTTTGATAGTTTTTAACACTATTAAAAAGTAATAAGGACAAACGCAAACAACCTGTTGAGCCGCAGTGGTTCTCATGCGAACAAATGTACTTGTTAACTAAAAGGCTAAGAGCCGCGTTGGTTCGCATGCGACCAAGCCCTTTTTCCCGCGCCCATTCAATTTTGAAGCGTATTTTCTAACAGATAGAGCCTACTTTTTTTTAAACAACTTATGATCATCTTAAAGGTCACGTCAAGGACCATAGCATTGCAACATTCAAAGATTCATTTTAGTGGGACGATATTCTGATAAACATCACTAAAGGTGACTCATTCATTCGGTCAAACAGAATTGCACTCGGAGTTTTTTGGATTATAAAAAGATAAGTGCAAGAATCTTACATAAATCGTATGCGAATATGTGATTTTGCTAATAATAAAGCCTTGTACCTAATTAAATTTTCAAATTTCATCGTATTTTTAAAATTTTTCAAGTATCAAAACCATCCAACTTTTTCCGCGCCTTGGTCACTTTGAAAAGTATTTTATAAAGGATCAAAATCCTTTTGTTCAAACAACTTGTAACCATAGAGAAGAACGGTAAATGCAGACTCCATTTCAAATTTGGTTCCATGATCATTTCGTCTTTTTTTTTTGTGGAGAACACTCGAAGTGACTCTTTCTTTTTCTCGCCATCTTGTGCAACGCTCGGTTTGTGCTCCGTACTTTTGTGGATTTTTTATAAGGTAAGTGCAAGAATCTTACATAAAAGTGGAATAAAATGTGTGATTTTGTTCATAATAAAGCCATGTACGTAATTATATTTTCAAGTATCATCGTAATTTTTATGTTTTTCAAGTTTGAAAATCGTCAGCCAACTTCATACTATTTCTTTTGTTTTCTGTATAAAATATGTCTAAAAACTGTTAAAATAAGCCGCATGTACTGTTTTAGCACCAATATATAGCAAATGTAATTATATTTCAGTAAGAATTATACCAAAATACAGTGAAAATAAAAACGGTACAATTACGTACGAACGGTACATTTAGTCGAACTAATTGCGTTGGAACCTTATTATTTTTTCTTCAGTTTTTTACCAAAGTACCTACATCACTTTTATATCTTGTATAAATGTAACAAGTCAGTCGCTCCGTCTTTAAAATTGTTAAAAATTCATTAATTATATTGAAATACAAGCAAAAACAAGTACGAGGGTTTCATTTATGTCCAACACGAGACAGATAGTATTTATTTACTTATTTTATTTTATATACATATTTACATACACTCACGCCCTTTTCCCACAGGGGTAGGCAGAAACTATTACTTTCTTTTATTTATTATATTTTATTTATTACGATACGTATTACATATGTCATAACTGTACGATTATTCATTACGTTATTATTATTGTGATTTCATCAGTCAAAATGAGCGATTCGGGGGATGTGTGGAACGTCGGGGAGGGCGGTGAGGTGCCGAAGGGTTTCTAGCGGTGCCTCTACGGCGATGGGAAGGGTCTGGAAGACTTCATACTCTTTCCAAATTTCCTATGAAGAGGTGTACGCGGAGGTAAATATGTATATTGTTACATATACAAAAATATAATATGTATTATCAATATGTATTATTAGCAATCTGCACAACAACACAACAGCTACAATTTTGTGTTTTATGCTAAGTTTTGGGTTGAGAATAATATTCTCTTGTGTGGTCTGATCATGACAAACTAACCTCTTCATGCTGTGTTTTGGGTTGAGACTGATATTCTTTTGTGTGGTTTGATCATAAGATAAACTAATATCTTTATGCTGTATTAAGGGTTGAAACTAATCTGCTTCTGTGTGGTCGTCTTTATGCTGCATGCATCTGTTTGTGTGATCTTGCAACTTGCTTGCATTTGTGGTTGGCTAACGGGTATTCGGGTATTTGGCCTCAATTGTGATAAACATATGCTTACTTATGTGATACAGGTAGAGGAACTGGTTGAGGGGTCGGAAAATCCTGCCCCGGAAGTCCTACCCCCACCAGAAGCCGGCACCTCCCGGGCCCCGAACCCAAATCCTCCACGCCACCAGCGGTTTCTCCTTTATCATCACCGGAACCTTGTCGTCGCCGTGAAAGGAGCTGCCAGCCCGTGCCAGCCCGGGAACGAACCCGTTCCCGATCTCGATCCCCCCACGGGCATCACGGCGGCGACGAAATTGTAGCTGCGAGCCAGAATCCGTAAGTATTTATATCATAGTTGGCATTCTCAATAAACCATCGTCATCCTCCTTGCCTTATCACAATTTATTCGGGGTCGGCGCAATATATAATTTTTCTTGCAGTCCATTCATCACTGTAATTTATTTCAGAGCGCCGTCTCCAGCAGAGCACGTCATCGCCATATTTGACGAGTCGGGCGGCAGCTGGAGTCAGCGGATGGTGAGCAGCCGCAGTCTGGGGGCAGCGAGCACTAGCTGCTTTCCTTGAGATCCCGATGTGCACGCCGTGTTTGATGTGTATGTGCCCGAGACTGAAAATGAGGTTGAGAGTGCAGGAGATAGGGAAAATGTTGAGGGGAATGCAGAAGGGATGAATGTAGATGAGATGAATGAAAGGGATGAAAGTGAGAGTCATGCAAGTGTGAGCGCAAGCAGGAACGTTAGAGTAAGAGTGATGAGTGGTGGAAGAGGAAGGCGTGGTAGTGGGCGTGGGCGTGCACAGCGAGGAGGCCGCGGAGTTGGGCGTCGTCCCGGGTTGAGGGATTTCCGATGGGTCGTTGGCCACCCCATTGAAGAGGTGTGGACCAACGACAACGATGTCCCCTCCGATCTTAGGAATATGGTGATGGATGTTATTAGGAGGCGAAAGACAAGAGCGCAACAGCTGCGTGAAAGGCAAGCGCGCAATGTTGACGACAGGGAAAGGGAAATAGATGGGGAGACAAGCGAGAGTGAGGATGAAGATGAATTATACCAGGATGCCACTGATGGAAGGGATAATTCGCTTCTTAATGACGAGGCTGCTCAGTTCGAATGGTCTCAAATGGATTCCTTTCGGCCAACTGAGGAGCTCTTTACACCTCAGATTACGGGTTCGGTTGACAATCATTGCACCCCTTGCGATGCTTTTCGTTCTTATTGGGACGATAGCATCGTAAACCTGATTGTCAGCGAAACGAACCGGTATGCTGAAAAGATACCGTCGCCTACATTCCAGTCTGAGTGGTAACCCACTAATGCTCACGAGGTGTTGTGCCTCTTTGCCTTCTGGATAATGCTCGGCATAATTAAAATGCCTACCATCTGTAGCTGCTTCACCACAGAGCCGATTCTTGGGACGGAGATCTTCCGGAAGCGTTTTACAGCAAAGAGGTATGACTTCCTTGGTGGTGCAGAGCTTTCCATTTTGCGGATGTGAATCCTGCCACATTCGATGATGCGTGCCCAACCATCAGTGACCCTGCGGCAAGCTCCGACCGATTATATCGTCTGAGGCCTATATTAGATCACTTGAATGCCAACTTTCAGACAAATTACAGACATTTGTATAGACGAAAGTCTTACTCTTTGGAAAGGCAGATTGAACATCCGGCAATAAATTCGATCGAAGGCTGCAAAGTGAGGTACAGTAATAATACTATCAACAATCCTATAATGGCATTTTTTTTATTTTTTTTAACATAATATATATAATATATAATGTAAAGAAACATTCCAAAAAAACCTTTTAATTTATCTACTCAAACCCGTTACAGAAACGTTCTAGACTTACATGTCCCAATTCAAATATCGATAAGTCATCCGATACGTAAGCGTCACATCACTATCATGCAAGCAGATTTTTCGAGAAAAAACGATTTTTTGAATTGGGATTATTTTAATTTTTTTCTATGAAATCTATTTAAATGTTATCTTATTGGAATAATAAAACTTTCATTACCCCCATATAAACATTATTTCGATCGAAATATGGTAAGTATGACTATGGAAATCAGCTGTAAAAAAGGCCTTGAAATTTGTCTAATATTTTGAATAAATAATTTTTATAATTATTACAACCATTCAATGTGGAAAATCTTGTTGCTGTTATACAAAGGAATAGTTTACAAAGTTAAGTTACAAGTTTAGTTTACTATGGCCTCTAGAAAGATATTTGCATGGGTTTTATTAAAATATAACATAGACCTTTTCAACCAAAGTACAGTATTGCCTATAGCTATCTTTTTTACCTCGCAAATAAACTCACTAGTTTTTTTAAAAAGAGTGACTGGAGTGTCTTATTTATTTATTTATTTATTCATTTGGAAGACCAACAGCAAATAACGGCTAACTTAGACTAAATTATAGGTGACATACAGCCAATAATAGGTCTCCACTTATAGAAACTATATGAAAAACTACCGTGCGGATACAAGATTAAAATCTACATGTATAAATAAAACTAAGCAACAACAATAGTTAATAATTTCTGAAAAATTCTAGACTTAGTAATCGTCTCACCGATTCCGGTTTTGTGTTAAAAATGTCGAACTCATACTGCTTGCACTTTTTATTGACAATGCTACTTGCTCGCCACAAAAATGCATTCTGGCGGTAGTTGGAGGATACCAAGGGTAGATGTATAGGGGTGTAGTACCTTGCAGTTCTAGTTGGAACATCAAATGCAATTCGTGAGAGAAGAGCGGGGCAATCAACAGCCCCTGATATGATACCTAACAAGTATGTTACATCGTCTTGCCGGCTCTTCTCCATAAGTCCCACTTTTTGGAACAGTGCAACTAGTTTGACTTTTCAAAAGTACCTACTTATACGGTCTAATTGAAACAAAATATTTGAATTTGAAAAGAAAGACGCATGGCACCAATTCTGCGCACAAAGCAAGTAAGATGTTAGCCCATGTATGGCTCCGACAGTACGACAGCGACAGGCACTGCATACCCCTTTACAACCGGTCTGATAAGATCGTGAGTCTTGACTTTAAAAAAATCTGGACCAAAATCAAAACTACTTTTGCGAACGCAACCTGTGCCGATCGTTAGTGAGTCTAAAACTGGTTTATTAGTGTAGACACAAGTCACAACTTGTCAGTCGCCCAGAGGCCGCAGGAAGGATGGCTGCGTTCTTCGACAACGATTCCCGCTCGCGTAAGTACCTAATATTTACGTAATTTAAACAGATATTTAAACAACTTTCTATATGTATCGTTTGTTTATGAGTTGCTTTAAAGTATAAGGGCTCCCGCACACGGGCCACCGGCCACAACCACAAAACGCCGCCACTGGCATATTTCCTGTATTTTTCATACATTTTATATGGACTCGCCGCACACGGTTGGCGCCGGTGGCGGCCACACGCTTCAAATCGTCGCAGCTTGCATCTTGTGGCTCGCACCGGCCACTAAACGCCGACACAAAAAGCCGCCACACGCCACTCGCGCGATTCCGCGCCCCTCTCTCCCTTGCCTCAGTTAACCTGTGTAAGTCGACGGTAACGCACGCACGTAGTCTGTAGTTCATATAGGTAGATAAATATGGATATAGAATTATTTATATCAGAGATACAATCCCGTCCTGCGATTTGGGATTCAAAAAGTGATAGTTATAGTAATAGAGGAGAAAAAGTGAAGGCCTGGGAAGAAATCTGCGAATTGTTTGTGGGAGATTTTTCGAATACTGCCAAAGAAAAGAACATTGAAGGTAAGTTTAATAAAATAATAAAAATAATAAAATAATAAAACCATATATTTATATTCTATTTTCTTGCCACGGTATTGCTCCTTCATTCATAAAATAATCTTTTAACGTATCTCTTGCCGTAGACGCTCGTGTTACTGGCCAGCCTGTATTTTGTATATTTTCGAGTCCCACTATTTTCAAAGTATGCCGAAAATTGAAGCCATCCCTTTTGCGAATAAAGTTGTGCAAAATGCAACAAGCTTTCACAATGTCTTCTGAGAAATGAACAGAAGTGTTTAATGGGCGATGTAATATTCTCCATTTGTTTGCTAGTACGCCGAAGGTACACTCAATGCAACGTCTGGCACGGCTTAACCTATAATTGAAAACTTTTTTGTCTAAGTCCAAATATTTTCCAGCATATGGCCTCATCATATTTTCACTGAGGCCAAATGCTTCATCACCAACAAATGTGTAGTTCAATGGTTGTCGATTACCGACCTGTCGTGGTGAGGGGATATTTAATGTCTTTCTGTGTATTTTGTTACACAGTTCACTTTCTCTAAATATTGTAGAATCGGATGCTTTACCGTATGCCCCAACATCCACGAACGTAAAAAGTAAATTCGAGTCGCAACTTGCTAGAAGTACTATTGAAAAAAATTTTTTATAGTTAAAGTACAAGGAGCCGGTATCGAATGGATGAATAATTCTTATGTGTTTCCCATCTATGGCGCCTAAACAATTAGGAAAATTAGTATTTTGAAGAAATCCGCTGGCAATTTCTTTCCACATGTCTTGGGTCGGTTCTGGAATACAAACGGCTTTTAAATAGTTCCAAATTAGTTGACATGTTTCTTGTACTATTTTCCTTGCTGTAGAGGCCCCACGGTGGTAAGAGAGTTCAAAATCCTCAAACGAGCATCCAGTTCCTAGATACCTGAAACAAATTATATTTTTTTTTAAATAAATTAAATAAATTAAAATTATATTTTTTGTTGTTACAGTAACTAAATTACAGAGGAAGTGGAAGAGTCTTCGTGACAGTTTTAATAGAGAAAATGCAAAAAACAAGAACGTTGCGAGTGGTTCGGCAGCAACAAGCAGTAAACAGTACATTTATTTCAATCATCTATCGTTCTTGAATTCCTTAAAAGAAGTGAGACCGCCTACCGATGTTACTAATGCAACTGATGATGCGGAAACATCTCGCCCGAAAATAAACAGAAACATTAATATTAAAAGGGCCGAAAAATCAGAAAATGAAATTCTCAGAACACTTTCGGAAAATTTAAAACGTAAACATGATCAAATAAGCGACCAAAATGACCCCGATAAGCAATTTCTGATGTCGCTGCTTCCACATGTAAAAAAAATTGACGAAAATTGTAAACTTTATTTTCAATCAGAAATATTACAGTTAATTAGAAAGTACACGCATAATCAAAATTATGAAACCTATTCGGCACAATATTATGGTTATTCTTCAGGAAATGCCAACATACACTCGACACAAAAAGCTTCTACATCTGTTCAGCCTTCTCCACTTCATTCACATTATTGCGACAAGTCTATGCTTGACATGTCATACTCTACACAAAACGCTTCTACATCTATCCCGTCTTCACCTATAATTCAGCCTTCTCCAACTCATTCATATTATTCTGACCAGTCTATGGACAACAGTTCTGTTATCGAAAACATGTTCCGTGATGATGACGAGTGATACCAAATTATAATAAAGACATAATAACTAAATACAAATACCTACGTGTTTTATTTGTTAACTAGCTATTCTCTAGTAGAAAAAACAATGCACATTGATTATAATTTATAAATAAAGTATAGATTATTTTATCATAGTGGTCTGTGGAGTTTTATGCTAGTGATTATTTCCACTTACCTTAATGTGATAGCTAGTCTTTCCGCAGGTGCGATGCTTTTCCGCATGTTGGTATCGTGGTGCTTTAATCCAGCATATAATAGAGCATGTAGTTCCCAAAACGTACCTATGCTTAAACGAAAATGTTTGAAAAACTTTTTAGGATGGTTTAGAAGATTATCGAAATGTTCGTTGCATTTGTTTACATTCGTTAAAATTGGATGTATCCAATAACTACGGTTTCGTCTTCTACGACGACGTCTTTTTATCAAAAGTAGCGCAATTAAACCTTCTTCGTCAGAGTCCATTATGATACTGCACGCAAGGGTTAAAAAAAAGTGCAACAACAAGCAGCCACCGACCGCAAGTGTCGACCACCGGCCACAAGTGGCTGTCGCGCGCTTCAGCTACCTTTGTAGCCGCTTCTAGCTTCTAGTGGCGGCATTTGTGGCTGTGGCGAGTGGCTCGTGTGCGGCGACACTAACAAGTGTTTTTTGTACTTTACGTCGATAGTTTTATTAGAATCTTCTTCGAAATTTAAACACTCACGGTCGTTTGATACCGGTCGTAGTACGTACAATTAATTTGTTTTGTTGTGGTGCATTTTTAAGTTGGTTTTGAGTATTATGCCTCCTAAATATGGTTTTATTTTTATTTTAGGGCTTAAGCTTACTGATGACGTCGTAGCAGACCTATTAAATGATGGAAATCATTCGGAGCTAGAAGATTTTGACGACGACGACCTGGAATTATTCGATCAAGATGTCTTATTTAGGCAAACTAATGATGAAAATCACTTTGAAGGGGAGCAGGTCGATGAAGTTGTCCCTGAGAGTTCCTTTATGGCTCCTTCGACGTCAGCTGCTCCAGTAGTGCCACCACCTTCTCCGTTGATTGAGATACCAATCCCGCCGACACCAAGAAACACTGTTCGGGCATCTAGAAGATCACGCCAAGGCAATTCAACTTCTGCTACACATGATAGATCCAGCTTATCAGAAGTTGTTCCGGAAGCTGTTCGAGGAAGAGTGTCAGCATCAGCACCCAGGGCAACGAGAAAGAGAGTATGGAAGCAGACTACCTTCGCAGAGAAAGCGCACGACTATCCTGCTCTGCAAATAAAGCCGGTAAGGCGTCCAATTGATTATTTTAATGACTATTTTGACACTGAGTTTCTAGAAGAGGTATCGCGTTGCACAAACGTATATTTTCTACGCACTACAGGCCGTGAACTCAAATGTACAGGTGCAGAGATCGCTAAATTATTTGCAGCACATATCATCATGGGCTGCATTCCCTTTCCTCGACTGCCGATGTATTGGAGAGCTGGTACTAAGTTAGAGCTGGTATCTAGTGTTATGTCACGAGACAGGTTCCTTGTCCTTCGTAATGCACTCCATGTTATTGATTCTGACACTCCGGCTGCAAATAATACAGGTAATCCGCTATGGAAGGTACAACCTATGATCGACAAGGTAAAACAAACCTGTAACAAGTTGGAAAGAGTGCCGGGATTTTACTCTATTGATGAACAAATGATCCCGTTCACAGGGCGCTGTCAGCTACGTCAAGTGGTAAAAAATAAGCCGCAACCTGTAGGCCTGAAAAACTTTGTTCTGACTACATCTGAAGGACTCATGCTAGATTTTGAGATCTACAGAGGTGCTAGATCTACAATTGGTGATTCAAGTCTCGGCCTCGGTCCCTCTGTGATCTTACACTTGGTACAAAGGATTCCTCCCGGCAGCTGTGTGTACCATGACCGTTATTTCACCACTGTTGCTTTAATTGAGGAAATGGACAGGTTAGGTCTGCATTCAACTGGAACTATAATGCAGAACCGGATTCCCGATCGAGCAACACTCAAATTCAAAAAAGATTCGGAGATGCAACGTGGAGAGACTCAGCAATTTGTTTGTGAGCCCACCGCAATATTAAAATGGAAAGATAATAAATCCGTTTTACTAGCGTCAAACTGTACTGCTGGCGAAGATCAATCAAACGTTAAGAGATGGAATAAACAACAAAAAACATACGTCGATGTTCCAGCCCCAAAAGTTGTGAGAAATTATAATCAATACATGGGTGGAGTTGACGTACTCGATCAGCAGATGGAATATTACCGAGCTTTTATTAAAACCAAAAAGTGGACGTTGAAAGTTCTCATACACTTTTTGGATCTGGCGCTGGTCAACTCTTGGAGGCTTTACAGAAACGATTGTTTAGCCAATAAGTTACCTAGAAAAGAATCACTGGCTCTGCTTGATTTTCGTTTAAATGTTGCCGATAGCTTATCCTGCATACCAGATCGGCCTCGTAGAGAAGAAAATGAGGATGATTTACCATCAGTTCCTCGTCGGCATTATAAAATATTCAGACCAGCTAATGCTCCATCAGAAGCAAAGAGGTATGACGGATATGAACACTATCCTGTCTTCGATGACATTAAAGCACCCAGATGCTGTCGAATGGAAGGTTGTGGAAGTCGCTCCAAAATTAAATGTGCCAAATGTGATGGGTATTTATGTTTGTCTCGTGACAAAAATTGTTTTATGTCCTATCATGTTAAAAATATGTAGTCTTTATCTTTATTAGTATCTACTAAGGCTGATTATTGTAATAATTATGATTCCTATTGTACTTGATATTACAATTACATACTTTGATCTCTTAGAAGTTAATATTTACTATTAAGTTTGATTTTACTCGTTATTGAGTCTTGAAGAGTGATTAAAAATTATAAAAGAATGTTGAATTTGTTAAAATAAATATATTAAAATATGAAATTTTCTTTTATTAATCTATAAATAAATGTAAATAAATCGATGAGAACAAACACTCACGATCATGCGACCTACAAATTATTCCTGAGACTCACGATCGTGAGGGTCTGATTGCTGGAGACCAGCACCAACAGGATTTTATTAAATATTTTTCTTACATTATAAAGACCATAAGGAAAGGACAGAATAAGATTTTAACTGGTTTTGACAAAATTTTTGCTCCCGGTTGTAAAGGGATACCACATTGACGACGTCTGTGGTCTAGTGGTTCGAGTACCGGACTGCTGATCACGAGGTCGTGGGTTCGATTCCCACAGGACACAAATATTTATGTGATGAATATAAGTATTTGTGTTTGTCTGGGTGTTTCCTATGTATAATAAGTATGTATTTACAAAAAAAAAGTATATAAGTATTATATACATTGTCTAGTACCCATAGTACAAGCTCTGCTTAGTTTGGGACCAGATGGTGCTGTGTAAAATGTCCAAAGATATTTATTTATATTTATACCCTGTCATTTTAGAGTCTAAAATTCTAAATGATAAATAACAAACATTATTAAAAATCAATCCATAATAATCAAAATCAATAATCTTATTTGGTTTCCGCGCCATCTATTAATTTTTCTTAGAATTACTTGGAATATTAGCTCGCCGTCGCGAATTCATCTGCGATGAATTCGCGGCTCGCACAAGTGGCTCCCCGAGAACCCGTGAGCATAAGCAGTACTGAGGCCTGCTTACGGGACCATACGATTTGATACAATGTAGCTCGCGAATTCACGCACACAGTCACACTTTTTCGGTGTACTACACAACCAAACTATTAGCTGTGTGCGGGTTTTGGAAGCATAGCTTATTTGCAACCCGACCAAATTGAAAAGCCGTAAAGGCACCGCGTAATTGTTCATTGTAAAGGGTAGACTCAAATTGTAGGTATAGTATGGTATTATTTCGTAACAATAGCAGTTTTTTAACGCCATATTGTTTGTTATTGTTTTTGTTTTGAACTTTTAATTGATTTTCTTTGCGCAAGTGATTGTGTAAATAATTATTTCGTGAGTTTATTGTAGAAAATTGAAAATTAACCTGTGAGACCCAGTGTTAGTAAAGAGTGTGTTTATTTATATATATTTAGGGGAAAAGTTTTATTGATTGAATGTACTAAAATAAGGTAATACCTACTACTCGTTATTTTCATACATTTTATGATACCTACTTTATACCTGGCTAGTAGGTTGTGTACACAAATACATCTTACAGTTTCCCTTGCATTTAGTTTACAAATCAAGGTAAAAAGATCTCATGGCCCTTCCAAACACCACTTTGGATATCATCTATGCATTTTTAGTATATATCTCTTGTTTAACAATTCTTAGTGGTCGCAACAAACATCATTCGAAATTGCGAAGCCAATTGCACCGCGGTGGCGCGGTCCGCCTCGCGCGTAACAGTAGGTATGGTGGCCTATGATCGAAACAGGCTGAAACTAAGGCTGCTACCGCACTGGCGACCACGGTCGCCGCGACCTGGCCGCGGCGGCCAGTGAATTCTGGACTTTATATGGCAATCGCTATAGCCCCTACGCACTAAGCGGCCAGCGACCAGCGGCCACCGTTGGCCGTTTGATGCCACGCGACCAGCGACCAATCGTGGCCGTCGAGAACATCACTTCTGTATTAAAATTCATCAGTGCTACCGCATCGGCCGCGGTGACCAGACGTGTATAGCTACAGAGTGATTATTTTACAATGGCCAATAATTTCGACACGGAAAGGTTCATAATTGAAGTTGAAAATAGAAGAGGTTTACTGGATTTATCATCAAATGATTACTCCAATAAAGATGTTAAGCGGCAGTTGTGGCTTGAACTGATCAATATATTTGGCGGTGAATCCATGGAAGATAAAGAAAAGGCAGAACTTGGTTAGTCTTTTATTTTATTATATCTAAGTAAATTAATAATGCGATGAACTACAATAAACGCAGCAGGTGCTGTAGTAGCGTTCGACACGTATATGTGACATGAGTGTTTTTTTTTAAAAGTAGTTCCGTTCATTCAAAATCTAAGAAATTTTAGCAAATAGGTAATTGTCAAAAGTATAACTATTTTATTTCTACTATATTATTTCTACTATTTTTCGCTTTGCACATGAGTTTTGACAACTATTTGCTAAAATTTCCCAGGTTTTCGTAATGATTGGAATAATTTTTTAAAAAGATTACTCATACCGCATGTGCGTTCGACGCCATTTTGTTTACGGCGCGCAATGGCGGCTCGCGGCGAGCAAGTGCCTCAACGCACAAACTGAGCATATATTTACAAATTGTGCCAGGGCAAGCGACCATCGGTACTGAAGTAGTTTGCGAATATATCTCGATATTCGGTTGATGTTCTATTTGGTCTATTAGATAAACATGCAGGTATTTCTAATAAAGCGTCTGGTACAGTCAACGTGTCCTTGAAATCATATCCGTCTCTTTCTCGCACAAAATTATGAAGCACACATAGAGCTTTTATAATCACAACTGCAAATTCTTTCTTGACGTTTAGGGGTCGGTGAAGAATCTGCCATTTATTGGCTAGTATTCCAAATGTACATTCAATATAGCGGCGGGCACGGGATAGTCGATAATTAAAATTAGTCTTTACATTATTCAAGTTTCTCCCAGCATACGGTCGCATCATATGTTCCGATAGTGAAAACGCCTCATCACCCACTAAAATGAACGGCATTGGTTGGCCATTTTCTTTGATGGGGTTATTGCTCGGAATATCGAGATCATTATTTAAAAGCCTATGATAAAATACAGAGTCTTTGTAAATTGACGAATCACTGCATTTGCCGTATGCTCCAATATCTACGTAAAGAAATTTATAATTTGCATCACATATTGCAAGTAACACGATTGAAAAATAATTCTTATAATTGTAATAAAGAGATCCCGAATGTTGTGGTTTGATAACTCTAATGTGCTTGCCGTCGATGGCTCCGATGCAATTAGGAAATTGGGCGTATTTTTTAAAACCTTCAGCCGTTTGAATCCACTTATCTCTGGTCAATTGTGGCATCACAATTGGTTTTAATATCTCCCATATTGCTTCACAAACATCAAATACTATTTCCGATACTGTAGGATGCCCTATACGGTATTCATGACTTATATGAGATAAAGAACATCCAGTAGCCAAATACCTGAAAATAAAATTCACATTAATAAACATAATATTAGTTTTGTAATATGTACTACATTTATTTATTGATTTACAGGCATTACTCTCCAAAAAAGATGGAAAAACCTTAGAGACTGTTTCACAAGAGAGCTGCGCCGTCTTAAAGATGTCAAAAGTGGTTCTGCTGCAAAACGTAAATCACAATACACCTATTTCAACCAATTACTGTTTTTGAGATCAGTGCTGGACACAAACGCAACAGAAAATAGTCTCGAAGAGGCAAGTCAAGAAAATGAAAGTGCAAGATCTTCTGATCTTGAGACTCAACAGTCTGCATCAAAGTCGCTTAGAACAAAAAGGAAGAAAAAAATACCAAACGAAGAATCCGATACAGACCCTCTAATTTCAGTTCTGCATAAGACCATAGCGACAATAGAGAAGACAGATACACCGAATGATTCAAATTGTGACAGACTGTTTCTTTTATCCCTCCTCGAAAGATTTCAAACTATCCCTGCTGCAATGAAGACCAAAGCGAAAATGGAAATCATGGAAATTATAGAAAAATACCAACCGAACTGTACACAAACAGCGCGCATAAACTATTCAAGTAATTTCTATACTCTTAACGACCAAGAATATGACCCGCATCGACCGAGTTATTCAGGTTATTCTACTACCAACAGGATATCAGATGATTCAAATTACAGCGATACTCATTATTCTGATATTTCTCAAAATTCAGAAATTATAGACCTATTTCCCAATTTGAATGATTAATTGTTCACAATTGCCATTTTTTAAGTTATGAAAATACAAATAATTTGATTATCTACCTCAGTTTTTTAATATTTAAAAACATAGTTATAAGCAAGCCCTTTTCCTCTCCTTTTCAAAGTCGTGAAGTAGAATACTACTGAACAATAGTTCATAATTTTTTTAAAGTGGCAAAACCTTGGTCAATGAATTATACAGGTTGTTGTGAAAAACACAACAGTGGTGGTTTCTATATTATCAACATTAAAAGTTTCAAAATACGAAATTAATTCTCATGATTTACAAAAAAAATAACAAAAACGCGCGGGGATTTATATGGTATATACCCGTTTGTCCCCGGGATTTTACAACTATAGTGGTGGTTCAGGGTGATTCAGAATCGAGTCTTGTATAATTCAAATTTACAAAAAATTCCATTTAGCAGTTTAAGTAAAAAAAAGGCCCTATCACATTATTTTTATTTTTCCTGTACAAAATACTCCATTCCGAAACACCCTTTAAAATAAATCACGTATTTTTAAACATTCTGTATTTAAAAAAGAAAAAGCTTACCTTATTGTTATTACTAATTTTTCTTCTGCTGGAATGCATTCCCGATAGTTGTTACCAGTTCCAGTAATTTTTGGTTTTATTGTATCCAGTAACAGGTTAAAAGTATTCGTTGACATTCTCATGTAATTAAAGAATCTCTTCTCATACTTTTTTAAATCCAAAAAATAAGTATATTATAATCCTTTAGTCTTTCTCTCGCAAAGTAATGGATGCACCCAAAACTGTCTTTTACGTGTAATCTTCCGTTTTCGTTTTCGTAGTAAATACACAAGCACAATTAGCGTGATTATCTTCTGCACGTCCATCTTGACACACCCTTGGAAGTCGACTGCAAATTTCGGCCGTCCACATGTCGCGCTTGCCTACGCACCGGCGACCATGGCCGCGGCGGCCTCGCCGCGTCTATGGTCGCCAGTGCGGTAGCAGCCTAAGTAGTTACATACTTATAAGGTTTTTTATTTTAGTTGTGCATACCCTGTCTCAAATTTCTGTGTACGCCCCTGGACAGCGAAGGACACATGCGAAACCAACCTCCATCAGTTACGTCGCGTATAATTACTCCCAAGCGGCTTCAGAGAATGGTTGAAACATAATTATAATGAAATACCGTTTCTACCAACTAGAGTGTCGTCAGAAAACTGTCCGAAATGCTGTGCATCGAGCGTAAAAACGGCCCGCAAAATTATACTTAGCGAAACCCATAAACATGCCAGATTTAGTTTCGCGCGAGATTATCGAGACTTTTCACACGCGATATTTTCCGACGAAAAAAGCTTTTAGTTCAGCCAGATAGGTTGTCGGCATATAAGGCGTGCAAAAATGTTATCCCAAATAATGAGTCCGGAAGTTGTAGTGAACGTGGGCTTGGATGAGTGCGGCAGGTCGACATTGGCACCTCATATACATATGTAATGATAAACAGTGGGAACTTAATTTTAGACTGCAACGAATTATTCGAAGGGAACCTACAAAAATTACAGCATTAATTGTTTGTCTTGTCTACGTGAGTATCTTTATTCCGGCAATGGTCGTCAAGTCCTACAGGACATTCTTAGCGAGGAACATATTGAAGCTTGTAAGTGGGCCATGCATTCCTGTGGAATGGACAGCAACAATCAATGGCCGGAAACGTCATACGAGATTGATGATACCGAAAAGGAAACTACAATATCTAGAAATGAAAACATCAACGTCAACGTCAAACGTCAACATCAACAGCATCGACATCAAGCAAAATTATTTGCCTTTTTTGTGACCACAGCCAAAAGAGATGTGGGAAGAAGCTGGTCAATCTTACTGTCCCTAATGATGACAAAGTACCACAACAGATAAAAAATATAGCGCAAAATTTTGGCGATTCTCTCCAAACTTCAACATCAAACTATCGCGTACCATCTGCCTTGTTACGCAGTGTATCAATCGAAAAATAAGCGGATGAATCTACCCATTCCAACTATAGTAAATATAGACAGTTACATCAGTTGGCCTTTCAATCCACATCGAATTTCATTGAAACAGAAATAATAGAAAACAACAAGGTTATGTACAGCATGAAATTGATTTCGATGATATTCAAGATTACCGATGTGAAACCTTACAAAAAAAAAAAAATGAAGATATTCGATGATCGTATTACGGGTCTCAGCACACATATGGGATCGGAAAGGGATCGTCACCGTATCGCCTCGAGCTGTTCAGAATGGTTTGTATTAAACTCCCTACTGCAACGCACACTAATCGGAATAATAACGTAATCGCCTCGCCTCGGAACAGGCTCCGAACTTGAATTCCCGCGCTTACGGCTCATCGTCCCCGCGCTTACGTTTCTCCGTCCCCGCGCTTACGTCTCTCCGTACCCGAGCTCACATCTCTTCGTCCACCCTTTCCCCTTTCCCCTCCCGTGACTTGCCTGCTAAAGACGCCGCCATTCGCAAGGAGTATTTCATTCGTGTTGCGCGTATGTTTTATTTAAAATTTTAAGTTCGATTCAAACACAAAATAACGATGCAAAGGGAGAAACTTATTGAAGAAGTGAGAAAATATCCATATTTATATGACTTAAGTGATGCTAAATACAGCTATACTATAAAAAAGGACGAGGCTTGGAAACAAATAAGTATTACTTTAAAGCAATCTGGTAAGTACCTACTCCTATTTAATTATTTAATGTTTTTCGCGTATGTAGGTATGTATGGGAAATAAAACAGTTGTGATTAATATAATTATAATGAAAAATTTAACTGGAATATCCATTAAGAATTAACATTAATATTTAAAGCTAAAAGCTACTGCCATGGAACTCGTCCGGTAGAAGTTTGAAAATATGTTTTGAACTTTTCACGTACATTAAAAGCGGTAGCCATATGGGCACCACTAATACTTGGTAATTGACTTAACAATCGGTCTTCGCCGAATTCAACTGTAATTTTCTGTTCTGTTCTGTTCGGTTCCTGTAAATTCATCTCAATGTTATATGTCCTCATCATATTGTGTAAAATGCAAGTTGTTAATACCACTTTATCTACAAACTTTGGATGCAATTTAATATTTTTGTTGTAAATCGCAAATTTTTGATATAAAATTCCAAAAGCGTTTTCAACAACCCTTCTAGCTCGTGATAAGCGGTAATTATATTGCCGTTCAGGATCTGATAGTCTCCGTGTATTTGAGCGAGGATATGGTCTTAATAAATATGGCTTCAATGGAAATGCCTCGTCTCCCACAAATACATGTGGCATTGCATGATTAGTTCCTGGTAATGGTTTGTCACATGGAATATTGAATGTGTTTCTTTCAAGTGCCTTTCCAAATGTAGATGATGAATAGATTCCGCCATCGCTGTTTTTTCCATAGGCTCCTACATCAACCGCTATGAATCTGTATTCAGGATCAACTATAGCTAACAAAACAATAGAAAATGTTTTTTTATAGTTAAAAAACAACGATCCACTATTGGGAGGTGCAATTATATTTACATGTTTGCCGTCAATGGCGCCTATGCAATTCGGAAAGTTCCATTTATTTTTAAATCCTTCTTCGGTTCCTTGCCATGTGGCTGTATAGTCCGGTCTATTTAAGCCTAAAATCAGGAGGAAGGTTACATAAATTCCCATAAAGCTGAATATTGGCATAGTTGTTCAAAACATCATTATAAAGAAAATCTCAAAAGTCCTCATCGTTCCGAGGTGTGCTAAAAATTTGGCACGGGGTCAAAGGTCAAAAAAATGAGTTTTTTGCGATTTTTAGCGAAACGGTGAGTTTTTTCGCAAAATTACCCCAGTACAAAATTGTAGATCACAAAATTCTCTACAAAAAATATATCAATAATTTTTTTCCTAAAAGCCACCATTTTGGAGATATAACGTTCCGAAAAGTTGGATCAGTCGTAATCCCTCTATTTTGCACACGTTTCCACGCCACCTATGAGGTAGTGTACAAAGCGCGTTTTTTTTAACGTGGTTTCCCCAGTAGGCCTATTCCACGGGTCTGCTGAGATTTTATATGTTTTAAAACTATTGCAAAATAATATTATATATTATAGTGGGCAAAAACAACGGCGGTGTAATTAAATAAAATACTTAAAATAAAAAGTTAGTCGTCTGATTCATAACTGTTCAAGATTTCTGTTTCTTCTTCTTCTTGATCTTCTTCTCCTTCTTCTTCCTGTTCATCCTCTTGTTCTTCTTCTTCTTCTTGTTCTATTTCACACGTAAACTGCCCCAATAGCGATTCCTGATCGGTATCAAACGAATCTTCAAGAGTTGGTGACTCAACATTCGAGCATGATCGGCCTTGACAGTGTGTGCATGCCAGGGAACAAAACAGTCCAACTTTTCTGCAACCACATTTTGCACTACACCCTTTCTTGCAGTTGCAAAATATTGTGTTGAGAAGTTTCTCAGGTGCTGGTGGAAGTAAAGTTTGAACTGGCTCTAGTGTATTGTCGATCAACTTCCAACCCCTGTCTTTAGGGTCCAGCTGATTACCAAGCCACACTTGAACTTGGTAATATACCCGAAACAGATGTTGATGAGCAGCTACTGAGGTTGGAGGAAGAGAAGCTAAGTTGACTTGTTTTTTATTACGCGTATTTTTCATATGTGGCGTACGTGTGCAAAATAGAGGGATTACGACTGATCCAACTTTTCGGAACGTTATATCTCCAAAATGGTGGCTTTTAGGAAAAAAAATATTGATATATTTTTTGTAGAGAATTTTGTGATCTACAATTTTGTACTGGGGTAATTTTGCGAAAAAACTCACCGTTTCGCTAAAAATCGCAAAAAACTCATTTTTTTGACCTTTGACCCCGTGCCAAATTTTTAGCACACCTCGGAACGATGAGGACTTTTGAGATTTTCTTTATAATGATGTTTTGAACAACTATGCCAATATTCAGCTTTATGGGAATTTATGTAAACTTGAATGTGTAAATAGACCGGACTAGTAGTTGGTTGAGGTATATGAATTGGCATTAATTTATTTATTATTGCATTGCACACATCTATTACTATCAAACGAATAGTTGATTCTCCTAAACGGAAGCTCGATGATAAATTAGTAAATGTAGATCCAGTTATGAAGTACCTGCAACAATAAATGTATATTTAATATACGTTTTATAATACGTGTATATGTTTATGTGAATGTGTGTGTACGTACTCCCTTTCACACATACATGTGTAACTACATGCGCTTGATATAGTTAACCATGATTTATTTTATTTCAGAATCTGAGTGCAAGAAAACTTGGTTAAATCTTAGAGAGTCTCACCGACGAGCTATGAAGAAGCGTAAAACTAAAAGTGGTCAGGCAGCCCCGACGACGAAAAAGTGGACCTTTGAAGATGAAATGAGTTTTTTAGTACCTCATTACAAAGAAAGAAATACGATCTCTTCGGTTGATGATGATGACGGTTCAGATGTTAGCAGTTTCTTGGGTAATGATGATTCACAGAACTCAATAAACATAATTCAGTCTCCAGAAAACTTACAAGCGGAAACTACTCCACTTTCGCCGCGTCCTGAGTCTTCTGCATCTTCAGTTGCATCCAAAATTTCAAAAAAAAAAAAATCTTAATATTGAAAAAAATTCAGCGTCACAAACTTTAATGAAATATTTATTAAATCACAACGAAACCAAAAAAGAAGATGAGATAGATACATTTTTTAAGAGCATTGCGGCAACGGTTAAAAAATTTTCAGAATATAACCAAGCTGTTATGAAAAGTAAAATATATAACGCAGTTTCGGAAATGGAGTTAAAAGAAATCGCAGAGAAACAAAGCTATTATAGTTATCGCAACCCTTACATTCCCCAAAGAGAAGATGACATGCCTCGAGGTTATACCACTCTAAATAACATTAGCCACGAGATACAATCAACATCTGGCGCTTCAAACATTCATGATTTTAATATTTCAAACTTAGAAGAAAATGGCGCGTCAAATGCTGACGATCTTGATACTTCAAACAATCTTTAATTTATACAATGATTGTATTTTTGTTGTGGCGCTATTTTTGTTTAATTGCCATAATTTTTGGATTTAATAATATAGTTTTGTATAATAAAAAAATATGTGATTTATGGGTATTTTTTTTTTACCTAAACTACAAAAAGTTGCATTTACTAAAATACCTTACGCAATCACACAAAATATATACACACATACACCAGACATAAAACGTACATCCCCTGTGCACACCTGATCGCAAATGAGGGTTATCGACAGAGGATAAAAATTAATCTATCTTGTAGTTTCGGAACCGAGTATTTTTTTTGTACACTTAAAAAAAAGAACAATAGAGATAATACAAACATTAAAATTATAGTACAAATATTTATGTAGACCAGATTAAAAATTCCAAAAACAAATGCAATTTCTCACCTTAACGTTACAGCTAGTTTTTCTTCGGGCGATATTGTTTCTCTGAATGTTGTATTCTTCTTCCTTATACATTCATCTATAGACTGCAATATGTTATAAAAGAGATATTTCGGCATATGAAAATAAATATAAAATTTCTCTTCATCATCCATCAAATGTTTTTTTATAGTCCGAAATTCCCCTTCAGTACTCCTTGCTTTATTCATACTGTGTACCCAATATCTTTTTCTTTTTTTCTTGCTATTTTCTTTTTCCTCTTCATCAAGTGCTATGGCTATGATAGCCAACTCACGTATTGTAAACCAAGACATAACCGTGCGCTACACTTAACGTTTGGATTCAAACTGATCTGGTGCCAACCAGGTCAGCCAGGGGGAGGCGAGGCGTAAGCGCGGTGTCGCCTAGCCGTAGCCGAGTTGACGTACAGGCGCTGCTGATACGCTTTCGTTACGTGCATACGGTAGGTTGACGCCTGGTTGACAGCGAGGCGAAAGGCGTTACGGTTACGATCCCTTTCCGATCCCATATGTGTGCTGAGACCTTGAAGCGTCAATGGGAATACGTAACAAAAAAATTGTGTATAAAACAGACATGGACGTCTCTGTAATGGCAAACAATTTCAAACTTTTGGAGACAAGAAATGATTATGAGTTTGAAAATGTAGCATATTATTTGAGAAGCTGCATTAAAAATATAGATGCTCATCCGCTTTCTCGCAACATAACTGCTGATGATGTCATTCGTGGAGAATGTGACATTCCTAAGCAATTAATTGATTTTATGCGAAATCTTATCGAAGGACCTAATTTTTCTGATGAAGATTCGAACGAACTGAAAGTTAAAATAACGTCAATAATATGTAGTGATATTATTTATGCTGTCACTAGGGGTGCATGTAAGCCCGCAAAAAGATTGTCCGTTGGATTGGCAGTAAAGTCGAACCAACTCTCCGCAAGTAATTACGATACTTAATAGGTATGGCCATACAATTGGATATAATTTGGCAGAAGAATTGGAAACCGAAATGACATAATACATCGATCCAAGATAACAAAGTTATACCAAAAGGCATCACTGCAGCAAATGGACACAGCACCCACGTAGCGTTCGACAATTTCGACTGCTTCGTTGACACAACTTCTGGAAAAGACAATGCACGACACAGCTGGAATTATTTATCAATTCTCTAGTGATGGAACTGATAGTTTTGATGGTGAAGCTACAACTTTATCAGCGTCTCAAGTAAATGACAACGAAAATGGAGAAGGACCTACCCGCAAGAGAAGGCGTTTCAATGAAATATCACGAGAAATTCGGCCATATTAGGTATTCTTAACCTAAGGCAAGTATGCAGCTGATTACTGTAGATTCGTTTACCAATACAACGGAGTTATGCAAAGCTGCTACAGAAATAGCATCAGATAAAGATTTATTATGGATAATGTCGTTGTCAAGAATTGATTCCGTTCCTATGTGGTTGGGTTATAACTGTATGATATCTTTTGACCACAGTGAGAAGCAAAAAGTTGAATATTTGCCCCCCATAAATTCATCACCAACGTCGTATGCAGTAGTCAATGAAACATTAAACATGGTTAAAGAAATCGCTGAAAAATGTCAGCAGCCAGAAATTATTGTGACATATGATTTAGCGATAGCAAAAATGGCAATGCAAATTCAAGAACAAGAAAAACCGCTATACAATAAAATTTTTGTTAACTTGGAAGCTTTTCACACAGAGATGGCATTTTTGAGAGCCATCGGAAAATATATTGACTGCAGTGGATTAGTGGAAATATTGGTGCAAGCAGAAGTATGCGCCAGCGGCTCCGTGAATAGCTTCTTGGATAGCAAACATTTCAATCGTTGCAAGCGCTTACATCCGCTAACCGCTGCCGCATTACAAATATTATATTTTGAACAGTATTTATCCACAACTAACGTAACACTTGAGGCGATGGATGAACTGCTGCAAACGCAAATACAAAATGCATCAAATCAGACTGCGAATGACGTCAACGAAACAATCGAGTTACCAGATTTATTGAGTCGTATTGTTAACGGTTTTAAAGAATTGTGCAATCAGACTTTGATCGGAGAAAAAGGGAAAACTGCTCAATTTTATTAGTAGTACTGTGAGTTTATTAATTTATACCATCGGTTTTCCAGAAGTATCAGCACCAGTAACTTTGAACTGTAGGTGGACTCAATTTCTAACATGTCTGATATATTTTTTGCGTTAAACCAGCCTAATTATGCCAGATGGTCCTTGTTATATTTGAGCAATTTAATCAATATGTATACTAATAATTCATCTTTGGTAGCTGAATTTCGTCGACGCGCCTTTGGAATTAGACGAATTGCAGCAAATTTTGCTCGATCACCGGTTGACTTGACGCTAGAGCAAACTATCAATGCTAATGCTAGCAATCAATTGGCTTATAATCTTGCTGCTGACTCAATATCTGCACGGCAAAGATGGGCGCTCAGTCACAGCATGAGGACGAAGATATTAACATCTATCAAACAAAATATCGGATAAACGAAAAAAGATGATACTTCGCACTCATTGCAACAAAGTAAAATTAAGAAAGACAAAAAAAAACTTAAGAGTATCATTAAAGCAATAAAATGTACGATGAATCCATTTGATGACACTATTGACAAAGATACATTATTCAACATTTCAACCGGCAAAGCTGCTTCTAAAGAAGTTGCTGATTTCCTGCTGAACGTAAAAACAGCAGGCTATCAACAAAAATTAAATTTTATCTCAGAATGCTCTTCAACTCCTGCAAGATTCGATAAACCAATAAAACGAAACAAAATCTGCAATTTTGCTTCTCAATGTGTGACTAAAGGGCTGAGTACCAAAGACAAGAACAAGAAAGTATTATTGAAAATGGAACGAGACGTATTTGGGTGACTTTTGCCAATAAGCCTAAACAAAAAAAAAACTCGAATTTTGCTTGACTTTTCCACTAGCACCATTGCACCCTGCTCTTTTTTCATGGAGAGATGTTAAAAACTTCAAAATCAACGTTAGCAAAGGTTTTGAAATCCAAAACTGAAATGGCTGAGCCAACACATATCAACGTTGAAATAATAGATGGTTTTTATTACTTGCATCTCATTGGATCTTCTATAGCTCAAACTTTTGATAAAATTGCCGAGGCAATACTCATAAAAATATGTTCAACAAACGCAACAGAAATACATTCAATTTTTGGTCGCTACTTATCACCGTCAATCAAAGATTGCGAACGTGAAAGCAGAAAAGAATTCGATATTCCGTGCAAAATTTCGGGACGTCAACAAACTAGACCAAAAATTTTTTTGCAAAGCCTTAAAAATTATCGCTTTAAAGAGGCTCTGGTGCTGTTTCTGGCTGATTATTGGGAAAATGACCATTTGGTAACAATAATCCAAAACAAAAAATCTTTTTAACCGTCGACCATCACTGCTACTCTTATCAAGTTCAGGAAAATTCCGTAAAAAAAATGAAGAAACTAATTATGAATGTCATCACGAAGAGGCAGATACAATGATTATTTTTCATGCTTCTAAAGCGGAACCAGGCTCAAGGATTTTAATTCAAGCCTCTGATACTGACGTTTTGATAATTTTGTTAGGAAATATGCACAAACTTATCGAATCAGAAAGTTGGCTTGCCAATTCAGCAACTAGAAAGACTAATAATCAAACTGTTGATTGCATTAATTGCACCGATTTAGCGTTGAAGTTGGGAATTAAATTATGCTTAAGTCTTCCCGCCTTACATGCATTTACAGGTTGCGATTACACGGCAGCCTTTTACAACAAAGGGAAAGTAAAACCTTTTTAGCTATTTTCGAAAAATGAAAAATATCAAACAGTTTTTGCATCATTAACAGATGCTGCTGATATTTTCATTAATGAAAAAATGAAGACCGTTCAAGAATTTACGGCTAGTATTTACGGTATCAGGAACTGCACCAGTGTGAATGATGCGAGACATCGCATTTTTATGAAAAATTACTTTGCAAAAGAAAACAGCGAGCACATTAAAAAAAAAAAAAGGCTTCGACTCCAACTCCATACCACCATGCTGGATATCATTAATTCAGAAAATTTTACGAACTATTTTCGTAAATTCCATGTGGCTTAATGCAACGGATCCAATATGCGTGAAACTTCAGCCTGAGAACTGCGGTTGGTTCTTAGATGAATATGTAAAACCAGTAGGATTCATTGGGGATCATACACCTTTAAAGATAGAAGACATTGTCGAAAGAAGTGAAACAGAGAGTGATGACGAAGAAGATTCAAAAGTTTGAGATCGTAGTTTTATGTCCGACGACTCGGATTCTGAATAATTAAAAAAAAATGTATTTTTAATTTTTTACAATAAATAGAAGTAATTTAATTATTGTTTATTTATTTTGTCTTCTAATAATAAAAATAAAATTTGCAAGAATTAAAAATATTGATTGAAAAAAAATAACTTTTATGGGTTTTGCATTTTTTTCAATAGTTTCAATTGATTTCAATTTCTATTTACATATTATATAGATTTATAATTTGCATGTAGGGAGATAGGGGAGCATTGGGCAGTCGGGAGGTTCGGTACCCCCTTGTAAGTCGGGTCGTATGAAAGGTACTTAATTTTGTATACTGTGGTAGTTTAGCTTACTAACTGGCAACACCGCTCAGGCTAATGTCATCTGCCATTTTGATTAGTTGTCAGTGTCACATGTGTCACAGTGTCACAGTGTCGACCGTTTCGTGCGTGCAAAAGTAAATATTTGATGTGATTTCGAAGGAAATAACAACGTGATCTGCGTAAAGCCGTAAGTTTCTGTATTGTCATCTAGTTAAATATGTGTTTACGAAAGCTAATATTAACGTATAAATTAAGGTAAAACATTAGACTACAAAAAACATATGTGAATTTATTTGTGAAATGAAGGGGTGGGGAGCATTGAGCACTAATTTTAAAGGGAGGTTTGGGCATGCCCAATGCTCCCGCCACTATTGTTTGTTTCGGCAATCGCTGTAAAAAGTAAGTTCTGTTAAAAGAAAATTATTTCGACGGGTTTAAATTGCGTGTAAATATTCAATTTGAATACTAAATACTTTTGATGTTTTATTATTGTTTGTGTTACTAATTATTATATTATTTTTTCTAGAAAAATGCCGTTTGAATTTAAAAAGAAAAATAAGCGACGCGAAATCCCTAAAGAAATAATATTACGTGCCATAGAAGAAATTACAAAGGGAGCAAAAATTAAAGCGACTGCAAATAAATACGACATACCTAGATCAAATCTCCAAAGATATTTAAAACAAGGCACTGTAAAAGATGTTTCTTCTAAATTCATATCTTGCCAAATATTTGCTGAAGATGAAGAAGCAAAACTGTCAGAGTACCTCATAACATCTTCTAAATTGAATTATGGACTTTCAAAAGTGCAAACGCGTCAGTTGGTTTATGACTATGCATGTGCAATAAATAAAAAAATACCAGAAAATTGGACTAAAAATAAAATAGCATCAAAAGATTGGATAAGAGGGTTTCTTAAACGACACCCACGGCTATCAGTACGGACACCGGAAGCTACCAGTCTCTCAAGAGCCACCAGCTTCAACTGAAAAAATGTTGGAGATTTCTTCGAAAATCTCAGATCCGATCACTTTGGGCCAGAAGCTATTTACAATATAGACGAAACAGGACTATCCACTGTTCAGCGAACTCAAAAAGTTGTCGCTTCTAAAGGAACCAAACAAGTTGGACAAGCAACTTCTGCTGAAAGAGGGACGCTTGTCACGGTTTGCTGTGGAATAAATGCTATAGGAAACTCTATACCGCCCTTCTTCATATTTTCACGGGTGCACTTCGAACCATTTATGCTCCTATTTGATCAGATGGATCAGCACACACTTCAGGATGGATGACAGCAACAAACTTTTTAAAGTTTATGCACCATTTTGCAAAACACGCCAAGCCTACACCTACCTCGCCAGTTCTTCTGCTGCTGGATAATCACGAAAGCCATATTTCTGTGCCAGTTTTCGATTTCTGTAAAGAATCTGGTATAGTTTTACTAACATTTCCTCCACACTGCAGCCATAAGCTGCAACCCCTTGACTTGACTGTCTATGGGCCGTTGAAAAATTATTATAATACGGCTATAACAGACTGGTTGGTATGCAATCCAGGCAAAACGGTTTCAATTTATGAAATCCCCAAGCTCGCTGCTGTGGCTATTCCGCTTGCATTCAAGCCACAAAATATTCAAAAGGGATTCGAAAAACCTGGCATATGGCCTTTTAACTCCAACATTTTCACAGATGAAGATTTCCTTTGTTCTTCTGTCACTGATCGCTGTTTGACCGATACAGACAACGTTCCTGCAGAACAACCAACAGCAAACGAAGACCCTGCAAAACAAACGACACCAGACAGAGTCCGCGCAGCACCTTTGATAAATCAAAGCAAGTGGATCTCACGAACGAAATGGCAGTTCCCGGGCCTTCACGATCTAAGACTCCGATTCAGAGCGTGACTAATGAAGCTATGGTAATAACTCCCGATTCCGTGAGACCATATCCGAAAGCTGGCCCCAGGAAACTGGTTGGCATGAAGAGAAAGACAGGAAAAACAAGAATATTAACAGACACGCCCGAGAAGAGATTAATAGAAATAGCAGAACAAGAACGACAAAAAAAGAACAAAGAAAAAGAAACCAGACCTCCCGACCATTGGGAGGTTTGGGCACTTTTGACAGTATTCAGAAAATCTCTTGCAATTTTGAGACTGATTATAATTGTATAAGTGTTCTTCGTTATAATTGAAGCCAAATATATGTGCTGCTAATATAAGGAGTAAAAAGTTGATTTAGTTAAAAAATTGCATTTTTATTAAGGCTTAAGTAAAAAAGTGCCCAATGCTCCCCTATCTCCCATTTTTTCAATTTTTTTCAATCAATATTTTTAATCAGGGTAGTATTATATATGTATCACTATAACCTTATTTTTTACTAAAGATGTATGTATACTTTAGTGTCACATAAAAAATATACACACATAAATAATTAATTGATTTAAAAAAAATAACTATTTATCTATTTAAATAATAAACTACTCCAAAATGATGCATAGTATATACGAGTCTGTCGCTATCCTTTTCTTTTCCAAGCCCAAATAGCATGCGCACTCTCTTTCTTTAAATGGGCGGACTTTAAACAGCTGCTATGCTGTGTCCTCTTCTATCGCATGGGATGGTTGGTTGGGACCTCTCAGTCGCACACATTCACTCGGAGCAATATTTTACTTTTTAAAATTCTACAACCGCAATTCTGGACTGATTTTTCGCAGGCAACCCTATACCACCGTGTTCAGAATAAAATAATCTTTAATTTCATTTAATTTTCATTCAATAAACAGAGCGTTGCAAAATGCTAGTATAGATTTACCTGTTTATACCTGGCAACCCGATAGTTGTGACCGGAAAAGAATAGGCAACCTAAAGTTTGCATATTCTATGGGCTTCATACTTTCGATTGGTATAGAATTAATTTAATAATCATACCGGTGAAATGTTAAAAATTTTTTTTTTTTTTAATTATTACATAAACATACTCTGGACTGAAATTTGCTAGGCAACCCATATTCATTATATTTATTGACATATAAGATACGTTTAATTAAATAAGCATCTCGGTGAAGGTCGTTTTATATACGGACCTGAGACTATCATACTGCAGCTTATTTTAGTATAGAGAGTCAGCAACAAAATAAGAACCGGAAGTCAAGAGACATTGGAGATCGGTTTATGAAATAAACTGGCCACGCTAGCTTAACTCTTCTTGACTTTTCCGTGGGAAAACTATACTGACAATTTGTTGCTGCTCATACTGCAGCTTGTTGTAGCATAGAGAGTCAGCAACAAAATAAGAACCGGAAGTCAAGAGAAGTTGGAGATCAGTTTAAAAAAAAAAACCGGCCACGCTAGCTTAACTTGACTTTTCCGTGGGAAAACTAGTGTGAAAATTTGTTGCTGCTCATACTGCAGCTTATTTTAGCATAGAGAGTCAGCAACAAAATAAGAACCGGAAGTCAAGAGAAATTGGAGATTGGTTTATAAAAAAAACTGGCCACGCTAGGGGAAATGCCATTATTTTTGAAGTGTTCGACAGAGGAACAAAAATTACAAACAAGCGAGAAAATGAAATTAAACTCTTTGCCACGTAGCTTCAAAAATCCTGGGAACATGGAAGAAATTTACAAGCTTGTTGGAGCAGTAGATTTCATGCCCCCTGCAGTCAACCGTCGATCATCGTCGGATCTAAGGTTAGGACACTTTACGGTCGTGTGTCTACGGGGTACTCAATGGACAGAATACGACGATCGATACGAGAAAGCAATAATGCGAAAAAATGCACATTCAATTAATCCGCGAATGGTATTGTATGCTAATAACTACTAATAAAATTTTTGAGTAATACAAATAAATTAATAAATGTTTATGATTTGTTTAATGGTTTTGGTCACTTTATATGCATGCCGATCTCCACTTTCTCTTGACTGCCGGTTTTTATTTGTTGCTGACTCTCAGACTAGCTGCAGCATGAGCCACAAAAAAATTTCACTACAATTTTTCCACGGAAAAGTCAAGAGTTAAGCTAGCGTGGCCAGTTTATTTTATAAACCGATCTCCAATTTCTCTTGACTGCCGGTTTTTATTTATTGCTGACTCTCGATACTCAGACTAGCTGCAGTATAAGCCACAAAAAAATTTCACTACAGTTTTTCCACGGAAAAGTCAAGAGTTAAGCTAGCGTGGCCAATTTTTTTATAAACCGATCTCCAATTTCTGTTGACTTCCGGTTTTTATTTTGTTGCTGACTCTCTTTGCTAAAACCAGATGCAGTATGAGCAGCAACAAATTTTCACTATTGTGTTCCAACGGAAAGTCAAGAGTTAAGCTAGCGTGGCCGGTTTTTTTTTTGGGAACCGATCTCTAACTTCCCTTGACTTCCGGTTTTATTTCGTTGCTGACTCTCTATGCTAAAACCAGATGCAGTATGAGGAGACAAATTTTCACTATTGTTTTCCAACGGAAAAGTCAAGAGTTAAGCTAGCGTGACCGGATTGTTTATAAACCGATCTCCAACTTCTCTTGACTTCCGTTTTTCTGTTTTGTTGCTGACCCTTTGTACTCAGACTAGCTGCAGTATGAGCAGCAACAAATTTTCACAATTGTTTTTTTAGGGGAAAATCGTTAGTTAAGCTAGCGTGGTCGGTTTTTTTGTATACCGATCTCCAACTTCTCTTGACTTCCGGTTCTTATTTTGTTGCTGACTCTCTATGCTAAAATAAGCTGCAGTATGAGCAGCAACAAATTTTCACTATAGTTTTCATTATTTATTTTGGCATAATTAAAAAAAAATCAATTTTTGTTTTTTTAAATTTCTTTCTCCTTAGCATCTTTCAGCAACAAATTGACCACTATTCGCTTGATCGATCAGCCCACATCCAGTGATTTCCACGATATCTTATTGAAAAGTTCAGTAAGAAAAAAAAAACATCAGTCAAAATGAGCGGTTCGGGGCATGTGTGGAACGTCGGGGAGGGCGGTGAGGTGCCGAAGGGTTTCTAGCGGTGCCTCTACGGTGATGGGAAGGGTCTGGAAGACTTCATAGACTCTTCCCAAATTTCCTATGAAGAGGTGTACGCGGAGGTAAATATGTATATTGGTACATATACAAAAATATAATATGTATTTATTTATTTATTTATTTATGTACACACTGAACCAGAAAGTTAAAAATAATAATAATAATATTAGGACTATAGTACAAAGGTACTGCTTATTTCTATAGAAATCTCTTCCAGCAAATGTATTATTAATATGTATTATTAGCAATCTGCACAACAACACAACAGGTACAATTTGGTGTTTTATGCTAAGTTTTGGGTTGAGAATAATATTCTCTTGTGTGGTCTGATCATGACAAACTAACCTCTTCATGCTGTGTTTTGGGTTAAGACTAATAATTCTTTTGTGTGGTTTGATCATGAGATAAACTATATCTTTATGCTACATCGCTGCCGCTAGTACAATCTCTTGTGACTAATTTAGTGATAATTATTATTTTGCGTGATTTTTAAATAATTATTTACTTTTAGTTTTATTTTATTTTTGATTTAATATGATTGTTTTACTTATAAATGTAAAATTGATAATTTCCTTGTGACTTGTTGACATTGATATTTCTATTCTATTTGTTATTATTCTAATTTCTTTTCTAATTTTAATTCAGTAGGTATGTTTCTCTTTTGACTTTGTTTGTACAGACCAATAACCCGTTTGTGTGGTTCTTAACTGTTAAGGCAAGTTGGTTATAAAGAATAAATAAATAAAAATAAATACATTTAGGGTTGAAACTAATATGCTTCTGTGTGGTCGTCTTTATGCTGCATGGATCTGTTTGTGTGATCTTGCAACTTGCTTGCATTTGTGGTTGGCTAACGGATATTCGGGTATTTGCCCTCAATTGTGATAAACATATGCTTACTTATGTGATACAGGTAGAGGAACTGGTTGAGCGGTCAGAAAATCCTGCGCCGGAAGTTCTACCCCCCACCAGAAGCCGGCACCTCCCGTGCCCCCGAACCCAAATCCCCCACGCCACCAGCGGTTTCTCCTTTATCATCAACGGAAACTCGTCGTCGCCGTGAAAGGAGCTGCCAGCCCGTGCCAGCCCGGTTACGAACCCGTTCCCGATCTCGATCCCCCACGGGCATCACGGCGGCAACGAAATTGTAGCTGCGAGCCAGGATCCGTAAGTATTTATATCATAGTTGGCATTCTCAATAAATCATCGTCATCCTCCTGGCTTTATCACAATTTATTCGGGGTCGGCGCAGTATATATTTTTTTTGCATACATCTCTCTTTTAGCCGGCATCTCGTCATTCAACTCCCCTGTGTTCATTATGAACACAGGGGAGTTGAATGACGAGTGGGAGTGATGAATGGACAGTCCATTCATCACTGTAATTTATTTCAGAGCGCCGTCTCCAGCAGAGCACGTCATCGCCATATTTGACGAGTCGGGCGGCAGCTGGAGTCAGCGGATGGTGAGCAACCGCAGTCTGGGGGCAGAGAGCACCAGCTGGTTTCCTTGGGATCCCGATGTGCGCGCCCTGTTTGATGTGTATGTGCCTTAGACTGAAAATGAGGTTGAGAGTGCAGGAGATAGGGAAAATGTTGAGGGGAATGCAGAAGGGATGAATGTAGATGAGATGAATGAAAGGGATGAAAGTGAGAGTCATGCAAGTGTGAGCGCAAGCAGGAACGTTAGAGTAAGAGTGATGAGTGGTGGAAGAGGAAGGCGTGGTAGTGGGCGTGGGCGTGCACAGCGAGGAGGCCGCGGAGGTGGGCGTGGTCCCGGGTTTGGGGATTCCCGATGGGTCGTTGGCCACCCCATTGAAGAGGTGTGGACCAACGACGACGATGTCCCCTCCGATTTTAGGAATATGGTGATGGATGTTGTTAGGAGGCGAGAGACGAGAGTGCAACAGCTGCGTGAAAGGCAAGCGCGCAATGTTGACGATAGGGAAAGGTAAATAGATGGGGAGACAAGCGAGAGTGAGGATGAAGATGAATTATACCAGGATGCCACTGATGGAAGGGATAATTCGCTTCTTGCGGACGAGGCTGCTCAGTTTGAATGGTCTCAACTGAGGAGCTCTTTACATCTCAGATTACGGGTTCGGTTGACAATCATTGCACCCCTTGCGATGCTTTTCGTTCTTATTGGGACGATAGCATCGTAAACCTGGTTGTCAGCGAAACGAACCGGTATGCTGAAAAGATACCGTCGCCTACATTCCAGTCTGAGTGGTAACCCACTAATGCTCACGAGGTGTTGTGCCTCTTTGCCTTCTGGATGATGCGCGGCATAATTAAAATGCTTACCATCCGTAGCTGCTTCGCTACAGAGCCGCTTCTTGGGATGGAGATCTTCCGGAAACTTTTTACAGCAAAGAGGTATGACTCCCTTGGTGGTGCAGAGCTTTCCATTTTGCGGATGTGGATCTTGCCACATTCGATGATGCGTGCCCAACCATCAGTGACCCTGCAGCAAGCTCCGACCGATTATATCGTCTGAGGCCTATATTAGATCACTTGAATGCCGAGTTTTAGGCAAATTACGTACGGATGGTCTCAACTGAGGAGCTCTTTACACCTAAGATTACGGGTTCGGTTGACAATCATTGCACCCCTTACGATGCTTTTCGTTCTTATTGGGACGATAGCATCGTAAACCTGGTTGTCAGCGAAACGAACCGGTATGCTGAAAAGATACCGTCGCCTACATTCCAGTCTGAGTGGTAACCCACTAATGCTCACGAGGTGTTGTGCCTCTTTGCCTTCTGGATGATGCGCGGCATAATTAAAATGCTTACCATCCGTAGCTGCTTCGCTACAGTGCCGATTCTTGGGATGGAGATCTTCCGGAAGCTTTTTACAGCAAAGAGGTATGACTCCCTTGGTGGTGCAGAGCTTTCCATTTTGCGGATGTGGATCTTGCCACATTCGATGATGCGTGCCCAACCATCAGTGACCCTGCAGCAAGCTCCGACCGATTATATCGTCTGAGGCCTATATTAGATCACTTGAATGCCGAGTTTTAGGCAAATTACGTATTGTCGCAAGACATTTATATTTTATAGACGAAAGTCTCTTTGGAAAGGCAGATTGAACATACGGCAATACATTCGGTCGAAGGGTGCAAAGTTAGGTACAGTAATAATACTATCAACAATCCTACAATGGCAATTTTTTTAATTTTTTTAACATAATATATATAATATATAATGTAAAGAAACATTCCAAAAAAACCTTTTATCTACTCAAAGCCGTTACAGAAACGTTCTAGACTTAAATATCGATAAGTCATCCGATACGTAAGCGTCACATCACTATCATGCAAGCGGATTTTTCAAAAAAACATTATGTTTTGAATAGGGATTAATTTGATTTTTTTCTATGAAATCTATTTAGAAATGTTATCTTATTGGAATAATAAGACTTTCATTACCCCATATAAACATTATTTCGATCGAAATATGGTAAGTAGGTATGACTATGAAAATCAGCTGTAAAAAAGGCCTTGAAATTTTGTTTACTCTACTCTTGAATAAATATTTTTTATAATTATTACAACCATTCAATGTGAAAAATCTTGTTACTGTTATACAAAGGAATAGTTTACAAAGTTAAGATACAAGTTTAGTTTACTATGGCCTCTAGAAAGATATTTGCATGGGTTTTATTCAAATATAACATAGACCTTTTCATCCAAGTACAGTATTGCCTATAGCTATCTTTTTTACCTTTTAAATATATCACATCAAACTGCACAATCGTCAAAACTCACTAGTTTTTTAAAAAGAGTGACTGGAGTTTCTTGCCGGCTCTTCTCCATAAGTCCCACTTTTTGGAACCGTGCAAATAGTTTGACTTTTCAAAAGTACCTAGTTATATGGTCTAACTGAAACAAAATATTTGAATTTGAAAAGAAAGACGCATGGCACCAATTTTGCGCACAAAGCAAGTAAGATGTTAGCCCGTGTATGGCTCCGACAGTACGACAGCGAAGGACACATGCGAAACCAACCTCCATCAGTAACGTCGCGTATAATTACTCCCAAGCGGCTTCAGAGAATGGTTGAAACATAGTTATAATGAAATACCGTTTCTACTAACTAGAGTGTCGTCAGTAAACTGTCCGAAATGCAGTGCATTCAGCGTGAAAACATAATAGGAAGCCGGCCCGCAAAATTATACTTAGCGAAACCCATAAATATGCCAGATTTAGTTTCGCGCGAGATTATCGAGACTTTTCACACGCGATATTTTCCGACGAAAAAAGCTTTTAGTCTAGCCAGATAGGTCGTCGGCATATAAGGCGTGCAAAAATGTTATCCCAAATAATGAGTCCGGAAGTTGTAGTGAACGTGGGCTTGGATGGGTGCGGCAGGTCGACATTGGCACCTCATATACATATGTAATGATAAACAGTGGGAACTTAATTTTAGACTGCAACGAATTATTCGAAGGGAACCTACAAAAATTACAGCATTAATTGTTTGTCTTGTCTACGTGAGTATCTTTATTCCGGCAATGGTCGTCAAGTCCTACAGGACATTCTCAGCGAGGAACATATTGAAGCTTGTAAGTGGGCCATGCATTCCTGTGGAATGGACAGCAACAATCAATAGCCGGAAACGTCATACGAGATTGATGATACCGAGAAGGGAACTAAAATATCTAAAAATGAAAATACACACATTTCAAGAGAGACACGAGGGACTGGTGAATGCAGGTAATAAAGCCAATGAACATAACGTATTAAAACGATTATGGACAGGAAATCAAATACTATGCGAAGACGGGGAAGGTGTGCTGTACATGGAGGGAAAAACGCAAAACTCACTAATGACAGCAGAAAGAATAGCAGTATTTATTACAGAAATCGGAATCTTATTCTACTTTTATGCGAAAACAGTGCTTTCACAGAATCAGAAGCTATGGAAATACTTACACAGTCACCTGACGGCATTGAATTGATGTGCTCAAAATACCTGAAAACAAACGAGTTGACAGAAGAAATAATGGACACGACTTTTGATTGCTTAGTAAATAGAAGGAAGAATAGAAGGAATTAAAGTTAAACCATAAAGAAACAGACTCACAAATCAAACAGTGTTATGATGCAAGTGCAACACAGCACTTGTACAAATGAGTTAATTGATAATGATACTTTAGAAACATGTGGAAGAAATGATGAGCCAAAAGGTCAAAGCACTTTTCAACATGACAAATACAGATAGTAAAGCACTTGTAGATTATCAATTAGAAAATATTTCTGAAAGAGGAAGAACTTCCAAAGCTTATCCCACGGAAGAAAAGATAGAAAAGATTTTATCTGAAATGGAGAAAGAATTGAAGTCTAGTTAAATCTGAATAGGTAGTTATCTGATAAACGACTGATTTTATGTTCCTACAGAGTTTTTAACTGATTGAAATAAGATTAAAAGACTAATGCCCGTTTTCACCGACATCTTTTACCACCTCTTACCGACCGTTAGCTTAAAAGCTCCCCCAAACTAGACCCTAAATTAAATTTCGTTTCACCATCATTTTTGTCACCTAGTTATGGGACACTTAGCTATGTGACGTTTTTTTTTCAATAGTAGGGACTGATTCGTATTTGAACTTATCGATATTTTGGAACAATGTAGCTTTTTATGAAATTCTCTAAAGTATACATTCATATTTTTAATTATTTCTTATTTTCTTGCTTATTTACTCTGTGCGTACATTACGAAACCTCGCGTGTTATCTGTGGTCTTATTTTGTATTGACATGTTCTTGTTCTTCTGACGTAAGAAATGAGGAATATTATTTGTTTGTGTTTGTGTCCCGCGTTGTGTGTTATTTATTTAGTTTTATCGTTTTAAAGTTCGTTCTATTGTATTAAATTGGCAGAAAAGAGAAAGCGTAGCCAAAATTTCACAGTGGACGAGAAAGAGAAGCTGGTGAAATTGGTGTATGCTTTTAAAAACATTGTTTTAAATAAAAGAACAGATGGTACAACTAATCATGCCAAGAACGAAGCTTGGATAAAACTTACTACCCAATATAATTCCACGGGAAATATGTACAGGTTAATCATAATAAAATATATACAAACAAAATGTCATTATTTTAACAATTATTTAACAAAGTATAATACCCTGGAAACTATAAAGGTTTTTATTTTAGGACTAAAGATGCCCATAAACGTGTCTGGGAGAAAATGAAAAGTGAAGCAAAAATGTACAACTCAAGAAACAAGAGTTCTACCATTGGAACGGGTGGAGGACCATCTACTACAAAAACAGACCCAATACTTGAACAAGTCTGTGATTTAATGGGTCGAGGCTGCAGTGGTATTGCTAATGTTCTAGATTCAGATTAAGCTATCACCATACCCATTAATATGCAGAACACAGATTTAGAAGTAGTAGGCTCTTGTCTAATTATTTATAAACATCTATTGAATTGTTCAGTTTGGATGTCAGACCCACTGTAATGTGTCTTCTTATATAAAACTAAATAGGCAAAATATAATGTGCAATTAAAAAGCTGATTAGAAAGTAAAATTTGTTTTTATTTTCTGTCTTAAAACACCTTACATATTTAAAAAAATCTATTCATCTACACTATAGCATAATAACTTTGAACATACCTACTGTAATAATTGTTTAAAATGAGACAACCCTACAGAATTTTTCTATTAACCCTATAATTATATCGTCTCTATTGACCCCAACTCCTGGGTAAATAGAGATGGCTTATATTAAATTTATGCATTTCTTGTTCAAAATAAATATTAAAAATAGCTTTGGAGAATTAATAAAGTTTAAAACCAACCTAGTTATGGGGACACCACCCATACAAATAGCGCGTGTGTCGTGTGTGTATGTACCCATACAAAGGCGTAACTGTTCAGGTGTTGTTTTCATGACTAGACAAAAGTATGCATATGTTTAGTTTTGTAGAGTAGGCGGACACTTCGTGTTCGCATCTGATTCTGTTAACACGAATGAATAGTTAAATATATTATAATTAATTAAATTAAAGTTTATTATTTCTAAAATCATCTTGAGGCGCTCCCAAATCCTGACTACCTTGACTCATAATATAATTGCATTAAATACAAAGAAACGAATCGAAAACAATATGAATGTCAATTGTCTGTGTCTATTAACCCCGTTTTACGGTAGTTTACCCTATATTAAAAGTAAATCACAACAGAGACACCAAATAATATCACACTAGAGATCTTTGCAAATTGGACCTTCAAACACTTGACTGGCCAAACTGGTAAGAAAAATAAATTGTTTTTCATTGGTCCACCTTTAACTGGTGAAACAATGATCACGACATCATTAATAGAATATCAATTTAATTATTGTCGAAAATAAAAATGGCTTTGCTATCCTAACAAAGAAACAAAAATTCTAGAGATTCTCCAAATGTTATTAGGTCTTAAAGAAAGTGCCCAGAAATTATGATGTGATGAAATGTTTTTAAATTTGAAATACGCGCCGCCCATTAGTTGCTAACATATTTAGCGCTACGCATCGATAAAGGTTGCGTAATCGTAAAAGGCCAGATTACAGCTACTGAGTACTTAAACATGGTCTTGTGTTACCAAGAAGCTGATGAGGTGTTACAATCGGGCCAAGCACTCTTTCTACAGCGCGACGGGCGAGACCAGACCTAAATACTTATTAGATTAAATAGAGATTATATAATGGCACGTTCCGACCACCAGTGGCTGACGCAGGCAAGCCTCGACTTCGACGCAACTCGAAGAGGATAGTGGTTATCCTCGATTTCTTTGCACGTCACCCGATGGCCAGTATCGCAGATGTCGCAACCGTTTTAACGTGACTGCTGTGTACGCCTGGCGTTTACTGAAGCAGGAAGCAAAAAAGGCATTCCATTTCACTCGGGTTTAAGAATTGAGTACAATTGATTTTTAACCATGGGTGGAATTCTCCCGTTGGATTGTGCGAGACTAAACAAGGCGCATTCTGTGGACGGATGAGTCCACCTTCAAGCGCGTTGGGCTATTTAACATTCACAATACGCACTGGCGGGCTACTGAAAATCCACATGTGCTGCCCCGGGACCATTTTCAAACACGTTTTAGTGTTAATGTGTGGGCTGGTATGTTTTGTGATAGACTTTAAGGCCCGTTTTAAAAAAAATTGAATGGCGTCAGTTACCTTCAGTTTTTACGTGGTGACCTAGCTAATATGGGGGACATATTTCTTATTTACATAAGGGAATGTATTTCAATTATTTATAGACGTAGAGCGCTACCTATTTAAAGACGATTTCATAGATTATTCATATTTCATAGAATCATGATTTAATTTGGCCGTGGGAATGGATCCATTTCATTAGAAACCACACACATGTGAAAATTGTGAAGTGCACTTACTTTAAGGGGCCGGGCCAAGTGGACCCACGATTAGACCGTAAAATGCCATTCTCAATGTTCCAGCATTCAATGACGACAGTATTAAACTGTTACCTGTTAGACGTGACGTTAGATAACGGACAGCGTAAACCGGGGTCCGCTCGTTGTCAAGACTTGTTGCCGGAGGATCTTTGTATTCCGGACAACCTATATCACTATATATCGAGCGTCGGAAACACAGTCACAATTGGAGGTGAGGATGTAAAATTTAATCTTCCCGACGCCGCTGCAAGCTGCTGAAGCAAATGTACCGGCAGGATCTTTTGGACCAATAAATGTGGATAACCATAATTTGTACGAATGTTATAATTCGCCACTCGTCACTCCGAATCGAGTATTAAATTCAAGGCGTGCTCCTGCAGTTCCGGAGATACCACCACTTCCCGCAATTCTAATTCCGCCTGGTTCTGCACCGACTAGCAATCTGCTTGGGCATGGCCCCGCTGACGTTTTACCTGCTGAGGCCCGTCCCCGAATTAAGGGTTTTGAATTCCCAGACGGTTATTTAGTTGCTGCTAGACTCAGGATATACCCGGAGTTAATGAGCCGTGTTAACACAGTGCTTTTTGAACTACGAAACATATAAAATGCGTGACATCGGAAGAACCACGCCCACAGTCCGCAATAACATCACGCCAAGTACTTAATTAGTTTGGCAACCTAACGCTAGCTCTAATATTTTGCATTGACAGTTTGTCGGACAGACCATCCGCAAACCGTGTATCTGACCCATGGTCACGAACAGCTTTGCAGCGTGCCTGTCGGCCACTCAGCCACAGTGCATACTATACCTACGGCGCTACTTTTCCGAGTTCGCCGTAAGGGTAACAACTTTGGGTACGCATGCGGCTCGAATTATGAGCGGCGCGGATCAAAGACTGAGCCGCGCGCCTCGCCTCAAACAGTCAGCGGCGCGGCTCAAACATTAAGCGGCGCGGCTCAAACATTCAGCGGCGCGGCTCAGACATTGAGCGGCACGGCTCAAATGTTGAGCGGCGCGGCTCGACATTGAGCGGCGCGGCTCGACATTGAGCAACGTGACCCAGATACATTAATGGAATGTATTCGTTGACATAGACATTTATGCCACTTACCGCTTTAGCTATGCACTGAGTGTCAATTTGCTTTTGCTTCAGATGACTCAAAATGGCGATTCGACGACCCTGGGTGAGCTTCTGGAGGAGCATGCAGAATCCGAACAAGACCAGGAGATTCTGGAGAGGCTGAAGTTGGCGCAAGAGTATCTCCCGGACGGATGGACCAGGTGGTTGCTAAGACTTCTAAGGAAGACGTTTTTGGTTCAAAAATTGAACCGAACGTTTTAAATAAACTAATATTCGCTCTACCGACCGTAGCGCGTAGGTACTAAGCCAGTACCTACGCGCGTTCATCCCTGGTGCAGACCACCTCTCAGAAAAGCGTTACCGGGAGATTCGTATTAGACTATTAGACTGGGCATTTACGCGTACCTTGATTCTGGGCCCACCAGCGATTTCTAATAGAATTAGAGGTTCAGCGACACGAACGGAATTTTTTAAACAGTCTGTGGAAGCGTTACATCAATGCAACACACACGATCGGAAACAGACAAAATCCTTTCAGGTTGTCTCTCACAGACGAAAGAGACAAGCCGAAAACGGAGGAGCGTATCTACATCCTCATAAGTCAAGAACCCCCAATTCACAGACGAAAGACTTGTGCTTCGCCTCCCTCAACATCGGCAGATGTGCAAGCATTGAACGAAAAAATGGACACAATGTTTTCTATACTTTGGGAAAAGATAGAAAAAATTCAACGTGATGACTCTGAAAAAGAAAACTATGACGAACAGGATTCCGATTGGGAAGAAAACATCGGCACAGATTCAGAGTGTTCATCCTGGAAGGCACCGAAGCTGGTCTTTTTAATTTCGCTCTAAACCCGTGAAGACTTTTATTAAGGATGTTACAATAATTTGTGGTATCAATATGAAACCCTGCAAGGGCGCTGCAAAATTAATATTTTAGTGGAATTTGGTACGATACAATAACAATATTATCATTTATATTTAATTAGGTATTAAAACAGTTATCACAGTTAAAGTTAAATTAATTTACATAAAAAAAATCTATATCTAATTTATATTCTTACAATTATTACTATTTGTGTGCAACTATTATTATTTAATTATTATTTTATATATATGTATTATATTTTATTTTATTTGTATTTGTATGCATGTCATTACTATTAGTGTGCAATTATTATTATTTTATGTTATGTATTATATTATATTTGTATATATGTCACCTAGCATATTACACATATTGACATATTTGTCCTTGTCCTCAAAAAACTCTTTTAGGCTATAGTAGCATTTTTGCATAAGGAGTTAATATATTATGATTTAGTATGTCTTTTATTTCCTTTGATATTTTATTATATATTTTTATTGACATTGCATACGGTTCAGTGTGAAATAATGCTAAATTTGAGGTAGAAGGGAGCGATAGATAATTTTGGTGTCTTAAGTTTCGGGGTTGTGAGTAATGGTCTTTCCTGTGCGAGTATAATTGTGTGTGTTTTTTCACAAATAGGCAGATTTCGAGTGTATGTAAAGTGACGTTAATGTAAGAATGCCTAGTTTATTAAAATAAGGCCTACAACAGTCCGTTTGTTCAATACTAATTACTAATATCAATGTGGATACTAAAGAAAATGATGAAGGTGCTACCACTTCAACTTCCAGTCAATTTATTGAAAAAGAATGCTTTATTTTATCTCCGAAGCCCAAAGATAATATAAGTAATATAGATTTATCTAAACCAGTGAAAACTTTTGTTCTGATGACAGTGTGAAGGATCCAAGACTATAAAAACGTCAATAATTTGCGCTCAAAACAGAAGTCTATTTCAATGAGTAAAGAACCACGGGAAGTTTTGAATAATTTATTGGATGGAACATTTGTTCTATCCAATAAATTCGATGCACGAACATCCATCGAACGAACAACAATATGAAAATTACAATAACGATGTTTCAATCTTAAAACAAAGAATCTCGAGTTCACCAATACCGGTGGCGGCTATTCCTAAGCAAGCAAATTCCAGTAATAGTTCATCAAGTTCAAGCAGTTCCGCTAGTTCAAGTAGCAGCTCATCAGATTTAGACAGCTCATCAGAAGATGAGCAATGGATGTTCAACAGCAGTGGCTTTACCTACAGAAGACTACACATTTCCCGCAACATCTAATTTTGTCTACGATGATCCCTCACGTTTTAGTTCGTCTAAGCCAATAGCTTCTACTTCAGGATTTACAGATATGACTCCGAATTCTCCAGAATTTACAGTTACTTCAAATAATAACTTTACACAACAGCACTGTGAAGATAATGTCAGTTTAAATAAATAGTTTTTAGTAATATATTTCGTATGAAATTATTATATTGTTAGGGATTTTATAAAAATAATGTTCAAGACTACCCGCCTATTTTCATAATAACTATGTCGAAATGTATAAAAGGCTTGCCGGAACGGCACTTCGCTCTCTTCTTCTCGAGATCTCGGATAGTACAGATGTGCTATGTCCGAACCTTCGCCCCTGGTAATTGTGTGAGTGATATCCAATCTCTGTCCGATCGTTGTGTATTTTGCTATGTGTGTTAATGCTAATTAGATCCTGACTATGTAAATTGTTACTTTGGTCTATGGCCCTATTAAATCTTTGTGTTACCAGTGTACTTATATTTTTATTAATAAATTCTACTTCTGTTCTACAAAAATATTATATTATTGGTTACTAACTTTGTAAAACAAAGTAATTTTCTTTATTATTTTCTTAAATTTTGATGTTAATTAGCATTATCACAAATATCATAACCAAAAATGTGTTATCCTTTAAATATATTCATTCTAATGGTTTCAATATAAAACCATTAAGACCATTTAGATTGTGTTATTATTAAAAAAAAAGCTTCTTAGCTAGAGTTATATCGTCATAACATAAGTTAACACCCACAGTAACCTTAGTGTAATGAGATAATAAACATTCAAGATAACATTACTTCATAGTAATCCTACTCATAATTAGCCATTAAGAAGACACAATAGCCATAGTATCCTGTTATCGCCTGTCGTCAATACCAGGAAACCCATAAACTATGTCAAAAGACCCTTTATGTTTAAGTTCTATATAAGCATTGTATTTAATAATAAAGATCAGTCTAATTCAGCTCGTCAAGCTGGCAACTACTTAATTGTCTTTTTAAAAACCCTCTTGCCATCGCCCACAACCTAACTGGCGCAGTCGGTATCTCGCGGTTCATCGTTCGAAGAAAGTAGCTACAGTTACGTACGAATCGACATCGCGAGTAAAAGAACCTACAGTGGTGCAGCAGCAAGGAGCGGTGACCAGCTTCCAGACGGACAGACTCAGCAAATCAAAAAGCCTCTCATCGGCAATGCTTGTGGGGTAAGCATACACTCTGATTACTCCCAAGATTTTCCTTTCTATCCTTACACCCTGTTATGCAACTTTATGTGTTTTTTGTGTTTAGGACCAATTTTTAAATAAGATACGAAGATACTTGATATTTTCTGACGTTCGTAGTCGATTGCCAAATTACTTGAAAACCAGATTAAAATGGCTGGTGACAAGAATCTGCTAGACGAAAAACCTACTACGAGTCTAATTCGACTCCAATAGATTATGCTACACTCGCGAAATTACTGCCAAATTACGATGGCAACAAGCGAACGCTAGCGTACTACATCGAAGGCGTAGAGAACGCCCTAGATCTAATAGAAAACAAAAACAATAGCAGCATAGCTTGCCTTATTAGAAATAAGTTATCGGGAAAAGCTATCGAGGCACTCTCAGACAGCCCCGGTGCAAAAACGTGGGAGGACATAAAAACCATCCTACAGAAAAAAAACGGGGAATTCCGTACAGAAATTCAGTTAGTACAGGAACTAATGAATATCACAAGGGACAATAGTTCGTTAGACGCGTTTGGCGATAAATTCTGATTTTAATGAGCACCCTCATAGCCATTGAACCGGATAGACAAATGTACTATGAACAGATGGCATTAGAAACATTCTTAGATAAACTAAACCCAATCACGGCAATATTAATCAAACAAAAACACGTAGAAAATCTGGACCAAGCTGTAACAGTAGCCAAACAGGAAGAAATAGAGCTTAAAGCCAGGCGCACCCTACAAAATAAGCCAGGCACAAGCAAAACACCAGCATCTAACACTAATAAGCAACAAAAAACTTTTCCCAACAAAAAACCATTTCTTAAAAAACCAGGCTCTGAAACTGAGGAATCAAATAAAAACTGCATTACCAAAATGACTTGCAAGATAATGACGACGAACAATCACTATCCGACATAGATAACGATGAAAACCCCTATGAGGAATCACAAGACGAAAATTTTCTTGCAGATCTAACAGACCAAATGACGACGACGAATGATGACGACGTCTGTGGTCTAGTGGTTCGAGTACCGGACTGCTGATCACGAGGTCGTGGGTTCGATTCCCACAAGACACAAACATTTATGTGATGAACTTAGGTGTTTGTGTTTGTCTGGGTGTTTCTTATATATTATAAGTATATATTTACTAAAAAAAAAGTATATATGTATTATATCCATTGTCTAGTAGCCATAGTACAAGCCCTGCTTAGTTTGGGACTAGATGGTGCTGTACGTACCCAATAATACATTAAACAGTAAAATAATGAAACAAAGTACAAGATTATAATGTCATTTGCTTTGCATATTGTATAGTATATTATTTATATAAAAAAACAAATGATATTTGTAACTTGAATCTATACGATATTTTACCATAGTGTGTATTATTTAGGTAAGTTTTATTTAGGTTAATATTGTATTATTTTTATTTATTACAGATGCCTACTAAAGCCAAAAGGCAAAACAATATAGAGAGCGTTTAAAACGAGATAACCCTGAAATATATTATGAAGCGATTAAAAAGAAAAATGCAGAAAGCACTAACAGAAATAGAAAAAGGATCAATAATAGTCAATCTGAAAAAGAACAACAAGAAATGCGAAAGAAATGGAGAGGATAAAAAGAAGGTAAAAAACAAGAAATCGAATAATATTGACGATGACGATAAAAATGCGCAAAAAAGGATTAATAGAGTCAATCACAGATTAAAAAAGGAAAATATGGAATTAAAAGCTAAAGTAATATTAATAACTAAAGAATAGAAAAAATATAGAAAAAAAATCAACAGAATGCAGCGGAAAAACTAAGAATTACTGGAACAGTTAAAAAACTAAAATAATGTAACACACAATAGTACAATTTTTCAAGAACATGACAAAATGACACCTTGTAAAAAAGCACATAGTTTCATTAACCAAAACTTACCAAACATATCTATAGAAGAAAAAGAAAAAGTTTAAAAACGACTTCTGGAACAATGTTTTAGTAGATTCTTTAAAACATTGCTACGAAACTACACGAAATAATCTAAACGCATTATTAAAAGTGTAGTAGATAATCCTATCGCTGTTTAGATCTGCAACAAGCCACATTAACAAAACAAGTGACAGACAAAAAACGTGTAAGTACACAATCGAAAAAACCAACAATAACAATTTTAGCTGACATCAAAAATACGTTAGAAAACAAAGCATTTTTTGATTTACATAAATTTGGCCCATTTTCACTTACAACTGTTAAATCAGACACTAAACTATTTAAAGAAAACCAAGCTCAGCCCAATGCTATTGCATGTGAAAATATTTACAAAAACCCCATCGCATCGTGTTCCGGAATATGTACTAAACGAAAAAAGTGCATTACGCCGAAAAATAAATTTTCTACTGGATCATTTACACGTAAGGCAAAAAAATCCAAAAAATATGATAGTAGCACAGATACAGATGTCGATGAACAATATTCCCTGCATAATTCTTCAGATGACGAGTGTTTTATTTCCAATAGTGAAAAAGAACAGATTGATGAAGACAATGGTATGGAGTTAGAAAACCTTGGTTTCAATGATGATGTAAGAATGACACAAAAACAAGAAAATATTAATATAATATCAGATGTTAGTATAGATAATGATTTAAACATAGAGCATGACCAAAGAACAAATGAAAAAGATAATAAGGCTAGTAATAATGTTAAGGATATGACCAAAGACATTACTATAAAATCGGTTTTGATGACACCATCAGACATAGGAATAGATAATAATATAGAATTACAAACAAATGACAGTGTGCTAGTAAGATACTTCCAAAGGAACTCCTGGGAATATTACATTGGTTTCGTAGAAAACATAAACATTACAGATCAGGAAACTTACTACACTGTACTATTATTAAAAACTAAAAAAAAACCAGGACTCTATTTCGTTGTGACCAAAAAAATTGATCGAGATATCGTCACGGCAGAATCGATAGTAAAAAAAATTACATTGACACAAAATACTGAAAAACCCAAGGAGTATTTAATTAGCGATGACAATTCAATTTTTTTCGATATTTGAACATATAAAAAATATGTTAATATTTTTAAACATGCTGATTTTTAAACTTGAAGAACAATAATTTTAAAAGTGGGTACCTATCTTAAAACTAAAGGTTTCATTAAGATTCTTTTAAAAATAGTATTTTTGATTGTTAGTTTTGTTTATAATAAAGATAGTTTATATTTTTCTATTACCAACGCCTCGCCTTTATTCCGCTCGCACAAGACCGTTTTTAAGACTGTTTTAAATGATTACAAGATTCATTTTTCAAACTATAAATAAATAAGTTATTTTTGTATCATGGCATTTATTAAACTCCCAAAAACAGATTATTGTAGTTATTATGCTATTATTAGATTTCTTTTTTGTCATTACTTATTAAATTAATATTAACAAAAACGCACCTTATCATTTTAAATTCTTGAAAATACGGCTCTGTGCGAGTGGTGTCAAATGGACATCCCTTAATAAAAAAAATCGCCGATAATTACAGTACATAGCTATATTAATAGTTGATAAACACATAATAAAAATTAAGTTTGTTATGTTTCTTAAATTAAGGGCCAATTTCTCCATCGCCAGATAACTTAAATGGAGGAATAAATTGAAATTTTTGAGTTTTTCTATACAAAAACTGTCAAATATGTCAATTTTATTCCTTAGTTTAAAGTCTGGCGATGGAGAAATCGGCCCTAATAGTAGTAATACTCTTTTTTGCTGTAAGCATATTATTTTATTAAAGGTTTCATTTTTTAACATTTATATGTATTTCGTTTCGCAAACACGAAATCTGCAAGCTGTTGTCTGTGTATGGCCTAGGATTCGTTTTTTTTATAATTGAATTTTAATTTCATGAAAATAAATAATTCATAATATTTCAAAATGGATTTTACTTGACCTGCCAGGCTAACATGCGCGCCACGACAAAATTTTGTCTACTCTTTTGTCTCGCTCTTCCTCGTGCGAAAACGAGACAAAGGCACGACATAAGGGTCGACAATTTTTTTTATTATATTACATATACACGTTATATTACATTTTTTAACTTTAGACTTTACCCATTTCATTTCTACAACCAGCGACCATATCGAGGCGCAAACAAGCCTTTTTATGGTAACTGAATTGAATTGTGTTATACTGACACAGACAGCCTAGTATATAATGTATAGACTAATGACGTTTATAAAGATTTTAAGTCCACTTTCTAAAATATTTTGATACCAGCAACTACGATTGTACAAATGAATTTAACTTGCCAATTATTAATAAAAAGGTTCCAGGACTCTTTAAGGATGAAATGAGTGGCAAAATTATCAAAGAATTTGTAGGACTGCGCTCAAAACTTTATTGTATTAAAACATTAGATAAAACAAAAGGCACAAAGAAATGTGTAATGAAAAATTTAAAAATGTTAGATTATAAAAATGTTTTGTATAATTGCAATATTATTCGCAAAAAAATAAACTGTTTAGGTCAATAAAACACAACATTTTTACACAAAGTGTAAATAAAATAGCATTGTCAAGCAATGATGATAAACGGCTCCTGTAACCGGACAAGGCATCTACTTTGGCCTGGGGAAATGGAACTATTTTTCTGTAATTGGGTGCCAATTGGGTGGTAATTGGGTGGCTGGCAACGTTACGAAACAAGTTCTAACTTGTACTAAAAAATGTGCACAAAGCTTTCTGGAGTACTGTTACACAATCATAACAATGTCAGTCCCTCCATCACATTCAGCTGATACTGACCGGACTGGTCGGATGTGTTTCCAGTTGACATCATCGAATCGAATACAGTAAGTAGTTTGTTATAAATTATGTTATTATTATACTTAGGTTGATATTAATTAGCATTATATTAACTGTTATTTTGTTTGTTTCAGATCATCAGAAATGTGTGATTCCTCTGACCTTGTCTTTTCGCAATACGGTCAAGGTTTCCCTACTCCAAGTTTGAGTTGGCATGTACCCGAGCAACGACAATTATCTGAGCAACAAAGGCTATCCAATAAGACCTTGCCAGTCATACGTCATAAATAATGAGAAGAGAAAAGGTCTGCGACTGATCCAAATACGAGTTGTGGATATAAGTGAGCAACAATAATGAAGACGCGGTAGTTATGAGTGCGCAATACATAGTGAGTGAACCAGTGGACTATGGTATGGAAGAGACACAATCATTAATAAATAAAATTTCCAAAAAACTTTGTGCGGACAATTATTGATATTAGTAAGTAATGTAGGTTATAATTTTTTTGTTAAGTACTAAAAATATTAAATTAAATTTCATCACAATATTAAATATAAAAATATGTAATTAATAGATATAAGGCAAGATTTTAATTAAATAGGTAATCATAATGTGTAAAATAAATAAAATATTTTTACGATGTAGTTATAATTAGTTTGTAATTGTAAATAAGTACGTAGGTAATTAGGTATGTGAGGTAATAAAAATACTTAATTTAATTAATTTTTTAAGTCTGAAAAGTTCGCACATAAGTCTTTAATCCACTTTATCTTTTCCAAACCCTTTGTAATATTTTTTTATTTTCGATATATGGCACTATGACACGTTTAAATTCGTTATAGTCTATGTAGCCCTCACTCCAGTAAATTCCTTGTTTTTTTTTCCAACCATCTCACTTGCTTCTTTTCCTCTTTAGTCAAGTAATGGAATGAATATGGTGGTTTTACCAAGAATGTTTGTGAATGACTTACAATGGCCGCTTCTTTAACAATAAATTTGCTTTTAAAATGTTGAAATCCTTAAAGTTTTAACTATTATGGTATCCGCTTTCATGTTAACTTCTTAACAATGTTACTTAAGGGTTTGTATTCAATTATACAATCGTTGAGAATTAGGCAGTAGGCTAAAGTTTGTTCTGGTATTTCGGAATCACTCTCAATTTCTACTCTCACATCCATAACTGGACCTGTCTTGTCTAATTTATCCGCTTGTCTAGAGAAATCAATGAAAAAAGCGGTGCTAAATCTTTTAATTGTTTCTCGCTTAATATGGGCTCTGGGCGACGTCCGTAATACGACTGTTGATAAATAATACAAGGAATAATATCCTACTGGCGGTAGTAAAAAATTATTTTGTCTGTCAAATTTCTTCCGGCATATGGTCTCATTATATTTTCTGACAAAGAGAATGCTTCATCGCCAACTATGACAAAAGGCAGAGGCACACCTGTTTCAGTCATCGGTTTCTTGTCTGGCATGTCTAAATCATCATTTGTAAGTTTTTCATAAAAAGGCGAGTTCTTGAATACCGATTAATTGCTGCATTTTCCATATGCGCCGACGTCTATGCATATAAATTTATAGTTGGCATCGCATATAGCCATCAGCACAATAGAGAAATAGTTTTTGTAGTTATAATATAGTGACCCTGTATGGGTCGGCTGAATGACTCTTATATGCTTTCCGTCCACAGCTCCAGTACAGTTAGGAAATTGCGAACTGTTCCTAAATCCTTCACTTATTTCTAGCCATTTGTCTCTATCGAGTTGTGGAAAGGCAATGTCTTTTATATTTTGCCATATGGCGACGCAAACCTCAAGTACAATTTCTCGAACAGTTGTATGTCCAATGCGAAATGAATGACTTAGTTCTCGGAAGAAGCATCCAGATGCTAGGTATCTGAAACAAACAAACACGTTATGATAACTTTTTTTTCATTTCCAGGATAATTCACACCAAAAACGTGGAAAAATATAAGGGAATCATTCCTCAGGGAGCTACGAAGTGTCAAAGGCGCTACAAGTGGCGCCGCAGCGAAACGTAAATCTCCCTATGTATATTTTCAACACCTGATGTTCCTTAAAGATACGGTGGAACCGAATACAACAGAATCGAACTTAAATGATGCGGAAAATATTATAGTCCCTCGCACCCCCGAATCAGTATCTCAAAGACAACCAAGATCAAAGAAGAAAAAGGAAGACAATAATTTCGAAAAGATCTTGTTTCGGTTTTGAAAGAAAGCATAAATTCAAGAAGTCAACGTGAATCAATTCTCGAAGACGACAATGACAGATTATTTATGATTTCCTTAGTAAAGGATTTCAAAAAAATACCCGAATCGGCAAAGCTGAGAACCAAGACAAGCTCAAAGTGAAAGATATGATCCAAAGCCACTATGAACCTATGACCAGATACAGCCAAACTACTTACCCTCGAAGCAGTTATACCAACCATCAGGAATATCAACAGGAATATTTTACTAAGCAATCGGATAATGGACCACTTGCCACAATAAGCTGCCGCCCTTCTCTGTCACGCCGCCGTTGGATTCAGGAAGAGAAAAAAAAACTATCCAATCACCCGAATCAAACTACTATCAGGCCTCGCAAGACTCAAAAATAATTGAAACGTTTTTAATAATTATTTATTGAACAACGGCACCTTTGATTATGATAATACAGTACTTAAATACTTTTATGTACCTACTTGTTTCACTTATCTACCTGCATTCTTTTTCATAAAACAGACACAGGGACCGTAAAGAAATAATTTGAATAAAAACTAGATAGGCTTGGATTCAGGAAGAGAAAATAATTATTATGGAGCGCTAGTATATTATACTCTCGATATACTTTAGGTACTTAACTAAATATAAACAACAAATGACCAAAGACGAGTTGTGATTAATGATATAAACTCAATAATATTTTTTTACACGAAGACATTGTGCGTAATTTACTGGTACAACTTCAGACATATTAGTTAACACAATGACAAAAGTAAAAAAAAATGTGTCTATGCTCACAACGTACGTATTACATGTATCATTTTACACGAATGCTAAGTTGTTATTGTAAATAGTTTTTTATAATAATAATATCATCAAACACTAAACTACCGTTCTAGTTATATCATTTTACACAATGCGTTATAATAACTTTGAGTGTATCTATTATAAACTTTAAAAAAATAAATTAAATAGGATTTTTATATAACTATAGTCTGATCGTTACTTTTTTATAGAACGTAGGTATTTTTATTGTTACAGAGATTTTCAGAGCATACAAAACGCATGCTAAATCTATTATTAAATACGGACATCGAACACCTTATCTCTCAATCACCATTTCATGCTGATAATAATGAGGAAGTTATGTGTAATAGCGAGCTTCCTGTACGTAGTTTGACTTCTCAGAATAATGTAGTATTGAACCAAGTAATGACTGACGATGTGCAATCTTTAAACGATGGTGATTTTGGTTCGTCGAGCAGTGATGATTATATTCCCGGTACTGATGAAAGTGATAGTAGTGATACTAGTACCAAATTATCGTAAGAAGAACAAGTTACTAAAACATCGCGCTTTATAAGGTCGACTCAGCCTCTAACGCATATTGATGCATCCGATGAATCTAGTAAATCTGATTCTACAGCCGAAAATAATGTGCCTGAAGAAAATAAAGCCCCGGATACACTAGGGAACATTTTGTCCCGCAACATGACGCGCAACACAAAATATACGTGACGCTGCAACGTTGCATAGTGTCCCGCAACATGACCCACAACATTGTACGTGACGCGAGGCATGTTGCTTGCTCCCGCCTCGAGAGCGAGCGCACGTGTCCCGCGTCAGTGTTGCGCCACTTGTCACTGAGTGTAGTCGCGTACGCAACGTGCTTTTAAAATGTCTGTAGTGTGGGGAAATGATACCGTGCTTTTGCTTATAGAGCTTTACGAAAGTCGTGACTTGTTGTGGGATACTTCACACCGTGACTATCGAAATAAAATAAAGAAAAATGATGCATGGGAGGATATTGCCAAGGCGCTTAAATTGCCTAGAAAAGAAATAGAAACCAAAGTTCATACCCTGCGTTCGCAATTTGTCCGAGAAAGGAAGAAAGTGAAATCGTCAAAAACTACTGGTAGTGGACGAGAGGACGTGAAGTCCAGTGCATGGTTTGCGTACGATGCAATGAAATTTTTGCTAAAGCGAGCCACAACTTCTGGAAGCTTGGACACTTTGGACACAAACGTAAGTCATACTTTAGTTATTTTGTCATTTGTAATCAGTAATCACGGTCACATCACCTACGACAAATTTAGCGCAAACGGGTTTATTTTTATTTATTTATAATTTATTGTACGGACACAAGGAAAGGAAAAGTAACAAATTAATAAGTACCTATATTATTTACATAAAGTAAGATTTGTACACACCTCACCCACGAAACTTCACTTCTAAAAACATTAAAAGAAAAAATATAGTACAATACTAGTTTATTCATTTAAAAATTATTCTGCCAGGGAACACGTCCTTCTTCACTCATGAAATATTCATGAAGTATTCCCATAGCATTTAAATTCGACATATTAACAGAGCCAGTTTCTCTGCGCCAAGATCCTTCTAAAATATCGTGATCCACATTTTCAGAATCAAAAGTCCCATGTGGGTTGTACAGTGATCTCGATTGACTATTTCGCCTTAAAAAATTATGGAGGTATACGCACGCCATTACAACAACTTCAGCATTAAAGGGTAGGATGGTTATGGGAGTTCGGAATATACGAAATACAACACCTAAGATACCGAACACATTTTCGACAATTCTTCTAGCTCTTGACAATCGATAGTTGAAAATGCGTCTTGTTGTACCCACGTCATGATTACCGGGATATGGCTTCATCATGTTTTCTGTCAGTGCAAAGGCGCTGTCTCCTACAAGTACGTAAGGCATATTCGGCCCATCTTGTCGTATTGGGTCTGGAGTTGGCCAGTTGAGTTGGTTATCAGCTAAAGCTTTATAAAAAGCAGTCTCTTGGAATACTCCACTGTCAGAAGATTTTCCTTTAGCACCACAATTTGCATAGATAAAATTGTAATTTGCATCGACAATACCCAATAGGACAATACTAAATTGTTCCTTATAGTTAAAATAGTCACTTCCTGAATGCGAAGGAGCTTGGATTAAAACGTGTTTACCGTCTATAGATCCAACGCAATGCGGAAAATTCCATATATTTTCAAAGCTTTTAGCCTTGGTTTTCCATTCATTTGCAGTAGCTGGGACCTGTAAAAATATAATTATACATTAAATACTATTTTTGCGTACTAATAATTAAGGATTCATGTCTAACAGATGTTTGATATAATACAATACGTGTTTTATACTTAGTATATTCTTATTATAATAATTGACTTAATATTTATATCATTAATTTTTCAGAGTCCACAAAGCCAAAACTCGATTTCGTCTCCGGATGAAGATGTCGTTCTACATTCTCAATCTACCGTTCCGGAATTTCAATCTCCTCATCAACTAGAATCGCAATCTATCATTGATCAAGCAGAGCAACCCACAACCCCTGCACCAACACCTTCATCGTCTCGACCAACTCGGAAGAGGAGCCACCCCAATGAAGATAGATTGGAGGAGGCTTATGAAGTTCTGCATGCTGCTAAAAACAGAATGATGTCCCGAGATGAATTCGATGTTTATGGACAGTACGTAGGAACTGAGTTACGTGCATTAAATGACGAACACAGTGTAATTATGGCTAAATATTATATTAATAATATTTTAATAGATGCACGCTTAGGAAAATACCGTACAAGTTATAATAATCAAAGCCAGTCAGTTGTTCAACAGGGCTATAGCACTGCATCCAGTGATATTAACTCCGAGCCTTCTGAAGACCATATTATACAAAATATACTAGCAAATATAGATTCCTCGAGCACTAATAGCATTGATGGCACTAATACTAATTAATTTACGTTGATCGCTATATCCATCATGTACTCTTTAAAATTTAATTTACTGAAGATTAAAATACAATTATAAATAAAATGTATGCGTTTTCTTCAACTTACCTTTACAAATATCTTCAATTTTTTTATCAGTTCTTTACAAACTTCTGGTACTATTTTACCTATTAGTTGTTTTGACACTCGAAAAGTGTACGACAAAGAAGCATAAGAATCTCCAGTCGACAAGTACCTCAATGTAATGGCTAGTCTGATATGAGGACTAATAGCGTTCCGTAATATTGTATCCTGTTTGGCTATGGAAGGTGCGATCATTAGCAATAAAGTTTCAAAATCAGATGATGACATGCGAGTAAAATTCACAAACGATCCGTCAGACATTCGGAGATCACTTAGAATATTAACTCTTCTTTCTCGTTGTAAGAAGAAATTCCGCATCCACCACCTTCTCTTTCTCTTACGTTTCAACACACTCGATATAATTACTATGTACACAGCACTAATAGCCACAACCTCCTCGGGCGACATTTCTATAAACACTGAGAAGTGTGGTCGACAAAATGTTCCGCGACATGTATGTCGGCACATTCCACGTAGTTGTTGAGGAACATGTTCCGCTACATGTTGCTCCATTTGTCCCCTAGTGTATCCGTGGCTTAATGATAACATCAATCCTCTGAGGAATCTAACCAAAATCCAGGGCCATCGTTTATATTTTGGGATAAGAACATTTCTAGAGGAGGACGTAAAAGAAAGATCAGGCGTGCTAACTTAGAACGAAGAAGTGAAAGAAGTGAAAGTACTATCTTACGCAACCAAGGGCAAGCTTATGTCACAAAAAGTGGGAAAGTTAAAAGACCAAAAGAACTCAAAGATTTACCAGATTGTAGATTAAAATGTAGAGACAAGATTCCAAAGAGAGTGTTACAGATAGTTTTTAATGAATATTGGTCACTCGGTTCTTATGACAAAAGAGCACAATATTTTAGTAATTGCATAATAATAGGTAAAAAGCGTACTTCTAAAATTGAACCAAAAAAGACGAGAACACATTTTTTTTTTAAATATCGATACGATATATATCGATACTTTTTGAATTTCCGACATCCCTAGAAACGAAAGAAACGTTTTAAAGTTGATTAAAAAGAATGGGTTAGTGAAAAGAATAGACAAAGAAGACAAGAAGGTAAAACATATTTTGGAAGAGAGAAAAAACAAGACTGTTGGAATTATAATAAAACTAAAAAAGCACGTTCCATTAAACCAAGATGCTCGTGTAAGATTGGGAAGTTCAGTACTTTAAAATGTGAAACAGTAGATGAAGATGTAAGAAGAAGTATTTTTATCAATTTTAGTCTTACTTGAGGCGAAAAAAAGACCCTTGTTAACGAATGGGTAACAACTATTCCAATCGTCCGGCCACGAAATCGAAACACCGAAGAGACAACCAAGAGGTAGCCCTCTTGGTTGTCTCTTCGGTGTTTCACCTTTGTTCATCATTTAAAAGTAAATGATCAAAGTCCCAAAGTATGTCGAAAGATGTTTTTGAACACTTTGGATTTAGGAAGATGGACGGTTCAAAATTGGAAGCAGAAGTTTTCAATGCGGCCTCCTAGTACACTGAGACGTCCAACACAATTATCTGAATCTGTTTCGAAGCCTAAACAATCACTTAATCAGTTTCTGGAGTCGCTTCCCTTAATGGAATCTCATTATTGTCGAGCAACGTCACAAAAGCTATTTTTATTGCCAGAATGGAATTCTAAAGAAAGCCTCTACAAATTTTACGTTAACGATTGGTGCAAAGATCGAAATATAAAAGCTGTCTCCATAACTTTGTTTTCGAATTTATTTAAAGACAAAAATTTGGGCCTATTAAGCCGAAAAAAGATCAATGCGAAAAAGATCAATGTGGAGGCCGATTCAATGCATTCCACTATAGAACGTCACCTAAAGAACAAAGTCATAAATGTGCCAGCTGAATACATATCTCTATTGCTAAGCATGCTCGTAAATGCCCAGTACTCTGTAACATATTTGGACCACACTTACTTCAAAAAATTCGACCAAATTCAGTTTTATAAAAGTATTCATCCAGGAAGATCCAAAGGGGATCTCAAAGTGACTGACATTTGTGCACTATGTTACAAAAGCAATGGATCAATTCTTTATAAAACTTGCCTTAAGGATGAATGGCAAAATTTATCACAAAGGCGATCTTTGCAATGTAATCCTTGCGAGATTACTGAACTATTTCAATTGCACCAGAACCGACGTAAAATTACTGCACAAAAATTTGAAGACGCAGCAAATAAAAATGACCTTTCCTTCTGACTATCATAAATATTATGACGACTTGCCTCATGAGTAGAATGAGAAGAACCAATAAGTAGAATTTAAGTTTAATTGCAATTTTACTTTTTACCAAAGTTTCATTTTGATATCTAAATATTGTTACCCAATTTAAGATTTTTGGAGAATTGTTTTTTTTTTTAGTCTCTATTAAGTAAGATATTTTAACCCTGTTTCCTATTAAAGAAGACTGAATGTTTAAATTTTAATAATAAATATTTTGATTACTAATTGCATTCGTTTCACTGCTCAATTAATTAATCAATACACCCTAGTAAATTTAACTCAAAAAGTGCTAAGACCTCAAGCAAATCAACATTTCTCCTGGAAAAACTGCTAAATAAGTGTTTTCCTGATTTTTATAAGATGTGTATAAGTTTTGCTACTAATTATATTGTTTAAAATTACAAGAAAAATTATAGAAACCAACAGGATTTTCAAAATTGTGATTACTAAATTAATAAAGATATTATTCAGTTTTTTCTTCGTTCTGAAAACTATGAAAAAATGGACTTAGCAGGTTAACGAATTAGGCCGACGATATAGGCCTCAATTTACACGTATACTTCTATAGGTACTAATATTATAAAGAAGATTTGGTTTGAATTGAATAGGCTCCAAAACTACTGGATGGATTAGAAAAATTCTTGCACTATTAGAAAGCTACGTCTTTACCGAGTAACATAGGCTACAATTTATAAGAAATGCCCAGACCATGCAGGCGAAGTGAATGCTATTATATACAATACATGAATAATGTTGAGAGCTACACATTCATAAATTTTATTGTTAATACCTATTAGTTGTAGGATCAATGTGTAGCTTTCGTTCTGCCAGAATATATAAATAAATAAACCCCGGAGACCCCAATTTACTATGGTGATGACACTATTTGACCACTACAGAATTCTTAACAAGTGCCACAAACACTGATGACTGACTTGCTTTACTCAGTTACTTGGTGGGGCCTGGCTCACAACTCCTTTTGAAAAGACAACAACATTTACAACAACTTAAGTTCCATTATGCTGATTTATGTAACCATTTACTTTTTTCATTCTCACGGAATGGAATGCGATACCCAAGATAACGACGCTGATCAAAAAAAAATTCGTTTGACATTTTTATAGCGACAATGACTTGCTTATAAAAGGCAACACTTTTAAACAATCGACAATATTACAGATTTACAGTTGTAATTTGTAACTGACGCGTTATAACCTCAGAGACGACAGATTTTTTGACTTGTTGTAAACCACCAACTTTTTTCAACACACATGGAAAAAATACTGCAATCGTCGTCTGAAGATGGACGAAACCTACCCACTACAAATTCGATAAAAAAGCAATCAAACAAATATACATACTTCGTCACAGTATTCACACAGTATATAGTAGCAATTCAATTCAAAACAGATTTGCTTTTGGAAGTTCGGGACTTGAGACACCGGACCCGGTACCGAGGCGATGGCTCTGGCTGTTCTTTCTCACCACAGAAAAATATTACTCCCACAGATTACTATATTGTGATTACTCCTAACCTAAGTCCTACCTAGCGGAGCTTAGCAGTTAGCACTAGGCAGCAAAGCAAAAACAACGACAACGGCAAATCGACAAGTGCAACAAGACCAAGAGCCATGCCATGTGCCCAATATAGGCAATACCCAATCCAAAAGGCTTGTTGAAAAAATATCGATATTATTTTTTCAATGTGTCGATATTTTTGAGCGATATTTTAATATTTCGATATATCGATATAAAATTCCACGTATCGAATAGGTATAAAATTCGATATTTTTTTCAGAACAATAAACATAAGTTTTAATATTAAAAAATCCCAAAAAGGAATACATATCTTGTTTTTTTTTGGTCGACATGATTTTCTGTTTAATAATTTGGATTATAGTTGGCCGATATATCGATATCATTTAAAAATATCCATATCGATATTGATATTGATAAATAAATATCGATACGATATATATCGATACTTTATTGCATTTCCGACATCCCTAATACGCAATGCTGAATGCTTAGACTATCCAATGGCTTAGACGCTGAATGGGAATGAACGAATTACGAATGCACTTCACGTACCTAGTAATTATTATTCCCGCCAATGGCGCCAATAATATTGTTATTTCTCTATTTTTTGCAGTTGCATACTTGCACTTTTAGCAATTCACGTCCGTAAGTCCCACAGAGTACTTTTTATAACTCGAACTCGTCGCGTTGTTGTACAGACTGAAATTGTAAATCTGGCTATTTTTAGGTGCCCGCTAGCCCCTTTTCATAAATCAAGGTGGCAACATTGCCGGAAGTACTGTTCTCGCCCAACTTATTGTCCGGTTTGAAGTTGACACGAGCTAACTTCAACCCGGCCACACCCGGCCCTAAAAATCAGAGAAAGAAAAATATTGGATTGTAATAAACGACAACGAACGCTCAAGTCGTAGGTTGTCGTTTTAAATAATTTTAATCTAATATTTTTCTCTCTCTGATTTTTACGCCCGGGTTGAAGTTAGCTTATGCCAACTTCAAGCCGGACAATAAGTTTGGCGAGAACTGTACTTCCGGCAGTGCTGCCACCTTGATTTATGAAAAGGGGCTAGCGGGCACATAGATTATATATCTATGAGCGGGCACCTAAAAATAGCCAGATTTACAAAATCAGTCTTGAGAAGAGATTAAAATTATTGTCAATGTTTGAAATTAAATTTAAATTATTAGTTAATAAGAAACTAGGAATTGAATTTTATTGAATTTTTGCACTAAATAGCAATAACGACAAACGAAAAAAACGACACGCTTAATTAATGGATTTCGGCATCTACATAGTTCCAAACTAAGCAGAGATTGTACTATGTACATACTTATATTTTTTACCCGACTGCCGAAGGAGGGTTATAATTATGTTTGACGTGTATGTTATGTATCAATCCTATATCCTTTCCTATGTCCGCTCGTAACTACTTAATGACTCAACCGATTTTAGATAGATGATACCTCATTAGATTCGTCTTGATGGCATGAGTGTCGGTGGCTACATAAAATTCTCAAATAAAAACAAAATGGCAGATTTTATGTGCTTTAAATTTTTTATTTTTTTTATTTTTTTTTATTTTATTTGGAAAAAAAAAACGATATTACATTACATATAACAGTTATTAGTAGGTATACAAGACAAAATCAATGTAATAACTACAACATTTTCCACGTATTAAATTAAAAGTGTAATCTTCAGGTGTATCATTTTTCATTTCAAATGATCATTGTTGGAGTGTAGAACGTAAATAAAATGAATGTGGACGAAATCATATACTGTTGTCACCTAGCTGGATAGATGGCGTTAGGATCGAGTTAGATCGCGATATGGTTTCGTTCACATTCAAGAACATAAGGAAAAAAATAATTTTGTTTAGCGCGATTCTCGGGTGCAATATTTATATGTTGCAAATCGTCAAAGTGCCCTCCCTCTAGTGTGATAATATACGATTCATACAATCAAAGGGTTTTAATTATCTCCCGCTCCCGACTTTGTTCAATCATTTAGGATCTATTGACTGATTCTTATTCTATGATATTTAAAAATTAAAAAGTAACTATAGCTAAGTGTGGTCTAAATTATAAGCAACAGTCAATAGTGAATTATAAATAACATGGTTTTTTTGCTTGTCCCGCCTGCAATAAATTTTCCAACATTACAGAGCTTGTTTATAGATTTTTCAGTTTTCAGTCGGGTTTTTTTGTTTCATTTAATAATTTTAGCATTTTCCATACTAAAATTATAAGTTATTTTAATGAGGGAAAACATCGACTGGCGGGCAGGATTTGAATCTGCGTCTTCTGGTTAAATACACCAGACGCTATGACCTCTAAGCCTCTAAAAAAATCATTTAAAAAATGGCCGCTTTTGATCAACTTCAAAAGTAAAGCAAAAAAAATATATGTCGCGAAATTTTTAAATCACCATTTCTAGCCAACATGTCGCTACGTTAGCAATGTGCATTGTCCACAATCCTGTCACTGTCAGTTTGCTTTTACTACTTCCGGGCAGGGTTGCCAACCCTAGATGTGTTCTGTGGACTCTTGGAAGTCAAAGTAGTGTGACAAGCTTATCTGACTCACTGGGTGTCTACAAACATCTACAAACTTTTGTAATGTTACTCTTGGTCAATTTAGAATTTAAAATGACAAAGACAACACATACCATACCATGTAGAGTAACTAGCTTTCAGGGGTGTGGGTATTTCTTATAACCGAATTTCATTTAAATCGGTTCAGTAGTTTTGGCGTGAAAGCGCGATAGACAGACAGTTCGCATTTATTAAGTATAGGAAGTAAGGATTATAATCGGCTAGTAGTTACTTTCGTTACTTATGATTTTGTAATAGTACCTAATATGGATTGCAGAAAAACTTTATAAATACCTACTTGAAGCTCCTCAATCTATCTCATTATCCCAATACTTAGCCCACACCCACTTTTTTCTACACGCAAGGATATGTAGATAATACATTATATGTATATTCAATGATCCGCAACAGCAAATTCAGTTCACATTGCTTAGTTTTGGTCTGGATAAAGACCAAATAGTTTTAGAAGATCCCCAGATACATCAAATCAAGATTTACTTAAACTGTAGAAAGTAATCCGTCAAAGAAAGAATTGATTACTTAACTAATATTTTATAGGGATCTGCCGTGCATACGTGTTTTTAATAGCATGTTACAATGTCGTTCTCTAATACACAAATTCGGTGCGTAAGGTGTGAAATTCACGTTCAGAAGATTCCGTTACACAAATTTCATAGATACGTATCTAGCTAATAAAAGCTTCTACGCGGTCAATTAAGGTAGGTATTAAATAAAAAATAAAGTTTATGATCACAAACAAGTCAATGTTTATTATTAAAAAAAACTTCACACGGACAATTTCATTAACTAGGTTTTCCTTGAGATTTTTTTACCAAACCTTCCAGCTGAAACAAAAAAAGAATTAAAGTTAAAAATGTATTCCACATATGCGTTGGTTTATTAAGGTTATAAGCACACAAAACATCGGCAACGTATAGCTTCGCCTCAAGGACCGGTGTTCGTGATTAAGGCACAGTTTCCACGAAAGCTTGGGTTTGTTTCAAATATATCATTCATCCTATCTATAATCTCTCTGCTGGGCACGGGTCTCTTCTCAAATAGTCAATTGAGCTCTCTGTTTTTTAAGTATTTTAAGAGCGACGTCGAATTCAATCTTCACGGCACCAGCCCATTTTGAGGATCACTCGGGGAGCTTACTAATTTGAACGTTTATTTACGAAGATGTGACTGCAAAGCCAACACAATACATGATTTGATGCGCCTTTGGAGCTAGCCTTCCACTTTACATAATGAAATGACCAGCACTTGGGTAAAATTAACGCTGATACGGCGCCGAAAGTTTGTGTGCTCTAACCCTTAAGCTAGCTTGTACCAACCTTTTTACTCTTTTTTTTTCGAGGGCCGTATCTGATGTGATAAAGTGCTCAACAACACCACATTAGTTGTTGAGTAATATCCCTTAATGTTATTTGGTAACATTCGTTCATAAAAAAGTTGTTGATTGTTACCTAAGTTGCCGTGTAAAGCTACGTGTAGTTTCAATAACGGTCAACATGCCAACATCAGATAGCCGTCGAGTTATTATTATATTTTACGTTACTTAATGCAGCAGGCAATGTGTAACAAACAAGTGAGTGAAATTGGAAAGTTACTGAATGCTATACTATTAGAAATATTTCTCAACAAAACTAAAGTGCGGTGTCTTAAGCGCTTTATGCGCACTCGCCACGGTCCACGACTAGGGATATTTTTGACGGGTAATTTTCGGACAAGGCTCTTTTTTACGACAGTCACTGCGAATAAAAAAGATTAAAAATAGTTGGACTTATAGAAATAAAATAAATAAAAATACAATGCTACAGGTCTTACTACAAAATTGTGTTAATATTGATTACCATAACGATCATCTAAAAAATACAACTTTAGAAATTTCTTAGCATTCGTAAATGGGCAAGACAACAAACTGAAATACAAAAGCCTTAGGTATATATGTAAATGAAATGTATGTTAAAGGAGAATCGCTTGTCTTGGTATGGGCACGTGTCATCTTACACGCATGTGAAAAAAGAAAGATAGATAATGTGAATGTTTAAGTACGGAGGTATAGGTAGAGGTAGGCCAAAGAAAAGATGGATGGATTATGCGGAGGTGACGGCTAGCAGGGATGAATAGGAGAAAAGAATAGGCTGCGCCGACCCCAAATAAATTGGGACAAGGGCAGGAAGATTACGGTGGTTTATGGAAAATTATATTAGAAGAACACATTTTTTTGTAGTAAAACCTATATAATAATAATACTGTAGAATATTATCGCGGAATATAAGGATACCACTATAAATGCTCCGCATATGATTAGATTGTGTTAAGGTCAGGGGGTACCATGTACTACTGTAACGGTAATACTGGCTATTTTGCCACAAGTACAGTTCTCGCCAAACTTATTATCCGGCTTGAAGTTGGCACAAGCTAACTTCAACTCAGCCGTAAAAATCAGAGAAAAAGAAATATTGGACTATAATAAATAAAAACGAAAGCTCAAGTCGTAGGCTGTCGTCTTAAATCATTTTAATCCAGTGGCTCGACCATGAGTTTTTCTCACTAGACTCGCTAGCGACACGGTTAAATATTTGTATGGAAAACCCTCGCAGCGCCTCTAGCGGTTACGTAAGGAACTAAAATCTGCTATGAGATTACAGCGCTTCGATGCGTAAAAAACCTTTCGAAAGCCATTCGATAGAACTCATGGTTGAGGTACAGTATATTTCCCTCCGATTGTACGACCGGGTTGAAGTTAGCTCGTGCCAACTTCAAGCCGAACAATAAGATTGGCGAAAACTGTAGTGGACTGAGGGCCAACCCAAAAACGCTTGCAAGATTGGTGTTCCCAGTCAATCACCTTTTAAAATTCTAAATGCTAATAATATTCATCTATGACTAAATAAAAAGCGCGCACGATAAGTCTGCCCGGCCAATCGAATTTTCGTTTGGATGTCCGTCTGGGTTGGTATCACCCAACATTGCCGAATATTTTGTTGCTACAATGAAAAAAAAATGTGCTAACAATGAGGGCTACCGTTTTTTGTCTGGTAAGACAAAAACCTCAGGTATCAGAACCTCACTCAACGGTGGCGACATCTGGTGAGATGTCACCACCGTTGAATGAGGTTCTGAAGTGTGGCTGTCAAAGTTTGTTAATACGCGCGTGAAAACAAAGTTTACATTTAAATCATGTTTAATACAATATTCCCGTAGCGTAAATATATCGGCCATGCCACAGTGTTGCGCATTTCCGTGTTTTTCCAAAAAAGGCCTCCCTTTTTAAGTAATGTATATAAGTTAAATTTTGCACCTCTTTTCTTAGCTACGCTTTTAAATCACTGACATTCATTGACCCGTAACTCAAATTGCCAAATATTCACAACATTATTTTAATTAGAAATAAACCCGCGTATTCAAACCACAAGCTATATTCACAACATTATTTTAATTAGAAATAAACCCGCGTATTCAAACCACAAGCTATATCCACAACATTATTTTAATTAGAAATAAACCCGCGTATTCAAACCACAAGCTATGACATTTGACATTTCGGAGACCTCAAGCTACACAAGCGCCTCTAGCGGCGGATTCATATGCGATAGCCCTCAATGTCCCTCCGGTTTAATGATTACCGGAGCAAAAAAAATAAATAATGGACTAACTGTGGTCGCAACATGATATCGCGCGTACAGCGGAGAATACGTCGTTCTGAATTTTGTAAGTACAAACTTGTCATGCGTTCGAGAACTATTGATATTGATTTAGACTTAAAAGGTAAAACCATCCACAGAGGACGTAAAAACTAAGGCTATTATTCTGCAGCTGAATATCGAAATCTGCGGCGGGACGGTGGGGCGGGGTCGCCTGCGCGCGGTGGGGCGGAGCGGCGGGGGCGCTTGTTTTTGTTCACACTAACCCGCCGCCTCACCCCCGTCCCTATCTAAGGCGCGGCCAACTAGTTCCGCGTGGACTATAGCCTTCCGAGCTTAATATTAGTTGATTCAGATTTCAACCTTAACAATATGAAACACTAAAGAAGTTCAGGAGACTGGTTAAGAATAACTGTTGGCTTACTTGGTTATGCATGGTCCCTCTTTTTTGACTTCCTCTGCCTTTTTGTAGACACATTGCGTTTCGCTAAAGCCGAGCAACTCTGCCAGAACGTTAATTTCTTGATAAGTGGGATGAGCACGAAGCAACTGAAAAAAATAAATAGTTGTAAAAGGTGCATTATTCACTCTATTTTTAACCCCCGATGTAAAAAGGACGGGGTGTTAAAGTTTCACGTGTGTCTGTCTGTGGCATCGTAGCTTCCGAACGGATGAACCGACTTTGGTAGTTATTTTTTGTTTGAAAGGTGAATTAGTCGGGAGTGTTCTTAGTTAGCCGTTTGATGAAAATCGATCCAAGATGGTCGCCGCCCCAAAATGACGGATTACATATTTTTTCACAACACACATTTTTTCGTTGTGTTGAGTTGAGTTGAGGTTTTTTTTACAAAATACGTCGGTTCTGAGTGATGTGTGGTAGTGACAACCTACGCGATGTTACAAGATGGTATCTTATTAGAAGCAGACGAACGTCCTCTAGTCATTATAATACTGAGTAGCTGTGTGATTACTTGATTAGTTCTGTACGGAGCGAGTGTGGTAATTGAATGGACTTCTAACTAATCTGCTAACTGTATTATATTCTAAGGCATCAATCCACTACAGTGTTACATCAAACTAATCAACTTCGTCAAAATTGTATTATAGTGTTATATCACATAAAATATAACGTTGATTAACAACATTACAAATACAATGCAATATCTATTGGTTTATGGACCCCGGGAACCCTACGCACTTTGCCTTGACGCCAACCCTAAGTAATTAAAAAATATATTTGAAGAGACCGGTTGTTGATTTGTTAGTCGATCGCGCTAGATGGCACGACGATATTGAAAGGTGGCGGGGAAGAAATAGTCAAGAGTAGCCCAGAAACCAATGGAAGATGCCTTAAGAGGCCTTGGTCCAGTGGACAGCATCAGGCTGATGAAGATGATGATTTCAAAGTCGTCATCAGTATACCTCTGTGGCGACCCCCTTGCGGTCGTCAATAGGAGGCATGTTCCAAAAGACAAAACCAACGACGACATCATCCCTCAAATAGAACAGCACCCCTCGCTTATATCTGTTAATATATTCGGCGTTTCTGAAACAATATGAGTTACAATTAGAAAAGCGTAAAGTTTTGTTACTACAAAACTATAATAATATTTTTCTCCCTCCGATTTTTACGGCCGCGTTGAAGTTGGTTCGTGCCAACTTTAAGCCGGACAATGAGTTTAGCGAGAACTGTACTAAGCACTTAGCTACTAAGCGTGTGTAAGCCAGCCTATAAACACATGAACGTGAAGTGTTGTCGGAATGCGGCGGCTCACCTCTCCTGGTAGCAGCGGCGCTTCTCGCCGGTGCCGCCCGCCATAACGTCGGCCTCCTTGACAGAATCCTCGTCCGTGCACTCTTTGAACAGGCCCACGATCGGCATACACGCTCCTACTTCTCCTACCACCTGAAATATTAAATTTAGCATCAATACTCGTTGCTTTAACACTTTGTAAGAAACTAAAAAGGTCACTACAAATATTGTGCGTATGATGGTATGTCGGACAAATATTGCCTAATAACTATAAATAAATTATATAAATATCCTGGGGCATTTTTCCACACCATCATCTAGTTATAAACTAAGCAGAGCTTGTACTATGGGTACTGGATAATGGATATAATATTTATATACTTTTTTTGTAAATACATACTTATAATATATAAGCAACACTTAAGTTTATCACAAGTTGCTATTAACCGGCCTAAAATTCTAACTTCGAACTGTTACTGAGAATTTCACAGAAAACACTCAATAACACATTGCTCGACCTGGGATTCGAGCCTCGGACTTAACAGTCGCGCTTACAACCACTGGGTTAACGAGGCACGTAGGAACAAAACACAGAATTTATGATAACCTCCATCTGTAGCGATTCTCCCAGGCGCACCCAGAAGTTGGGCTCCATGTTGCAGGGCACCCAGTAGCCGGTCATGTTGGCGCCGGCGATGTAGCCCTGCTCCTCCGCGTTGATGTAGTGGTCCACGCGCAGCCGCGAGTCCTTCCACTGCGCATAGTAGCTCGCAGCGTCGCCCGCCTGCAACCGACACACACAATCAACAAGAGAACATTAATAATAATATATTATATACAAGATGGAAGGAACATCGAAGCACAAACGTCGTGACAAGGTTTCACTCAAGGTCAAAAATAAAATGACCTAGGTCATTCATGTAGAAAATGATCAGTTATTACAGATATTTGCAACGCTATCGTAACGCTCCGCGGTGAATGTTATCGCGCGCGCGATCCGAAACAAATGAAATAATATTTTTTCATTATAAATCTAATTTGGGTAAATAAAAATAATGATTTTTTAGACGTGCAAGAAAAAAAAAACTGCAGAAATATCTACGGAAAATTTCAACGGAGGGGGGTCCAGAATCATGAACCCCTGCGTTCATGATTCTGGACCCCCCTGCGTTGAAATTTTCCGTCCAGGGGTCCAGAATCATGAACTGAACTCATGGTATTCGGATGGATGTGCATCGATATACCTTCCACCTTATATAGTGTAAACTCGAATATTCTGATTCGAGTTTACGATTTCATAACGCGCGTAATTCCCATGACACTGCAAGCTGCTGCCGTTTCATTTCTTTTATTATATAAAGCCAAAATAGGATAGTCCACGCGGAATTAGTTCGCCGCGTCTTAGGTAGGGACGGGGGTGAGGCGGCGGGTTACTGTGAACAAAAGTAAGCGCCCCCGCCCCTCCGGCCCACCACGCGCAGGCGGCCCCGCCCTGTCGTCCCGCCGCTCACATACCTAAGGCACGGCCAACTAGTTCCGTTCGAAATTTGACTTGTGCTCCATAGAACTAATATCAAATTTCTATCTCCAGTAGGGAAAACAATCTACAGATACGTTATTAGTTTGGCCGTAAAGGGATAAGACTTACGACGTAGAGGTGTGTCCTGGCCTCAAGCTCTGTGTTGACCAGGAACCCGCCGTTAACGTCGTCCTGCTCCAAGAACGACGGCTCTGCTAAATCCATCCGAGGATCAGCCCCAATAGCCACAAAAGCCTGCGTAAACACACAGATTTATTTTTAAATAATATGTAATAATAAATCACTCAATTTCGGACATTCGCTTAGGAGAGTTCAGTGACCTACACACGTACGGAAGAACGATATCTGTTAACGCCATCTATGGCCAAAAGCCCTCGCGTTATCGGCTCACGACTCGCGAGCCGAGCGCCGCCGAACGCGACCGAGTGGAGAAGACGCGGGGCGCGGGGCGCGGGGCGCGGGGCGCGGGGCGCGGGGCGCGGGGCGCGGGGCGCGGGGCGCGGGGCGCGGGGCGCGGGGCGCGGGGCGCGGGGCGCGGGGCGCGGGGCAGCGGGGAGGAGAACGAAAAGAATCGCATTTTGAAAACGAGACTGTCTGACGGTGTCGCGACGCGCGACCAACGAAATCGCCAAATTCGAAGAAGATAATATATTACGGTTCATTACAATTATTATTGTACCACTGTTAGATGAATACAATTTTTTTCCTGGATGTTTGAAGATCATTTTACCTCCCGCATCAACCCCAACAATATCTATTATAGAAATAGAAATATTTATTTTGTTGGAAAACCTGGTAACAAGGTATTGTATTCTATATCTACACATACAAATAAAAAAAAAAAAGTATCTGTTTGTAATTTCAAATTAACAGCTTTTCACTAAATGAACAAATGAAATATACGGTACTTACATCAAAAATTATATTTTATAATTTTTTTGTCAGTATGTGTATGTAGAAATAGATATCGCTATGTTTGTCTGTTTGTTTAGACTACTTTTTGAAATAGCTGGACCTATTTTGGGACATTCACTCGCAGATAGCTAATGTTTTATGGAGTACCTAACTTGGTGTACTACTTTTATTTAAAAAAAATGGATGAGTTCGACTAACACCGCCAGAAACAGCTAGTATGCACATAAAGATTTGAATATAATAATTACATAATCTGTGACGATAGACTCGCCGTTGGATAGCGTTAACTCAAGTCTGTTGTCCTTCGATAGGTACGCGTCGTACACTTGAGCTGAAAAAAAAATGTATTGATAAATGATATTTATTGCTGTAAATAAATCTTTTATAGACACATTTACAAGTCAATGTTATACATTTTTTAACGAGATGGCGACAACATTTCCTAGCTGACGACCTCTAAGAACAAACGTCGAAATAACTCTTGGTCTCTAAGTCCAGACAGTATTAAATCAAAATATTTAGGGGTTAATAATTAACGGCAGGGCTACCGTTTTTTGTCTCACCAGATGTTGAGTGTGGTTCTGAAGTGTGGCTGTCAAAGTTTATTTATTTTTATTATATTTATTTTGCCCCTCTTTTTCTTAGCTCCGCGTTTAAATCACTAACACTAACATTCGTTGACCCTTAACTCATATTTGCCAAAATTAAGAGTTATTGCCAAACATCACATCACAACATATGTTGACATTTCGGAGACCTCACGCTACACAAGCGGCTCTAGCGGCGGATTCATATGCGATAGCCGTCATTCTTTGGTAATTCTACTTACTCTTGGGCATGAGTGTGACTCCTTCGCACTTGATCTGTTCCGCGGCCCATTCTCCGAGGTACTCCGGTAGAATGCCTGATAGAATGCCTTTATCCTTGTATATGTGCACGAACTCTATAGGCGGCTTATCGTCCTGTGGCACTACTTTATCTGTAAACATTACGAACATTATCAGCAGCTGTTGCCCGCGGCGTCACTCGCATCCCAACTATTTTTTTTTAATAAATATCCTGTGACATTTTACACAGCACCATCTAGTCCCAAACTAAGCAGAGCTTGTACTATGGGTACTAGACAATGTATATAATACTTATATACTATCTTTTTGTTTTTTATTAAGCATTTTCCATGCTAAGATTAGAAGTTATTTTTAATGACGGAAAAAATCGGCTGGCGGGCAGGATTCAAACCTGCGTCTTCTGGTTCGGTACACCAGACGCTTTAACCACTAAGCTACCGCGAGCCCCTACTTACATACTGTTTTTTTTGTAAATACATACTTATAATACATAGGAAACACCCAGACAAACACAAACATTTATATTCAACACATAAATGTTTGTGTCCTGTGGGAATCGAACCTACGACTTCGTGATCAGCAGTCCGGTACTGGAACCACAAGACCACAGACGTCGTCAAAATTTATATCCTATCTGTTATTCTATAAGCTATAATATGAGAATAGAATAGAATATAAATGATTTTCAAGAATACGGTGACATACAGATGTTACAGTTTCTTCACAGCATATTCTGCCAAGTGTGTCGTGGTAATATTTAAACATTACAGGCAGTTATGAATAATTTATTAAAGGAGGTCATCGAAATCGGCCCAAATGAGGTACCGAAAGTACACTTATTGGAAAAAATACGCTGTTAAAACTCTAGTTGTACTCTTTTAAATTTTGACTAGGTGATGAGAAAAATAACTTTTAATTTGAGAAAAATCACGCCATTTTGGCACACTATTATCAGTTTCGTAATGATTTAATAGTAAAAACTGTCGTTTCGGAATGTCAAACGCACGCCATTACGGCAGATTATTATCAGTTTCATAATGAATTCATGGGAAAAACCAGTAAAAACTATCAACTTGACAGCTGTCATGTACCTCCGGTACAAATTTGGGCTGAGTTGTATGGGCTTTCGATGATCTCCTTTATTATACCGTACCATGTTATTAGCAATTAATTAATAATACAAAATGTCAATAAATGGTCATCGCGAATAGGCTACGCGACTAATTATTTTTTATGGCCTCATGAAAAAGTTGACCATAAATAGAGCCGATTATCAAAAACAAATTTGTAATTGGTTAGAAAATAACGAAGTTAAAAGCATTTTAATTTTATGCTAGACAGAGAGCGCACTATACTTACAAATGACGTCAAAAGTAGCGTGAGCCATACTAATTCTATGCTAACACTCGTTTTGCGGGAAAGAGACAGAGCATCCCATCTCAATCCCCACCAAAAACTTTAAACGCATTTATCTCAGAAATTTCTTGGTCAATTTAATATTTATTTTCAATATGCGAACGCATACGCTAATGATAGTTTTCAAGAAGCGTGTGATTATTAACAAATTCAACACCAGTCCTCTTCCCTATTACATACATTAATTTAATAATGACATCATATTTTATCATTTCAATATTCATTAATATTATAGTATATTGTAGTTTCATCAAAATCCGTTAAGTAGTTTTTGCGTGAAAGGGTAACATACATACATACTCTCAAACTTAGACATATACAGTTCACGCCAAACTTATTGTCCGGGTTGAAGTTGGCACGAGCTAACTTTAACCTGGCCGTAAAAATCAGAGAAAGAAAAATATTAGATTTTATTAAATAAAGTTTTTAGCTAGTGTTTCTAACTTCAACCCGGACAATAAGTTTGACGAGAACCGTATGTCTAGTTATGCCATTATGTGGTGTACTTACTCATCCGCCCCAAATGCCACGCCAGTTCGCAGCCCATGCAACCGCCGCCAATTATGACGACGTGCTTAGCTTCTTTCACTTTCCTATAGAGGCAAAAGACAAGTTTTATTTGTAATTTAATTATTTGTTCTCATTAAATTTAAATAATAAACTAGCTTTCCGCCAGCGGCGTCGCCCGCGAAATCTGGTTATTTCTTATAAATTTCAACCTATGTTACTAATGTTACTCGGTAAAGATGCAGTTTTCTAATAGTAAAGAAATTTCTAAAATCAGGTAGTTTTTGAGTTAAATCGTAACAAAAATCTTTCCTCTTAATAAGTTTAGATAATGTATGGTTATGGGTGGTATGCCATTGGTCCAATGTTTTTGTCCAATAGCTTGGACCAAGATGTGATCAAAACTTATTAGCCTCAATAGTTTTTCTCGCATATTCGTCATCAAATGTCATCTGGAATTCGAAAGACTACTATCCCTGGAGATTTGCCATACACACAAATGCCAGAAGAACTCAAGCCACTGGCAAGAGATCGTCCATCACTGACTAAACTCCTGGTTTGGTCACTACGAGTGGCGACCCAGCCTGTATTGAAAATCATGGTGGTATCTAGCAACATTTTTTTAGTTGGTAAAACACACTAGCAGCTAATTATTACAGTCTGCACAGAACTAGTTGGCCGAGCCTTAGGTATGTGAGCGGCGGGACGACGGGGCGGGGTCGCCTGTGTGCGGTGGTAAGAGGGGCGGGGGCACTTGTTTTTGTTCACAGTAACCCGCCGCCTCACCCCCGGCCCTAGCTAAGGCGCGGCCAACGAGACGTCGACTATAGCTTATGCGTGTGTATCAAACAGCTTGGAGTTGTTTTTATTGTCCAATCTGTTCTTGAAGCAGTTCAATGTTGGAGCCATGACAGTTTCTTCTGGTAGTTTGTTCCATGCTTTTACCACTCTATTAGGCAAGAAATACTTCATTGGTTTCTTTTTAGATGTGTTTTCCCAAAGTTTCAATGGGTCCACGTCAAAATCGTCTTGCCTCAAAAAATTCAGAATTAGGCATATTCAATGACACGTTGCCATGTTTTAAGAAAAAGATACCTGAAACCGTTCCGTTAAGTTTTCGTACCTGAACGCAATCTCTAAGTCCCTTATGCTGCGAAGTGTGCATATTCTTTCCCGTACTGGCTTTGGCGCAGATTTGAATATTTCTAAGGTCTTGGGTTTCGCACCTGGAAATGAGATACAAGAAATGTCATTCATATGGTTGTCAACTGCTAGTCTAGAGGTTCTGGCTTCGATTTCCAAGTCGTGAAAGGCTTTACTATGAAATTTACAGTGACAGCTCACAGTGATTTGTGTCCGGTTAGTGGCAATAGGCTCGCCCCCTATTACATGGGACTTAGTCATACTGGACAATATTAGTACCTATCTCTGCTGGAAGGGCCTAGCCGTTCCAGGAAGACAGGTATGTTCATATTTTAAAATGCTTCTTTAAACTAGTATAGACTATGGTTGCCAGATTTCGGTAAAAATTTTAAAGAGTAACCATGGACTTTCTTGCCCTTCTCCATAGGAAACGACTAATTTGGAACCGTACACCTAGATACGACCGGTCTGGGTACGGTTTTGTAAGCTAGTATGGCATACAACTCACCAGGTGCGAGAAGACACCGCTCGTAGTAGATGGGTCGTTCGCCGCTCATGGTCTTGACGTAGGCCACGTGGTCGTCGGCGTCCACCCTCAGCACGCACCAGCCGGTCGCTATACTAAGCGCCGGCCCGTTTTTCCGCCGGTAAAACGTTGTGGGGTCCAAAAAGTCCCCACAGTCGGCGTTGAACATACTGTTTAAGTAACAAATTTAATTAAATAAATAAATATCCTGGGATATTTTACACAGCACTATCTAGTCCCAAACTAACATAGCTTGAACTATGGGTACTAGACAATGGATATAATACTTATATACTTTTTATGTAAATACATACTTATAAGACATAAGTAACACCCAGACAGCTACCAATACTTATATTCATTACATAAATATTTGTGTCCTGTGAGAATCGAACCCATCGTGATCAGCAGTCCGGTACTCGAACCACTAGACCACGGACGTCGTCAGCTATGTAAGTACTTAGTCAATGTTTTAGGGTTTTAAGTACTAGATGGCGCCGGCATTTCCTAACTGACAACTTCTGAGAAGAAAAGCCGAAATATCACCAACTCGGATAATCTTGGTCTTTTCTAAAGTCTAGAAATATTACTTTCGGTATCAAATATGTGTCACAGTGTCTGCTAATGACCTTTTGAGAAAAAGCCACAGCATCTATCCCGAAAGACTGAGGGCCTCTTTCACCACCTCAGGGGGGCTAGACAAGTTGCATTTTGACATTCGAATCGACAAACAAAATGTATGTAAATGACATTAGTGACAGCCCGATTTGTCGAAAGCTTGTGTCATTTCCATCCATTTTGTTCGTCGATTCGAACCTCAAAATGCAACTTGTCTAGCCCCCCTGGATAGTCACTCACCACCAGGGGGGCTAGACAAGTTGCAATGACAATTGACATTCGAATCGACAAACAAAATGTATGGAAATGACACAAGCTTTCGACAAATCGGGCTGTCACTAATGTCATTTAAATACATTTTGTTTCAATTCGTTTGTCGATTCGAATTTCAAATTGCAACTTGTCTAGACCCCCTGATAAATTAAAAAATGGAACGAAATTTGTATGAAGTTATCTGCCAAGTAATTTAACGGGAAGTTATCCGGAGGTGGTGAAAGGCCCTAAGACAAGCAGGTGCTTACGTTCTTCTCCTTCCATCTTCGACGTAGCTGAGAGACTTGATGTCGGGCGGCTCTTCGTTCAACCACATTTCCTTGCTCATTGGCGGCCTTTTGTATGGTATCGAATCTTCTTTTGTTATGAAGAATACCTAGGTAAGTAATAATAACAGTTACGTTTTTATCGTGATGAAAATTAAACATAGTTTATGTCCAGCCTCCATCTGCCTTAGATATATATTCTGATATTAGATTACATTTATGTAATCTTTTTCAGATTACAAGTAAAATAAATATTCAAAATAAGTTTTTTTTTCATAACAAGGCAACTTAGGTTCATGGCTACAGGGGCAATCGTCACAGGTGCCAAACACACCACGGTAGGTTAGTGTTGTCACATTCAAGAAAATTATTTTGGGTTATTTTTGTACAAAATCATGCATTTAAAACTTCACTAACAGCCTTACTTTTATTTTATTTTTTCTTTATTTTTTACTCTGATTGGGTTACCTATATACCCCTTTCGGATCGGACAGTTTTTTTTACATATTGTAGATAAATAATATATTTAAATAAATAATATCGAAATATAAATATTATTTTATTTTGGCGCGTCACTGATGTGTATATATCAGCCTATTGCCATCAACTGCTGAACGTAGGCCTCCCCCCCAAAAGAAAGTGCTAACCATTCCGGTCTTGGGCAGCTCGCATCCATCCGCTGCCAGCCACCTTCTTTAAATCGGTCCACCGTGTTGCAGGGAGTCTTACACTTCTTCTTCCTAGCTTTTTCCCAACCATGTTGGGGTCGGCTTCCAGTCTAACCAAGATGCGGCTGAATATCAGTATTTTACACGAAGCGACTGCCATCAGACCTCCGCAACCCAATTTCTGGGCAATACCGATATTCGAAGGAAAGACTGGTACGCTTGCGTAAACGTGGTCTCCACTCTAGCACTGTACACTAGTCACTGATGTGTATCGGGCTTACTCCCTGCATCAACTTGAGCCGTCCTACCTTAGCCTTTGCGTCGTGCTGCATTATAGCTCTGTAAGCTGCCCAGCCGGCCGCCCCCGTGCCGACTATTAGATACTGCACGCACACTGGCAGGTCTCTGTCATGATACGGCCTCTTTATCTTCCGCCGAGGCCGCCCTGGAAACACAATTTTATTATGTCAATTGTGAGACGGAAAAAACAAAAGACGGACATATGGAGAAGAGGCGGCAAGAAACTCGTCACTTTAAAAAATATTTATTATGACAGTAACAATAATTTCTTTGTTGTGATGTTCTGGAATGATTTTAATATTTAGGCACAAATGCGGGCTGGTTAGGTTGGGCATGTTACATACAACATCTTGCGTATCGGACACTTCAAAAAATTTTTTTATATGTATTTAGCATGTGACGTAAAAACCATGAGCTTTAGAAAAGTTTCCTGAATACTAACACACATAAAATACTAATAAAGATATTTTTATACAAATCAAGGCAACCCCGCAAGCTTAGAAGAAAATTCGTAACCCATATTTAATTAAGCAAAGGGTCACATAATTGTATCATACACAGTATAAGCACAGTGTAATAAATCTCTAACAGTGGAACGACTCGGCCGTCTAGACAGGTCAACGATGAGGTGGGTTGCGGGGCAGAGCGGCGTCCCCCCACCGCTTTTTCGCAGGCGGCCCGTCCGCCCGACATACACTGCGCGTCGGTACGGAGTTTCAAGTGCATCGCCATCGCGCTGTTGTTAATATGATTAAATTTATTTCGAATATTGCCGATGCGACAATTTTTCAATAATAATGCGTTCTACTTGTGCAGTTTACGGTTGTTTGCCGACATCGTACAGCAGTAATAAAGGAGAATTGAGATTTAATGGATTTCCAAAGGATGAGAATCGATAAGTGCCTCCTAACCTATTACGTATACCTACCTAAAGTAATATTATCTCTACAGTAAACAGAATAAAGTATCTATCCGCCGCCACCGTGTGTTTAGGTACTTACTAAAAAAATATTTTAACTTTCCAATGGGTTTTGGTACGATTTTGACGTATAATGAAATTTTTACTAGATTTTTAAGATAGGTAAGTAAGATAAGTAGGTACCTATTGTTGGTATTTTACGATAAGATTCGGCGAATCTAAACTTATTTATTACTTTATTATCTATGTACCTATATTCTATGATTTTTACGGCCGGGTTAAAGTTAGCTCGTGCCAACTTCAACCCCGACAGTAAGTTTGGCGAGAACTGTACATATGCCGGAAATAGCATAATGTCTAGGTATCTAGAAAGGTTGACGTAATATAACCCTTTAACCCTTTATACGATGATGAAATTTGTTCTAAAATGAACTTACAAACATATCACCTGTAGGAACGAAGTACTTGCAAAATGTGTTTTTTGACAACCCTAAGCTCTTTTCAGTGTCTAGACGATTGTCGGCATATAGCGTCCACACAAAGGATTTGGATCACTATCCGTTTTTACATTATGGTATAAGGTACAAAAATTACAACAAATATTTCACTTACATATATATTTATCACCCGCAACTTTCTCTCTTTGTAGACTCCATAAATATAACTTATACATCTGAAAAATAATTAAAATTTGAGATGCAATGGATAGTGATTAGCACAGATACCGAATATCCGGCTTGGACTTTAGCCGGATAGGCGGATATCCACCGGGTAGCCGGATATTCGGCAAGTTTCGTAAGAAATGCCACGCCAAAACGTTTTTGAGAATCATCAAGAATTAAGGTATTCTTAGTGTTTCTTGTGGTATTCCTTATTAGCCCAATAAGCATTCTATGTTACTGCTGAAATCCAGGGGTTAAGTACTAAAAATAAAGACGTTTTTTATATTTTGTAACCGCATTCATAATTGTTAACATAAATAGGTCATGGTTGTATATTTTAAACTAATTCAATGTAAACATGTACTCATGAATTAATGTTTTGTGAAAATAAAAATTTTTCTTCAGTCATCAATCGGTCTATCAAAGTCCACAGAAGCCCCTCACAGATTCCAAAACAAAGGCTTTATATTATTTGCTTCGTGTAGATACTTAAGACTTTTCTATTTCGTGCAAATATCTGGTCCTAGCCAAATACTGATCCCCTATCCGGCCGAATAACTGCAAAATATTTTATTGGATAGGCCAGATACCGGATATTCGGCTATCCATTGCATCTCTTGTCAAAATATGATAGACCCAACTAGCAAAGTACCTAATACTTAGTTTATTTTGAGATTTTTACATTTAAATCTGATGGGGGCCACAAACTAAAAACGGGTATTTCAGGCTTATGGTCCATTTATTTATTTTATAAAATGTTTAGTAGATCATGCGTATAGACATTGTGAAATTCAGAAGAATTAAAACAAAATTTATTCAACTCCAACTTTGATTTGACATAGAACTTCAAGTAGGCATATAAGTAAGTCACAGTAAAATATAAACTTTCTCCTTTAATTATTGGAGCAAAATGTTTACGATATTTATTTACCTAAGTGGAATGGGACAGTTTTTCAGCAGCGAATGGTCTCTCACAAAACAGCAAATATGCAGTCAGCGCGGCAGGTAGGATTGATAAAGTCCCGAAAGTTGTTAATGGGCTGGAACCCTGTCTACTTAACCTCCATATGGCGTCATCCGCCGTACTTGTCGGCTAGTGCTTACGCGTACTGAGAGCGGTTGCGTCATTTTTACGTCAACAAGATGGCCGCCAGGCACATTATCAATTTGCGGGGCTTATATGGCAGTTTGCCTCTTTGGAAAGCTTAAAAAAGTATTTGAATGTCTGCAATGGGACGGCATAAATAAATAATAATAATTTGCTAGTTGGGCCCGAGGGAAGTCTAGTCGCGAATTCTCACCGTCCTTACGGCTCTTCTGGACGCCATGTTGTTGGTGTTAGCATTTGATGTGTTTGCTGTTTGAGATGTTTGAGCGAATAATTGGTGAAGCCTTCCGGTATTCTTGGAGTTCTCCGAAAAGTACTGACGAATAGGTAAATTTTATCTTTGGTAAATCTAAGCTTTGCTCCTAATAATCTATACTGACTGATTTTTATAAATGCATAGCCAAACTACTCAGTCTAGAAAGGTAAAATTTGGTTTCTTTTACAATGTGGCAATGGAAAAACTATATCAAAGCGTGGCACATATAAGTTGTTATATTTAGGTAGCAATCAACTTTGGTATAAAAACCTATAATTAAATCTATTGCTTCTGAGGGCAGTACTAGGAGTCCATTTAATGAGAAGATCCAATCTAGGTGCTTAGTGAGTGAATTTAATGAACAAAATATATTGACAACTATCGCAGCCAACGGAATTGTAAAGCGTCGGGCTTCGCTTAGACATTATTTCAAAGTATAGACGTCTGGTAATTATTTTAATATCTAAAGCTGCCCCTACACTTGTAAGTTTTACTCTTGAAGGCAGTTGAGGGAACAGTTTAAGAAATTGTATATTAAAATATTACTATATTTAATGTAGTCTTCAAATGTCATCACTGAACAAAGATGAAGAGTTAAGTTTTAGACAGCTATCTAACTACTGTTAACAAAAGCGTTGTAGATACTCACCAAACCCATAGTCCCGAAGACGGACAACAAAGCCCAAATATAGAACCAGGGGAATGGTGGGGGCGGAGGGGGCGGTGTTTCTGGAGGGTCAGCCGTTGGCTTCAAGGAACAAGGGCCCTGCCTCTTAGCGCAGTCAATCATGGGCTGAAAATTGTCGTGTTAATTGTGTTAAATTTATGAATATGTTCCACAATTGGGTTAGACACAAATATAAACGCAAATCAAATATGCATATGATAAAGGTAATCGTACTAAATTATCGGAGACTTGTCAGTCGTGGCACACTAAAACCAAAAACCACGCAAAAGGCCAAACAAGCAAGTGGTTCAATGGTAGGTGATCATCGCTGGCAACGAACATCTGGATCTTTTGATTAGGCTACCAGTTCTTCTGTGAGAGAGCCTGCTATACTTCAGTAGTCAAGACAGCCCATTTAACAGTGGTAGTCAGATCATGACTACCCCATATGTTACACCTGTAGGTATACAGTAACGATAATTCTTAGATATGTCCGCACCCGTAGTTGAATATAGCCTTCTGGGGGTTTGACTTGGTGCTATGCAAGCATCTTCATAGCATTACAGAAAATGAGATACGACGGCGGACACTTCATGACACGCAGTAATTAAGACCTTCTCCAGAAGGGGCGAATTCGACGCGATTCTCTCGTGCATATCACGCGACCGTTACGTCCAAAACCGTTCCAATACGCGGGCATTTGGGCGAAGTTTTGCCACTCCATTTCTCTGACACGTGCACTCGCTCTGGAGATCAAGCGTTAACTGGACGCAGCAGTCTCTAGTATCTCGATACTAGTATAGATAGTAGTCTAGCGAGTAGCGCGCGTACCTATTCTGAATTCGCACGATGCTTGTTCGCCACTTCTGGACAAAGTCAAGTGTGCGGTGTGGAAAATTGGTCGCTGCATTTTTCTTCTGGAACGCGACTAAATCGCCGATCGCCTATGCTCAAAGTAGCATGTCTGCTAGAGCCCTAAGACACTCAATTCGACATCACCTTAGCGTGTCGATGGCAATTAATATAGATGTTATGGGTCTCACACCTGTCCAACACAAAACTCAGCAACGCCGACTGCGTTTATCGACGCGACCATCAGATCCTCGCGTTTTACAGTTAACAAGACATGTGGGGCATGATGGAAGAAAGTGTTTGTCGAATGAGGTTTAGGCTGTTGGACGTCGAATTTCTCTTGGGCTTTACGCGGTCGAGTAAGCAAACAAAGCAACCAAGATCTACGGCCTCTCTACCGAACCAGATTATGTAGGTTCGACTCCTGCTAGAGCTGATCTTTTTCTTTCACCAAATTTTTACTATAATAAATTACTTGTGGAAAATGTATTGCAGGCGGGACAAGCAAGGAAACAATTTGTTTATAATTCAGTATTGTTTATAATTTAGACTGAACGAATAGCTTATAGGGATAGTACTAGGTTAGTAGTATAGCTCTTGAATAGCCTGCAATACATTTTCGAATATTTATAAGTACTATTTCCCATAGTACATAGAGCTTTTTCGGACCCTAAGCAATATTATTATAATCGTTCCGTCTAAACAGTGTTTGGAACGATGCAAGTCATTTACCTATTGCTTCAATCTTTTGTGTATGTAATAATGTAACAAGCAAGAAATGGGCCATAAAGAGTGGCGGAAGCATTGTAGCAAGTGGCGTTCTCTACTTTCTGCCTACCCCTAAGGGAAAGGGCGGTTGCGTATGTAAGAGTGGCTGAAGTTGCTGTAGTCTGTTGCACTTGTTTCGTGAAGTAGTTGCCTCTCGTCACATGGTGCGTATAGCAGTATAAGCCCCGCAAACTGATAATGTGCCTGACGGCCATCTTGGTGACGTAAAAATGACGTAACCGCTCTCAGTAGGTGTTAGGCACTAGCTGGCAAGTACGGCGGATGACGTCACTTTGAGGTTAATTAGACAGGGTTCCAGGCCATTAACAACTTGCGGGACTTGTACTATGCACCGTTGTATCTTCTTCTGACACTTACTTTTGACTTCTATGGTAGGACTAGGCAGTTATCAAAAAAAGCACAAGTAATCCGGTTATTGTACCAAATACCATTACACACCTTCATACCTATTCGATCCTTTGAAAGATGAAGATTTGAGAGTTGTGGTTTTTGAAAGAATTCCCCATGATGACTTCTATAAAAGCCTGGAAATTTTAAGTTCCCTACAGTTCTGTAAATAATTAAGTCAAAGAAAATAAGAATATTGCATTTGAATCTATAAACCTACACAAGAACCTGTCCAGAATTTAGTTTATCGATAAAATGAGACTAATAACTCCAAACATGAAACAGCAATTTATTCGAAACTATGCGACATTTTACTAGGAAGCTGAGCTAAGCCATCCTTAATTTTTTTGACGGAAATCAGAGCCCGTGTGTCGAGTGCGTATCTGTTTTAATGGACATGTCCTCAGACTGCTCCATTTCTTGCTTCTCAGCTTGTTCCAACAAGGCCATTCGGTCCAGCGGCTTCCATGGCTCATGGAACGCATATTTGTACTTATTCTTGCCATGGTACCCGAGTTTAGGTAACACCTCCTTCACTACTTCGGTCAGTTTCTTCACTGGCTTATCTTTCCAGTAATCAGGGTGCACGATAGGCGAGTTGTGGAACAAGTCTTGAACATTAGAACTCGTGTGGAAACTAAATCCCGGATTTTTGAACAGCTCCCTGGCGTCCTCATTTGGAATTTCCTGTCAAAAAATGTTACTATTCACTTCAGGACTATCGGCAGGAAGGTGTTATAGTGCGTTGGACGAAATTGTAGTGCCCTTTAAATTGTATAAAAATTAAAATGAAACCATCATTGTATTGTAAAACGTCTATTTCAGTATGATCTTCTAAATAATATTGTCATGTTCTGTTTGTATTGATTTTGCGAGGCGGTGATTCAGAGATGGAGCCACTGGAGCTGTCGGTTATCGTTCATCATGGCATCGCCTTCTCCACCCTTGCCTTGTTTGCCTTTTAATTTTCCGAAGAAACCTTTCAGCATTCCGAGGAAGGTTGCATCTTTGGTTTCCTCATCCTCGGTCACCTGCTGTTCTTGGAATCCTTGCTGGGCCTGGCGTTGGTAGCTGGATTCGCCGGCTGGACTGCGGTCGTGGTGCTGGTCACTGGTCGTGTACACCACGCCGGTCCGCTGATGAACAAAGCACAAGCTGGATTTCATTAGATACTTAATTTCACGGCGCGGGCTCTGATTGTTCGTCAAACGCACTATTCAAACACCGTTTTAACAATGTCGCAAAGGTTCAAATTCTTTTATTCGGTTAAAATACTATGAAGATGTAATTACCTTGACATTGCTGGGTGGTAAAGGCGGCACGACAACATCTGGGACCTTTATTCTGTAAGGGTCGTAGTTGACGGGCTGAGGTTCCTGCGGGCACTCTGCTCGCCACGGCTGCGGCGGTGGGTCGGCTTTTGGCCAAGGCTCCACTTTCTTGCCGGTAGTCTGTGCGATATCTTTACAGCACCCTGATCCTGCTTTCCTATCTTGTGAGTACTGTAGACGACTCGCTGTAACAACAAAATAGCCCGGATTCAGTATGGATTCTAATAGGTTTAGGTAGACTATAAAGCCGCATCCAAGTGACCCAGTGCCTGCGTTCATGCTAGCAATGCTGTGTTACAGCGGGTTAGTTAAACCTCGGGCCCATTCATTAGAAGAGGTATAGTGGAAAGGGTATTCTCCTATCCTCCAATAAGTCTAGCGACAAAGTTGATGACATAAGAGGAAACTGGACGAGCAAAGCAAGGGACAGAGATGCGTTTGCATAATCATTGGACACTAATACAAGCTGTGAATGATGATGATGCTGATGATGACAGTCGGATTTTGGTAAATTTTATGATGAATTTAATGTATGAGCGGATAGCTCTGCCGAACCCTTGTGGTGAGTAGGCGATTGCCATTCACCAGTGACCATAACTATGATGAACCAAAAAGATGAAAAAAAAGAAGTCAAAAGGGTAACTTACCTAGGCCGTTTATTATTTGCCCTAGACAGCTATTATTGAAGGCGAGCGTAGCGTGGTTCATGTGTTTCACATGACTGCAAAACCGTAGTGGCCCTAGCATTTTGACTCCCGACACAATAATTTGCTTCAAAATATATAAATAACACACCAAATTTAAGATTTAGGATATTATTAAAAAATTACATTGTTTTTGTGTTGTTCGGCATACTATTTAGTTTTGAGAGAATTGTTTTCTGACAGCAATTGGAAAAAAGAAGTGAATGAGGTGTTTTATTTCTTTTTCATAATGGCTTTTGAAAAACAAAGAACTTCTTTTGTGACTTGCCTAATGAGGTCTTAATAATTATTCTTTAAGGAGGTTTAGTAAAACTAAAGAAGTGAGAACCGTGCCAATAACGTCTGATCGTTTTCGGTAGTGTGTTCCTGGTATTTAACTACGCAATTTAATGTAGTAGCATAAAAATCCTTTTGGCATTCATTGACAGGTGTTTTATCTGTGGCTACGCAGTCTAATGTGCGAATCTACTGCGCAAATCGAATAATTTTATAGAATACATTTTTACATTCTTAAGCAAGTGCGATCATCAGTCCTAGGCTTTGGCCAGTTTGCACGACTGACTCTCTCCGGTTTCCTAAATGTACGCATACTCAAAGGACAATACGAATCCTTTCTTGCATAGTTTTAGATTTCTTTCGCTCGAGCATGGCTCTGGTTATTAGAGGGCGGTTGGGCGAGTTTTTCGTTATCTACGATAATCTGTACATTCTCCAGTAAACCTTTTACCTAGGTATCCCATCGTTACGAAGATGCTTATAGTTAAACCGAGATTCAAAAGTATTTTAGTATATTTACCACTTTTGAACGTCGTATATCAAGAAAAGACACCAATACATAGATCAAGTTTTTAGTTATGTTTAAGAAGTCTAACCAAACCCAGTCACCGTTATTACAAAATTTTGTTTTAAGAAAAACCCCGGTTTTAAAATAGCCCATCCCTTTTTGTCATACTATGTTAGAAAGTAATGGATAGAGTTTTAGTCTGGGTTTAACTTAGACCATCTTTTGTAATAAGAACGAGCATGTTTAGTGTATCTTTTTTTGTAATGAAATCATTTTTATTTATCTTCATCTTTCTACTATAGTTTGTAAATAGCAATGAAAAAATAAATATTCCGAACATAATTTATTTTTGTACAAAGTAACAAAAGAATTATATTATTAGATAGGTACTTTACTTAATTGATCTTTTTATTTTACAAAAATACATTTAATAAATTCATACACACATATAAAGTAGTTACAACATGGAATGGCGTAGCATACATATTGTCAGGAAGAACGCATAACATATCAAGTAAAAATACAATAAATTAAATATTGCTAAAATGTAATTTGTAAGGTCCTTATATCGTAGACACGAAATACCTACATTATAAAAAGATTACCCAGTCAGCTGGGGGAATAAAATGAACACTTTAGATGACTAATATTATGAATCGCCAAGATTGGCAAAATGACAATGGGCCGGAATTATCTGCCGCAAGAACGATAATAAATAGAGCAGAGTATCCTCTTTGAAATTGAAATGTAGGCAGAACCAGGTGGTGGGGCGATATGGAGACGACGGTATGTAGAGCCTATTGAAGAGCATTGCAAGAGGCATACATCCAGCAGTGGATGCAATAGGCTATTTGACTGGTGTTTAATTTATTAAGAATAAGAGGCCTTTTGAAAAATGTAATAAATATTAATTCAAGGTACTAAAAATATTAAAATCGAGTCCTAATCAAGTTCTAAGATAAAAGCATTTAAAGTTGGTTGAATAAGTGGGTGAAAATAGAGAGGATGGTCTGTCCCTTTCCCGCAATACGAGTGTTGCATCACTATAAAAATATAGCGCGCTCTCTCTCTAGTATAGAATTAAATGCTTATAACTTCCTTATTTTTAAAGCTATTTTGATATTTTTTTTATTTTTCGGCTCTCTTATTTATGATTGCGTAATGAAATAAATGTGTTTACGCAGTTGCAGTTGCATACCGTACTGTATATAGCCGGTATTAACTGATCTCGCATTATACAGGCTTATTGTACAATGAGACGTCAGCTTGTACTGAGAGGATCATCAAAAGTTACCATATTAGTCCTTCAGGTTGATAGCGAGGCTAAGAGCCTGTTTCACAGCTTACTGATAAGTGCCCGTTAAATTACTTGGCAGATATTTTCATAAAATTGTGTTATTTCATTTTTAATTTATCCGGCGGGTAACGGCTATCTAGAGGTGGCGAAACAGGCCCTAAGTGTCCAGAGCGTGATGAACGATTGAAACGTGATAATCAGTGATCATAAGGGTCAATTTACCTAAAGTCAACGACAAGACATAGAGTGGCGACCACTTCTTAGAATCTAGCGTAATTTTGCTTAATTACTTTTTGTATAGTCTGCGCGGAACTAGTTGGCCGCGCCTTAGGTATGTGAGCGATGGAACGGCGGGGCGGGGTCGCCTGCTATCATTCACAGTAACCCACCGCCTCTACTTAAGGCGGGGCCAACTAGTTCCGCACGGACTATAGTAAAACTATTTCCGGGATTTCAATTTCGATATTGGATCTTTTTGTATTTGGACGTCGTTGAACACGCAGACGAGCCACCGGGTAATCAACCGCCCATAGGTACCAGCAAACCCGGAGGAGTTGCTGGTACGTTGCCGGACTAGAGATCTTTTTCGCCAACTTTAGGTGAATTGGCTCTACATACTCTGATCCCTGCCTGGAACACGCAAATTGATATACTCCCTTATTATGTAATTACCATAAACAATTTAAGGGTTTATTGTCCACATAATTATGAACATTTTTTATTATGGGACCAACCCACAAAGCGCTGAATTTTTTTATTAAGTCAACTAAACAAAATGTATGGAACAGCTTTTTTTATTTGTTTGACAGCTGTTTGTTTTTCGCAATTTTAGGATTGGTCCCACAGTAAAAGATGTTAATAAATAAGTACAATGATCCCATATATTTAAGGTCATAAAAAATAGGATGTATCTTTTAATTTTAGTAGATATCAGTCAGACGTGACTAGGTCAACCGTTGTTGTGTAAATGCGGATTCAGACTTAACTAAGCTAAAGTCTAGTTACATTTCCCGTAACGTAATAAGTAATAAATAGTTATCACTATGGACATACTAGTAGGCAAGATATATCGATTGTAACAGAAAGTCATGGTTGAGAAACCTTAGAGCAGGGATGGTCATGGGGGCCGGGGTCGCGGAAGAGTGTCAACACGTTCCCGTGACCCCGGCCGAATGGTGATGAGGCGAACACCAGTCTGTTTTTAGTGGGTAGACGTCCTTCTCAGGGCGGAGTCCCACACACCGCGCCGTCCTCCCCGGGGCGGCGTGACGGTGCATAAAGCGTTTCAGACGCAAAAAAAAAGGGATGGTCATAGGGGCCGGGGTCGCGGAAGAGTGTCAACACGTTCCCGTGACCCCGGCCCAAAGGTGATGAGGCGAACACCCGTCTGGTTTTAGTGGGTAGACGTCCTTTTCAGGATGGAGTCCCACACACCGCACCGTCCTCCCCAGGGCGGCGTGACGGTGCATAAAGCAATTCCAGACGAAAACAAAAAAAGGACGGTCATGGGGGGCTAGATTATAATATTATGAACATGTCAACACATCCACTAAGAATTATAGAAAATTCCCATTGCATTGGGAATATCTAGATGAAGGCAGATAACACTGCGGAAGCAGTTCATGAATATAGTCTTACCGTATATTCTATATTATATAGTTCGGGAGATATTTTTATGACTCGGGTCGGATTCTTGTCAGTTTGTTTATAAAGGCGGAAACGCACCGCCACGCACGGAGAGGCTACGCACGTGCGTGCGTGCGTGAAGCTTCGCTTTGCAAGAAAATGTATGGAGCCGTTTCCACTGCAACCCACGGACACGCTACGCACGAATTGCCGTCATTGGCACACGCGTGTCTTACTCGGATATGTCGCCCACGTAGCTCAACGCCGTGCACGCTGTGTAAATTGTACATTCGTGTATAGCGTATGCTGCGGTGGACCCACGTTGTCAAACAAAAGAACCCACGCTGTAAACGTGCGCCGCGTGGCCGTGGTGCACAGCGGTGGGTTTCCACCTTAAAGGCCGGAAGAAATAATACTGGGCTGAGTGACAACCTTCGCAAGTCGGAGGAACACGCAAACGAAACAATTTCTATGTCGGACTCATTAAAAAAAACACAATCATCTAGAATCTAGATAGATTTCATTGCTATAAAACTGTATGTCGAAGAAAATGGTGGACAGTTACGGCCCGAACTCCAAGAGAACTCACATCGAAGATTACAATAACATAATTATATTTATATAATATTTACAATTACATAATATGTAACACGTAAACACGAAACTTTCCATTAAAATACTGTTACCTATATACATACAACACTGTTGTATAAAGTTGTCTGTGGTCTTTTTTAGCGTACACTCGACAAAAAAGCTAGGTACACAAGCAGCGACCGACATCATAAAGGCGAAAGTTTGTAAGCTTAGATATTTGGATATTTGTTGCTCTTTCACGGCAAACGGCTGAACCGATTTGGCTAAAAGTTGAAATGGTAATGGCTTAACCTTGGATGAGAACAAAGGCTACATTTTAATCCCAAAAAAATCTACGGGTAACGGGTTCAAAGTTCCTAAGGTGGACTTAGGAACTTTAGGAGCTGGCGAAGTCGCGGGCAAAAAGTTAGTAATTAAATAATAATCAATATTTATTTGGATCATTTTATACATCACCATTTATTCCCAAACTAAGCAGAGCTTGTACTGTGGGATGGAGAATAATACAACTTTTTTTTTTTTTGTAAATACTTACTTTGCTGATGGTAAGTGGTCATAATATCTACTAACACCTGCGTTCTTACACATATTATTGCGTACTACACAAACTTTGCCAAAACAGATATTCGGTAGCCGCATGGATGCCTTTTTTTCGATTGTACACCTGTGGGCCCAATTCCACTATTTCAATTGTTTCAATAATAGTTTTTTTATGGGTTATGTCGGCAAACAAGCAGATTAGCCACCTGGTGGAAACCTGCAATACCAAAGGCGTTGCTGATGCGTTGCCGATTCTTAAAAACCCCTACCGACTGCAAAGCAATCGACAGCGATAGTCAGACATCCAATGACACAAAGACTGACTGATTTTGTACACAAAGCTGGCAAAAATCATTGTTAGTCTTTTTTAGCTATAGAGCTTTCCTAAGAGACCTCTAAATACTGAAAAGAAAAAAAATATATGCCTGTCTTTATCACTCTGAAGACAAATGAATGAGACAGCGCTATAAATAAATGCCTCTAAAGTTGTTTAAAATTCACTAATGGGTGTTTTAAATATAATAAGGGGTTTGATCTATACTAATTCTCATTTATATGCAGCCTCTATACTCAACAATAATTTAATAACTTCGAGACAATATAATGGCAATAAATTATTTCATTTTCTAAACAAACCATCTTCAAAATCCCCTGTAAAGCAGGAGTCAAATAGTCGACTAAAATTAACTTTTAGTCGATTATTCGAGAATGGAAAACTTGAAACGTATTTTTTTCAATTTGCCTATAATCACAATATTTTCTTACTTAATCAAAAAATAATAATTATAATAATTTGGATTAGTCAACTAATAGTTGACATAGGCTTACCTCTAGATGTTAAGGTATCGTTTTATATACAATTGATGTACTTGCACTTATAGTTTTTTCATTCAATCATCTGTCGTTGTTAGTTACATTATTATGTTGTGTCATTTTAATTATTTTATAAGAAATCTGTTTATTAACTTTTGTGGTATTACTTCGAACTCCTTAATAAGATACCAACCACTTCGGAAATAAATTCTATTAAACAAATTCTATCAAAAAAGTTATTTTTCCGCGAACATACATACAATGTAGCTATATCTATATGCACGCAGGAAACCTATTTAGAAGTCGTTAATACACGGAGAGAACAACAACGCTTAGTAGATTTAAAAAAAAGATATAGAGTCGGCATTTAAGATCACGATTCGCCATAGAAAAATAAACCTTATTATTACGATATTGTTGACGTTAGTTTTTAAACCTTATGGATCAGCTGACGACGTTTCATTTTAAAGTGACAGGTATTTTTTTTTTATAATGGGTTATGGAATTTAATTATAATTACCACAGTTTTGGTCTAAGTCATTCTATTTTGCAATTCGCTTACCCTTATGACTGGACTCAACACTTTTACTCATAATATTCACACTAGATTGAACACAACACAAAAATGCAACTGTTCAGTAAAATTGTCTTTGGGTCCTCAGTGGCCGGAGCGGTTCTCATTCCAGGCCGAACAGCCAGTTGATGCCCTGCGCTAGGAACAGGATGAGGGGCTGCCACGCGACCAGCCACCGGATCCAGTCCAAGAGCTGCCCGTACAGGATGTGGGGACGGTCCCAGCTGACATGTTCGGTTAAGGAATAAGGTGACTTTTACAAATGTTATCTTTCAAGCTACAGAGGAAAAAATATTCACTGATATATCGTGATTTAATTTTTTTGTGACGAGTACGGCGATAGGACCAAAGTGGACAAACCGAGATGGTTCCTTGACACTTTACAGGGTATCATTGTTTCCGCGTCACATCTTAAAATGACCCAATGAATGTAGCTGTGTGTGCCTACCTGCGCACGCGCCTGATCAACGCCGCTCTATCAAGCACATAAGTACACCTGAATCTTTAACTTTTGGTGAAATGATACAAAATCTCTTCACACATCTCAGTTTTATTGTACAGTCAGCATCAGACATACCAAGTGTCCAAAATGATGGGAACAACTAAAAAAATTAAACTTTATCTCAATGTGATAAAGTTTATTTCAGGATTAATTGCCGTGTAGCGTTCGTTCTGAAACATTCCTTGTGCCATTGATACATAGTTTAATCTTCTTAGTTGTTTCGATCATTTTGAACACTTTATATGTCCCGATATATCTGATGCTGACTGTACAATAAAATAAAGATAGGTGAAGAGAAGATGGTGAAGCAAGCGGGCAAGCAAGTTAAGTATGACTGTATTTAACTCTTTCACGAGCATCTGTTGTTATATCTAAAGAAACGGATTTTAAGGGGTTGTGTAAAAGGATACGGGTTAGTGAACATCCTCTTGAGGTCCACCTTCTCTTTGCAGTAGGGGCAGGTCTGCTTCTTGCCAACGATGCACCAGCCGCGGATGCAGAACTCGTGGAACACGTGGCCACACGTCAACTTGTATGTGTTTTCTGCAAGTATACGAGCATAATATTGGATTGTGAGTTTTAATATTGTTTGAGCTCATGCAATTGAGAGCTTCAGCCCGGAAGACTATTTACTGGCACTGCGTGATCCATTGTACCATGACTATAGAAAGAAAAAGTGAAAAGAGAACAGGGAAAGAAGGATGTTTGGCCACTTGATACGACAGGACAACTTCTTTAAAACTATACTAGAATGTATAATTAACGAAAAACGGAGAAGGGAAAGACCCAGACGAAGTTTTATAGAGCAAGTGAAGGAAAAAATTAGGAGCGAGTCGTATCAAGAGGTAAAACGAAAGGCAGAAGATCGAGAACAGTGGCGATTGCTCCATCCACAAGAGCCGAGCTCTAAGCTTACGTGTTGTCGAATTATAATACAAAGGAGGTCATCGAAATCGGCCCAAATGATGTACCTAAGTTACACGTATTGGAAAAAATACTCTATATTAAGCTGTTTGTTAAACTTGACAGCTTTCATGTGCCTCCGGTACAAATTTGGACTGAGTTGTATGGGCCTTTGATGACCTCCGAACGTTACTTTAGGCTAAGCGTCGCCTCTGAATATTAGCCTTAAATTTAAGAAGACTCACTTTACTGTATGTAATTTTCAACTCTATTCTTATATAAATTTGATATAAGTGCTAACACTTAGGCAATGTTTTAATGGTGGTGTCTACACATACATGCATATATCTATCTACAACATAAAAAGCAATGATACCCTAGGGGTATGACCACTCTACTGCCAAGTCAAAGATCTCAAATTCTAATCCAATGCACCCACATCTGACTTTTCGAAATGATGTGCGTAATTATCACTCGTTTTACCGGTGAAGAAAAACATCGTGAGGAAACCTGCATGCCTGAGAGATTTTTCGACGGCACGTGGTGGACTATAGCCTAATCTCTCTCATACTGAGAAGAGACCCGTGCCCAGCAGTGGGACAGTATGGGTTGATGATGATGATGTCTATATATACCTCTGTGGTCCTTGACGACCTTTGTGGTCTAGTGGTTCGAGTACCGGACTGCTGATCACAAGGTCGTGGGTTCGATTCCCACAGGACACAAACATTTATGTGATGAACTTAGGTGTTTGTGTTTGTCTGGGTGTTTCTTATATATTATAAGTATGTATTTACAAAAAAAAGTATATAAGTATTATATCCATTGTCTAGTACCCATAGTACAAGCTCTGCTTAGTTTGGGACTAGATGGTGCTGTGTAAAATGTCCCAGGATATTTATTTATTATTATATACCTAAGACGCCCTCTTCATTGACGTTGACTAGCAGCTGGTTCCCGCAGACGGCGCACACGTTGTTGTCCAGTTGGCGCGTCGGCATACCCTCCTGTGTATAATACTGAAACAAGGATTTCATGCTCGGTAAGAAATGTGCAGTTTTTCATGTATCGTCAAATAACGTCAAATGCGCAAAAATCTTGATGTGGATTTATGATAAATAAAAACTGAAGTATATTTTTTAATGTATGACAAGGTAAAATGAATATCTACGAAGCAAAATAAGTATACACGATTCTCTATGAATGAGAAAAAGGCATGAGTACAGTATCTACATTTTTAAATTCCTTTATTACCTTTAGGTGAGTATAGAGTATATAACAAAACATGATATAAACATATCTACATAATATGTTTTATTAGTGTGGACGATTCAATGTGTTGTTATATTGCGATGTATATAACAATCTCAAATAATGTGGACGTGTTATATAGCTTATGTTATACAACATGTCACTTAATTTGTGCTCACCCTAACGGTATCATAGCGGTACGAGGACGTATAAAAAATTAACACTTTTCTTTTATTTTTTTGTATTTTTTAAGCATTTTCCATGCACTTTTCTTTTGTTTACTAACCACTACTAACTAAATTTTAAATTCCGCGATACCGGCATTTTTGAGAGGGATATCCATATTATAATAATAAATATTTATTTCAGGCGTTTGGCCATAGATACAATACAACACGATTACATAGGACATAAATATAGACAGTAAACAACATTTTGGACACTATACATATTCACCCCTGGCAATAGCATACAAACAACCCTGGCAATAGAAAGAAAGAAAGAAAAATGGTTTATTCAACACAATTTTACTTTAAATACTATTTACTATCTATAATTATACTCTAATATTAATTGCGCTGAAACGGCGCTGGTTCAGCATAACCCAGACGGAGTGCCTGGCGCTGGTTTTCAACCAGACCTATAATGAGCCCATGAACATATCATTTCTGTGTTAATATATAATATTTCTCACCCCAATAGACGCTGCCATTTTATCAGTGCAGTACTCGGCGACGTCTCTCCCTAGGACCCCGAAGTACAGTCCGTAGAACAGCATCATCAGCGCCACATCCATCCACACCTGGGGCTTGTGCCCGAACGCCAGGTTCAGGCCGAACAGCGTCAGCATCATCACGATGTAGCCCACCACGCCCAGGAAACAACTTACCTTGTATATTAGGTAGAACCATTTGTATACCAGCCTGGAAAATAATTGTATGATACCATTAGCATCAGATATATCGGTACATACAAAGTGTTCAAAATGATCAGAACAACTAAGAAAATTAAACTTTATCTCAATGTGATAAAGTTTATTTCAGAATGACAGTTGCCGTGTAGTGTGGTTGTTCTGAAACAGTCCTTGTGCCATTGAGATATAGTTTAATTTTCTTAGTTGTTCCAATCATTTTGAACAGTTCTTATGTCTCGATTTATCCGATGCTGACTGTACATGGTTAACCCCAGTTATAATATACATAACTGCCTCGTTGGTCTAGTGGTCCCAAGCGCGACTGCTACGCTAGAGGTCCTGGGTTCGATTCCCGGGCGAGCAAAGTGTTGTTGGGTTTTCTTTGAAATTCCCAATAGCAGCTCGGAGTCTGGATTTCTGCCCGGTTGATGGCAACTCGCCCCCTATTACATGGGACCTAAACATACCGGCGAACCTAGCCTAACCTTTTCGGGGAATACAGGCGTGATGGTATGTTGAACAAGTCTTTGCCTCATACTTTCCCTAATGGTAATGCATCTACCTTGATTGTCTCTGCATCACCCAAAGGTTGTCTGGCAGAAAATGCCTAAGGTATTAAGACCGCCTTTGTACATTCTGTACATTAAGCATAAATAAAAAAATATGTTACATAACATTTATAAATTGATTTTTTTTTTTTTTTTTTTTTTTTTTTTTATTTCTTTGGGAAACAAACAGATACAATATTGAATAAAGTTAATACATAGCTAACAACACATAATCCAAAAACAGTTTCCACATGATAATTTTCAGTTATTTGCGACGGACAAATGATAAAAAAAGAAACTAAGGAACATTTGCAGGATTATTTGCAGAACTATGTAAAATTAGTCGTTTTATTACTTGGTATTTCATTACAGTATGCTTAATTGTTACTCGCATATTTTAGAATGATAATTAAATAACATTTTAATGCCAAAATAATTTAAGTGTAAGTTGAATTAAAAACATACTGTTTCTGCTAGATAGATAAATACTAACATTCTGTTTTCAACTTTATATGAATTGCATAAGAGTGATTTCTTGTAGTCAGTTAGTTGTATCGACTGTACTATCACTTTTTCAACTGAATAATTATTTATCGGGCCTTTACCTTGGCGTTGTGACCGACATGGGCCTGTTGGTAGACTTCCTTATGACTACGGCGGTGAGCATGGTGAATATACTCCATATCGTGATAAACCGCCACCAATGGTTCTTCGCGCTCATCAGTACCGGTATCGACCACATCGCCATCATAGTGAAGAACTGGAAATAAACCCCATACGACACATAGTAAGCTATAACTACGCTGGTCAAACGATCTGCAAGGTTAAGCTACGCTTGCCGCGGTCAGTCATTGGATGGGTGACCATTCTCAACACATCGAGACCTATCCGGGCTTCGGAGAGCACCTAAAGCCGTCGGTCCCGGTTGTCATACGAACACCTATAACAATGGTTAGTAGTAGTCAGAAGCCCAAAAACCTGACAACCAGTCTTTCCTTCGAATATCGGTATTGCCCAGAAATTGGGTTGCGTAGGTCTGATGGCAGTCGCTTCGTGTAAAATACTGATAGTCAACCCCATCTGGTCAGACTGGAAGCCGACCCCGACATGGTTGGGGAAAGGCTCAGAAGAAGACGACACATGGAATATGGAATATAATAAAAAATCCGACAATTACATCATCATTCTATTAACCTTATTCCCAACAACAGGGTTGACTCCAGTTTAGTCAGATATGGCTGAATATCAGTATTTGTTTGGCAGGGTTTTTAGGCTTTAGACTACCACTAACAACTGTCATCTCATATGTGTTTGTATCACAACCGGGGCTGTCAACTTTATGTGCTCTCCGTGGCACAGAGCGGTTAGGAATGGTTTCCCTTCAATCACCCAGTGTTGTTAACTTCTTTTATTTATGTTATCACCTCAAATTTTACTTTATTTTGTTATTGGTTGAAACACCGTTTTAATTAATTTAAATAACAACCATCCAGAAAGAATACTGTACAATCAAAACCTTTTTTGACTATCTTATGTGTTAATACTCACAGCGTAGGACCTGTAATGCCTCTTCTTCCACTCCATGACTATAATTTGTGCTACAATGAGTGTGACAATGAGGATCATCACCATAGTTGTATGCATCGACTCATGCCCCTTGTGGAGCTCGTGCAGCTTTTGGTGGTCATATCTGAAAGCCATAACTTGGTGATATAAAACACTAGCTTTCTGCCAGCGGCTTCGCCCATGTGGTCTGGGTAATTTCTTATAAATCATAGCCTATGTCACCCGGGGAAAGTGCAGCTTCCCAACAGTGAAAAAATTCAATTCAAAGGAACAATCAGATTTTTGTTTTTATAATAATTGTGTAGAAGTATAGATCAATATAGAGGTGATTTCAAACTACATAATTATCAACAAGATAGGTAACTTTAAGAGACATAGATAAAATAAAAGATGGATGACCTGTGGGAGAAAGGATATTGGGAATTAGGAATGCACCACCCTAAGTGAATTGGGATTAGGGGTCTCCTTATCAAAAAGCCCTTTTGTATCAATTACATCAGTCTGTTTTTGTCCACTGCTGAATATGGACCCTATGGGCACACCTGTGACACTCCATACAAACTTTGCGATACCGCTGCACACTACAATGTGGGAAATGCTACATGCTATGTGCATAACCAAACCCACTCACAGAAGTAGGTTTCCATGATAGTGATAGTTGTCTAGTTTCTCCTTAACCATAATTTTACTGTTGTACAGAATAAAACCTACTTGACAGAAGCATTATCTTTTTTAAACTATGATATTTATGGTCTTTCTTTTATGAGGTGCCTGTATAGATAACATGACTCAATTATCCAATGTGCATTGTTTGATTCCGGGGTTAAATGTATGTAACATGCAATGTTTGAATAATGTTGAATATTTGGTTGAGGTATAATCTATGTGTCAATATGCTTATCAAATAATGAAAATGCTAAATGCTAATGACCCTGAATGCTGTATATTTAAAAAAGGAAGGCTCACCTTAACTTTTCCTCTGCAGTCAGTTCTTCATAAGTCTATACAGGAAACAGAATTATAATCATTATTTTAAGTTATTAAGAATATCACCAAAATCTTTTATTGGAATCCAAAATGTTTTACCTTATTAGGATCGACTGGTCTGTGGAGATCCATGGCGACTGTTTCCAAAAAATATCGCCAACAGATTAGAACTATTTTAAAATACTGGCTGTGAATTAATTTAATTATAATATTAAATTATTACGAAAACCTCCACACCAGAGAAACCGATGCCGGAGGCATACGCGTTCCAAGGACCTTCACTTAGGTATTGCTGAAAGTTTAATCAAACGATATCTGCTATCTCTGTTGTGTTTCATTCAAAAATATATTTTTATCCCAGTTTGTAATGCTTTGATAAACCAGGTGAATAATTGATGTGAATCTGAAATCTGAATGGGTGGTCTGGAATGGCGATTTTGACAAGCACAAGCACAAGTTGACAGTGACAATTCTAATAAATGACAGCTGTTTTGATCAAAGAGCTAGGTTTTGATTGATACGAATGATCGAATCGAACAATTTTAAAGTTTACTGTTTAGTATGCTGCATAGATTAGAATAGTATGCTGTTCGTAGGCCTCTCCGAGCGAACGCTACAGAGCAGAGTCCTATCTTCGGCTTTTCTCATCCAGTCGTTCTTCTTCTTCGTGTCGATGGTACGATTGCCAGCGGTTACGATTACGGTATCCAGTCGTTGCCAGCTGCCTTCGGCAACTCGTAACTTTTCGCCGTTCGGCGAGTTTGCCGAATGCTGCCCATCCCAGCTGAATGAATCCTCATATCGACTTCCCTCTTAAAGTTGTTTCTATTTAATTGCACAGTTTGTGTTGAAATAGGGAGGGAGTTTCATACCATCACGCCTATATTGCCCGACGGGGTAGGCAGAGGCGTACTAAGGTACACCCACATTTCGAATGAATCGATAATTGTATTTGAATGTTGATTTATTTGTTAAACGATAAAACAATCGAATTACTATCGAAAAATTGAATGATACGAATACAATGCCCTATCGAATGTTTCAATTGTTTTTAGTAATAATTGCCCATCGCTAGGCTATGGCTATAGCCTGTAGGCTGGTAAATACGTCATGTCTGACAGACAGTACGGTCATGTCATGTCAAAAATAAATAAACAAATGTCAAAATAATCAATCAAATGTCACCGGGAAAATACCAAAAAAAAAATACAATGTTTTTATTATTTTTGTTTATCTGAAATTAATAAATAATAACATACCTATGATGTTTTTTGCGAACTGCTAACTGATATCTCCAGGGTTTCGCATTGGTTGCAATGCCGAATAAGGGTAAATTATTATTAAACATCTTTACATCCATACTAGATTTCGGCGCTTACTTTATTGTAGCGAAACCACCAATTTATCTATCAGAATCATAAACATATTTTAAAGGACCACCTCATGCTACCATTGCTATGAACCTGGTATGGCCCACAATTCTAATACCGAGTGAGTGACGCTTCTTTCTCTGGACTAGTGTCAATATCTTCATGCAATTTTTTTTTATACCACTAAGGTGGCAAACAAGCATACAGCCCGCCTGATGGTAAGCGCTATAAGTATTTTCAACGAATCTTATCATGCTTAGACCAAGAATGTCTTACTTATCAGGAAAGTAATAAGCTCTTTGCAGCCCAAAGGGAGACAGTTCAAAGTTACACTGCTTTCTAGGGAAGGAAAGTTGTATGAAGATTTTTTATTTGTTTGTAATACACAAACATGTAGTATGTGTGTGTATAGATTTTCTCATTTTTGTATAATTTCTCTTTAAAAATATTGTTAACTTTTCTTGTCAGAGTTGTTTACTGGTAAGTGTATGCACACTAATTAGTAATTTGACACTTTCTCCCATGTTTTCTGAAATGTTTGGTCAAAGGACTGCCTGTAGGCGGAGTTGGATGATACAATGATCAGTTTCTTTCCTGCCCTAAATTATATCAAAGTTATCTCTCAGTCACAAGCATACATCCAGCCTTTGAGGCAGGGAGGGTCACGGTCTAGATACAGTATAGATTAGCTCTTAAAGCCAGCTCTAAGCAAAAGTCATGTTAAATGGCGTCATTAAAACATGACTTCCTCAGATCTGTTCTTGCCCGGTTGGATGGTGTTATTCAGACCAGTTCAGATTTACAGAGGTTGGAATTCCAAATAAAAGAAAATTATTTATTCCTCATACAGAATTGAATCGCAGCCAAGTCATGGACACTAAGGTGCCTACACCAGTGCTGCAGCATACCGTCAAGGTCACACCAGGTGTTACAAAAGCAGTTGTTACTAAGGTAAGTGGCCCAATTTTCTGTGTATAATTTTGGAAGATTGGGATTAGTCTTGTAAGTCATGCTAGATTAGTAAAAATATTGCCTGAAGAATATAATTATATATGCTTGTAGTATTATGTCAAACTGTTTTAAGTTAATTTACTATAGAAGCAAGCCGATTATGAACATCATTTTTATAATATTATTTCTTGACTTTGACGGGATATCAATTAGACGTTTACGTTTACGTTTTTATACAGAATTTTACGTTTTTACATTTACAGAAGTTTACATTATATATTTTACAGAAGTTTACGTTTTTATACAGAATTAGGAAATTGACAGTAAAAAGATTAAAGTATGATAAATAAATATTAGGTATTTCTGTAAATAGTTCTTTCAAAGACATTTTTACAAGTCAGTTTTGCACTTTTTGAACTAGATGGCGCCAGATTCTTTTATCCTTCCTATCTATGACTGTTTAGATGGGAGCTTATACTGTTGGTTTCAATCTCGGCTTACGTCTTGCCAGAATAAAGCAGGTGGTTTTTATAATACTCATTATATTTATGTAAATATTGCTTGTAGTTGTGATTATTTTTATTTCCAAAAGGTACCTATTAAATACAATTGGCTGTTTTGAGCTGAATTAGATTTGGTCTGGGGTGGAATGTTTGGTAGCTATTCCATTGAATAGCACCATCAGTTTCATTGGTCGAGTTCTAGTATGTGCTGCGTTTATTTGTAGGGTAGTTGGGAATAAAAAAAATTTTGTGTACCTCAAAGGCCATGCACCTATAGTATGCCTCAATAAATAAAGAACTTAGGCTTCATCTACAATGTATGCCGTGCGTATCGTAATATCTTCTTATTTTAATTTCGTTCTGTTAATCTTTCCTTTCTACTGTCTGTTAATACAATACGAAGAAGGAAGGCAAAGGAAAACAAATCATTCAAACAGTATTATATTTATTGTATAGTTCATCTATATGGTTGATTAGTGGTTTGTTGAATAGTGTGCCCACATCCTTAGCGAACACGAAGTCTAGGTGGTTGAACTTTGGCCAGGAACACCCAGGCCGTACATCCTCCAGCACCCCCATGGATTTTAGCTTCTCTGCTAGCCTCATTATTTGCTGAAAACAAAAAATTCTGTTGTAAAACTCCAGTGATTAATGAAGTGTCCTATCACTCTATAGAATGTAGTATGAAGAGGCCTGGTAGTCCAGCAGTGGCCATAAGAGAAGAGATACGTAAAAGATCTGAAAATGGTACCTACAGGGCTAATAATTTTTTTGAAGTCATGCATATGCGGATTTCTTCTGTTTTTTAAGTTTAAAAAGACTTGCTCACAGCTCAACCTCTTTTCTATTGTTAAACAATTTCTGAACGAAATATACAAGTAGAGAATAAAAAGTATATATTACTCCAACTTACCGACTTCTCTGTGAGCTGGTCGTTTTCTCCGTACACTAGTGAGACGGGTATTTTGATATTATCCAAATTGTACGGTTTCACTGGACCCGACACTCCTCCGGTAAACTTTGTGAATTCACCTAAAAGAAGAGAGTGACTGTCAGTAGACATAGCTATTTAGAGCCTTGCGGTAGTGTAGCTAAGGTGCACGGTTCTCTGACTTTCAGTTCATTATAATCCATTATAACAGTATAGGTACTAACGGGTTTGCTTAGTACGTCTCTTTTCCATATTGATATAGTTCCGTACCAGCTCGATTCAGCTTGGAAAGACGTGAGGAAAGTCTGCCGCGACAGTTAGCAGCGAACCGTTTTTTATATGGTGGAATAATGACGTCATCTTGTCAGTGATTTCTTTCGGAATCATATATTTGAATACCTACAGGTGCATCTTAGTGCTCAATTGATTGATTAGCTGTTGCCTGCGGTTGACTTTGACTTTTGAGGACTTTTGACTTTGACTTTTGAGGATTTTTGACTTTGACTTTTGAGGACTTTTTTGACAAAAAACAAAAGGTAAGTATAGCCTACGTCCTTGCTCAGAATGCAATAAATATCTTCTGATACTTCTTTGCGAAATATCTAAATCTGTTCAGTGGTTAGGCGTGAAAGCTAACAAAAAGATTAGCAATCGAATTACTTTCCTTTTTGGACTACTTGCTCTTGCCCATGGTTTCACTCGCAAACCATCCTTAAATAGATTTATATAATCCTATGTGTTATCCTGTGGCAGTGTTGCCAATGATGTTACGTTTGTCATATTGTTTAATTCATAATAGTTTAAGTTAAGGAATGTTGTGCGTTAGACGGACGCAACATAAATACTTTTTCTTTCTTTCTTAGTAGTTTTTGTGTGAAAGAGTATCAAACATCCATACATACATCTGTCACAAACATTCACATTTAGGCATAATATTAGTAGAATGTATCGCCCTCGAGAGCTAGATTCAATCCAATATAACAGATAGCATCCCGCCAGCGGTTTCGCCCGCGAGGTCTTGATAACTTTTTCCCCCTCGTTTTTGCAACATTTTTCATTGCTACTCCGCTCCTATTAGTCGTAGCGTGATGGTATATAGCCTATAGCCTTCCCCGATAAATGGGCTATCTATCACTGAAACATTTTTTCAAATCGGTCCAGTAGTTTCGGAGCCTATTCAATACAAACAAACAAACAATCAAATCTTTCCTGTTTATAATATGGGTATAGATGATAGACACATACCTGTCATGGCAACTTTGGCATAGTGCTCGAGTTGCCGCCAGGACCCCGGCTGAATTCTATGTATATAAATTGGCATCATTTCCTGAAAGCGAATAAAGTAGAAATTACATAATTATATATAACAATGTTGAAATAAATCGTATGGCCTAGAACCCTACAGATAATTTGTTCCGTATCTAAATATTTGTGTCAATTTCGTGTCTAAACCACAATAACCTACAGACGCTGGTTGTCTGTACACTGCATAGTCGACTATTAACATTCCTTTACGCTTGTATTACCCGAAGGCTTAAGCAGAGGCGTACTAATGTACAGTTGTAAACCCACAGTTCGCCCGGACACAAATCCAAACTACCCTAACTCCAATAACACTTAGCTCGACCCGTGAATCTAACCCCTGACCTCGATTGGTCTCGCTTAACACCTCTAAGCCAACGAACTATTTAGCATAGTGGTAGCCTAACATTTACGAAAACAATTTAATATATTTTCTTATATTACAAGGGTGGCAAACAAGCATGCGGCATGCGGCCCGTTTGATGGTAGACGCAACTAATTTAACGTTTCAAAAGTACCTATTTATTGAAATAAAATACTAATTGAAATAAAATATTTTGAATATGAATTTGAATTTGACTGTTACCGCAGTCTTTGGAGGTTCACAACACCGAGGGTCAGCAACGCGTGAGTGGCGTCACTCACGTGTTGCTGAACCTGCAAAAACCTCTTAGAGGTTTAAGGACGACTGAACGATTTACTGCGCCGACAGTTTAAGGGAATGTTCCATTTGCTGCCAGCACAGCACATCCTTAGAAGGAGCTCTGGCAACCTTACTGCAGGAACACAACACACAATAAAGAGTGTTATTTGGCTGCAGTTTTAATGTAGTATTTGTTTCAATGATTTGACGTCAACAAATAAATGATTACTGATTATATGTTATTAGATACTTACGAAGTCATTTTGCTCATAATCTTCGCCGACTAGTGCGAATATGACGTTGGTGCATATGTCATTTTCTGGTTCCTTTGTGTTACACAAAGTGGATAGGCTCTGGAATATCCGTGGCGCGATTGATAGCATGCCTCTAGACCTCATCACATTCTGAAAAAAAATGACGTTATTCTATAATACTAGAAGTATTTATAACTAGTGGGCCGTCCCCTGGCTTTACAGGGAGTAGCATCTTCCACCTTTATCGTAATTTTTCAGCCAATTTCCACAAAATCTTAACAAATTATTCACGTAAACCTTTCTCATGAATAGTGATTCAGTGCTCTCTATTGATGAAAACCGCATGGAAATCCGTTCAGTAGTTTTTGAGTTTATCGCAAACGGATAACGTTTAAGATATCAATCGTGCTCTCTCCTCAAAAGGGCTTTAAACATTTCGATGAAAACGGTGACCAGCTAAAATTGGTCTAGCTATCTAGTCTAGGACATTTCTGAGAAGATTCAAGAACTTAACTCGTCTTACAAAGTTTTGTGAACTGATCGGCAATAAACTCCTCTAATGAACCTCTCACTAAAAAGTTATCACAATTTCTCCTAGAAACGAATAAACTACTTACCGGCAAGTCTAGCGTATTTATCGCCAAATTCGCTATCGGCCTGACATTGTCCATGTACACTGATGGTGCAAGGGCCAGGAACGTCATCACCTTCTCATTGTACTCCGGTCGAAGTGCCAGCGTGGTGAAGAAGCTGGTTGTCCCCATGGAATATCCGATGAACATGATCTTGCTCAGTCCTGTCACGTTCAGAACGCGGTCAATCATGGCTGGCACGTCGTATTTGCCGTGTTCATGGAAACTGTTAAAAGAGAAAACTTGAACTTCAAAGACAATACTAGGTCGGTGATTTCAACTCAAATCAATAGACGAATTTGCAGAATTTTGCTTTCCAATAGATGCCGCTAACGCCACCTTGAGACGTAAATTTAGAATGTCAAGGAAGATTTCGACTTGGCGAGTAGGACTCGCGGTGGCTTAGAGGTCATAGCGTCTGGTGTATTTAACCAGAAGTCGCAGGTTCGAGTCCCGCCCGCCCCAGTCGATTTTTTCCTTCATTAAATTAAGATTACAGAAGCTTAGAAGAGGAAGAAGGATCGGAGTATCTTCTTGAATCTTGAATTGCTGTCATATCATACGACTTTTCCTTTCGAGTTTGTGAAGACTGTACAGGCTTTCACGCAATATCAAGAATACCATAATACTCGGTATACCTAGCTATGCTAAGTCTATAGCTGCTTCTTACCAGCGGACATTTTTGTCGGATAGATAAAATATCTTGTTCTTCTCAACGTAAGGTATTCTTAGAAAAAGATCAAGTTTTGCTATTCCAATAATAAAGAACGTCGCAATCTTAGCACTTTAATGAAACTTACCTGAAATCCCAATATTTTGGATTTGATTTGGTTAAATTCGTGTGAGCGGAGTAAAGGGTGGCTCTATTGTTGCCCAGCCAAACATCGTAGCCAGCGTCTGCCAGAAGATACGCTGGAAGAGAAAAATTAAATTAGATATTTTATTTCTGTTTCTGGATTATGAAATTAGGGGTTAATAGTAATAAAAATACTGGGGCTCGTGGTTAAGTTACGTTGAACAAACGATCTGCATGGTTAAGCTACACTTGCCGCGGTCAGTCTGTAGGTGACCATTCTTAACACATCGAGACCCCTCCGTGCCTTAGAGAGCACGTAAAGCCGTCGGTCGGTTATCATACGAACACCTATGAAAATCATTAGTGGTAGTCGGAAGCCCAAAAAGCCTGACAACTGCCTTGAATATCGGTACTACCCAGAAATTGGGTTACGGAGGTCTGATGGCAGTCGCTTCGTGTTATTGAACTGCATCAGGTTAGACTGGTAGCCGACCCCAACATGGTTGGGAAAAAGGCTGATAAAAATTAACAAATATTTTGGTGGGTTGTTGGAGACTTACCAAGACTTCTCTCGGGTCCCATGATGACGAAGTCACCACTGCTGCCGAAGAGGCCGTGTACGATGAGGATGGCTTTCTTTCCCTTAGCGCTGGGGTCCACAGTCCGCCTGGCAGACCGCCTGCCAGCTGGGATCCTGTACAACTGCAGCAAGTAACCATCGTCGGTGGTCACACGATGCTTCTCTACGGGGTATCCTGCTGCTTTTATGAGGCTCGGCTGTAAAAATAAATATCAAAAATGAAGAAAAGCTTTGATGATACGAACTTGGGGAAACGTGACTATAGGAAAAGAGTAACTATGGAGTTTCTTGCCGGCTCTTCTCCATAAGTCCTACTTTTTTTTGGAACCGAGCAACTAGTTTGACTGTTCAAAAGTGCCTATTTATATGGTCTATTTGAAATAAAATATTTTGAATTTGAATTTGAATTTTGAATTTGAATTTGTGATATCAGAATGCTAGTGGTTTGTTAGCCGTTGATTAATAACACAATGTTTAATCAATACAGCCTTTTTTTGTGTGCGGAAAATCCTCATGGATCCCCGCTGCCTGGGGAGACGGCAGGGTATGTTGGACTCATACCGACTTAAAACCGCACTTGCTCCTTGCGTCATGGTCATAATCAATACAGCCTGCCCTTTTACTAACTATAATGATAAATCAGTGGGACAAAGTAGGCTAATAATAAAAAATAAAATAAAAGAGGTAGGGCGCCGCCTTTTATGGCTCAAATCTGGAGCAGACCATCTGGGGAAGTACCTCCACCTTACAGACAGAGACTGCAGCCAAATCACACACTTTACTGTGTGTTGTTCTGTAACTGTTTCTGTTCCTGCAGTGAGTAAGGTCGCCAGAGCTCCTTCTAAGGATGCGCTGCGCTGGCAGCTAGAGGAATATTCCCTCAAACTGTCGGCATAGTGAATCCTCCATAAACCTCTAAGAGGTTTTTCGGGTCGGCAACGCGCGAGTGATACCCCTGGTGTTGCAAGCGTCCATGGGCTACGGTAACCGCTTACCATCATGCGGGCCGTATGCTTGTTTGCCACCTTATCGGTATAAAAATAAAAATTTGGTCTTCGCTCTACTTTTGATGTTCAAAATCACATTACATTTTGAATTTTGATGCAGATGAACTAATTCATCTAAACCTGTGCTTTGTGCATCAAAACTCACTTATAAAATGTACACCAATTTTTCTTAACCAATGGCTAAAGGAAACTCCATAAGTAATGACGATCCATTGTCCACCTATTAACTTGATAAATCTTCACAATGATTCCTTGCACGTCAACCTACCTAACTATTATTATACGCTATAATTTTGTGTCATAAAAGAAATTGCTTAATTCAATATGAAGAATGCAGTTATGTAGTTTAATAGTCTCACACTGGTTAGGGCACGTGATGTGCGATTGTTGGACATTGTAACACCTTGTCAAAGAGATGGTGATTAGATATGTAGTGTTTATTAATGTTAGGATTAATTGTTGAGAACACGTGCATAGTGCTAAGGAAAGTCAAAGGTCCTTTTCCGTATTACAACACTCCTCTGCCTCGTTGGTCTAGTGGTGTCAAGTGCGACTGCTAAGCTAGAGGTCCTCGGTCCGTCCCCGAGTCGAGCAGTGTTGTTGTGTTTTCCGTGAAATTCCCAGTAGCAGCTCGGAGTCTGGATTTGTACCTGGTTGATGGCAATAGGCTCGCCCCCTATTACATGGGACCTAAACATACCGGTGAAATGTGGATGTACATTAGTACGCCTCTGGCTTCCCCTTTGGGGAATACAGGCGTGTGGTTTAATAAAAACTCCTCTCTAATACAAGCATATGGAGCGCCTTAGCGCCGTCACAAACCTACCGGTTTTAATTCTGTTCTGTTTTGTTCTGGGCAGAACAGAACAGGATCGGTAGGTTTGTGAGGGCGCTTATGCTAAGCTGAATTCTTACGGAACAGTAAATAATTGCAGCTTATAGACGCCAGTAACACCATTCTTTAGTCCTAATCATTATTTAGGGAGCTTATAAGCCTTGTTTTGGCGAGGGAAGGCGCTACTGTGCTTGTATTTACATCGGCTCTGTGGATTTTTACGAATTAAATAAAAACAACGATTGTGTCAACTCAGAACAGCGGTAATTCTGTGAACCAAGTGGTGGTACAACTGAAGAATTGTTTTCAAGGAAGAAAGTGCTGGAGTAAATCCAAAAACATCACAAAACCTGATTACAACGAATTTCTTCTACAAGGCAAATTCCGTTGCATTCACTGCGGGAAAACATCAAAACAACTTCTATTATACGGATAAAGGTTAGTGCATTTGAAAGGAAATTGGAAAATGATGATTTTTTATGAAATTTGCAAGTCATAACCTAAAAACCTAAAAACGAAAAGTCAAGTCATCATTTATTGATTGAAATAACTTCATCTATCGGTGTATTCTGGAACTACAATTACAATTATCCTCACTCGAACAAAGGACGAGGAACAACAAACTGATCTCGCTAATTACCGCTAGAGGGCACCACCAGTACATAAATAATGGAAGATGTAATGAGAATGCTTCATAAGATCCAGGAAGATATATCAAAACAAAAAGAAGACATGAAAGAAATGGAAGGGAACATCAAAGAGTCGATAAACAGAAATATAGATGAGAAATTTAGTTTAATGGAAACTAGAACAAAACAGTTAGAATGCAGAATTGAAAAGCATCAAAAATCCATTGATTTCTTAGAAAAACAAATAAGAAAGAAAAATCTAGTGTTCTTTGGGATCGAATAACAAGAAAATAACTACGCAGGATTATGTAATATACTATTGGACATCATAAATAATAAAATGAAAATTATGTGCCAAAAATGGGAAATTGAGAACGTGACCCGAATAGGTAAAAAGACTGCAAGTATCAGACCAGTAGTAGTAACGTTAACAACTATGGGTAAAAAAATATAACTTCTTAAGGAAAAAAAATCATTAGAAACTACTAATATATACATAAAAGAAGACTATCCACTTCACGTGCTTCAAAAACGAAGAGACCTACAAGAAACCCTCAAACGAGAGCGCGAAGCAGGCAAGTCGGTAGCATTACGTTACGACAAAATAGTAACGTTAAATCCTCAAAAACCAGAAAGGAAAACATATGTAGAAAAGAAAACAAACAAGCGATTTCTGTCCGCCTCACCTGAAGCTGCCGAAATCACAGGAACAAGTGATGTCGGAGCAGGAATAAAACAAATTCAGAAAAAAAACAAGACACAACCTATAACCGGCTTCTTACGCCCTTCTCAATTGAACACTGCCCCTAAAACTCTGGCCTCTGTAAGCAGTGATGTCGAAGAAACGGAAAAAAAAAACTAGTAGGCGCCTCTCCATTACCTTCTCCAAGCCGATTGGTCATCGTGGAGGAGTCAGACCACACCCCCCTAAAACCTTACACACTAACCCAGCAACCTAGTAAAAACAAACAACCTTTTAAGTTGTATGTGGCAAGTATTAACGTCAGAACTCTAATATCTGATAGCAGAATTGAGGAATTACGTCTTGCTTTGGAACCTATAAAGTGGGATATTATAGGTTTATGCGAAACTAGGAGAAATAAAGAAACTATAGAAGAGTACTCGGACTTCATTTTATATCATACAGCTGGAACGGCTGGAAGAAATGGAGTTGGATTCCTGATAAAAAAATATCTAAAAACCTACATACTAAGCCTGAAAACCTTCTCTGATAGAGTAGCAACAATGGAAATCAGATGGCACAATCTGGTCTATTATTCAAGTATACGCGCCTACTGAAGCATATCCAATTGATGACATAGACAGGTTTTATCAAACGATAGAGTCCGCTATGAACTGTACTAATACTAAAAACATTTTAATACTTGGTGACTTCAACGCAAGAGTAGGAGGAAAAAATAAAGGAGAAGATATGGTTATTGGCAACTTCTCACATGGCCACAGAACCCCTCACGGAGAAAAATTGGTAGAATTCGCACTCGAAAACAACTTTAAAATTGTAAACACCTTGTTCAAACGCAAACCTCACAAAAAATGGACGTGGAGATCACCAAATGGAAAACAAGTTAACGAAATAGACTACATACTCACGAACAGATATAAAAATATAAACAATTTCGACATATTGAATAATTTCAACTTCAACACTGATCACAGAATGATTAGATGTACGCTCTCAGTTCAAATCAAACGTAAACAAAGATATAAAAACCCTACTAATTACACAAGAAATTTACCGGTTGTAGCAGAAGAGAGTGCTACATTTTGGGAAAATAAATTTATGAAAGCTTTAAACGAAGGAGTCGAAATCCAAAACCAATATGATAAATTGATGATTGAAATTAAATCCTTCTTGAAGCAATTGCCAAGTAAGGAAAAACGTAAGAAAGAATACATAAATCAGGAAACGAAACGCCTTCTAGAACAAAGGAAATTGTTATACCAAGAAAAAAGAACACAAGAAATAAGATCCGAGATTACAACAATTAGCAAGAAAATTAACAAAAACATGTCACACGAAAAAAAAAAGAATAGACAAAAAATATTCGAACAATTTATAACCAGTTCTGGAGCTCTACGGAAAGCATATAAAGAATTAAGCGATAAATCAGAGTGGGCAACAAGCATGAAGAATACCCGTGGGAGAGTGCTAACGAAACGCCCTGACATAATTAATGAGGCAACACGATTTTACAAGGAGCTCTACAGTTTCAATCGTAATCCAGCATATCAGGACTTATTTGAGAATATCCCAGCAATGCCAAACCTATTGGAACCGCAGTGTGTTCTTAGATCTGAAATCGAGCGAGCAATATCAACTCAAAAAAATGACAAAATTCCTGGAGGCGACAATATTACAAATGAAGTCCTAAAGTCACTATGCAAACCACTATTAAAACCGTTACAAGTGCTGTTTGATAACATAATAAAAGAAGAAACAACACCACAACAATGGTCGAAGTCTACAATTACCTTGTTACACAAGAAGGGAGATCGAGATAATCTTGGAAATTATAGACCAATCAGCCTAATGACTAATTTATACAAAATTTTTTCAAAAGTAATATTAACCAGATTATCCGAAGCCCTGGAAGAAAGTCAGCCGCGGGAACAAGCGGGTTTTCGGAAAAAATACTCCACAATCGACCATTTACAAGTTGTCACACAAATAATAGAAAAATCCAATGAGTATGGAAACACTGTTTATATGTGCTTTATCGACTACCAGAAGGCATTCGACTCTTTATACCATGATGCGATCTGGACAACATTAACACAACAAGGTATACACCCGAAGTACATCAGTATAATCCGTAGTATATACTGTAAGTGCTTGGCTGAAGTGCGGCTAGAAAGAGTAGGAGCAGAGTTTCGCTTACAGAAAGGGGTCCGTCAAGGGGACCCGCTCTCTCCAAAGTTATTTGCAGCAGTACTAGAGTCTGTTTTTAGGTGCTTGGAGTGGGAAAATTTAGGGATAAAGATCGATGGAGAATTTCTAAGCCACCTTCGTTTCGCTGATGACATTGTTGTTTTTGCTAACAGTGCAAAAGATCTAGAGATCATGGTTAGAGACCTAGCTTCACAAAGTAAGAAGGTGGGTTTATCACTCAACGCAACAAAGACAAAAAATTTTACGAATGGATATCACTATGGGATCATAATAGAAGGTCAAAAGATAGAGTATGTAAAAGAATATATCTACCTCGGTCAGATGGTATCATTCGAAAAATGTACAGAAAAAGAAATTCAAAGAAGAATTGCTTTAGCATGGAAAAAGTATTGGGGGCTAAAAGAAATAATGAAAAACAAAGAAATATATATACATATTAAAAAGAAAGTCTACGAAATAGCAATTTTGCCATGCCTTACGTATGGTTGTCAGACATGGTCATTGAGGAAAGAGGATGAGGAAAGGATTGCCATCTGCCAGAGGAAAATGGAAAGAAGCATACTGGGAATAAAGAAAGCAGACAAAATCAGAAATGCAAGTATTCAAATTCAAATTCAAATTCAAAATATTTTATTTCAATTAGACCATATAAATAGGCACTTTTGAATTGTCAAACTAGTTGCACGGTTCCAAAAAGTGGGACTTATGGAGAAGAGCCGGCAAGAAACTCCATAGTTACTCTTTTAAAAAAAATATAGGCGAGTAACAATAAAATTTTGTGATGAATAGTGTGAGTATAATGCAGCATGATGTGTATGACTAAAAAAAAAATGGACAAAAAAACAAACAAACGAACATAGCCATTGCAGTAAGAGCTGACCAGTCCCGACAGACAGCACCCGTTCACGAGCATGACGTGTGTATCGGCGCCGTTTGACTCAACCATGTTGTAGGGAATAAAAAGACCCGACACACAACGCCACTATCAGCAGGACATTTAAGTGAGCATGACAAGCTCTACCTCGGGCTGGTTATAATTTTATTATATTATACATTAATAGAATAACTAAAGCAACATCAAAAGCTGCAGAATACTCATACTGTACAGTTAATGAAGTTCACTTCTCAATAAAAAATGACACAATAAGACATACATAAAATCACGTAGCATAATTATTGCAATGTCAAATAGGTAATGATATTAATGATGCAAATTAAATGTCAGATTATTGTAATGTCAAGTAATGGTATAAATTAAATGTCAGATAAAAAAAAAACATAATGAAATCAATAACCTGGTTCATTGGAACAGTTCAATCCCAAGCATTTTTGTCATCTATATAATCTTTCACCGTGTAGTAACCTTTATGATACAGCTTCTGCTTGACAACCGTCTTAAATTTGTTCAGGCTGAGGTTTTGAATATCGCTTGGGATTTTATTGTAAAAGCGTATACATTGGCATTTGAATGAATTACTTATCTTCTGGAGCCTAGTTGAGGGAACAATAAATTTATTTTTATTCCTGGTATTAATATTATGTGTATCACTACGTTTTTTAAAGAGATTAATATTCTTATGTGCATACAGTAAATTTTCATAAATGTACTGTGATGGAACAGTCATCACATTAATCTCCTTAAATTTATCCCTCAGTGAATATCTGGGACTTAAATTATAAATTGATCGAATAGCTCTCTTCTGCAACACAAAAATAGTTTGTATGTCGGCCGCATTTCCCCACAACAGAATACCGTACGACATCACACTATGAAAATAACTGAAATAAACCAGACGCGCAGTATCTACGTCAGTTAAGCTACGTATCTTTTTGACTGCGTATGCTGCAGAACTAAGCCTTTTCGACAACTTATCTATATGTGGGCCCCACTGAAGTTTTGAATCTAAAGTTATGCCTAAAAATACAGTGGTGTCCACAAGCTCCAATTCTTTGCCATTTATAGGTACACTGGTTTTCACCTGTTTTACGTTAGGTGTTGTAAACTTAATACATTTAGTTTTCGTTTCATTTAAAAGTAAATTATTAGCATTAAACCAGTGTACCACTTTTGAGAGGGCACCGTTTACATCGTCAGTAATCATTTGTTGACGTTTGAGTTTAAATAGTAGTGACGTATCATCTGCAAACAGCACTATTTCGTTAAAAATAAAAATGGGCCAAGAATTGAGCCCTGCGGCACTCCCATTGTAACTACAGACTCGGAAGATCTCTTTCCATTGACGTCCACTTTCTGAATCCTATTACCCAGGTACGAGATAAGAAGATTCAGAGAAGTGTTTTTAACACCATAGTGGTGTAACTTCCTGATCAATGTTTCGTGAGCAACACAATCAAAGGCCTTGGATAAATCACAAAAAATACCCAAAGCATCACATGATTCCTCCCATGTGTCAAATATATGACCTAAAAGTTCAACACCGGCATCGGTAGTTGAACGACCCCTTGTAAAACCAAACTGTTTAGAATGTAAGAATTTATTTTTGACAAAGAACCTTTGCATTTGCTCTAACATGAGTTTTTCGAAAATTTTACTAAAAGTAGGCAGCACGGATATAGGTCTAAAATTAGTGGGGTCAGTTGTGCTACCTGATTTAAACAAAGGTATTATCTTACTATTTTTCATAAGATCAGGAAATCTACCACTATCAATACAATCATTGAAAATAACAGTTAGGGTTGGTGCCACAATGTCAATGATTGATTTGGTAACGTCGACAGAATTACCCCAGAGGTCTGAAGTTTTTTTCACATTTAACATATTGAAAGCTTTAATAATATCCTTATAGTTAACATGATTAAATTTAAATTCATCATCGCTAGCTTTTACATTTTCTTTAAGTAAATATTCTGCGACAGTGGGTGATGAGTTTAGGGATTTAGTTGTTGAAACAGGAATGTCCGAGAAAAACTTTTCAAACACCGTGGCTACTTCTAAATCTGCATTAATTATGCTATTGTCGATATTGAGGCTATATTCACTATTTCGTTTACTAACCCTTCCTGTTTCACTGTTGATAATATTCCAAGTCATTTTGATAACATTATTGCTATTTTTTATTTTTGAACTTAAATAACGCGACTTGGCAATACAACAAATTTTCTTAATTTATTAGGAGTAGAACAAAACTTAAAGATGTCAAACAGAGAATAAGAATATTGAAATGGAATTGGGCAGGACATTTATGTAGATTAGAGAATAGTAGATGGACAAAGAAAGTTACAGAGTGGATACCACGGGAAGGAAAAAGAAAACAAGGAAGACCAAGAACGAGATGGAGAGATATATTCATACAGCATTGTGGATCCGACTGGATGCAAAAGGCAAGGGATAGAAAATTGTGGAATAGGTTAGGGGAGGCCTACGCCTTAGAGGCGACTACTACTAGCTAATTAGTACTACTGCTAAGCCAAAAAAAAACACTAGTTATAAAAAAAAAAATATTAAAGTTATTTGTGAAGCTTAATTGATAAGGATAAACCGTGTATTTGTGTAGATTATGTAGTAGAAATAAAGGGCTTTTTTACTTTTACTTTTACTTATAAGCCTTGTTTTGTAGGTAATATAGGGTGTGTAAATGTTATTTTAGTCTATTTATTCGTTTTATGGCCGCTTAGCACATAATAAAGTGTGCATTTAATTGCGTACTTTAAGACTATTTAATGCTAAGTGGAAGCTCAACGTTTACACTAATGGATCCATAAAATATTAATTTGACGTCTCTGGTCTAGTCTAGTGGTTCGAGTACCGGACTGCTGATCACGAGTTCGTGGCTCGATTCCCACAAGACACAAATATTTATGTGATGAATGTAAGTGTTTGTTTGTCTGGGTGTTTCTGAGTGCGGCCCTAAGTAACCAATTGTAAATAAATTATGATTATACCTTCGACCAAGGTCGCTAATTTAGACCTTTATAATTGTACAAGTTCTTACTTAAAACCGGCCCAGGCTTATTTGTAGGTCTGTCAAGGTTTATTTGAATATAGTGTTGCCTAGAAATACAACCTAGGTCATGTTTTAAAGCCCCGATGTGAAAATATTACTAAATAACATTAATATTTTCGAATAATCAATAAGGTAGTTATTTGACGGTATTTGGTTAGATAAAGAATAATTTCTTGCTTAGGAATTTGACTTTTCTTTCTCATAATTGCTACAAAATTATAAATATTTATATCCGATAAAGTTTACGTAGAAATATTTATTTCTGTTATATTTTAATTTGACTTTAGTAAATTCAAGTCTCTGAACAGATTTTGATAAAATTTGGCAAGGAGATGGATTGGACCCTGAAGAAGGACATGGACTTTTTTTTTCTCAAAAATCCTTACGCGAATAAGTCAGCAGGCAATATCTAGTTATGTATTTTTGCTAGATACGTTGAAGCTTCTGCTTAAAGCCCTGAACTCGTTGCGTCTGAAACCAGATCTAGTATCGGTAGACCTTGACACGAGTTGACACGACAAATGCTGCTTGTCAATAAGGTATGGAATTGTAATTAACCCTAGAATGATAATCATCGCCTAGCCGGGCCACGGTCAGGACTTATTGATTATTTTGATACTTTGATCATGTGTGATCTTAATCGGTTGGGAATTTCCTAATACCCTTCGCGCCCTGGCGGGACGACACAAGAATGGATTTTTAGGTGACCAACGATAGTATAACTTAGATACGTGGAATTACAGTCGAAATTTGAAATTCAGAAACAAAAGACGAAAAAGCCACTGTCTTTGGAATTCAACTCTAATGTTGTTTATAATTAGTTGAAATTTCAAATACGATACGTATACATATATACTTGGTATTTCCGAAATGTGTACAACTATGTAACATTAACCGTGCAAAAATCCATACTCTGAGCTGGTACTGAGAATTTCATAGAAAATCCCAATAACACGCTCTAACTGAAGCTAACCCTGGGAGTAGGACCCAGACCTGAAGCGTAGATGTTGCTACTGTAGCTGCTGTTTTTAGTCGACATGAGTATGTCATATCCTTGCCTAAAAGTGCTTATGTCATCTCAACGAATCCAACTGAGAACAAGCCGTAAATTGACATTTCTTAATGCCAAATTTGTTTTGAAAATTCGCATACGGAAGCGTTCGCGCAGTCGTTTCGGAATAAGAGCCAAAGTTTATTAATAGATCTTATATTTTTTTAATTATAAACTGGCCGTTTAACATACAAATACCTTAAACTAGTTTTGTATTAAAAATCCTGTTCGCCTTGTGATGTACTACTTAATGAAAAATATTCCAAAAATAATGAATACGCAATATATTGATTGATTTCCATAATAACTCGAAATGTATAGTGTCTATTATATTAACTAAATTCAATATGAATCTTGGATGTTATTTTACAGTACGTTCACATAGTTTAAAATGTAAATAATTAAAATTAAATACATAGGTAAATGTATGTTTCCATTAACACTGCCATAAACTTAAAAGGAGCTCCAGTACTTTTTAACCCCCGACGCAAAAACGACGGGGTGTTATAAGTTTGACGTGTCTGTGTGTGTGTGTGTGTCTGTGTCTGTCTATGGCATCCTAGCTCCCGAACGGATGAACCGATGTTGATTTTGATTTTTTTATGTGAAAGGTGAATTAGTCGGGAGTGTTCTTAGCTATATTTGATGAAAATCGGTCCAAGATGGCCGCCGCTACAAAATAGCGAATAACATATTTTTTCACAAATCCCTCAATATGGGTATCAAATGAAAGGTCTCAACTAGGAGAATACTATACACTATGATAAATTTCAAATCCAAGATGGCCGCCACCACAAAATGGCAAATTACATTTCATGTCGGGGGTTTTCTAAATTTTTATGGAGTTTATTTTATTCGTTACATACAAAAATACAAAAATACTAATCTTTCTCTTTATAATATTAGTATAGAAGTATAGATATAGATTGTAAGAAGTCATATAGTATAGTTTTGGTTGTAAGTCTTGGATAACATACCATCACACCTGTACTCCCCGAAGGGTTAGGCAGAGGTGTACTAATGTACAGCCACAGTTTGCTAGTATGCATAGGTCTCATGTAATAGGGGCTGAGCGCCCCATGAGAGCCTATTGTCTTAACCGGACACAATTTCAAACCCAATAATATTTACCCTACCTAGGAACACAGGACTTCAAGTTACCAGTCGCGCTTAGGACACTTAGGGTAATGACGTAATAAGATATTGGATGCAGAATTGCAGACTAAATACCTTATAGTGAAATTTGTGGGTATATGAGAATTACATACTGTACGTTTTGGAACCGTGCAACTGGTTTTAATGGTCAAATTGAAATAAAGCAGCATAAATAAATTAGAAAAATAAAAAATTATAAACCGACTCCAATAGTTTGTCTTTTCGTTGGATTTGGATACTATAATATGGTGTTGACCCCGAAATTAAATGTAGTATCTATAATATTATAATTGTTCTAATAACTCATGATTGGAGATCCGTTGTTTTTATATCACCCTTGTCCGAGTTCATCGCCTTGCGGCACGAACTTTTTTAAATTGGTTCGTCTAGCAGTGGACGAATACTAGCCTTGTAACCAACTGCTTGGTACAGGTTCCTCTCTTAATGAGGGATTAGACTAATCCTTCACATTATGAGAGAAGAGCCAGAGCTGCAGCCAGCAGGATGGACTATATAGTCTAATCAGGAGACTATTGTCTACCCTGCTGGCCTAGAGCGGTATGGCAGACTTCACATACCGTCGAGAAAAAATCTCAGGCAGAAATAAACTCACTCATATTCTCATTGTGAATTGTAAAAAAAATTACAAGCCAACCTATAGAATTAATTAGAAGTATAAACTAAAGGCCTGGGATTAATGCCAGGAAAAGTTACCCCGGGCCCTACATGACCCCAGGGTAACTAACATAACCACGGTAAACAAGGGCAAACAAAGTGCCCCTTATGCCCATGAAAACGAGGAATCTCACGGCCACTGCAAATCAGATCAATTTTCCATTTATGCATGTCGACATTACCTTGACCTTTCGCGAACGGGAATGAGTATTTTAACCCGAGAGCTGCTTCGTGATACCTTCTAGTATTTACATCCACTAATTGGAGTAACTGACAGATTGTGCATCTGATGAATTCTCGAGATTACAACTGCAATATCGTAGGTCACGTCTACGAAGACATGTGAGACGTGTATTACATTGCCTCTGGCATGTCACCCAGTGACGAAGTTAGTCTTACAAGTCTGTAACATTTGATATGTGTTCCATAACTTTGTTTATATCTAATATATAAAATTCTCGTGTCACAGTTTTAGTTGCCATACTCCTCCGAAACGGCTGGACCGATTTGTATGAAATTTTGTGTGCTTATCCGGTATCTATGAGAATCGGCCAACATCTATTTTTCATCCCCCTAAAATGACCCACCCCTATATGGCAAAACAACGTTTGCTGGGTCAGCTAGTATAATCTAATACTCTATACTAAAATTTTAAAGCTGAAGCTTTTGCTGTTTGGTTGAACGCGCTAATCTGAAGAGTAGTTCCTCAGATTGACAGATGGTCCAATTTGAAAAATTCTTTCAGTATTAGATAGCCTGTTTAATGAGGAGGGCGAGGGAGCGGAGTATCAATTAAAAATGTTGCAAAACCGGGGGAAAAATTCAACTACGAAGGCATCGAAGTCGCGGGCAAAAGCTAGTATCAAATAAATCTTTTATCAATCCACGTTCAAGGAAATAAAAATGTAATATAACTCATACATAAAAATGGACGCGTGCTACAAATTTGAATGCGGAATTCGCAGGAGTTGCGCGCGCGCATCTTTATGACATAATCATTTGAAACGTGACGCGAATCCTGCGCTGCCATTGTTGTCCTTTTTGTTGCTTCGCCTTTGTCATATTGGATAATTATATTGTTTGCGTGTGAATATATGGTAAAATGCGCCTAGTTAGAAATAAATAAAAGTGTATCTTCTGAAACTGTTTTTAAGTCGATATTGTAATTATTTATGATCCAGCATCAGTTATTACTGTCCTACTGTCCTCAGACCTATTAGAATGTGTGGGATTTTTATTTTTATTTTTTATATTTTTTTTTTTATATTCTGGGACATTTTACACAGCACCATCTAGTCCCAAACTAAGCAGAGCTTGTACTATGGGTACTAGACAATGGATATAATACTTATATACTTTTTTTTTTGTAAATACATACATATAATACATAAGAAACACCCAGACAAACACAAACACTTATGTTCATCACACAAATATTTGTGTCCTGTGGGAATCGAACCCACGACCTCGTGATCAGCAGTCCGGTACTCGAACCACTAGACCACAGAGGTCGTCATTTGATCCTAATCAAGGCTGTGCCCTTTAACCGGTAGACCTGTTCGGCCAAACCTCAACAATTTTGCTTTATTTGCGTTTCATTATGACATGCTTTGTATTGGTCATGTTAATCATATCTGGAACTGAATCTGAACTAACTGTCAAGGCAGTTAACTGTCAAGTTGTTGTCGAATTTGTTATTTACCGTTGATTTTGATTGCGCATCATATTTGCCTATCTAGTGGTCAATACTGGTCAGTCAACGTAATTTTTGGTTCCAAGATTATTCCATAACATGGCCATGGATTTATTATAATTATGGATATTAAAATATAACTATTAAAATGATGTTGCTCCGGAAGCATCTGATTAAATCAATAGATATTTGGATATAATGTGCGGAACAGTATTCGCAGTAATGTGAAATTAATTCGCATTTTGTTTAGCAAATTTTATTCATGATACTTTTCTGTAATATAATGGATTCAATCTCTGAAATTGTGAGCTTGACACATCGGGGTTGCAATGCTGTCTGATTTATACAGGGTGACCGGAGGAGTGACGTCCAAAGACAAAACTTGATACCTGTAATCAAGGGGCACCCGAAACACCCCTATGTATCTACAAAACAACAAAAAATCGGGGATCATAAATTTTGTCTTTGGACGTCACTTCTCCGGACACCCTGTAAACTAATGGCCGAATATCCCAAATGCATAAAATCAAAGACATGACAACATTCAGCATTATTACTCGGTCGCCATCATTGCTTAGCAACTGCAGTAGAAGTAATTTTCTAATAGACTGCCTAATATAAAACCCTTCCTTCGGCTTTTTGCCGTGTCGTCGGGTAAAAATAACACGGGTTAAAATCCGGCAACCGACCGCGATGGTCAAATTGCTAATTTTAGAAACAAAAATAATATAAAAAAGTATCTTATATCTAAATATAGATTCTCTCACATTTTCGAAAGATACCTACAAATATAGACTTAAAATTTTCCGGTACAAACCTGTTTCACGGCGTCATAATATGAATCCGTTTGTGGAAAGACCTCTGAGATTAATCAATTACCATTTTCTGTCTATAATTAAAAATTGATTCGTATGATGCAACCAGTTTCAGATTAATAGTTTTTGATAGCCTAGGATTAATATATATTATGGTGTTAAATCGCCAGTTTTTTTTTGTGTTATTTGATTCAAACTTATTTTGTCCCCGTCAGTTGTATTTTAATTTAATTTGATGGAAATCATCAGGCATGGCTGTAATCATATTTTCTTAATGATTATACCATATGTCTCTCCTGAATTCAGGACGCAGCTCAGGTAATAAAATATTCAAATAAAAACACAACGGTGAATTCATCCATGACTATCATATCTAATTTAATATTCTGGAAAAATTCAAAAAGTTATTTATAAAAAAAATATGAATGATTGAATTTACATACTTACGGTTGTTGTTACTTGTTGTTACTTGTTAACGGTAATTCATTTGATACGAAAAATATGAAAAGACATGAAAAGTAAAACCAATTATTCCATTTATACATACAATCACACAAAAAAAATATACATAATTTAATAAATATTTCCACGGTTAATAGAGATAATATAAAAATTAAATTGATTTTTATTTCATTAGCCCGCGAGCGTGTAATTATTATCGACACTGTGAAACGATAAATATAATTGGTTTAGATATAACGTAGTTTATAATATTACCATGTATGCGAAGAATTCCTTATTGATTGCAGCCATATTATGCCTTACCTACTGTCGTCAAACGGATCCAGGTCAAATGGCCCTACTCATCACTACATACACACTACAATTTACAGATTGTAGTGACTACCTAAGTGAACTACATTAAAAAATTGGGTATTGATTAAATTAAAGTCCCTTGCGGCAATGTTTTTGTTGTATGGACTAATCGCAGAAACTACTGTCCGGATTCTGATACGTTTTCCACTAATAGAATAAGGGATCGTCTAGGAAGTTAATGGTTTATAATTTATGAAACCGGAGCAAGTCGCTAGTTCTAAATTCATCCGGTTTTCAAAATCTGTGTCTTATCAAGAAAAATCTTGGAGCTCACTGCATATCTGCGCACGCGCATTGATTACCATTTAATCAGTCCTAAAAAAGCTGGAAATATTTTTATGTACCTACTACTTCTTTTTGTGAACGCTGACATGTCTCTTGGATAGGGTCGTTGACTGCGACAATTTACTAACGAATGGAGATGGTAATAGTCACAAATAAAAATAATTACACACGGTTCCATTTGCATCCCAAAATACTTTTTGAAACAATCTATCTGTTTGCCAAAATTGATATCGGTCCAACAGTTTAAACATTAAATAATATTAATATGAGTATACTGTATAATAAAGGGGCTCGTGGCTAAGTTATAGCAATGCTGATCAACCGATCTGCAAGGTTAAGCTATGCTTGCCGAGTTCAGTCTGTGGATGGGTGACCATTCTTAACACATCGAGACCCCTCCGTGCCTCGGAGAGCACGTAAAGCCGTCGGTCCCGGTTGTCATACGAACACCTATGACAATCGTTAGTGTTAGTCAGAAGCCCAAAAAGCCTGACAACCAGTCAATCCTTCGAACATCGGTATTGCCCAGAAATTGGGTTGCGGAGGTCTGATGGCAGTCACTTCGTGTAAAATACTGATATTCAGCCGCATCTGGTTAGACTGGAAGCCGACTCCAAAATGGTTAGGAAAAGGCTAGGAGAATGAGAATGATTGTATAATAAAATATTTGTATTAACAATAAGCGCACATGCGCATCTCTGCGGTGTCACTGCGCAGCTCTATTGTTGGTCATTTATCTAGGGACAATGTCGCGGAATTAACTATTGTGTACTAGTACTGATGTTATGTTATACGTGATTGTTACAATTTGCGTATTAATAAACCAGCTACCTACTGTTTGTAATGTCAAGCCTAGATTTGTATTAAACTATTCCGTTTTGTATCATTTTCTTGAAAGATTCTGTTCCGATAAAGAACAGAACAGGTTTACCTTCCCTTGTCTTATAATCACAACCACGGGATTCAAAACATTCACGGTATCAGGGCGAGGCCGCCCAGTGGGGCCATTTTCTGGCCTGGCTGGACACCCCAAGTCAGCCCGCTGGCCATAGTTAATGGATAGGGACCTTCTGTTTGCGCCCCTTACAAAATGTTTTTCTTTCCGTTCCACTGCTGGGAAAAATATTTTGTTATAGTAAATGAAGTATAATATGTTCTCATCTCAAGTGAATTGTTAAAATATCTCATAAGAATTTAATATGTTTCAAAGCGTACATTAGTTATTCTGTTGTGGATGTCTGATGGTAGGTGTTTTTTCCTATAATTTGCTAATAAGGCGGTAAATGGGCAAAAACCATACATACTTAATAATTATTCTTGTCTATCTTTCGTAATCGTAATTAATATTCATATAATTTACATTTAACATAACATACCATTATGGTATTATGGTCCCAAATAGCCTTAAACCGTGAGGAATGGAAAGAGGGTAGGGAGGCCTTTGCCCTGCAGTGGGACGATAATGGCTGAATAATAATAATAAATAATAATAACATACCATTACGCCTGTATTCGCTGAAGGGTTAGGCAGAGGTTTACGAATGTTAACCGGTATGTTTGGGTCCCATTTAACAGGGGGCGATCCTATTACCATCAACCGGGCACAAATCCAGACTCCGACCTGCTACTGGGAATTTCATAGAAAGACCCACAAGGGTAGGCACTGTAGGCAGAAGCAACAGAATCCCACTTGCTACGAATCTTGCTTGCTTTTTGCTTCGTTCACGTTCATACATGATGTCATACACACGCGCCGGTTGCAGTACTGCGCATCTGAACTTTTCGGAGGACCTCATCGATTAGGTCGGTGTACATGTCTCTCTAGGACGACCTCTACCGGCGCTATCGCTGAGTTTTACATTATGAATTCCTTTTCAACCCCCGACACTAAAACGACGGGCACGGTGTTATAAGTTTGACGTGTGGCATCGTAGCTCCCGAACGGATGAACCGATTTTGATATTTTTTGTTTGAAAGGTGAATTAGTCGGGAGTGTTCTTAGCTATGTTTGACATGATGATGGTGAAATTCAGTCCAATATGGCTGCCGCCGCAAAATGGCGTATTATTATTTTTTTCATTTGGTGTCGGGGTTTTTTAGATTTTTAATATATTCTTGCGTTAGTCGCCTTTCATTCATTTAGTACCTACAAATGCATATTATACATACGAGTACATATTTGGTTTCAGTTTCGGAAACTTTAAATGGTATTTCTTCTAAAGAAAAGGTCAAATGCGAGCAAATTATACTGAATTGAGATCGAAAATTGACCCTTTATGACACGGAAACTGGACCGGAATTATATTTAGTTTTTTTTTAAATAGCCGAATTCGCCTTCAGAAGGTATGGTCAAGGAGACCGATTTTATTTTGTTAAATACAGTTTCCGCACTAGGTGGCAAGCAATGGGTTATACATTGGAGAATTTAAAAACTTAGAGAATACCTGTTGTAGTGAATACAAGTGCGTGTCCTTAATCACTGCTTTATCATATTTAGACCCTATTTATATAGATAGTTACTAGCTTTTTTCTGTAGCTTCGCTCGCGTCAAGTTTGAATCCCGTTGATGTTTTAATAGGCATGATGACTGATTTTCAAAAACTGTCCTATGATATTCCAAATTATCTAAACTTCAGAAAAAACTCTTTCGACAGGAAAAGAAAGTATTTACACGAAAATTGCAATTAAAATTTAAAATTTAATATTCGTTCCAAAACGGCCGCCGGTGTCATGGCGTCGTTTGTGACGTCACCATAATGTAAATAGACCGCAAGTCGTAAACACTACCTAGGGATCGAAAGCAGCAAATCAGTTATTTAAGTTATATTGTGTGTTAAATATGAATAACAAAGTTTATAAGTGGTGTGCAACCCCTCAGTGCGTTTATACGTCAATAAAAACTTCTAACAAACTATTTGTTTACGTTCCACGCAACAAAAAAAATATTGAATTACTTAAGTGGCTAAATCTTGCACAGGGAGATCCAACAGCTATATGTCCAAATTCTCCTATTTATGTGGAGATCATTTTGACGTAAGTTTTTACTTTAAAACCCACTTTGTATAACGAATTACTTATCATAAATTGTATATGAACATAACTTTGTTGATCTAAAACAATGATATCAACAAATACCTAAGTCACTATGTATCTGTTACAACCTAAAGCGGCTTCCAGACATTGAGTTTTAACTGAACAGTTCTAACTGATCAGTTGAACTGATAAGTTAAATCGTATGATACTGAGTACGATTTAACTGATCAGTTCAACTGAACAGTTCTCAGTTTTGCCTACACACGTATGATTTAAGTGATCAGTTAGAACTGTTCAGTTTAAACTGAACGTCTGGAACCCGCTTTAGGTTATATTTTTTTTTGAAGAATATCAACCTCTATTAAGAATTAATACTAATATATCAAGAAGTTATTTTTATTAAAAGTGATTTTACGAGTTTTGTACTTTTGAGTTATTGTTTATAAAGATTTTAGATTGTTGTATATTTACAATGTTGTTTTAACATTTCTAAATTCTGCTGAACAAAAGTCTTTGTTTGCCGCCAAAAACTCCCCCAGCAACAACAAATTCACTCTAGACAAATTAGAGCTATTTGCCTTTGTAAATCCTTGGTCCACCATGTTTTGAGAACACAAAACTAGGCAACTGATCGATGGAAATCACGAAATACGCGTAAAAACGCAGGTAAAAACAATTAAAAGTGCAGATATCATCCAAGTTCATACGAAATAAACTGACGTCTACAATGCTTACATATTCGTGACGTCATTCACTCTGGTGGTGTTTAACTTAACATGGCGGACTGCTGTATTTTATAGTTTTAATTTATTCAATAAATTATCAATCTCGCCCTAAATGTAAAAATAAATACATATTTCTAAATCTATTGATCATATTTAACCAGTTAAACACATTATTTATGTGATTCTTAATTACTGTCATCATGCCTATTGTTATTCTGGGCTGAGACAAATCCTAAAACCATGATAGTCGGTCCAGCAGTTCTCGAGTTACAAGTGATGTAACAAAAGATAGAAGAAGATGATAATGAGTGGCGTCAGCAGAGACATCCAATTCGAAACCATGTCTGTGTGTGAGAATAGACATCGACACTCGGCGCTACGGTGGTGACGGGTAGTCAAAAGTATTTAATTCATTATACGCACTTCATTTGATATCCGAATGAGTAAAAAAGTATATCTTGGCTCAAACGGGTTTCCGGTTTTTTAGTCTAAACATATCAATTTTATAATTTACTTCGGGCTTGTGAATATATTATGTTTATTAATAAGTTATTAACTATTGAAGCACGTAGATGCTGACGGTGCTGTTGCTAAGGGCTTGATTTCTGCGCTTCGAAAAATACTACGACTAAGTAGATAGACAGATGGATAAATAAAATATCTTGTATCTAGATGAAATTGGTTCAACTGGGTGCAACAAGTTTTGGGTGTTCATTCAAGACTTCGAGATCTTTTCTGATGACTCAAACTATATCTTCCACATAAACTATATGACCTGTGCGTAAGCAATTTTACCCTTATTTCGTTAATGGAGAGACCTTTACCTATACGTCAACATTAAAAAAATGATATATAGACCTGGGCACATGCTAATAAAATATCATAAAGAGATTTGATTGTGCGTTTGTTTGAATTGAATAGGCTCCGAAACTATTACACCGATTTGAGAAATTCTTTCACCATTGGGAAGCTACACTATCCCCTGTATACGGTATAATTTATAAGAAATACCCAGATCACGCAGATGAAGGACACTGACGGAAAGCTAGTATCATAAAAAAAATATGTAAGTACAGTTCACGCCAAACTTATTGTCCGGGTTGAAATTGGCACGAGCTAACTTTAACCCGGCCGTAAAAATCGGAGAAAGAAAAATATTAGCTATAAATGATATGAAGTGACAGCTTACGACTTGAGCTTTCGTTTTTATTTATTACAATCCTATAATTTTGTTCCTCCGATTTTTACGGCCGCGTTAAAGTTAGCTCGTGCCAACTTCAACCCCGACAATAAGTTTGGCGCGAACTGTAAGTATATTGTGGCCAGTCTGTGGACTTGTGGACGATATATGTCATACAGGATATAAGTCCATTACTATCCGATTTATACAATTTTACTATTTATTGTTTGCTCAATATTTTCTACTTAATTCTTGGCCAACAATATTGTTACATGCATATGTTCAGGAAGTATCTAGCTATAAAAATATAATGTTGTCTAAACTATAAATCATTTTTATTAAGTAATATAAGTTCCAATAGATTTAACTCCAATAAGGTCAGAAAGACCACTGTGTGAATTAAATTAAATTTACTTGGACTGAAGATCTACAATGTATGTAGGTAAAGTCGGTTCACGCGCACCTTCTAGTTCAACTAAGTTCAAGTTCAAAGTCTTATGATAGGCCTCGCGCCATTGCAATGCATTAGCAATTAATTAAGTTGGTTAGTTTAAAAAATGTTGGTCCTTTTGAGACGATATAGGAACAAACCTAAAATTTACTAAAAAAAAATATGTAAAGCATTCATAAAATTATAAATAGGTATAACTTTATTTTTATATTCGTTTTGTTTACTTGGCCTTTGGATGACTATTTAAGGTTGAAATTGCTTTTTTAGCCTTACCTATATTGTATTTATTTTCGTCGGTAACTTTTTTATTATACAATGTACACGTTGGGCGCGCATATGTAACTGATTTAATTTATTTTTGACATGTATTTTTTTTATTGTTGATAAATATTTTTAAGAAACCTGATATTGAAGTTGATTTAAATTACATAAGGTGACAAAATTCTCAGACTCCGTGTGCTAATCAGGTTTAGTAACTATTTATTTAAATGTTTTTTTTAATGTTTTGTCAGATGTGTAATTTTATGATTTGATGAACCATGTCAATTACCTACTATAGGCACGGGGTGATCGTATCGTAAGATAAAAAATATATAAAATAGCTAAATAAAAAATACTAAAACACAACCTTCAATATAAAAAAATCGCATTTAAAAACCAGTAAGTAATAGTTATTATTATTTTATGTTACTCGGCTGGTAACTTAAAATAAAACAAATACCGGTCCAGGTAACCTAAAATGTAATATTTATTATTTGGTACTTACAACAGTCATATATGCTTCCTTTCTCATCTGCGCCTCACAATAAACATAAAGTAATGTTAAAATGCAATATTTATTTATAAAACTCATTGTGAATATTCAACACTTAATAAATTACAATAAAATTTAATTTATTATTTTATTTAAAATAATATTTTTAATCGATTAAAAAATATAAGATTCTAATTTCAAATCGCGGTTATTCGCGCGCGTTCTCATCTCAATACTCGAAACACGGCAGTCAATGCAGAGGTATTTATCATTCAGCCTTTTGCACGCATCCTACGTCAGCGCTCGTGTTATGAATGCGCCTGATGGGTATCGCGGAAAAAATAAGTGGTTCGATTTTCATTCATTCGATGTTTAAAAAATAATATTATTATGAGAAGTGCGTTGTGGTTTCACGTTCTTAATATTTTATTACTTATAACAGGTAGGTATGTCTCTACTTGTGATATTTTGGTATGTTAAGCTTTCATTCATGTATTAACATTCATCAGTAAATTGTTAAAAAATGAAGTTAAAATAGACATCCTAGTTCTTTTCAAAATTAAATTAAATACTTATGCAAAATATGCATTTTTTATTCGCCTGCGTATTAACAATGTGGATAAAAAAAATACACAAACCTGGTCCTGACATTAATGAACACAACAATAAAAGAATTATTCAATTTGGTGCAGTTGTTCGGAAATTATGTGCATACAAACATTTCAGCGATTCATTTTTATTTACATAGATTTTGAAAAGCATTGGAATTATTTTGTAGTAATTTGTAAACACGCACAGAATTGGAACCAATACAAATACTAATTAATTGTTCCGCGCGAGAATCATATCCTCGCCCTGAGGCTAAAGGACCGGCATTTTGTGCTTGTGCTACGCGTAGCAGTCACCGTTCCTTCAGCATTCGTCCCGTCAATAATATTTTCTTATCTGGAAAGATCTGGGAAATGCAGCATTATTAAGCCCGACTGCCGAAGGGATAGGTGTTTCTTTTTTAACTGTTGAAAAAAACAATAAGGAGTCTTGGTACTCATCAACAAGAACAACTTTTACTATGGAACGAACCTGAAATCTGGAAAAAAAATGCTGATCCATACATTTTGTAGAGTTGAGTAATCCTAAATGTATGGAGCCGAAATTTCGCCTTATTTTTTTACTGGAATTAAAAGGTAAGGGTATATTCATACTTTATTGCTGGTGATATAATATAAGTATGTACCACGGCAAAGGAATGATCCATCTTTCAGACGCTCCCGCCCAGGATGGTCATCATATCAGCCAAAAGAGGTCCACTGCTGAACAAAGACCTCCCCCATAGCCTCCACAAAGACCGATTATATGCCGCCTGCATCCAACGACTCCCAGCTACCTTCAGCAGGTCATCCGTGGTCTCCACTCGAGAACTTTTTCGACTCGGGATGGTCAACGGGAGCTATTGTTACTGTACATTATGTCTCGCACTAAATTCGTTTACATTTTCTTTGTGAGTCCAATTTAAACAATTATGCTAACAGGGCATTCCGTGCGCGCATTCAAACGCGTTCTGACTTTAAATGCGTTTTATTATTCCTACGAGCCACGTATATTTCGGTTAATATAATTGTGAATTAGAAGTAGGTATAGCAAAAGACTTGGGTGGGCTATACGACACGACAACGGTGTGATGTAACTCGATCGATAGGTGTCATGTATTTTTTATCTATCGTAAAAAAATAGCGGTATTTTTTTATTGGTCGAGCATTGCGTTGTTGGGTTTTTATGAGAAATTCCCATTAACAGCTTGGAGTCTGAATTTGTGCCCGGCAAAGGCTCGCCCCCTATTACATGGGATCTAAAAAAACAGGCGAACTGTGAGTGAACATTAGTACATCTCTGCCTAATCCTTTGGGGAATATAGGTGTCATGATTGTTGTACTCTTCATTATGAACAACTTTTACTGTTGAACTAACCCTGAAATTGTGAATAATCAGCTGTTTTGTACACTATGTTCTATTGTTCACTTAAACTAAAATGTATTATGCAACAGCTGATAAAAATATATAGGTACCTAATACTAGCTTTCCGCCAGCGGCATCGCCCGCGTGGTCTAGGTATTTCTTTAAACTTTAATCCCCTATTTCAACCCCTTAAGGTGCGTACAAACTATGTAACATATTATATAACTTGTGTTTTATAACACGTCTACATTGTGTAACCTTGTTTTTCAACATTGCAACATAAAACAATACTGTACACATTAGAATAACAATGTTATATAACCATATTTTTCGTTTGTCGTTCTTCAGTTGTTATTGTTGTACATATCAATAACATGTTATTGTACACGTTTTATAACATTCAGTGTCCACATTATCTGAAACATGTTATATAGAAATGTTGTATAACATGTTATGTTATATAGTCTGTACGAGCCTTTAGAGCCCTTTTTTGCACTAAAATGTTGTCGTATCTCCTTTCGCAGGCTCTAGACTATCTGTGTACCAAATTTCATGTAAATCGGTTCAGTAGTTTTGGCGCGACAGACAGACAGACAAATCGAGTTACTTTCGCATTTATATTATTAGTAAGGAGGTCGCCCGGATAGTGTAGCTTCCCAACGGTGAAAGAATTTTTCAATTCGATCCATTATTTTCGGAGCCTATTCAATTCAAACAAACAATCAAATCTTTCCGCTTTAAAATGTTAGTATAGATAAATCTATATACACTGTATAAAATGTAAAGTGACTGGCTGATTTTAGCACAGCTGAAACCCAAACGGATTGGGTTGAAATTAGCCACAGACTGCTAACCTGACGTTTAGACGCTATCGGTCCGCTAAGAAAGAATTGCTCACGGTAAGTATTGGGAGAAAAGAGATGAACGCGATTTTCAACTAGTGTTGTACTATAACAGCTCGATTAGCGTGTGGTAGCGTGGGTTCCAGTTCGATTTTAGAACGAAGAGATTTATATGCCATGACATACAAATTGTTGTTCTAAGTCTTATGTTTGTTTATGTCACCCCCAGGACCTAACAATCGTGTTTGTAATACACACTCCTAGCCGGAATCAAGGCCAAAAACACCCAATTATAATAAAATTAAAACTCCATTAATAGTACCTATTCCGGTAAATCTATGGAAATTTTTCAAGCCTTTGACCTACAACATTGAAGTTATTAACCATTTTACAAATGAAAATAATATTACTGGATATCTCAACATTTATTTCCAAAACTACACCATGTAATCATTGCACATTACCATTTGCTCAAGGGGAAATCTTTTGACAATACACGTGGCCTCTACTTGTCCGAATTTTGACAAGCGCTTCAATAATACTATCCAGTGTTACTAGTGCAAATATGTATTGATTATTATTTCATCGTGAAGGCTTTGTGTAAGCAACATAGCATCGAAAATGTGGAAAAATAATTGTTGGTCCTTTAAAAAGGACAGGTGCGTTGTACTCGAAACCGGTGCTTGTGTATGACAAGATGTATGAACTTTAAGGAAGCAAAAGATGTATGAATCAAGTAGCAAGTAATACTAGTTATTTTAATGAACCTTAACATGAAAAATGTTTAAAAAAGAAAAAAGAAAAGATAAGTAAAACTAGTTTCAGTTTCTGGTAAAGCGTGAGATTATGGATGTAGTTGGTATTTTCGAGAATAAAATATTTGTTAATACATGATTCGTACATATAATGTAAGTTTGTAATTGCAAAAAAAGAATAAAGAGATGTTAATTTTTTTTTTCTTTAAAAAAAACTGCCAGTCTTTGCTTCTTGCCAAATTTCATGATTATATTGTCAACGGGAAGTACCTCTAAAGGAAGGTTTCGATTTATTTGCGAATTTCAAAATATGCTGCATAAATGGCCGTATTTTTTTTGTGCAAAGGACTAATTCGACATCAGGTTTGTTAAAATTATTGCCTCGTGGACTATATTATGTACACCGTACACGAGGCAATACTTTAACGAAACTTAACTTATGTACAGGAATTAAATAAATCTTTGACATTTTTTTAAAATCCTGGTATAATTAAAACTCGCGCCTATGAGAAACGAGTTTTTTGACATGTTTGTTATAAATAGTGCGATCGCTCGATAAAAATAAGCGTACGGTATTTATTTGTCTATAAAATAAAGACATATCTTCATACTAATATAGTTACATATAATTTATCGTCATACCATCATCCCTGTATTCCCAAAAGGGTTAAGCAGAGCTATACTAAATTTCCACGCACAGTTCTCCGATATGTTTAGGGGCCGAGCTAATAAATTTGCAAGTTGCAGGCCAGACACGAATCCAAACTACGAGCTGCTTCTAAGATTTTCACAAATCTCAATAACACTGCTCGCACTAGGAATCAAACCCAGCAGTCGCTCTTAGCTTCGCTTCGTAGACCACTAGACTGCCGAGGCAGTTTAGGCTAAATAGATGCGGAAAATCCTCCTGAATACCTGACATGTGGGGAGGCAGCAGGATTTGTCCGACTCATACAGACTAAAAACCGCATTAGTTTTTTTTTAGCCCCATATGTTATGGCCATGGGATCAGTAACAATCAATTCACTACGACCATGACGGGATATTTAGTATCCTGCGTGTACATAATATATTATATGTTTGAATATGAGTTTCTTGCCAAATTTTTCTCCATAGGATCAACTTTTTGGAATAGTGCATCTAGAATCATTTAACGCTTCATAAGTGCTTGTAAAAGCTTATTTGAAAAAATGGTCCAAATATAGGTATGTTAAGTAACTAGTCCAATCGTTCCCTTGGTATTAAAAATTAAATAATAATATTAAAATTAATAATTAATTAGTATGAAATGGCAAAGTATTCTTATCATATATACCATTGTTGCAGTGTGTAAATGTGGCAGCCATGTCCCCGGGGGCGCCGCCCAGCGTGGACGCGGAACGCACGGAACTGCTCGGCTCCCTGACTACACAGCAACAGCAGAGGACCAGCGCCAGGGTCATCAAGAAGTTACGACTGGAACCCCCGGCAGATAGAGACAAGAGACCCGCGAAGAAAGATGGCTCTGATGGTGAGTAATAAAATGCCATCACGTCCGTATTCCCTCCCTAAGGGTTTGGTATAGGTGTACTTACTTACCCCCCCACGGTTCGCCGGTGTGTTTAGGTCCCATGTAGTAGGGGGCGAGCCTATTGCCATTAACTAGATACAAATCCAAACTTCGAGGTGCTGCTGAGGAGGTGGAGTTGCGCTTAGGACCGTTAAGCTAACGACGCAGTTCTGATGGTGAGTAAGCACTGCTAAAGCTACCATGAGTTTCCGAGTTTTCTTTCGGCGTTTCTTCGTAGAGATCGTTATTTGGAAATGTTAGCGCCATCTAGTAAAAAAGCATTAACACGTTGACTTGCAGCTCTATCACTGTTAGCCTGGTAGCACATAGTTATAGTCCGCGCGGAACTAGTTGGCCGCGCCTTAGGTAGGGACGGGGGTGAGGCGGCGGCGAGGTCATCCCACAATCCCACCCCGCGCAGGCGATCCCGCCCCTCCGTCCCGCCGCTCACATACCTGAGGCGCGGCCAATTAGTTCCCTGCAGACTATAGTTTTGTCAGGCACTGCTGTATTGTTGATGAAAGGACTTTAAAGGATATACATAACTGGAAATTTTCTAAGTCGATTTCATAATTATGCCTCGCATCTTACTGCCTAGACAAGTTTTATGACGCGCATAGTAACATGTCTATATCGTCCACAACAATTTATTAAAATACCAACAATTTTTTTTTTTGGAACACGATCGCGCTAACAGATTACTTTAATTAAGTTTCTTCTGTTCAAGTTCCAAAAATAGTTTTTCAAAACTGGTTTGTGTTGTATTCTAGAACAGTTCTAAGTTATTCATATTTTGTAACTCGGAATAATAAAACTTTGTTTAGTTTATTTTATTTTTGGAAATCACTATACTAAAGAACTTCCTTGTTTTTATGTTATGCTAATTTCCACTCGCCGGAATATCAAATCCACTCTTGCTATTTCTAACTTCAAATGGACAAATCAACAGGGCTTCTACAATACGTGGCTCACATTATAACATTTAATAATTTTGCAGATATACCAGAATGTGAGACTCCAAGCAAAATGGACGAAAAAGAGCTCAAATTCCCCACAGTTAAGCAGAGAATGCCCAAAGCTCTCTGGTCTACTGACGAGAAGAACCTGTTCTTCGAAGCTCTAAACGAGTACGGGAAGGATTTCGATGCCATCACCGCTTACATCTGCGCCAAGATGAAGAAGAAGGGCATGCCGGATGTGAACTTGAAGACTAAGACACAAGTCAGCCACTTCTACTACAGGACCTGGCATAAGTTGTCGAAGCACGTCCATTTTGATGAGAGTAAGTACCCTTTTATTTGTGTGCGGAAAATCCTCGTGGATACACCATCCACGACTCATGCCGACTAAAAACCGCACTTGCCATTTGCCCTTTGCGTCATGACCATGGGATCAGGAACATTCACCATTCACCATGACTGGATGAGAGTAAGTACCTACTTTAGTTTTACTAGGCTGTCACTGCAGACTACTGCTACAGTGATAGCCTAGTGATATGAACAGTGGACGGCCAAGTGTTGGAATCCAAGGCACGCACCACTGACTTTTGGAATGATATGTGCGTATTAATAAAATTAATTATCACTCGCTTAAACCGCGAAGGAAATCGTCGTGAGGAAACCTGTGCCTTAGAATTTTCTCGATGAACTAAACTAAGTTTTAGTTCGATCGATAAATCGATATGTTTAGTATCGATTTTGACAAAAAATTACGAACTGAAACTAGGATTGGAATCATCGTCTCTTCATTTCTAAAGCGTCTGGTTTTTTGAACCAGCCATTGTATAAAGTAATGTGTCATAGAACTATCACTATCATGAAAACCCACTTCTGTGAGTGGGTTTGGTTTCCGCACTTAGTCTCAGAATTGGACCACTGTACGTGTACCATGGGCTGTACATCCAACCAGCCCGACTCCCTCCAGAAGAAGATTAGTCTTCCCGGCCTCCTCAGTGTGTCCGCTAGGGATCTTGGTGATCCCAGAATTTCTTCCCCTATCCGGGGACGAATGTGCATTCAAGCAGCACGTGTGCTACCGTTTCCTCAGCCACCATGAACGACCTGAACAGGGGGCTGTTTGTAATGGTTATTCGTCATCAATAGATATCGATGACGTCACCTTAAGGATGAAAATGTGAAAGAAAAATTTTACGACACCGGCAGTGGTCACGGCTTAAAAGCGTACAGGCTGTAATTGAAATTTTCCGTCTTTATATCAGCCAAAAAGAGGTCCACTATCAAAACAAAGGACTCCCGCATAGACTTCCACAAGGACCGGTTATATTACGTAAAATGTTAAATATCACGCGAAAATGTCAATTAAAAAAACATTATGATTATTCTATTAGATAAGTGTCATTTTAGCTAATGTCATCGATATTTTTAAACCACCGATGTAATATTTAGTCGCGTCTGGCTAGACTGGTTGGTTGTTGGTCCAGTGACCCCAAGTGCGACTGCTACGCTAGAAGCTGTGGGTTCGATTCCCAGGTCGAGCATTGTTTGGTTTTTCTGTTGAATTCCCATCCCAGTAGCAGCTCGGAGTCTGGAATAGTGCCCGATGGCAATAAGCGACCGACAACATACCGGCGATTTGTGGGTGTACATTGGCACCTACACCTCTGCCTAACCCTTCGTGGAATACAGGCGTGATGATATGTTATTAAATCTTTACTCCGAAACACTCGAACGGAATCAAGTATCCTATCAGAAAACATGATTATCACAACACATCAAAGTAATGAAAATAAGTATCACCATGATATTATAAGACATAAACTGTAAATTATATTTCATGTGACGTGAATAGGAGACGGTATGTGACATGGCTATCATTAAATGAGATGCACTATCGCATTATTGTAGTTTTTTTTTCAATGCACTCTTGGCTTCACATGTGAACGCCGTTGCATTTATATAACTGCTTGTTTTGTAAAGAAAATAAACTGTTTAGCTATACAGCCTATACAGGGTTACTTGTAATTCGACGTATACATTGTAGGGTTAGAATGCAACAAATCAAGCCACCAAATGTTCTAGCTATATTCAGTAGCTTTTGAGTTAGTTAGAACTTTGATGAAAAACCCCAGATTAAATCATTTGAAGCCAATTTAAAAATGAGTTGCAAAGCGACTGTTCTGAAGTTATTCTCATAGTTAATGCCTTAGCAGATCTTTGTTAATAATTATTTAAAAAAAGTTTAAAAATGACTCAAACTTTGGTACAGATCATTAATCAAACAATTTTGTAATTTTTCCTTTTTTTTTCTTCATAAAAATACTGTCTAGAGCAAAAAATATATACTACCGGCTGATGTACAAATTACTAGGAAAATGTTAAATAAATTACTTGTCTTATCAGCTATCCAAAAAGGTATGAAAGTTAATACTTTAGTTAATGCATGTTTGACAGGGAAGAGAAAAGTTTTATGTGGAGCGGATAAGTTTAGGCTTAAAAGTGGCAGTGGGCGGGGCACATAGCTCGTAGAACTGATGGCCGCTGGGGCAGAAAGGTTCTCGAGTGGAGACTACCACCGTGGAAGTCTATTTGGGAGGTCTTTCTTCAGCAGTGGACGCCTCTTGGCTCATAGATGATTATGGGTGTTACCGGCTGAATGGATAGACCGATCCAACATTAGGGAACAAGCCCTGTATCGTGCGGGACTTCACAAATATACAATTAAAGGGCAAACGAACACTTGAAACACATATCTGTGAAACACACAAATACTTTTCTCGGATGGGAATCCATCCACGACACATGGCGCAAAGGCAGTAGCGAGGTGACCTTAATCGATACACCAACTCTGCAATCAAAGTATTTTATGTCTTAACTAGCTCTCCGCCAGCGGTTTCGCCCGCTACCCCACGGGGAAAATACTTTTTACCGGTTTCTGACACTTACGCGAATACTAGACATTGAAATAAAACTACTTTTTACGGATTTTATCGCGTTATATCCACATTACCATGGACGCTGTAAAGGGTCCGAAACGTCGGGATTAAAATAATATCAATATAACGCGATAAAATCCGTAAAAAGTAGTTTTATTTCAATACTTTTTACCGGGATTAAAAGTAGCCTAGTCCTATTCTTCTTTTTCCTAGCCTTTTCCCAACCATGTTGGCGTCGGCTTCCAGTCTAACCGGATGCGGCTGAATATCAGTATTTTACACGGAGCGACTGCCATCAGACCTCCGCAACCCAATTTCTGGGCTACACCGATATTCGAAGGATAGACTGGTTGTCAGCATTTTTAGGTTTCTGACTACCACTTACGATTGTCATAGGTGTTCGTATGACAACCGGGACCGACGGCTTAACGTGCTCTCCGAGGCACGGAGGGGTCTCGATATGTTAAGAATGATCACCCATCCACAGACTGACCGCCGCAAGTGTAGCTTAACTTTGCAGATCGGTTGATCAGCCATAAGGCACAGAGATAAGTATATTATAGTCCTATTCCAGACTATAATATACTTATCTCTGTGCCAAATTTCATCCAAATCCGTTCAGTAGTTTTGTTGTGAAGGAGTAACAAACATCCATCCATACATCTAAAATTCTAAATTTTTTTGATTTTTGATTATTTTTAAAAGTATTGTATTTCATTGTTGCCTGAAATAAATAAAAAAAAAGCATTCTGACATGTTTTTATTATTCATAGTCTTTGCTCATTTATTAAGTCTATTTTTGATTCGTACTTAATTTGCTAATCATAAACTTGTTTCTGACTCCGTTGTAGGTAAAAAACGGTAGATTTAAAACTTGTTAATCATTAACTGATCTGTGACGTAATTGGTACCAGAATCTTTGCAATAGTATAAAACAAAGTCGCTCCCGCTGTTTGTACGCTTAGTTCTTTTAAACTACACATCGGATTTGAATGCAGTTTTCCGTAATAGATAGATTCCCCGAAGGGGAAGGGTAGGCAGATGCGTACTAATTATACCCACATTACTTACTTATTACTCGCCAGCATGTTTAGCTCCCATGTAACAGGGGGCGAGCCTATTGCCATAAAACAGGCACAAATCCAGACTCCGAGCTGCTATTGGGAATTTCACAGAAAACCCAACAACACTGCTCGACCCGGGGATCGAACCCAGGACCTCTAGCGTAGCAGTCGCGTTTGGGACCACTAGACCAACGAGGCAGTCATAAATATGCATGTGTTGGATACATGCATATTTATATATTTAGTACACATTTATATAGTCCACACTGCCCCACATTAGTATATATTGTATACATTGCACGCGTGCGAAGCCGGGACGGGTCGCTAGTTATATGTAGATAAACTACATTTTTTTTTACTATATTCCAGATCCTAATCAGTATTTTTTTGCATCTGTACTATTATGTTGCATCTGACCGGACATGACCGGACATGACCGGACACCGACTTGATCTTTGAATGTCTTCTGAGTAATTAACATAACATAACAACATACCTGTATTTCCAAAGAAATAGGTAGAGTAGGTACTAAATACAAAAAATTTTTGGGCATTTTCTGGGCACAAATACAAATTCTGCACTACCCTGAGAATTAAGCGCGTGTCGTCGCCGGTGGTAAACATAGGAGTACCTACCTACCTACTCATTGGCCGATGCGCGTGCGCAGTCGCTGCTGAAACCCCCCACTTCCCGTGACTGTAGGGCAAAGGGAGGCAAGTGCAGGTTTTAGTCAGTCCGAGTCTGACATAGCCAGGCGTCACTTGATGCCGATAGTATGTCGGACTGAGGATTCACTACCCAAAAAGGCAGCCTCTTCCCTTGCACACTTGCCTTAGCTGCCTCACATTGCTTGCTCATCTAAACATACTCTGTAGACGTAACCATATCATACATATATAAACATGTAGCCATGTAAACTTTATAGTAACTGAGATTTCTTCATAAGGTAGTTAGTATTAATTATTTATTTTAACATCTTAAATCAACCAGTTCTATAATTATATATACGAACTGTACGAAGTCCTTATAAAAAATCAGCCAGTACTTATTTTTTTTACCAGATGTAAAAAAGGTAGCTCAGGAACTTTACGCGTTGATCAACTACGGTGAACTTCGCAAAAAGTTGGTTTCCGTGAACGAGAAGACGTGCGCGCGGCTCGGCGAGATGGTGCTATGTGGCAGTATTATGGTGCGAGCGAGAGGCCGCAACCTGCGCGTGCGCACGCCCATGTGCCGTGCGCTCCGGCGGCTTAACCAGATCACTGGTATGTAACTCTTACATATATACTAATGAGTTTACCCTGGTTTAGTAAAAAATGAGCTATTATCTCATACCAATGTATGAATATTTGTTTAAAATGTTTGTATTCTTTCAAGAACCTTGAAGTAAATGGAAATTTATTTGAATATCGACTTAGTATTATGAAAACCAAAGAGTATTCGCATATTTTTAAGTGGATGTACTAATATCTTACTACACTTGGCCGGTATAATTTTAGTACTGTCAAGTTAAGGTCTTAGATCTGGAGTTCAAATCCAACGTACGCACCTTTGACTTCTCGAAATGTGCTTATCACTTGCTTTAACGGTGAAGGAAAACATCGTGAGATTCCTTCGTCGGCATGTGCATCAGGCTAACGTGGTGGACTGTAACCTCATCCCTCATTCTGAGGGGAGACCCGTGGCCAGCATGTGTTTATGATGATGACGTCGGTGTATGGCGCTGTGTGCAGAGGTATCGCTGGGCGCGCGCGTGTGCTCGCGCGCCACGGTGGTGCTGCGCGCGCGCAGTGCGGCGGCGTGGGCGCGCGTGCAGGCGCGGGCGCACAACCCGCGCGCCGCGCTGGCGCTGCCGCTGCGCGCCTACCTGGCCGACCTGCTGCGCGCGCTGCACGCCCGCTGGGGGGACCGCGTATCCTTTATCAACTACACTATCATCACTACATATTATAAAACAAAATCCTCCGCCGCCGCCGTCAAATTACTGCATCAATGTTCATGCTTCCCGCCAGCGAAGCAGCGGGCGAGAAGCTAGTCTGTATATAAAAGAAAAAAAAACAGACTGATCTATCAACGCAAAACTCAAACCACAACAGACTCTGCTGAAAGACACACAGTTATTATGACGTAAGCATCCGTTTAGAAAGGATTTTGGGGAATTCCCACGGTATTGGAAATAATTAGAAAAGAACCGGTAAAATCCATGGGCACGGCTACTTGATGATACGGGGCGGACTTAATGCTGTAAAACATTCTAAATAAACCGGGATCGTATTATGAAGCTTTTGAGTCGTCGTTATTTCAGTGTGAAAGAGATGGAGCTATTAATGCCAGATAGCTCCGCTGCGCTCTCTCGCACTGGAACGACGTTGGTTCTAAAACTTCATGATACAGCCCCAGCTAAAGTTGTACAGCGTCATTCTGGTTATGTATAACAGACGATTGAGCCGCTACTGAGCATTCTAGAATAAATCCTTAATCTATAACTAGCGCCAATCTTACAAGCTCGGAAAAGTGTCCGAGAGCGACAGCAGGCCAGAAGATACACAGAAGGAGGCAGAAGATTTCCCCGACCCGCTACGAGCGTGCACAGAAGACATCGAACCGAACAGAGAACTTGAAGAACATCTCAATCTGGAGACTGACAGGATGATAATACAAGGTAAACTTATCTTTTAGACATCACCAGTGCCCAAGGGGAACAATTTAAAAGCTTATGCCCCCTGCCCCTCCTGCCCATCCTGCCCCACGGGAAGAAAGAAAGTACTTAGAATAGAATACTTATCATTTATTTTCAAGAATACGGTGACATACAGGTGTTGCAGTGTTTCTTTACAGCATATTCTGCCAAGTTATTTGAATATCATGGATAAGTTGTTTAATTTAATACTTAACTGACTCTAACTGACATACATACATGCATAGCTTCACGCCTGTTTCGCTTTGGGGTAGGCAGAGACTAGATTTCCACTTGCTACGGTCCTGGCACACCACTTTCGCTTCATCTATGCTCATCAACATCTTCATGCATGCTCGTTGGTTTAGGGTGCTCTTAACCTTGACATTTTTGAGAGCGTTTGCTATTTGGTTGTGGTACTTTTGCGCGGTCGAACCCCTTCCAACTTTCCATTCGTACTTGCCATGTATACTTGTTTAGTCATACTTCTACTTAATACCTTAAACTACTTTACCACCTTAAATATGGCATGGAAACAAGAAACCAACATCTTCTATCTGTTATCACCTTGGTCTCCACAGTATTATTCAAAAATTATGTTAGAATATCATCAAATGAAACGACCTAATAAAACCAAATCTATTTATACTTTACATCAGATGAGTTTTAGACATGTTTACAATGTCCGTCACTATCGTAACTGCGAATCGACTTTCTGTGAAGAATATTATATTCTGCGAATTGAATTGTCTGAGAAATGTTTTTGAGAGAGCCTTTTCCGTGTAAGAAGATTCTGGGGAAATTTTGAATGATGTTTTAAGCGAATCGAAATCAGTTAAATTCTAACTTAATATTTTATTAATTATAATTGATGTACTGTAGGTGCAAGGTGGTCTTAATTCCATTAGACAACATTTGAGACTTGAAACACCTTTAAATATAATTTTGATAATGTTAGCAGGTACTACCTACTCTGTGACAAAAAAAATGGTAGGTAAAATACAAACATACCATCACGCCTGTATTTAAGGCAGAAGGGGCAGGCAGAAGCGTACTAATGTACATTTCGCCAGTATGTTTAGTTCCCATGTAATAGGGGGCGAGCCTATTGCCATCAACCGAGCACAAATCCAGACTCCGATCTGCTACTGGGAATTTCACAGAAAAACCCAACAACACTGGTCGACCCGAGGATTGAACCCAGGACCTCTAGCGTAGCAGTCGCGCTTGAGACCACTAGACCAACAACGAGGCAGTAGTAGGAAAAAGAAATACTTTAATGTTTAAATTATAGTAGACATGTACTGTTTTTATTTAGATACTAGCTTCCCGCCAGCGGCTTCGCCCGCGTTTTCTTGATAACTTTTCCCCCGTTTTTGCAACATTTTTCATTGGTACTCCGCTCTTATTAGTCGTAGCGTGATGGTATATAGCCTATAGCCTTCCCCGATAAATGGGCTATCCGACACTGTAAGATTTTTTCAAATCGGTCCAGTAGTTTTGGAGCCTATTCAATACAAACAAACAAACAAACCTTTCGTCGTTATAATATTAGGTATCTAATAGATGTATGTTTTACACATAAAGGCTTATCTAGGTAGGTCCTAAATATACCTAACAATTTACAATGTATCATTGTAAGGTAATTTGACATTAACAATTGACATTTGAACTACGTCTCAGAAAGTCTAGGAAATATGATCATTTAATGACAATAACTGGCAATTAAACCGAAAATTGTATACAATGATCAGTAATTTGCAAATACGACATGTGCATGACCGGTTTGTTACAATGTGCTTCTAATATCAGCTTGATAGCTGATACATAGTTGTAAAGTAGATTGGTATTGATTGTCTTTGAAATTATAAATAATTATAATAAGAAAGGAAAAAAGAGGGGCTCGTGGCCAAGGTATAGAAACGCTTATCAACCGATCTGCAAAGTTAAGCTACGCTTGCTGACCAGTCTGTGGATGGGTGACCATTCTTAACACATCGAGACTTCTCCGTGCCTCGGAGAGCACGTAAAGCCGTCAGTCCTGGTTGTCATACGAACACCTATAACAATCATTAGTGGTAGTCAGAAGTCCAAAAAGCCTGACAACCAGTCTATCCTTCGAATATCGGTATTGCCTAGAAATTGGGTTGCGGAGGTCTGATGGGAGTCGCTTCGTGTAAAATATTGATATTCAGCCGCATCTGGTTACACTGGAAGCCGACCCCAACATGGTTGGAAAAAGGCTAGGAAGATGATGATATAATAAGAATGGAAAACTGCTTGAGATTGGATTTTTCGTCCACTAAAAAGTTTATTAAAGCTTATAAAGTACTATCTTTCCGCCAGCGGCTTCGCCCCCGTGGTCTTGGTATTTCTCATAACTTTCATCCCCCATTTCAACCCCTTACAGCCCTTTTTTCGCATTAAAAATATGCCTATGCCCTTTCTCAAGCTCTAGACTATCTGTGTACCAAATTTCATATAAATCGGTCCAGTAGTTTTGGCGTGAAAGCGCGACAGATAGACAGACAGAGTTACTTTCGCATTTATAGTATTAGAAAGGATCGTGTTGGCATCAGTTACAAAAAAAGTATCCTGTTGTCTGATCCTGAATTTCGAGGCACTTTATGAGCACATTATGAGTGAATTAGTTTTTTCTTAGGAACAAGCATTTTCTAACAGAAATCCCAATCGAACTAGCTATGATGATGATGAATGATCTATAATCTATTCGACTGAAGAATTAAACCCATTTTCTCCTGACCATTAGACCAATCAATTTTCAATTATATTTCCAGAACAAAAGGGTCCGAAAAAGCTTGCTCTCCACTTGGGTCCTAGGCCTGGTGCCGACATACACCTACCGGTAGTGAGTCCTAGCGAGCAACTGTCCAGCCAGAAGATATGCTTCTCTTCTTATTTGGAGAGGATGGGAACACAGAGGGACAAGGATGGAAGCGGTAAGTACAGAGTTACAGACTGAAAATAAATCTGCTTTTTAGGGATTTTCAAAGTCAAAGTCAAATGTTTTATTTCAATTAAACCTTATCAATAGGAACTTTCGAAAAGTCAAACTAGTTGCACGGGTCCAAAAAGTGGATCTTATGGAGAAGAGCCGGTACGAAACTCCATAGCATCCATAGCAAAGAAAACATTTTGTCCCGTGACCATTGCCAGATTTTTTAGGGTCCGGAACTTGATTTAATAATATCAATACAAATTATAGCACCCTTCAGGACCCATCAATCTTCAGGAATATAGGCGTAATGGTATAATAATGTTAAAGGAACCGGTTTAATTATGCCCTTACACAAGTATTTAAATTATTACCGCTAAGCGAAGTTTATTTTAATCTAATGAGTATGTTGCTGGAATACCAAATCGTTAATTTCTTGTGAAACCGGAACATAAAAGTTAAAAAAACACACATACTTAACAAATACATTCTATATGGAAAGGTCAATAAACTGATTTTAAATACCCTTGAAGAGAATGTACAGTCGAATCCACTAGTGTGTGAAAATATTGAAGGTTTACATGGCCCTTTGTGCTATACTCATATATTCTAAATGAAAAAGTAGTAACCCGCTTAACCGATTTCCATTTGCTTTATTGTATACCTGGACACTGCTATACATGACAAACCTGGGCCCTTACACTTACCATGAGGCATAATACGCGGTTTTATTTCATTTCAATACGAAAAAGTACTTGACTTTTGCTAAACGAGTATTTATCGTTCAGCCCATTGTTAAGAAAATGTTTATAAAATGCCTAACACAGAAATTCATTCAAAAAGTTATTCATCATCATATTCCTGCCCTCGTCCCAATTTATTTGTGGTCCTATCCTTTTTTTCCATTCATCCCTGCTAGCCGTCACCGGCTCATTCAATCTCTTTTCCATCATATTGACCTTAACCTTAAAGAGGAAGGCCAAAGAAAAGATTGATGGACTGAGCCATCAATCTTTTCTTTGGCCTTCCTCTATCCCTCCGTCCTTCAACATTCAATGTCATCACTCTTTTAGTAAGATGCGTTTCATCCCTCCTCATCACGTGCCCATACAAGACAAACGATATCCCTTCAACTTATAATTCCCCGTACTTAACTAAAGTTCATCACCACTCAAAAAATATTATTTACAGCAAAAATCCGAACACCGAAGCGACAGCGCAAAGACAGTACCACAGACAAAGACAAAGAGGAACAAAAGAAATTCAAACTGGACGACACAGACAAACTGATCCACATTGAAGAAACGGCCATAGACGGCATAGAACTGATGGCCAACTACAAAAACCTCCAAGAAGACGAAGAGAAACCCAGCACTGAAGATGAAAAGGAACGGGAAACAGCTGAAGAAGATGCAGGGGATCTCTTAGATAAAGATGTCTCAGAACGAGACAAGGATTTGTCAGAAAGAGACAAAGATATGTCTGAAAGAGACAAAGATATGTCTGAAAAAGAAAAAGATAGTTTCTCAGAAATGGAAGACGATGAGAAATATAATAAGAGCGATACAGACAATGAAAGTGATCATGGGAAGGAAAAGGCTGAGAAAGAGAATAAATTTAAGAATTTAAAGGTATGGTAAATCTTTAGCGATTTCTCAAATGTTGGCAATAGAACACAAATCGCATATGGTCATAAGTACACATCGACTTAAACTTTCGCTAATTATAGGGGTGATACACACACATACATACACATACATACACATACATACACATACATACATACACATACATACACATACATACACATACATACACATACATACACATACATACACATACATACACATACATACACATACATACACATACATACACATACATACACATACATACACATACATACACATACATACACATACATACACATACATACACATACATACACATACATACACAAACATACACATACACACGCCTTTTTCCCACAGGGGTAAGCAGAAACTAGAGACAACCACTTGCTACGCTTGCTAGCACACTTCTTTTGCTTCCTACGTACATACATCTTGTCATACACAAGTCATCTTGTCTTGTGATGGTACAGTTCTCGCCACTCTTATTGTTCGACTTGAAGTTGTCATGAGCTAATTTCAACCCGGCCGTGAAAATCGCAGAAAGAAAAACAACGAAAGCTCAATTCGTAGGCTGTTGTTTTAAATCATTTTAATCCAATCCAATTTTAGCTCGTGCCAACTTCAAGCCGGACAATAAGATTGGCAAGACCTGTATATTGTTTATTCCACTTTTTTCACTCTTTAGGTGAAACTTCGGATCCGACCAAAAAAGCGTGGCGGCAGTATCTACACGCTGGTGATAGACAAGGATGCCGAGGAGCCGAAGACTGAAGAACCAGTGAAAGTGGAAGAGGAAGCCAAGCCAGATATTGACGTGGACATGGCGCTCAAGCAGATCAGGAAAGGATGGAGCGTGCACGACGCTGGAGACCTTACCATAGGAGATTTGTATCTAATGGTGAGATTTTTTTTTTCTTTCTTAATAATAATAATAATGGTTATTGTGAGGGGCTCGTGGCTAAGTTATAGCTACGCTGATCAGAAAAGTAAAGCTGCGCTTGCCGCGGTTAGTCTGTGGATGGGTAACCATTCTTAACACATCGAGACCCCTCCGTGCCTTTGAGAGTGTGTAAATCCGTCAATCCTGGTTATTATACGAATACGAAGTTCCTCCTTTGAGATATAAATACAATTTTATACAACGTTCGTTTTTGATTACACTAAAGTCGAAACGCTAACTTTAATTTGAAAAATAAGAAATAAATAAAATGATTAAAACTAACGTGGTGACGAGCTCCAAGACTTAACTTAGTAATTCCCCCGGGGCGCCCCGTGTGTATACAAAGTATAGTTAAAGGTGGGTGTAGGTGATTGTGATTGACCTTCCCTTAGGAGTGCCGATTTTCGTAATAAAAATAGGTGTCCAACTCGTATAACTTTTTGACACAAAAGTTATTTTTAAACAAAAAACAAACCGCCTCCAAAAAACACCTAGGAACTAAAAAGCAAAAAATAACATGTACATATTTACATTATGATTTCTAACTAATTTGGAGTCGGTGCCAAACAGACATCAACGAAAGTCATATTTAAATTAAATTAGTAGTTTGGCACCGCCTCCAAAGTAGTAACACAAGCTTTCGAATAAAAAAATAATCATCAAAATCTGTTCACCCAGTCGAAAGTTCTGAGGTAGGTAGCAAACATAAAAAAAAAGAAAAAAATACAGTCGAATTGAGAATTTTCTCCTTTTTTTGAAGTCGGTTGAAAATATAACATTGATTAAAAACCATTGCAATCGATTCTGTTATTGATTCTAAACAAACTACTTTCGGCTTTCGGGTAAACAAAAACTAACGTTGTATAATTAAATAACTCGCTTAAACAATGTAACAAAATAACAGGTCAAGAGGCAATTGCTATGATGTTTTCAATGTATCCATTAATAGTTACGAACAATGTAAAGAATAAACAGTTCTTAGAAAAGGAAAATTTAGGTCAAGCTAATACATAAAAGTCAAGATATTCTACTAGGTAGCTAGTACTTTTTGAATCTCCTTTTTTACATTTAGACAGCCTCCAAAACTCCTACTCTTCACTTCCTTCTAGTGTTTTTTCTGGGAAGAAAAATCAGTGCAACAAACTCCCCAGCAAACTATACACTGAAAGCAAGAAACAGCATCCTGTATGTCGTTTTTTTGTAAACAATAAAAAAACATAAATCATTTCAATCGGTTGAGGCATATCATTTCAATCGGTTGAGACCTTTCAGAGATTTAACGTAATAAAATCGGCTTAAGTTGCGATGCAGTGTATTTGAACTTTTTTTTTTTACAAAGACTGTGTGACCCGTCCACTCGAGTAGAACTCAAATAGAATTGCAAACTGACTCTAGTGATAAAATCGAATGCGTCACATCACTAATTCAATTCATTATTGTTTTAGTTCGGTTCCAGATCTAAGCTTGAACTAGACTACTGGTGGGCGGAGCCGACACCACCTTTACCGCAGCCACAAAAATCTGCCGTGGTCTTACCATCAGTTCTGTCATCCGACAAACGCGACAAAATATCCGACAAAGTCGACAAATCCGACAAAGGTGCCGACAGCTCGGTAGAGGACGAGAAAGAGAGGGCTAGAGAAAGTGACAATGATATTTTGTCGCCCAAGAACACGTACAGCCAAGACAGTAATGATGGAATGTCCGGGGACGAACGCAAGTGTAAGTACAAGCTTGAGTCATTTTCAGTATAGTTTTTCTTTTTTTAGGGCATAACAAGTTACCTACACAGTCTATACGTTCATTCTTGGCACCAATATTGTATAGATAGCAGCAATGTTTACCATGAAAGACTGTATAATTGTCTTTGTTCTCTGTGGGTTATATAATCAGAAAAAAGTATACCAATATTTATACAGGGTTACAGCGACAATGACGTTATATTCAGGACATTTCTGATGGATTTGGTTCTGAGATAGGGTGTCCGAAACTTAACCGTTACGGATATATTGAATTTTAAAGATTTATTTTAAAAAATCCTTTATTTTTTGCCATTTTTATCGATTTTTCGGAATTAGAGATCCTTTGTTCGTTTTTATTTTAAGTACCTAGTTAAAAGGCATGCCAAGATCAATTAGGCATGTATCTTCAATATCGGAAATATAAAAATATTGGTTTATAAGTGTTGCGTCATAAACAACAAAGATGAACGAATTAATGAAAGACAAACGTAAAAAAGCAGGACTTGATGTGGCGTCGGTTACCAGTAAATATAATTACTTAAAACTCCTTTAGGTATACCGTTTTATGTTTTATTTTATAAAATTGACGATCATCCTAATCTCTATTTTCATTCACTAAACACATTATAAGAATACTTTTTTATTTTTCTTTACCATATTAAACATTTTGAAATCACTCATAGGCATACGACTATTTCATGTGATGATATCTGCTTATCAACTTAAGTTGCGTAATGCTTGACGATTCATTCGCAGTGCCGGATTGAGTAATCACATATACCATTTATTATCTGAAAACAATCCGGCCCTGTGTTACTAACTGATATAATTTAAACTTGGAACTATGTAATGTCATTGTTTTTAATGTTTATTGACTGGAGATATGGTTGTACTAGGTGAACAGCTGGCCTCCCCGGATCATAAGTCGCCGTCCAGCAGTGGGACGCTGAAGCTAGTCAGTAAGCTGATCAACAGGCCTCAGGGTCCTCCACCACCGAATGGATTCTCCATGCTAAGTGATCGGTGAGTGGCATTTACTGTATTTTTCCTTATACTTAACTAGCTTCCCGCCAGCGGCTTTGCCCGCGTGGTATGTTATTATACATATAAACCTTCCTCTTCAATCACTATCTATTAAAAAAACCGCATCAAAATCGGTTGCGTAGTTTTAAAGATTTAAGCATACATAGGGATATAGGGACAGAGAAAGCGACTTTGTTTTATACTGTGTAGTGATACTGACTGCCTTATTGGTCTAGTGGTCGTAAAAGCGACTGCTACGCTAGATATCGTGGGCTTAATTCCCGGCTCGAGCAAAGTTTTGTTCTTTCTTCAATAGGTTTGCCCTCTTTTACATGGGACCTAATTAGTAGTACTAGTACACTTCTGCCTTACCCTTCCGGGAATACAGGCGTGATGTTATAAATAACATATCCAGTAATGTGTTCCCTCTAAAATAAGCCTTTTCGTATGTCTGCGTTGGTATAATCGTATAAAAAAGTGTAAAACACGCCGGGCTGAAGATAGTTTTTTTTTTCTTGTTATGTCTTAGAATGAAGCGGTTGCTAGCGCTAGTGGGCAACCCGCACGTGAGCGCGGGCGCCGGCGCCGCCATCGCGCGCTGCAACTGTGGACATGTGTGTGCGCAGCAGCGGAAGCAACAGGTAACATAATTGTGCATTCCACGTCCAACAGCGCCACCGTTAATAATGGATATTCCACATAATACGCACGAAGCGTTTAGGTGGCCTAAAGGTTTCGTCAAACAGAACGTGTATTTAGCGCGCCAGAGCGCTAGAGCGTACCAGACTAGCGTCGCGTATTTTGTGTTTGAACGACTTGGACGCTTAACCATATATTTGTATACATATGTTTTTTAATTATTTTTTGTATACGACGAACAGTGTACACTGACATTAATTTGAATACACTGTTCCTCATGTCATACAAACAAGGAAATTACGATAAGCAACTCACGAAGAGTGTTTACATTTACACGTGAGTAACAACCTCCTTCACCATCCTGACAAGTCTCCGTTAAATTACTTGGCAAATAATTTCATACATATTTTGTTCCATTTTTGTATTTATTCGGTATTTAGCGGCTATCCATAGGTTGTAAAAAAGGACGTTAAATCTACAAGTGTAGGGGCGGCCTTATGCTTCCTTCTTTCTCATGCGTACCTTTAGCAAGGGACAGCATTACATTAATATGATATTGTTATGTTGGTACAGCCTCGGCCACTGCAGGCGGCGCCGCAGCCGGCGCGGCTGGACGACGCGGGCGCAGTGTTCCGGCACCCCACGCCCATCGCGCCGCGACCCGACACAGAGGTACACACACACATGACGAACAGTACACAGCATGGGGAACTTATGGGGGATTATCACAATCGGCATCATCATGGAATAGAAATGAGGAAACATCTCCAATTAGCTTCAACATTCGTTTATTTTAAGTACCAAAACACGCGGAATGCGCAGTAGTAGTATTACATATATTACTACTGCACAGTTCGCGTTTTTAAATAGAACATATTGACGACGTTAGTCTGTGGTCTAGTGGTTCGAGTACCGGACTTCTGATGAGGTCATGGATTCGATTTCTACAGAAAACATTTTTGTGGCAAACATAGTATTTGTGTTTGGCTAGTCGTTTTTTATATAACACAAGTATGTATTTACAAAAAAACGCATGTAAGTATTATATCTATTGGCTGTCTCCGATAATACAAGCTCTATTTCGTTTAGGACTAGATGGCGCTGTGTAAAATGTCCCAAAAATATTTATTTGTCATCATATTATGATTATACCAGCTGAAGAAGGCGGAGATGCAGCTGGAGGGCCTCCCCCGGTGGCGGCGCGGGCGACCGCGCGTGGCCGACCGGCGCGTGGTGGTGCAGCGCCTGCTGCCGCTGCTGCCCAAGCTGCCCAGCCTGCCCACGCTGCCAACACTGCCCACGCCGCCCACAGGTAAAACAACCTTCATATAAGCCCCGCAAAATGATAATATGCCTGGCGTCTTGGTCGTCCGGGTTGAAGTTGGCACGAGCTAACTTTAACCCGGCCGTAAAATTTGGAGATAGAAAAATATTGGATTAAAATGATTTAAAACGACATACAACTTGAGCTTTCCTTTTTATTTATTACGATCCTATAATTTTGTTTTTCCGATTTTTACGGCCGGGTTAAAGTTAGCTCGTGCCAACTTCAACCCGGACAATAAGTTTGGTGAGAACTGTACATGCGAGACCCATATCGTTTTGAGCAGTAACCTAATAAAAGTCCCGCAAATTGCTAATGCGCTGGAACTTTTTTAATAAAGATGCACGTGACGTCATCCGCCGTACTCGCCAGACAATGGTGCTAACGGTGCTAAGTGCGGTTACGTCATGTTGACGTCCCCAAAATGGCGGCCAGGCACTAGGAATACTTATGCACAGAATATTTTTAATATTATTTTAGTTAGATACATGAGATATATACGGTTTATGCCACTTGTCGACATAAACGGTGTATTGAGTTTTCTTGGGTTTCTTTGAATGAAAATGCTATTTTCTTCCGTACTTTGTATTTTAATCGAAGTTTTACAATAAAGATGTTCGTGGTTATGGCGTCTCAAAAAGAATAGAATAATTATAAAAATATTTTCATCTACCGACAAAAACTAAGTGCCTATTAACCCATTATGACCTAGCTATGCCGTATGGCACCCAATTTTAAGTATTTGAATTTTCACGCCGCAAGCTTGTCGTAATGAATAATGTCAAAAGGTCAATTGTCTATGCAGCGCTAGAGAAGGAAAGCTATCTTTTCTAGTGCTTTCCGGGAACCAATGTGCTTGTTGCGACCGTCAAGGACGCGTGCTATTTAGCGTTGTGAAATTTTTCCAAAAAATGGATGACGTATTCAAGTCAGTAGCTCATTTTTTTATTATTTTCTGTAATTTGTTACATTTATGTACTTTTTGTTCATTTCAAAACAACTCTCCTCCCGATAATACAATAATATTATCGAATCGTGTTTGTGTGTCCATCGTATCCCGCGGGAAAAGTGACAGGTGCCGTACGGCACCCGTAGGCCGTTATGTAGACGTGTGACACAGCCATATGCAATGCCTGGGTATAGTCAAGAAAGACAGGTACAACACTAACTCAGTTGGCTTTTCGAAGAGAGATCGTCCAGACGTATATTTTGCAGTTTAAAAATGAACCTCGTGGCGGCGGCCGTCCATCTGTTTCAAAATCATCTAAAACTGGCCACAGGGTCCAGGACGACGGGGGTTATGATGGTCGTAATCACTTATTGGTTCCCAGCGAATCTCGTCGCAAATGTGCTTTAGAGACCTGTAAGAGTCAAACAAGACTTCAGTGCTTAAAATGTGACGTAGGGCTCTGTGCAGCCTGTAACTTAGAATTTCACACCTAAAAAAAATATTTTTTTAGAAAATATATTTTCGTTTCCTGAAAAAAATTTTTTATTACTTACCTTATTCTATAATTATAAACTAGTAAACCCCAAATACAGTTATATCAGTAGCAAGTAATGCCATAGGCTAACAATGAGCATATTATTTCAATCAAGTTTCATGACACCTGAGAGCCTAGCGGTGCCAAACGGCACCCGCTGGTTTTTCCAGAAGTAGAAGTTGGACCAAATATTTAACTGTCAGAAATGATTAAGTGGACCTATATCAACAATATATTAAAATATTAAGCAATTCTGGAACACTAAAATAATTCAGGTCATAATGGGTTAAAATTGATTAATTGACCTAACAAGAACAACTAGCTTTGCTGTTACTAAATTGTAAGGCGCGCCGCAACATATACCTATATAAAATAATACAAAAAAAAAGAATTGCAAAATACGAATATGCAAAAAGTATCATCTGTCACCCTTTCCATTCCTTATCTTTAATATTCGTTATTATTACATATATTTAAATTTTAAATCTATCATATTATACATCTTTTTATATATTTTGAGATGTCTGAAATGAATTGTTATGACAGCTTTGGCACCGAAACTGGCACCAAATTCTTCGCCAGCACTGCCCAGGATATTACCTAAACCGCCGCCAACACCCCCCACATCAGAGTAAGTGACATTTTATTTAATTTATTTAAAACTACAGTCCGATTCAAACTTAATGGCCGCTCGGATGTTAGCTACTCGCTGCGCAGTACCGCACTTCTCGTCCCGGCTGTCACATAAATTCGTTACTGAATGTCGTTACTGAACTCGCCTCATGTTCCGAGCCGCCATTAAGTGTGAATCGGTGGTATTGCTCGCGTTCATCAATTTCTTCCCAATGCTTTAAGAAATTTCTTAAAATCTTTTAAATTTTGCACAAATGTTCCTTAGGTGACGTATCACCTATAGAACATTTGTGCAAAATTTCATGCTACTAGACCCAGCTGTACGTTGATCAATCATTCAGTGAATCAGTCGTGTCAGTTTTTTGTTTCTATACTAATATTATAAAGAGGAAAGATTTGATTGTTTGTTTGCATTGAATATACTCCGAAACTACTAGACCGATTTGAAAAATTCTTTCACCATTAGAAAGCTACATCTTTACCCTAACAGGCTATAATTTCTACAAGATATACTCAAACCATGAGGGCGAAGCTGCTGGCGAAAAGCTAGTTCATAAATACTATTAGAAATACTATTCTTGTTTGCAGTCTATCCTTCTTCTACGTGCTGAGCGAGTCCAACGGTCAGTTTTTCTTCCACGACGGCGACCGACGCATCCCCATCACGCAAGGCAACGCTTTACCACAAACAGACATAAGTATGTACATACCATCTTATCATAACATACCATCACGCCATGAGCGTACCCATGGCGTGATGTAACCGTGACCCAAGAGAGGTAGGGCAATGCCATTTATGGCTCAAATCTGGAGCAGCCCATCGGGGGTAGGGGGGGATCAAGTACCTCCACCTTACAGAAAAGTGCAGCCAAATAACACACTTTATTGTGTGTTGTGTTCCTGCAGTGAGTAAGGTTGCCAGTGCTTAGCATCAGGCGGGCCGTATGCTTGTTTGCCACCTTAGTGGTATAAAAAAAGAGACTTACGTCCAGCGTATTGTCATTCATGACCATCTTTAACCCATTTATTACTGCCCAGTGCCACTCCTGGGCACGGATGCACTGGGCACTAGAAAGAGAGCGCACTATACCTGTGCAGTCACAAGCAAGTACAAATTCTATTACTAACACTCATATTGTGGGAAAGGGATAGAGCATCCCCTCTCCATCCGCACCCACTTACCAACTTCAAACGCTTTTATCTTGGAACATTATAACTCGATTTAAATTATTTTTTCAGTATAAGAATTATAAAATTAAGTATATATATTTCAGTTCTCTTATTTATCTATGTAAATAAAAATGAATCGCCGAATTGTTTGTACAGTTGTCGCCAAACTTATTGTCCGGCTTGAAGTTGGTACGTGCTAACTTTAACCCGGCCGTAAAAATCGGAGAAAGAAAAATATTGGATTAGAATGATTTAAAACGACAGCCTACGACTTGAGCTTTCGTTTATATTTATTAAAATCTAATATTTTTCTTTCTCTGATTTTTACGGCTGGGTTAAAGTTAGCACGTACCAACTTCAACCCGGACAATAAGTTTGGCGACAACTGTACGCGCATAACTTTCGAACAACTGTACCAAATTGAATAATTCTTTTTTTGTTGTGTTCACTATTGTCACGGCAAGGTTATTGTTTTTTTTAATCCACCATACGCAGTTGCGCAGGCGAATCTGCGCACGGGTCACTAGTTTTTAATAAATTAAACACCAGGCAACTACCGTATTATTTCTTGTCATCAGAAGACGAGGTTTCATCAGAAGACGCGAAGACGAATGGCGTGAAGATAGAAACGTATAGCTGCTCGGACGCCAGCAAGGAGACTGCGGATCCCTCCACGAAGACCGAGCCCGCCAGCGAACGAGACGAGAACAAAACTGAGTCCACCGATATATCGCGTGAGTATATTGAAATTATGACGTGAAATTATATTTATTTATGTATGTGTGTGACTGCCTCGTTGGTCTAGTGGTCCCAAGCTTGACTGCTACGCTAGAAGTCCTGGGTTCGATCCCCGGGTCGAGCAGTGTTTCCTGTGAAATTCCCAGTAACAGCTCGGAGTCTAGATTTGTGCCCGGTTGATGGCAATAGGCTCGCCCCCTATTATCTACATCATCATCTTCATACCCTTGTCCCAATTTATTTGGGGTCGGCGCAGCCTATCCTTTTCTTCCATTCATCCCTATTATCTACATGTGACCGGCGAAATGTGGGTGTACATTAGTGCGCCTCTGCCTACCCATGACGTGATGGTATATATGTTTGTATCCAGCGGAGTTCCTGCCGACGGAGTCGATGTCGCTGTCGCCGTCGCGGCTGCTGCACGACGCGGAGGGCTGGCTGGACGGCGCCGTGCACGACTTCTCGCTCAGCAGCTTCCTCGGACACCTGGAGGGCCGCCCGCAGCAGGACCTGGCTGTGAGCCCTTACTACTAAATCTTGTCATTCTATCTCACGAAGACCTGGGGGCCTAGACATTGAAAGAAAGAAGAAAAAATCAACTTTTATTTGGGCATTGGGCCATTGGGTGTGTTTGGCCGATAATAAACGCTTATAGATTATAATGAGCAAAATGGCGATCGTAAACGGTAATCGCTGTTAACACGCTGTCAAGTGTCAACTAGAACTAATAATGATAGTTCCATAGCTCTAAAAATAAATTATCCTGTTAAAATAAGTTAGCAAACGTATCCTGGCCGTAAACTTCCTAAAAAGTGACCGCCATTTTGCTCATAGAATCTATAAGCACTTTTATTGAAGTTTAGAAAGAAAATGTATGGAAATGATATTAGTGCCAGCCCGATTTATCGAAAGCTTGTGTCATTTCCATAGATTTTGTTCTATTCGTTTGTCGATTCGAATGTCGAATTGCAACTTGTCTGGGCCCCCTTTGTGATGTTAAACTTTATGTCATTGTCATTGTTGAAATTAGTACTTATTTTCACCAATAGATGGCACTGTCCAAATGACGTCATTTTCTGAATGGCGGTGTTAAGATTCTCCGCCATTCAATGACCCGGGCAGTGTCATGTATTGTGAGTCAGTTCAAAACCAAAAGCCAAGAAGAAAAGTATAGTTCACAAGAAGAACAAAAAAGTGTGTAGTGAAGGCCAAGTTCATAAATAAAATTAGTTCAACGGTCAGTTTGGTTTCCTTGCTATAGTGTGACTAGTGCATCCCTAAACATTGGTCCTACGAGCCCGGATTGACGGAAACATTGGTCCGTCGGAGCTGGATATATCGGTAGTAAGTAGTTTGGGAACACCGAAGGAGTTGTGGATCGCATCTCAGGTGTGGGAAGGGTTTTCCTTGTGAAGGGAAACAAAGCCAGGTGACGTCAGAAGTGTGTCGTCATCAGCCTACCCTGAGAAGAGGAACCAGAGGACCGACAACAGAGGGTCGGCGAAGAGGAGGATAGACATTATAATTGTGTGTGTGTGTGTGACGAGGACAAACTGTGAGTACAATTAAAAGACTTAGAAAAATTTCAAAATTTCATTGACTTAGTCGTTTACGCGTTATTCTTGGACTTAGAATTTGTGAAGTAGTTTAGGACTTAGAAAAATAAGCAAAAAACGGGGGAACGAGGAGACTATGCCCGATTTTGCTTAAGTTGTCAAACACTTGTAAAAATTTCAAGATTTTATTTTCGAAAAACAGTTGCATTTTTAATTTACAATGGAAAAGTACGCGAATTTACAAGTTAATTTAAAGACTACGATTGAAAAGTCGAGAGTTACCTTTAAGAAGGCACCAAAAGATCGCCTGAATTATCAATATATTGAAGCGAGATTAGAAAAATTAGAACAAGATTGGCAAACATTTTCTAAAAATCATTTTGAAATATTGGGATTGGATGCAGCAACTTTAAAATCTCTGGAATGCATTACGTGTGAGATATATGAAGAGACAGAGGAAATTTACATCACCTATAAGTCGGAACTTAAAGTTGCATTATGCAATCAACCACAGCCAGTAATGTTTCCATCAGCAGCTAAGAATGCACAAGAAGGTTCTGGATCATCATGTGGTACTTCTATAAGATTACCTAAAATAGTAATCCCAATCTTTTCCGGAAAGTATTCTGAATGGACAACTTTTCGCGACTTATTTATTTCATTAGTCCATACTAATAAATCTTTAGATTCTGTACAGAAATTACATTATTTAAAGGGTCATCTTACAGGAGAGGCAGAACAACTGATTAAGTTTGTACCGATAACAGCAGCAAATTATAGCCAATGTTGGTTACAGCTAGAGTCCAGATATAACAACAAAAGATATTTAGCAAATTGTATTTTAAAGAGATTATTTAGCCAGCGTAATTCAAATGTTGAGTCGGCTACTGCATTAAAAGAATTGTTAGACACCACTACTGAATGTTTAAATGCACTTAAGAATTTGGATGTTGATGTAAGTTCGTGGGACATAATTGTGATTCACATTGTTTCCTATAAATTAGATCCTGAAACAAGAAAACAATGGGAATTGCACGTCACCAGCGACAACTCAAATGAGTTGCCAACGTTTAAACAATTTTCTAAATTTCTTGAAAGTCGTTTTAGAGCATTAGAGTTTATTGAGCCAAAATTCAAACCTTTTTCTCAACAAAGTAGTGAGTCCAATTACGTCAACAAACCAAAGATGTTTTATGCGGATGATAATAATAATTATAGAATTAAATGTGAATACTGTTCAGAAGATCACAAGCTATGTTTTTGTAAAAAGTTTGCGAAAATAGATTATGATAAAAAGTACGAATTTGTGATGAAAAATCACATATGTTTTAACTGCTTAGGAGCGAATCATACGGTTAAACGCTGTCAAAAAGCTACTAATTGTCGTGTTTGTAACCGACGCCATCATTCACTTTTGCACCCAAGCAACAGCTTCAATGTAACATTACCTGGTACACAACAGAAAGAATATGAGCAGGTCAACCAGGTCGCAAAGGTCAACTCGCTAGTACAATCGATGGAGTCACCCTCAATCGATACAGCACCAGTTGTCTCATGTTTTTCGACAGAAAAAGTACATGCAGATCAAGTATTGTTAGCTACAGCGCTAATCAATGCTGAGTCGAAAAACGGAGGCAAGCAGGTGATCAGAGCTTTGATAGATCAAGGCTCTCAAGCTTCTTTTATCACAGAAGCTACAGTACAAAGTTTGGGCTTGAAAAAAGTCCCAGTAAGGGGTAATATATCAGGAATTGGAGGAGATAATAAGGTCACCTCTAAATCCACAGTTGACTTAAGGATTCAATCAAGAATAAACCCAACGTATGAAATTATTGTTAGAGCTTATGTTTTAGAATCAATCACCACTCTTTTCCCAGTTAAGAAAATACCTAGGTTACAACATTTACACTCGGTTTTCTTAGCTGACCCACAGTATGACACTCCCAATAAAATAAACATTTTATTAGGGGCAGAAGTTTACTGTGAAATAATACAACAAGGTATTCTAAAAGGACCATCTGGTACACCAGTAGCTCAGTCCACCACTTTAGGTTGGATTTTGTCGGGCATCATACCTATTGATTGTCCAGATATGAATAATAGTAATTATGAATGCTACAATTAATGAGGATGAGGTTTCAAAAAAGTTGAAATCAGATCATTCTTCGATTTCACAAAAAACGTTTACTGAAAAACAACAGAAATGTGAAGAATACTGTCAGGCTATTAGAAATCGCAGAACTCCCGAAGGTTGTTACGCAGTTCACTTACCTTTTAAGGAAGACGATTCGTTATGCAGGTATTTCAGATTTCGAGATAATGCTGAAACCAGATCAAGTTTGTTAGAAAGAAGTTTAGATAAAAATATAAAAATAGATAAAAATATGCAGACTTACCTCGAACTGTAGAGATGAAATATTTTAATACTCGATGAAAACTTGTGCAGATGTCAGGAACTGAAAAAAAAAATGTTATTTATAATATTTCAAGATTTTTGAACCTGTTAGGTTGATTGACACCAAAGCTTAAAAATAACAGCTATAATATGTATACACAAGCTATTGCTAGCTGAAATAAGCAGGAATGAAAGAATTCGAAAACAATTATTAAATGAATGGGCTACTTACCGTTGTGAGCTGTTACAATCACAATTTAAAGATTTTAGATTCAATAAACAAGTTCCTTAAGCTTAAACAAAAACCGTACGCATATTCTGTAATTTAAAAATATGACAGTTCAAATCTTGCAGAATTTCTAGTGATAGATTCGAATGGATTAAATGATTGCCTGAACCACAGGTTGGAGATGTTGTTTGGTTAATGAAAACGACTTACCTTCGGCTAAGTGGCTTCTTGGCAAAGTTGAAACTCATTTATAGCTTAATGTGTAATGTTAAAATCTATAACTTTATAATTGTTTTGTATTATTTGTCTGTGTCAAAGTAATGTTAAAGATGACAATCATGTTTTGTAAAAGGTAGTTTTTGTTGATAAGTTTTGTATAAATTTTACAATGGATTTAAAGTCAAACGAGAATTGTAGTAGGTATCTATGTTATGTGTGTAGTTAGTAGTTCAAATTCAATTGTTTTGTTAATTTATTGTCAAGTTGTATTAAGTTAATTTAGTTCATGGTGGGCGGTCACTATGAAGTATAAAGCTCATGGTGGGCGGCCACTGTTAAGGACCAAGGTCCTTGGTGGGCGGTATGTTGAAATTAGTACTTATTTTCACCAATAGATGGCACTGTCCAAATGACGTCATTTTCTGAATGGCGGTGTTAAGATTCTCCGCCATTCAATGACCCGGGCAGTGTCATGTATTGTGAGTCAGTTCAAAACCAAAAGCCAAGAAGAAAAGTATAGTTCACAAGAAGAACAAAAAAGTGTGTAGTGAAGGCCAAGTTCATAAATAAAATTAGTTCAACGGTCAGTTTGGTTTCCTTGCTATAGTGTGACTAGTGCATCCCTAAACAGTCATAATGTCTAATATTTAATAGTTTTACGGATAGTGACAAAACATAGATTAACTACTCATAGCCTAAACCTTCTTTATTATTAAAGCTGCTAAAATATAAAAAATAATTTTAATAAAAATAATCAACTCGTGTATTATCTCTACCATTACTCACAATATCACTGTATATTTTTTTTATTATCTACCAGGTGGACTCTCATCTCCAATCTTTGATGGCGGAGTCCAGCGTGGACTACGTGGCGAAGTTCGCAGACCTGGCCGCCGAAGTAACGGATGAACCGGACCACGCGGCCGACGACCTCACCTAGGTACACTGCGGAATGTACCAAAGCCTACAAACTAAAGTCAAAATACTTTTTAATTCGTTTTTGATAATAGAATGGTGTTTTTATATTCAGACGTTAATATTTTATTATGTAAACCTATTTATTGAAGTTACATTTATAACTGTAAAACATATCGATTCAAGTCAATTTGTTTTATTGATCAACTCTGATATTTTAAATGCATGGAACTAAATGTAAAAACTTTTTATGTGTTGTTTAACGTTTAAATAATTAGTAATAAGAACTTTTTGGACGATACAATTGTATACAAAAGAAAAAAAAGTTTTTTTTTACGAGAATCGTAACTAGATGTTTTTTTCTAATGGTTACAAGATTGTATTTTCTATGTTAGACTATGATTAAGTTAGTGATGTTAGTGTTTATGTGACAGTCATTTGTTAACGAGCATGTTAGATGTAAGCATAATTTGATTAAATAAAAATATTTATATAATTATTATGAATAATGAACAGTTAAACTAAGATTTTAATTTTTTCTATTTTTAAATCCCGCTATGAACTTTAGATCGCATAATGATTCCTCAATCAGCTTTTAAACAGAATCACAGAAGTCGTTTGATCCGTTTAGGAGTTACGATGCTGACAGATTGTTAAACTCCGACTGTTGAACTAGCGCGAGTATGTATGACTACCAAGGCCACAAGGGTAACTGCCAGAAAATAGATTGAGTGAGAGCACTGCATAGCTTTCTTATATTTAGTCTGTGCCTACACAATGACTTGTCTCGAAATCATCTTGAAATAGTCCACCACATTACACCCTTCGACAAGCATGAAATGAAACGATTTATATAATCCCACTGCCGAGGTCACAGCTTAGGTCCCACCTTTTTCATTGGTGTCTTGGGTGCTGAGGCTGACCTACACTGAAAAATACGAGGGAACTATGGGTACACATAAGTACAAGTCTGCCGATTCTTTAAAGCCTCTGCCTCGAATTTTGGGCCTCGGGCAGCGGGACGGCGCGGGAGCGGCAGGATCTTACGCGTAAAATCAAATGGAACGGTTCTCGAAAACAGCGGCGCGGCAGCGGCGCGGGGGCGGGCACGAGCGGTGGACTCCAGTCAAGCGGTGACCGCCCGCGTTGCGCGTCTGCATTGTAGTATAGTGTTGTACATTTTCTTTTGCCCACACTAAATCGAGCGTTAGGAATAAATTTGAATCAAAAAGATGTTGTCGCCGTGTTTCAGACATTTCGTTCGCGAATAAAAACAAATATCTCGACAACACAACCACGAACACAACACTACAACGCTATAGTGCCGCGCGATCTGCCCGCTGGTTTGGAGAACAGGTATGCGGTCGATGATTTCATCGCATGCTAGACATAGACACTGACCTACTTTTGTGAATCTGTGCTGTGATCAGGGTTGGATTCAAACTCTCAAAAAATTATGCTACATGGACAATATAATAATACAATTTTTCCAAAATTATACTACGTTTGACTTTTCACGTTTTTTATCGTAGGTTCGTATCGTAAAATTAAACATTAAAAATTTAATGTTTAATTTTTTGACGTTTTCTCTTCTTCTTTTTCCCCTTACTTACTTACTTTATTATACTTATTAAAACGACTCATTATATCACTTATCGTATAATTCTGCTCAATAACAACAATATTCTTAGGAAACCTCTGATTCTAAACGGGGAAAAATGCATTCGTAAATCGTAAATATATTTTTTTATTCAGTTGAGGCGTAAGGCGTATTAACTACCGAAATGGAAGGAGGTACCAATATTTTTTTTTTTATTAATTCCCATAAATACTAGAGATTTGCATTTTTTTGTGTATTTGTAAAAAAGATAACAGGATTTCTAATTAGCTAAAAAAAATATAGTAACTAACAATACTCCTATCAATTAGCACCTCTTTATATCGAAAATCTTTTAAAAAACGAGTGCTTTAGGTATTTTGATGGTACTTCAAAAGTGACCAAATAAATGTGTAATACAAATAATTTTTGGCGCCAATTTTTTTCTGACGCTAACACTCAGCAAAAGCCGCCACTTCTAGCAACGAAGTCGCTAAATTGGCAACACTACGTTTGTATTTGGTAATCCTAATTAGGTGTTCCCGTACATACAGAGTTCCCGACATTTTAGGGTAAATATTAATAATTAAAAGGGCTCACTTAATACAAGTTGGTCGACTTCAAAATTATGGTATTTTCGCGTAGTATAGTGGCATTAGGATACTACATACTACACACTATCAAATAATGGTACAAATAGTATTATAATACTACGGAATCCAATACTGGCTGTGATCGCATGACATTGACGGAATCACAAGATGACACTCATAAATGACATTTCACTACTTCTCTATGGTTCATTGGTTCCCCTGCCAACGATGATGTTTACGTCGCGAGGTTATGTTTAATAATTTATTGTTCCGATGTTTATTGTTGTAATTGAACCGTGAAACATATCCAGATGCGTTCAATCTGTGAAAAACCAATGAAATAATTTCAAAGTAGTGTCTCACCACGTGTAGATCAATCTTACCATTCGATACAACCATGTTCTTGCAATGGTTCATGTAAGTAGATTTTTACTGATTTACTACAGTTTTTGGCTGGTTTTACGGTGGTTTTCATATTATTTACATAAGTTTGGGCCATTATATATGATTTAAAAGAAGTTACTATACGAAACAACTTCCTGTTAGGTATTTATGCATGAAATTTTGTGATAAGATCTATTGTTATTGATAGGCGACACTGACTGATATTTCTAGTTAGGTATGAAAAATGTAATAATAAAACTACTACTATTATAATATAATAATTATTATTATCAGATAAGTAATACCTTTTGTGCAATCACTTATTGCATGTCATTTGAAGCTTTCTCGCAGTATCTAATTTAGTAGAAATATTATAATATTTTTTTGTAAAATAATAATTATTATTATTACTATTCGAGTTTTATTCATCTGTTATCCATCTATCTCTGAGGATTTAAATTATACAGATTTCGTCTATTTTTTTTTTATTATTTCAGCTTATTGGTAATCCTGCCCCTGATGTTCATAGGATTCCTCCTATTTGTCACATTTGTGCTGGTGCCTTTCGCATTCATATTTGCATCATGGTACATGAGGATTAAGGAGCGCAAGCTAACCAGACGCAAGAGAGATGGTGCTAATGTGGCATTCTTCCATCCATACTGCAATGCTGGCGGCGGAGGGGAACGGGTGTTGTGGGTGGCCATCAGAGCTATCCTTGCCAGGTTGGTGAAATAATAGACAAATATAAGTAATAATTTTGTAGGTATAAGTATGTATTACCAAAAAAAATTATATAAGTATTACATCCATTGTCTAGTACCCATAGTACAAGCTCTGCTTACTTTGGGACTAGATGGTGCTGTGTAAAATGTCCCAGGATATTTATTATATTTATTCGGAGTCTGTGCGGCATGTCCTTTTCTTCCATTTATAGGAGTAAATTAGAACAATTCAGCCATCATTTCATTATTAACTCTTTTCAATTAATTTTTTTTATTCTTGAGCATGCCGGCACGCACCAGGCGGGCAACCAGTCCTCTTGTTGGTATTATTTCACCCAATTTTAATTATATTTGTCTGAACACAGTGCACCCATCTTTTGTGCTTTGTCTACATTTTCACATTCATATCTGACACTCTCCATGCCAACAACAGAGTAAATAATATAAAGTATTTTGATATAGTTGACACAGATGTAACATGTCACATCCCAATATCATATTATGTACAGTTAAATATTTGAATATTTCCAAGGCTGCTACTTATATTTAGTCATGTTTTTAATTATTTTCAATACTCTGGATGCACACTGTGGAATACTTTGCCATTCTTGTTTAATTATTTCAATTTCTATTCTTTTACTCTTGGTTGGCTGTTGATAAAATAAGAAGTATTTATTTCACTACTATTATAAAAACGTAAAAAATCTGTTTCTGTATGTTGAAGATTTCAAAGAAACAAGTGGGTTTAGAGTATATAAACGACTGAAATCTAATAAAAGGGGTTGGCGCTTAAACTACTGAATAGATTTGAGTTTTGTGTTGATATGCTCCAACTTTAAAACATGACCTCTCTGTTGTATACCCATATAAATGAAAGCAAATCCGTGGGCAAATGCTAATTTAAATAAATATAATTGATGTTTAACATCAGGTATCCAGATTCCAACATCTACATATACACAGTGGAGACAGCAGAAGCACAGACTATATTGGACCGGGCACAGAACCAGTTCAATGTGAAGGTTGAGCCCGAGAGGATCCACTTCGTACGGCTCAGCCTTAGGAGTGCCATAGAGGCGCGATCGTACCCCTACTTCACCCTGCTGCTGCAGAGCTTGGGATCCATGGTGCTGGGGATGGAGGCGTTTATGAAACTTAATCCTGGTAAGTTCATTATTGCTGATACGCTAAATACGTCGTCACATAATGAGTATCAGACACAGAATCTGACCTAGCAATCACTAATGCCTCAGAGAAATTATTGTCTTGTAATGGGTTCATAAAGTAATCTACTCAATATCAGTGTTGTATACCATCACGCCTGTATTCCGAAGGGGTAGGCAGAGGGGTACTAATGGACACCCACATTTTGCCGGTATGTTTAGGTCCCATGTCATAGGGGGCGAGCTTATTGCCATCAACCGGGCATAAATCTAGACTCCGAGCTGCTAGTGGAAATTTTACAGAAAAACCCAACAACACTTTGCTCGACCCGAGAATCGAACCCGGGGCCTTTAGAGTAGCAGTCGCGCTTGGGACCACTAGACTAACGAGCAATCAGTACAATATCAGTGTTGATGAGATCTAATGTAACGGAAGCCGAGGAGGTTGGCAACACTGACGAGTGGAGGGATGAGGCGTGGAGATGAGGATTGTCTTAAATAAATAGTAGTTCTGTAGTCTGTATTATTGTGTCTATTAACCCTTTTTTACACTAGTATTAATTACAGTAGTTGCCAGTCTTTAGCGATAAGAATTTGCTAACTAGTTATGATGATAACCATCCCATTATGAAAAAAAAAGTCAAGTGGATATGAGTTGGTTAGGTATGCATTAAATTATGTATAAAGCTGTTTTCTGTCTTAGGCATATTCGTTTACACTACTGATTATCTGTGAAAACTTGTAATTGGCCGTATTCTGTTATACATTGTGCATTTGATTGTTAGCTGTAAGTTTTCCTAAAATAATAAAATAAAAATAAAATTATTTTGTCCCAGACATATACATAGACACGACTGGTTGCGCGTTCACATACCCGATATTCCGTTACCTGGCGCAGTGCCCGGTGGGCTGCTACACGCACTACCCGACCATCACGAGCGCCATGATGCGCCGCGTCAAGCACCGCATCGTGTCCTACAACAACGCCGGCGTCATCGCCAGGAACCCGCTGTTCACGTGGATCAAGTTACTGTATTATAAGATATTTGGATGGGTAAGCACGAGAAGTAACATAATAATTGACGACGTCTGTGGTCTAGTGGTTCGACTACCAGACTGCTGATCACGAGGTAGTGGGTTCCATTCCCACAGGACACAAATATTTATGTGATGAACTTAAGTGTTTGTGTTTGTCTGGGTGTTTCTTATGTATTATAAGTATGTATTTACAAAAAAAAAGTATATAAGTATTATGTCCATTGTCTATTACCCATAGTACAAGCTCTACTTAGTTTGGGACTAGATGCTATGTAAAATGATAGGTGCTGTGTAAAATGTCCCGGGATATTTATTTATTTATTTTATTTATTATAATTATATTGACAGCTTATGGCATTAGAATATTAACATTTATAACTTGATACTTTCCCCTGCCTGAATGCATCGTCTAGTGGTCCCTAGCGCGACTGCTACGCTATAGAGGTCCTGGGTTCGATCCCCGGGTCGAGCAAAGTCTTGTTGGGTTTTCTGTGAAATTACCTTAGCAGCTCGGAGTCTGGATTTGTGCCCGGTTCATGGCAATAGGCTCGCCCCCTATTATATGGGACCTACGTACCGGCGAAATGTGGGTGTTCATTAGTACGCCTCTGCCTACCCCATAAAGAGAATATGGGCGTGATGGTATGTAGATACTTTTCCCGGTTAAAATTTCCAGTTTTCTGTCCCAAAAATACTATTCCAGTAATCTCTCAAGGTCACGCAGCTCTGGCTTTTAGCAATAAACTCTCGCATAAACAATGAAAATGCCTTTAATCCGTCTCATTCTGGTAAGAGACAGCAGTGGGACAAAATTAATTGGTTGTAATTCAGTGTAAACGATTGCTTTTGTCGTTGTACCCTCAGTTGTACGGCGTGGTGGGTCGCTGCGCCGACGTGGTAATGGTCAACGGCACCTGGACTGAAGACCACATCAACGACCTGTGGCAGATGCCGCTCAGCACCTTCAGGGTGTATCCGCCTTGCGAGGTTAGTATATTAAGAGAAATTATGTTTTTCATGACTGCAAAGCAACCGAAAGCTCAGCTCTCGCGCGCAAGAGTCGGAACACACACAGGAAAGGCATTTAGGAATTATATTCGAACCCTCCAGGGTTATTTACGTTATACTCACTCCATATTATTAAATGATATTATGATTTTCTTTTAAAAAGCAACATAGAGAGTTGTCATAGTTAGATAGTTTCCCAGTCTGTGGCATCCTCCAACTCTTAAATTGATAAACCGATTTGATTTCGCTACTCTTGAAATCTCTCGATGAAATTGAACGGTTCTCATCTAGATCATTCTTAGGTATTGCCATTTCGATAATTTTTATTTGAATATCACAACCAAGAAAAATTTTACAAATTTTCATACTTTGAAGTGACAAACTTGTATGAGTGGTTGATTATTTAAAAAAATGTGTAAAACCTTTTTACAAAAACATTACAAATGGTGCAGTATAATAGAAATTCTTAGATGTACCAGTTCCTATAAGTCCTAAATAATTAAGTGTATAGCTAACTTAAATCATTAAAATAGTTACCACTTTCTTGTTTAAAATGCTTCTATAGACTAGCATAGACTGTGGTCGCAACGTTATTTCTACTCTACTAAATAACTATCGTTTCTATTGCAGGTAACTCATCTAAAACAACTGCGCTCTCTGGTGAAGGAGTCAGATCCCATCCGCATTTTGTCGGTGGCGCAGTTCCGGCCGGAGAAGGACCACCCTCTGATGCTGCAGGCAATGTACGAGCTGAGGAACCTGCTCGTCAAGAACGAGATGCTGTGGCATAAGGTATACTCACCAATTAGTCATTTATTAACTGCCTAGCAACTTGACTCAGAAAAGAGTTCTTCTATTTAATAAAATGTTGTAGCAAAACTAGTGTAAAACCGCATATTGTGTAGGTACAACTTAAGTATATTAAGATTATTTAGGCCGGCAACTCACTTGCGACTCCTCCGGTGTTGCGGGTGACCATGGGCGGCGGCAGTCGCTTCCCATCAGGCGATCCGTATGCTCGATTAAACCCATAAAAAAAAAGATTCTACAACCTAACTGGGAGTGCAGCACCTCGCCACCATTTCAATTGTAGTTTTAATAGACTTCACTTGTCAACCCTGTAAATTATTACTATGTACAGTTCTCGCCAAACTTATTGTCCGGCTTGAAGTTGGCACGAGCTAACTTCAACCCACCCGTAAAAATCGGAGAAAGAAAAATTTTGGACTATAATAAAAAAAACTGAAGTCGATTAATTGATTTGAAAGAAAGAAAGAAAGTGCCAACTCGTGCTAACTTCAAGTTTACAATACAGTAAGTTTGGCGGGAACTGTACCTACTACAATGCTGTTAAGATGATTAAAAATGATTGTTATTATTATACATACAAATAAATACAATTAAAGCGTCAAATAGCTTAGGAGCATTTGATTTATTTTCCTGTTTTCTCTCATAAGCTACGAGTGTTTTTTTTTAATGTAGCCACTTTTGTGTTCAACTGCTGGGCAAAGGCCACGAGTAAGTATAACTTAAAAAAATATTTCCGTCCGTTTTAGATCAAACTAGTGTTAGTGGGTTCATGTCGCAACGCTGAGGACGAGGAGCGCGTGCAGAACCTGCGGGACCTGGCCAAGCACCTCGCCATCGAGGACAACGTGCAGTTCGTGGTGAACGCCTCGTACGCGCAGCTGTTGCAGCTGTACCAGAGCTGCAGCCTCGCCATACACGCCATGTGGAACGAACACTTCGGCATCAGTGAGTATCGTGAGAAATTCATAAGGGTTGAGGATCATCTGATCTTCTAGGTATCTTTTTCTGTCGCTTAGGACCGTTTTTAACTAGAGCGAGAAAGAGACCGGAAGACGAAACGTTGACGTCGACGGCGTGTGAAGTCTGCCAATCCGCATTAGGCTAGCGTGGTGGACTATAACCTAATCCCTCTCATACTGAGGTGAGACCCTTGCCCAGCAGTGGGACAGTATATTGATTATTGATTTATTTATTATTTATAGGCGTGGTGGAGTGCATGGCGGCGGGCCTGATCACGATAGCGCACCGGTCGGGCGGGCCGCTGGCCGACATCGTGGAGCCGGCCGCGCCGTCCCGCACCGGCTTCCTGGCCGCCGAGCCCGACGACTACGCGCGCGCCATCCTCGAGGTCATCGCACTCCCGCACCACGAACGGAACAGGATCGTGGACGCCGCCAGGTAAGGGTCACCACACCTACGGTCGTGCTGTGCCACAAGTCCACAACACACTCCATGGAAATGCTCCGATTTAATAAATAAGCGAGAATTCCTCAAGAAAGAAACTAATATTTTAGAGAAATTGACGAGGTTCTAATATAATCGATATACTTGAGCTATTTCTTTTATATAGCAAGCCAAAATTGTTAGGATTTTTTTTCTTATTATGTCGTATAAATATTTGATCCTTTACCCAAAAAGGACTACGGATTTCGTTCATTGAGTATAAACCTATACAAAATAATAAACACGTGTCTTCTGTTTACAGAGCGTCGGTCGATCGTTTCTCCGAAATTGAGTTTGAGAAATCGTTCCTAAGAACCGCAGAGCCGCTTATAAGACTAGATTAGATAAACAAAACGTGCTTTTCAATCTTCTGTACATTCTGTTCCATTAGTTATAAGCGTAATAATAAAGTTAAATTAATGCTTTACTCGCATTTTTCTTTACACTAGGAGCTAATATTATATAATATATAAAAAAATATAGTATGATAATGCAAGGGAAATAAAATAATACATACATACATAGCTTCACGCCTGTTTCCCATAGGGGTAGGCAGAGACTATAGATTTCCACTTGCTACGATCTACTTGATAAAATAAAGCAATGCTATAACCACTAAGCCACCGCGAGACGTACTCGCCAAGTCGAAATCCCCCTTCATCCTAACTAACGTCACCTTAAGACGTAAATTTAGACTGTGAAGGAACATTTCGACTACACCAGACCCTGCCAGAAGACGCAGGATCGAATCTTGCCCGCTAGTCGGGTCTTTTCTTTATCAAAATTTCTGGTAATCTTAGACAGGTGTGTAACTCAGCTCCGAGTCAGCTCAATGATTTAGATCGCACGGGTTTGAGCCGTTGAGCTACAGATCGGCAGCAAAATGACTAGCTCACGGCTCAATTCAGCTCCTGTTGTACTTGTGAATTCCTCAATCCAATTCTCCTAGAACGAATTATTATTCTGTTCTAATGCATTACAATAATAATTTATTGATATGTATTCAATAAATCAATTTGTAAATAAATAATATAAAATATCTAGCTCGCAGAGTTAAACGAACTGTTGCAGCTCGGCAGCTCATTCGGCTCGATCAGAGAATCAGCTCACTCACCTGAGTCATGAGCTGATCTGTAGCTCGCGTATTTTTCATGAGTTACCCACCCTTACATAGTATGGAACATGCAAAAATATAAAAAGATAATGCAATGCTGTCGTAAAAAAATCATTTAATTATTTTAACATAAAGATAAAATGTTATATATTATGTATATAAGATAATGCTTAAATTAAAAGAGGAATGATATGTCCATTTATGTGGGAATGTGACCGACCCTGTCTCTGGGAATCAACCTGAGCTCCGATCCGTGTTTCAAGAATACATTGCCTGAAACAAGAAAATGGCAATATTTACAAAAATTTTGCGATTAATAATAATCATATAATAGTAATGCGGCTGCTACGCTAGAGGTCCTGGGTTCATTTCCCAGGTCGAGCAAAGGGTATGTATAGAAAGACTTGGGCCGAGATACTTTTGGCCCGTTTGTTTTTGCAGCAGCAAAGCATTGTTTTATGACACTCGAAAATATTCTTTAACACTATTGATATAAAGTGCATAAATGTTTGCTGACGTGGCCTTTGCGCGATCATATTTTGTCTTGTTCAAACATTTATGCCCTTTATACCAATAGAATTAAAGTATATTTTCGAGTGTCATAAAACAATGCTTGCCGCTCTCTGCCAGAAAGGCTACATTTTTTTTTATAACAGAGGTGGCAAACGAACATGCGGGTCACCTGATGGTAAATAACTACCGCCGCCCATGGACATCAGCGATCATACATAAAAAAGCACACCCAAGACAGGACAAACACATTAAAAAGAATATTACCGGCAGTCTGCTGAGGGTTGATGCCGATACCGTCATCAGTGATGATGGCGCTGGTGGCAGGCTCCACGCGGAACTCCTCGGCAGCAAACTTTAGCACGGCCGTGAATGGCGTCGCCTCTGGCACGCTCAGCCTGGAAACCATTTAAAATATACAAACTTTTTCCAAAGGGCTGGGCAGAAACTTCAGAACGCAACTTGCTTCTTGCATACTTTTACTTCATCCACATTCATACATCACATGTCATATACATGATTAGCTTCCCGCCAGCGGCTTTGCCCGCGTGGTCGTATAATTTTTTCCCCCGTTTTTGCAACATTTTTCATTACTACTCCGCTCCTATTAGTCGTAGCGTGATGATATATAGCCTATAGCCTTCCCCGATAAATGGGCTATCTAACATGGAAAGATTTTTTTAAATCGGTCCAGTACTGTTTGAGTTTATTCGTTACATACAAAAATACAAATCTTTCCTCATTAGTGTAGAACTGTAGATATACACGCGCCGGTTGTGAACTTTTTTGAAGGACCTCACCGATAAGATCGGAATGTCAAAAATATCTCATCATAAAATACCCACACCTACAGCCTATGTACCTATATCTCAGCCGAAATAACTGTAGGAGTCCTGAAGTCATACTAAATGGTTGTGTAACCAATTTTCACAACAAAATCCCGATTGAGGTCCTATTTAACTATTTCGCATTCCTTATTTTATAAATAAATCCACTCACTCAATAACACTCAAGAAGAGAATATATCAAAAAGGAAAAAAAGGTTTGAAATAAGAAAAATTATTTGTGATTTGAAGGAGATTGCATATTCAGATAAAGAGCTAGGGGAAAAGGTTACAGGTGTGATAAAATACATGATTAAAGAGATAATATATTGGTTAACAGAATACTTTACTATGGACTTGGTGTGGAAGTTACTAGGAACAACTAATAATGAATAATACAAATTATAGTAATATTAATGTTGCACAGTGGAATGCAAACAGCTTAAAAACTAAGACCAGGGCTTTGGAATTACTACTTCAGCAAGAAAAAATACATATAGCACTAGTGAGTGAGACATGGCTATCAGAAGAAGATACAATTAGAATAAAGGATTATAATATAGTAAGAGCCGACAGAGAAGATGGATATGGAGGGGTTTGTATATGCTTCCATAAGACAATAAAGATGGTGCAAAGATCATATATACCTGCAAATACAGTAATAGAAATTCTAGTTATGGAAGTACTTAATGTCCCAGGGCTATCTAATATCATATATTTATACTGCCCACCATCAGTTAATGTTAACCAATCTGATTGGGACCACTTATTCAATCTTTTTGACTCAAAAACAATACTGGCGGGAGATTTCAATGCTCATCATATATTATGGTCATACAAAACAGATGCAAGGGGTGAAAAGATATATAAAGCAATGTTTGAAAATGACTTTATATGTATGAATGATGGAAGACCTACAAGACTGAGGATGACCAATAACCAATTGCAGCAGTCTGCGCCAGATATAACATTTGCCACAAATGATATAGCAATTAAAATAACATGGAAACCCATCAATGAATCGTTAGGCAGTGACCATGTTGTTATCAAATTCACATTGGGTTATGAGAAATCGAACTTACATATAAAGAAAAGAAACTATAAGAAGGCTCAATGGACAGAATTTAAAAAGAAAACTGAGCAGGAATTTTCATCTCTACCACATTATGGCGATGTTCAAACAAATTATAATATATTTGAAAACAAAATAAATTTGGTGGCCGAAGAAACCATACCGTGGACAAAAATCTGTCAAGACCCATGCTCCAAATTTGCACCAAAGTCTTATTGGAATTCTCAAATTTCAGAAGCAGTTGCAAAACGTCGGCTAGCTTTATCTCAACTACGGCGTAATCCTACTCCAGATAATTATGATAAATACAAGAATGAGATAATGAATGCCCAAAAACTTATTCAGAAATCACGAAATGAGAGTTGGTCAGAGTTTTGCACAAGTATAGGGAATGAGGCATCACCTGCGGAAATGTGGAGAAAAATGAAATGGATGAAAGGAAACAGATCAATGCAGACAGTCGACCCTATGAAAGCTAAAAATTTATTATACTCCTTAACTCCGGATAGTGTGGGCGAACCACCTCCAGAATTTCATAATAATGGTGACACTGACCTAAGCAAGGAAATCACTATGATTGAATTAGAGAACTGTCTGAAACGTAAAGACACCGCCCCAGGGGCGGATAACATTGCATATTCAATGATTTTCAATCTATCAAAGCCTGGAAAGGCCTTTCTTGTACATTTATATAATCTAATTTTACAAACGGGCGTAGTTCCAGAGCAATGGCGAAATATTAGAATTGTTCCAATACCAAAGCCGGGGAAAGATCCTAACATGTTATCATCAATTCGCCCAATCTCTTTGATGTCATGTCTCTGTAAAACATTTCATATTATCTTAAATAGACGTCTAGAGTGGTTTGTAGAGAAAAGACAGTTGCTCTCAACGTCGGTGGTTGGTTTTAGAAGAGCACATTCTACCCTAGACAGTCTGACACGTCTGGTAACAACCATACAAGTAGGATTCGCCAGGAACACGCCCACGCTAGCTTGTTTCATTGATATAGATAGCGCCTATAACAATGTTTCCATAACTGCGTTGATTAGAGTTTTAGAGGATATTGGGGTAAGCCGTAGTATTAATTTTTATTTGTGGAATCTTTTATCAGACAGAAGATGTCAAGTTATATTAAATAATAATATGATAATGCGGCATACAAATAGAGGGCTAGCTCAGGGAGATCCATTGTCCCCCCTACTTTTCAATATTGTTACCATGAACTTATGTAAGAGTCTCACAAATGTAAATATTTCACAGTATGCTGATGACTTTGTCATGTATAAACATATAGACAACAGGAATGCTGGAAATACTGCAAGGTGTCTTGGGGAGTCCTTACAGCTAATGATAGGCATGTTAGGAGATATTGGATTGTCTATATCAGAAGCTAAGACTAGTTTATGTGTGTTCAATAGGACAAGGAAACAATACAATATATCTATAGATATCAATATGGTTAGAATAAAGATTAAACATAAAATTAAATACTTAGGTCTGTGGTTGGACAGTAAGTTGCGTTGGGGAGCACACATAAATGAGACTTGTGAAAAAGCCTACAAATATTTAAACATCTTAAAAACCTTAGCTGGTAAATCATGGGGGGTACACCCAAAACACCTTCGCAGACTTTATATATCTTTGATCAGAAGCAGATTAGATTATGGAAGCTTTCTGTACAGTAGTTGTGCCACCGGTCACCTGGGAAAATTAAGAATCCTACAGAACAGAGCTCTCAGGATATGTGGTAATTTTGTTAGAACCACACCGATACATGTAATGGAGAGTGAAATGTGTTTGCAACCACTTAGTGTAAGAAGATTCTGGCTTGGAAACAGATATTGGTTGCGAGCTGCTTCACTTTCCAGTAGCACAATTGGTATAATAGAAGAAATATATAGGTTAAAAGGATATTGGAGAGGGAAGAATGAACCTATTTTAATAGAAGTGCATAGGATACTGGCTGATAGGCATATGTATAGGAGCTCTGTGCTGGGAATGTATTCCTTGGATACATGGGTCTCGAGTATTGACGTAGTATCCTGTATTCATGACGTCTGCGATAGTATAGATGGGCCTAAGCAAAGTTTTGATCCCTCGGATCTTTGCCAGAGGGTGCAAGCTGAGGTTCGACACAAATATAATGGATATTATAAATTGTTTACAGATGGATCAAGGGGTATTTTGGGGGTGGGAGCAGCATTCTTTGACCCACAAACTGACATGAACATGCAGTTTAGATTGCATGAGGATGTTTCTGTGATGAGGGCTGAGCTAACTGCAATCACAGAAGCATTATCTTACGCTAGTACTGTAGGGGAACGCAAAGTAGTGATATTAGCGGATTCTAGAAGTGCCCTACAGCATTTGGCTCGGTGTGTCTCGGCATTCCGAGGTATGCCGATAGCTTATGAAGCCTTGCGGCTTTTAAACAAAATGAAAGAGAATGGTATTTGTGTCGAGCTTCAATGGATACCCTCTCATATTGGCTTGCGAGAAAATGATTTTGTGGATCGACTGGCTGGAAATGCAGTTTGTGAGGGTGTGAATGTAGTTCTTGGACCATACAGTAGTGAAATTGTACCATGGGTTAGGAATATTTGTAGGGATAAATGGAAACAGGAGTTTAGGGAGATTTCACAAAATAAAGGTATTTGGTACTACACAATACAGGAGACCATAGAACCAATACCCTGGTTTGAATGTGCCAGCCTCTCCAGGGAAACATTGGTGATGGCTCTTAGGTTGCGGTCCGGTCATATTCCATTGAATAAATTCTATCATCTTATGGGGATGAAACCATCACCACTATGTGATGTGTGCCACAAGACAGAGGATGGTATCCATTTGATGGAATGTGATCGGTACCGTGACCTGAGAAACAGAATATTAAGAGGTATAGATTTTCACAATGGTGGAATTAATTTAATACTACGCCAACCCTTGTCGGAGAAATGTCAGAGGATACTGAAATATTTAAAATTATGCATGAAAGAAAGATTCGAAAGAACATGTCTGTGAGAGCTAGTAGGGTGTAGTTGGGGGCAGGCGGGATTGTAATGCAGCCAGCTTGTCTTCAATTGCACTAAAGTATGAATGAACCCATGAGGCTGGCATAGTCACCAAGTGTGTACTGAAGCCTCAAAAAAAATAGATAAAAAAAAAAATAAAAAAAAATAAATAAATCCAGATAATAAATTATTTTGAATTTTCGCTTTACAACCTTACATTACACCGGCTCCACACGTTGGCCCTAACGATACATCTAATGTTGGCGTGAACTGGTTTTAGCCAATCAAATTGCGGCAGTCAGCCTGAGCCAGCCACCGAGTGTTGGCACCAACGCTATTTTTCTGATGAACTCTTTGGCAAATAGCATTTGCTCTAAGGTTGGTGCCAACATGTGGAGCCAGGCTTAGCTTTTTAATAATATCGTAATGTCTCGTGAGTCTATCGCAAGTAATTTCCGGTAGTACGCATAACAATTTAGAGAGGGTAGATAGATTTTTCTGTACCTAATATTTTTTTGCCTTGCATCTTCATTCTCCTGTGACAGCAGCTAAATAAAGGAAGTTCGAAATTTTGACAAATTACGATGATAAATCTCGTAAGTGTTAATTTTTGTATGTATCTATTACAAGCATGCATGGCGAGGTTGAGGTGTGTCAGAATCGTAGCAAGTGGTAATCTAGTCTCTGCCTACCCCTGTACGAAACAGGCGTGTATGTATCTTTTACGCTGGATAGTCTTCATGTAATAAATTAACGACTTGTTTAGCTCATAGGAAATATGTCAATTTTCCCGTTATTGCAACTCATATATTTTATAGACCGCGTCGCTATTTTGCATTTTGATACGCCGGTTATTATAGATTAGATTAGACTTTCAAACATGTGATCAATTTTTAGCCACTAAGTGCTGTATATTAAAGTTATTATTAAAGACTTTATAACTAACAATATATTAAGGACAAAATAAATCTTAGTCTGAAATAAATTTATTTTATTTTATATTACCCTCTCAGACAGGTCACAGGCTTTATTTGGTGCGAAATTACACTACAAAACGTAATTTGTATAAACTCTGTGCGACATGAGTTTAATCAGCTCCGGAATGATATGAGCGAGCTTAGATCCGCCCTAAAGTCAGCCAATGATCGCATGTGTAATTTAGAGGACAGAGTAACGGCGATGGAAGGCAAACTGGCTCAGCCCCAACCCCTCGTATCGTCAGAGGTGGACGATGTCATTGCGAAACTGCGAAGCGACATCAACGACCGAGACCAGGAGTTGCTTAAAGCATTTCTTTATAGATGCATTAATAGATACAATATTTATATGTTTAGATGAAAGAAAAACAATCTTGTGTTATATAAAAAGTAAAAATATGTATTCACACAATTTATAATAGCTTCTCCCAATATTCTAAATTACAATCATAATCCTTAACAATATTAAAAAACTGAGACTTAAGACTATCATGCATGCATATTCTTTGTACTGCACCAACAAGTTCAGAATTATTTAAATCTATATAAAATGATTCAGCGGATATGCCTTCCCGTAGCAATTTACCACAATCTACCAAAGCTTCTACTATGTATGTAAAGATATCTGCATTCTCTACACACATTTCAGTAAAATATTTACTGTCCACTTTAAAAAGTAACTTCCAAAAAGTTTTTGAAGTATTATTTTTCCTTAAAACAATATTAAGAAAGCTATCAGCAATTAACTTTACTGCAGTACTGTACTTTGGTTCATTGTTCAACAAACTTACAACTAATAATTCAATTAACTCTTGATTGCAATTATTTAATAGGTCTACAACATCTGAATTGCATGAATTGAGCTGTAGTAACAGTACTTTGCTTTTAAATTGTTTAATCTTTTCTTTTGGTAGCTCACTGGTGACATTTTTCAATAAGGTATCTTTTGATGCTGCTTCTAGCATCAACTCTGTTAAACATATTTCTAATTTCTCCTCAGAAAACACCTCAAGAAATACTCTAAAACCAACATCCATTTGATTGATTTTTGTATTTGAATTTATTATCTTTTTAAGTACATATTTTGGAGGATCTGTGAGACAGTTTTTAAAGAGAATGTTTGATGTATCATTATAGCTATTTAAAACTGATAAAAATTCATCAATGACGTTCCTTTTTTGCAGTCTATCAAGACTTTTTTCCACATGTTGTGATATAAGAAAAGCATTTCTTAATTCAGCTTCAGTTGTGTCATTATCAGGCCAGTTTTCTAACTGACAGAGGTTAATATAGTCTTGGAAGAAGTTGAGAAACTGTTGTACTACAGCTGTATCCATTATTTAACCGTGTAACTTCAACGCAGAACCCTCGACCATTCAGCATCTGTTGAAATGAACAAACTAGAATTGACTATGAAAACTTTAAGAAAGTTATGATAATTTGTAAGTTATGTTCTACGCTGAAGTTACAGGGGCTTGTACGATTAGCATATAAGCTATAACTTACACTTTGAACGGCAGTTTTGGGTCCGAAGTAAGGGTAATCTTGAAAGTTACTTTCGACCTGAAGAAATAACATATCCGTGAGTCAAATACATATTTTATGTTAACACAATAAATAAAGAGCATGCAATACAGTAGTTCCTACACTTACATTGTTCTAGAATTGCCAATAGAAGTATAGAAAACGGGAAGAACTCTCACGAATCGAAAGAAATATGTAGAAACGAGAAATTGAAAGTGACGTTTCCTTTCCAGTTTCCTTTGACTTGGCTTGGCTTGACGTATTGTTGACATTTGTTGTTGACGTATCCACGTTTTGATTTTTTTACAGATGTCATTTGAAAAAGAAAAAGTTACTTTGTCATAATAATCTGTGGTCAAAGTTTTCGTCTATCGGAATCGGAAGTTTTAAAATGTAGGTACTTAAAAAGTTATCTTTTATAGGTTACATACGTTTGCTAGATTTAATTAATTGGTACTCTAGATTATTCTGGGCCCTAGATTTAGATTTACGATTACGTTTAGTTCTCTGATTCGAGTTGTACAAGCAAATGTCAACTCAAAACAAATATTATTGTTTTGTCATGTCATGTCATTAGTGTCATTTCGACAAAAACTTGGATGCGAATTGCGAAATATCGAATATCGATCAACAGAAAATGTTCTACTTATTACATATTTAAAATTTAGTCTTAAATTAGAGGACTATGTTACTCAAAAGAAATCTACTCGAGTGCACCACAATATTATCATGCACGGGCACATTAATATGCGTGCTACTAAACTATATTACGAACATTTCGCCAATAACCGGAGTATGGTTTCCTGTATACGTCCTAACTTTATTTATCGTCTCGTTGTGGGTTAGTTTTAAGTTTATTCAGTGGTTGTTACGTTTGAATAAGCCTATAAAGTATGATTTGGACGGGATTTTGGCGGATTATCCGTATTTGTCGGTTTTATCGCGGGTGCTACCTCAACCACGGAAGGCGCAAGTTGCCGAGATTCGGGAGTACGACACAAACGAGCTGAGTGTGATATCGACGGTGCTGGAGAGGAAGTTGGTGTCATCGTGGTACGTGCCGTATATATCGCAGGAGATTGGCTTCCCGTTTGCTTGTAAACAGATGCTGGATCAAATGATTGGCAAGAGTTTTCAGGTTTGTGTTCCAAATATTTTATTTTACATCTACCCTCATATTTCAGTAGTACCTACTATATCAATTTTTTTTTATCAGTCTGCCTTAGGTATTCAAATTCATACCCACTCATTCATAATAATTTTGATACTTACAGTTATTTCAAAATTTATAACTGTTTTGAAACTTTTCTATAGTGTTCAATTTTGAATAGTTTCTATATGTTGTTCTAGGGAATATAACAGTAGAAATATAGTAAAAGTTACTGTTCTTATAAATATTATTAATTAATTAATTCACAGATATGTAACAAGATAGAAATCAAAGATGTGTATGTGGACATAACCACTATCCTAGCAAGTCACCTGAGAGAATATCAAAGAGCTTTAAAACGCCATGAAAAAGTACCAACCAGTTCCATAGAGACACTGTACAAGAAATCCCACCCAATACACATACAAAATATTCAGTCTGCAGACCACTGTACTAATATACTCCGTATAGTATTCAAAGAATTCATCCCTTGGGAACTCTGGGACACTCCGCATTCCGAATTACTTATCCGTATACTATCGAAGAAACTTGACAACTTCATTGATACTACTTTATCAGAGCCTGCTTGGCTTAATGATAAGCTACTGACAATTTTGAAGGGAAAACAAGAACCAATCCCTGCTGGACCAAAGGAGCCATTTCTCCAAGAAGAAGTAGCTCAGGAGAAGAAATCAGAACAAATAAATGTAGAGACAGATGTATCAGTAACCATATCAAAAGGAACTGTTACGGTACCACAGCAAGTTAATGAGGAAACAAATGAAGAGTCTGAAGTGGGGAAGATAGAGAATATAGTTGAAGAAGTACCGGTTACTAGTACTGAACCGGTTGATATAAAGACATCGCCTATTTTGAGGCAGAGGAGAGGCAGGCAGGGCAGGAATGAAGTGAAGATCTACGATAGGATTATTGAAGGTATGTCTGCAGTTACTTATTGCTATATGCTGGGCTTGTCTGTGGGCATTAAAAACCTTTGTTATTAAAAAATTTTTTTTTCTTGTAAGTGAAAAAAAATATATAATTATATATTATGTATTAGCAATATCAATTATGCCATTGATAAAAAAAAAACATTATACCTATCACTCAGCTTTTCCTAGAATAGACCACGGTCACCCATCCATGCACTGACCTAGACAAGTGCAACTTTACCTTACAGTATGATTTAGTCACTTTTACAAAAAACAGTTGTGTGTGAAAAAAAAAAGCATGTATTAACTCTTTCTTATTTGCAGGTAGTGTGAAGACATGGGACACAGATATAGACTTGCAATGCATCAGTCTTGGTCAGGACCTGCTGGCGAGTCTGGATGGTGAGATCACGCTGAGCCGGCTGTGGGGGCAGGACGCTGACACCGACGGCAGCCCCAACCCGCCCCGGAGCAAGTCTCCACAACCACTGTGGTTTGGTAAGATGTCTAAATTTTTTTTAATAATTATTTTTACTTTTGGTCGTATACCTACTATAAAAGGTTAATTTATTATGATTATTAGGAACTTATGTGTGTAGTGTATATAGTGGGCTGTTCTTTTGCACGATAGTGTGTATTTTGCGCTTTTGAGATAGCCGACCTTTTTTTCAATATAAAATTGGATTTTCAATATAAAAAGCGTCCTACTATTCTGGAACCGAGCAACTAGTTTGACTTTTAAGTGCCTAAAAGTGAAAAAACTGAAAAGTGCCTATTTATATGGTCTATTTGAAATAAAATATTTTGAATTTGAAAAAACTGCCCACGAACATAATGTTCACATTAGTTGCTTAAATTAATCTGATAATAAAAAAACCTAGAAAAATACTTCACACCAAATTAATGAATAATACCTAATTTGAAAAAGTCTCTAAAAAGACAATAAAAATCACATAATTTTTGGGTGAGGTACTTCAAAAATGTCAAGAATTTGTGTATAATAAATAATATGCAAGTTGTAGTAAATGGCGTTCTACAGTTTCTGCCTACCCCTATGGAAAAAGGGGTGAGTGTGTATGTATACATTAATTCCAGGAGAAGAAGAAACCATAGACATTGATCTTCTAGACTCCATTCCCTACAGAGAGACGAAGAAGGAACAGAGTCCGAAGCCCACGGATGCGTTGCTGAAGGATCTCCAGTCCACCGTCAGCCAAGCAAAGACGAAGATAGGTGATCTACAGGTGGACCACCAACTTGCCTTAGATGTGTCCCGCAAGCAAAACTCCAGTGTATGTTGTTTGCACGATCTTTCTGCTTACGCTTTTTCTTTATAGATGCTGCCGTGACTGAGTTATCACCTTTTTAAAGATTTTTTTTTACTAATCTAGAAGGGCATTTGAAATATTTATTCAATATATTAAAAAACAATTTTAGTAAGATAAACTTAGATAAGTTTATATTTGGATGCCACTGAGGAGCTGTTAAATAAACTTGAGAGACTGCAAAATTTATGTATTCGTTTTGTCTTCAACCTTAAAAAGTATGACCATGTCTCTGAATTTCGCAAGATACTCAAGTGGCTCCCAATCCGCTCTCGCAGGAATACTCGCATTTTGTGTCTCCTTTTCAACATCCTGCATAATCCTTTATCCCCTTCCTATCTGCGGGAACGTTTTTCCTATACTCGTTCTAATGACTCGCCCTGCAGGTCCCATCTCCGTACCCTCCTCAAATTCCAGCCCCACAAAACCGACTTTTATTCTTACTCCCTTTCCGTGCACGGGGTTAGACTGTGGAACTCGCTCCCTCCAGAAATCAGAGAATGCAGAACTATATCAATTTTCAAGAAACGTGTTAAAGAGCACTACCTTTCGTCAACACCTTGAAATCATGTTTGCAACTTTTTATATATTTTTGGTTATAATTATAAATTATTGTGTATTTGTTATAGTATGCATTATATATTTATTATATGTATTTGTTATTGTATCATAGGTGTACTTTTTTTTTTTTAATATGTAGTTTATGTGTTTGCTTGTATGTATTAGTACTTATGTTATTTTTTCCCACACTGTTGTCTACATTTCTTTTTTTTTTAATTCTCCTCTCGCAGGTCTGCTGGAAGAGATTTCTATAGAAATAAGCAGTACCTTTGTACTATAGTCCTAATATTATTATTATTATTTTTTTTTACTTTCTGGTTCAGTGTGTACATAAATAAATAAATAAATAATAAAAATAAATAAAGAAGAAGTTCTTAATGTGCCTTTTTTTTGCCCATGTAATTTGATATAACCATATAATTTCATTAATAAATATATATATAAATATATAATATATATAAATAATAAATAAATAAATAGGTTAAAATAACAAAACTTCCTTGTTTTGAAGTCGATAAAAAAACTAGAAACCTTCCAGTTTCAAACACTGATATCATTTTAATGAAGGTTGAGTTTTCAACTCTTGTCGGCGTACAAATATATAATTTTTATCAATTCTCGTTTATATTTTATAGACGGGTACCGTTTGAGCACCGCGCACCCACACTCAGGTTACGAATGCTTTTAAATGTCCTCACTGTCTTAATGTACTGTTTTGTGTACTAAAGCCCCAGATTCTTTATTACATCGGATCTATGAGACTTGTTGGTGTGAATCTTGGGTTGGTTAATTCAATATTTTGCAATATTTTTCTCTCCGATTTTTACGGTCGGGTTGAAGTTAGCTTGTGCCCACTTCAAGCCGGAATATAAGTTTCGCGAGAACTGTAAGTTGTTACGTTTAAACAACCCAAGAAGTGTCATAGATCCGATGTAATAAGTTTGATGAGAACTATAAGTTTGATTTGAAATTACTCATGTAGAGTTCGATGTATTATATGATATTTACACATATTTATTATGACACATATTCGATGTATTATTTAGAAACTAGGGGTATACATTTTTTAAGAACAATGGTTTGGCTTTTCATTTTTCAACCATAAGTGATACTTATTACAGTTCAAAATGCTGAATAGGAATAAAAATGTATAAAAAAATTAAAATATCTCTTTGTGTATAATTGCATGACATAGTGAGAAGCATGACTGTCACGATGCATGGATATTAGATGGTATTGTGTTACAGTAATTAAAAATCATATTTATTCTAATAAAATAGAGTTCAAAATAGAACACAACTAACCATCTACATCGGCATGTATTTTATGTACACTATTTCCTACTCTATTTGAATTATGTGAGGATGACATTCGATTAAATATAGATAGGTTTTAGGTCCCACAGTAATGGAGTTTATTTTTGCGAAAATTGAAAATTACAAACTTAATTTTCAGAAAAAATATGATTCATCAACAAGTATTATAGTCTGCGTGGACCTAGTTGGTCGTGCCTTAGGTATGTGAGCGGCGGGACGGCGGGGTGGTGTCGCCTGCGCGCGGTGTGATGGAAGGGCGGGGCGCTTGTTTTTGTTCACAGTAACCCGCCGCCTCACCCCCGTCCCTACCTTAGGCGCGGCCAACTAGTTCCGCGTGGACTATAAGTCTCATTTCTACAAAAATGGGATAGACAACAATGTTATGAAATTCACACGTTTAAGACGAGTCCAAGGTTTTAAGAGAACACAATATAACCCCTCCGTATAAAAGATGGTTAAAGTTAAGTCAAAGTTAAACTGAACTGTTCTTATACTTAACTGTGATGGTGGTGTGCCCAACCCAGGATGAAGCGGCCGGCATGATGGAAGGTCTTCTCGACTTCGGTATCGCTGGACTGAAGAAAGGTCTCCGGTTTACGGGTCTTAGTGATGATTCCCAGGTTAGTATGTCCTAGGTTTTGAGATTGACTTTGAAGTGAGTTGGTTTTTATATTTTGAAAGGGAATCTAATCCTTAAAAAAATATAGCTTATGGATTATACACTCTTATCGATTTCAAAAGTGAAAATAGGGATTAAATATTTTCATCCTCATATACTAACTCCATGGTATGCCTGTGTCAAGTTTATTCATATAATGTTTATAAGTAATAAATGAATTGAATTAACATACATAGTACGCGCGACATAACTTGGCCGAACTGAAGTTATCTGTTTGTCATTGTTTAGTTGCGCAGTGCACAATTTATAACCTAAATAATGGATTATTTAGCACAGTGGACTGTGCTAAATGCAACGGCGAACTTCACCCCGGCCAAGATATTCCGCGTATACTGTAATTGTCAACATGTGTAGGACAAGTCGCCCTCCCATCATCGCAGCAGCGACAAGACTCCTCCCGAGTCTCACGGCAGGCCCATACCTGAGCACAAGGAAATTCAGAACAACGGGCACAGAGGTATGGCGGGTAAGCTTACAATATATGCATAGATTCTTTAATCAAAATATATTTTTATTTCTCAATTAAAATAAAAACTTTTTACTAGAATACCTAATACATTCTTATTCGTGTATATGGTATTATGATTCAAGCTTCCAATTCGACTTGACAAAAAAATATTTATTTTAATGTTTTTGTATTTGTGGTACCTAAATGTAACTATTATTTTCTCGACAGACGAGAACAATGTACCGCCATTAGTGAAACAGCATAGAGTTATCTCACAGGACAGTGTGGTGAGTACTTAAGATAATATATACTTTTTCAAGTTTTGTTTTTCCAAAATGATTGGGTTTCATCAAAAAATGTCCTGTTAATTGTTCACGCGAATATCTGATGGTCGCGTCGACAAACGCAGTCCATACTGCTGAGTTTTGAGCCGGACAAGTGTGAGCCCAGAACATCCACACTTGCCTTCCCTTGGCCTATATGCCATGGCCCTGGGATCCGGAACATTCATCACGACCATGACGGGTGTAGAGGTCCAGAGGAGAGAAAGAGATGGAACTATTTAACGCGTAGAGCGTCATCCCTTCGCAATCGCAAATCATTCGTAATAACACGCTTTTATGATAACAATATTTGAAGCAATATTATAGGGTTAACTTTACATTATTTTGCTCAGCCATCTCAACCAAGACCGGTGCCCAAAGCGGATGTTCCTCTGCTGCCGCTGCCGGATTCCCCGGAGCCTGAGTACGAGGAGGCGGCCGACCTGTCCACCAGCATCGCCAAGCTCAGGTGTTTGCTGCAACAGCGGGCTGAAACCAGCCCCAGGTAACCAACACGGCTTTATATTTATGTTAAACTATTGCAGTTAGTGTGCTATAAGCCTTATCCTTTCGTACTGAGAGGAGATCCGTGCCCAACAGTGGGACAGTATATGATGATGATTGCAGTTAAACTTACCGGGTCCCATTGTAAATCTACCTACCTACCTAGGGATCCAGTCAAACACACACGTTCTTTTTCAACTCTTCATCAAAATTGTTCCAGCCGTTCAGGAGGAGTTTAGTGACATACACAAATATAATACTGTTATCTTTTGCTGCCTTCGACACAGGTTTATCCCAGTATAGGCAACACGTTTATAATTATTTTATATTTTGTTATCAAATAAATCTACACTAATTACTAATATTATAAAGCTGAAGAGTTTGTTTGTTTGGTTGAACACGCTAATCTCAGGAACTACTGGTCCCATTTGAAAAATTCTTTCAGTGTTAGATAACCCGTTTATCGAGGAAGGCTATAGGCTATATATCATCACGCTACGACCAATAGGAGCGGAGTATCAATTAAAAATGTTGCGAAAATGGGGGAAAAAATTAACTTCTACGGGAACAAAGTCGCAGGGCAACGGCCCCGCGACTTAGCGTTAGCGTAGCGACTTCTTGTTCCTGAGATTAGCGTTTTTATATGGATTATTTATTCTGCTCATCATAATAATTATTTGTGAATGGAAAATAACTCTGTTTTTTGTGGTGACACCGGTCTGTTTTTCAGAGCTGAGCGAGCGGAAGACGTTTGGTGGGAGAGCGCGGAGGAGACTCGTGGGAGGACGCAGCATCATCACTCCTCCCGCCCGGTGGATACCGCTACGCTTGCTGGTAACTGTTGCAATGTAATAATTCAATTAGATTCTTTGACAAAAGAAAACATGTTCATTGCCTCCAAAAAAGCACAAATATTTTTAAATAGGCCTTTTATTTTCAAGATACTTCATTCTGAAAATATCACTGACTTATTTATTAATATTATTTATTTTTAATGAAGGAAAAAATCGGCTGGCGAGCAGGATCCGAACCTGCGTCTTCTGGTTCGGTACACCAGACGCTTTAACCGCTAAGCTATCGCGAGCCCCGCTCGCCTGTTGAAATCTTCCTTCACATTCTAAACTTACGTCTTTTAAGGTGACGTAGCGACATCTATTGTAAAATTGCTTCACAACCGACACGACTAACTTTACAGGTAGTATTATTATTTATTTATTTTCAGACGAGTACGACATGAATATGGACAGGAACTCATCACCCGGTCAAACGTCTAACAATATGCAGAGATTGGACAAGTGAGTGCCTAACAATGTCAGACTTGGAACCTTCCCTAGGTTCCTAGTCTAAACGCAACAAAGTATCGATATATATGTCGAATCGATATTTTTTGAAAATATCAGTATCGATACTGATATTTTTATTTAAAAATATCTTAAAACCCAAATTATAAAACAACAAATCAAGTCGACCAAAAACAAAAAATACATTAAATATAATTTGTTAAAAAGATCTTAGTATAAAAAAAGTATTCCTTTTTGAGATTTTATAATCTTAAAACTTATAAATGTTTATTGGTCTGTAAAAAATATAGATTTTTATACCTTTTCGACACTTTGAATTTTATATCGATGCATCGATATATCGAAATATTAAATATTGCTCAAAAATATAGATACATAAAAAAAAACGATATATCGATGTATCGATATTTTTTCAACAAGCCTATCGGAACTTTCTTGGTGTACTTTTTTAAGTCACTAACACCAACATTACAATACCTAACAAAAATATTACACTCAAGTAATTGTAGCAACGTTACTTTCAATTTCTCTTAATTATACCTAGTATTATTTGTTATAATTTAAAGAATAGGTATTCTGTAAAACTTACCTATCATATAGTATTTAATACCTAAACAAAAATAAAAGTATCTTGTGGTTGTATGTTTTTTTAGTCATTTCCTCGCTGAGGTGGGATGAAAAGTTACGTGTTGCACTCGAGTGCAAAGATTTTTTACCTTGTGCTCTTTTAATTCCCTCGCTGACGCTCAGGATTCTAATTTTGAATCACTCGCTCCGCTCGTGATTCAATTTTAGAATCCTTCGCTTGCTCGGTCATCAAAATTGAGCACGCGGTTAAAAAGCAACTTTGCACTCTTGTATAACAAATAACTATTATTTAATTTACGCATTTTTTTACGAATTTTGAACTTAATAAGTAATAATTTTATTTCCAATTATAGATTATTTCAACGCACAGTGACGGGTGTGTTCAACTCTATAAAGACGGCAGTGGGTGCCGAGGGTGAAGAGCCTGTACATCGCACGCTACATGACTGGACGTATGTGTGCACTTCTATGGAGCTCAGCGTAAGTATATTCAACTAAGCCCATTGCTGGGCATAATTCTTCTTCTTCTCAGTCGTTTCGCTCTTGGCAGAGCGGTCGTGGTCACGTTGAGGCGTCCACTTTAGTGTTAGAGGCGGACACAGCTCTCTTCACAATCTCCTGCCATCTCTCTCTGTTTGCAGACTGTCTGGTGCAGTCTGACACACGGTTTCCCACTGCGGATTTCACTTGATCAGTCCAGCGCATAGGTGATCTGCCACGTGATCTGGTTCCCTCTACTTTTCCTTGCACGACCAGCCGTTCTATTGAATTGTTATCACGTCTAGAGACATGTCCAAAGTACTGTAGTATGCGCGTCTGTACTATGGCTGATAGACGCTTTGTGATGCCGAGTTCCTGGAGTATGGACACGTTGGTGCGAAACTCTGTCCACGATATTCCGAGCATTTTCCTCCAGCACCACATCTCTAGAGCATCTATCTTCCCCTTTTCCAACTCACGCACTGTCCATGTCTCAGCCGCGTAAAGAAATATTGGGAATATCAGCGTTCGCATGAGTCTGACTTTAGTGGCTTTGGTGATGTTGCGATTCCTCCACACTTTCTTTAATTTCTCCACCGCGGTCCTAGTTACAGCCATACGACGCTTTACTTCATCCACGCAACCACCATTGTTTGAGATTAAGGCCCCAAGATATACGTAGGCTTGAACCACGTCGCAGTTCGCAATCTGTGTAACTTCTGGCGAGTTGTCGTTGACGCGGTCCACGATCATAATCTTGGTCTTAGATCGGTTAATCTTAAGTCCAAACGTTAGGCTTACGCGCTCCATCTTGTGAAGTAATTCCTGCATGAGGTCCGCGTTACTCGCAAATAAGGTGGTGTCGTCTGCGTATCGTAAGTTTGAAATCTTGTATCCACCAATTACAACACCATCGTTCCAGCCTTCGAGAGTGATTCGCATTATAAGCTCGGTGTAGATGTTAAACAGCAAAGGTGAAGTTATGCATCCTTGTCGCACACCCGCACTTGGGTGGAAATTATCTGAGAAGACGTTATCTGTCCGCACTGATGCTGTTCCTCCTTCGTAGAGACCTCTGAGCAGGTGTACGAGGTGTTTAGGTGTGCCCATGTCCAGTAGTGTTTTCCACAGCGTTGGCCATTTCACCGAGTCGAACGCTTTAGAGAAATCAACAAAGCATATGTATGTTGGCTTGTTGAATTCTCGAGCCTTTTCGATAATTTGACGAACGATGAGGATTTGCTCGCGGGTTCCTTTGCCTTTTACTAAACCGGCTTGTTCTGGCGCAATTTCTCTGGACAAGTATGATTTCAGTCGTTCGTTTATAATATGCAGCATTATTTTACTCGAGTGTGTTATTAGAGCAATGAGTCGAAAGTTGCCACATTTCTTAGTCGAACCCTTTTTATGAAGAGGAGTAAAAATTGAGTGAGTCCATTCTGAAGGCCATTTGCCTGTGAGCCATATCTTGTTGCAGATGGTATAGAAGATATGAACGCCATGTTCTCCCATTGCTCGAATAGTTTCGATGGGAATTTCATCTTTCCCTGTAGTTTTTCCATTCTTAAGATGTTGAATAGCGGCTCTTACTTCTGATTCAAGGATACTTGGCTCCAGCATATCACTCGTAGGCTCCGTGGGTGCAAAACTTTGCGACTGAGGATCTTCAAACAAGGACTGACAGTAGTTCCTCCACACTTCTGAAATTTTGTCCAGTTCAGTAACTATTTGGCCATTATGATCTTCAATAGCCCAGGTTTTAGATGGCAGCGTTTTTGTAATGAGACGGATTTTGCGGTACAAGTCTCTCGACTCATACCTGTCTGCATGCGCCTCGATTTCTGTACAAATACTGCGCAAGTAATTATTGTGATCTTGTCTACATTTTAGTTGTATTTTGGCCGAAATTTCATTAAGATCTTTGGTATCAGCTCCCGCTGCTTTCATCTTCTGGCGTTTTTCAATGAGTTTGAAGGTTTCCTCGGTCAGCCAGTGCTGTTTTTTGTGGGTTTTGATTGGTGGCGTTGCTTCCGAGACTGCTGAGACGATGAGTGACTTAGCGCGGTCCCATAGTGCATCGGGTGTTTCGCTAGCCAGATCCGCTTCCGACCATTGTGACCAATTTCGCTCCACAATCGAACGAAATCTCAGAGCATCTTTCACTTCGAGTTTCCTCGTTTTCTTGATGTTTCTGGCTGCTGTTAGTTTGAGCTTTAGCTTCGAGATCAAGAGTTGGTGGTCGGACCCGCAATCAGCCCCTGGTAATGTATGGGTATTTGTTATGGATGATCTCCATCGTGACCGTATCATGATGTAGTCGATCTGGTTGCGAGTTTTTCCATCAGGTGATATCCATGTGTACAGTCTTCGAGGGTGGTGTTGGAATAGACTATTCGCAATTTGCAGGTCATTTTCTGAAGCGAATTGTAATAAGCGTTCACCTCGTTCATTTCGCTTTCCGAGCCCAAATCTTCCGGCGCACTTGCTCAGTTTATCAGCGTTTTCCCCGATTTTAGCGTTCAAGTCACCTAAGATGACTAATAGCTCTCTATTGGGTACTTTCGTTATTGTTGACTCTAATTCGGAGTAAAACTTCTCTATTACCTCGTCGCTCGCAGTAGAGGTAGGGGCATATATCTGAACGATGTTAAGGTTTATCGGTGATGCTTTTATCTTAATGCTGATAATTCGATCGCTTACCGGCTCGTATCCCATTACGCAATTTCTCTGATCTATCGGTATTAGAAATCCTACACCGTTGCTGCTGCTAATTTCATTGCCAGAAAAGTAAACGACGTGATGGTCTGTCAGTAAATGTCCGCTGCCTTTCCAGTGTGTTTCGCTTAGACCACAGATGTTCACACCGACTCTATCTACTTCCCGTTCTAATATGGTAAGTTTCCCTGGATGATTTAAGCCCCGCACATTCCAAGTTCCTATCGTCTGGAGATGTCGTAGCTTGATTGAGTTTCCAGTAGCAGAGTTTCCGTGGAGGGCCTGGTCTCCTACCCCGCCATGGCCGGTAGCTAACTTCACACTGCGCGCCCCGGACGCTGCGCAGCGCCGGTCGCTAATCGGTTCGCAGGGCGATCGTGTCTCATTTCTTTGTGCTCTCATGTGACTTTCTTGGGAAGGTAGCCGCAGTGGTTTCCCCTTGCCTTCTGCGCCAGACATTTTAGAGATTATTTAGATCCCAAGGCCGCTGTTGCCTCTTTCACCCGGTTACCCGGGTGGGTGTGTGGTTATACCGCCATAGCTCGGTCGCCAGAGCCTCGTCCGTTATCTAGCAGGGGGCACCGCGACAGCTTGGAAGCTGTCGCCATTAGCTATTCATACGAACCACTAATGCGAGCAGGTGAGGATGACAGTTGGGGCCGGAAAGATGTAAGGTCCGTTCTCCCCCTTACCCCCCTAATAAATATAATAAATGGGCATAATTAAGAAATAGTATTTGCTGTTGGGTAACTCTAGACTAAATGAAGTCCATTGTTTGGCGTAATAATTGTCACCAATCCTGCAGTAGAGATTTTTTCAACTCATACTGTACTGAGGTCAGTTAGGTCAGGTACAGTTGGTCAAAAATAGGCTGTATTAAATGAACTGTTGAGAATAGATCCAAATGATGTCCATTGCTGGACCTCGATTGTTGGGATTGATGTATTTCTAAAAATTTTTTTTTCTTAATTACGATGTGGATACTCTGGTAACCACGGACGTTTTAGGGTCCGTAAAATGTTACAGGGCGTTTTTTGTGCAGGTGTGCGGCGCGTTGGCGCGGCTGGTGGGCGCGCGGCGTGCGCTCGCGCACGTGGACGCCGCGCTCGACTCGCTGCACCAGCTGCCGCCTGCGCACGCGCCGCGCCCGCACACTCCCGATGACTTCGGTTAGTATGGACAGCCCTTCTTGTTGATTGCCATGTGTTTTATTTGCAGAATAATTATTCCGCCTTTTATATCATGATAAGACCTTGATGTACCGTGTGTGGATTACATTCCGTTGTGAAATGTGGTTATGTCGTGCAGAGGAGTGGTGCGGCGCGTGCGGTGCCGGCTGGTGCGGCGCATGCGCAGTGGCGGCGGGCGCGGGGCTGGCGCGCTCGCACGTGGCGCACCGCCTCGCCACGCTACTCGTCGCAGGTGCATAGTCATACTAGCTTTCCGCCAGCCGCTTCGCCCGCGTGCTTTGAGTATTTTTTATAACTTTCATACCCTATTTCAACCTCTTACAGACCCTTTTTCGCATAAAAAAGAAGCCTATGTCCTTTCTCAGGCTATAGACTATCACTGTAACAAATTCATTTAAATCGGTTCAGTAATTTTTGCGTGAAAGCGAGACAGACAGGTTAGTAAGGAGTTTCACAGCCTACTGATAAGTTCCCGTTAAATTAGCTGGCCCATAACTTGATACAAATTTTGTTCCATTTTTAATTTTACCCAGCAGTTAGATACTATCCAGACTAGGCCCTTATAGTTGTAAATGTAATTTATTTGACTAAATAATGAAATTGACAACTTTCATTTTTAAATTGACCGGAAATTGTTTAAGAATAGTCGACGTTATCCAAGAAACGCGGTCTGCGGTGACAGTCAGTACACTGACTGGCTGATTAGTAATAGTTACAACTGACCGCCGCCGCAGGCGCATCTATCTGGGAAAGGCTTAAAAGTAAAGTTTTTGCATGTAAAACAAGCTCAGCTTAATAATAATAAATGCCTCTCACAACTTCTGAATTTTGTCATCAGAAACTCGATGGCGCGTTGTACAGTTGGCATCAGATATATCGGGACATACCAAGTGTTCGGAACAACTAAGAAAATTAAACTATATCTCAATGTGATAAAGTTTATTTCAGAATGACAGTTGCCGTGTAGTGTGTTCGATCTGAAACAGTCCTTGTGCCATTAAGATAAAGTTAAATTTTTTTAGTTGTTCCGATCATTTTGAACACTGTCGTTCTTATTACAAAAGATTGTCTAAGTTAAACCCGGACTAAAACTATATCCATCACTTTCTAACGTAGTATGAGAAAAAGGGATGGGCTATTTTAAAAACGGGGTATGTCGCTATTTATCTGATGCTGACTGTACATAATGTATTGCAGATCTAGCGGAGTCGCTACTGGACTCATGGCTGGCGGACCTCGCGGCGTGGCTGCGGCGGCAGGTGTTCGTGGTGTTTGAGGAACTTGCCGAGAAAGACACCAGCTTCTTCGTGCCCCGGGACCAGCTGAGAGAAGTCAACGTGGACGAGACTTGCACGGCTGTGCTGGAGAACACGCCAGGTACTGACTTCCCTTATATTTTGGTCTAAGAGAGACTTGATTTTCCTCTTGACTAGATCGATTATCATTTCGTCATCGTCGTCGACTGGTCTAGTGGTTCGAGTACCGGACTGCTGGTCACGAAGTCGTGGGTTCAGTTCAATTCCCACAGAACACAAATATTCTAGGTCGGCTATACAGTCTGGGTGTTTCTTATGTATTATAAGTATGTATTTACCAAAAAAGCATATGAGTATTATATCCATTGTCTAGTTCCCATAGTCCAAACTGCTTAGTTTGGGACTAGATTAGAAATTTTGATCAGAAAATTAACTTTAGTATCGTAATCCGTGGTAAATAGATATTATCAATTTAAAAATAATGTCCTCAGCTCTGTTGTACGCGTTCGGTGAGGAGACAGTCTCCGACGCCGTGAGGTTGGTGATCTCGAGCTTCACTCACAAGCAGGTCAACAAGGATATCATCTTCCGAGTCCTGGATCTGCTTGCAGGACACTTCAAAAAGTCTGCCGGACTTAGGAATCCGTCTTTTGACAACAACTAACATTTATTATTACAACCTTGTATAAATTGTTTGCTGTTAACCTTTTATAGGATGTTTTGGCAGGTGGCAAACTAGCATACGGCCCGCCTGATGCTAAGCAGTTATCATAGCCTATGGACGCTTTCAACACCAGGGGTATCACTCGCGCGTTGGCGACCCTAAAAACCTCTTAGAGGTTTATGGACGATTAACTGCGCCGACAGTTTGAGGGAATATTCGTCTTGCTGTCCACCGAACGTGAAGACTTGCGCTCAAAAAAACCTGTAGCGTTCCTCATATCTTCCAAAACTGGATAACCCCAGGATTAATCATCATAATTATCTGGATAAAGACTAATGCTTGGTAACCCCAGTACCCATTATTCATAATCTACGACTGATGCTGGATTACACCTAATACCGGTCTTTGTAACTCGATAGCTTTGGTACGGGGTAAAAGTAGTTTCAGCTTGTATACTAATGGGTAAACCCAGTACCTATCTAGTAAGGTCAGGGCCTTCAAATACCCCAGTGAGCTGACATGATCAACTTAAAATAACGTCTAGCGCTAATTTTCTGAAATTGGTGTTGCATGATAAATGTGTAGCATTTTCCTTGTTGATCTCGTTCACCCAGTGAATTGGGGGTTTCTCTAAATCGTTTTTAGCGGACGCCTACACTACATTAGGAACCTACTTAACCTACCTCAAGTCTAGGTTTTTGAGATTTCGTGACAAGCCAATGAATAAGTGGGATTAGCTTTTTATTTAGGTTATTTAGTTATAATTTTCTAGTCTAAATGGATCTGAAATTCGAACGTTGAGATTAAAATTTATTGTGATTTTATAAAATGTTATATGTATACAATTTTATGAAACATTCCATGTTTATTTCATGACTAGCATAAGCGTATGGGAATAAAATGCAAACTTCCAAAAACCATCCTTTATTAATTAATTTCTAAAAAAATATTAAATATCACAGAGATTGCATATTTGTTATATTTTTAAGACAATGTACGGACAGCAACGCAGTTTACTTGCGTTGCCGTCTGTACCGATAACATTAAATTAGTTTTGTTAATAAACTTATAACTGCACAGTCAGCATAAAAACACTGCTTATTTTTGTAAGTGCAAACAAATTATTACGACTTTGTCACAATTTAATTGAAGAAAAACCTGATTTTATTATACAAATTCTATTTACATAATGTGTTTAACTGACTATACAGTACTTAAACTCTACTATCTTACAAGTCACTCTTATATTGATATAGAATATCAATGTTAAAATTGCAAATATTAAATAAATTCGTTCGAAAATATGCTCTATCTATAATGTATTTTGAATACCATCTGTCTATTCGCTCTAGCACAAGTCTAATAAACAAAATATGATAAGCTATGTGTTAACAATATTTCGCTTATGTAAAACCATAAAATATAATTACTTTCTTACTTTACAAAAGTTCAATATTCATCAGTACTAATATTGCCAATATAAAACCGCCCATCCGTTCCCCAAGGTGTATTTCTATAATAAGTCTTTGCTACACAAATGAAAGCACTTTAACAAAATTAAGATCAACTATTTACTAAAAATGTGCCTTGTTCATAAGACAAATGCTATTTAAATATAAAAGGAACAACATTAAAACGTTACATATATATAAAAAGTTAGTTACGGAATTGGTCATACATTTGTTCTATTTACAAATCTAACTTAGTTAAAATCAATTATTTTGTGATGGAACTCATTTAAATTAGAGGAAATATCATGAGTACCATCACTAAATATGGTTTTGGTAACTTTAATTATTAATAACTGAGCAAATTTATATCGTGCCATATTCTGATTTGATTCGTGAGATTCAAGAATTATTGAAGGAATTTTTAACACTAATGAGCAGTAAAAATAATTAAGGTGCATATCTAGAGCACCAAATATCTCTAAGTTTTGGCACCTCCATGAGATATTTTTCTATATATAGGAAACGAGGGTATTTTACCTCCGTAAGAATTGATTCAAGACAAATATAATTATTTCGTTCTACAGGTATACATGATTTATTGGCATTTCACAGACTTAGTGGGTCTCGATAAATTTTTGTGATTTTATTTTTATACAAGTAACAAAAATTAAAGAGATTAATTTTCATATGTTCAGTACGTTGACCGTATGACGCAAGCCATTGAATTCCATTATTAATTGTTCCTTTATTCTTTAAATGCTAACGCCTTATTTCGAGAATATTCGAATTAAATACGATGCTAACACAGTCGATTTAAAAAGAAGTTTTTTATTTGAATTTTTGTTGTAATAATATCGCTACCGATTTATTCAGTGGTGTTATTTATTTCCAATGAACTAAAATTCACCTGTAGATACTTTATAGGTACTATTGATAGGTGATGTATAATTGTTTTACACATCACACGTCCTGATAAATCCTTCCAGTAATTTGTTTAAAATTGTATGACACTTTTAGAACTAGGTTAAAGTTCACGCCAACCTTATTGTCCGGCTTGAGGTTCGCACGAGCTAAATTCAACCGGCCTTAAAAATTTTAAAAAGAAAAATATTGGACGTTAACAAATAAAAATGAAAGCTCAAATGGTAGGCTGTCGTTATCGTCGTTATTTTTCTTTTGATTTTTACGGCTGGGTTGAAGTTAGCTCGTGCCAGCTTGCCGAGAACGGTACATTAGAGTGAGGTGACAGTGTCGAGGTCGTCACTGTGTCGGATAGTGTCCGGGGCGGGCAGGGGCTCCACCTCTACCATGTCTGACTCCACGTCACACTTGTCCGTGAAGCTTAGGAACATCTGTACACACAAAATAATCGATTTAAAAAAAAAGGTTAATTTAGCCTCTATTGTCTCTCAGCAAAGGCTCCACTTAGCTCTTTGTTGAGCTTTTTATTTTCTAATATTAATTAAATGACGACGATAATTCATATTATACGACATGCGTAGGTAAATAGAAAAAATAAAACAAATACTTTAAACGTATTCAAATCGCATTATGTAATTTTTTTTTGCAAAACCGCGATATGTTTTTCAAAGACATTTAGATTATTGTTATTTTTGACTGTTGCAATAACTTGATTTTTTTCTTTTCAAATTTTATAGATTTTGAAGTTGTAATGTAAGCAATAAGTGCATGGTTTAAAAAAAATATTGTATAGTTATTCTCATATCACAGTAATTATTTTAATTTCAAGTGTAAGCAAAGTATTACCTGTTCTAGTGAGCTTTGGTTAATCGTGTAGTCTTCTATGTCGCAGGTGCCTTGTAACTCCGCCATCAGCCGGAAGATGTCGCTTAGCTTAGTAGTCACCTCCTTTTTGTCAACTGTGAATCAAACATAGTATTTTAAAGAATAATTCGTCATGTCGTGATATATGTCCTGATCCAAATTGATTTATAGATGTTACTATTTATGGTTGTAATTTCAAAATAACAAGAATGTGTGTTTTTAAAAGAATAGAACTGTTGTGAAGTTGCTCGGCCCCAGTTACTGATCGCTCTAGAGCTGGTGTGAAGTCACTCGGAGCAGATTTTAGGTCGCTCTAGAGGTGGCGTGAAGCCGCTCAGCTCCGACATTAGATCGCTCTAGAGGTGATGTGAAGACTATCGGCGCCGACTTCAGTTCCCTAGAGGTGGTGTGAAGACTTTCGGCGCCGACTTCAGTTTTCCCTAGAGGTGGTGTGAAGACTTCGACTTCAGTTTTCCATAGAGGTGGTGTGAAGACTTTCAGCGCCGATTTCAGGTCGTTATATGAGTTGGTGTGAAGCTGCTCGGTGCTAACTTCAGACTGGTGGTGTCAGTCACTTGGCTCTAGGTTCAGATCAGTATAGGTGTGTGTGTTTGTGTAGGTATGTTACTTACCTGTTGTATGTGTGGGTATTAAGAAGTGCAGCGTGTGTTGGTGCAGCACGCGCAGGCGGGCGTGCGGCGCGCGCGCAGCCACGTGCCGCCACGCCGCGCGCGCGCCGCCTGACACCGCGCACTGCACCACGTAGCCGCCGCCGAACCTGACCACAAACAAGAGCCAGTTATTATAAGTGATTGTAAGCAGTTGTTAAGCTGAGAATACAATTAAAAAGTTAAAAAAGTTCGTGCAGTTATAAGGTAGGAGTTACCTATTCAAGCATTCGTCGAGCGGCGCGAGCGCGACGAGGTCGCCGTGGCGCAGCAGCGCGACGCGGCGCGCGAGGCGGCGCGCGTCGGGCAGCGCGTGCGTGCTCAGCAGCACGGCGCGCGCGCCGCCCGCCGCGCGCACGCCCGCCGCCACGCACGCGCGCGACACCGGGTCCATGCCGCTGCGGAACAACTACATCTTACAAGCCCGCCAACCGATAGTGCCTGGCAGACATCTTGGTCACGCAGAAATGACGTAACCTCTCTTAGTTCACGTTAGCACAACTAACCAACAAGTACGGCGAATGACGTCACTTTGAGGTTAATTAGACAAGATTCCAGCTTATTAGCAACTTGCAAGACATACTACTGAGACATTTATTAATACTGACCTTACTGAAGGACAAACAAGGAATTCTCTGTCAAATTTATTATAGTAGGCCCATAGCGACACGTCACGCGTGTTAAAAATAATAATTTGAATACCCCGATCATAGTAAGGTCACCGATGTCGGTTACCTGGTGGGCTCGTCGAGCAGCACGAGCGGCGTGCGCGCCATGAAGGCGATGGCAGTGCACAGCTTGCGCTTGTTGCCGCCGCTCAGCGTGCCGCTGCGCACCGACAAGTACTTCACCAGGTCGAACATCTCCACTGTTCGCTTTATCACCTACCACGCAAACAAAAATGTTAATCATATTTTTTACTAGCCACCCGTGCACAGCTTCGCCTGTGTATTCTGGTGGATTTAAAAAAATACACACAAACCTTGCCCTGACCATAATGAATACAACAAAAAAGAATTCAATTTGGTGCAGTTGTTCAGCAGTTATGCGCATACAAACATCGGCAATTCATTTTTATTTATAAAGATTTCGTTTATTTTTCTAAAGTAGAGAGATATTTTCTAAAGTTCTCACCTCATCTTGATCTGTGATGCCTCTGAGGCGGCAGTAGAACCTCAGTGTCTCATTCACAGTCATCAGAGGATCTATAGCATCGCTCTGAGGACAGTAGCCTGCAAAGAAAAAAGGTAATACGAATAACGTTTCATAACAATATTGAGACTCGATACCGGTAGTAATTCCATCAATACCGGTATAGATACAAAAGCTAGTTATATCGATACCGAGGCTGATAATGAGGCAAGCCGAGGCTGGTACCAACGCTCGGTATAGCGGTACCGTCACTGGTGATACTGGTACTGACAGTAGCAATACCTGTACTAACGGAAAGTACCGGTACCACCACTGATAATACCGGTACCAACACCGATAATACCGGTACCAACCGATCCGGTTTATACCGATACCAACGCTGATAATATTGAAAGTAGGTATATATTTATTTTTATTAATTTATGTACACTATTGTACCAAAACAATACATAACAAAGACAGGACAACATACATCTTAAAATTGTACAAAGCGCGGCCTTATCGCAACCACCGATGTCTTCCAGGGAAGCATAAGTTATTTTCATATACTTACTGATTAATCCGCGGCACAGCTGTGTTGAGCTGACCGGCTTGTTGTTGAGGTACAGTTGTCCGGCGGATGGCCTTATTTCACCCGTCAACATGGAGAACGTCGTCGACTTGCCCGCTCCGTTCTGACCTAGCAGCGCTGTGCACTGAGGGGAAACATGAGTGTTAAAAAAATACTTTCTAGAAGCAGATTAAATGGAATACAGAAAAAATAAGAAATTGTTCGTAATTAATTATCACTCGCTTGTAGTAGCGAAGAAAAACATGGTTGCATGCCGGAGAGATTTTTTTGATGGCGTGTAAAGTCTGCCAACCCGCAATAGGCTAGCGCGGGAGACCCGTGCCCAACAGTGGGTCGATTAACGGTAACGGTTGACGATGATACATGGTATGTCCCGCAAGTTGCTAATGAGCTGGAACCTTGTCTAATTAACATCAAAGTGACGTCATCCGCGCGTACTTGCCGGCTAGTGGTGCTAACGTGTACTGAGAGCGGTTACGTCATTTTTACGTCACCAAGATGGCCGCTAGGCACATTATCAATTTGCGGGGCGTATATATGAAAATAGGTGTTGACCTGTCCAGCGGGTATGCCGAGCGTGAGTCCGCGCAGCGCGAGGCGGCGGCCGCGCAGCGCCGGGTACAGCTTGGCCAGCGCCACGCACTGCGCCACGTCGCCCGCGCCGCACATGCGCCCCACTGACTGCTTGCCCTCCGTGTGAACGAAACCTAAACAATTATGACAGCCATTATTATGATTAATCTGATGATGATGATTATGATATTTTTTTTATAATCATCATTTCAATGATGATGACCGTATTGATATGGATACTGATGATGATAGTGGAAACGACGATAATAATGCAGTTGAGTATGACGATGATGACAATTTGTTAGTACATATAAGATGATGATTTCAAATCATATTGCTAATGATTTACTAACGATGATAATGATGAAAATAATGCCAGTGTAGTGTAGTCAGTATTATAAAGTCGATCGAACTATTAACACGCGTACATTTGACAACTATTAACTGTAATTGATACGTATTATATTTTAAACTATGTATAAATATCGAAGTTGATGATCATAATACTGATGATAATGATGATTAAGACAATTATGCTATGTGATAGTAATAAATACTTAGGTGAGTAAGAACAGTGCGTACCTCTGTTGATGTTGCCGATGGTGTTGAGTCGCAGCGGCGCGTCGTGCAGGCGCAGGCGCAGCGCCAGCACGCGCTTGCGCTCCTCCGCCACCTCCAGCGGCTCCAGCTCGCCGGCCGGCCGCGGGGGAATGCTCTCCGAACCAAACCTGAACACAGAAGAAAATACTTGATAAAAACATATGACTGAGGACTAACTGAGGGTAACCATTTTGAATTAAACTGAAAAAAGAACCCGGTTATCATGGTCATTATAATTTATTTTATGGTCAGAACATATGGCCGGAAAATTTAATGACCAGTGTAAACTTAGAAATACCTATGTTGCATGGGTTAGTTCAAATATGATGTAGTATGATGGCCTAAACATCGTGCCATCAATCCGCAGTAAAGAACCCGAAAAAATTAGGGGTCGTTGAGATATTATTATTGTGTCAATAGCCGTTTTAGATTCGTAACAGATGGTACCTATCTTTTTTTGTATTTTTTAAGCATTTTCCATGCTAAGATTACAAGTTATTTTTAATGAAGGAAAAAAAGGAAAAGGTTGGTTGTGAAGCATTCACAATAGATGTCGCTACCTCACCTTTAAGACGTAAATTAGAATGTGAAGGAAGATTTCGACTGGCGAGCGGGGCTCGCGGGCGAGTTTAGTGATCAACGCGTCTGGTGTACCGAACCAGAAGACGCAGGTTCGAATCCTGCCCGCCAGCCGATTATTTCCTTCATTAAAAATAAGATGGTACCTAAGTAATTAGATTGGGGTCTCTAAAAAAACAGTGGGCGGTTGGCAAAATAAGGTCGAGAACGGCTTAGACGATCTCTACAGTAATTTTGCCCAATGAAAACAGTTATAATTAGTACATACCGAGCTAACAGCACGTCGAAGCAGTGGTACTCGATGGCGAGGTTGAGCACCAGCAGCAGCGTGCCCACCACCAGCAAGTACACGTAGTGGTACAGCACCAGGCTGCTGGCCAGGGGATCCTTGTACGTGTCCATGCCGAACCGACTCAGCACCTGCGGAAACAAATTGCCGCTTAACTAAAATGGAGCTGGGCTGGCCATGTCCGATGATCTCAGGGCTAACATTTCTACTAAGTGGAGCTATGAGACCGATCAGCGATGTCGTGGCAGACCAAAAAAGGAATGGCGTGACGACCTTGATACATTTAGAGCAAAATCTAGCAGAATGGATCCAGTTAGCACAAGACATGTTTAATTGAAATTAAAAAAAAAGAAATTAATGGAGGAATGAGAGGAGGCCTTTGCCCAGCAGTGGGACATGGAATGTGTTTTTTTATTACAGAGGGGGCAAATGAACATTCGATTCACCTGATGGTTGATGAAGTTGATTGAAGTAGTCACCAATGCGTTGCCGGCCTTTTAAAGTTTTTTTTCAGTATTATTAGGACAACCAAAGGTCGAATTCCCCATTTTAGGAATGCGCGTTGTGTGACTTAGACTTAGTGCAGCGGTATAAGGTTCAAAATAAAATAATAGCGGCACAGTCTTGTACCTACATACCTGCGCCTGTATGGTGTTCTTGGCGATCTCGAGCAGTCCGTCGCCGAGCGCGAACTGCGGCGCCAACAGGAACACCTTGTGCAGCACGTAGCGAGCGTCGTCCGTCGCCTGTACAACACAATCTTAGCTACTATATTCTTTCCTTGTCTTTAAAACGGCTCCCCGACTAGGGGACAAACCTTGTATTGAGCAGGACTTGACAAAAAGTATACCTAGACTCGTAACAAATATCCGTGGAACACAGTTTTTGTATGCACACACAGGTGGGAATCGAACCCATGAGACACGGCGCAATAGTTGTGGCAAGACATCAAAAGTGTAGTTAATTTTTTTAAGAGTTAGGTACATAGAAACGTCAAAGAAAGCATAAAATATAGGATCTTGAGATGGCACAAGAAATTCAAATAAATACTCTTTTGAGAACTGAATTTTACATACAAACGTTCGGAAATAACTGTTTCGACTTTAAAATAACCTAAATTAAAAATTTAGAAAACCCCCGACACGAAATGTTTGTTGCGATTTTGTGGTGGCGGCCATCTTGGATTTGAAATTTATCATAGTGTATAGTGTTCTCCTAGTTAAGCCCTTTCATTTGATACCCATATTGAGGGAGTTGTGAAAAAATATGTAATTCGCTATTTTGTGGCGGCGGCCATCTTGGACCGATTTTCATCAAACGTAGCTAAGAACACTCCCGACTAATTCACCTTTCAAATAAAAAAATCAAAATCAAAATCGGTTCATCCGTTAGGGAGCCATGCCATGCCATGCATAGATGCCACAGACAGACACACACACCCCGTCGGGGGTTAAAAATATCCTTGTACGTATAAGGTCCCGCAAGTTGCTAATGGGCTGGAACCAATTGCCGGCGTCACATACCTAGATGTTAATTAGACAAGTCCAATAACTTTTTTTAGTCATCACGTATTTCCCTCCTAGTGGTGCTGACGCGTAATGAGAGCGGTTACGTCATTTTTACGTCACCAAGATGGCCGCCAGGCACATTATCAATTTGCGGGGCTTAAACCAATTTACCATTTTAGAAAATATTACATAACTTCTAAATAACTGACCTCAGACTCGGAGATGATGTCGAAGATGAGCAGGATCGCGAGGAAGGAGAGGCCGAGGAAGGCGTTCCCGCAGAACAGCACCATGTTGGCGATGCTGGCGTCCGTGAACAACTTCTCCGCCACGTGGATCAGATTGCCGCACGCGTACCTACTCATACACGAATCAATTAATCTTTACTGTCTTTGTCGAAAGACAATAGGTGCATTATTAATGCTAAGGGAAAATATATAACATATTGTTTCACACTCGCAGTAAGCTACAGTTGTAATAAGGTGATAGACAAGCATACGGACCACCTGAAGGTAAGCCAGCAACAGTAGGTTAACGTCAAGAACACCAATAGTATCACTCATATAGCCAGGAATGACATTTATTGGCTACATTACCCTTCAAACCGGAACACAATAAAGTTATATTATTGATTAGTGGCAGAGGAGTTGGGAAAGCGTTATGTCATATTATTAATATAAAGAGGAAAGATTCGATTGTTTGTTTGTTTTTTTGTATTGAATAGGCTCCGAAACTGCTGGACCGATTTGAAAAATTCTTTCAGTGTTAGATATCCCATTTATCGGGAAAGGCTATATGCTGTATACCATCACGCTACGACCAATAGGAGCGGAGTAGCAATGAAAACTTGCAAAAACGGGGGGGAAAAGTCATCAAAACCACGCGGGCGAAGCCGCTGGTGGAAAGCTAGTTAGATATAAAGTAGTAGGTTGGTGCCCAAATTTGTTTCTTTGTAACTGGAAACTCACTCACCCGTAGAGTATGAAGAGTAAGCAGATGGCGGGCAGGTTGTTCCGCGCCACGAACACGGGGAAGCCGAACGCAGACATCACTCCCGCCGTGATGCCCATGTTGATCACCATCACCTGAACACACATCATTTTTTTATATACTTATTTGATTTGCGGCTAATGTACAAAGGTACTATCGCAGCGTCGTATGAGTCCCCACTTGAGAATGAGTTCACCGCTAAACCCTGCAGCTGACACAAACTGCAGGATTCGCGGCTCCTTTATTTAATTTGAGCTAAGAATATAATTTCCCTAAATGACACACACAGATACTCCATACTTAAACTAATTTCGATGCCTAACATAACATAACATGGAAATCTCTGCCTACCCCAAATGGGCAACAGGCCTGAAGCTATGTAGGTATGTATGTATTTATAAAACATGCTAAGTATGTTATATAACATATCCTAATCACGTTTGTATTCCCCGGAGGGTAGGGCAAAATATTTTGAATTTGAATTTGGATTATTAGGATTATACTTTACCATCATGTCCCAGGTAAGCGCGGTGGCCCAGTATAGCGCGGGGCTGACTCCGCACAGCAGCTGCAGGCGCTTTTCCTGGCTGCGGCGCGCGCCCACCAGGTAGATGGCAGCACCGGCGCTGATCAGGCTGTACGCGATCAGCACCAGCCCAGTGATGCCCGCGTCCGCTATGTGCTGGTACCTACCACAAAACCATATTTAGGTTCAAGACGAAATTATCCAGTAATCGGATCAAAATGTAAACAATAAAAATTAATTCATAAAATTGAAGTGTTTGTCATTTCAAACTAACAGATCTTCACTAAATGCTTAAGAAAGTTTTGTTTATCTGTCTGTCCGTTCGTTTGTCTCTCTGTCTGTTTGTTCCGGCTATTCTCTGAGAAAGCTGGAACGATTTTGACGGGACTTTAACTTGCAGATAGCTAATGTTATAAGGAGTAATTTATGATATTTTTAATTTGAACATTTTATTTATTCAAATATGAACGCGAGAACAGCTAGTAGAGTTAAGAGAGTTTCGAAATCCAATTTGGCGGATTTCTTTTTTGTTGTATTTGATGAAGTCTGGGTAAGGTTCTTACTGAGAGAAAAAACGTGAACAATACGATGAAAAAAGTAAAAACAGGGAAACGCAGGCAACGCTGCGCACAGGTCGCTAGAGATGAATCAATTTTCATATTAGGTATAATTATTAATATTATCTGAAAAAATGTACTTACACAGTGGCTTTGCTGATCTGTTCCTTGGAGATCTTGAGCGGGTGCGTGTAGGCGGTGATGTTGGCGGCGCCGGGCGCCAGCGCGCGCAGCAGCGCGGCGTGCAGCGCCTGCAGCGCCGCCGGCAGCGCGTGGTGGCCCTTGTTGTTGTACCACGCTATCAACTGCGTCGCGTTGTTCTTCACAGCCGACGAGAAGCCTGCGTATCTGTGAAAACAAACGATAGAAATAGAGAAAAAAAATAGAAAGAAAAGTAATTTGTGTGGAAATAGTATGGAGGGACGAGGCGTGTTGCCTCTCTAACCAAAGGGAGGATCCTCCGAATAGGCGGGTGTTATGCGTGGCAGGTTGATGTCGGGCGGTTGTATACACCTATGCAAGTTGCACGGTAAACTTCACTTGCGCGATTCAGGATTTGCATCGTAAATTTTTTTTAATACACATTTATACATACAGATATAACACGTCATGCTCGTGAACGGGTGCTGTCTGGCGGAACTGGTCAGCTCTTACTGCTTATAGCTCTTTTTTTTTAAATAGGTAAGTACTCTTTAATTTTACGTATCGAACTGCACTATCCTCAAAACTAAATGATTACTGTAACCATTAATTTTTTTTTTTTAAAGAGTGACTATGGAGTTTCTTGCCGACTCTTCTCCATAAGTCCAACTTTTTGGAACCGTGCAACTAGTTTGACTTTTCGAAAGTACCTATTTATATGGTCTAATTGAAATAAAATATTTGAATTTGAATATAGCGCTATAGATGTCACTATATTTATTTAGCGTAGGTAGGTACCCCTTGTGATAAATAGGTAGGTACTAAATAAACTTATAAAAATAACAAATAACAAATAGTTTGTTCTTTTATTGCATTCATGTTCATACCCACAGTTCGCTCGTAAGTTTAAGTCTCATGCGTTACCATTAACCGCACAAAAATGCAAACTCCAAGTTGCTACTGGAAATTTTATAGAAATACTAACAAAACTCTAATCACATGACATGATTTTTTTGTCACGTTACCTCGTTTCTTTGTACGAGAGGAGTGGTGGGAAAATGACGGTAGCTGCCTTTTGTCGATTGTTTAGTTGATTTACCTTTTTTCGATGTAAATCTCCTGTGTGTCGACGAGCCAGTGGTTGAGTGTGTCGGCGTCGGGCAGCGCCATCATCTGCGGCAGGCGCGTCTGGTTGCCGGTGACGTCACACTGCTGCTTCGTCACTCCGCACTCGCAGTGTGGAGAGTCCTGCGACAACGATAACATAATATATTACATTTATTTCTAGCAGTTATGTTTATGTCAGCCAATAATCGAACCCGGGACCTCACACTCGGTACTTGTGTGTCCATTCTAATTACTTGCCGGCTAGTGGTGCTAACACGTACTGACAGCAGTTACGTCATTTTTACGTCACCAAGATGGCCGCCAAACGTATTGTCAATTTGGGTGGCTAATATTTTAATACATACCGCGCTGGTCCAGTTCTGCACTTGTTTGTCCATCATAAGGTACTGTGTGACGCGCTCGGCTAGCGACGGGTCCATGTCGTGAGAGTACACTGCGGGTCGGGGACTGAAACACAAACACATGAAAATAATAGTTTTTTAACCCATATATTGAACCGGAAAAAATGGAAGGAGGAGCCGTGTACCTTTTATCAAGGGATCACGACTGATAGAACAAAAATGTAATTGCGTCAAGCGTGGATATGTGAAAACATCAAAAACAGGCTTTAAATAAATTTATTAATCAGGAGGGATGATGATGGTGATAATCGGGGGGGGGGGGGGGGGGATTACCCCTGGGTCCACCACGACCATGACGGAACAATAGGTAGTAGTCTAGAAATAATATGACATGGATATGGATTCAATTTCGAGTTGACTGACAAGTCTTTGAATCCAAAGAATCCACTTACATTTTTTGCAAAAGTAAAAATTTCATTGTGTGTCTGTATGCATAGATTTAAATGTAGTTTTCAACGATGTATTGCTAGAGGCCACTAATATAATAATAGTACCTACCCAGAGCGAAGCGAGGGCGAGTCGCTAGTTAATTAAGAATTATGTACAAAGAAGTTATCAGTTTCAAGTAGTACTTACACTATGAACTCAGTGCTGCCCCCATACAGGTGCTCGTCCAGTTTGAGCGCGACCTCTGCGTCGGCGGGCGGCCGCAGCATGGAGAACGCCATGGCCACCGTCACGAACATCGCCGGCAGCACGATCAGCATGAACAGCAGCCATCTGGACACCACCATCAGTGTAAAGTGTCGGCAACAAAGATATCGATTCAAGAAAAATTTTATAATCTTTTTTTGTGTTTGTATAGTCTGTTGTTCTAGTTTAGTGTAGTTAGTTTAGTTTTCCTCGGCATTTTCCGCACTTAGCCTCTTGATTGGGCCATTATATAATAGGTGTCTCGTATACGGGTATACCTACTCAGGCTAAGCACGTTTAAGCGATTTAAGTATTACAACCCAAAAAATAATCAACATAAAAATCTCTCTGTGGCACAGTAGATTATATGTATTTCAGAATAGAAGCGAAGGGTGGGGGAAGAAAGGATGGGTTGAAAAAAGTTTGCCCCACCAAATAAATGTTGTCTCACAAACATGATTTTTTACCTAAGTATACAAATACCCAAATACATGAAACAACTACTTCTACGTTCTGAATTCGTGACCCGTGCACGGAAGCCGATCGCTGAGACACAAGGAGAGTCGAGATTTTCAAGACATTTAATTTAATTTAACAACACAACAAAATATGCCTAAGTATTGGTATCCCACCTGTTTCTGATGTGATGCAAGTATCTGGCGTGCATGAGCGCCAGGAACTGCTGGCAGGCGGTGCCTTTCAGCGGACCCTCGGGCGGGAGCAGCTCCTGTGCCACTCGGTCTGTCCTGATGCTGGAGCTTGACGCACTCTTGGATGGAGAGCCATCTAATAATAGGTAACAGTGATATAAGTGTTACTACTAGAGGCGCATAGGTAAGTAAATTGTGACCTATAGAATCGCAATACAATTTTTATTTATATTTCTCATGCCTTTAAGTTTGTTTCTGAATAACTAGCTCAAGTTTTCAAGTTCTTTTAGACATCAGTTGAAATAGTAGCGATAAAAGTTGAATATAAAATATGACGCGTTTGATTCGCCACAGATCCGGCTAGAAATTTCATGGACATTATTTTAACAAAGAAAAGAGGTTCTCCATTTTTCGCTGAGATATTATAAAGATGCCTCGAACTGTCGAAGTTGTTTTAATGAGATTGATGCTTTGCTAAAGAGTTTGACAAACTTGTATGCGAGTCCTTAATTTACCACACATAATACTATCATGCCTGTATTCTTTTAATGGTTAGGCAGAGGCGTACTAATATCTAGACGCACAGCACACTGGCTTGGAATAGGTCGCGAGCGTACCGGACACAAATCCAAATTTCAAGCGGCTAGGTACTGATAATTTACCAAAAACCCAATAATATTTTGCTCGACTCTGGATTAAAACCCGAGACATTGAGCAGTCGTACTTACGAAAACTACGCTAACGAAGCAGTTATACGCCCCGCAAATTGATAATGTGCCTGGCGGCCATGTTGGTGACGTAAAAATGACGTAACCGCTCTCAGTACGCGTTAGCACCACTAGCTGGCAAGTAAGGCAGATAACGTCACTTTGAGGTTAGACAAGGTTCCAGCCCATTGCTGGACTTATAGGTTGAATGTATCAGTTGTTACCATATTCCATGCCGTTCTGCGGCGCGTCGGCCTGCTGGCAGATGTTGAAGAACACCTGCTCGAGGCTGCTGCAGTCTAGCGTGTAGGACCTGAAGCCCAGCGCCGGCTGCGTCGCCTCCAGCACCGCGCACAGCTGCAGTAAACTGCGGACAAACTCAGAGTTGCTACTGGGAATTCCACAGAAAAACATAACAACACATTGCTCAAACCAAAAATCAACCTCAGTGACATTTAGTTCGAACCCAGGACCCTCTGGCGTGCTTAGGGTTTCTTGGTCGGTGAAGCACAAGACATTATAACACAATACAAAGATTACACATACCTGATATACCATCACCCTTGTATTCCCCGAAGGCCTAGGCAGATGTGTAGGTAGGTACTAATGTACATCCACAATACGTCGGCATTTTGTAGTAGGTCCCATGTAATACTGGGCGAGCCTATTGCTATCAAGCAGCCACAAAACCTGGGCATCGAACTCAAGACTCAATCTCAGTAGCGCTTAGGACCACTAACGAGCACAGCTCAGAGTCTGGATTTGTGTCTGGTTAATGACAATAGGCTCGACCCCTTCATAAACATACCGGCGAAATGTGGATGAACATTAATACACCTCTGCTCAACCCTTGGGGAATACAGACGTGATGTTATGCTAGAAGCACTTACTTATTATTCAATCCATTGGCATCAAAGAAAGGCAGCGCGATCTCCACTTCTAGACCGTTGACGTCGACGACGTTAGCGTTCTTGATGACGTCACGCACGACGGTCAGCAGGTGCTTGGTCTTCTCCTCCTGGCTGGTGTCCTCCCAGGAGTCGTCGGTGTCCGCCCGCCCGGGGTACATCACCGTCAGCTTGTACCCGTTGCCGAGGCTGCGTTTAATCTCTATTGGAGAGCCTGTCGTGTGGACTTGACCCTGGGAGTTTAAATAGTTATTTGTTATACAAGAGTGCAAAGTTGCTTTTTAACCGCGTGCTCAATTTTGATGATCGAGCGTCAGCGAGGGAATTAAAAGAGCACAAGGTGAAAAATCTTTGCACTCGAGTGCAACACGTAACTTTTCATCCCACCTCAGCGAGGAAATGACTAAAAAAAACATACAACCACAAGATACTTTTATTTCAGTTTAGGTATTAAACACTATATGATAGGTAAGTTTTACAGAATACCTATTCTTTAAATTATAACAAATAATACTAGGTATAATTAAGAGAAATTGAAAGTAACGTAACGTTGCTACAATTACTTGAGTGTAATATTTTTGTTAGGTATTGTAATGTTGGTGTTAGTGACTTAAAAAAGTACACCAAGAAAGTTCCGATAGGCTTGTTGAAAAAATATCGATACATCGATATATCGTATTTTTTTTATGTATCGATATTTTTGAGCAATATTTAATATTTCGATATATCGATGCATCGATATAAAATTCAAAGTGTCGAAAAGGCATAAAAATCAATATTTTTTACAGACCAATAAACATTTATAAGTTTTAAGATTATAAAATCTCAAAAAGGAATACTTTTTTTATACTAACATCTTTTTAACAAATTATATTTAATGTATTTTTTGTTTTTGGTCGACTTGATTTGTTGTTTTATAATTTGGGTTTTAAGATATATCGCCCATATATCGATATTTTTAAATAAAAATATCAGTATCGATACTGATATTTTCAAAAAATATCGATTCGACATTTATATCGATACTTTGTTGCGTTTAGACTAGGAACCTAGGGAAGGTTCCAAATCTGAGTTTTTAACAAATTAAAAAAAAGTTGTATGATAAATTCGACGCCAGGGGGGTAAAAGCACGATGTTCTAAATTCAATTTACTTTGTCTCTCTAGAGGATAAAAACGACTTTTGCACTCAGATATCGAAGAGTAAAAATACTCTTTCCGAGATGGTGGGATGAAAAAGTCATTTTTAAAGAGATCTATTTTATTTCATACTACATGCACGCGGCCCGTTTGATGGTAGACGGTTACCGCAGCCTACGGACGTTTACAACACCGATGCGCCACGCGTTGCCGACCCTGTAAAAACTTTGTTGCGACAGTTTAAGATTTTAATGTTCTCTTGCTGCCAGCGTAGCGCATCCTTAGAATTTATTTAAAAATAAACTAACCAAGATATTAATTGAAAAATGTTACTATACCATAAAAGATTTTCTAGATGATGATTATTTATAAAATTGTAATTTATTTCTAATTTATATTGCAATAGTATTATATAAAACTTATTAATAAGCATTATTAGAAGGTATAATAAATTAAATTTTATGTATTTGCATGCCGAAAGGTACGATGTAGGTACTGGGACATAATCATTATAATGACTGTATCAACATCATAACTGTACACCTACATTGAAAGCAAATAAATGATTTCTGATTCTGATTCTGATTAGAAGGAGCTCTGGCAACCTTACTCACTGCAGGATCAGACAATAAAATATGTTTGGCTGCAGTTTTCTGTAAGTTGTAGGTACTTCCCCAGACGGGCTGCTCCAGATTTGAGCGATAAATTGCTGTGCACTATTTTAGTGAAACAAAAAATACGATCCACCCACAGATCGACAAATGAATAGAAGCAAAATGTACGGGAATGACATAAGCTTTCGACAAATTTGTCGTTTACAAATTCGATTGTATTCATTTGTGGCTCAGAACGTTAGATACCCTCTATCTAACGTTCTAACGCAGGTTCAAACCCTGCCTGGCCCTCCGGTTAATTTATAAGTATTTATTTCTGTTAAGTACACTGAAAACTTTAAATTAAGCTACCGAGAGTCGAGAGCACTGCCTGTATCTTGTGTGATCGAATTTAGCTTGAACATATTTACTATTTATACGCTAAGGCGACGTCAGCGACATCTATTGGTAGCACATTACTATGTTCCTTCAACCGGCACGAATTTATTACTGTTAGTTCAATGCGGAACGATGCTGCCTTGCCTTTTTACTTATCCGCAGGCACGCAAGTTCGAATCCTGACTCAGATAAATTTAGGTACCTATATCTATAAATAACTATGGACTTCACCGTGCTAAATGATTTTAATTATCAAAAATATACGAAAACGAGGAATAATACCAACATTTTTAATGAAAAACTTGTAGGAAATGCAAAAAGGAGGTCCTGTAATATTTTGTCATTTTTCAAAAATAAAAAGCAACAAAAGGAGGTCAAATTAGCTACTGCCGTGGGGTTGAGGGCCTTCGCCTCTCGAAATCATCCGAGTTATGTAACTCATTTGGACAGCAGTGATACGCTTTTAGCATACATTTGAACAGGCTAGCGGGCTGCCTGCCACACTGCTTTCCGGAGTAGCTACGGACCTCCCGATAGATTAAGTCTAATAACGGGTTCACTTGAAATTTATGGGAAAACTTCGATTGCGAGATTCAGGATTTCAATTTCAGGAATATTTTATGGGAAGCTCGCTGTACTTGGCTGCGATATTTTTGTTCACAAGTGTAAGAATTAGTTGGAACTTTTGAATAGTAATTTTTATTTTAGTGTACAATTTGAATTTATTAATTTATTCCAAGATGTGATTTTGTGATCTATGTTAATGTTTATTATGTAAGAGAGATAAAGATGAATGGACAATTGATGTTCACGTGAGATACGCGTGCTGCCTATTGGTCGAATGCCGTCGTCAGCGTGCGCCCGCCCTAGCAACCACGCTACCACCAACCACCCAGCTATCGATTTTAGGGGGATGAATTTCACCCCTGCTTCATACAAGGGCATAATTTATTATTTTCGGATAGCTATTGCAATGAAAGTTACTTTTGTGCCGAGTGAAATAAAAAACTTATATAAACAAAAGAGGTCTATTAGATATTACCTACTATTGGTACAGTTCTTATACAGTACAGTACGTAACTTGCAAATAAATATGTGACAATTATAGTTCTCGCCAAACTTATTGTCCGGGTTGAACTTGGCACGAGCTAACTTTAACCCTGTCGTAAAAATCGGAGGAAGAAAATAATTATTGGTTTAAATTGTTTAAAACGACAGCCTACGACTTGAGCTTTAGTTTTTATATATTACAATCCAATATTTTTCTTTCTACAATAAGTTATAGATAATTAGATAGACAGTAAGTAGTAGATAAGGACAATAAGTTTGGCGAGAACTGTACCTGATTTTATTTTTGTATTATTACTGATTGTCCAATTAAACTAGTTGTATAATGTCCGCCACACATCTTACGACATACTGGCATAAGTCTAGGCATAAAAGAAACTAGCCTTTGCCCGCGACTTTGCTCCCGTATAAGTTGAATTTTCCCCCCGTTTTTGCAACATTTTTAATTGATACTCGGATGCTATTGGTCGTAGCGTGATGATATATATCGTATAGCCTTCCTCTTTAAACAGGCTATCTATCACTGATTAAAATTTTCAAATGAAATTAGTATTTCCTGACTTTAGCGCGTTCAACCAAACAAACTCTTCAGCTTAATAGATGAGTTGCGGCCAAAAACTTCAGACAAATAACGAGAATTATTTTTGTATGGAGAGGACACAGAAAGTTAACCCTATTAAACCACCTGGTTGGGGGGATCCCTCTTAAAGACAAAGATAGCAACAGAGATTGCAAAGGTATTCGAAAGAGATAAACATAGTAACAGCACCTATCTCTAACTCCATAGGTAATAAATTATTTGAATGGAACTATTCAATTGAGATCACGTTAAAAGGTCATACATATTTTGACTAATTAATTGTACAAAAAATAATAAATGCGTTGCATAATAGTTCACGAGGTTTCTGTTTCGAGTTATAATTTATTATCAAATGTAATTAAACTTCGATATGTAGGAAACATGCAAAAAGAGTGCTTGTTACCTGCTCAGGACGGAACCGGTAACACTGATTTGCTTTTATGGCTTTATAATAGCAATTTACCGAAGTAGAAATCCTTTATCACAATTATAAAAACATATGTAATATCTTTTTGAATTTTTTAAGCATTTTCCATTAAGATTCACTCATCTAAGATTACTAGTTATTTTGAATGAAGGTAAAAGTCGACTCGCGGGCAAGACTCGAACCTGCGTCTTCCATACACCAGCCGCTATGATCGCTAAGGCAACGCGAGATTTTTTCCGTTGTTAAAAATAACTAAAAATAAATATAGGTGTTGAAATAATTAGGGAATCTGGAATTACCTCCGCATTATACATGTGCGGAAGCGAGCGGCAAATAATAACAATGTTGATATTTGCATGTACAGTCAGCATCAGACATATCGGGACATACAAAGTGTTCAAAATGATCGGAACAACTAAGAAAATATTAAATTCATTATAATATAATGAATTTAATATTTTCTTAATCTCAACGACAAAAAGGACTATTTCAGAAATCAGAACGAACACACTACACCGCAACTGTCATTCTGAATTGAAATTAATCACGTTGAGATAGCTTAGTTTTCTTAGTTGTTCCGATCATTATACGAAAACGAGGAAAAATACCAACATGTTCAATAAAAAACTTGTAGGAAATGCAAAAAGCAGGTCCTGTAATATTTTGAAATTTTTCAAAATAAAAAACTACAAAAGGAGGTCAAATTAGCTACTGCCGTGGGGTTGAGGGCCTTCGCCTCTCGAAATCATCCGAGTTATGTTACTCATTTGGACAGCAGTGATACGCTCTTAGCATATATTTGAACAGGCTACGGGCGGGCTGCCTGTCACACTGCTTTCCGGAGTAGCTACGGACCTCCCGATAGAATAAGTCTAAAAACGGGTTCACTTGAAATTTATGGGAAAACTTCGATTGCGAGATTCAGGATTTAAATTTCAGGAATATTTTATGCGAAGCTCGCTGTACTTTGCAGCGATATTTTTGTTCACAAGTGTAAGAATTAGTTGGAACTTTTGAATAGTAATTTTTATTTTAGTGTACAAATAGAATTTTTTAATTTATTTCAAGATGTGATTTTGTGATCTATGTTAATGTTTATTGTGTAAGAGAGATAAAGATGAATGGACAATTGATGTTCTCGTGAGATACGCGTGACGCTATTGGTCGAATGCCGTCGTCAGCGTGCGCCCGCCCTAGCAACCACGCTACCACCAACCACCCAGCTATCGATTTTAGGGGGATGAATTTCACCCCTGCTTCATACAACAGTATAATTTATGATTTTCGGATAGCCACATTTTGCAATGAAAGTAGTGAAATAAAAAAACTTATAATCTATACTATATCTTCTTTTTATCTCTTCTGTCTATAATATAAAGCTGAAGAGTTAGTTTAGTGAACACGCTCATCGCATGAACTACTGGTCATATTTAAAAAAATCTTTCAGTGTTACACAGCTTGTTTACGAACGCTTTTGCTATAATCATCACACTACGACCTATAGGAGCGGAGTAGCAATTAAAGATGTTGAAAAAATAGAGGAAAAAATTCAGCTTCTATGGGAACAAAGTCGCGGGAAAAGGCTAGTAAATTATATTGACGACGACGTCTGTGGTCTAGTGGTAAGAGTACCGGACTGCTGATCACGAGGTCGTGGGTTCGATTCCCACAAGACACAAATATTTATGTGATGAATATAAATGTTTGTGTTTGTCTGGGTGTTTCCTAGATGTATTATAAGTGTGTATTTACAAAAAAAAGTAGCACCTAGTACCCATAGTACAAGCTCTGCTTAGTTTGGGACTAGATGGTGCTATGGTGTAAAATGTCCCAAGATATTTATTTATATATAATAACGTATTCTGGAAGATAGTTGCGAAAAGTTAGATAATTGCGCCAGTTTATAGACTTGACCAATTTTCGATTCCAAACTTGTGCTAGTTTACGTTTGCTCAAGTTTACCGAAGGTACAACTTCAGTCAGTCTGGGTGCCAATTTGAATTCCTTTTTTTTTTTTTTTATTAAAACTGAAAGATTTTTTCAAATCGGACCCATAGTTCCTGAGATTAACGCATTCAACCAAACTCTTCAGTTTAATAATATAGTATAGATGAGTTCCGGCCAAAAACTTCAGACAAACAGATACATAACAAGAATTATTTTTGTATGGAGAGGGCACAGAAAGTTATTAAAGAGGAGTACCCCATCAAACCACCCGGTTGGGGGGATCCCCCTTTCAGAAAAAGACAGCTACAGAGATTGCAAAGGTATTAGAAAGAGATAAACATAGTAACAGCCATAGCTGGGCACCGTTAATCAAATAGTTAACTTCGTTAATCGTTAATCCGCTACAAAAAAAGTTAGCTTCGTTAAGCGTTAAAGCGTTACATTTCGGAAGAATTAACGCAAGTTAACGTTAATCGTTAATCCGTTAATATGTGTAAAATTGCATTTTTATATCGTTGCGTTAGTGAACTTATACAACTTGTTGGTTTAGGTTCTGGAAGTTAACAGGTTAGGAATAAAACAAAATACTTGTATAATTCAAATGTGTAATTCAATCGTCGGGTATAAGGTGCATATTCCCCTTCATGAACATTAACATGTTGAAGTTCTCGTCTGAAAGCGAGGCTCGTTTTGGTGTTAAAATGTCTTTACCCGTGGAAAACAGACGTTCAACTGCAGCGCTTGAGGGTATAGCAGTATTGTATTTAATAAATAGATTTATGAATATCTGTTCCCCGAGGAATGCAGCATCGTTGAACGAGTCTTTTGATTTCATATCCAGCCACATTTTAACGAGACTTTGCGCTTTACTCTTTAAAGAGTTGGAGCTCTTTGGTTTTTCTATAGACTGAGTGACAGAATTGAAAAAGTCTTCCTCCTCGTCATCATCGTTGTTACTCGCATTGCTCCCTCCGCCAGTTAAACTATCTCTGTCCTTCGAATTTTCCGCTGCTTCTTGTCGTAAAGCATCTTCTACCTTTTTTTCCATGACCTTTTTTACTGCATCCACTCATACATACTTGTCTGAACCTGTTTTTCGCGCCGCGCCGCGGTGCCGTGCGGTAACTAGTAGGCATTAGATTAACGATTAACCTCTAACTCCATAGGTAATAAATTATTTAATGGAACTATTCAATTATATTATGAAATTACGTTAAAAGGTCACATCTTTTGACTAATTAATTGTACAAAAAACAATATAATGCTTTGCATAATAGTTCATGAGGTTACTGTTTCGAGTTATAATTTATTATCAAATGTAAATAAACTTCGATATGTAGGAAACATGCAAAAAGAGTGCCTGTTTCCTGGTCAGGACGGAACCGGTAATTCTGATTTGCTTTTATGGCTTTATAACTAATAATCAGTTCAGTACCGAAGTAGAAATCCTTTACATAAACATAATTATAACAAAAATAAAATATAGGTATCTTTTTGTATTTTCCATGCTAAGATGACTAGTTATTAATGAAGGAAAAAGTCGACTCGCGGGCCGGACTCGACCCTGCGTCTTCCATACACCAGACGCTATGACCGCTAAGCCACCGCGAGATTTTTTCCTTCATTAAAAACTACTAAAAATAAATATTAGGTCTTTACCTATGAAATTGCCGTTCTGTATGAAAAAATTTAAACGATTTTTTTTCATGTATTTTTTATTTGTATTAATCGAAGTAATCACCCATGCAATCAATGCATCTTTGCCAACGCAGTTTATTGATGCCCTTCTTAAAGAAATCAGCTGGACGGGAGGCAACAAATTCTTCAAAGTCATTTTGTACTGCCTCTCGGGTATTGAATTTTTTTCCCGACAAGAAGTTATCCAAATTCTGGAAAAAGTAGTAGTCTGTAGGCGCAAGAACTGGTGAGTAGGGCGGATGATGGAGAACTTCCAACCCCAGTTCTTGCAACTTGGAGGCCGTCTGCTGTGCAGTATGAGGTCACGCGTTATCGTGCAGGAGCAGCGGAGACGAGCGATTGACCAATGCTGGTTGGAGATGTACCAGCTTCTCCATCATTGTGTTCAGTTCTTCACAGTACACATCTGCAGTAATGCTCACCCTGTTTGGTAAGAAGCTGTGATGAATCACACCGGCGCTAGACCACCAAACAGTGACCATTACTTTTCTAGGGGTAAGTTTTCGTTTAGGGCATTGTTTAGGTGCTGAACCAGGATCCAACCAACTTGCTAAGCGCTTGCGGTTATCAAACAGAATCCATTTTTCATCGCAGGTAACAATGCGGTTCAAAATTCCTTCATTTGTGTGTCTGTTGAGCAGTGCAAGGGACGTTTCGACGCGTACTTCGCGCTGGCGATCATTGAGTTCGTGGGGTACCCATTTGTCAAGCTTTTTTACCTTGCCAATTTGACGCAAATGGACCAATATTGTTTTGACACTAACGTCGAAAGCTGCTGCTAATTCAGCCGTCGATTGTGTATCATCAGCTTCCACAATCGCCTTTAATTCGTCATTGTCGACCAAAGTCTTCGGACGACCACGAGGTTCATTTTTCTGGTCGAAATTCCCAGAACGGAAGCGAGCAAACCAATAACAGGTGGTGCGTTGGTTTGTAGTGTTGGCTCCGTAAACGTCGTTGATGTTGCGTGCCGCTTGTGCCGCGTTGCTGCCACGACGGTACTCATATTCCATAATTACTCGAATTTTTAACGTGATGACGAAAAAGAATTTGAAATTAGAATTCTTAGCCAAACAAAAATTATTTTGATTTGAAATGGCCAGTACTGCAGAACGGCAATTTCATAGGTAAAGACCTATTATATAGGTGTTGAAATAATTAGGGAATCTGGAATTACCTCCGCATTATACATGTGCGGAAGCGAGCGGCAAATAATAACAATGTTGATATTTGCATGTACAGTCAGCATCAGACATATCGGGACATACAAAGTGTTCAAAATGATCGGATCAACTAGGAAAATATTAAATTCATTATATATCAACGACAAAAGGACTATTTCAGAAATCAGAACGAACACACTACACCGCAACTGTCATTCTGAATTGAAATTAATCACGTTGAGATAGCTTAGTTTTCTTAGTTGTTCCGATCATTATACGAAAACGAGGAAAAATACCAACATGTTCAATAAAAAACTTGTAGGAAATGGAAAAGGCAGGTCCTGAAATATTTTGAAATTTTTCAAAATAAAAAACTACAAAAGGAGGTCAAATTAGCTACTGCCGTGGGGTTGAGGGCCTTCGCCTCTCGAAATCATCCGAGTTATGTTACTCATTTGGACAGCAGTGATACGCTCTTAGCATATATTTGAACAGGCTACGGGCGGGCTGCCTGTCACACTGCTTTCCGGAGTAGCTACGGACCTCCCGATAGATTAAGTCTAATAACGGGTTCACTTGAAATTTATGGGAAAACTTCGATTGCGAGATTCAGGATTTCAATTTCAGGAATATTTTATGCGAAGCTCGCTGTACTTGGCTGCGATATTTTTGTTCACAAGTGTAAGAATTAGTTGGAACTTTTGAATAGTAATTTTTATTTTAGTGTACAATTTGAATTTTTTAATTTATTCCAAGTTGTGATTTTGTGATCTATGTTAATGTTTATTATGTAAGAGAGATAAAGATGAATGGACAATTGATGTTCTCGTGAGATACGCGTGCTGCCTATTGGTTGAATGCCGTCGTCAGCGTGCGCCCGCCCTAGCAACCACGCTACCACCAACCACCCAGCTATCGATTTTAGGGGGACGAATTTCACCCCTGCTTCATACAAGAGTATAATTTATGATTTTCGGATAGCCACATTTTGCAATGAAAATAGTAAACTAACAAAATTATACTATATCTTCTTCTTATCTCCTCTTCTTCTATATAGTATAAAGCTGAAGAGTTTGTTTGTTTGTTTGATTGAACGAGCAGATCTCAGGAACTACTGGTCCTATTTGAAAAAATCTTTCAGTGTTAGACAGCTTGTTTACGAACGCTATAGGCTATATATCATTACACTACGACCTATAGGAGCGGAGTAGCAATTAAAGATGTTGCAAAAATAGAGGAAAAATTCAGCTTCTATGGGAACAAAGTCGCGGGCAAAGGCTATTAAATTATATACAAAAACGTATTCTGGAAGATTGCAAAAAGTTAGACAATTGCGCCAGTTTATAGAATTGACTTGACTTGATTCCAAACTTGTGCTAATTTACGTTTGCTCAAGTTTACCGAAGGTACAACTTCAGTCAGTCTGGGTGCCAATTTGAATTCGTTTAACTATTTTTTTTTTTATTAAAACTGAAAGATTTTTTCAAATCGGACCCATAGTTCCTGAGATTAATGCATTCAACCAAACAAACTTTTCAGCTTAATAATATAGTATAGATGAGTTCCGGCCAAAAACTTCAGACAAACAGATACATAACAAGAATTATTTTTGTATGGAGAGGGCACAGAAAGTTAATAAAGAGGAGTACCCCATCAAACCACCCGGTTGGGGGGATCCCCCTTTCAGAAAAAGACAGCTACAGAGATTGCAAAGGTATTAGAAAGAGATAAACATAGTAACAGCACATATCTCTAACTCCATAGGTAATAAATTATTTAATGGAACTATTCAATTATATTAAGAAATTACGTTAAAAGGTCACATCTTTTGACTAATTAATTGTACAAAAAATAATATAATGCGTTGCATAATAGTTCACGAGGTTACTGTTTCGAGTTATAATTTATTATCAAATGTAAATAAACTTCGATATGTAGGAAACATGCAAAAAGAGTGCCTGTTACCTGCTCAGGACGGAACCGGTAATTCTGATTTACTTTTATGGCTTTATAACTAATATCAGTTCAGTACCGAAGTAGAAATCCTTTTCATAAACATAATTATAACAAAAATAAAATATAGGTATCTTTTTGTATTTTCCATGCTAAGATGACTAGTTATTAATGAAGGAAAAAGTCGACTCGCGGGCCGGACTCGACCCTGCGTCTTCCATACACCAGACGCTATGACCGCTAAGCCACCGCGAGATTTTTTCCTTCATTAAAAACTACTAAAAATAAATATTAGGTCTTTACCTATGAAATTGCCGTTCTGTATGAAAAAATTTAAACGATTTTTTTTCATGTATTTTTTATTTGTATTAATCGAAGTAATCACCCATGCAATCAATGCATCTTTGCCAACGCAGTTTATTGATGCCCTTCTTAAAGAAATCAGCTGGACGGGAGGCAACAAATTCTTCAAAGTCATTTTGTACTGCCTCTCGGGTATTGAATTTTTTTCCCGACAAGAAGTTATCCAAATTCTGGAAAAAGTAGTAGTCTGTAGGCGCAAGAACTGGTGAGTAGGGCGGATGATGGAGAACTTCCAACCCCAGTTCTTGCAACTTGGAGGCCGTCTGCTGTGCAGTATGAGGTCACGCGTTATCGTGCAGGAGCAGCGGAGACGAGCGATTGACCAATGCTGGTTGGAGATGTGCCAGCTTCTCCATCATTGTGTTCAGTTCTTCACAGTACACATCTGCAGTAATGCTCACCCTGTTTGGTAAGAAGCTGTGATGAATCACACCGGCGCTAGACCACCAAACAGTGACCATTACTTTTCTAGGGGTAAGTTTTCGTTTAGGGCATTGTTTAGGTGCTGAACCAGGATCCAACCAACTTGCTAAGCGCTTGCGGTTATCAAACAGAATCCATTTTTCATCGCAGGTAACAATGCGGTTCAAAATTCCTTCATTTGTGTGTCTGTTGAGCAGTGCAAGGGACGTTTCGACGCGTACTTCGCGCTGGCGATCATTGAGTTCGTGGGGTACCCATTTGTCAAGCTTTTTTACCTTGCCTATTTGACGCAAATGGACCAATATTGTTTTGACACTAACGTCGAAAGCTGCTGCTAATTCAGCCGTCGATTGTGTATCATCAGCTTCCACAATCGCCTTTAATTCGTCATTGTCGACCAAAGTCTTCGGACGACCACGAGGTTCATTTTTCTGATCGAAATTCCCAGAACGGAAGCGAGCAAACCAATAACAGGTGGTGCGTTGGTTTGTAGTGTTGGCTCCGTAAACGTCGTTGATGTTGCGTGCCGCTTGTGCCGCGTTGCTGCCACGACGGTACTCATATTCCATAGTTACCTACTCGAATTTTTTACGTATCCATGATGACGAAAAAGAATTTGAAATTAGAATTCTTAGCCAAACAAAAATTATTTTGATTTGAAATGGCCAGTACTGCAGAACGGCAATTTCATAGGTACCTATTATATAGGTGTTGAAATAATTAGGGAATCTGGAATTACCTGCGCATTATACATGTGCGGAAGCGAGCGGCAAATAATAACAATGTTGATATTTGCATGTACAGTCAGCATCAGACATATCGGGACATACAAAGTGTTCAAAATGATCGGAACAACTAAGAAAATATTGAACTATATCTCAACGACAAAAAGACTATTTCAAAATGAACACACTACACGGCAACTGTCATTCTGAATTGAAATTAATCACGTTGAGATAGCTTAGTTTTCTTAGTTGTTCCGATCATTATACGAAAACGAGGAAAAATACCAACATGTTCAATAAAAAACTTGTAGGAAATGCAAAAAGCAGGTCCTGTAATATTTTGAAATTTATCAAAATAAAAAACTACAAAAGGAGGTCTAATTAGCTACTGCCTTGAACATATTCACTACTTATACGCTAAGGCGACGTCAGCGACATCTATTGGTAGCACATTACTATGTTCCTTCAACCGGCACGAATATATTACTGTTTGTTCAATGCTTATTTTTTATTTATTTATCCGCAGGCACGCAAGTTCCAATCCTGATTCAGATAATAAATAACTACGGACTTCACCGGGCTAAATGATTTTAATTATCAAAAATATACGAAAACGAGGAATAATACCTACATTTTTAATGAAAAACTTGTAGGAAATGCAAAAAGGAGGTCCTGTAATATTTTGTCATTTTTCAAAAATAAAAAGCAACAAAAGGAGGTCAAATTAGCTACTGCCGTGGGGTTGAGGGCCTTCGCCTCTCGAAATCATCCGAGTTATGTAACTCATTTGGACAGCAGTGATACGCTCTTAGCATATATTTGAACAGGCTACGGGCGGGCTGCCTGCCACACTGCTTTCCGGAGTAGCTACGGACCTCCCGATAGATTAAGTCTAATAACGGGTTCACTTGAAATTTATGGGAAAACTTCGATTGCGAGATTCAGGATTTCAATTTCAGGAATATTTTATGCGAAGCTCGCTGTACTTGGCTGCGATATTTTTGTTCACAAGTGTAAGAATTAGTTGGAACTTTTGAATAGTAATTTTTATTTTAGTGTACAATTTGAATTTTTTAATTTATTCCAAGTTGTGATTTTGTGATCTATGTTAATGTTTATTATGTAAGAGAGATAAAGATGAATGGACAATTGATGTTCTCGTGAGATACGCGTGCTGCCTATTGGTTGAATGCCGTCGTCAGCGTGCGCCCGCCCTAGCAACCACGCTACCACCAACCACCCAGCTATCGATTTTAGGGGGACGAATTTCACCCCTGCTTCATACAAGAGTATAATTTATGATTTTCGGATAGCCACATTTTGCAATGAAAATAGTAAACTAACAAAATTATACTATATCTTCTTCTTATCTCCTCTTCTTCTATATAGTATAAAGCTGAAGAGTTTGTTTGTTTGTTTGATTGAACGAGCAGATCTCAGGAACTACTGGTCCTATTTGAAAAAATCTTTCAGTGTTAGACAGCTTGTTTACGAACGCTATAGGCTATATATCATTACACTACGACCTATAGGAGCGGAGTAGCAATTAAAGATGTTGCAAAAATAGAGGAAAAATTCAGCTTCTATGGGAACAAAGTCGCGGGCAAAGGCTATTAAATTATATACAAAAACGTATTCTGGAAGATTGCAAAAAGTTAGACAATTGCGCCAGTTTATAGAATTGACTTGACTTGATTCCAAACTTGTGCTAATTTACGTTTGCTCAAGTTTACCGAAGGTACAACTTCAGTCAGTCTGGGTGCCAATTTGAATTCGTTTAACTATTTATTTATTTATTAAAACTGAAAGAATTTTTCAAATCGGATCAGTAGTTCCTGAGATTAACGCATTCAACAAAACTCTTCAGCTTAATAATATAGTATACATGAGTTCCGGCCAAAAACTTCAGACAAACAGATACATAACAAAAAATATTTTTGTATGGGGAGGACACAGAAAGTTATTAAAGAGTAGTACCCCCATTAAACCACCAGGTTGGGGGGATCCCCCCTAACAGACAAAGACAGCTACAGAGATTGCAAAGGTATTAGAAAGAGATAAACATAGTAACAGCACATATCTCTAACTCCATAGGTAATAAATTATTTAATGGAACTATTCAATTATATTAAGAAATTACGTTAAAAGGTCACATCTTTTGACTAATTAATTGTACAAAAAATAATATAATGCGTTGCATAATAGTTCACGAGGTTACTGTTTCGAGTTATAATTTATTATCAAATGTAAATAAACTTCGATATGTAGGAAACATGCAAAAAGAGTGCTTGTTACCTGCTCAGGACGGAACTGGTAACACTGTTTTGCTTTTATGGCTTTATAATATCAATTCAGTACCGAACTAGAAATCATTTTCATATACATAATTAGGGTAAAGAACCCTATTGCTGACACCCCCCCAATTTATTGACATCCTTTTGTTATTTTTAGAATATAAGGGAACTTGGCAACCCAAGAGTGATATTTATTAAAATTATTTTAGGTAGTTCATTTTTTTATGCAATTGTTAACACCAATCAGTCAAAAGAACTAAAATGCCGCCAAAACAGCAGATACAAACAGTGCAATCAGTGTGTCAGGGAGAGAAAGTTGGTTTTCTTAAAGTTTCGATAAGGGAAGCGTTCATTTTAATCATGTTAAAATAAAATAAAAATCGAATAGCTTTCTTTGAATGTTGTGTTAAACTAAAACTGAAGGTTAAAATAACAGATTTCAATGGTTATCTCTCTATTAACTGTGTTCGTTGAATTTTTACAAGGTGTCGATTTTTGGTATCTCGAAAATAGTGTAATTCCAATTTATTGACATCCATGTCAATAATTGGAATTTTTAAATTAGTTTTTGAGGAGGTTCATTCAATTATCAGTACTTAGTTTATGACTTAGTATAAAATTACTAATTAGATTTAAGTCAAAATACACCTTTATTCCAAATTCTGTCATGGGTGTCAAATTAATATAACTACTTGTAAACATCAGTGTTGGTAATTGGGCAAGGCTATGTCAATAATTGGAATAAAATGAAGACATTCTACTACTACTAATCAGAGTATTTTGACGACGTCTGTGGTCTAGTGGTTCGAGTACCGGACAGCTGATAACAAGGTTGTGGGTTTGATTCCCACAGGACAAATGAATTTAAAAAAAATCAAAATGTCTTTAATACGCTTTAATGTGCGAACTAATTATCAAAATGACCTTTAGTTGTATCAATTTTCATTTTAAATTATCATTTAGGATCTATCTAGTGATTCTATGATGATTTATAAACTAAAAAATATTAAATAAAATCAATTATTAAATGAAACAAAAAACCCGACTGCGTAAAAAGTACTAGTTAGTACTTTTTACGCTGTCGGGTTTTTTGTTTCATTTAATAATTTAATAGGTACTAAGAAAATTGCTATAATAAAAAGATTATTTTTAATGAAGGAAAATATCGGCTGGCGGGCAGGATTTTTCCTTTATTAAAAATAACTTGTAATCTTAGCATGGAAAATGCAAAAATACAAAAAGATAATAATAAAAAGATGTCAATAAATTGGCACAATACCTGACGATAATAGGGAAAAATGTGTCAATTTTTGGGTAAATCATACTAAATCAATAAAACTTGAAAAAATAACACCAAATATCATTTAAATAAAAAAATTGTTTATTGGCAAGAAACTACATTAATTGCTCTATTATTTTGAAACTGATATCTAACGGGAAATACCGTAAAATGTCAGATATCAAACCATTTTGATACGACAGCCCTTAAAGTGTCAATAATTGGGTATCTTACCCTATAACAAAACTTGTATTTTTTAAGTATTTTTTATGCTAAGATTACTAGTTATTTTTAATGAAGGGAAAAGTCAACTCGCGGGCAAGACTCGAACCTGCATCTTTAATACACCAGACGCTATGACCGCTAAGGCAACGCGAGATTTTTTCCTTCGTTAAAAATAATTAAAAATAAACATGTTGAAATAATTAGGGAAATTGGAATTACCTCCGCATGTGAGGAAATCGAGAGGCAAAGAAAAATAATATATTTGCATGTAGGTACAGTCAGCATCAGACATCGGGACATACAGTGTTCAAAATGATCGGAACAACTAAGAAAATTAAACTTTTAAAGTTAACTAAAGAGGTTCGATGACTTCCAGCCTCCCGAGTAAGCCGGATTCCGAAAAGGTTTTAGCACCTTTTATGAGGCCTTTGTTCAGCAGTGGACCTCCGTAGACTGTACTGTACTGTATGATGATGTGTTACCTTGTGCATGATGACTATTTGGTCGCTGAGCAGCTCTGCCTCGTCGAGGTGGTGCGTGGTCAGCAGGATCGTCCTGTCCTCCTTCAGCTTCACTATCATGGACCAGATGTCTCTGAAAAAGTACCATGTTACGTACTCTGCACAAAATTTCGAGAGGATAATTCTCTAATAGCTAATAAACGCTCTCTGCTCAAAATTACCCAAAAGAGGGTAAAAGTGGTGATTTTTTCACCGCCAAGAGCTGATTAAAGAGGTTATGTATCCTCAACTTCTGCGTGACTTTATGATATGACGCGATTCTCACTTCCGTTACTTGTTTTATATGACTTCATCTCATCTAAGAAGACGAAAAAATTACAACCGACAAGAAACATCGAAGTGCGATAGGAATTCAACTCAAGATTCAAGCTCGCTAACCACACTTGAAGTTCAAGACCAATGCTTAGGGAGAGTGGTAAATGAGTAACATTGTGAAACTTCTTCTTCTTCTGTAAGCTTACCTTCTGGCAGCGGGGTCTACCCCAGCAGTGGGCTCGTCCAGCGACACGAGGTGCGGTTTCCCGACGAAGGCCAGCGCCACGCACAGGCGCCGCCGCGTGCCGCCCGACAGCCGCGACACCGGCTCCGAGCTCACCGCGCCCAGGGACAACACTTCCAACATCCTGTATAACCATAAAGAGACCATTAATAAATATCAATGTGGTAGGAAAAAGCTAAACAAAGAAGAATGTTCAAAACGTCGCCACATAGGTTTTAAATTGTTAATGTCCATACATTTTTGGGCATTGTTCTTTTTCTATATTCAGTAATTATTGTTTAATGTTATGGCTATTTTTTTTTATCCTTACACATCAAAGACTGCAAAAGTTTATGGAGTCATCTATGGAGTTATTTGCCAGTTCTTCTCCAGAAGTCTCATGTTTTGGAACCGTGCAAAACCTTTCAAAAGTGCATGAATATGAACTATGATCTATGAATATGAACATGAACATGAACATAAACATGAACATGAACATGAACATGAACATGAACATGAACATGAACATGAACATGAACATGAACATGAACATGAACATGAATATGAATATGAATATAAATATGAATTCAATGATGGCTGCAAAACACTAGGATATGGTAATGTGACTGACTTGTCGACCTCGTGCTGCACGTGGTCGCGGCGCAGGCCGGAGTTGAGCTGCGCGTAGAGCGCCACGTGCTCGCGCGCCGACATGTGCGGCAGCAGCACGTCGCGCTGCGGGCACACGCCGCGCCGCGCCGCGCCGCCGCGCAGACACACCTGCCCCCGCGTCGCCTTCACCATGCCCATCAATATGTTGCTGACGACAAATACATCGGTTAATCAATGTTTTACTACCTCTGGATAGCCGCTAATTCAACGAGAACTTATCAGTAACCTGTGAAACAGGCCTTTTTTTACCATAATGCTGGCAAACAAACATGTGGTCCGCTTTATGGTAAGCGGTTAGCGGTAACTCATCCTTAGAAGCAGCTCTGGCAACCTTACTCAATGCAAGAACAGTTATTTGGCTACAGTTTTCTGTAAGGTAGAATTTCCCTTACTTCCCTGCACGGTCTGCTCCAGATTTGAGCCATAAATTGCTGTGCCCTCTCTCATCCACATTGTCGTGGATTTTGGCCGCAGTTCATCGAGTATAGTAGTGGTATGTTATGTATAACTAGCTTTCTGCCAGCGACTTCGCCCGCTATCTCACGGGAAGCATACATTTTACTGAGATAAGAAGTAACCTATGTGCTATTCCAGACTATATATCTGTGCCAAAGTAGGTTATCCATACAACTCAACCCAAAAGTACCAGAGGTACATGACAGCTGTCAAGTTGATAGTTTTTATATGGTTTTTACCATGAAATCACTATGAAACTGATATTAATCTGCCATAATGGTGTGCGTTTGACATTCCGAAACTGACACTGACAGTTTTTACTATGAAATCATTACGAAACAGATAATAGTGTGCCAAAATGGCGTGATTTTGCTGAAAAAGTATTTTTTCTCATCCCCCAGTCAATATTAAAAAAAAGTATGACTGGAGTTTTAACCAGCGTAATGCAGAGTATTTCTTCCAATAAGTGTACCTTCAGTACATCATTTGGGCCGATTTCGATGACCTCCTTTCATCCAGATCCGTTCAGTAATTTTTGCGTAAAGAAATAAACGTTCACATTTATAATATTAGTAGTATTACATGAGCGTGGTCTTCCCGGCGCCGTTGTGCCCCAGCAGCGTGGTGATCTGTCCGTGCTGCAGCTCGATGGACACGTTGTCGAGCGCCAGCTTGCCGCTGCCGTACACCTTGGTGACGTTCACGATGCTCACGCCCGCCTTCTCGTCCGTCGTGCTGCTGTGCGATATGCCTTCTGACGTTTTTATGCCTGAAGAAATATATGAAATTATTTAGGAGTTTTTAATAATTAGCGTCAATACCAACTAAAGTATAGCATTGAAATATGGACTTTACTTCGTGCTCTGTAGATGCACTTTACTCTAGCATTAGCTCGGTTACCGCACGCTGTCTGCTGTTTTGTGTTGTTGCTGTAAATTGCATCTACACAGTACAATGTTAAGTCAATATTTGATACTAAGTAATACCTTGGTTGGGTGGAAGCGGAGTTGATGTCGTCTACTACCTTAATGTTGCTTAAGTTTTTTTGAGTAGGTAAAATTCTGTTGAGTTCGTCTGGGGGAATGGGGTATCGCTGTGCTATCAACATTTCTACTACTATTTAAGTATTTTGGCCTAGTAAGGGTAATTGTAACCAGTGAAAGTACTGGGCATATGAAATTAACAACTGAGGTCTCGAGGTAACTGCGATATGACCGGCGTTGTTAGCATTTCTAGGCAAACAAAAAAAGCCCCTACTCTCGATAACCTCTTGATTTGACTTACTTGAAGTCTTATTATTGAGTTTAAAATATTTACCAGATTAAAAAAAATAAGTTTACACAAGAATTAGTGGTATTGCTTCCATCCCATTATTCAAAGAGAAAATATATTATTTCAAAAATATGGGCGTCAAATCTACCCTCGAATACTCAATAATGATTTCTATTCTTCAGAAAGCTGGAGATACCCGATCTCTCTCTGTGGCGTTTAAAAGGGGCCTACTAGGCCTATATCCAGGCAGTAGACGAATACATAACAGGCTGATGATGATTCTCTTACCAAAATATCTGTCAATGGTCCATCCTATGGCCATATAGATGAGAGCGTCGAGCAGCATCATGGCAGCGGCGAGGCCGATGCTCATGTCGTCGCTGTCGTCGGGCGAGGCCCACAGCTGGGCCCAGCCCGCGCCGGCCCCGCGCGCCTCGAACCGCGTTATGTACAGGAACGCGTAGCAGAGAGACGACGACATCGATAGGCACTGGAATAATATCATTCAGATAGTTTGCATACATAATAATGTGACTAAAAGAGTAAATGTCGAAGAACGGAGGGCTAGTGGAAGGCCAAAGAAAATATGGATGGATTGTGTTAAGATCGATATGATGGAAAAGGGATTGAATGAGCAGGTGACGGCTATCAGGGATGAATGGAAGAAAAGGATAGGCTGCGCCGACCTCAAATAAATTGGGACAAGGGGAAGATGATGATGATGAGTTTGCACATGCCAAATTGAATTTGGCAGACGTTTACTTATATAGACCAACAGTTCGTCGGTATATTTAGGTCCCACGTAATAGGCAGCGAGCTTGTTGCCATTAACTGGGCGCAAATCCAGACTGCTACTGAAAATTACATTGTACTGTTACCATAAATTAATGTGGAGTGTAAAAATATACTTACAATGAAGGTTTTGAGCTGGCTGTAGAGCACGGCCTCCAGCGACAGGATGATGATGAACGGCATGAAAGTCACCAGGTAGGTGATGGCAGTGCACACCGCCGCCAGGCTGGCAGACCGGAACAACTTCGACATCATGTAGCTGGGGACAGAGCACTCGTTAGCTGCTGCATAGCATAGAGACCAAAAACTAACAAAAAAGAAAGGGAGCTTTTTTATTGAAAACGAAACGGTAGGTATCAAATTCAATCATTTTCAGAGGTCACGTTCGCGTACCATGGTCCACTGCAGGACTAAGTGCGGAAACCGAACCCACACAGGAGTGGGTTCTCCATTATGATGATGATGATGATCAGGCACCATCGACGACAAAGAAATTAATAACGAAGAGTACACGAAGCTCAAGTTTGAGAAGGTCTCTGAATATCATAAACACTTAGTGAGTGCGTAGTGATCAGCAAAGATCAGAATAGGTAGTAGACTATATTTAGCTAAACTTCAAGGAGACACTTAAAATTAATTGGGGATATCAGAGAAAGGTTTTATCACTTTCTTTAAGTTTACGTAAATGCACTCTACCTATTCCGACCTCCAACGAGATGGACGGATGACCTGATTAAGGTAGCTGGGAGTCGTTGGATGCAGGCGGTACAAAATCGGTCCTTGTGGAAGGCTATGGGGGAGGCCTTTGTTCAGCAGTAGACCTCTTTTGGCTGATATGATGACGATGATCCCGATCTCGGACGGCTTCAGGTTCTTCCTCCTTCTAAGTCTTCTTTAAACTGTATTCTTTCACTTACCAAAAACTAAGCACGGACAGTCCAAATATGAGCAGCAGCGCGAACACCAGGCTGGGGTCGGTGTGGGGCAGGATGTTGCCCAAGTGCAGCACCAGAGTCATGCAAGTGATCGTGAGGATCATCTCCACGAAAGACGTCAGGAACCACGACAGCGTGTGCAAGCGCAGGTCCACGCCCATCACTGACATGAGCTGCAGGACGTTCAGTTTAGGTAGACAACACTTCGTATTTGGTATAATGCGTGTTAGAGTATCGATATCGTTATATAATGTAAAATGTCCTGAATAAAAATAGTTACATAAAAAGAGTATATTTTTTGGTCGATTCAAACTTAATGGCGGCTCGGAAGTTAGCTACTTACTTCTACTTCTCGCAAATCTGGGGTCTCGCTGGGTTGAAGTTAGCTCGTGCCAACTTCAATCCGGACAATAAGGTTGGCGAGAACTGTTATGTACCCTCCCTCGCATCCCTGCTGTGATAAAAATTCGTTACTGCGATACAGCGACTCGCTTCAAGTTCCGAGCCGCCATTAAGTTTGAATCGGGTATTTAGGCAGGTATTCCAGCCTAACCCTATGGGCAAAAGCGTGAGTGTTTGTGTTTTATTGTACGGAAATTATGACACTGCTATACAATACTGCTGAACTGAATGTGCCAAAAAAGTGTGTAATTGCTGTACCATAATATGATCTGCAAATGATTTTATTTAAATTAATTTTTACAGCCCTGAATACATGTCCTTTAAGCCTTATACTGAGTGTTCATACCATGGTGTTGCCAGTCTCCTTGTCGGACACTATGAACCGCACGGCGGAGGCCACGGTGAACAGCAGCGAGAAGAAGAACGTCACGATCAGCGACTGCGACTCGTACAGCGACGTCTGGAAGCTGCAAGTGGAACACCATGTAACAACCAGCCTTCTTCATTCATCGTCAAGGCATTACTGTCCCACTGCTGGGTCCGGGGTCTCCTCTCAGTAAAAGAGGGACTAGGCTTTAGTCCACCACGCGGGACTAATCTGAGTTGGCAGACTTCACATGCCGTCGAAAAAATCTCTCAGGCATGCAGGTTTCCTCACGATCTTTTCCTTCATCGTTAAAGCGAGTGATAATTACGCACATGACTTGGAAAAGTCAGAGGTAAGGCACCTCTGACTTTTCCGGATTCGAATTGGAGACCTTTGACTTAGCAGACCAGTGGTCATACCCCTAGGTTATTACGGATTACTGCTGCAGAAAATTGTAGTACCAGAACTATCTGTTACTTACTAATCTTTTCTGTAACATGGGTACGGCGTCTGTTGCGTGTATACTGCCCAGTCCATCTCCTGGTTTATGTCTCTCTTCTGCCGGCGCGAGGAGTTGTGCGCCAGCTGGATGATGGCCTGGTTCACGATGTCCTGGATCTGCACGAAGCCGCGGAAGTAGCGCATGTTCTCGATGAAGTTGGCTTCTGGGCCCGGGATCCAGAGGCTAGGCGAGAAAATAAGGCAAATGAGTTTTGAATTAAAACTACTTTTATCTTTGTGTATAAGCATTTTTCATGCTAAGATTAATAGTTATTTTAATAAAAGAATAAAGAACGTCTCGCCGGCAGGACTCAAACCTGCGTCTTCTTGTTCAATAAACCAGACGCTATGACCGCTAAGCCAGACTTTGCTCGACCCAGGAATCAAACCAATGACCTCTAGTATAACAGTCGCGCTTGGGGCCACTAGCTAGACCAACAAGGCCTAGTCCTAACCTAAATATCTTTCTTGTTATTTTTTTTTTATACCACTAAGGTGGCAATCAAGCATACGGTCCGCCTGATGGTAAGCGGTTACCATAGCCTATGGACGCTTGCAACACCAGGGGTATCACTCGCGCGTTGCCGACCCGAAAAACCTCTTAGAGGTTTATGGAGGATTCACTGCGCCGACAGTTTGAGGGAATATTTCTCTTGCTGCCAGCGCAGCGCATCCTTAGAAGGTTTATGGTAAAACTGTAGTTACTCACTAGTCCTTAAGTCTGCTGGTAGTTGGCGCGTTGTCGATGTCCATCCGGATCTTGTACTCAACGTTAGTGAGGGACTCGCCTTGTTCTTCACTGTTTAAGAACACCACACCTGCGAGAACAAGCATTTTATTTAACAATAAAATATGTCTCAGGAACTACTGGTCCGATTTGAAAAATTCTTTCAGTATTAGATAGCCTGTTTAACGAAGAAGGCTATAGGCTATATATCATCACGCTACGACCAATAGAAGCTGAGTAAAGATTAAAAATGTTGCACTAATATTTTAAAACTGACCCACGCAACTTCGTCTGTGCCAAATCGGTTATCAAAACAAAAAGTAGTCTATAGCAATCCGGCTCGAAGGACCAATCAGGAATAATAATAACATTCTAACAATAAAAGGATTATCTTTTTGTATTTTTTAAGCAATTCCATGCTAAGATTACAAGTTATTTTTTAATGAAGGAAAAAATCGGCGGGCGGGCAGGATTCGAACCTGCGCCTTCTGGTTCGGTACACCAGACGCTCTGACCACTAAGCCACCGCTCGCCCTGCTCGCCAGTCGAAATCTTCCCTCACATTCTAATTTACGTATTCTTCACAATAGATGTCGCTGCGTCACCTTTAAGACGTAAATTAGAATGTGAGGGAAGATTTCGATTGGCGAGCAGGGCGAGCGGTGGCTTAGTGGTCAAAGCGTCTGGTGTACCAAACCAGAAGGCGCAGGTTTGAATCCTGCCCGCCCGCCGATTTTTTCCTTCATTAAAAATAACTAATAAAAGGATTTTCAAAATCGAATCAGGCGTAACGGAGATTCAAACATCCAAACTCACAAAACCTCTATAACCTCTATAAAATCTTATATATAAAACAAAGTCGGGTTTGTTACAACACTTATAACTCGAGAACTGCTGGACTGATTTTCACGGTTTTTGATTTGTTGGATTTGTGACCACCTCGAATAACAGAATAATTAAAAAAAATTGGTGTAACGGGGTTCAAACGCGAGCGAAGTTGCGGGAATCAGCTAGTATTAGTATAAATGTACAATTAGTTTGGGTTTCATGATCATTATCAACATGCATACCGGCAGTGAACTCGTTGACGATGCTGAGCTGCGCCGCGCGGTGCGTGAGCTGCTCCTCGTCCGGAGACGCCTGGAACCTGTCCAGGTTGATGCAGTGCAGCAGGTCTGACACCTTGGACAGCAGGCTGCCCATGTCCTGAAACACGTGGAGGGTTTAACCTCTTGCTCGTTAGTGCTTGTATACTCAACCAGTATACTTCAAAAGTAGGTCTAAAGATGAATTCCTACCTGGTAGCTATCCACCTAACTACATTGTGGAATGCAATAAATATTGAGTGAACTAAGATTATCTTAGCTTGTATTTTTGTAAGCATTTTTCTATTCTAAGATTACCAGTTCTTTTAATGAAGGAAAAATACGACTGGCGGTGGCGGGCCTGATTCGAACCTGCGTCTTCTGGTTCGGTACACCAGACGCTATGACCGCTAAGCCACCGTGAGTCCCGCTCGCCAACTCGAAATCTTCCTTCACATTCTTACCTTGATGAACTAAGGATTTTGCATCTTATATTTATTAACTACGGGCAGCATATATACCTTTAAATCACCAAACTCGTCGAAAAGTCCATCCACGTCGACGTCAGGCACGGTGACGTCGTCCTCCCCCTCCCCCCCGATGAGCATCTCCCTGACGTCGCGGAACTGTGACGCCGTCATGACACGCCGCAGCACGGCGATGCCCTCACGGTGGGCAGATAGTTTGTCCACTGCTGGGAACGACGCGGAGAACGAGTGGACCAGCTGAGTCAGCTTTATCATCGTCGCGAATGTCGAGTTGGCCTGTAGAGGTTTAAATTTATTTTTATAATGATTTATGAAGGTATCTCCGGTTATCTCCCTAGACGACCAATTCCTAGTTTTTTTTTCATTATTTTGAGTGTGTAGGGCAACACCTACCTGATGGTAAGTGACGATGCTGCCGAGGATGTACGCACGCAAATTCAAATAAAATGTATCCACTCTCGCCTCGAAAGGTTTTTATACGCATAGGGGAATGCACCAGCAGAGAATTCCACTCCCTGGCCGTTTGCATGATAAAAGATGAAGCAAAACGCTTCGTGCGTAGGTATAAGTGGAATATCAACGACAAAAGGGTAGAATCCCTCCCTGCGTCTGGTGGTCCGATGAAGGAATGAAGTGTTGTTTATTGTAGTTTTTCAAAAAGGCTTTTACAAGCATTTAAAAAAACAGTTATGACTAAGTGCACGCATCCAAAAAGTTGATCCTGTGGAGAGGAAACCGGCAAGAAACTCCATAGGAACGCATACAGCACGAACTAATGAAAGATTAATATTTTTTAACCCTTACAAAGCCGTACCTTCTCTATGATCCTGGTGACGGTGGGGTTGGGCGGGGTGTAGAGGATCTTGCCCATCACCAGTGGCTTCACGAAGCTCCACACGATCTTGCCGCCTTCCACCTTGATTATGTCGCGGTACAATGATCGGCAGAAGTCCGCTGTAAATATGGTTATAATCTTTACTAATATTATAAATGCGAAAGTAACTCTGTCTGTCTGTCGCACTTTCCCGCCAAAATTACTGAACCGATTTAAATGAAATTTGGTACACAGATAGTCTAGAGCCTGAGAAAGGACATAGCCTTTTTAATGCGAAAAATCTCTGCAAGGGGGTTATATTGTAAAATAGTCGACAGATGATGATGAGGTGATGGCATTAAGGACTAAGTGAAGATACAGTAGAATTAGAACTGTTTCGAATTCTAGTGAAGATATATACAACAAGACAGTCTGCTTACTGGAGATTCTTACAAGACCACTTCTGGATAGCTGCTAACCGCAGGATTAATTAAAAAATTGAACAAAATGTGTATGAAATTATCAGTCAATTAATTTAACAGGAACTTATCAGTAAGCTGTAACACAGGCACATGATCTAATATTGTGTAGCTCAGTCTCTCTCACTTTCCATCACACAAGAGAAGAAGCAGTGGGATACTTACTGGGCAGCACATCGAGCTGCGCCTGGTCAGGTTGTGTGGAGAAGTCCGGCGTGGCTGCGATGGACTTGTAGAACCTGTTGCTGTTCACCTGGAAGGGGGCGCCGCACAACATGTTGCCGGCACTCGATAGGAACTCGCTAGCTGTGGAACAATAAAGGCTATTATCGCAGACCATTTGTACATCCAATTTATTTTAAGTAATGCTTTACTTAAAGTCAGTTTTATATTTTAGACATCCCCCAATACACCGGCGCTTTACCGTATCCTAGTGCTTTTACTAAGTTGGAAAAGCAAAGCAAACTTCCCAGCAACAGATTTTTTTCAGTCTAATTCTATTTAGTCGAAAAGAATCATTGCTAGTGCAAATGTACTAAAAACTATTAGAATTAAATATTCTTAATTGCACACCAGAACCAATTTAAGGAACGACCTTATGAGGTACTTTAAACTGTAAAAAAATTTGGAGCAAAAAGAAATAGTGGTTCTGAAGCCGATAAGGAACACCAAAGAAACTACAGAACTGCGTTAGAAGGACCAATACGTACAAGAAAGCAGGTTCCCAACGGAGCTGAAGTCCTTAAGGCTCTGGAACAGCGTCTCGTTGGCTAGGGTCTTCCCCACATCGCCCACGTTCTCCTGGATCACGGGCAGCAGTGCCGCCATCTTCTGGTACTTGGCCAAGACAGTGGCTCCTTCCTCATCGGTCAGGTTCGATGCAGAGTACAGTTTAGTCAGGAGTATGCTCGTTACCTGATCAATTTAAAAATAAGTTGAGTTTTTTGTGACTTTTCCAGGGTGCAATTTACAATTCCCCATTTATTATGTACAAATCCTTATGATGGAGGAATAAAATATGTTTATTCTTTCTGTAATTTTTTTGACGAGTGTTGAAGGAAATTTTATAGCAAAAGGGGCGCATGGATTTGCAGGTCACCTGAAATTAGGTGTCTGCCAATATTCATTTGGTATCAACATCATTTGACTTCACATGCTAAGGATGCAAGATGAAATGTGGTCCAAGTGTATGGTCAGCAAAGAGGTTTTACACACACACACACATTTATCTACATTATTGAAATATCGTTTAATAAAGATGTCTATATTTTGGCTATTGTATTTGAAGTCTTTGAACATTAAAATACGATCAACCACGCAAAGTTGGGTCTTTCAATGAAACGTGTAACCAAATTTGTGTTATAAAAACACTTGTTGGTATTTAAGTAAGCCAATAAATACTGGTAATCCCATCCTTTTACTGACCTGATCAACGATTAAGGTGAAGTTGAAGTTCCGCAGCAGCACGGGCAGCAGCAGCTTGACGGTGGTGTCGGGCAGGCCGCAGTACTGGTCGCTGGCGGCGCCCAGCACGTCCTCCGCCGTGACGGCCTCCAGCTCGCCCGGAGACACCACGCGGGACATGGCCTCCAGCTGGCACACGTACTTACCTATGTCCGTGTCTTCTGCCTTTGAGGTAAGGAGCTGGAGGAAAGTGGCAATATAAATGCTATGTACTCGCAGATGATTCTTTTATTTCTCGATCAAACATCTTTACTGAACGCAAGGCGACACTATGCTATGTTATTCTTTGAAATGTGTGAGCGAAACGTTTATCGCGAGGAGTTCTTTTCTTTAGAACAAAGACAGGGAAAATATTTAGACGAAGTCTGTGGTAGTAGTTTGAGTATCGGACTGCTAATCACGAGGTTCGATTCCCACAGGACACAAATATTTGTGTGATGTACATAAAGTATTTGTTTGTCTAGGTGATTTTTATTTGTAATATTCCAAGTGTGTACATAAAAAAGTATATTATAAGTATTTTATTGATGCTCTGGCTCTGTTTAGTTTAATAGTTATTGGTGCTGGGATGGGTGGAAAATTACGGTTTAAACAAAGTCAAAGACTTTGACTTTGAATTTTGATATTGGATATTATTAAATTTAAGTTTAAAAGTAGGCAACGTACCGGCTTGAGTTGTATATATCCAGCGCGTATCCTGTGCGCGGCGACGGACCAGAAGTTGGTGTTGTTGATGCCGAGCGCGCTCAGACCTGTCTCCACGGCGTCGGCGTCCGGGAACAGCCGGGACACTTGCACTGCACCACCAAACAGTTCAAGACTCAATTATTGATAATAAAGATGGCACGTTTCGTGCACTTTGGGACAGCAATCAGCGTCTGCGCCGAAGTATATGTTCACGGTAGTGGGGCAGGTAATTCTCCCGGGTTTTTGTCAATAGAACCACGATTTAAGAGAAAATTCTTCGAGTTAAAATTTATTATAGTCCACGCGGAACTAGTTGGCCGCGCCTTAGGTAGGGATGGGAGTGAGGCAGCGGGTTGCTGTGAACAAAAGCAAGCGCCTCCGCCAATCCGCCCCACCACGCGCAGGCGACCCCGCCCCTTCGTCCCGCCGCTCACATATACCATACCTAAGGCGCGGCCAACTAGTTCCGCGCAGACTATGCCGGGTAGTCCGAGGCACGGAGGAGACCCAATGTTCTAATAATGGTCACCCATTCGACTGAGCGTAGCATACATAGCTCAACCTTGCAGATTGAATTGCCAGCGTTACTGAGCCCAAGGCATTATCCCTATATTGTATAATAAAATATAATGTACAAGGACTGCTTCGGTAGTCTGGTAATCCTAAGTACTACGCTGCAGGTCCTGGGTTCCCAGATTCCCAGGTCGAGTGTTCCGAATTCTCAATAGCAGTACGCTCAGTGTTGGGATTTGTACACGGTTAATGGCTCGCCCCCTATTATATGGGACCCAAACATACCAGCAACTAGGTAATGCTAATGCTAATGCTAATGTAGGTGTACATGTGTACCTACACCTCTACCAAACCCTTCGAATATAATATAGGCATGATGGTATTTATGTTAAAATACATAGCTTGATGAAAAAAAGTTAGTAAAGCACTTACGTTTAAGATTGACATTTTCCAGCAGGTAGTTCTTCAGCTGCCTAACCACGTCGAGGCCAGAGGACAACGCGTTGAGGTCGTATTCCAGTACCGCGCCCTGCAGCAGGGGGTGCAGCTCGGAGATGATGCCCTGCAGACTAAAAGTAGAGGCTTTAGTAAGAGAACATTTTTATATTTGTTATACAAACTTTTCCAGTGGTTCCCAAACGTTTTCCCGCGGCCCCCGGTGGAAGGCAAAGTCTGGGGTTCACATAAACCACTTTGGAATGGTTGGTTTATAGTTACAAGCATGGTCGTTAGGCGTGAGGCAGTGTCCTGGGGTCAATTCCAAGGTCGGGCAAAATAGTATTGGGTGTTTTCATAGGATAATAATTATAAGCTGTAAGACTTGCAGGAGGAGCTCCTTACGTTCATCTGGTCTTAAAGTATGTTTCCTTAGATGATTCGTGCGCTTTTGTATAAGCAGTCCACATTCCCAGAATGTCATGTAACGTTTCATCAAACTCAACTCTCTCAACTCAACTGTTTACATAGCAATTCGGTCAAGCTAATCAATTGAGGGTGGATATCAGACTTTACCAAATCCGTTGTCAAATATCTACCTGTAAGTGACAGAGTCCAGGGCGTCATCGCTGATGAGCAGCAGGAGAGTGTCCAGTATGGCTTCCACCTCCCCCTGCAGCAGTGCGTTGACGTGGACGTGGCTGGCCAGCCCCAGCAGGCGGCCGCCGTGCTGCACCAGCTCGCCTAAATGTTGCAGAATTGACGACATGAAGTTGAAGCGCCAGAACTCCTCGTCTTGGTACTTTGGTAGCTGTATCAAACATAATTTATATTAGTATTAATTTAGTACGAAAGCGGATTCAGAGTGTTCAATTTAAGGCTAAATTTTAATCAATTAGGTATAGACTTTATTTCAGGTTAAGCAACAAAAAAATTTGGTTACTTAAATCGAAACGTGTGTACCAGTTTTTATGTAAAGACATTGGGAAAAGTAATTAAAAAAACGTGATCATTAGGTATTTAGGTAATCATCAAATTGTTACCCTTGCACCTGATTTACCTATGAAACGTGAAAAATAAAATGAAAACGTCATAAATGTTGTCTATGTCTTGAACTTGTCTGAACACGACCATTTTTTAAACACGCTACCGCTTTTAAATTCGAACTAGGTAGGTACTAAATTTTAATGTATCTTATTTACCACTTTGTCGACGAGAGAATTGTTGACATTGCCCTTGATTATTGAGGAGATGTGATTGCAGTCGTATCGGTCGCAAATGTCCTTCCAGTCACCGTTAGCAAGAATTACGTTTTGATCCAGTGATTCTGCGATACTGCGGATCTAAAACAATAGAGTTATCGTGAACAGTTGCAAGGAGGTCATCGAAATCGGCCCAAATGATGTACCAAAGGTACACGAATTGGAAAAAATACCCTGTATTACGCTGGCTAAAACTCTAGTCGTATTTTTTTTTAATGTTGACTGGGAGATGAGAAAAATAATTTTTAATTTGAGAAAAATCACGCCATTTTGACACACTAATTTCATAGTAAAAACTGTCAACTTGACAGCTATCTGCTGTCAGAGTCAGTTTCGGAATGTCAAACGCACTCCATTAAGGCACAATATTATCAGTTTCATAGTGATTTCATGGTAAAAACTGTCAACTTGACAGCTGTCATGTACCTCCGGTACAAATTTGAGCTGTTGTATGGGCTTTTGATGACCTCCTTTATTAGAACAAACAACTATCTGTATAGACCATAAAATAATATATTTAAACTTACTTTACGTATATTAACTTGAGCGTTTTCAATATCATTAACAACATCGTCATCAACTGCTATCTTCGTTAATTCTTGTTGCAGGTCACTCTTCGCAACCAGGTAGTCTTTCAGTGGTTTCACCACGTCGATATTGTGGGCTACTTGAGCTCTCAGCTCCTGGAGGTAGCTCAGTTTTTTGACGCCGTCTACCTCGTGGATGTGGGGGAGCTCAGCTCTAATCAGTTTGGTAGTGTGAGCTAGTACGGAGGCAAATCTGAAAGATTTTGTTGTTAGTGTTTGTTTTAATGGAATGTAGCCCAGTATCAAAATTTTCTTTATTTAGTACTGCGTCCTTGACAAAGTAATCAATTTATACAATTTGATCTATGTTACGTCCCATGTAATATACAATCGTAATTTAAATACTTCAAAGTTCCTACTAAATGTATTTCTTTCTTTCTTTCTACTGGGATCTGTAGAACGACCCGGAAAATTGAATCCAATACTTTTTTTTCTTTTTTATACCACTAAGATGGCAAACAAGCATACGGCTCGCCTGATGGTAAGCGGTTACCGTAGCCCATGGACGCTTGCAACACTAGGGGTATCACTCGTGCGTTGCCGACCCGAAAAACCTCTCAGAAGTTTATGGAGAATTCACTGCGCCGACAGTTTGAGGGAATATTCCTCTTGCTGCCAGCGCAGCGCATCCTTAGAAGGAGCTCTGGTGACCTTACTCACTGCAGGAACACAACACACAATAAAGTGTGTTATTTGGCTGCAGTTTTCTGTAAGATGGAGGTACTTCCCCAGGTGGGCTGCTCCAGATTTGAGCCATAAATGGCTGTGCCCTACCTCTCTTAAAACTTGTGAACAATATACGAATAGATAAATAGGCAGTGAGCCTTCTTATAAAATAAAGGTTTTATGTGGAGAAGAAAAAGAACTATTTCTTATTAGTCTACTCACAGTGTCGCGTTTCCGAACGCGTTCCTTGTGACGTTCTTGGCGAGGCACTCCGTCAGCTTGGTGCTCTTGGCGCTGATGTCGTCCAGCAGGTGCAGCTTCACCTGGCTCAGGAACTCGTTCATCGACTTGTTCATTTCGTACTTCGTGTAGTTACGGGTCGATATTAACTGTGGAATGGATATTGAAATAATTACGACATTGGAAGACTTGAGAAGCCAGACCACTAGTTTATCCGACGACGTCTGTGGTCTAGTGGTTCGATTCCCACAAGACACAAATATTTATTATTTATTCATTTATTTATTTATTTAAATTGATACATACATTTATGTGTTGAATATAAATGTTTGTGTTTGTCTGGGTGTTTCCTATGTATTCTTAGTATGTATTTACAAAAAAAAGTATATAAGTATTATATTCATTGTCTAGTACCCATAGTACAAGCTCTGCTTAGTTTGGGACTAGATGGTGCTGTGTAAAATGTCCCAGGATCTTTATCTTATCCTTAGGATATTCAGGGCCTATTTCACAGCTTACTGATAAGTTCCCGTTAAATTAATTGGCGAATCATTTCATACAAACAGGTCCTAAGTAAAGAAAACCAAAGATGCAGGTGGAGCCTGGAAGATAATGGTAGTACTCACCTCTCTGATGGCCATGTCCCAGTGGAAGTCGTTCTTGAGCGCGAGGTACACGTCGTGCAGGCTCATGGTGTGCAGGTGGCACAGCAGGTTGTCGTACTCCTGCTTCTTGAACAGCTGCAGGTTCAGCTGTTTGAACCACGTCGTCAGTTGAGAGCATAGCGTGCACTGGCTGCAATATAAATACCATTAATGATGATGTTGTAGGCAAAGATCCATGGAACTTCTTTGATAGATAAGTAGGTAGATAGAATATTTTTTACTGTAGGCAAAAGGATAAATATTGCGATCTACGTATTAGACACTACTGAACCAGGGATAAGTGATCTTATAAAGACACTTGTCTTTTACAAGTCAATGATACATTAAATATAATCTGTCTGATATAAATAATAATAATCAACCCATATACTGTCCCACTGCTGGGCACGGGTCTCCTCTCAGTATGAGAAGGATTAGGCTATAGTTTACCACGCTAGCCTAATGCGGGTTGGCAGACTTCACATGCCGTCGAGAAAATTTTTCAGGCATGCAGGTTTCCTCACGATGTTTTCCTTCACCGTTAAGGCGAGTGATAATTCCAAACATGATTTCGAAAAGTCAGAGGTGCGTGCCTTGGATTCGAACTCGAGACCTTTGACTTGGCAGTCCAGTGGTCATACCCCTAGGCTATCACTGTCTGATATATTCAATACTTTCTCTAAGCTTGCGTATTCGTAATATTTCACTGATATGATGTCGTTCAAGCATACTTGAGAAGCTGTGGTCACTCTCAAATTTCTTATCTTTGTGCAAGTCTAGATTTGCGCAAGTATCTGTGGCTGGCATTAGAATAGCATCGTCTCATCTTCTTGTGCATTTCAAGTTTCTACTTGACCTTGGAATAGCGTTAACAGGTTTACTGAAATTTCGGAAGTTAGAGTAAAAATCTTACCTGTTATTCAAGAACAGTGTGCCAGCATCCACTGCATTGCTGATCACCGCAAATGAAATCTTGGTCAGGGTTTCCTTGGATAGCAGCTGCAGCGCCACCGTCCTCAGATGCTGCACCTTCTCGTCCGTTACCCAGGATGGGTTCCGGGGCGGCCGAGGTCCACGCTTTAGGAGGACCAGCCGCGATTCCAGGTTGGATATGTCAGCGTTGAGCGCAGTGTAGTTGACTTCTCTTGACAGTTTTAAAGAATTTTCGTAGCCCTGAAAATATGGTTTACCGTATTCCTTTTTTGTTTCAATCTCTTACATAAGTAGTATTGACTTTTTCCATCTTTTACAAGAATAGCTCATTGGTTTAAACTTAAGTCATGACTCACTTAAGTGACCGACTAAACCACTTTCTGACGAAAGTGGTTGTCTTTTTCTGTTTATTCACAAAGCAATCCGTCAAGCAGTTTGCTATTTTGAGCACTGTATAGACTAGACGTGTTGTCATACTTAAACAAAAAACTTAGCACCAACAACTAAGTTGTTAAGTACTCTTAACTCATCAAAATGAGTTTCTGTAGAGGAAAATAGAATTATTCTTTTGTCTTATTATTGGGCAAAGGCCTGAATTTGCAGAGTATTAAAATATTACACAGTAAGAGCAACAAACTCGCTGATTAATTTTAGTGCTTCTTTTGCTATGCCCGACAGGATCCATAATGATCTAAGTTATCTATTGTCCACCTTTATAAAAAAATATGGAATGTAATAAAATATTGAGTATTGAAATGTATATTTGGACCGCCCGTCTTTTGCAGAGCAATTATTGAGCTTTTGTTAGTACATGCATCTTACTTGTGAGGCGAACAGCAGCGGCGGCAGTTCCCGGTAGAGGTCGGCACGGTCGTCGGCGCACATCTGGCGCTTGAGGTGGCTCCACAGCCCCGTCACGTCCGGCACGTAGTCCGACAGCGTCAGGTTGGGGCGGCAGAACCACTCCGTCTGGTTCACGTCCGCGTCGTGCACCAGGCGGACTATCTGAGGGGAAACACTTTATTTAAAGCCTGTTTCACCAACTTGATTGCCGCAGAAAGCAATCCAGAAAATTTGAATTTATCTGCCAAGTAAATAAACCAGAACTTATCAGTAAGCTGTGAAATAGACTCTTAGTATATTATGCTCAACTGGAAACTTGCTGTGGACTGATACGTATGCAAATTTATAATTAGTGAAAAATATCACCGTTTCAATAACACCATCAATTGGGTCAATAGATTTAACTTTATAATGTAAAATACCTTAAGTTATATATGATATGACTTTAAGGAGTAACAACATAGTTAACTCATTTATATAACACTAGCTGACCCAGCAAACGTTGTTTTGCTATATAGGGGTATGAAAAATAGATGTTGGCCGATTCTCAGACCTACCCGATATGCACACAAAATTTCATACAAATCGGTCCAGCCGTTTCGGAGGAGTATGGCAACTAAAACTGTGACACGAGAATTTTATATATTAGATAATTAAAATATTTACATAAAACAAAATTGGGTCAGTTGTATTATCCAGAAAACCTCATGGATCATCCACCGAAGGGGTCGTGACTAATGCCACGGATCCCATGGCTGTGACTATAAGGCAAGAGAAGACTAGTAGGATTCTAGTTTGTACGAGCCCGACATACTTTAACGCCTCCCCATGTGAGAGCAGGTGGCATTATATCAGGTGAGGATTATCCGCATCCAACAAAGGAGTCTTATATCCAGTAAAGAACCGCATTTGGAGGGACGGGATGTGTTGCCCCCCCCCAATCAAAAGGAGAATCCTCCGACCAGACGGGTGTTTTTGGCCGGGGGGGCAGCTGCCCAACGATTGATGTCGGTCTATCGTGTATATGCAACTTGCGTTGCAAACTGCTAGATGTCGCTACAAGCACATTCCTTGATTGCAAAGAATGCTGCCTGTTTTCAGTCGGATTACTGTTACACACTTACATGTATCGCATCAAAATTAGTAAGCAAATCTTCAGCCACATCGAAGCTGTTCTCCAGATAGCCAAATAACTTGGTAGCGTATGGTCCATTGTACAGGTCCCGCAGCAATTTCCACCAGTCTTCGCCGGCTAAGAAGCCCAGGATGACGTCATAGCTCTGCACGTTGGATTGCAGGTACTTTAGGTAGATGGGGATGCTGAGGTCATATGCATGTTTTGTAGAAGTCCTGAGTGAGGATATCAGCTGTTTCCTGTGATCAGGAGAAACCAATGAGGTATGTCTTTATAACATTTTTGGAAAATTATTCATAGAATTAAACGAACCTATGATCTAGTCAAATTATGAATGAACTATTCTATTATATGCCATCTATCAGCCTTGTCAAATCACAACTCTGGCCTATTGCGGGTTGGCAGACTTCAAACGCCATTAGGGAACCTCACAAGTAAGCAAGTGTCCTCACAATATGTTCCTTCACTGTTTATACGAGTTTTAACTAATGATTATTACGCACATGATTTCGAAAAGGCAGAGGTTTAAAAAGCCGCGACAACCTAGCGATAGTAAGTCTAAGTACCATTGACTGGCAAAATCATAGGTCTCGAGTTCAAAACTTACCTGTTATTAAGAAATTCAAACACATCTGTAACTTCATCTTCGTCACTTTGTAGTATCTGTACGAGATTCTGTAGACTGTTTCTGGCATCATCATACTCTTTGACTATGTTATTCTGTACAGCACTATAAATAACAGCATACTTCTTAGTACATATCTGACTTCTCGTCTTTTCATCATTTGCAAGAATCGTTTTACTTATGTTAGCTTTTAAATCATTGCACATTTTATCAAACGCATTAACTAGAGTATAATTTTCATCATCATTCCAAATAACATCAGTCAGTATATCGAAATGTATGTTTATAGCATCATTAGGTTTTCTTTTGAATAAATATTTGATTATTTCTAAATCAGCTTTCATTAATTTCATTTCTCCGTCATTTCCTTCGAATATGTCGTTTATTGTTAAAGCATCAATATTTTCGAACAGTTTGTTAACAATGCTAACGATTTTAGTTAAATAAATGTTAGCAGCAAATTGTTTCATATTAATATCGTGGAACATACGGTATTTAGGACTAGAAACATTAAGTTTAAAGTTGAGTACTGCGTCTACAGCTTTCTCTAGTTTCCCTTCAATAGTGTTAATTTTCATGTCATCTTCTGTTAGTATAGTTTGATTCTTTTTAGATACTTCAGTCAAATAATCAGCTAATTCTATAGCTTTTGTGTAAGCGTTTTCAAATCTGCTCGTCAAATTTTTCACGTGAAGTGTAAAGAAGAAGTATTGCTGGAAAAAAATATTTAATGTGAGTCAGCTTAATATGTAACTGCAACTTGTAATTGTAATGCAGTCTAATTGAAATGAACTACATGAGATCAATCTATTTCTGCAGATAAATAGAGAACTACCTTCTTTTTTTGAAGGTGTCTAAATTAATATCTTTAAGTAATACAATTCTACTCACAGGTTTAGAGAACACATCGAGGAGTGTATTGTCTCCTCTCGGTAGCGATAGCCAGTGCAGCAGCGAGGGGCAGAGGAACGGCTTCATCTTGCTGATGGTGGCGGAGTCGATGGTGCTGCCCGGGGGAGGCACCAGCGACTGCACCACTGCGTCACAGTCCCAGAACTGGGACCTAGAAGCTCGACGGACCTAGCAATATAACATTAATTTAATTCTAACAACTTCTTCTTAAATTCATATCGGTTAACTGTCAGACCCTTCCGTTTGGACCATAGGCGGACTTAACGAAAAAAAATACTAGTGCCACAATTTTTTTTGCTTTTCATTTTTCGCGAATCTGAAACGAATCTCAACGTCTCCTCATTTTCTCAGTGTCGTCTACAGACTATCTGAAAGTTTTTCTTTAATTATATGTATATATATTCTTAAGTTTGTTAGCAGTTATTTCACGTGATGATACCTATATATAAAGTTGTCATGTACATTACCTGGCTCATGAACCCGTAGTCCCAGTACGAGTTGAGCAGCACGCCCATGAACTCGGGCATCCTATCGTACAGCACGTACAGCCCCGTGCTGCGGGTGAACCCCACCAGCTGCAGCAGGCTCGAGTTCTCCTCTACAAATATACGAGTTGTATGACACCAAACATAAAATATAATAATTAGATATCTAGGTGCAAAACCGATAAATAAATAAATACATATTCTGGGGCATTTTACACAGCACCATCAATTTCCCAAGCCGGTAAGATTGTCGTACTAGGTAACTAAAATATTGATATACTATTTTTTTTGTAAAAACACTTACGTATAATAGTTACATCTTACCATTAACCTCTTGGAAGTAAGTCAACAGATCAGTGGCAATATTCTCCAAGATGATAGACAGAGATTCGAAGAAGTTCTTCCAAGCCTTCCTCCCTAGGAGTCTGCAGTTAGAATCCATGGTGTTGCTGCAGTTAGCGAACCTCTCCCACAGGCTGCTGAGGGGCACGTCGCTGGGCACCGAGGAGGTGTTGATTGCGTTGATCACAGCGTCCACCTTGCTGAATAGCTTCCTGAGAATGTAAGGTAATCGTAGTTTTGTCATCATTTTGTGAAGATCGAAAATCGGAACGACTATCCATAGGCCAAGGCCATACAAATATTTAATGTGCAATCGAACCCGTAACTCGTACTGCAGCCGCCGGCTGCTGAACCATTGCATCACTGTGTCTGCAGTGGTTCAGCATGCGTCGCCCTCCCCAGTAAGTGTACTAAGGGTCTACACGAGTAATAGTTATTTTATTATGATTTAGATAATAATATTAACTACGTAAGTTATAATATTATCTAAAGTGTTATTGAAACTACATTATAATATACTAGCTTCCGCCAGCGGCTTCGCCCGCTATCCCACGGGAACTATACATTTTACCCGGATAAAAAGTAGCCTATGTGCTATTCCAGACTATAATCTATCTCTGTGCCGAATTTCATCCAGATCCGTTCAGTAGTTTTTGCGTGAAAGAGTAACAAACATCCATCCATCCATCCTCACAAACTTTCACATTTATAATATTAGTAGGATTACAAATAGTAAGCGGGTGGATTGAAAGTCAGCATTGGCTGCGCGTGCGCACTGCCAACACATATTTTAAATTTATTTTTGGAATTGGCAATATTAGTTATTCATATTTTCTTAAACTATACTTAATATGGGTTACCGCACTGGTCTATCTGGCCTTACCTCAAGATACCATTTCTCTCAGTAGTGTTCAAAGCCTTGACAGCATACGTCCAAGCCTCCTTCAAGCCCAGGCGTCCGTCAGCAGAGTCGTTGAACACACGCTGCAGGGTGTCCTTAGTGAGAATGATGTCTCCCACCAGCGCGTCGAATGCGGACGAGAACTTGAGGAACAGGTGCGGTTTGTACTCCGTGGTGTTCCATGATGACGACTTCTGCAAATTGTATTCATGAAGCGTATACTACAGGGGGATCAAGAGGTCAAGAAAATCTTGATCTAAGTGGATCCTGCCATCAAGATCACGTTATTTTACAGAACACTTCAAATCCATCCAAGTGTTAATTATGTTGTAAACATGAGTGACAAATGAAAAGCTTATATTTTAAGTATGTTCTTCTTGCAACGGTTTTAAATCTATTTCACTTGTGGAAAAATTTGTCGTATTGGTTCACGTAATACAAACACCTACCCATTGTAGGAACACTTTTGGTACAGTCCATACAAATATTAGTTCCATGCAAACCCACGACTCGTAGCGTAGAAATCGATGACTGGACCACTAAGAGCGTTTACACAAGAAATGAAGATCATACTCACATTAACAACAGCGTTCTTAGCAGCAAGATACTCCGTCCATTCCTGGCGGACCTCATCATTAATGCAGAGGATGGTCTCTAGTCCCCTCACAGCGTCCTTGGATGAAGGAGTCAATTGCAATAGCTCTGACATGCTCCTGTTGGAACACGGCCAAGGAGGTTCCGAGTTCAGGACTGATATTATTGGTTGCACCTGCAAAATAAGTGTAAATTCTTTAAAGTATAGCCGGCCCAATAGTCTATGGATTTCAGAGACACACACAGGACAGAGTTTTAATGTATATCTGGGTAATGGCAATAAACTTGCCATCCTATAAGATCTAAAAGTACAGAACTTTGCCTTGCAGCCTTTTCGGGGAATAGCGGGCGAGCGATGGTACGAATATGTCGTGAGGTATAAACTTTTGGGGTTACGTTGATCCTCTCAGAAAACAGAATTCACGCAGTCGATTCTCGGCGATCCACAGCTGGCAGGTAGATCCTCAGCTGTATACTAGGACCAGCCTGATAATTTGATGAGGTTTTGAGCTACACTTACATCGGTATCATCTCGTATAATAATGTCGACAGCATCTACAGTGAGCTGCGGAATGTTCGGGATGATGCTGCTCAAAGCTGCCACGGTGATGGGAGGAAGGTCGCCAGTGTATGAACCGTTTGTTAGTAGAGCTGAAAATAGTAAGTGGTAGTTCCTATTTGTATAGACAATGATTTGTTGTAGTGATTACTATTTTCATGTATGTAAATGTTTTATTTATGTTATTTAAGTAGATATAAATGTAATAAAAAAGGTTAGTGTAAGATAATGCAGACGTTGTGTAAATAAAAATGATTTTTAATTTTCATGTATTAATTTTATTATTCTATGAAACTCCATTTCAAAATTCGTTTCTTCGTTTGCAAAATTTCATGAATTTTCTCTTAATTTCTTCGGTTTAGTAGTAGGTTTAGGCTGACCGCCGTTGTCTGTCAGTCAGTCAGTGTTACTGTTTTAGTTTAAATATTTTTTGCGGTTTCACTAAAATTGTAAAGAACTTTTTGAGGTAAAAGGTTGCCTGTATCCTCCCTTAGGATGCAATCTATTTTCTTGCCATATTTTATCAAGTTGTTTAGAGGAAAAAACAGATCTCTAGGTAGCAAATAGATATCTACAGTTATACTGATTTCTGACACTTACGCGAATACTAGACATTGAAATAAAACTACTTTTTACGGATTTTATCGCGTTATATTTATATTATTTTAATCCCGACGTTTCGGACCCTTTACAGCGTCCATGTTTCACCCGTGACCATGAGTTTTATTTCAATATCTACAGTTACTTTTGCATTTTAATATATGGATAAGAGATATAGGTATTATGTGTAAGAATGAAAGATGTATGCGTATACCTGCAACCAATCTGACAGTTTCATCCATAACGGTGAAGGGTCCGGCGGTAGTGGCAATGGCGTGCTTCACCTTGAGCCAGAGCTCACCGTCCACGTCGAACAGACCACTGTCCAGGATGTCCAGGAAACGGAACGCAAGCTTAATACTGAAATAGTCAAGACGTTCTTAGTTTTTATACTCATGTCAATAAGGTCCTTTTTGAAGAATCAACGAGTCGTGGTAGTTTTCTTTGCTGAATGCTTTTAATGGTCAATACGTTTCTGATTCGTAAAATTAAAAAATAAAACGTAGAAATGCTGCATTTTCTGCTATAATATTGTAGTACAGTTCTTAATGATTGACTCAGTACAATAAGGTTATTTAAAGTTTCATCGTCGTGACAGTTTTTAAAGGTAGTATAAATGATGCGAAAGGTTCCTTACAAAACAGGAATTATCTTAATACACGTACTTAAAAAGTTTACGAGGCAAATAACAACCAATTGGTGGGATTACATCTATTCTTTGACCTCCATTATCCATCACCCATTAAATTAAAACTTCAATACATACCCCAACCGTAGACTTCTCTCCATATTCCGTACTCCAAACCAGAACTCCTTGGCTTCTGCAAACAAGGAGTCTATGCGCCTCTTGGTGGGCTCGTTCATGTTGAAGCTAGTGAACTGGAACAGGTAGGGGTAGTCGCGGTCCAGCTTCACGTACAGTTCCTTCAAGCTGTTGATGAGCTTGTTCCAATCGAGGATTATGACTGAGTGCGTAGAGTTTTTCATAATGGCGATCTGGAAATATAAAAACAAAAAAATATAAGAAAAATTAAATGAAATGAATTATTTAAGACGCACACAAAATAAGAAAATACAGAGAAGTCAGTACCCAAAACTGTCATTACTCAGTTAATACTGTCTCGTGCGCGGAGCGCACCTTTCGAACAGTATTACTTGTATTGTAAATCATACCAGATAACTATGGGTGTACCTCTATCACAGTTAACCACTGCCTAACCATAGGCAAGTATGTTTATAACATGGAATGTAATGTATGTTTATTACACAAAATAAAGTCAAAGGCTAAGTTAAAAAGGTTTATTTCAAATACACCATTAAATATTGTCCTTTTCAAAAGTCGTTAGTTGCACTGAAATCAAAGATTATAGCGAAAAGTGTACTTACAGCTTTGGAAACAGGAGAGTCTGCTTTGAGTCCGTTGTCGATGGCAATGGTAGCGTTACAGAGTGCTTTTACTAAATGTATCTTAGTGTCCTCTTCTGGTGGTAGTTCTAAGTACTCACTGGCTGCCTCTACTCCATTACACAGTATATCTTCACCAGGAGTAGATAGGGCTTTGTAAGTCTGCAATGCGTATTCATTTATTTTAATGCATTCAAATGCTTTAATTCTATTAATGTGATAGGAATAATGGGACTGACATGTTCTTGTTATAGAATAAAAGTCCCTATAATAAATAAAGATTAAAAAAAAAAAATGCTTTAAGGTAAGAAGCGATCCTAATAGCAGGTCTAATAGGCAGGCATATCGCGCCGACAAAGTTTGAAGTAAACTAGCATACCTTGACTATTTGATTGCACAGTAGCCGAAAAAATTTATTTAGCGCTACGGATCCCAGGTTTTTCCCACAAAAAGCAAATATTTAAATGACTTACAAAATATATGGGTCATATTTAGGACTTAGGGAGCGCATCGACGATACAGGTGAAAATTATAGTCTAGGATCTAGGGCTAACAGCTTGGTTTAAGAGATAGAAAATAACCCGCCTTCGGCAGTCGGGTAATTATAGAGAAAGTTACCTTATTTTCATTTAGTGCAGTCATCAACATGGTGACTACTACATCAACATACACGTCCTTCAAACTCTGAGCCTGGCTCTCTGGTATTAGTTCCAGTTGCTGATTCATTGCTGACACCAAAATGATGACGTCATTTAAGTATGGGGAGATCTTGAAGTCCAGGATCGGATTCTGCTGAACGATTTCTTTGGCTATGGCACCGTGAATTACTATTCTGGAACAAATCAACAAACACAATTTTTACATTACCTTTACAGGAAATACTTCGCATACAATCTTAAGATAATCTTGCATAAAACACATCACATTTTTTAGAATATTTCAAAGTTTTACTTACAACATTTGTTTCCCCAGATGTCCCTTCGCTCGCGCCACCTGCATGAGCTCAGATTCTTCATCCAGATTGAACAGTCCTCCCCAGTCCACCTCTGGTTTTTCCTCTGTCTCCATCTTCACGAGGGCTTGGCTAAAGTTCTTCAGGACTTTAAAGTCTTGCTCAATAGTGTACAGCTGGTCACTAGTATCCTTGCCTAGGGTTTCTTGGACTAGGAGGGACGCCATGTTATTTATCTGAAAATGAATTAAACACGAGCTTGTTTATGTAACGTGTGTACCTATGTACTTCTAAACAAAGAAAACACTCATAATAATTCTCTATCATAAAAAAATTTAACTTCCTCATACTTCTAGATTCAACTATCCAAAGATAAAGACTTACATTATGCTTAACTTCAAATACTCCAAATGACTTAATCAAGTCTGTGACATAATTTTTCCACGCGTCAGTGCAAAGCTGTTTCTTAAGGGATTCCGCTTCCGACTTGGATATCACAAAGAACGTTTGGAGTTTGAACACATCGCAGAACATTTGACCAGGAAAGTTAATTTTTGATGATAGGATCTATAAAAGAACAGAAAAACATTGGAACACAACATGTAATTAAAAAATGTAGAATCTTCAATAGCGTTTGACAATTATTGACAAACATTAACTATACAAAACAGCATCGTAAAGTAAGTAATATCTTCAATCATTTAAAACGTACTTGCGTCCTTTCAGCATCAGCCAAAGCTTCAAAAGCTTTGCCAACAATCTTCGGAGGTATTCCCTTTAACACTTCAATAGCGCCGGGGTTCCTCAGGGTAATATTATAGGTCAACTGCTCGATATGCATGTTAATGTCGATTACTTTGTAGGCACTTTCGAGTAGTTTAGTGAGCAGTGTGGAGTAAAACAATACATCGTGCTTCGTCTTGGCTGATAAGAACTTGTTGACGAAGTTCATAACTTGGGTTAAGCTGTAAAATTAAATTGGAATAAAATAATTCAAGTGTTGTATTGTTACCTAATCGATGATTAAGTAAGTGAAGATTACAAATAAGTGAAACTTACAAATAAATATACTTACATACTAAATGCATCGATTGAAGAATCCTTTTGCATAGCTTCTTCGAACACATCGGCAGCATTGTGTAATACATTAGACACAGCTTGTAGGCTACCTGATTTTTTTTTGTTGCCAATATCTGTTTCCACTACTTGGTCGTTTCTTTGTTTGGAAAACACTTTGTCCATATATTGTAGTCCGACTACAATAGCGTCAGTGAAGTCTTTTATTATTCCGTAGGACTGAGTATCTCCAAATGTTGGTTTGAAAAGATTCAAGAGTTTTGGTATCCTGAAAGAAAACGAGTTATGAAGTTTAAGGTGCATATATATATGCTTAATAGGTACCCTATATTCATATAAGACAATTCTAACATTATGCTTGTTTTCGAAATAACTTCATTTTCTTTTTTGTTGACCACAAACCTTAATCTATCATATTGTAGAGTTATTTTGGGTGAAGGGACAACGCACCCCTCCCTCTCTCTTACCGACTCTCCACACACATTAAAAGTTTAAAAGGAAAATAATAAATCCTGTTACTAACAAACTTAGCTGTATGTAACTGAAGTCAGCTTGTTCACCCTGGAATATTGAGATCAGCTCGGGTGGCAGGAAATTGTGCAGCTTGAGCATCCGCAGCACGGCCGTCAACATGTCACCTAGTGTGCTTAATCTATCGTCGCCTGACATTTTGTAGTACATGTCACCTAACTGAAACGGAAGCAGCGGAATAAGTTACACCGAGATTTATAATTTGTTAACCAGTTCATAATAAAATTTGCATTTTATTTTTTTCTGCCTGCTATGTATTGACATTAAAATTTACTTTTTTAATGCATTGTAAAGCCTTGTTGCATAAATAAAGAGACTCACTCGAGCGAGACTCGCATCTTACTCACCATTGACAAATATTTGCTAAAATCTATTTGAAAGACGACATCGATAAAAAACTTTTGCAGTTCTTCCGTCGACATTGAACATAACTTTTCCATTAAAATATTTAAGTGTTCCTGATTTAATATAGCTATGGTTTCATTTAAGGAGGCTGCGTTGCATCTATTTACATTGGCTTTAAGTAACTGTAAGAAAAGCGTTATAATAATTAAAGTAATATTGATTAGTCAGCAAGGAAAATGGACATAGATCGATCGAATGTAAATTTGCTTGCGTATAAGAAGAGTGAGACTGAATCTAGAAATTGATGTTTATAATTAAAAGCAGAGCCGCATCTGATTAGACTGGAAGCCGACCCCAACATAGTTGGGAAAAGGTTGGTTGATGCTCTTCAACAATGAATAATTATAAATCAAGATCATAAATAAATTCAAAACTTACGCGAGATAAACTGAGCTGAGCGTCCATGAGGCTCTGCGTCACGTTATCGTCTAGCTCCAATTTATCTAATACGTATCGTTTCACTCTCGCTGGCTTAGAAAATAAATCTTTTACTTTTAAGCCATTTTCTGTAAAACATACAAAATCGGAGTAAGTACTAGGATTAATTTTATAATAACTGCCTTGATAACACTTTCTCCATACTTACAAGGATTTTCTCCTTTTTCATGGGTGCGTTTTTAAATACTATATACCTACATAATATACCGTAACGCCTGTATTCCCCTAAGGGATAGGCAGAAGTGTAATGATGTACTCCCACAGTTTGTCGATATGTTTAGGTCGTTAATGGGCGAGATCACAAATCCAAATTCTGAGCTGCTGCTTAGAATTTCATAGTAAAACCTGATCTGGGAATCGATCTCAAGACGTAGTTGTCGCACAAACGACCACAAGACCACAAGATGTGAGCGGTGGGAGAGGCGGGGTCACCTGCGCGCGGTGGGACGGAGGGGCGGGGGCGCTTGGTTTTGTTCACAGTAACCCGCCGCCTCACCCCCGTCCCTACCTAAGGCGCGGCCAACTAGTTCCGCGCGGACTATAATAAGGCGTTTCAGAACAACTCAATAAGTTGTAGACAGAATACCAATTAGGCCTGTTTCACAGCTTATTGATAAGTTCCCGTTAAATTAGCTGGCAGATAATTTCATACAAATTTTGTTGCATATGAATTTATTCGGTAGTTAGCGGTGGTAACAGGGCCTAAATGTTGGTACTTACTACTAATATCTATGAACGTTGGTTCATCCACGACGTCTGCCAGGGTCGCTAGCAGTTTAATGGCATCTGGCATGGAGGATACTACGTCCAGTACAGTCTCATTCATGATTGGTGCCAACTTCCGTTGAAGTTGAGTCAACCTGAAAATATACTTGAGTTGAGTAGGATACATAATAATAATTTTGATGCAATGCTGGAGTAGAATCAATATTGATAAATTTTTGAATGGGTAGAATTATACGTTAGTTTTTGTTCATACGAAAGCTGAAATTAGTTTGTTCACAATCCTGTAACAGAATCGATTGCAATGGTTTTTAACCTATGTTATATTTTTTTCTCAAAAACATGGTAAACATGACACCCATTTTTATTACGAAAATCGGGCAAAAACCGAACAGAGAAGTCACTCACACGCCCTTTTATTTAGATACTTTGGGCCCACGCGTGCGCAGACCGCCCCCTGCCCGCGGTGCACCGGGGGGGTTACTAACTTTCGGAGCTCGTCACCGCGTAAGTTTCTTTTATTTTGTCTTTATTTTATCTTTTTCTTGCCTATCTAATCAAAATGAAGTTGACGTGATTCGGCTTTAGTGTAAACAAAAACTAACGTTGTATAACATCAGCATACCATGACGGCTGAATTCCCCGAAGGCTTAGGCAGAGGTGTAAATAATGTATACCCACATTTTGTCAGTATATTTGGATCGCAAGGAGGCTAGCCACAAAATGAAATTTCGATCTGCTAATTTCATAGTCTTTTCTCGACCTAGGAAACGAACTTAGTAGCAGTCGCGCTTAGGACTATTAGACTTACGAGGCAGATACCTCAGCATTGCAGTACCTATATAATAAGCTTACATCAAGTTCTTTCAATCCAAATAACATTAGTCACTTCAAAACTTACTTGGATTTCTCGTATGTGGGTATTTCATCAAACTTATCTAGAGGGGAGCACTCGTTGCTGACGGTGCACATGAATGACTGCATAAACGGCAGCATACCCGCGCTGGGCAGCGCACGCGCAGGGAAACCACCTGCACAAGAAGATATTGACAAATGCGATTGATGGCGATTACTTAACCGCTATAAAAATACTTTAGCACCTTACTGTGATACTGTCTTTGTACTGTCAGAATGAGAGGGGTACCTAGATCAAAAACTTATAATTAAGTTAGATTAAAATATAAAAAAGAAATACTTTGTTTAAATAGAGCTGAAAAGTGGGAAACTTAATAAAGCGCCTTTTAATCTTTCTGCCATATAATATTATAGATATTTCTTTGCAAATAAGGTTTTTGAAATTACATACAACACGCAATAAATATCAAAAGTGCCAAAAATAAAAGTCTTCCCAGTGATTATAATTTCACTCTCAATCTTAATTATGCTTTGCGTTAACGGTAAGTTTACCACTTGTAAAGTGAAACATATCGGAAGCGAAATATTAAAGGACCTCGAACAATCGAAGAAATTTAATCGAATTCACCTCGCGTCCATACTTGGCGAATATGTGATGATAAACGATCTGGTGGTATTGTCACATAGTTTGTTATTCTGGTCAGTGTTGTTAAAGAAAAAGTGTCCAGACAATTATTGCCATTGGTTCCAAACAACGTAGTGAATTCACTTTCACTACGTCCAAAATTACGTATAGACTTCGCAATAGTGACGGTCTTGACCGGTGCACCGATGGTCATTCTGTACGTTATGATGTTATTTGTAGGAGTAGGAGAGAGGAGTATAGAGGAGGAGAGGAGAGAACGAGGGAGAGGAGGAGAAAGAAGTACACGCCTAAGAAATACACTCGTATAGCATCTTTCTCTCACAAAAATATGAGAAAAATATTAAATAGTAATACAATTAATCTGCGAGGTATAGCTACCCTCTCTGGGCTCTGTGAAGAATTTCAGAGAAGTTTTAGATTTGTCTACTTCAGATACCACCGTGGATATGGCAACCCACACAAAATTCGACAGTCCATGCTGTTGCGGAAGTCGACATTAAATTAAAAAAGGTTTTGTGTGAGAAGTATTTAATATTAAATACAATGAGAATAGTAATGAGTACTTATGTTAATAAACTTACATGTGGGGAAGTCTTCATTGTCTACGTTAACTCTAACTATGTACAGACTGAGCGTGACCGCCGTCGCCCATAATACGCCTGCTAGTGTTATCTGAAACAAAGAGTTAGTTATTATAATAGCGGAAGGGTTAAAGATGGGTCTTACAAGCTTGAAGGAAAATTAAAAAAAATGTTGCTCCTATAAACACACTCATAATCTTATTTTCAATGAAGGAAAAAATCGGCGGGCGGGCAGGATTCGAACCTGCGCCTTCTGGTTCGGTACACCAGACGCTCTGACTACTAAGCCCACAACTCATAATCTTCATAATACACTCATAATCCTTACTAATATTATAAATGTGAAAGTAACTGTCTGTCTGTCGCGCTTTCACGATAATACTACTGAACCGATTTAAATGCAATTCGGTACAGAGATAGTCTAGAGCCTGAGAAAGGACATAGGCTACTTTTTAATGCGAAAATAGAAATACCCAGATCAGGCGGGCGAAGCCACTGGCGGAATTCTAGTAATTGTACAGGAGTAACAAAAAAAAATTGCTGATCTCAATACACCTGCTCTCCGCGGCTGATGAAGATCCATCAGGAGTATCCGCAAAATAAAAAGAGGATTGAAGGCAACTTACTAGTTTTCTCTTCCGTATGAGGTAGTCCTTCCACAGCAGCAAGCGCAGTTGCTGCCCAGTCGCCATGTTGGACTGTGATTATTGCCACGCGACATTCCTGCAACAATAACAGTCAAAATTCAATTACATTGCCATAAAATGGTTATTTTATTTATACGAACATAAGGACCAATAATTATTTGGTCCTCTGGACATTTTGAAATTTATCAAATGTAAAGGTCTATTTGGAAATTGGAAAGATGTATTTATTTTCATGTTATCACTAAGCTTAGGTCAGGAGTTATGATGAGAGAGCAATTTCGTTGCAATGTAGAGTTTGGAGAATCATAATTATAATATTGGTCCTCGTTTACGCCCATAATTTACAGTATCAACCGATGAGAAATTATTTATGTCTACCAAGAGACATAGTAAAGATATGGTACAACAGAGCTGGTGAGATCTGTTTTACAACTTAAATTCACGAGCAATGTGTGTCTAGTAAATGAATACCTTTCCCAATCAAGATATCAAAGCTACGTTCAGAGCATTACACTAAATTGACAATGTGACTCCATTTTGTAAACATTTATTTAATTTGTCATTCCAAAATATCGTTACAATCTTTTTATTACTAGCTTCAAATGTGTAACACGAATCCAGTAAATTGCGCAGATAAAAAAACTCATTCAACTAGTTAACAATAATTTGGTTTCCATACAAAAAAACATGTTTGCAGTCAATTGTGTTTCATCAAAATAGAATGGTAATAAGCCAGTTCCGGCTCACACATCGTACGTAATCACAATCACACAAACACTATACGTAAGTACATTTTTCACAGCATCACAATTCATTTGGGGAAGTACGTTTTAATTGAGATTTATGTAAAACTAAAATTAACATCAATGCAAATAAAAAAATACTACTTATGTGCTTTTAAGTCTTAACAACTCGTTTTTTTTAGTGCTCGGCGATAGATTTACTTCCTAAATGTCTGGTGATAAAATTAAGGACCATAATTAATAAGTAATTGTGATTCGTACTTGGTAAGTGGCTTCGCCTAATCTTGGTTCCTATCTTCTTTTTCCAGCAATGGTCTATTTCTATTCAGTCTTTCAGTTAGTAGGAAGGGAAGTGGAAACATTCGTGGATTATAAATGTATTTTTTTAAATTGCAGAGCGTCTTTTCTCTAGGATTGTCTGGAACTACTTATAGATCAACTAGACGTTATTGGGATACTCTATTTATATAAGGTTTTTTGGGAGCTGGTCGGAACCAGCAATTTTTTTCAGAGAAGCCGCATTTACTGGATGCCACTGCAACGTCGGGAATTACACTGACAATAGATATTTGGATGGCAATCAAACATAAGGTTTGGCGGTCCTGAGAGTGAACCCTACGCCCGACAATGTATGCTGTCTGTGAGAGAAACCCTCGGCATGCTTCCTGATGCACGTGCATGACTTGTTATGTCTAGCATTACATATTCGTTAGTTTTTAAACAAACGCCATTGGATCCGCTTAGCGCACCATTGTCAAGCAAGTTTTGCTGTGTGTTTTATAAATAATGTTGCCAATTGTTGTCGTGAATTATCAGAAGCAAGGCCATTGTGAATCGGATAGGATTTGGACTTGTTTTCAATCGATTTCGTCACATATCGACCTTTGAGGGTCATGTCCGTGGTGTTACTCGCTTTGCGATCTGTCTAGGAACTGGTGCTTAGCATATTACTGTACTCTTTATTCAAGAAAGCTCTCTGGCTCTCCAATAAATTACTGCGTAAGGATTGGGCGGACTGCATGTCACAATGACACCCCCGAACTCAGTCCCAAAATGGTCCCAAATGGCTAAAAAACAAATGCCATGCGATACTAACAAAGATGGCGTTAGTATTTCTGTGTTTGGCGAACGCGTCTGTCAAATGTTCAGCTGGCCCTATTAATTCTATTATTGTAACTTGTAAAACTGATTGAAACTCCATGTTTCAGCTACAAAACAATTTTAGTAAGTAGGTGCCAGTGAGTCACGCGTCAGTTAAAAGATTATTATAGTACTACTGTACTATAATGTAAGACTAATGACTCATTATTATTGTAGTTCAGGCGCAACTGCTTAGCTAGCGGTTCAGATTCGTCGACCAAAGTTTTATTTAATTATAGAATAATATTTATGATGTACTCAGTAGCAGCTTGGGTTTAGGATTGTACCCAGTTAATGAGACAAATAGGGGACCTATCACACATCAGTGAACTATTTTTTACCGGAATTTTTGTTCCTCGAGACTTATAATTTTGGTGTCTTTAAGACGAGAGTGAATCGGTTTTTTTTAGGCGAGCGCGCTCCATCGTGGACCACATCGTTGTTTAATATCAGGCGAGTGGTGGTCAAGCGCAAAAAAGATAAAAAAAATATTTTTTACACCTTTCTGCCAGACAATTTTGGGAACAGTAGTGTTGAATCTAGAATGGATATAAATTCTAATTCAAAATATTTTATTTCAAATAGACCATAAAAATAGGCACGTTTGAACAGTCAAACTAGTTGCACATAAAATGATAATACTAGCTTTCCGCCAGCGGCTTCGCCCGCTTGGTCTGGGTATTTCTTATAACCCCTATTTCAACCCCTTACAGACCTTTTTTCGCATTAAAAAGTAGCCTATGTCCTTTCTTAGGCTCTAGACTATCTGTGTACCAAATCGAAATCACAAAAATCGCCCAGACAGACAGACAGAGTTACTTTCGCATTTATAATATTAAGTAAGGATTATGACGTCATTTATTCACAAATGAAAAAGTAGAATAAATTGTAGATAATTATTGTTTAACTACAGCGTGATGTTTTAGTGGCGACCTTCATAATGTCTTGTAATAAGTGTTCGTGTTTTATCGTTTCCTGTCGCGACGTCAGCCGAAGGCGCGTGATGGGCAGATGTCGGGCTGATTATAGGCTTGTCGCGGATTCTGGTAACTCATGCGGTAACTCGGTAAGCCACACGCTCGTGGCATGTCTCGTTGAGAACGCATCTTTAATCATGGCGTATAATCTGATATTAGAATCGTGGCCAGTACAAGGACTAATGATATTGATACGCGCCAGACTTCGGACACAGTCCATATATTCCCTCTAGGTACTGTGCTTCGGAGGAGATAGCGAGGCGCCCTGGATTTTTTTCTTGAGAACTGGACACGGTCGTGTAGCTCAACAAAGAGACGTGGAAATGGGAAATGCCTTTGCTCAGAAGTGGAATAATACAGGCTGAATAATTAAATAAATAATAATAATAATAAATATCCTAGGATATTTTACACAGCACCATCTAGTCCCATACTATGCAGAGCTTGTACTATGGGTACTAGACAATGCATACTTTTAAATACATACTTATTATACATAGGAAACACCCAGACAAACACAAACATTTATATTCAACACATAAATATTTGTGTCCTGTGGGAATCGAACCCCACACCCACAGAGGTCTAGTGGTTCGAGTTCCGTCGTCATTTTAGTCATACGAACTACTTGGTTCTGTTGTGTTTTAATGTAGTCTAGTGGTTCTAAGTGCGATACGTTCAACGTCCTGAGTCCGATTCTGTCGGGGTTCTATGAATGTATGAAGCAGCTCGGAGTTTGGATTTGTTGCCGGATAATGGCAATATGCTCGCCCCCTATTACATAGAAAATAAGCATATCGGCGAACTGTGGGTGTATGTACATTCGTACCTCTGCTTAACCCTTTCGGGGAATACAATGCGAGGTGGTATATTTTGAACTTTTTATTTTAAACTAGTTTTCTGCCAGCGGGGTCTTCCTTATAATTCCTTCTGGGTATTTCTTATAATTTACATTTCCTATTTCAACCCCGTACAACCCTTTTTCGGCATTAAAAGTAGACTATGTCCTTTCTCATGCTCTAGACTATCTGTGTACTTACCAAATTTCATTCATTTAAATCGGTTCAGTAGTTTTCCCGTGAAAGCGCGACAGACAGACAGACAGATAGAGTTACTTTCGCATTTATAAACATACGGACGACGCAAGCGAGTAAGTATACATATGTGTAGCTGAATTATATGCACAATAAAACTTATGCGGCAATAATTAGTATTTAATAAGCGTAAACATTAAAAATGATTTAAAAAGGCAAACATTCAAAATTGCACACATTTTTTATATTTGCACACACAGCAACAAGTGATTTGCGCGAAATGATTGCGTTAAGTTGACCTTTGCTTTTTGGCGCAAGTAAATAAGTGTTAATGTTAAGTTAATGCATTTTTAAGTTATTAGTGTTATTACTGGGCACAGTTTCCTCTAAGAATAAGAGGGGTTAGGCACAACACACCACACTGGTCTAGTGCGGGTTGGCAGGTTTCCTTGCGATGTTTTTCTTCACCGATTAAGTACGTGATAATATTTTTTTAATACGCTTGATTTCGAAACTCAAACCTCCTTGCTATGGATTCCAACTTGAGGCCTTTCGACTTAGTAGTCCAACGGTTATAATATCACCAGATTATCACTACACTACTTCCCTATAATGTACACGTATTAAGGCACAACTCAAAATACAACTACCTACCTACTAAAACTTACACTTTGTTCGACCTATTAATCGAACCCTGAAACCCATACATCGCCTAATAAAATAGAATGAACGCAATTAAATTCATAATTTAATTAGAAATAATTGCAATTTAATTCGTAACGTAAAGTAATAGCTGCTAATCAAATAACTTAGCACTAGTGACTAAGTAGTTGGCCACAGTGGTTGAAAATTTGTCACGTTTCACGACGATAATAAAATATAACACAGTATAAAAAATATTATTATGAAGAGACTGTATCATTAACACGTACTTATCGACCTACTGTAATACGGCGAAATACCTTATTTTTAATGTATTCTAAAATCCTGGTTTTTCTCATGTCAAACACAAATCTCATATCGCAAACCGTATCATCCAGACTCAAAATATTATTTATCTGTCTTTACATATCAGCACACCTGTATTCCCTGGAGGGTTAGGCACAAGTGTGCTCAACTGTTTATGGGATTTGGACCAGGTTAACGGCAATGTATGTTCGCTCTCACATTACATTACATGGGAGTTAAACATCCCAGAAAACCATGGATTTACCTATATGTTATAGACGATGTCTGTGGTCTAATGATTCGAGTATCTATATATCGATATCGAGTCGTTGGTTCGATTCCCACAAGAAACAAATATTTATGTCATGGTTATAAATCTGAGTATTTCTTATGAATTATCATTTCTTATCTTAGGTATAAGTATGTATTTACAAATAAGTATAAAGTATTGTATATATTGTACAAGCTACATGCTTAGTTTGGGATGAGATGGTAATGTGTCAAATGTCCCAGAATATTTATATTTTATTATTTATAAAAAAATATGTTTGTAGGTATGTTGTGTAAGTCTAATACTAGTAGTATTTCTATACAGTTTCTTTAGCACACAGGTAGTTAAATATCTGAAAATCTATATAAACCGGTTTGCAAACCTGGTTAAAAATACAGCAAATCTAAGACCGGCGGCGAAGGCACCCATCTGTGAAGACCACACCGTACCTACTTCACTTAAATAGTTTTTATTATACAATGATAATTGAACCCACTTATACCTATGTTGTTTATAATACCACTGGAATATTCCATGTTCATACTTTTTTGGATGGATCTCTTTTTATTGCCGTAAATACCGATATAATGTAGGTAAGTAGGTACTTTAAGAAATAGGTATACCTACAACATACTTGCGAGCTTGTTGCCAGACATTTTCTTTAAAGCTGTATTGAGTAGCTTGTGGGAAGGAAACTGAGGCTTTTGCCTAGCTTTTGTTCTAGTACTAACGAATATTTCTTATAGATTGTCCCCCACCTCAAAAAGCAAGAAAACACTTTTTTATTACCTTCTACTACTACTACTTTTTAAAACCTGACCAGGGCGACATCCGTCGCCTGACATCAAGTGAAAACCGCAGTTGCCTTACCTTGCCCTATCAGGGCCCTGGGCCATAGGACTTATGGTCAAATTCACTATATAGTACAGTTAGACAGATTCTTATGTTATTAGAGGGTTAGGTACATACCTACACCTTTGAATATACCTGGTACAAGATAGCTGGCTGAAAATAACAGAAATCCTCATTTATAGGTATCTATAGGTACCAAGTAATAATATATTATAAAGAAGAAAGATTTGATTGTTTGTTTACATTGAAAAGGCTCTAAAACTACTGGACCGATTTGAAAAAAATACAGTCTAATTGAGAATTTCCTCCTTCTTGAAGGCAAATAAAAAGATGCAATAGCTGTACTAACACAGACAAATACCAATTTTTTTTAAGTCCGTTATTTTAATGAAGGAAGAAATCGAATGTCGGGCAGGACTCGAACCTTCTTCGAAGTCTTCTGGTTCGGTACACCAGACGCTATGACCGCTAAGCCACCGCGGGCCCTGCTCACCAACTCGAAAATCTCTCTCTACGAATGTAAAATGTTTTGAAAGCCAAGGTCAACGAGTGACTACTGCACTTCTTGTTTTTTTTTAGATTCTATATTCCGACCAGGGGTGGAGTCAAAGAGAAATACCTAGTGTTAAGAATTTTATATTAGGTACCTATTCGAGTAACCGGTCTAATTGGAGATCGTGGATCGGCAGTGTGGGTCTGACGACCTGAAGACAGTTGTAACAGTGGACTGGATGCGAAAGACAGTAGCGGACTGTAACAGGTTAAGTTGTTCAATCATTTCAATGGTAGAAAATCAATAATAGAGCTATCTTCTGCAAGAGACTGCCCCATTGGTCTAGTACTCATAATAGCGATAACCACTCCAGATTTCTAGAAGACATTAATTTCATAGAAAGGTCTTTAAAAAAAATAAAGTCTTCTTAAAAAATAAAGTCTTCTAAAAAATAGTCTTCTTAAAAAATAAAGTCTTCTTAAAATATAAAGTTTTCTTAAAAAATAAAGTCTTCTTAAAAATAAAGTATTCTTAAAAAATAAAGTCTTCTTAAAAATACTCATATTGAGGAGGTCGAATAGGGGCTCAATGTTCTCTACGTAGAACCTTAGGAGTTGAATATAAATTAAAAATGTTGTAAAAACGGGGGAAAAAATTCAACTTCTACGGGAACGAAGTCGCGGACAAAGCCTAGTGACTTTTAAGTTACAAATTAGCTTCACATTTCAACCTGTCGTTTATAAGCTGTCATTACGAGCTATATTTTTCCAAATGGATGAGCTGTATGATTGCGGTGTGAGCCATGATTTTTATTTTTAACAGGAAACCGTCGTTTTTGTGTCATATCTCACGCAATTAGCGTTCTGAGTAAAACTTGTAGTGAACGCACGACCGTATTAAAAAATTATTTGCTGCATTGCTAATCCTGTAGATTTAGGATAGTAGAAAATCATATGTACAATTTTAGAGTACTTGTTCCCTCTGTTTACCCGATGAGAAATGATACACAACATTTGCTCTGACGGAGATAATTTATTCAGACAATCGCCTTGTACTTATGATATTTGCGGTAACGAAACCATAGCGTGATCTAATTTGTCGCCAACGCCATCTAGTTGCATTTGGTGAACTAAAATAATTAAATAATTATAAATTACAAACTTGAACATAATACCTGTACTGTGCGTACACGGTTTTTTTCCTCTGACATAGCTATCACTAGCTCATATTAGCGTACCATTATGCTAATATGAGCTAGTAAATAATAGGAATACCTAAATATCACCCTAATATAACATCTCTAATGACATCATTATGTCAGAGGTAAAATAACTGTGAACGCACAGTAAAGCGCCAGAAGGATGGTTATGTTTTTTAGCCCTCTGTGGCCATGGGATGTCAATCGGTTTCCCGCCCGATTCTTCTCTATAAGATCATCTTTTTGGAACGTTCCAACAAGAGTCATTACGTATTTTTTTAAGCATTTTCCATGCTAAGATTACAAGTTATTTTTAATGAAGGAAAGCGTCTGGTGTACCGAACCAGAAGACGTAGGTTCGAATCCTGCCCGCCAGACGATTTTTTCCTTCATTAAAAAATAAAGAGTCATTATATTTCATAAAATGCTGATAATGCTTAAAATATCTTTTTAATCTATACTAATATTATAAAGATGAAGAGTGTTTGTTTGTTTGAACACGCTAAAATCGGTAACTATTGGTTCAATTTGAGAAAAATCTTTCGTTGTTGGATAGCCCATTTATTGAGAAAGACTATAGGCTATATATCATCACGCTACGCCTAATAGCAGCGGAGTAGTAATGTTTTTCTTTTTGCAAAAACGACGGAAAAAAATATAAGACCACGCGGGCCAAGGCGCTGGCGGAAAGCTAGTCACACAGATGTTGCTCATTCATAGAATACAATAGAAAAGTAAGTCATAAAAACAAATGGGTTGATTGTAATAACACGCAACGCTTGTCAGGTCATGGACTCATAGTATAATGTTCATTCATAAATTACCATCACGCTTGTATTCTCAGAAGCGTTAGGCAGAGGTGTATTACACTAGTTCACCGATATGTTGTAGAAAGAAAGAAGAAAGATTTATTGACACAGTCACAAAGCACACAAAACATAGAAATATTAAGTAAAGTGATTACATAAGATTTAAGGTAATATTGTGTGCCCCACAGCTGCGCCAAAAAGGCCCCAGTTCAGCTATAAGCCAGATCACTCATGAGCTGCCTGGCGCTGATTTTCAACTGGACCTTTTTAAAAGTGAGGTGTCACGGAACCAAAACCAGTTTTTGGTCGTATGTTCTAGCAGTTTTAGGACCAGCTTATTGTCATTCGGGCTTGACATTGTATTTATTTAAGGTGGTAGAAAATAGTCATAACGTGGTTGAGTGGACGACTTCAGGGGTGCGGGTTTGATTACTTAGCTAGGTAATGTACTCACACACTTCGCCGATATGGTTTATACGTCCCATGTAATAGGGGGCGAGGCTATTTCCACAGAATACTCCAAACTTCAGCTGTTTCTGAAAATTTCATTGAGAATCCCGCTATCACTGCTCGAATGGGAATCGAGATCAGTTCCTCTAGAGTACCAGTCGCTCTTAGGACCACTAGACCAAAGGCAGTCTCTTCCAGAAGATAGCTACAATTTTGACTTTCTGCTTGTCACAGTCCGCCACTGGACATAGTACTCTGCCTTCCGCATCCAGTCCACTCTCACTAATTTCTTCAGGTCGTCAGACCAACCTTAGAGGCGACCCACACTGCCGATCCACGATCTCCAATTAATAGTAGACCGGTTATACTTTGTAAAGTAACTGGAATAATATACAGCGATTAGAAAAAATACAAAGAAGGTTTATAAAAAGACTCTCTGTAATATCTGGTACCCAACGCACTATTAAACATTACGATGAAAGATTAAGTCATTTTAAAATGAAATCACTACAATGGCGCAGAGACTTTCTTGGATTAACCTTTCTTCACAAAACACTGAATGTTGGTGTTGATTGCTCTTCGTTACTGGAGAAGATTGATATTAGTGTGCCTAGGGTATCATCTAGGCTTAAAAATTATATTCCTTTCTCTATTAAAACAAGCCGAAACAAATATGGATACAATTCGCCTTTCTCCTATATCCTCAGAAGGTGTAATGAAATATTCCATACATGTGTCCTTGATATTTTTGGTGGTACATTGGGTTCATTTAAAAAGCCATCTACAATAGCATGTAATTCTTTATTATCATAATTTGTAATTTTTACTTCTTCATTCTTTCTTTATGTTTTGCAATTATTGTTATATTGTAATATTTTTATTAGGTACTTGAAATTTATTCCCTGGGGCTCGTTTACATGATGCAAAGTTGGTTACATGAACTAATGAACTCGCATTCGCCTTTCTCGTGGTACTTTTTATTTCTCTATATAATTTCTTTGCCTTTACAACACCTTTACCCGGGTACAATTTTTATCGGGGGAAGGATTCAAAATTGCATCGTGTCAACTAGCCTTTATCCTGTTTTATTTGACATACTTTATTTTATTTTTCTGATAAAAAACTTTAATCTAATTTGGTCACGTTCACAATTGAATTAAAACTGTTGTGTTTACCTTTAATTTAAATGCACTCGAGATCATAATTGTATTTTAACAACATTTTAATGCTGTGTGTGTATTTAGTTGGTAAGCCTTAACTAATAAATAAATAAAATAAAATTTTAACTTTCAGCCAAATCAGTTCAGCCGTTTTGCCGTGAAAACGCAGTTCAAATAATAATAATATAAATAATAATATCTTGGGACATTTTTAGACAGCACCATCTAGTCCCAAACTAAGCAGAGCTTGTACTATGGGTACTAGACAATGGATATAATACTTATATACTTTTTTTTTTTGTAAATACATCCTTATAATATATAAGAAACACCCAGACAAACACAAACACCTAAGTTCATCACATAAATGTTTGTGTCTTGTGGGAATCGAACCCACGACCTCGTGATCAGCAGTTCAGTACTCGAACCACTAGACCACGGACGTCGTCAAACATCCAAACTTACAAACTTCGCCATAAAATGTTAGTAAGATTTTTCTTTTGTAAATTGGTCCGTACCAAGATTGACATTGACGTAAATCCATCCATATTCCATATACATTTTTACTAGTAGCACCACTCTTAGGTATAGTTGAAGATCCGAACCTACGTCGACCTTCACCGAGCTGATAATATAATGAAACATATATTTTATCATGAATTTGGTATATTAGAAAATATATTGAAAATGGTTTCGCAAAAAAATCCTGGACAGGCTATTTTTTATTATTTTTTCGAGGATCGGATCTTTCTCAGACAACCTTATATCAACGTGTTCGCAATAAAACAGCGCTTATGATGATATATTTTTTTGATATAGTAGGCGATGAAGCAGCAGAAAGTGTTCAACACCCAATAAAACAAAACACTGTGCTTACAATTTGACATTAAAAATACCTGTTTCACGGGCGCTTTTTGCTCCAATGACAGAATAATTATAGGTACGTCACTACGTTGAAATCGAACCTGCACTGTAAGTACGAGGAAATTGAGTATTTCATCTAACTTAGTCGAAATGTACCTACCAAGGCAAGCAGGGTGACTGGACAGGTAGACTTGCTCATGAAAACCTGTTGTATAAGTAAAATATGTGCGAAATATTCTTAATTACATGTGGTTAAGGAAAAACATCCAAAAAACCAAAACAAAAACACACACAGCCTTAGGTACGAAATAAACAAATGCTGACTCAAAGAATCAAATTGTTTATTTCCTGAATATGGGTGTCCTAATTCCTTTCAAAATATATTTACCTAACCGACTAATTATATTTTGTATGCCTAACATGTAAAATATAATTACATAAATACACTCACGCCTTTTTCCCACAAGGGTAAGCAGAGACAAAAGACTGCCAGTAGCTACGATTCTTGCATACTAATTTTACTACTTCCACGTACATAAATCTTTAATTAATAAATTAATAAATTATACAAAATATTAAGTTATAATTACATAGGTAAGTAATACATTTTTATCTTTTAGAAACAGTTAAATATCCTACTTAGAAAACTTAAGTAAGATAAATGATAAAAATTAGGAGACACATTTTTTTTTGCTATTGACGATCTACCGGAACCAAACGTAGGTAGGTACAGTTCTCGCCAAACTTATTGTCCGGGTTGAAGTTGGCACGAGGCTCGTGCCCCTAGCTAACTTTAACCCGGCCGTAAAAATCATAGAAAGAAAAATATTGGATTGTAATAAATAAAAACAAAAGCTCAAGCCGATTTTTACTTCAACCAGGCAATAAATTTGGCGAGAACTGTTCTTTTAATACCTACCTTATTTTATTCTTTCCTTATACAAAAAATATAATGGGACCACTTTGAAGTTACCTTTATTAATCGTACAAAAAAAACTCGATACCGGTATGATATAAAAAAGGTAAGCTTAGGTAATGCCTAATGCGCGATCGACGAGTTAATTTTAAAATCTTCCTCCTTTTGAAGTTGGTTACAAAAAAGTATTTCTCAAATACCTCTGCGTATCAGAGGCAGTCAAAAGTGCAGTGATATATTACGAAAAACCTTTTTAGTTATAATATTCAAAAAAATGTGTGTCTTCTTTTATTAGTGCATGTTCCTTGGTGTTATGTATCCATGGTGAATCGTTCAATAATACCACAAAGAGTGACATAGGTCGCGAGAATATCGCGAGTGGGCCTTGAAAAATAGGACAGATACACTTTTGTTGTTTGAAGTCCTACATTTATACAAGTTATGCCCCTTTTTCATACAAAGTGCATTCGTAAAATGCAATATCGACAGGGTCACGTCAGTTTTACTAGTCCCACAGAAAAAGCAAACAAATTAATTTACACATATTTCAGAATTTACGAGTTACGACACCTTTTGTTTGTGAGACAAGCAGAAACGGCTCAATATTTAGTTTGAGTGGTTTACAGATTAATTAGCAACTCATGCGCAAGCGCAGCCCGTGTCAACGGTCAAACACTATAAATTCAAAGTTCGTGTTGAATGGAGCATATTATTATAATTTTATATAGTCGTATGATTTTAACTTTTGACTGTCGCGCTCGAATCGCTGGGTTCGATTTCCAGTTCAAGTAAACTGTTATTGGGTTTTTATATGAAATTCTCCGTTGCTGCTCTAAGCTGCTGGAGAACGTGGAGCATTACATTACAAAGTGCTTCTGTTACTATAACTAATGCCATTATATATATATAATAACAACAATTACATATTAATAACAAACATTATTTACAGGTAAATTGTTTGTCATTTGTTGTCGGAAAACAACAACGATTGAACTTTGTCGTGAGCGCATTTTTTTATGTTATCGAAAGGCTTTGGAGCTTCCAGGGGATAACGAAATCGGAATATAGTATGGGAATGATTAGATACGTCCTTAATAAACTCAAAAGTAACTAATATTATTAAACAAAATATACAAAACAGCTAAAGATTAATTATCAAAAATTTACGGTGAAATAATAAATAAGTATTTGAATTAACATTGAATATAGATATTTTACGAGCCTTTTTATACTTCCGTATCGTAAACACATAAATAAAAGTCTTAGGCACTCGTATATTATTTTATGTCAAATTATGTCGGATTCTTGATAGGCATTTGTATCTCTTAATGCAATAAAATAACAAGAAACAGATGATTTATGACCTAAGTATATTATAAAAACACTAAAACCTGCATGGTTGCTTTTTTGTGGTTTTTTATTTATTGTTTCTAAGTCAGCATGATGCCAAGTTCTCGCTAAACAAAAAGAGAAACGTGCAGTCCCGGTGTTTATATCTGAGAATCAGAAATAGTTGACTGTGTTCTTAGAAGTGCCTGAACAGCCTCAGCCATCGTTATGGTCGTAAGCGGTCCCGAGTTCGGTTTCGAGGAAAGTGGTATTATCAAGTTTGAATCGGAGTTTGGATTTGCGCCATGTTAATGGCAATAGGGTCGTCCCCTACTTATTATTGGGACCTTAGTATGCTGAGGCATACCTCTGTCTACCTCTTCAGGAACTACGACCGTGATATACCTATGATTTGTTATGATGGTACTTAAGTACCTATGTTTTTAGAAAAAAAAACCTCTTAATTGTGATTAATTATTGGGCTCAAATTATGTTAATATAATTAATTAGATTTATCTATACTAATATTATAAAGCTGAAGAGTTGTTTAGTTTAACGCGCTAATCTCAGGAACTACTGGCCCGATTTGAAAAAATCTTTCCTTGTTAGATAGCCTGTTTAACGAGGAAGGCTAGCTAGCACCACGCTACGACAAATAAGAGCGGGGTATCAATTAAAAATGTTGCAAAAACGGGGGAAAAAATCAACTTCTAAGGGAACGAAGTCGCGAGCAAAGGCTACTCGTTGATACGAAAAGAAGTAGATACTTGATTCAGATCCAGATCAGGGTTACAGGGTACCTTGATAGTGGAATACTGGAATAAAGAGTAACCATGGAGTTTCTGCCGATTCTTCTCCATAGGAAACGACTAATTTGGAACCGTACACCTAGGTTCGACATTTCATAAGTGCCTGCATAAGGTCTATGTGAAAATAAAACTATTTTGTTTTTTTTACTATTTCCGATTATTGCACGTCGTCGATTAGGTGTTCAAATGTACATTCAATGCATTGTTCAGGCGAGTTGCGAGAAAAACGCACATCGCAGCGATTTCTAGGTACCTACTTACATCTGTTTTTGTAAACAACAGGTGTCACAACGGGACATGTTATTACTATTGATGACAAGTTATTATTATTGTATGACAAGTAATTGTACACTACTTAAGTTATTAAAACCGTATAATTATTGGATAAGTTGTATCATGTAATTAGGGAAGGCACTGTCTCCTGAGATTCAGAACTAATAATCTAGTTCTGGAGGCATGTACAGTTCTCGCCAAACTTATTGTCCGGGTTGAAGTCGGCACGTGCTAACTTTACTAACCCAGCCGTAAAAATCGGATAGAGAAAAATATGACTTGAAGCCGGGGAAAAAATACATTATTTTCCTCATTTTCTCAGTCTCGGTTCTCAAAAATTATCTTTTATCAATATCAATGAGAAAATTCTCATTTATTTTCTTTTTATAATATTATATTTAATACGTTTTACTATGGGTACAATTATTATAGTCCGGTCTATTTAAGCCTAAAATCAGGAGGAAGGTTACATAAATTCCCATAAAGCTGAATATTGGCATAGTTGTTCAAAACATCATTATAAAGAAAATCTCAAAAGTCCTCATCGTTCCGAGGTGTGCTAAAAATTTGGCACGGGGTCAAAGGTCAAAAAAATGAGTATTTTGCGATTTTTAGCGAAACGGTGAGTTTTTTCGCAAAATTACCCCAGTACAAAATTGTAGATCACAAAATTCTCTACAAAAAATATATCAATAATTTTTTTCCTAAAAGCCACCATTTTGGAGATATAACGTTCCGAAAAGTTGGATCAGTCGTAATCCCTCTATTTTGCACACGTACGCCACATATGAAAAATACGCGTAATAAAAAACAAGTCAACTTAGCTTCTCTTCCTCCAACCTCAGTAGCTGCTCATCAACATCTGTTTCGGGTATATTACCAAGTTCAAGTGTGGCTTGGTAATCAGCTGGACCCTAAAGACTGGGGTTGGAAGTTGATCGACAATACACTAGAGCCAGTTCAAACTTTACTTCCACCAGCACCTGAGAAACTTCTCAACACAATATTTTGCAACTGCAAGAAAGGGTGTAGTGCAAAATGTGGTTGCAGAAAAGTTGGACTGTTTTGTTCCCTGGCATGCACACACTGTCAAGGCGGATCATGCTCGAATGTTGAGTCACCAACTCTTGAAGATTCGTTTGATACCGATCAGGAATCGCTATTGGGGCAGTTTACGTGTGAAATAGAACAAGAAGAAGAAGAAGAACAAGAGGATGAACAGGAAGAAGAAGGAGAAGAAGATCAAGAAGAAGAAGAAACAGAAATCTTGGACAGTTATGAATCAGACGACTAACTTTTTATTTTAAGTATTTTATTTAATTACACCGCCGTTGTTTTTGCCCACTATAATATATAATATTATTTTGCAATAGTTTTAAAACATATAAAATCTCAGCAGACCCGTGGAATAGGCCTACTGGGGAAACCACGTTAAAAAAAACGCGCTTTGTACACTACCTCATAGGTGGCGTGGAAACGTGTGCAAAATAGAGGGATTACGACTGATCCAACTTTTCGGAACGTTATATCTCCAAAATGGTGGCTTTTAGGAAAAAAAATATTGATATATTTTTTGTAGAGAATTTTGTGATCTACAATTTTGTACTGGGGTAATTTTGCGAAAAAACTCACCGTTTCGCTAAAAATCGCAAAAAACTCATTTTTTTGACCTTTGACCCCGTGCCAAATTTTTAGCACACCTCGGAACGATGAGGACTTTTGAGATTTTCTTTATAATGATGTTTTGAACAACTATGCCAATATTCAGCTTTATGGGAATTTATGTAAACTTGAATGTGTAAATAGACCGGACTATTAGTACACGGCCACTTCTATAGACACATCTTTCACACTTCATTAAATTACAGCAATTATTTCAGATTATATTATTAAAAGAAAAACACACGGATTCCGTGAAAAACACACCCACTATGTTATTACCACATATAAATAATTATAACTTTTCTAAAGAAAAAATGCGAGGCGCAGGGAAGTTTCCATTGCAGTCACGTGACGCATGACGTCATCCGCCCGTACGTTTTTTTTTTTAATTTACGCGAGCTGTCTACGTATGGCTACGGAACAACATTATCATTACGCGTAATCGTTTGTAATTCTAGATAATTCATGCATTTTAAGCGCGTGAAGACGAAGTCAAAAGTGTATGGAAGGGGCAAAAAGTAGCTACCTACTAATATTTACCAGATGTAGTTTTTTAATTCTAAATTGAATTGTATTAAATGAACTTCATTGTATAAACGCTTACACCATACAAATAATTCCGATTAAGTACCAGCTCATAATCATAACCACGAAAAGCATTTTAAACTTTTTTTTGGGGGGTAAATCGTTATGGGTCTTCCGCCACCTGAGCGGCAGGATACGTTGAACTCATACCGACTAAAAACCGCGTTTGCCTTCCCTTGCCCTGTATAGTGTACTTATTTATTATCTTCGGGGACGCCTGCAGGCACCAGGCGGGCGATCAGTCCTCTTGTTGGGATTATTTCCCATGACAGTATAGTGTACTTACTGTCATGGGATTTGCGACATTCCGCCACCACCTTGACAGACCACAGCATGTCAAGGTGGTGGCGGAAGGGGCTGGACTGTGGTCCAGCATCCAAAGACCCCTACTTTTTGTAGGGGTCACTTTTAACTTTGCTCGATTAGTCACCTTATTTGTTAGCTATAAGATTTTGTTAGGTATGGTAACTTGTATTTTGATAACATAATCAAATATTTATGAAAGATCAAATAGTGGACCAAGATATTGGACAAATATTGTTTTGTATAATTTATACATATACACGACGAAGTACAAGTAGTGTGCATGGACAAACGGAAACGCTGTGGTGTCTACTAGTGATGTGCTTGATGATGAAAACTATACACGTGATGTGCAAAAAACTAGGCACATAATATTATAAAAGCATGACGATTATAAATTGATTAGGTATAAGTATATTTCTTTTAAGACAAACTGTAACATATCGTTCCTAATGCAGACGCATGCAAGATCGCAAAATTAAACTAAAATATTTGTTCTGCACTCATTTTAATTTGGTGTAAGCTTAGGTTTATTGATACAACTGTAGCTCAACCATGAGTTCTATCGAATGACTTTCGATAGGTTTTTTACGCATCGAAACGCTGTAATCTCATAGCATATTTTAGTTCCTTACGTAACCACTAGAGGCGCTGTGAGGGTGTTCCATACAAATATTTTACAGAGTCGCTAGCGAGTCTAGTGAGAAAAACTCATGGTCGAGGCATTGGTGTAGCTGACGTCTGTAAGCTGCGGCCCGTATCCTTGTTAGTCATTTCAATCTTATCTTTACTTACTTAGTGGTGTGTTTTATTATAATAAATACTATAAAACACACCTTTATCGAAGTGAACACAATAAAAAAACCAACGAAGCAAACACTGAATCATAATCGACTTATAATATGCAAACAAATGTCAAACACAATTTTATTTTGAAATCCAAGATCACAATAATTTTACGTAACGCGTTTGCACATGAGCGTACTACACGACAAGACGGTTCGTAAAACTGTCATACGCTTGTCCGACCTTTGTGCATTCAGCTTAACAATAGCCAGTGACAGTTTGTTTGTCCGTACGCACTCATATTAGTAATGAATGAACACATTTCGATGGTCCACGCTCGTTTAAATAGCTCTTTTGTGCCTCGAAGGCTGGGTAAACCTTGGGAATTGGAGGTAATTAGTTGGACAAAAATGTATGTTGATGTGGGAAAATAGTTGAAAAATACGAGTATTGTTACGTTTCTTAGAAAAAGACGCAGACGCGATATTTTATATTCTTTTTTTTATAATTCTTAGGGCCTGTGACACCACCTCCTGTTCAGTTACCGTTAAATTACTTGACAGATGACTTCATATACATTTTGTTTAAATTTTGAATTAATTTATGTTCACGGCTATTCAGAAGTAAAACAGGCCCAGAATCTACAATTTTGTTTGGAACGAATAGACAGAGCAACCGAATTCCAAGAAATCTATCCATATATGGTAATAATAACATTTCATCACGCATGTAGTCCCCAAAGCGTTAGCCTAAGGCTTAAAGTTCACTAGTATTTTTAGGTCCTACTACTACATACATATAGGTGACGAGCCTATTGCACATAGATTGATTGATAATGGTACAACTCTGAACTCGAAGCGGCTGCTGCGAATATCATAAAAGGCCCAGTATCATTTTGCTCGACCTGGGAATCGAAGTTAGAATCTGTGTCAGTAGCCGCACTTGTAACCCCAAGATTATTGAGGCAGTTTTTTAACGTTTTAACGTCTGCGTATGGGTGACGGAACTAGCTTTGCGTTACCTTTACCATTGTTTTTGCTAATAATAAAGACCAAGTCAATAGATTTATGACCGAAACAAACACGATTATTAAGATTACCCGTTTTTTATACAAATATGGGTAAACAAATCGATTGATATAGAATTTCTATTGTTTATTGAATATCTTAGGTCATTGTCATTACCTTATACTTTGACCGATACAATTGATGGAAACATGCATAGGGACAATGCCATTTCATCATCAAACAAATAATGTGCACACTGGTTCTGGTCTTCATCAAACCAAGAGGTTTTTGCTGGGTCGGCAACGCGTGAATAAAAGACAGACAGGAGACTAATTTAAGTTTGCACAATTACATACATTTTTCATCCGAAAAGTGTCGCTTTGTTCCTCTATAAGTGGGAGCAAAATAGCTCTTTTCCGATCAGGAACTATTTAGCGGGCAGAAATAAGATTTGAATTTGAAACATAATATCATTCATAGAAATCGAAACACCGTCTTTTATTTATTTTCTCATAGAGAGGGAACGAAAAGTAGAGTATCCTACTTCCTATCCTACTAATATTATAAATGTGAAAGTTTGTGAGGATGGATGGATGTTTGTTACTCTTTCACCCAAAAACTACTGAACGGATCTGGATGAAATTTGGCACAGAGATAGAACATAGTCTGGAATAGCACATAGGCTTTTTATCCCGGTAAAATGTATGGTTCCCGTGGGATAGCGGGCAAAGCCGCTGGCGGAAAGCTAGTATACAATAACTCGAGAGCAAATTATTTTTCCCTCGGGCGATGTACTTTAAATCCCTTGCTGCACTCATGGTTCAAAGTAGCGCCCTCGCCGTAAAAATACTATTTTGCTCCCTTGTCATACAATCTACTATTGTACACCTAAAATACGGTGTGTGTTCGGCTGCCTCAAATAGGTTCAGTATTTTGGCCGATATGCTGAGGATAGTTGGTGGTCACCCATCCAAAGACTGACTGCGTCCAGCCACCGTAACCTTGCAAAATTATTGATGAGCTACGATATCCTCCAGGTACATACATGTTTTAATAAAACATGTGTATAAAATTTATTACTTTGCATATATAAACAATTTACATAATTATATTAACGCTAATTAGATATTTCCTTAAGACAAGTGTTCGTAATTAATTATTTACGAAGGCAAGTAAATTCCCGCATATGCCAATACATTCCTGGCATTGTTCTGTCGTTGTTTACCTAAATAACACATTTTTCAGTTGCATCGATATGATTGTTTGCCGTAGGAGTACCTAAGTATCTCTGTTGATGTGTTTGTTTACTGAATATCAAAATCATTACCATCACGCTAGTTTTCCTTGACAGGTTAGGTAGAGGTATGCATTGCTGATACACTTACAGTTCGCCTGATTTTTTAAGTTCCATGTCACAATGGACCGGTTTTATAACCGGACTTAAATCCAAAATAATTTTACAACATGTTAAGAAAGCCCTGTCCGACCCGTCAAGGTATTGTTAGGGTAGGTATCGATATTAGATTATAAAATAAGTAAGTAATATAAAATCCTATTCTGTTTACAACTATGGCCTAATCCCTCTCATACTGAGAGGAGACCCGTGCCCAGCATTGGGACAGTTAATGGGTTGATGATGATTCAGCTTACAAGTAAAAAATACTCCGAATAAAAGTAAATATTTTCTTATAAAATAAGGAAACCTAGGTAGGTGTATACCTAAAGGACTCAGGAGCAATCGTCGCTAGTGCCATTTATACCACGCCAGGTGTTGATTGTGTTACATTAAAAAAAAATTCTAGATTATGGGTAATTTTGGTCATTATTTTGTATATATACAAAAATCGTGAGTTTATAATTTCATTTACAGCCTTATATTACTTTTATGGATATTTTATGTTTTAAAGAGGCAAATCCCCTGCCTTATTGTCTTTTGATTTGCACCTTGCAGTTCGCGCCTAAGACGGACAAACGGAAGACATTAATTGTCAGTCATCGTGAGGCAACATATTTCATAAAAAACAATATCGAGTGTCATTCGTGAAGGCCTTTTTTATTCGCTCCAAAAAATGAAAAAAAAATTACATTAGCACCTCCTTGTTTGGTCATGTTATTTTGATCCTGCGAGACCCTATAACCTTTTTAAGAGTTTAAAATATTTAATTTACCTACCTAATCTATAGATCATAACAAAATCTAAGCCTGTGTTCTGTGAAGACAGGCTTCGAATATAAATGTAGCTAAATTTAGCTTGTATAGTGAAGGATCGCACGGGCAATGACCTAGGACAACGCGGCGGGCGTGAAAGGTTTTATACGTTTTTTTACTTTACTTGGTTCGCGTTTAAATTTTCGTTTTGTTTACTTTTGAATATACTTACGCAAGGTTACTTTTAGGGGCTGGTCAAGGAATATAGGCGGTATTCCGAGAATCAAAAATGTATTTATTAAGTAGAGTATTGTAATAAATAATATAAAACATATTATTGTTCATTATAATTTCAATTAAATTTCTTAACAATATTGTTCTACAATATTTAGTAAAAAATGTTGTTTATATGATTGAACATAGAAAAAAAATTGAATAGGCACAACGACCAAAAACGACAGCTACAGTTCTCGCCAAACTTATTGTCCGGCTTGAAGATACAAATATAAAATGATAAATTTTTGAAAAATATAAAAAAGCCCGTGCCAAAAATAAGTCGTTAAAATAAAATAAGTGAATATATGTTTAAAAATATTATGTCACAATTAAAAAAAAAATACAACAAAAATATAAAATCAAATCCGCGCCAAAAAGTCGTCGTTATCTTTAAATAATAAAATAAAATAAATAAATCATTAATATTTCAGTCAAATACATCCAGTTACACTAGGGTTGTAAAGAGTAAGTACAAGGTCGTTGTCACTCCATTTATTTTAATCGTGACTTCAACATTAGGTACACAGTACATAGGATTAAGGGGCCCTCTATTAATTGGCCATAGCACTATACATGTCAAGGTACGTAAACTGATCAAAATGTCTTATGTCAAAAACCGGTTCCGAAGCCACGGATGTTGTTATAAAACATATACGTATACACGATGTTGTGGCAGAGGTCATGAGTTCGAATCGATGACCTGCCTTGTAAGGTAAGTCGCTATGCCGACTGCCACACTCAGAGATATCGAAGCTACACGCCTGTATTACCCGCACGTGTAAGGCAGAGGCGTACATAAAATACGTGAGATGTTTAAGGGGGGGAGGGGGTCGAGTCAAATCTCATCTAATCTTACTTTGAGAGGGGGGTCTCGGCAAATATCACGCAATTTTTCTATTCGCCGTTATTTTTAGGTCCAATTCCATAGAGGGCGAGACTATTGCTATTGCCTGGGTTCAATTCCAAACTTCGTGCTGATACTAAGAATTTCATAGGTAAACCCATAACACATTGCTCGACCTGGGAGACGAATCCAGGACTTCGAGCGTGGCAGTCACGCTTAGAAGGCAGAGACATCAATTAACGTATTAACTTAGACACAAATCAACGTAATGAATAATTTAGCTATTAGTGACAACCTTTGCGAAAGAGAAAATTATCCTAAAATAAACCTAGTTATTTTACTTAATATCTAATACCAATGATTGTTAAGTAACAATTTATTAGTATTTTTATGGTGGATATCAATGGAGTTTCCACACAACGTAAACTAGGTAGGTACTTCGTTACAATAACTGATATAAACGTAAGTACCTACAGTGTAAAGGTTACTTTAGCATAAATAAAATAATTATTATGGATTAATTATTTTGCCAAATAAAAACTTTTAAGCATGTTATTTTATTTTATAAATATTTAAATTCAATAACAGAAAAAATATCCTTCGTAACGTAAAAAACTCAAACTAGAATTTATAATTACTATGTCGTACATAATATAATTAAAGTAGATAAAAACTTTACAGCTATGTTAAATTCAATTATGTAGATTTTTTTAGCATTTCGAGCAACATTTTCAAAGTTCTTCAAGATTCATGAAGGTAAGGCGAGTGTCGGTCACGGCCATTGGCCCGATATGCCGATAAATGGCAACACACGTGCAAGCATGCAAACTTGCCATGACAAAAAAGTTCAAGATTTCGGATTGAACTTTAAAAATCAAAGTAATTAAGTATTTTTATTATTTCCTTAAGTCAATACTTGTTCAGATTAAGAAGATACTTAATATGTACAAGTTTTATTGAGAATATGAATCCAATAATTCGTTTATTTCAAATACCAATAAACTTTTGAAAAGTCAATAGCTACATTTGCACATGCACGCTTCCAAACCACTCCTTAAAAAAACTTAATTATGATTAAAACGTTGTCCCTAGCTTATAATTTCGTTTAAATTAATTTTTGAGAAATGTAGTTTGTTTATAAGTTTAACTCAGCCACACTAATTTTAATAACATTATTACCTGTACAGGTACTTTTTAAAGGTTTACGAAGCGTTTTTTTTAATACATCCTTTAGTCATAAAGCCTGTGTTGCTGGGAACTGGTTTTTTTTTCAACAAAAAAAAAATAGGAGATGGTAAGTAATAAACGGCGGGCGTTTAGTTGTTTTCTAGTAAAGTAGTACTAAAATTAAATACTATCTAGTAGTCTAACTAGAATGATTGACTTTGACTTTTGGTTTTAGGCATAGAGTATATACACTTGAGAGCCAATACACCAATTTTGCTTAGGCTCACAACTCACCACTGCGGGCCGGGAGACGAAGAAAAAAGCGTTGCTGTGATTAGCTGATGCAACAATGTGACAACGATAGGCCCTCCCATAGCGCGGGCCTACTTAAATTTTTAACAATAATCGATACCGATAAAATCAACTACTTCTTACAAAATTGTATAATATTTTAATTAAATATTATAAAAAAAATATAAAGAAAGAAAATAAATATTCCATCGATACAGAAGAAGAAAAAGAAATATTAAACTATTATTGATTTACAAAATGCTGTGAAGTGCTTTGAACAAAACGCTGTTTGAACTCAATTTTCCCTTTTAATAGCATTTAGCCACTTTTCTTTATATTCCGGTACTATCGGAAAACTAAATATTACTATTATCTATGAATAAACATTTTATCGATAATAAATTCGATATCGATCAGAAAAAGTTGTCACGCGACTATAAAACGAAAGAAGGAGACGAAAGTATAGGCAATTGCCTCAAGATAGAAAGAGACTTCAAAAAGATGGTGCAAGGTGCAAGTTTATGTTGAATCACCAGTTTAGCTTGAGCTTTGCAATAACAATGTACTATTTACTATAAAAATAAATTTCGTAATTAACGATGAAAAGTAATTATATTTTTTTTAGTTAGATGTCTTAGATGATTTACCATACCACCTAATAGAACAGGAAGGCATGATGACGTATTTTTTGGACGGATGTGTTTTTACAAATCTTGATAAATATCACGTGCACTCGGATCTAACATTTGGTCGATACTAAAATGGTCGCTCGTCCCGCGGACTAATATAAGAGCTAAATCGCATACAGTTGGCGAACATCGGTCGCCCTGTATGAGCAGTCAAGTTTATATAGTCTTTGGTTTTAGGACACCAATGTTTTACGCAAAACTCAAAAGCTATATGAAGTTGAATCGTCTTTTTGCAAGTTAACTAATACCCGCACGGTTTCGAATACCCAGTCACTTATAAACTGGATATTTTTGAGCGTTTCCAATAAGGTTTGTGTCCTTTTGGGGCGTTCCCTGTCGGTATTTCCAGTAACGTCTGCCTTATTATCTTAATCGGTCTCTCCTCTTACCAACATTAACTTTTTTATGGGATTCCATAAATGCGCATACGCAAGTACTTAGGGGTCCTAAAGAGTTGTAACCACAAATCACAATCACAAACCGCAAATCAGATTAATGTTCTCGCCTATTACGACATGCCGATCTGATTGGCAACATGACATTGTATTCTAATCTGTCACTCCCCAGACTCCCCACACGTGAATTACTTTAGAGACAACAGACAACCCGTTTGTGAGGGCTACTTACTAAACTCGCACACAAAATAAATCAGACTTTTAATTTCTGCTTACATTTTCAAAGTACAAACGAGCGCAAAGTTAGCAATAGTATGTTGAGTAGACCAGTTTTTTATACAGATTAATACCTTGTACTAATTAGCAACAACACTGGGTTTTTACGATCCAGCCTCAATCAGAGAATATTATTTTAATAGATGATTGTGATCATTATTAAAAATAATTATTATAATATTAATGATTTTTATAATTATTTTGTTATACTTAATTAATGAAATATTATTACGCGAATCGGGCTAAGAAAAATTATGATTGTGGATCCCAATAATAAATTGAACGTGGGCAGTATAATGATGATGATGAGGTATCAATAGTCAACTCACTTTTGCTTTATAGAATTAGCACATATCAGTCAGCTGTTTATCTAAATGTCAAGTTATGTAACACGACGACGATGTAGCATTACCACGTCTCATTCTGCGCTTGCACAGATTCAATACACACAAAATACTTATACGATGTTATGAAACGCGCCAATATTATGTTTGCTTTTCAAGTTCTAAGTAGTTTTTATTGTTAGATACTGTATTCAGTAACGGCATACGTGTGACGAAAAATATAATACAGGTAAGTAGAATAAATTCGAATTTTTTACTGAAATCGAATCAAAATTTGAATTCGAATTTTTGCGAACCTTTTCCTTGAGTCAATAACCTTTCTTTCATTTGCTCATTTGAAGATTTGTTTATAACAAATTACTTTTTTTAAGACATTCATTTTACCTTTTGGTAGGTACCTACGTATCTACTACGTAGGTATACCTACTTCTTTGAATGTAGCTTCAACCTTTTTTTTGTATTTTGCTAATGCTAATCATCCTAATAAAATAATCCTAACGATATTAAGCCTTCATCTGTTTGTCATAACAATAGTTTTCCTATTGTTGCGACCTGTATAAGGATAATTTATGGTTGCTACATTAAAAATAAAATTCCGTGACTAGAGATGGGCAATGTGGCTTTTTGGACATAAATTTGTTTATGTAATTGGGAACACATTCGGGCATTCTGGGTATAAATATGCCATAATAAATACCTATGTCACAGTGTGTATACAGACAGCGTTGTTGATTTTTTTGGGAAATTTCTGTGATATTGGGTTGATGGCAATAGGTTCCCCCCCTTTATTACATAGGACCTAAACATACCAGCGAATTGTGGGTGTACATTAGTAGGACACCTTTGCCTAACCCATCGGGGAATACAGGCGTGACGAATGAAGATACAACTATTAACGGCGCGATTAGTGGCTGCTGCTATCGTGGGTTCGATCTCCGGATGGCGCAAATATTAGTTACCTTTATTAGGGTTGTTCTAGGTTTCAATGGCTCCGCGGAAGAATGTCAACACGTTCCCGCACCCCGGCTGAATGGTGATGAGCCGAACACCCGTCTGGTTTTAGTGGGTATACGTCCTTTTCAGGATGGAGACCCACACACCGCGCTGACAATATTTCGAGCATATTACCTCTTTAATCGAATAGAGTTTGTTTACAATCTGCGTCTGCGCCATTAAACACTATATACATATAAAGGCAAGCACTAAGTATATTGTTATTAGGCAGCTACCCGTAAACTACTAATTTTTGTCGGCCAGTTAAAGTGTTTACAGTAGAAGTTTTTGTCCACTATTTTTAAGTATGCAAATAAAACCTTCTTCGAGATGTTATCTATCATTTTCAATACAAAAAGGTGTTTACAAGTAGGTATAATGTCTAGAGAGAAATATTGCACCACGGTTATGTAAGTATTGTCGGCGACAGTCTCGCAACGAGCTGCGATTATAACTCTGAGAACTATTGCAGCTTATTATATACAGCTTTTTTGCATTAATTTGCTAAACCTTCGTTAATATTAGGCCGAGTTACACCACGAATTAAATACAATGTTATATGACATAGTGATTTAAAAAGCTGTTACGTAAGTATAATATGATATAGCTTAGAATCCTAAATTATTATCAATATATATAATATACAACGTACTAGCGACCCGCCCGGCTTCACATGGGTTTCAATTTCTCGGCTTTTCTCTACAACAATATGCGTGTATACTACATTATAAACTTTCTTCTTGAATCACGCTATGTATTGTTGAAAACTGCATTAAAATCCGTATACTATGTAAAGAAGATACCATCACGCCTGTATTACCCGAAAGGTTAAGCTGAGGTGTCCTGCCGGGCTAACATGCACGCCGCGAGATCATTTTGTCTACGCTTATGTCGTGCTTTTGTTTCGTTTTCGCACAAGAAAGAGCGAGACAAAAGAGTAGACAACATTTTGTCGTGGCACGCATGTTAGCCTGGCTGGAGTACATCTACAGTTCGCCGGTATGTTTAGGTCCCATGTAATAGGAGGCGAGACTAGTGCTATCAACCTGGCGAAAAGCCAGCCTAGACTCCGAGCTGTTACTGAGAATTTCATAGAAAAACCACTTTACTAGACCCAGGAATCGAACTAACTATGTCAAAAAACGTGTGTTACGTGATTGGTTAGCGTTAGTCGTTGATAAGCTATAGTCATTATCGTAATGATCATTTGGACTATGCTCCCTCTAATTGTATGCGCCATTGTTGAGCTGAGAACATCTCCTGCACCGGTCGGACAGGCCGCGTTCACAATGTCCATTGTAGTGAACGACACGATTGTTACCTACTTCAATTAAATTGAAATTCACTTTGAGTGTTGGAAAATATCTTGCTACCTATTCTGTGGTACGGCTTAGACAATTTGCACTGCACCAGTCGAGTGGACGAGCGAAACAAAATTAAATGAACCAACATTTCCGCCTCTATTTCCCGAAGTAGGGTTGCCAGGTCGTCAAACCTAGAAGCCGGACAGACCAGCGAGTTTGGCGGGACATTTGGGTAAAAAAGTCGGACACCCCTTGGCGGTTGGGACTGCGGGAGCGACCGACAGTCGACTCGCCTTCGCTCGGCCAAGCTCGGTACTCGCTTGTTTGCGATATGTAAAAAGCCTAACAAAAGCCAGACTAATAAAAACAAATAAAAAATACAATTATTAAAAAAAAAATAAAAAAAAATGGAAAAATGTGCACAAGAATAGAGTATTTATTTATCAAGTTAACTAAAGACTGTAATATTTAGAAAGTTAATTGTTTAAATTTACCGTTTACCTGTCATGTTAATTACTTACCGACACGATACTCGATAGAATAATATTATGTGGGTAGATAGGTAGGTACCTAAGTAAATTGTAACTTTTAGGAGGATTGAAATAAAAAAAATCTGTTCCATCTGTTGGTCCTTGAATATTTAAGGGTTATATAAATTACGATCCGAATTTTATATAGGTATACGCAAAAAAGTCCCATATGGATATTTCGAAATCAATATCCTGTAGTACAAACCAAGATTCTTAAATCTTGTACTAATGTAAGAAAAATCAATGCTACTTGTAATAGAACCATAGAACTAAACACCGAATGCTAATTTATTAAAACAACATCGTAGACGCATACTTATCTAACAGCACGCTAGATAAAAATGTGATTGCAAAATAAATGTTAAGTACAAAATAACGCTATTTGTATCCAATAAAAATACTAAATAAGCAGGTACCTATGAATGTTATTTATAAGAATATTTAAGTCAGTGTTATTACCTGTGTCCTACATAGAATGAAAAAGTTCTTGAGCACAATAAACACCAACACTACACAAACAGTATATTGATCTATGTCACACAAATAACACGAATAATTAATTAGCATAATTATTGTTTCTAATGATGATGTAGGTCAAATGTAATTTACCTCTCATAATTTGACAATTCCCGCTTATTTTGTAAAGACTTGCCAAAAGGTCAACAACCCTAATGTTTTTTAAATTTCGAATCACGTTCCAAATCTCTCTGCCAATGTCAGAACTGTATCAAAAGAGGATAATAAAAATAGTTTATATTTTTAAAACAATATTGAAGGTGGAATAAGTTAGGATACTGTGTGACTGTGTATCTACTATCTACTTATGGACATATTTATTCCCTACCTACTTAATTTCGCTTATTTGAGCTAGTACTCAAATTGTTACTAACAATGCAAGTAATTATCACCAGAAAAAAATAAACCAAATATTTTTCTTCGCATCACTGATTCCCACGTGCGCTATTGGACACAAAGCTGTGACGTAACAAGTTGGCCAAGCGACCGGCAGCAGCGGCGCGAGCGCAGCTTACGAGTTACAACACACGCTATGGGAACTGTCGCACATTACTGTACTTACTTTTTGTTTCATATCGATATTTTTTTATCTAAGATATACTTATTGAGTGAATGAAATATCTGAATTTTATCATCCCACTTTCAAGCTAAGCCGCATAATTATATCATAAGGCAGGGTCAGATCCAACCTTTGCGTCAGGAGGTCACACATCACAGTCTAGGTCCAGCCTTTATTGCCTGAGAAATTTATCAAATTGTCCCATAAGCAACTTGTTCGGATGTCGCAAAGCTCAACGTCTGAATCATATCACCATAACGTAGTAGGAGCATACGATTACGTATACATAAATTCTAGTAGTGCGTCTGTGTATCTATAGTATCGTAATCTCCGATCACACTGATCATTCATACGTTTGCGTAGCGAGATTGTCGAGCATCAACATCAATACCTATTGTTTAAACATCGACATGACACAGAGAAGATATTCCGGATTCAGGATATCAGATTTCTGGCCTATTGCCAGATCTTTAACTGATCGTGGGTTCTCTGGATGCGAGTAGCGCAGGATAGAGGTAAATAGCAGTGTTTGAAGGACTATACCCAGCATTACCTCATAATGAAGGCATTCATGATGATGAAATACGTAATTTTTGGCATTTCACGGAGAACTGACAAACGCTAGTGCAAGCCCTTGAGTGGAGATCGTTTATTATTTATTTATTTATTGATTGCATTATGTAGTTACAGAAAATACTTAATTAACATAACATACATAGACCCGTAAGGGTGTCGCAAATATTTCTTAATAATATTTAATGTAGCTTTGATAACATTTCGTTTAGGCAAGCGTAGTGTAGAGCACCCACCAACCAGGTGGAGTGATGATGTGTAAAGGGGATTTGGCAGTGCAGGCAGACAGGATATGAAAATATGAAGATCGGGTTCTGTAGCGTTCACCAGATGACGACTGTCCAGACCAGAGGATGACCACAGGCTCAATCGCAATAGACTGCCACTTAGACTTATTGAAAAATCTAACAGCATTTCGCAGTAAAACATTTTTAAAGCACTTACACCTTTGGACAGACGACATTTGAGCAGCGGTGCTCAATAATTTAAAAAAATACTTTTACTTCTCCTAAAAAATACATTGTTTCTGGCTTAAGTTTCGCTTTACATAATCTTACACTTAGATTAATAATACTCTAAGATCTAAAATCTATATCTGATGATAGTCCATTGATTTAAATATACCATAAATCTTTAGTAATGGCTATAGTAGCACCGTGTATTTTTTTACTTATTTGGCTTTATTTATTTTACATACAAAGGCAGCAAGAACTCGAACCAGTTATCAAAATAAACAGGTTGCTTATGTGCGGACGTATAAACCTAAGAATCGTGCAGAACATAAAAATATATGTAGTATTAATGAGTTTAGGTATGCGGTCATTTTGTAAAACCAGGTGCTAATAAGACGAGTTTTGGGTCCCCTTTTCGTAACCAAGCAAAAATTTTGCAAAGATAAAAGTGGACCTGTTTTACCACCTCTGGATAGCCGCTAACTGCCGGATAAATAAAGAAATGAAATATCTGTATGAAATTATAATCTGCTAATTAACACACACACAACACACGCACATAGTTGAGAACTTTGACTAACGCCGCATTTTGAATGTTCCAATGTCAAAAAGCAACCGCAGTAATTCTAATCTAAGTAAGTATTATTAGAAGTTTCGGCTTTTATTAAACATCAAGCCGGTATTTCTAAAGAGCTAGGCAGAGGTTTATTTATGTAACTACACCTATAATAGTTCACTGGTATGTTTAGGTCCCATGTAATAGGAGGCGAGCCTATTTATTGCCACAGTCAATATTCCTTTCTATACTGTGTAATTGCTATCGACCGCTCACAAATTCATACACCGAGCTGCTAGTGGGAATTACACAGAAAATCCCAACACTGCTCGACCCGGCAATCAGACCCAGGAGGACCTCGGACCAACGAGGCAGTTCATAAAATTAAAATAATAATAATTAATATTTTGGGGACATTTTTACACAGCACCATCGAGTAGGACCATCGACTAAGCAGAACTTGTACTATGGGTATAATACTTAAAAACATACATACATACATACATATTTTATATCAAAAAAATCTAGCATCCATCTAATTGTAACCGCAGGAAAACCTGTTGCAGTATCTGTCCTTGTCTACACAATTTCCTTCGTCTATCTCATTAATCTAGTCGTTCATATTCTTCAGTCACGGTTACTTTATCGCTGTATGTACTAGCGAAGTCTAGATTGTGAATAGTAAACCTAGTGCGTCTACTTCCTAATTGTAAAGGTCGTGGTATCGTCGAGTTATTATGTCATCTAGGTATGTAGTCCTACTAATATTATAAATGTGAAAGTTTGGATGGCTGATAGATTGATGGATAGATAGATAGATGGATGGATGTTTGTTGATGAATGTTGATGAATTGATCGGGATGAAAGGAAATCGACCATCACCCATACATCATGGAGCCCAACTTGACGAACCGTTACAAGTTCCAAATTGGTGGCATTAGTTAGATAAATATATGAGCTTTAAGCTACCTTAATTTCATTTCGCTCGACAATTGCATAGCCAGGATATATGAGGTGGAAGTTATTTATAGGTCATTTTAGACTGTATTATTTTACTACCTAGGTATAGTCCGGTTTTTAAACTCAGAGACTAGATTGACACATGCATATGTCAAAATTAAAAAACGGACTATAGTATATAAAATAAACTTTAACAGTTGTGCATGCCTTAGGCTTAGATAGGTTTATAGTTTCTATTTTCTAAGGTAAACTATCTACACGGGTTCGTTTATAAAAAAACAACATTTTTCTAGGTACTTTATATTATTATTATTATTGTAGTGAGTCATTGAGTGAGTGAGCAGGTGACGGCTAATAGGGATGAATGGAGAAAAAGGATAGGCTGCACCCACCCCAAATAAATTGGGTCAAGGGCAGGAAGATGATGATGATGATGATGTAGTGAGTCTTTGTAATACTATATTTTTTATTAACATTTTATGCAGTAGTCCAACAAGCTAAAATAACTAGCTGTAGTCAATCAAAGTAGCGAATAGAGTCCGTGTTAGAATGACATCGAGATTCGTCAATGTAGTGAAGCAGCCAAAGTCTAGAAAATAACCCAAAATGCGAATATAACAACAGAACACAATATCCTTACACATACTTGTCCGAGACACCGAGCGAATTATAATATTTTATTCAATCACATTAGGTATAGGTATAGTTAAATTATCATATGAATTAGATTGATATTTTTATTTTGACAATGTCATTATTTATAGTCTGACATTATTGGTTTTATCTATTTTATACAAAGATTTATAATGCATATATGCATATGCAGCCATATATTATAATATATACTTATTATACTAGAGAATAGCGGCATCAAAGAGATCACAACAAAAAACACTAAGATTTAAAAAAATATTTCTCTATATTTAACAATTGTAAAATATCAAGTTTCTTTGTGATTTTGATTCACCATGCAATGAAGGATTTTTTCCAACTTTTGTTTTTTCTGTAACAAGCTGGGGTGGAAAAGTGTAGTTAATGTTGTGTTAAGAAAAGGCTTTTTTATACGCGGTGGAAGGGACATCGACGCACATCCGAATACCATGATTTCAGTACATGATTCTGGACCCCCTGCCTTGAAATTTTCCGTAACTTTTTTCATCAATTTTTCAATATTTTCTGCAGTTTTTTTTACTCGAACGTGTAAAAAATCATTATTTCTATCTACGCAAATTAGATTTATAATTAAAAAATCATTATTTCATTTATTTCGGATCGCACGCGCGATAACATTTACCGCAGGGCGGTATAATCGCATATTTAGCAATACAGTGCGCGCTCAAAAATTACAATAACTGTAATAACCAAAGACTATATTTATACAATATTTTAATATGTATTACAATACAAATCTTCTTTTAAAAATTCTATATTATTATTTTATGATTTCCTATACCTATTTCGTTTTCCTTCACCTTTTAAGCGCGTGATTAATTTAGATTTCAAAAAGTCAGAAATGCATTTGCCTGTCTACCTTGACAGCAGTGGTCATATTACTTGCTTATATCAAATTTTATATGATTTTTTGGATTTTTCCAGATGTGAGACCTAGCTAGTACCTAGACTGCCATCGTAAACTCCTCAAACTCCTATATTACGACGTTAATCAAAATCGTTGAAGCTGTTTTCCATAAAGTGCAGCGGCAATTGTGTTTTCGAATCATCCAGGAACCCATTGAAATATATATACAAGATTTCAACCACAACAGTCCAGCCGTTTAGGAGGAGTTAGGTGACAAACAAACGTACCTACAGAAGAGTAATATAAGATACTCGATTCTCGTCAATTCGGACACTGTCCGAATTGACCCATAAATTTATTTATTTTTCACTGTCGATTCGGACAGTGTCCGAATATATAGTGTCCGAATCGTCAGCTAGCCGTATATACAAACACCGCTCATTAAATAGGGTAGAGGTAGGATATGAGTGATTAGAAGTCTGAAATAACCGTGCAAGCTATCAGGAATTTCACTCATAATAAAAAGAATCTCTTGTCCGATATAACAACCATTGTGGTGGGCCATTGTTCAAAATTAAAAGTTTACCGATTCAATGGGTAAAACTGATAAGCAATTATGTATTACTGTTCTGTGTAGGAACGTTTGTTTACAAAGTCACGGTCAGCGATAGAGTAATAGGTCATATTGCAGGTCAGTTTAAACTGTTCATGGTACAAATAGAAATCCTGGAGTCTCCTAAGACAGGCATTACTTAAAGGGAGGATCCAATCACTAGATTGTTGTGGGTAACTATGATTCTAAAATTTTTTTTTCTGTATTTTTTAAAGGTTTTCGTCGAATGCCTCTAAACGACTTTAATTTTACGGTTTCAAAAAAAATATTCTTTGTAGAAGAATCCAGCTAAATACTCCGTGGACAATCCGGGGAATAGTGGCATGATGGTATTGTAAATGATTTAAATAATTTCTAACGAAAGTTAATACGTTGCTAAACAATAATTAAAAAATGGTACATGCGTTCGGAGTTGATAACGTTATTTACCTAAGTATGTTATTAAAAAAAAGGTAGCGGTCAGGGTGCAAAATAGCTAGATCTAGCTATAAAATAGCTAAGTTGGAATTTCAGTGTGTTAGAATAGATATTTTTTCATCTGAGATGCAAGTGGGAAAAAAAATGTTTTTTTATTGTTTGTTGTTATATTAAGCTTGTGTTTTTACTCTGTGTGGTAGAAATACATGTTTTTCTTTCTTTCTTTCTATTTATTACTAAAATAATCATCATCACAGTTTTGCTAAAGCTTGCTAAATTCCTACAACATTTGCCTACAAGAAACTATTATAATAGGTGTTGATATAGGTACCTGATTACCAACATCACATCAATGCTCTTCCTGCAGTTAATCATCAAAATACAATCATTGTATCATGAAGGACTTTTTCAGGGAAGTCGACAACAATGGTTTAAATCTTTAATGTAAATGTTATTACTTTAAAAACAGTCATAATATTATTAAATAATTGCAATAAAAAACGACCTTTGAGTTTCAGGTTATTTCTACGAAATTTTTGTTTTTATAGTCTGTAATAGCCTAGGGATATGAACACTGGACTGCTGAGTCATAGGTCTTGAGTTCGAATCCAAGGCACGCACTTCTGAATTTTCGTAAACCTGTCATAATTAATCACTCGCTTATAACGGTGCAGGAAAACATCGTGAGGAAACCTGCATACCTGAGAGGTTTTCTCGACGGCATGTGAACTCTGCCAACCCGCACTATGTCAGCGTGGTGGTCGTGGTGGACTATAACATAACCCCTCTTTTAAAGCATTTTTCAAATCGGACCAGTAATTCCTGAGATTACCGCGTTTGTTTCACTCTGTTATATTTTTTTTCTTTTTTTTTATACAAGTGACACGTACAATGGTTACTATCAGTATCTATGACATTATGAATATTACGATTTTTATTGCTGTGTAATTTAATTAATTGTGATCGTTTGAATACGATCTTGTTTATTATTTTTATGACGTAAAAATCACGTTTAAAAGTGCTACCTAGTAGCTTATTACAGAAACAGAGTTAGCGTAGAAACAAAATTAAATGAACCAACATTTCCGCCTCTATTTCCCGAAGTAGGGTTGCCAGGTCGTCAAACCTAGAAGCCGGACAGACCAGCGAGTTTGGCGGGACATTTGGGTAAAAAAGTCGGACACCCCTTGGCGGTTGGGACTGCGGGAGCGACCGACAGTCGACTCGCCTTCGCTCGGCCAAGCTCGGTACTCGCTTGTTTGCGATATGTAAAAAGCCTAACAAAAGCCAGACTAATAAAAACAAATAAAAAATACAATTATTAAAAAAAAAATAAAAAAAAATGGAAAAATGTGCACAAGAATAGAGTATTTATTTATCAAGTTAACTAAAGACTGTAATATTTAGAAAGTTAATTGTTTAAATTTACCGTTTACCTGTCATGTTAATTACTTACCGACACGATACTCGATAGAATAATATTATGTGGGTAGATAGGTAGGTACCTAAGTAAATTGTAACTTTTAGGAGGATTGAAATAAAAAAAATCTGTTCCATCTGTTGGTCCTTGAATATTTAAGGGTTATATAAATTACGATCCGAATTTTATATAGGTATACGCAAAAAAGTCCCATATGGATATTTCGAAATCAATATCCTGTAGTACAAACCAAGATTCTTAAATCTTGTACTAATGTAAGAAAAATCAATGCTACTTGTAATAGAACCATAGAACTAAACACCGAATGCTAATTTATTAAAACAACATCGTAGACGCATACTTATCTAACAGCACGCTAGATAAAAATGTGATTGCAAAATAAATGTTAAGTACAAAATAACGCTATTTGTATCCAATAAAAATACTAAATAAGCAGGTACCTATGAATGTTATTTATAAGAATATTTAAGTCAGTGTTATTACCTGTGTCCTACATAGAATGAAAAAGTTCTTGAGCACAATAAACACCAACACTACACAAACAGTATATTGATCTATGTCACACAAAAAACACGAATAATTAATTAGCATAATTATTGTTTCTAATGATGATGTAGGTCAAATGTAATTTACCTCTCATAATTTGACAATTCCCGCTTATTTTGTAAAGACTTGCCAAAAGGTCAACAACCCTAATGTTTTTTAAATTTCGAATCACGTTCCAAATCTCTCTGCCAATGTCAGAACTGTATCAAAAGAGGATAATAAAAATAGTTTATATTTTTAAAACAATATTGAAGGTGGAATAAGTTAGGATACTGTGTGACTGTGTATCTACTATCTACTTATGGACATATTTATTCCCTACCTACTTAATTTCGCTTATTTGAGCTAGTACTCAAATTGTTACTAACAATGCAAGTAATTATCACCAGAAAAAAATAAACCAAATATTTTTCTTCGCATCACTGATTCCCACGTGCGCTATTGGACACAAAGCTGTGACGTAACAAGTTGGCCAAGCGACCGGCAGCAGCGGCGCGAGCGCAGCTTACGAGTTACAACACACGCTATGGGAACTGTCGCACATTACTGTACTTACTTTTTGTTTCATATCGATATTTTTTTATCTAAGATATACTTATTGAGTGAATGAAATATCTGAATTTTATCATCCCACTTTCAAGCTAAGCCGCATAATTATATCATAAGGCAGGGTCAGATCCAACCTTTGCGTCAGGAGGTCACACATCACAGTCTAGGTCCAGCCTTTATTGCCTGAGAAATTTATCAAATTGTCCCATAAGCAACTTGTTCGGATGTCGCAAAGCTCAACGTCTGAATCATATCACCATAACGTAGTAGGAGCATACGATTACGTATACATAAATTCTAGTAGTGCGTCTGTGTATCTATAGTATCGTAATCTCCGATCACACTGATCATTCATACGTTTGCGTAGCGAGATTGTCGAGCATCAACATCAATACCTATTGTTTAAACATCGACATGACACAGAGAAGATATTCCGGATTCAGGATATCAGATTTCTGGCCTATTGCCAGATCTTTAACTGATCGTGGGTTCTCTGGATGCGAGTAGCGCAGGATAGAGGTAAATAGCAGTGTTTGAAGGACTATACCCAGCATTACCTCATAATGAAGGCATTCATGATGATGAAATACGTAATTTTTGGCATTTCACGGAGAACTGACAAACGCTAGTGCAAGCCCTTGAGTGGAGATCGTTTATTATTTATTTATTTATTGATTGCATTATGTAGTTACAGAAAATACTTAATTAACATAACATACATAGACCCGTAAGGGTGTCGCAAATATTTCTTAATAATATTTAATGTAGCTTTGATAACATTTCGTTTAGGCAAGCGTAGTGTAGAGCACCCACCAACCAGGTGGAGTGATGATGTGTAAAGGGGATTTGGCAGTGCAGGCAGACAGGATATGAAAATATGAAGATCGGGTTCTGTAGCGTTCACCAGATGACGACTGTCCAGACCAGAGGATGACCACAGGCTCAATCGCAATAGACTGCCACTTAGACTTATTGAAAAATCTAACAGCATTTCGCAGTAAAACATTTTTAAAGCACTTACACCTTTGGACAGACGACATTTGAGCAGCGGTGCTCAATAATTTAAAAAAATACTTTTACTTCTCCTAAAAAATACATTGTTTCTGGCTTAAGTTTCGCTTTACATAATCTTACACTTAGATTAATAATACTCTAAGATCTAAAATCTATATCTGATGATAGTCCATTGATTTAAATATACCATAAATCTTTAGTAATGGCTATAGTAGCACCGTGTATTTTTTTACTTATTTGGCTTTATTTATTTTACATACAAAGGCAGCAAGAACTCGAACCAGTTATCAAAATAAACAGGTTGCTTATGTGCGGACGTATAAACCTAAGAATCGTGCAGAACATAAAAATATATGTAGTATTAATGAGTTTAGGTATGCGGTCATTTTGTAAAACCAGGTGCTAATAAGACGAGTTTTGGGTCCCCTTTTCGTAACCAAGCAAAAATTTTGCAAAGATAAAAGTGGACCTGTTTTACCACCTCTGGATAGCCGCTAACTGCCGGATAAATAAAGAAATGAAATATCTGTATGAAATTATAATCTGCTAATTAACACACACACAACACACGCACATAGTTGAGAACTTTGACTAACGCCGCATTTTGAATGTTCCAATGTCAAAAAGCAACCGCAGTAATTCTAATCTAAGTAAGTATTATTAGAAGTTTCGGCTTTTATTAAACATCAAGCCGGTATTTCTAAAGAGCTAGGCAGAGGTTTATTTATGTAACTACACCTATAATAGTTCACTGGTATGTTTAGGTCCCATGTAATAGGAGGCGAGCCTATTTATTGCCACAGTCAATATTCCTTTCTATACTGTGTAATTGCTATCGACCGCTCACAAATTCATACACCGAGCTGCTAGTGGGAATTACACAGAAAATCCCAACACTGCTCGACCCGGCAATCAGACCCAGGAGGACCTCGGACCAACGAGGCAGTTCATAAAATTAAAATAATAATAATTAATATTTTGGGGACATTTTTACACAGCACCATCGAGTAGGACCATCGACTAAGCAGAACTTGTACTATGGGTATAATACTTAAAAACATACATACATACATACATATTTTATATCAAAAAAATCTAGCATCCATCTAATTGTAACCGCAGGAAAACCTGTTGCAGTATCTGTCCTTGTCTACACAATTTCCTTCGTCTATCTCATTAATCTAGTCGTTCATATTCTTCAGTCACGGTTACTTTATCGCTGTATGTACTAGCGAAGTCTAGATTGTGAATAGTAAACCTAGTGCGTCTACTTCCTAATTGTAAAGGTCGTGGTATCGTCGAGTTATTATGTCATCTAGGTATGTAGTCCTACTAATATTATAAATGTGAAAGTTTGGATGGCTGATAGATTGATGGATAGATAGATAGATGGATGGATGTTTGTTGATGAATGTTGATGAATTGATCGGGATGAAAGGAAATCGACCATCACCCATACATCATGGAGCCCAACTTGACGAACCGTTACAAGTTCCAAATTGGTGGCATTAGTTAGATAAATATATGAGCTTTAAGCTACCTTAATTTCATTTCGCTCGACAATTGCATAGCCAGGATATATGAGGTGGAAGTTATTTATAGGTCATTTTAGACTGTATTATTTTACTACCTAGGTATAGTCCGGTTTTTAAACTCAGAGACTAGATTGACACATGCATATGTCAAAATTAAAAAACGGACTATAGTATATAAAATAAACTTTAACAGTTGTGCATGCCTTAGGCTTAGATAGGTTTATAGTTTCTATTTTCTAAGGTAAACTATCTACACGGGTTCGTTTATAAAAAAACAACATTTTTCTAGGTACTTTATATTATTATTATTATTGTAGTGAGTCATTGAGTGAGTGAGCAGGTGACGGCTAATAGGGATGAATGGAGAAAAAGGATAGGCTGCACCCACCCCAAATAAATTGGGTCAAGGGCAGGAAGATGATGATGATGATGATGTAGTGAGTCTTTGTAATACTATATTTTTTATTAACATTTTATGCAGTAGTCCAACAAGCTAAAATAACTAGCTGTAGTCAATCAAAGTAGCGAATAGAGTCCGTGTTAGAATGACATCGAGATTCGTCAATGTAGTGAAGCAGCCAAAGTCTAGAAAATAACCCAAAATGCGAATATAACAACAGAACACAATATCCTTACACATACTTGTCCGAGACACCGAGCGAATTATAATATTTTATTCAATCACATTAGGTATAGGTATAGTTAAATTATCATATGAATTAGATTGATATTTTTATTTTGACAATGTCATTATTTATAGTCTGACATTATTGGTTTTATCTATTTTATACAAAGATTTATAATGCATATATGCATATGCAGCCATATATTATAATATATACTTATTATACTAGAGAATAGCGGCATCAAAGAGATCACAACAAAAAACACTAAGATTTAAAAAAATATTTCTCTATATTTAACAATTGTAAAATATCAAGTTTCTTTGTGATTTTGATTCACCATGCAATGAAGGATTTTTTCCAACTTTTGTTTTTTCTGTAACAAGCTGGGGTGGAAAAGTGTAGTTAATGTTGTGTTAAGAAAAGGCTTTTTTATACGCGGTGGAAGGGACATCGACGCACATCCGAATACCATGATTTCAGTACATGATTCTGGACCCCCTGCCTTGAAATTTTCCGTAACTTTTTTCATCAATTTTTCAATATTTTCTGCAGTTTTTTTTACTCGAACGTGTAAAAAATCATTATTTCTATCTACGCAAATTAGATTTATAATTAAAAAATCATTATTTCATTTATTTCGGATCGCACGCGCGATAACATTTACCGCAGGGCGGTATAATCGCATATTTAGCAATACAGTGCGCGCTCAAAAATTACAATAACTGTAATAACCAAAGACTATATTTATACAATATTTTAATATGTATTACAATACAAATCTTCTTTTAAAAATTCTATATTATTATTTTATGATTTCCTATACCTATTTCGTTTTCCTTCACCTTTTAAGCGCGTGATTAATTTAGATTTCAAAAAGTCAGAAATGCATTTGCCTGTCTACCTTGACAGCAGTGGTCATATTACTTGCTTATATCAAATTTTATATGATTTTTTGGATTTTTCCAGATGTGAGACCTAGCTAGTACCTAGACTGCCATCGTAAACTCCTCAAACTCCTATATTACGACGTTAATCAAAATCGTTGAAGCTGTTTTCCATAAAGTGCAGCGGCAATTGTGTTTTCGAATCATCCAGGAACCCATTGAAATATATATACAAGATTTCAACCACAACAGTCCAGCCGTTTAGGAGGAGTTAGGTGACAAACAAACGTACCTACAGAAGAGTAATATAAGATACTCGATTCTCGTCAATTCGGACACTGTCCGAATTGACCCATAAATTTATTTATTTTTCACTGTCGATTCGGACAGTGTCCGAATATATAGTGTCCGAATCGTCAGCTAGCCGTATATACAAACACCGCTCATTAAATAGGGTAGAGGTAGGATATGAGTGATTAGAAGTCTGAAATAACCGTGCAAGCTATCAGGAATTTCACTCATAATAAAAAGAATCTCTTGTCCGATATAACAACCATTGTGGTGGGCCATTGTTCAAAATTAAAAGTTTACCGATTCAATGGGTAAAACTGATAAGCAATTATGTATTACTGTTCTGTGTAGGAACGTTTGTTTACAAAGTCACGGTCAGCGATAGAGTAATAGGTCATATTGCAGGTCAGTTTAAACTGTTCATGGTACAAATAGAAATCCTGGAGTCTCCTAAGACAGGCATTACTTAAAGGGAGGATCCAATCACTAGATTGTTGTGGGTAACTATGATTCTAAAATTTTTTTTTCTGTATTTTTTAAAGGTTTTCGTCGAATGCCTCTAAACGACTTTAATTTTACGGTTTCAAAAAAAATATTCTTTGTAGAAGAATCCAGCTAAATACTCCGTGGACAATCCGGGGAATAGTGGCATGATGGTATTGTAAATGATTTAAATAATTTCTAACGAAAGTTAATACGTTGCTAAACAATAATTAAAAAATGGTACATGCGTTCGGAGTTGATAACGTTATTTACCTAAGTATGTTATTAAAAAAAAGGTAGCGGTCAGGGTGCAAAATAGCTAGATCTAGCTATAAAATAGCTAAGTTGGAATTTCAGTGTGTTAGAATAGATATTTTTTCATCTGAGATGCAAGTGGGAAAAAAAATGTTTTTTTATTGTTTGTTGTTATATTAAGCTTGTGTTTTTACTCTGTGTGGTAGAAATACATGTTTTTCTTTCTTTCTTTCTATTTATTACTAAAATAATCATCATCACAGTTTTGCTAAAGCTTGCTAAATTCCTACAACATTTGCCTACAAGAAACTATTATAATAGGTGTTGATATAGGTACCTGATTACCAACATCACATCAATGCTCTTCCTGCAGTTAATCATCAAAATACAATCATTGTATCATGAAGGACTTTTTCAGGGAAGTCGACAACAATGGTTTAAATCTTTAATGTAAATGTTATTACTTTAAAAACAGTCATAATATTATTAAATAATTGCAATAAAAAACGACCTTTGAGTTTCAGGTTATTTCTACGAAATTTTTGTTTTTATAGTCTGTAATAGCCTAGGGATATGAACACTGGACTGCTGAGTCATAGGTCTTGAGTTCGAATCCAAGGCACGCACTTCTGAATTTTCGTAAACCTGTCATAATTAATCACTCGCTTATAACGGTGCAGGAAAACATCGTGAGGAAACCTGCATACCTGAGAGGTTTTCTCGACGGCATGTGAACTCTGCCAACCCGCACTATGTCAGCGTGGTGGTCGTGGTGGACTATAACATAACCCCTCTTTTAAAGCATTTTTCAAATCGGACCAGTAATTCCTGAGATTACCGCGTTTGTTTCACTCTGTTATATTTTTTTTCTTTTTTTTTATACAAGTGACACGTACAATGGTTACTATCAGTATCTATGACATTATGAATATTACGATTTTTATTGCTGTGTAATTTAATTAATTGTGATCGTTTGAATACGATCTTGTTTATTATTTTTATGACGTAAAAATCACGTTTAAAAGTGCTACCTAGTAGCTTATCTTGAATAAATGAATTTGAATTTTGAATAACTACTGGTTACTATACAGTTAATTTTAGCTAAAACACAAAAAATGTCACAATTTGTTATTTTTATTTCTTGATTAGCATAACATTGCAACGAATTATAATATAAAACGGTGGCATCTAATAAGAAACTCAAACGTTTGGTATACGGGTATTTCCATATGACGTTTCTTAACAAATATGTAATGTAATATTTACTCAATAGCCTACGTAACTGCAATGAGGTTGTGTTTTATACATGTTTTATAAGTGTTCATAAACTTCAGTTTATTTTATTTTATGGCAAACAAGCACTCGGGCCTACTTAGAGCGTAGTTAGATCTCATTTGGCCATTAATTTCACTGGCTATATAGCCTTTCAAACTAAAATACAATATTTAATCTTAACACTTAACACATTATTGTTTAGCGGCAGAACATTTGGCGGTGGTCGTGGTACTCGTCATAAAATTGAGCCAAAAACAAGTTTCCAGCTCTTCAATAAAAGACGCACTATGCAGAATCTCACATGTGCTTTTCACACTTTGTTTTCTCAATTGTTTGTTTTTTCTTATATGTATAGTTATGTATTATTTTATGTTGCATAAACTTATAAATTAAATACTTAAATAACAATTAAAAAAAATTTTTCTCTCATGGAAACACTGATATTACAGATTACATACACTTTTTGGAACTGTGCAAGTAAAGACATAATTTGAACTTTAATATTTGACAATGCAGTGCTACAAACTCAGCAGCAAAGTCACACCAGTTTTGACAGTTCTTCATTTCCGGAACATCGTTCTAAATATTTAGTTCGCTCCTCCAATTCCTAAGTAAATTTCCGTTCACAGTAGCTACACTATGTTTTGTAGCTTGGGCAACCTGGTTGCGACCCCACGGCTGGTTCCCACAACCGACGGTCACCCGATCTATTGTGAAAACAGTGTGATGTTAACACCGCGAGACTTACACCCACTACATATGTCTTTATACGCACTTTATAAACATATACCCGTATTAGCTACTCATTGTACCAAGGGGTCTACCAGAGGAAGGTAAGGATCGCTTGAGGATTTTCCGCATCCCAAAAAAAGGTATCTACTACTCAAATCGAATGTCTAAACTTCGGATCGAAACCTAGTACAAAATTCACTGGTTTACACTAACACACAAAAACAACACAAACAAATAAGAATTTCGGAGGCGAGAATCCAAGTCACTCAGCAATAGCTTTGTATACCTATATACAAGGGGGAAAGGACATCGACGCACATCCGAATACTTACCATGAGTTCAGTACATGATTCTGAACTCCCCTGCGTTGAAATTTTTCGTAACTTTTTGATCAACTTTTCAAATTTTTCTGCAGTTTTTTTTCTTGAACATGTAAAATAACATTATTTCTATGTACCCAAATTAGATTTATAATTAAATATTCATTATTTTATTTATTTCGGATCTCGCGCGCGTTAACATTTACCGCGGAGCTGTAATAACCGATTATTTTCTAAGTGGGTCAATTTATTTTTGACTTTGAGTAAAACCTTGTCACGACGTTTGTGCGTTGATGTCCCTTCCACCTTGTATGTAAACAGTATTGTTTGTAATATTTTATTTTTATAATAACTACAAGTAACTTTATACATAACGTTAAAAGCAAGCTTATGATATTAACGTCGGCATTATCATAAAGAATGGCAGGCCAAAGTCGGCCAGTCGGCAGGACGATGACTTTCAATGCGTGTTAAATGTGCGCTACTTGTATTTAAGCAACGCATATTTGCATAATGACAGGGGCCGGTTTGATATAATTATTTATGGTAATAATATCAGAGCAGGTAGAGAACTGCCTCGTTAGCCTGGTAGTCCTGAGTACGACTGGTATGCTCGTGGTCCTGCGTTCGAAAAAATAGTATTTGTATGGAAAACCCTCGCAGTGCCTCTAGCGATAACCTAAGGAACTAAAATCGGCTATGAGATAACAGCGTATCGATGCGTAAAAAACCTATCAAAACAATTCCATAGAACTCATGGTTGACGCTCAGATCCGCACCGCTTTAGACTCGACAGTCCTCAACGCCCTCCATACTGCCAGAGGCAGAAACAGTTAGAGAAAGATGGTACGGGAGAAACTGATGCTTTAGGGAGGTCACGACCCTCAGCACTGAGGAATACGACTCAAGGAGGAGAGGACGTGATGGATTGACACGGTGAAAGAAGCTATCGGAACAACCTAACAAAAGGACATACATTCATCATCATCATATAATCATCAACCCATTAACTGTCCCACTGCTGGGCACGAGTCTCCTCTCAGTATGAGAGGGATTTGGCCATAGTCCACCACGCTGGCCTAATGCCGGTTGGCAGACTTCACATGCCGTCGAGAAAATCTCTCAGACATGCAGGTTTCCTTGCGATGTTTTCCTTTACCGTTAAATTACAGGGAGTGACAATTACGCACCTGATTTCGAAAAGCTAGAGGCCTTAGATTCGAACTCGAGACCTTCTACTTGGCAGACCAGTGGTCACCCCTAGGCTATCACTGCTTCAATACACTTAGGCCAATATTCAGAGACGAAACTAAGCTGAATGACAGAACACAGTCTGTAAAGCGACTATGCTCGAGGAACTGAATTGGTAGAAGTACAGGAAATTTACACCAGTAGCGTGTCCGGTTCATAATAAAAGCAAGTGAGCAATCCGCGATTCAGAACAGCTCCTTACCAAGTCATTACTAAGAGAGCGAGCGCATACATAGCTCCTAATTATTTAAATAAGTAGTCTATTATTATTCACAGTAATGTTAACACTTCGATCTGAATCCCCCTTCGTCATAGCCTTTGTTTATAGTTATGTCAAAAGGTCCATCTTTTAGTTGTCAGACAGACAGGCCCACTAGCTTACAACGTGGTCCTTGGCACCAGTTGCAATTTGACATTCGAATCGACAAACTAATAGAAACAAAATGTGTAGAAATGACACAAGCTTTCGACAAATCGGGCTGTCACTAATGTCATTTCTATATATTTCTTTCTATTACTTGTATTTTTCTATATATTTTCTTCTATTTTATATAACTTGTCTAGCCTCCAGATCGGTTGATTTCTCTATAAGACTAAGTAGGTGTATTGTATTCAATAACCGAGCTATTCGCATTTGTCAACATACACTTCATTACACCAACGATGAGAAAAACCGCGAGGTTGTGTAACTTCGCAATCTTTAGAGCATACTTACCGAACGCAGGGAAATCTAACCGCGCACGCGCACAACCGCAACTATGAAAAACTAAATGAAAAGTAATTTCATTCATGACACTGATGATACCTACTGATTATCTTAAAAGAATTTGGTATGATTTTTTGTCCAAAATCTGAAATCTGAAATGGAATCTGTATTCCAAATTCCGATTAAAATGACCAATTACCATGACCCCTAGTTCGTATGAGTCTAAATACTAATATGAGGTCAAACTTTCTCCCAGGATCTCGATAAAGATAAAAAATTGGTATTTAAGTGTTGAATACACCTTCACGTTGTCTATACTAATAATAAAGAGGAAAGATTTTGTTTGTTTGTTTTGAATAGGCTCCGAAACTACTAGACCGATTTGAAAAATTCTTTCAGTGATAGATAGCCTATTTATCGGGGAAGGCTTTATGCTATATACTATCACGCTACGGCTAGTAGGAGCGGAGTAGCAATGAAAAAACCACGCGGGCGAAGCCGCTGGTGGTAAGCTAGTATTGTATATTGTCTTAGTTTATTTGACACTAGCGACCCGTCCCGGCTTTGCTTTAATTTAATTATGTTTATAACCTTCTTAGATAATTCCTCTTACTATTGTTGAAAATCGTATGGAAATCTGTATACAGTAGTTTTTGACATTAGCACGAACAACAATGCTAACTCCTATCCGACTGCAGCGAATCCCAAAAGGACGGTTATTAAATGTTACGTAATGCTTGATTTCAAAACATTATTCTCTTTGAATAAATATGTTTTGATTATTCTTTCTTGCTATTTTAGCCTTAACCTCTTGTCAAAAGTCAATGATGATTGTTCTGTTTTAATATAAAACACATGAATCATCATATTTATTTTGATTTACCGTCTAAACAAAACTATTGATGTTCTACTTAACCTGTTAAAGAACAATTAACAGAGACAATAGAAAATCAATTGTATCTACCCTCGGGAGAGTTACCGTTCCCACAAAATTACTTTTTATTTATTTCTATAGGTAAAGACTTTACGACATAATGAAGATTTAAGAAATGTGCGTTATGGGTTGGTACTCAAATCTGGAGCAGCCGAGCTGGGGAAGTACCTCCACCTTACAGAAAACTGCAGCCAAATAACACACTTTATTGTGTGTTGTGTTCCTGCAGTGAGTAAGGTCGCCAGAGCTCCCTCTAAGGATGCGCTGCGCTGGCAGTAAGAGGAATATTCCCTCAAACTGTCGGCGCAGTGAATCCTCCATAAACCTCTAAGAGGTTTTTCTTATAGACTAAATGGGTTGTCATCTTTGTTTCTTCAGACTTTTTGGGCTTCTGACTACCACTGACGATTGTCATAGGTGTTCTTATGAAAACCGGGACCGACGGCTTTATGTGCGCTCTGTGGCACGGAGAGGGTGAATGGTCACCCATCGAGAGACTGACCTCAGCAAGCGTAGCCTAACATTGCAGATTGGTTGATCAGCGTAGTTATATAGCTAAGCCACGAGTCTCTCTTTACTACTAAATACTTTTCTAATTAAAAACCAATAACCAATATAAAATATCGTCATTAGTAATTAACAACTTGGATGTGACCGCTTCATCAACACCGATCTTGTTCGGCCTCGATGAATCAATTAAAGCGAGCCGTCTTTGTTTCTTAAATAATAATACCTTTATCAAGAAGGTATATGTTATTACTTATAATATTATCCGTGGCTATGGCACGGCCTTCGATAATTTGACCTCGTGGTAAGCTTATAAAGGTAAATAACTATAGGTATATTTATTACTAAAAGCTCTTCAAACTGGCTATTCGCTTGCTACGCTTGAGGAATGGGATTTCATTCCCAGGCGTAGCAAGTGTTATTGGGTTTTACTATGAAATTCTCAGTAGTAGGTAGCTCGGAGTTTGAATTTGTGCCCGGTTATTGGTAATAGGCTCGCCAACTATTATAATACATGACACCTAAACGTAGCGGCCAGCGAACTGGGGTTAATGCTATGGGTGTGCATTAGCACATCACTGCCAAATTAATTTAATTAAATACATTCGTTCTATTGCTTCACAACAGAACAGAATATTTGTTAGATTATAATCGTTGCAAGTTGCAATGCTTCTTTTTAGTTTTGTTTATTGTCTGAAACTGCATGTTATAATTGTTTTTACTATATTTATTATTATATATATATTATTTTATTTATTATCAGCCCGGTTGGTCCCACTGCTGGGCAAAGGCCTCCCTACCTTCCTTCTACTCCTCACGGCTAAACATCAATTATTTTTAGTGAAGAAAAAAACGACTGGCGGGCAGGATTGGTGGCTTGGCGGTCATAGCGTCTGGTATACGGAACCAGAAGACGCAGGTTCGAATCGATTTTTACTCCGCCAGTCGATTTTTTCCTTAAAAAAATAACCGGTAATCTTAGCATGGAAAATGCTTAAAAAATGAAAACGGAGGAATTGTAAAAGGAACGCAGAGAGGACGAACATACAAACAATTATTTATAACAAACCATCACGCCTGTATCCCTGAAGAGGTAGGCAAGGGTGTAATAATGTCCACCCACACAGTTCGCCGGTATGTTTAGGTCCCATGTAATAGGGGCGAACCTATTGCCATTAACCGGGCACAAATCCAAACTCCGAAAGGCAACTGGGTATTTCACAAAGAAACTTAAAACACTGTGCTCAATCGAACCCAGGACCTTTGGCGAAGCAGTTGCGCTTGGGACAACTAGACTATCGACTTCTTTATATTGTGTACGTAGGTAAGTATGTAAAACTATTTTTAAACAAAAAAGTAACTAATATTCATACCTAACTGCTACTAAACAAAGTTCGAGAGTAACCTTGTTGACGCGATCAACTTGCGATTAGATAAAAAAAACATGTCAGGTTTTCCCAGCGGCGCGGGCGCCCGATGTCAGAATGTATTACAACTGTTACGTCATTAAGCTCAAACAGATTAATACTTAAATAATAATTAAGTAAGTACTTTACGTCGTTGGTCTAATGGTCTAAGCGTCTCAAGAAGATGATACTTTACAACCTTTTTTACTTTTGTTTGTGAAACTAGTACTTTGCTTCTTTTCAACCGACTTGAAAAAAAGGAGGAGATTCTCAATTCGACTGTATGTTTTTTTTTATGTTTGTAACCTCAGAACTTTTTTTCTCTCATTAGTATGTACTAGCTTTACCAAATTTTAGCTAACTTAATTTTCAAGTTTGACGTCATTGTCTTCGTATATATTAATTCGTGGTTGATCTCATTTCGCATGATGTGATCTCCCATAGTTAAAAAAGCACTTGGCTTAAAGGTCAATTGTAATAATGTAAGGCGTATTCTTTGTCGGAGATCCTAATAAAATAAAAACGGTGACGGGCCGTATGCTTGTTGGTCACCTCAGTGATATAAAAAAAAGCAAAACCCTTATCCCTATTCTAAATTTTAAAATAAAGGTACCTAAGTAATCAGAAAATAAAGGCGAGACGGCGCTTAGCGTAAACTTACATTTCAGTATATCAAATTGTAATACAAATTGAAGCGTTACTTTACGGTTAGCCACGTCTCTGGGTATTAGCCTATGTGTCTTTGATGATTAATCTAATGATTTTGATTTTAATTTTGTAGCTTCTGTTTAGTCGAACAAATAAAATTGGATGAAGATGATAAGTATAAGTACCCATTTGGTTTTAAATCACAACGATAGCATAGACCTTCGTGGTAGACTACAGCTTAACACCTTCGAATCTCAGAATGACCGAGTCTCTTTTCGGTTATGGATAGATGCTGTGATGATATCTAATAGATATCTGCATGCAGACATTCTAAGGGCCTGTTTCACCATCTCTGGATAGCCGCTAACTACCGAATAAATTAAAAATTGGAACAAACTTCTCTATCAGGTAATTTAACGGAAACTTATCAGTAAGGTAAGAAACGGACCCTAAATCCCTGTCTGCAACTCTGCTTGCAAATTCTTGGAGACCAATTTACTATCCAATTATTCATTAATCCGCAAAAGGAAATCAATTTAAAGTTACATAATTTACTACTCAGATCTAGTTCTCTTGATTTTCTTAACTTAGCCTTTAACTAACTGGACCTAAATGATCTACGAATCTAGGTAAAGCAATGAATAACGAAGTGGACTACAAATACCTAAGTCGGTTTAAAATTTTCGAATTAGGTATTCTAATTTTTTTAAATAATTTTAGGTTCTTTATAGCTAACTTACTTACAGGATGACTTTGGTTATTTTGCGAATATATTAACCTTTAGTCCTATGTAAGGTACCTACCTACCCATAATTTTTATCATAACTGGTTTCGCTTAGTAACTACTTAACTGTGTTTATGTAATAAATTGTGTTATAATAAAGTATTTTTTTTTGTACAACTTAATAAACGTCACATAGCTTACAATGAAATATAGCAGCTTGGTTTAGTCAAAAAGACCGAAATATACCTAATAGGTGAATAAACTAAATTATAGGTTCTTTGTTGGAAGAATTTTAACTTTGAGAAGAGAAGAGTTTTAACTGTAGGTACAAATAAACTTTTAACTTAAACCCTTTTTGGTTCGAATTTTACACAACATCTACTAGACGTACTTACTTATTGGATACAAATCAAATCCAGCGAGGTAGAGATGTTAGAAGCTCTGATAACAAGCTTCCTGATTATGGTATTAACTGAATGGGATATTTATATTATCTTAAAAAGGTACTAAACTAAAACTAAAAGTTTTAATTTCCTCCATTTATGTCTCAATAACATTTAAATTGTATAAGCATTTATACGATAAAATGTAGCAAAAAGTGACAGCTTTGGGTGAACCACCTTGACCGGTTGCTAACACACTGTTGCATCAATAAATTGCAACCGAAACCACGTTGTTATGCATGAGTTCAAGTGACATTACATCCCATAACACTATCACTAATTTCAGCACATCCGGCCGAGGAAGTGTGCTTGACTGTGCGTAGAAACATGCACTTAACCGGGAGTTCAAATTGCTAAGTTGAACATCGATAGCTCAAAAGTAAGCACTAAGTACCGATTTGCTGATGTTGCAATTTTCAGATCTTGTAACCACAATCTTAATTCAAGGCGAATAGCAAACAGAAGCAATAATTTCCTGATTGTTATCTCAAAAATGATTGCGCTGTCTTAACTTTAAAAAAAAAAAACAAAACATACCAATTACCACCCTGCAAAACGAAAAAGAAGTTTGACATAAAAGGACTTACACACACGATCCTCCTTTGTAAAAAAAACTTCTTTTTTATCACTTCACAAACCAGCACTTTTTAATTGTGAAATAATTTAATGTTGTAATTAAGTTTTAAAACACTCGCGGACGAATTATTTTGGAGGCGCAATGGACGTGCGCACCACGCGAGATGCAACCGTTGACTGAGTAGGTATTGGGAAATATCGCAGGTTGTGCGCCGAGAGGTTGGATGCGTTTGCGCAGCCAAAGGCTCTAAGCTGTGATAAAGGTTAATATATACGTCATGCGCTACTGATCCGGATACGTTTGTTTTAGCTAATATTTAATAAAATTAAATCTAAAGGTAAACTGCTTGATACCTTTAGAAAAATAGAAATGTCAACCTTTATCACAGCAATAAAATTATAAAATGTCGAAGTAGGTGTTCGGTTTCAAATTTATCGTTTTCTATGGAAAAGAACCGCCAAGAAACTCCTTTGTCTACCTACACTTTTATTTAAATGTTAATTAGTTCTTGACAATGATTTTCGATATAATAATAAATAGACACTTATTTAATATTATGTGAGAGAACTAACTACCTATGTAGAAATGTTTTGCAACTGAATGCATTGCTATTGCGCATGTTTTCCGCAGTATAAGTAGAAGTGTTAGCTACCTTATTAATAGGGGTGAAAGTATAAAATTGCCGTTTTATTGTAATAGGTACTTCGAATTGACATAGAACCTTCATGGTTTGAGATTTTTGAGTGAAACTTTTTTCACATGGTACCTATGAAGTTCTTCTTTTAAAAAATGTGCAACATTCGATTATTGACATTCAGTTGTTGTTTCATTCTGCTTAGACAAGAAAGATGGATAGGTACTTCGAAAATTCGAGTGATTTTTTAATACAAGTTCCGACGTGGAACTAACGCGACAGAAACAGCTCGCAATGTCAATGTTGCGTTTAGAGAGGGGACTGCTAATGAACGCACTGTGCGATTTTGGTTTAAACGCTTTCGTGATGGAAACTTTGATTAGAAGAACGAACCACGTGGAAGACCGCCCACGCAGGTGAATAACAATGAATTGAAAGAGATGGTTGGAAACCGATCCGAGCCAAACTACCCAGGAATTAGCGGCATGGTTTAACGTTACTGTACCAATTACCGATATTGACTCATTTGCGTCAAATCAATAAAATAAAAAGGATAACGCGAGACTTCATACAGCACGAGAAACCGTTTTAACTCTACGGGAACTGCAATTAAAAACCATTCGCCACCCTCCGTATTCGCCAGACCTTGCTCCAACGGACTACCATTTTTTTCGTGATTTGGACAATTTTCTACCTTAATAAAAAGTTTTCTTCCCAGGAGGCAGTACAAAATGCTTTCACATAGTTTGTCGAATCTAGATCACCAGAGATCTATCGCAAAGGCATATATGACCTTCCTATTAGATGGCAGCAATGTATAGATAATAATGGTAATTATTTTGATTAAATAAATATGTTAAATAAAAAAAAAAACAGTCCAAATCGGCCATTTCATACTTTAACCCCTAATATATATGATATTATATGCTGATATCCATATTTTAAAGGTACCAGCCGTTTCTTCACTTTCTTGGGTAAGTATAAAACACTACCACACCTGTGTCACTCCATACAAACTTTCCGATACCGCGCACACTACAATATCTAATGTGAAATTTTACAAAATTACGTTTGTACACGTGCAAATGTGTGCGTGAAGGTGCATGGGGTTGGCGCCGCGTGTACTTGTAGAGCGGCGGGCGCGGCGATGCACCTCGCCGCCGCCGTTACAATACTTAATCTATTTATTATTTATTTATTTGAAATACATATGTGTACTATTAGTGATTCTGCACTAAAAAATCTGCCGGACCCGCCTGGTGCCTCCTTAATATTTAACAAAACAATACTGAATATACATATTATACTCGTTTCGTATAAAAAACAATGTTTTTTAAACAAAACAGTCAAGATAATTACTATTCAGCTGTTTTGAATTAAATACCTTGATTCATTATTCAGGAAACGAAAAAATCTCGTCTCTATCATTTGTCGGTGTCGACAAATAATTAATCATGTTATAGGTACAGCGCAATATGTTTCTATTGCAAAATTAATGCAACTACACTATAATATCGTAAATGATGCTTTTCTTCGCATTCATACATAGATATGATTCATATAAACTAGTACATACACTATTTCACTGAAACATTTAGTACTGTAATTTAGCCCTGTTGGTTACCGGTCCCATACAACATTACAAAAGGAATGATCTTCGGGAATCATCAACAGAATAATGAAAAGAGAGTCGAATAATAATGGATCCCTAGTTATAAGTTTACCATCTGTATATACTTTATCGAACGCAATAAATATTTGATATCATTTGAATAAAAGAGCACCATCTAGTAGCAGAATGCAAAATATATGCACTAATCAGATGGGAAATATTAGGAACTGATGAAGTAAACCAAGAGCAACTTGCAGAAATATCCATCAGACAGCTGGTGGGCTTCTGCAAAGCAACCAGGAGATTCGCGACGCCGAGCGCCAGTAACCCATGAAGGGATCCACCAAAATGCAACTCACTTTGCCCACCAAGGACGCGTACCGCTTGCGCATGGTGGTTTGGAAACAGTCGGTGCGCGCCTCTGCAAACATGCCAGAGGCACTGCAGAAGCGGGGCACCCCCAACACTGCCCTGAACGCATTATTATACTGGATTTTGAGCCAGATTATAGTTTACCCATAGGCTGCAAGTGTAGAGTTAATATGTTGGGCTTATTAATATAAGGGAAATAGATGTTACGAGTTGCATGCTCATTTTTTATTTATTTTTCTCATTTTTTACTGTGTAAAATGTCCCAGGATATTTTAACGCATGCAAATCGTAACTGGTCTTGCCATCCAAGAATGACCCGGGTGCAAGGTCAACGAAAAGGCGGATGTAACTGTATTAATTGACATTAAATTGATGTGATAAGATATGACTTATTAATCAGAATGATAGTGTAATGTCACCTATCAAATGTGAAGGACATTACTTGTACCTACTCAGTTTTATTTGAAACTAATGAATTATGTCAGTCTTATCTATATGTATATACGAAAATAAAAAAGATTTCTTAACCATGAACTTTGGTATCGAAAAATACATAGATACATTGACAGGGTTGCCAGGGGGGCAAGACAAGTTGCATTTTGACATTCGAATCGACAAACAAAATGTATGGAAATGACACACGCTTTCGACAAATCGGGCTGTCACTAATGTCATTTCCATACATTTTGTTTGTCGATTCGATTGTCAAAATGCAACTTGTCTAGCCTCCCAGGTATTAAAACTGAAAAGCCGGACAGACTGCCAGATTAGCCGGACATTTGGATAATAAGGCTGGACACCCTCAATTTTTAATATACGTACCTCTCTAGACTATTTTTTTATTAAATTATTAATAAAATATTAATTATATTAAATATTAATTAAAATTCTAATTTAGCCGGACACGCAGCTAAAAAGCCTGACTATGTTAGGCTTTATCCGGACGCCTGGCAACGCTAGATATATACATAGTTTAACATAGCCGGCGCCTGTTTCCCACTGAGGTAGGTAGAGACTATAGATTCTATTTCCACTTTATTTTAAATGAAGGAAAAAATCGGCTGGCGGGCAGGATTCGAACCTGCGTCTTCTGGTTCGGTACACCAGACGCTTTGACCACTAAGCCACCGCGAGCCCTGCTCGCCAGTCGAAATCTTCCTTCACATTCTAATTTACGTCCCAAGGGTGACGTAGCACAAAGGTGAGGTTTTTAAAAAATACAAAAAGATAGTTAATAGGTAAGGTGGCATCGTACGACATCGAACTACCTGTAAAGTTAGTCGTGTCGGTTGTGAAGTATTCACAATGGATGTCGCTACGCCCATAATGCCCATGGACCTCCTTTCATAGAAAAATCTGTCAAAAATGATGATTTTGACAATAAAAAAGATAACAGTCTTGTGAAACTCTGGATGATGCATTGAAAGAGCAAACTACGAAGGAAACCTAAAAAGGTCTAAATGTGTATATACAGTATTAAAAAAAAATATTTTTTGGTCCTTTGAGTCGAGAACTCGATACAGCAAAAGTAAAAACATAATAAAAAAATATGCTATGCTTTCATCAATCAGTCTGTCGGTTTATAAGTAGATCTTTGTGCCATTACCTGTTCTAAATTGAACGTATCATCACGTTATTACGTAAAAGTGCGGGTCAAAAGACTCGTATTCGTCGTCACAGTTAGGTAATACTTCGCGAATCGAACCGGTCGACCGTGGTCTGTATACTTTCACGGCTAAGTTACCGTGTACCAAAGGGCTACTACAACCTGCAAAAAACGACTTGTATCAATGAAGTTTTGTAATATCTTAAGGTGGTTTCACACCGGCGAGGCGAAGATAGGATGGGATGGGCGAGGACTGAAATGTCGCTGTCCCTTTTACATCGAAGATTGCATGCGCCGTGGACAACATTGATTTTTATTACTGCGTGAATAGAGTACCTATTTACTAATTAATAAGATCGCGCGAGTCCGCTCGGGGCGGAGATTTTTTGCATCCGTTTTGCAAAATAATAAAAACTCTGATAAGCAGCAATAAAGTTTAATATTGCACTAGCAAAATATGTTTCAATTCTCTTCTGGCACATCTTTGCCCATCCAGACCGGTCACACCAACACTGGGCGGGAAGACAATGATTGAAATACATATTTGTTGGTCAACATTGAACTTTATTAATAATCTTTTTATTACTTAGCAAAACGACATCCATCCCATCCTCACCTACCATGCTAGTGTGAAACCAACTTTATATCAACTGGCGGGACGATTGGCGTCCTCTATTGACGTTTAATTTTTGTATGATGATGGAGCTATCATTTGATGTTAGTTATTTATTGGTCCTTGCAGGTGCAATTTTGAAATTCGTATATTTATCTCAGCAAATTGACATGTAAAAGACACGTAAGTTACTGGACCACACTCAACATAAGACTTGGTATTATCCTATAGGTAAGTGAACAATGTAGTTATGTTCTTTTTGGATTAATAAAGAATCTCTAATCTCAAATGCTGAGATATGAGAGAGAAGTTCCAATGTGAATTAATGGGCAGTATTTCACATGAAACTGTCTCCTTTCCACAATATTTTTACTCTTTGACAGTTATGGTTTATGTAAATTTATGAATATATTAATTTCATATGAAAATTCAAAAAGTTTAACATTTCATGCTTCCAACTAAAACACGAATGAATATAAATTGCGGTATAAAAACTACAATAATTAAGACGACTGGCTAAATAACCTACCTACACAGATTTTCTAATATTTACAATATCTGTATAACATCATGTTTGTTTCACTTTAGGCTTTGTCTACAGCTTATAACACCAAATACATAACCCTTTCCCCACATTGTGATAGTACCTAAGTACCTAAATAATAAAACTACCCAATGGATATTGACACAAATTGATCCACCTTGACCCACAATACAAAATATTTGATTATTTTAGTATTTGCGAGTGTTTATCATCGTCAAACAACGCCCCGTATCATGTATCAGTAGATAACGATAAAAGATACCATGATTCATTTCAGTGACTAAGAGACAACGGCACACACGACAATAGTTTTAATTTGTCCCAGGAATTTAACCAAAGCAACGCGTAAAATTGATTAAATTAATCAATTAGGCACGTTGGATTTGAAGTGAGGTGTTCGGAATTTGAATCAATATTACCAGTTTGTTTTGTTATTGTGTTTTACGCTGCAATTGATTAAGTACCGTTCAAGAATTTTCAGGAACTGTTTTATCAATTTTATGATAATTCATATTTTTTGTGTAAGTTGTATATTCAATATCCTAAAAGTGTATTATACCTAAACTAGTGAACTTTAGATAAAGGAATTAAAAACTGCATACATAATTATTTAATAAAGATAAAGGTAAGAAAATAAAATCAATATTTTTACGATAATATAAATGTCTAGTATGCTTGCACGCGTCCGTAAGGGCCAATGACACCAATTGCCTAGTAATCAAGAGACTCAACTTTAGTAGGTATTATTTATCTATCTCTAATAGGTATAGGCTCTTGTTCGATAGCAATCAATACGACAACATTGTAATTTCTCTTTTTATCGTTGGCTTCTGTTACGATGCTGATTGGTTTGCTTTTTATTTTAACCGACTTCAAAAAAGGAGGTTATTGTATGGAAAGATTTCAATAAAATTATGCATTTGATTGATTGAACTGTAGGTATTTATGAGTTGTATTATTCAGACCAAAAATATCGACACCTACGCAATAAGGAAGAATAAAGGTACTGCGTTTGCACTCTTGAATCTAGGTTATAACTTAATCGGGCGTTGGGTATTATTGCTACATCGATTTTGAAGGCATTTTGATTATAGTTAAAACGCATCTTCTACTTCGTGTCGAGCTATACCTAAGTATAATAATTCTAGCCTTAGCAAAAGATAGAGGTAGAAAAAAATACCTCAATGTTCTAGTGGCTGCAAGCGCGACTGAGCTACTAGGTACGCTTGAGGTTCTTGGTTCAATTCTCAGGTCGAGCAAAATGTGTTATTGGGTTGTTCTATAAAAATCTGGTAGTTACATTGATTTAAGCCTGGTTGATGGTAGTTCGCCTCCTATTACATGGGATCTAAACATATTTGGCCGATCTTTAGGTCTACCTACCACTGCCTAACCCGGCAGTACAGTCGTGAAGGTAATTTTTCTATTTATTAAATATAAAAAAATATCCCTTTCTATCTTACCTGTTGTGCGAGCATGGTCCCGTTGACATAATTAAAATCTCGTTATTATTTGTCAAATGTTTTATTGACAGCTTGTCAATGTCAATAAAATTATCTTGACGATTATTCGTCAAGATAATTTTATCGTAAATCGTCGAGATTTTATACTGATTGCTTAGATTGGACCTTATTTTTAAATTGTTTTACTAATGGTATTAATTTACGATTCCCTTAATTGTTTTAAAATGTATCTAAGTAACTGGTTTCCCTTTCGTTAAGTTTTTGCCGACTAATATTTTTGTTCGTTATATTTCCAATAATTACATTATGTCGTTTGCGATAAAATTATCACTTTCTGTCGACCTTTTTAACGATTTGTATCATGATCGTACCTCTGACTCGAAAGACCAAATCTACCTACATAACTGAAAGTTAAAACTGTTATTCTTAAAAAAACATTATTATTTTTATTTTAGGTGCAGAAATATGGAGCAATCATGACATATTGCTTAATTAAATATAATAATTTTTAAATCAAGACAAGAATTTATATCAATATGAGCCTTAATAGACTTAGCCAGTTGAATAATGATGAGCTGACGAGCAAGGGCTCCAAAGACAGCCCGTGTTACTTCTGCAACGAGCTGTTTGAAATGGGTCAGCTGCAGGTAAATACACATGCATTTATATACTCTAGATCAGGGCCTCAAGTCTGTTATTTTACTAAAACTTCAATAGTGTCTCAATAGTGTGTCGATAGAATAGTTTTACACATTTTGGTAGTCTGCCCTTTATTTAAGACTAGTGGCGTTCCAGTGACTTTCCATTAAACTACCATTCAACTTTCATAGACGGACAGACACAGCTTTTGTTAGCCCGGTTGGCAATCATTTACGTCTGTAGTGAAATAATATAAATCAAAATACTAAATAATAAATGAAATAAAATAGAGAAGCCATTTTAGCGACACTCCACCGAACACTATTGGTAGGATATTGAATATTTAGCAGAACACCCAATCTGTCAAAATCTCAATAGAATCTCAGTAGTGTGTCAGTGGAATGGGAATCGCAGATTTAGGGCCCTGGAGACTGCCCTTATATCTAGTGTTCGCAAGCACTGCTGCTAATGTCCTGGGTCGATTCCTACTTAGTTCAGGCAAAATAAACCATGCCGTATTTTCCCAGTAGCGACCCGGAGTTTTTTCTAGGACTTTTATTTACTTCTTTTGTGTAATAAGACTTGTATACGTTTAGTTCTGCAAATATGATTGCATTATAGCTAAACATTTTTTGTGATAAGATCTCGGCAAGGTATTCGTTATCGCACATTGAAAGATGATTAACTTGTCAATAGAAAATGTACGGGAGCGGCTGATTTACAATGTGTAAACATCGCTGTACATGCCAAAGTAATTGGATTGGCATGATATAACGTGTGAATCTAAATAAAATACAATACTTTCAGCTAGAATTAAAAACCATGTTTTTCTGGATGAACAAAAATGTTACAAAAAGTTTAAATGCTATCAGTCTGACTGATACTTCCCAATGAGGTAATAAAATTTACTATGGCTATGTTGGGCTGGATAATAGAAATTTCCATAAAAAGACAGACTTCTGACTCCTGCAGCGCACACGTGCAGATTAGAAAAAGACCATTACTTAGGTTACGTATATCAATCAGAATAATTAATTATACCTACCAACTGAGGCACGCAAAGTGCGTAAAGAGTGTTGTGTCACTGTGTCCGACTAAAAGGACCAAAAATAGGTAAATATAAATACTTCTGTTTGATCAGAACCACTTGAAGTTATGCGGGAGTATTCTGGAGCAGTGCCCACTTCGCTGCGGCGCTTGGATACAGAGGAAACACAAGGAGACACATGTCAAGGAGTGCCCCAAGATGGAAAAGGTAATGCTGTTTCTGTTATGTACTTAAGTATGTAAAAATAACTTTTCTTGATAGCTTATAAATTACGTAAGTACCTAAAGTGATATCTCAAGCAGAGTTCGAACCTACGTCCCTCTCGTTTATTGCACCGGACGCTCTAGCCAATAAATATGCTACAGAGACTGATTACTGAGATTGAATTTTTCAGAACACTTTGTCGACGTTAGAGATAAACTGCAGATTTTTTTAATACTAAGCACAAGGGTGACAAACCTGCATGCGTCCCGTTTGATGGTTGACGGTTACCGCAGCGTATGGACGTTTACAATACCGAAGCGTATATGGAGAATTTTCTGCGCCGACAGTTAAAGGGAATGTTCCTCTTGCTGTCAGTGGAGCGCCACCTGCATCCTTACAAGGATACAGTAGGAAAACTGCAATATTTAACATCAGTACAGTGTCGTAGGAAACATCCAACCTACATCAGAAAAAGCTCTTGGCTGGCCTCCCTTAAACTATGACATCACCAGTCCTGTGCCACTCCCATCCATGGTTTAATTAGGTATTCATTCTTCATCTGTAGACGCGCACGTCTTCAAGCCACGTGAGTATCCCGCCGCCGACGCCGCCAGCTGTCTCCAACCACACGTGGTCGCCGCGGCCTGTACCCCTTGATGACTGTCTCTCCTACTTGGAGAAGGAAGTAGCTTCGATCAAGTAAGATATACGTACTTATTACACATTTTGTATTTCTTACTGGACAGCGTCTTGTTATTGGCTGTAGGACATACGAAAAAGAGGAAAAGCTGATCAACTGATAAAGACTAGTTTTAACCCATGATACAAGGAATCCACCAGCATTAGATAAGGTGTTTATAACCTTATTTTTAGCTTCTTCGTTTACCGCTTGTCAATATGTTGGGCACAAGGCATCTCTTTCGTAAACGAGGGAGCGTTGTCTTCGTTTTATGATAGGTCGCCTTAGAAATCAGGGGGACTACTCCCCTCAAAGTCAAATTGTGTTGTCATTCATTCTTAGTTCGGGCCCCAAACGACTCATGCGTCCGTAGGTGAGTAGGAAACGTCCGTAACGAAGGCCGAAACTACGAACTTCGTGCGGATAGTTAGACCCGGTTACCATTCGAAACTTACTCCGTAATCTTCTAAATATTCCAGATTAGTCCTCACAGAACAGTCAGGTCACCGTGAGGTACACGCTACGGAGGTAGAAACACTTCGCTCCAAACTGGTGCTGGTGGAGGAACGGAGTCAGCACTTCTTGTCCACTCTGGTGTCACTGAGAGCAGCCGTTGACGATGAGGCGGAACGGTCTGCCAACTGGGCGGCACAGTTCAAGCACGACTTAGCAAATGTGCAGTTGGCTTTGCAGGTAACAGTGGCGTTGATTTCTAATTTCCTACGCGCCAGTGTAAAATTAATGATATATCTTATGGCATTTGATAGATTCTATCGTAAGAAAAACTATAAAAAAATACCGTCATGAATGTCAAAAAAAAATAAAGGTCTTATAGTATGTATGTATATTCATGGGCGTACCCAGGGGGGGGCAGGGGGGGGGGGGGCAGCTGCCCCCCCCTGGATAACGTAGATAAAAGTTATAGTAAGATAAAAAAAACCTTTTTCGTGTTGTGTGTAGGACGGAACAAACTTGCCCCCACAAGTTACAATAACACTGGCAGTGACAAATTGTCAAAATAGAAAAATATTCACTACTTGTTGCTTTTTGTCGACAATTAGTTGCTACAAAAACGATTTTGTTGCTCAAACCGATCTTACAAAATTGACAACTTTGCTAGTTTTACTTAAAGATAGCATAAAAATAGCTAAATACTATATAATCAGGGAAACAAATAGACCAATATTTGTTGCTGAAGACCTCATTAAACCAACAATTAAAAAAATAACCAGTAAAATACAATTCAGTTGTTTGAGGTAGCAATTATTATTGAGAAACACATCTTTCAAAGATCAGATGAGTTTCCAATCGCTATGCTTATAAACCGGTTAAGCTAACTTAAGCTTTAATTTTTCTTGCTCGACGTGACAAACTGACATTATTGATGCCTGAAAGAGATTTTCTTGCTCGACGATTACCAAAAAAAATAAATAACCAGAGATTGGATGAAAATCTGACCAGTATTCTTATAAACCGATTATGCTGCGCCAATAATTTATATTGTTTATTTGTTTTGGAAAAATCGAGAGTGACGAGCTTATAAAAAAACCGGTCAGAAACTCGTGCGATCCCGGGAAGATATCCTATTGCCGATTTTCAAGGCGTCATTAACCAAGTTTAGCAACACAATTATTATTATTGTATTTTTTTGATTTCCTAAAAATCGAGCGCTAAGCTAGCATGATCGGTTTATAAGGATACCGGTTCGGATACTCATCCAACCTTTACAGTGGCGTATTTACACTACGGCCAAAAGAGCCATAGCCCGGAGCGCCAGGCTCCAAGGGGCAGCGCTAGCCGCACGGAGGTAGTAAGATACCCCCTTCACTATCGTCGCCTGTCCTAAGTGGGTTTCCTAAATTTACGAACTCACTTTTACATGAGACAACTGGAGGTAGTAACAAACTAATTGTAATTACTACTCTAACTAACCTAACCTGTCCAAGGTAGGTGGCTCAAATTTTCGAGCTCGCTACGCTCGCTCCTACATGAGACACCTGGAGGTAGTAGACAAAATAATTGTAGTTACTCTTCTAACCCAGCCTGTCCGAGGAGGGTGGCCTCATTTTTCGAGCTCGCTGCGCTCGCTTTTACATAAGACACCTAGAAATAGTAAACAAACTAATTGTAGTTACTCTTCTAACCAAACCTGTCCGAGGTAGGTGCCCAAATTTTCGAGCTCGCTACGCTCGCTCTTACTGTGTGAGATAACTGGAGGTCTAGTAACAAACAAGGATACTTACATAGTATCGTTCTAACCTAACCTGTCCAGGGTGGGTGGCCCAAGTTTTCGACTTCTCGTTTGCTGACTCTTAGTCATCAATTTTCATTGCTACGTTAAGCAATTTTTTTTTTCTATTTATAAATCCCGGATAAATAAAGCGTTGAGTTAGCATGACCGGCTTATAAGAATACCGGTCAGAAATTCATCTGATTTACGGGTCTGAGTTTTGGTGATGACTTTTTTTATACCATTAAGGTGGCAAACAAGCATACGGCCCACCTGATGGTAAGCGGTTACCATAGCCTATGGACGCTTATAACACCAGGGGTGTCACTCGCGCGTTGCCGACACGAAAAACCTCTTAGAGGTTCATGGAGGATTCACTGCGCCGACAGTTTCAAGGAATATTCCTTTTACTGCCATCGCAGCGCGCGCACAGAAGGAGCTCGACATTACTCACTGCAGGAACATAACACATAATAAAGTGTGTTATTTGGCTGCAGTTTTCTGTAAGGTGGAGGTACTTCCCAGACTTTCCGGGCAACAATAATAAATTTCATCATCCGTCATCATCCGACGTCCGGTTCTATTTTTTCAGGCGTCAATAACCATTGCAGCGTAGAGGAAGAAAACTATTTTATTTGACTCCAGCAAAATTTAGAGTAGCATGACCGGTTTATAAAAGGATACCGTATAGTCAGAAACTCTAAGAAAAGCTCCGATTCTATATTTTTTTTTGTTGACTCTCTATGCATCAATTTTTATGAATACCGGAAGAATCGAGTGTTGATCCAGCATGACCGGTTTATGATGCATCAGAGTCATCATTAAAATGTAGAACCGGTGATCGGGTGAATTTCTGACCGATATCCCTATATGCCGGTTATGCTAGCCAATAATAAAGTAGATCTGTAAATAATTTATTATTTATTTATTTTGGTAGAATCGAGCGTTAGGCTAACATGATCGGCTATAAGCGCACTGGTGAAAATTCATCCGATTTCCAGTTCTAAAATTTGTTGCTGGCTCTAAGCTCGTTCCACGTGGGGTCATAATATAATAGGTACCAACAAATTGACAAAATAATTCGGTTTATCATATTATTTACTCTGATAGTTGTTGTCGATTTTTCGATGGGTTTGAGCAATTTTTTTTTAATTCTGCTGAAATTCCACTGCTTCTTTTATGGAGATGAGGGAGGGGGTGGGGGGGGGGGGGTTGTTGCCCCCCCCTGGGCCAAAAGCTGGGTACGCCCATGTGTATATTGGTATATTATGTAAAATTTATTTATTCTTTTTCACTGACAAGTTTTTGTTGAAAAATCTTGTGTTCAATTCCTAGCCTGTTGTTCACAGGAGCTTCAAGGTCAGCAGCTGTCAACAGTGATGCGCCTGGAGAGTACCGTCAGCAGTCTGGTACATGAGCAGCACGAGAGGGAGCTGTTGGAGCAGGCTCTCACGCAGCACGACAACAGGATCCGAGCCGTCAATAACTTGGGTGAGTTGGAGAGAGACGAACTTCGTTAATCTAGTGTTCTAACTGGTCTATGGTCTCGGCTCCCAGGTATCTAGTGTCCTGGGTCGTGCAGTTTTATTGGGTTTTTCAGTATGATATTCTCAGTAGAGGCTCAAAGTTTTGATTTGTGCCCGGATATTGGCAAAAGCGAGCCTATTACCTTAACATAACCGTGAACTGGTGATGTACCTAAGTAGGATACAGGCGTAATGGTATGTTATATGTTGAACATAAAATCCACCTTCCTCATAAGTCAGTAAGTGTGACTGTGCGTTAGCGAGTTAAAGTTAGCTTGGGTTTGATTCCTATATCGATTCGCAAGTGTTAAATACTTGTTTTTTCTATGAAATTACAATTTACAAGCGAACTGCAAAAGTACCTACATGGGAGCTAAACAGACCGGTGACTGCTAGGTACACTATCTACTATCTATGTTTAATGCTTTTTGTTAGAGGACGTCATCAACTATATAAAGAGCACAGTTGAAGAAGAGCGGGAGAGGAACGCAGAGAACCGCGCGGCTTTAGAAGCAGAGCTGATGGAAGCCAGGAGGTCTTCGGAGCAACTGGCTAACCTATCGGCTTTGAGGATCCAGCTGCAGGCGACCTCCAGCGAAAGGCCGGTGAGTTAGAATGATTATTAAGAATGTAGTGAAGTAATTACACGCAAAATGGGCCCTGTACCAAAATGTGTAGGCGGGAGGCTTTTTTCGCGACTGCGCGTGCGGCTAAGGCCAAAAGGAGGGTAATTCGGGTGTCCAAATCATTGATACGGCGGTAGCTACGTAGGTATGCCAGTAGGTAGCAATGTAGGTGGTGTTTGACCATATTTAGAACGCAAAAATACCTACTATTTCCTATCTCGAGCCTTATAGTGATACTTACCCACTATACAGTAAACCTTTAGCTCCTAAATAGAATCAAAGGTAGGTCACCTATTCGAAGGTGAGGTGATACCTACCTACTTGCAACGTTGACCACATCACCGTACAGAATAACAAGGTAATACCTTACCTACCTTTATCTATCACTGTTTCAACATTACGCGAGAAAATAAGTAACATTTTACATAGTCATAAAACACGAAAAGTAAATAGGTACCTAAAATATAACATGTATGTACTTACCCAAATCACGTTACTGGTACAAACTCGTTCTCACTAATCATAAATCTATTATATTCACTGTCATAGGACGATAACTTCATAAATTTAATTGCAGACACACATAAATCAAATAATACTACTACCACCTAATTACAATGGTTGAGAAGCCCGACCGCAACCGACCCCGTGCACGTCGGGGATACTACTCGCAGACCGACGCGACGTTGACGGCGCGGTTGTCAAAAAAACAAAACATTTGCGGGTAGTCACCCTATTACTTGAATGAAACCCGAATGCATATCAAGAACATACATACCTACAATATTTTCTGTGGTCCTTATTTCCTTACTCATAAAGCACAAGCACTTGACAGTATTTCTCTTTCTATCACTATCGTGTAATTATTCTAAATTCAAAACCAATGTTAGAAGACGGCGTTTAAATTACGAAGACGTGTTAATCTATTTTGAACCCTATGTTAATGTCATAAGAAACAATTATAGCGGCATTTTGAAATGAACTCGCTTTATCCCGTAGACAGATTTCGTAATGCCAACATTGCAAAAAAAACACAGTTTCTTAAAACAAAAAAGAATGAGTAGCTAAGCAAACTCTTTTTATTTCATGTTTAGTTTAAAAAATTCTGTGATTTTGACAATTTCAGACCGTAGATCGTATGGCAGTGCTGGAGGTGGCGACAGCGGACGCGAGGGCGGAGCTTTCTGAACATTCCACTAAAGTGGACGCGGTCCTGCGCGACCTGCGCGCGCTCACCAAATCCTACCACAAGCTGAGGAACGAGCTCGCCGACTTCCAGGCGAGGGTCACCTTCGACAGGAACGAGATGGGCACTGATGATGGTAAGGATATAGAAGAACTAAAAATGATCATTTATTCCTGTAAGTAGCTCTTATAGACCACCGATTCTAAAGTGGGTTCCGCAGAATCTAAGGTGTCCCTGACATTTTTTTAGTGGTGATTATTTAAAATTTCTATTTATTATTTCTATACATTCATTTTTATTTGTATAGATAGATCGATAGGCTAGTGCACGGTCGTCTTCCGAAATGACTCATTGCCTCAGTGACTGTTTGCGTTACTGCTGACCGTATGGTTCAGGATTTGATTTCCAATTTCCATTCATCATCATTTAATAGACAAATCCATTATTATAGAACAACCGACACCTACGCATAATTATTTTATTAATCATATGTTCTAGGTCACTTCATATGGCGAATAGACAATTATTTGGCGCGGATGAAGGACGCCAAGGAGAATGATACAGTACTGAGCAGTCCTTTGTTTAGGACCAGCAAATATGGATACACGTTGAAGGTAAATATATCGCTCTACTTTGATGTTAGGTTACATTGCGCTCGATTGGTCGTGGATCCCATAGCTTAGGGGTCTCTTAGATTTGATCAGCTGTAAGAATTGCCAGTATAAATCGAGAAAAGAGAATTAATCTTAAATGGGGATTAATTCTCTTTTCCTCGATTTATACTGGCAATTCTCATCAGCCTAGTAGCCTTTTAGCAAATACGAATATGTAGAAACATGAAGCGAATGCCCTCTGATTTCTTAAATTATTACTTATTCGCTCCTTATTTGTTTGTCAATCGGTACCGACGGCTTAACCTCTGTTGTCTCTCCGAGGCTCGGAGGGGCCACCATGTGTTAAGAATGGTTGTCACCCATAAGACTAATCTTTGTCTTCCAGGCTGAGCTCAATCTGAACGGCATAGGCAAGTGGAAGGGCCGGCACATAACTTCAACCGTGCGGCTGGTGGCAGGGCCCTACGACGCGCTGCTGGACTGGCCCTGCGACCTCACCATCAACATTGTACTCAAGGACCAGCCCAATAACAGGAGCCAGGTCAGTTAGCAGGTCAGGTAACAACTGACGTAGCATAGAATCTATTTATTACATGCTACATTCTACGCACGGTTTATTCTGCAGGCAATGGACATAGTGAAGTCCCTCCAGCTTCGTCGCAAGTCGTCCTCCAAGCGCCACGACTACGAGGAGGCGGAGGAGGACAAGGCGAGGAGCAACGAGGCGCTGGACAGGTCCGTGCTGCAGCTCAAGAAGCAGTACATCTTCATCCCGCACACCAGCCTCGACAAGTTCGACTACGTCAAGAACGACGTCATGTTCGTAGAGTTTGTTGTCAACCAATGAGAGAATAGTGCAACAACTATAAAAAATAAAACAAATATACTAGGACATTGTTTACAAACCATCTAGTCCCAAACAAAAAGAGCTTATACTATACTAGACAACACGTATAATTTTACTTTTTTGAAAATACGTACTAATAATACATATTTATACATATAAATATTTGTGTCCTGTGAGAATCGAATCCACGACCTCATCATCAGCACTCCGACAGTCTGCCACGGACCACAGACGTCGTTATTACACTCTCTGGCACGGATATATGTATTATAACTTATCTTATAATATTAATTACTAAACAAATTAAGGCAATGTGCCAGAGGTCTAGCAAATGGTCATACGACATTGTAATAATATCGACTTTTCATCACTGACTCTTCTAGTAATGTTATTAGACTAATATTCCACACGATGTGAACTTTATTAAGGCTGAAAAGGATGAACAAATTAATGTTTTTATAACATTACAATATTACATTTCAGTGAGCCATATACATACGCAGGTAGGTGTTTTATGGTGTTTATGACGTACTGTCATTTATTTGCTATAGTATAAACATAAGCTTTACGTGTTAATTACAGTTCATAAATGCAAAGCTCATTTAAACCACCTTGGAATTGATAAGACTAATATAATATTAATAATTAATATTCTCTCTAAAAAGTACAATAATATAGAGCCTTAATAATTAACTAAATAAATAAAACAATATTTTACTGTATACATATTTTTTTATTTTAATTCTTCAAATCCTAAGTATTTTATACTTATTTAATAGGTAATTCATACAAAAACATTTTGGTTAAAATAAGATTTTTTTCTGGACGTCTTAAATAACAATCAAATAGTATTATGATATAATATTTAAACTAAATTCTTTGAATTTAGGATCAAAATGGCACGACGATATTAGTGGTAAAAAAATACCAAAAGTAGTTCCATTTATGGAACGAAAAGTCAAATAAGGTACATACGTTCTACTCAAAGCTATCTGTACCTCCGTACTGTACACAAAGGGACACCGGTTTTAATGCCGTCTTTAGTTTTGTTACGAGCCAGCAATAGGGAAATCTTGTGAGAAGTTATTGAGTAAATTGTTAAGTATTTTGTCTTTTGCCTATACAAATATGACACATAAAGGGAGTAATATGTTATGTAGTAGTGAGTTATACTAGTAAAGTGTTTAAATGTCCAATAATTTTCTGGGATTAAATTTTATCCTACATACTAACGACAAACTAGACACATTGTTTAAAACTGACAAGGGCTGCAAAGTTTTGCCCATATTTTGACATGCTGAACACTGAAATCGCTCATATTTGTGCCATTCATTAAGAGACAAGGCCGGATTTAGGACTTACTTCCGGGACCATAAAGGCCCGACAATAGGGTCGGATTGCCAGAGACGGAAAGACGTTTTACTTACGTTCCTATTGTGTAATTTGCTACTTATGTCTGGATATTTTTTTATTGTGAATCGTACAGACAATTCCTAATTTTATTTGAATCGTCATGGATGGCCCTGCACCCCTCACTCTGGAACCCCTCGGTAAAAGATTCGTCATCAAAATACCACATTATTATTGAAGAACACATCCATAGTAAGACTATGTAATATAAATGCGTTAAATACAACAACAAACCTTAACTTTAAATTTAAGTGTATAGTTTTAAATTGGCAACACGAAACACTTGTCTATAACACATAATTGAACATGACTAAGTCCTAAAGTATATTAATGTGGCCTAGGACCACTGAGTCTCTGCCACATAGAAAGCGGATTGCGGGAGTGACCCGCTCTTAAGAACATTTATACAATTTAGCTTGTTACTTCGGTCCGCCCCGCCATGCGGCCTCATCAGGAAGAAAGAAAATTCGTTCAAATAAGTCTCGATAGATGGCGCTACCAGTATCAATCTTAACGAAGTTTGCAATAAATTTTGCTGAAAATATGTAATGACACCAAAATACTATTAATTAAAAAAAACTCAATGTGGGAAATGAGTTAATAGGACCTTTAATAAATAATCCATATTTTTTATTTCTTAGTTACTGAGTTAGTACTGCCTGTAATAATAGATGGCGGTGTTTGCATTTTTAGAGTTTAAAGTTTTGTTTATCTGTAGTATATTATTTCAAGCATATTTAAAGTGAAGTTGTTTTGAAATACAACGATACCCTATATAATTAAAATGCTACAATCATCTTATTGTGTTTTCCATATTACGATGTTCCGTACTACTAATACAACATCTGGGGCTCCGCTTCCTATGTGGCCTAGGGTTTATTACGACAAACGTTACACACAACACTACTAGTCAGTTAGTTACGATTAAGCTCGATCTATTCACACATACATACGATAGATGTACGTACGAGCATACAATACATTGATACAATATTACATCAATACAGTTACATACATTATATTAAATATTTTAAGTATATAATAATACAACATGTATATTCGGTTGCGTTTGCCTGTTTAAAAAACGGTCATGAGGACAACATTTTACAACAAAGCAAAAAGCAGAAAATCGGGAGATTCAAGGACCGACTGTTCAACCAGTAGCGCGCGCCCGCGCAGTTGAAATGCCTTCGCTTGTTCCGCGGACCGCCAGAGACTTAAAAATTGTCTAATGCGCAGTCATCAATGTATTGTTCAAGATGTCTGTACCACCAGTACTATGACTGTTGGTAATTCCAATTCCTCTGACGTGAAAGTAAAGTTTATCGGCTAAAACTACGCCCCGATTCCGATGTCTAGTACAACTACATAATTAAGATACATCAAGTTTGTATTCGCGCAAATGATTCTGTAAGTAGTACTATCCGAGGTGTGACGAAACATGCAGTACGTAATAATACATATTATATACAATCAAAATTAAATATAAGTGTTTATTTGTAATGTCAAAATAACAGATTTTTACTAAATGCATATTATAAAGTACTAGCTTTCCGCCAGCGGCTTCACCCGCTATCCCACGGGAACCATACATTTTACCGGGATAAAAAGTAGCCCATGTATTATTCCAGACTATAATCTATTTCTGTGCCAAATTTTATCCAGATCCGTTCAGTAGTTTTTGCGTGAAAGAGTAACAAACATCCATCCATCCATCCTCATAAACTTTCACATTTATAATATTAGTAAGACAATCTAGCCTTCGAATACGAGTATTGCTCAGAAATTCGGTTGCGGAGGTCTGATGGCAGATGCTTTGTGTTAATTACTGATATTCAGCCGCATCTGGCTGTTAGACTAAAAGCCGGCCCCAACAAGGTTGAGAAAAGGCTAGGGAGACGATATTATGAAATAACCCGAGTATATTCTTATACTGGGGTACCTAATCTTCAAAACGGCTGGCACGATTATGACTGAGTTTTCCACTGGCAGTTAGCTGATAGTATTATAAGTAACTTAGGCTACCTTTATTTTAGAAAAAGAATTAGGCTTCCGCGCAAAAAAATGTCCAGTACGCGGTCGGGACGGGGCCGCTACTTATACATATAAATTGTAACTGTTACCATATATATATTTTTAAAAAGGATGACTGGATTTTCTCTCTCGCTCTCCTTCATAAGTTTCACTTTTTGGAACCGAACAAATTAACTTATATGGTATAATTGAAATCAAATATTTGAATTTGTATATTATTAACAATTACAGCAGCGACTTGTACTGCACGAGGAACTCCTCCTCCTCGACCAGCGACGTGTCCAGGTAGTCGTCCTCCTCCGACCTGATGGCGGCCTGCAGCCGACGAAGCGCCAGCTCGCGCTCTTTCCTCCTGCAAATAATAATGTACGGTCGCGATCATAGGTCCATCACCATTTTTACAAGTCTATCGCATGAAACAAGTTTTACCTTACGACCTTTTTCTATAACAAACATTTTACAGACATAGACGATCTCGTATATCGTACTCTTTCATAATTATCTAGTCAGAAAGAGAGCGATGTAATGATCATTCAGTGCTGTGATGTCGCGACGGCGGCGGTGTATTAAGATAGTGGTTTTAAATTTCAAATCACTAAGTATATGTTTATGTATACGCGCAGTAACGTGCAGGCAAATACGATCCTTGGCATGATAATGGACTATGGCCTCTTACTGTACAAGCCGCTACACATCAAGCTTTGTAATAGGCTAGACGATTAATTATTTTTTAAGTGTTCATGAAAATATTGACCATAAATAGAGCCGAACAACAAAACTGAAATTGGTTAAAAAATTACTTTTATTCTAGACAAAGAGCGCATTATACACACGCCATACAAATTCCTAAGTAGGCCATAAAAATTCTATACCTACTAACATTTGTTTTGCGGGAAAGGGACAGAGCGCCCTCTCCATCCCCACCATAACCTTTAAACGTGTATATATCAGAACTACGGTCTCAAGAGAGGGGGGAGTCTATCTCCTATTCCCATTCTCTTAAAAATGTCTACTCACTTCTTATCTCTCTTAAGTTTCTTTGCCTTTCTTCTTTCGTTGACCACTCCTGAGCTGGTGGATGGGTTGTCGGGATCCTCACCTGTGTACATGGGAAATTAGCAAATATCACTAATTAATTTCCCTCAACACTACAATGTAGGTAAGAATATAATATGGCGAACAAGTAGTCTAAATTTTTTTTAGCTGCCGGCAAAATCAAAATCAAAATAGTTTTATTTTCACATAGACCTTATGCAGGCACTTATGAAATGTCGAAACTAGGTGCACGGTTCCAAATTAGTCGTTTCCTATGGAGATTTACTATGGGGGATTCCATGGAGGCCTACTTACTCCCTACTGTACGTAGAATCATCATCGGACATTTTTGGGCTGTTTGTTACTTGTCATTTCTTAGTGCTGACACTTTGCCCCTCGTCGTTTTTTTGTGACACTAATCAAGTCATAAAATGTAGAAATGTGTTGCTGGCGAGTTAGTTGCACCGTTTCCTCTTTCCAGTAAAAACACTCGTAGGCGGTGAATGGCGGGCATTTTGTCTAAATGTAAAAAATACGTTTAAAAAGTACTACCTCGTAGTTTATCTTTAATAATAAATGATTTTGAAAAATCTTCATTTAGTTGCTCGGTGCTGGTATGTTCCGTCGTATATATAGGAAGTAATGTGTGTGTACTGACTGCGTATGACCGTGCCGGCGCCGGCCACGAGCCTGTCGACAGCGCCGCTGACGTGGTTGCGCGACATGCGCAGCGCGGCGCGCGCCTCCTCCACGTCATAGCCCATCGCCTCCAGCTGCACACACACACACACATCATTATATATATCGGACCCCCGGTGCGACACTGTCACTTATGCAAAAATGTAGTTTTTCAAGAGAAGCATTTAAAACCTCACAAATAAGATGAACAGCTTATACTACAACGTCAACGTGAACTTTTTTTTCGTCACACCCTCATACAGTAACTAAGCGTACTACAAAAGTAACGTTATGGTACCAAGTAAAAGGGTGCTTTCAGTGGCGTGCGGTCCATACATGCAAATAAGCACTGCATACCCTGTCATTTAAGAGTCTAAAATTCTAAATGATAAATAACAAACATTATTAAAAATCAATCCATAATAATCAATAATCTTATTTGGTTTCCGCGCCATCTATTAATTTTTCGTAGAATTACTTGGAATACTAGCTCGCCGCCGCGAATTCATCGGCGATGAATTCGCGGCTCGCACAAGTGGCTCCCCGAGAACCCGTGAGCATAAGCAGTACTGAGTCCTGCTTACGTTACCATACAATATAACTCGCGAATTCACGCACACAGTCACACTTTTTCGGTGTACTACACAACAAAACTATTAGCTGTGTGCAAGTTTTGGAAGCATAGCTTATTTGCAACCCGACCAAATTGAAAAGCCGTAAAGGCACCGCGTAATTGTTCATTGTAAGGGGTAAACTTAAATTGTAGGTATAATATGGTATTATTTCGTAACAATAGCAGTTTTTTAGCGCCATATTGTTTGTTATTGTTTTTATTTTGAACTTTTAATTGATTTTCTGTGCGCAAGTGATTGTGTAAATAATTATTTCGTGAGTTTATTGTAAACAATTGAAAATTAACCTGTGAGACCCTGTGTTAGTAAAGAGTGTGTTTATTTATGTACATTTAGGGGAAAAGTTTTATTGATTGAATGTACTTAAATAAGGTAATACCTACTACTCGTTATTTTCATACATTTTATGATATGATAGGCTAGTAGGTTGTGTACACAAATACATCTTACAGTTTCCCTTGCATTTAGTTTACAAATCAAGAAAAAAAGATCTCATGGCCCTTCCAAACACCACTTTGGATATCATCTATGCATTTTTAATATAAATCTCTTGTTTAACAATTCTTAGTGGTCGCAACAAACATCATGCGAAGCCAATGGCACCGCGGTGTCGCGGTCCGCCTCACGCGTAACAGTAGGTATGGTGGCCTATGACCGAAACAGGCTGAAACTAAGTAGTTACATACTTATAAGGTTTTTTATTTTAGTTGTGCATACCCAGTCTGAAATTTCTGTGCACGCCCCTGGGTGCTTTAGGATCATTTTAGATATTTAACTCATTTTTGCAGTTTTTGCAAAAGTGACAGTGTCGCACTGGGGGTGCGATATATACAGGGTGTCCCAAAACTCAACGATAACCTGGTACCGGGCGAGAGGCCAAGGTATACCAGTTATGAAAAAAATAAGAAAAAAAATCTATGTCACTTAGTCAAGCGATGATAGACATTTTTCGAAAAAGTTAAAAATTTGACACCCTTGGTCGCATTTTTAGGTACTGTGATCGCAATTTTGACAATTTTACAGTGATTTTTTTAATAATGTTATCTCAAATAACAGTGCTATTAATCGTAACCACAAATGAAAGTAATAATCATTGTTAACTAAGTAAAATAAATTAAATTTTGACGAGTTATGGTTTACAAAATTTATGTCAGTCAACTTTGACACTCTACGTTGGAAAAAAAATGTACTACACTACCTATGGGAAGTATTTTTAAAAGATGGCCCATTTAGTCTAGATTTCAAAATAGTACAACACTTGCCACTTTTCTTGCCAATAAAACTGCTATTTCGTATGCTATGCGTAGGGATCCCTCACTTAATACCTGATATTCTTTTGTTTGAAAAGTTCGAAGTGTCCATTGTTTGCAATGAACAAGTGATAAAAAGAAATGGATAGTGCCCGGCCTGTAAGAGAATATTTAAACGAATTATATCCCGGTAAATGGATTGGACGCCTTGGACCAATTTCATGGCCCCCTCGTTCCCCAGACCTGAATCCAGTAGATGTTTTTTTCTGGGGATGCATAAAAGAAAAGGTCTACTCAAAACCGAATCAAATGTAACAGAATTGCGCCAAAAAATTGATGCAGCATCAGAAGAAATCAATGCGAGGAGATTTGCAAGACTGGTGAACAGGTCATTTCTGAGGCGATGCAGAGCTTGTATTCGTGCTGGAGGGAAACAATTTGAGCATCTGCTTTAGTTTTAGGAGTAATAAAGTGTTACAATAATGTACCGTTTTATTTTGATTAAATTTTCCATGAGTTCCTTTCGCAAAAAATACGAAATAGCAGTTTTATTGGCAAGAAAAGTGGCAAGTGTTGTACTATTTTGAAATCTAGACTAAATGGGCCATCTTTTAAAAATACTTGCCATAGGTAGTGTAGTACATTTTTTTTCCAACGTAGAGTGTCAAAGTTGACTGACATAAATTTTGTAAACCATAACTCGTCAAAATTTAATTTATTTTACTTAGTTAACAATGATTATTACTTTCATTTGTGGTTACGATTAATAGCACTGTTATTTGAGATAACATTATTAAAAAAATCACTGTAAAATTGTCAAAATTGCGATCACAGTACCTAAAAATGCGACCAAGGGTGTCAAATTTTTAACTTTTTCGAAAAATGTCTATCATCGCTTGACTAAGTGACATAGATTTTTTTTCTTATTTTTTTCATAACTGGTATACCTTGGCCTCTCGCCCGGTACCAGGTTATCGTTGAGTTTTGGGACACCCTGTATATTGAAGATTATTTAGCAGATACAATAGGCAAGCGATTGTTTTCTTATACGTTATTATCTCGAGAGGGTCGAGTCTATTGCCATCAATCGGGTACAAATCCAAACTCCGAGTTGCTACTGAGAATTTTACACAAAAATCCAACAATACTTTGCTCAACCTGGAATCCAATCCAGAACCTCTAGCGTAGTAATCCCGCTTAAGACTCCTATATCAACGAGGCAGTCAATATTGTTAATTATGTCAATATAGGTTTTATTGTTATATTAGCGACCTACCCCGGTTTGTATACGTGTATGTATAGATAGATAGTAATTCAAGAGAAATGTTTCTCTTGAAACACTACTACTATTGCTGAAAACTGCATTAAAATCCGTTGCGTAGTTTAAAAGATCAAACGCGTGCAAACAGCGGGAGCGACTTTGTTTTTAACCGACTGCCGAAGGAGGGTATGTGTTTGACGTGTATGTATGTCCGTTCCTATGTCCGCTCGTAACTACTCAACGGCTGAACCGATTTAGATAAATGATACCTTCCCGTTACCCGTGACCATGGACGCTGTAAAGGGTCCGAAACGTCGGGATTAAAATAATATCAATTTAACGCGATAAAATCCGTAAAAAGTAGTTTTATTTCAAATGATACCTTATTAGATTCGTCTTGATGGCACGAGTGTCACTTGGACATGAAATTTAAAAAAATCTAAATGGCGGATTATATGCGCATTCATGTGCGAGCTAATTTAAAAAATCATATTTATATACTAAAGAAATTTTACTTCTCCAATGTCAAAAATATTACAAACATACATCCTCAAACTTATTATGATAGACAAAATATGAATAAGTTTCGTTGGTTTGAACTGTTTACCTCGGCGACTAGTTTGTTGTCGGGCACTACGAGCGAGTCGTCAGAGCTGGGCGTGGACGTGTCGTCTGAGGACATGTCGCTGTCCGCTAGCTGTGAACAAATAGACAACATATTATGACGTCATTTTATTGTATACTGTTATGTATATTATTGTATATTTTGACGTCAGTCTTCAGTCAGTTGTATTAAATTTTTTGCTATTGATCAATGAAGTCCAGTAAACAAATATCAAGATAATGTCTAATCTGTTTTCCATTTGCCACTTGTCAGTCATGTCAACATCTGTCATAGGTTTCGTTATCTGCGATTTGAAGTTGCCAAATAGTTACCTTAATTACTAATAATAACATTAATTATATATAGCAAAAAAGATAAGCGGTGTATACTAGGTACTGAGAATCAGACTGAGTGATGGCTTTCACTGGAAGAGGACAAATATGAGCTGATAATTAAGACTAACTAGTTCGGGCTGTTCCTGTATGAGCCTGACAGCCTCAGCGACGTGGTTGTTGGAGTTCCTGAGCGCGACGGCAGCCAGCTTCTTGGAGTAGCCCATGCCGACCAGCGCCGTCACCAGCTGCTGGTTCACCGCCGACCCATCCTCGCACACGCCCAGCGCGCGGCGCTGCCTGCACACAAACATCACGGACGTGTCAAAAGCATTGTCCCCAACAATAAATTATGCTGAAGACGGCTATGATATGCTCTATTGCAGTTTTTAAAGATTTCCTTCGTACAGTACGTACGACATAGCTGGTCGGAAGTGGTACGAAGTCGGAGTATTCCCATTCTGCCCCCGAATCTCTGCCCTCGAACGGGGAAAGATGGGAATTTTAGTTTCATCTTCCCCCGAATTCATAATCGGGGTAAGATGGGAAGTAAAAAGTTTCATTTGCCTCCGAAATATTATAGTTAATCTTAAATGCGTGCCACCGAACTGGGGAAAATGGGAATTTTAGTTTCATCTTTCCCCCATATTTCAACCTGCCGGGCTAACATGCACGACGCGAGAAAATTTTGTCGACGCTTATGTCGTGCTTTTGTCTCGTTTTCGCACGAGAAAGAGCGAGACAAAGGAGTAGACAAAATGTTGTCGTGGCGCGCATGTTAGCCTGCAGGTGATAAGTTATGAGTGTCAGGGTACAAGGTAACAGTATCAGGGGACCAGTTACGAATGTCAGGAGACAAATTATGAGTGTCGGGGGACAAATTATGAATGTTTGGGGATCAGTTATTAATGTCTGGAGATAATAATGGATGATAATGTTACGAGTGTCAGGTTACAAGTATTATTCGTCAAGCTGAGTGTTAGGCACATTCCCCCGATTATAAGTTTGGGGGAATATAGTACGAATATTTCTATCTTCTCTATTTCGGGACGGACATTCAAATTTTTTATAATATCTGGGGCAAATGACACTTATTAAAATTTTGAGGGATGATGAACCTAAAATTACCATCTTCCCCATTAGGGGCAGCCATACGGGGGGAGGTGGGAATACTCCCTGTCGCAACGCAACGACAATGCATCGTGTGGTTTGGTGCTCTATTGCGAGCATGTAGTCGATGTGTGACTGATTGTTTGGTGGTCGCCGAGCTCCATCAGGCCCCTCCCGCCCCTCGCGCCTGCAGCCCCGCGCGGTACCTGTCGAGGCGGTGCGCGTCGCGGGCGCGGTCGCGCTGCGCCCGGCGCTCGGCCAGGTAGTGGTGCGCGCGCTCCGTGCTGCCGCTCCATCAGGCCCCTCCCGCCCCTCGCGCCTGCAGCCCCGCGCGGTACCTGTCGAGGCGGTGCGCGTCGCGGGCGCGGTCGCGCTGCGCCCGGCGCTCGGCCAGGTAGTGGTGCGCGCGCTCCGTGCTGCCGCTCCATCAGGCCCCTCCCGCCCCTCGCGCCTGCAGCCCCGCGCGGTACCTGTCGAGGCGGTGCGCGTCGCGGGCGCGGTCGCGCTGCGCCCGGCGCTCGGCCAGGTAGTGGTGCGCGCGCTCCGTGTTGCCGCCGCCCGCCCGCAGCCCGCTGCGCGCCGCCGCCCGCGACCAGCCCAGCTCCATCAGGATCATCACGGACTCCTCGTCCACCTACAGCATCACCGTTTTAGTTTATACGATAATATTCTACTACCATATGTATGACCGTACAACATTTCTCGAGTGTTCTGAAGCCCTTAAAGTTTGGAAACCGCTTATCGAACAGGATCCTCTAAGACTGATCAATTCCCTCTTCGATCTTTCACATGACTCATAAATTTGTAACCACTTTGTCTGTTCTTGAAAAAAAACATTATGAGACTGCACTTACCCTCAGCGCGTTCATTTCTGTCTCGGCTTTGGCCAGCAGCGCCTTGGCTTCAGCGCGCTTGTTCTGGTGATACGCCACGATGCCTTGCAGCAAATACATACGCATCAGCAACACGCGCTCGTTCTCTGAAACAACAGTTAATTCTACATAAACAATCGGGCTAATATTCAGAAAACTCTAATTGCAGTCCAAGTGCAGCCCTGTGCAGTCCTGACTGTACAAAAAGACGGAACTCTGGGAGTTGCGCGAGCTACCGTCTTGCCGTCCACACGCATACGCAAGACGGAGCATGTAGTCGGGCAATATGGACCTGTTTTACCCCCTCCTAGTAACTTCCCGATAAATTACTAAGCAGATAATTTCAAAGCGTGGGACGGCCTCTAACGAAATGACCTGGTAAAGGTAGCTGGAAGTCGTTGGATGCAGGTAGCATGCGTCCGGTCCCTGTGGAAGTCAATGAGGGAGGCCTTTGTTCAGCAGTGGACCTCTTTTGGCTGACATGATGATGATGACGAGATAATTTCACACAAATTTTGTTACATTTTATACTTTAACCGACGGATAGCGGCTATTCAGTCATGGTGAAACAAGTCCTAAGCGTCTAGTCTCTTAGTAAATGATCTTGATTCTTGTTATTGGGAAAATTGACAAATCAGAAATGTATTGTTCAAAACTGTGTACCTATACGTGTTCAACTGGATTTGTATCTATTGGGTAGGTGATTTCTTCTGTTTCTTTTTCCCTATCTCTGAATGGAGTTCAATTACACAGTAAAATCTCCGCAAATTGATAATGTGACTGGCGGCCATCTTGGTGACGTAAAAATGACGTAGTCGCAAGGCAAGCCGCAAGTATGGTGGATGACGTCACATGGAGGTTAATTAGACAAGGTTTCAGCCCATTTGCAACTAGCGGGACTTGAGTGAATGGCAGTGTGATAGCGTTACCAGCAGTGCCCTTGAGCGCGATGAGCCTCTGGTGGTCCTCGCCGTAGGTGTCGCGGAAGGCGGCCTCGGCGCTGGCGAGGCGCGCCGCCGCGTCGGCCGCGTGCGCCAGGCTGCGCAGGCACAGGTAGCACCACGAGATGTCCAGCTGCAGCACCGCCCAGTTGTCCACCGTCTTCAGAATCGAAGACCGACATTCGCTGTGGCGGGAAAATACTAGTGGAGGGGTGAACCATCACAGATTTTTTTACACACCATACATCATCATGTAGCTACGTATAGAGTGAGTGGAATAGAGGTATTTACTGTGCACTTGTAATTTTATCATTTTTTCAAACTTATTTAATTATATTAACAGTTTTGTTTGCTGTCCTACAGAAATTATTATAAATATTGTTTACATATGAATTCTTTATTGCTCAAATAGTTTAATTGCATTTTCTATTATAGCTTTCAGTAGGAGTTTACAATGGACATAGGCTTTCAGTTAACATGGTCAACATATAGCTACAGTTCCCCTTTGAACAGTCACTAGCTACAAATAGTGTTACCTAAGCTGTCGGTCGGCCTCGAGCAGCAGCACGAGCGCGAGCGGGTAGCTGTGCTGCTTGGCGGCGGCGCGCCCGCGCTCGTGCAGCGCCAGCCCCACCAGCAGCGAGCGCCGCTCCGCCGCCGGCAGGGACACCGTCTTACCCGACTGGTCCTCTATCTGAATTATAACGATACTTGTACTTCAGTTTAATAATAATAATAATAATCAACCCATATACTGACCCACTGCTGGGCACGGGTCTCCTCTCAGTATGAGAGGGTTTAGACTATAGTCTACCACGCTAGCCTAATGCGGGTTGGCAGACTTCACATGCCGTCGAGAAAATCTCTCAGGCATGCAGGTTTCCTCACGATTCCTTCACCGTTAAGGCGACTGATAATTACGCACATGACTTCAGTTTACATGCAGCAAAAACACTTAAGAACCGTAAAATACAAATAAAAATGCTTGGATAAAAGTCTATCTGTTGCAATAAGATAGGATATAATTGCATATGTAGAGATATCTTTTTTTGTAATACAAACTGACACCGATAGTCCATTTTATTACAAAAAAAATTACTGTTCGTGGTTTCTCTCAGAATTTTTTATACCCTGATTACGAAAACTAACAAACTAAAATTATGGTGAGTGAATGTTTGTTGCCTGCAAATTTGTTTCAGACAAAAAATTAACAAACATAACGAGTTGCAGCCACACATCTAGTGTTGAATAATCTAATCTTGCATTTGAAATAGACATAGATTTTCTTGTGAAGTTTACCTTCATATACTCATCATCGTCGGCCAGCTCGTCCACATACTCTGACAGCAGCATGGCGTCATCACGAACTGTCTTCATCTCCATGTACATTGTATCCTCTTTCTTCACCTCCTCAGGGGTTTCTGTAATGTATGCAAACTAATAATACTACTATTCACATTACACCTACTCGACCATCCTTCCTACTCCACCTTCCTTGTGGTAGATTGGGCGATGGTCATAATACTTACTAAAATTCCATCAAAAGTAACATCATTATAGCTCACATTTGAATCTATTGTAAATCAATATTTTTGCGGCCATGCTGAATGCCATTGAGATGACCTATTACTCAAAAAAAGACTAAGTCAATTCGGAGTGGAATCAGTGTGTAATTTATAATGTTTTTTTCTGATAGCTAAAACAATCTAATTAATCTTTTCAACCCATTTAATGATAGACATTAAATGGGTTGAAAAGATTAATTAGATTGTTTAAGGCCAGTTTTTGTTTGGTACGACAATGGACTAAACATTAAAATAAGCTCTGAAGTTAAAAGTGTCAGGTACATACCTGCCATGACCAGCGCCATCATGGTGGCTCCATTCTTCAACCCCTGTTCCTCTAAGCTTGGAGTAGGCTTTATCACTTTGCCATTGAATATTAATTTGACCCTAAAATGAAAGCAAGTCAAAAATACAAATGATGCAACATACAAGTTATTTCACGGTTCTTTTTTAAATTAGAATATCTACCTGTTCTCTGCAACTCCAATCTCTCCAGCAACATCAGCAATCAGCTCAGAGCCCATCACCTCCAATTTCTTCTGAAGCTTCATCATCCTGGGTTTCTCCCCTGGGATAGTGGCCTTGATCCTGAATGTCGCGAACCCTGTCTCTTTGTACTCTGCATTGTCCTTAGACCTCTCAATGGAGTGGAGTTGCAGTTCATGTAATGCTTCTAATATAGTTTCATTGTCAAGTGAGAGATCTTTTGCGTACTTTGCAACAAGATCCTGTAAATATTTCATGATCAGTTAAAAAAAGAGAAGGTAAGACTGATCCATCAAACCCCTGAACGGATTGGGCTGAAATTCAGTACACAGATACAGGTCTCGCCAAACTTATTGTTTGGGTTGAGGTTGACACAAGCTAACTTTAATCCAGACAATAAGTTTGGCGAGAATTGTAGCTATTATGACGTGCTGTGTGTGCATATACATAGGCATCTGCTATAAAAGTATTTTGGGAAACCCACAGGAAAAATTTGATTAATGTAAGTAACAACACAGGGAGCAGCTAGTAAATTAATATTACATAAATCAGTTAAGTATATGTATATTGTGGGAAACTGGTGCCTAAGCAAGACTTAAAGCCTCTGGTTCAGGACACTGAGATACCACCCCTTAAATATTGGCGGCTCTCTGACAAAAGGTGTACTTAGTTCGATACATAATAAACAAAGAAAGAGCGTCTTTAATTATATATATAAATAATATTCTTTTTGTACCCCAAAACCAATCATCATCATCATCACCAGCCTGTAATTGTCCACTGCTGGACCTCCTCTCCCAGAGAATGCCATAGAGGACGATCTACGGCTACCAAACCTAAGAAAGGAATATAGGTAAATATTTACCTTAAAATTTTGGGTGTCTTCATTGTCTTGTGAAATGTAAGGCGCTTCCCATAATTTCACCTTTTCTTCGTTCAACTTGGCACGTAATTTTATCAGTAAATCCTCATGTTGGAGATTTGTCTCCATTTTAAAACATCAATATTTGAGGATCAGTCGACAAAGAAACAACAAACAAGATGATTCGCAAAAATTGCTAAAAATTGAAGTTTTTCACGAATTTCGTGACATTTAGTTCTCTGTGATGTTTTGAGTTTTTGACAGTTGACATTGACAGACTCGGAGGAAAATCTTGGGGTTGTTCATTTCACTATTTATTTCATTTACAACAATCCAAACATGAGTTGTTTTGGGTGGCTGTTTTTATCGATAAAAATCTTTAACTATTTTATTGAAAAAATTATTGACAGCGTAAAGTTGTTTTCTGCAACTGTTACTTTTTGAGTATTGTTATTAGTGTTATTACCTCATTGACCACTAAAACTAACGCGTTTCATGTTCCATTTCACGCATTTATTTATCAATTGGATACAAAGGTGGATTTATATCATAATTTTTATTAAGAAATATACAACGTAAGTACCTGTCTCTACCTAATCGGGTTCTATTATAATTATCATGGTAAAATATCACTAAACTAATTTATTGTAATGTAGTAAAAGGTTCATAATTATGAAATTTAAAATATGAATAGGTACAGTAGTGTAGATGTAAGAATGCACGTTTCCGCTATAAAATAGTCATATTTTATTGTTATTTTAACTATTTTATTTCACACACAATAAAACTCGATAATTCTAAGTAAATTGTTGTTACGCAGACCTTTATTTCAACAATTAAATACTTTTAGCGATATCATGGTGAAGAGTAAACTTTGTATAGCAAGTAAGTTTTAGAATATTACATTTTTTTTTGTAGTTCATACACTATCAGAACTTAGCGCTCAATCATAGATATTTGCTAATCCTAAAGAGTACCTACCTAATGAGCAAGGTAGGTCCTATGTACCGAAAATTACACAATATTACCTAATGCCTAGCTAGGTACCTTTCCGCGGAGGTGATGATGTTCTCAAAATACTTAGCTAGTTACCTATTACCTGGTTCTTTATGTTGCCACGTTCATGTCGCGATAATTAAAATAGTAAAGTAGTAAGTCAGTAGGTTGGTAGGTAATGGGCTGGGTAGGCAAGGATTGCCTACCCAGGGTGCGCCAGATACCTCTCAGGTCTTATAAGTATATTTTATCATAGAGTCATGGACACAGACGTAGATCTAAAAGTCTGTGATCATGAATTTCTGCGGAGAAAAAGGCAACTCCTTTTCTGTTCCAGGAGACGTAGGTAGAGGGTACTTTAATAACGGAAAACCTCAACAATCTCAGATCTCTGTCCGCAATCATTATGAGTTCGGTAGTTACTGAGAGAGTTTAGAATTATTAAGAAAATTCCTAAGTATCTGTCAAATTAAGATTACCAATCTTATCATACAAATTTAATGTTGTTCAAACAGGCCCTAATTATTTAGATAATGAGGACAGCTGCTAATCGCCGGATAAATAAAAAAATGGAATACGTTTACTTGGGTACAATTAATTTACCTGCAAAGTAATTTATCGAGAACTTATCAGTAAGCTGTGAAACATACCCGTATAAGTAGTCATAAACGGTGACGCGCCTGTTAAAGTATTAACGTCGGTCTAATTAAATTATGAGTACCTGTTAACACGCCAAGATATCTACAAATCTAAATTACGGAACATTTTCGAAGTGCGAGCAGACATAAAGTAAAGTGGAAAATATGATGATGAATGTCGTAATTATGGCGTGTAGTTTGTTCCCATGATGCTACCATGTCTTTACCAGTCGTGTAGTCTGCAGGCAAGATTAATGGTCTTTTGGGTGTCATTAAGTATACACGAACATCGAATATCCAGACTACCTTGAGAACTAATTGGGAGCAAGGGTGGATATTTGTGACGATTCTCCGAGGGTTGAAGAGCACCCGTCATGTTGGTATTGGTGGTGAATATTTCGGATCCCATAGCCATGAGATAATAGGAAGGGAGGGCAAATGCAAATTTAATTTGGTATGAGTCCTACATAGCCTGCCGCCGCCGCCGGTGGTCCATGGCAAGGATTCATGAGGATTTTCCGCAACTCAAAAAGGGTAAGGCTGGGTTTCCACCTGAGATATGCGAGGAAGCTGAGCTGTGCTTTGATTGGTTTTATTTCTTGGTAAGGCTGACATAATTTGTCAGACAGAAGCAGAGTTACAATTTCCCGACCTACCGATGCCTATGGTCGCTTAGCGATTTGAATGCTGAGTGTACCTGTAATGGGCATACATATAAGCGCCTTTATCACTGTATTGCTTTCAACACAATCTAAATATGTATAGCTGTTGGTATACCAATAAATAAGTAAATAAATGACAAATTTGGGGCAAAATTTTCGCAATTTCATATTTTCACTGACTTTTTTTTTTAAACATGACTGTCCTGTGAACTGGCGCAAAAAATTGGAATAGCCTATTGGAGGCATTTATGTAAATCTGCCTCCGCGTAGTGGAACTACTTAATACTAGAGCGTTTCACGAGATAACCAAATAGGTAGGTACCTAGAGAAGACTCGCGCCTTAACCCCTCGTCAAGATTGCAAAAGGCATCGTTTAAGGTTTTCCTTAAAAAACCTCGTTTTAAAAAATGTCTGCGTTAATTCTATAAGATTACATGAAAAATTCACTTTGAGGTGTCCTTTGTAGGTCACACCGTTTTTAATTCACTCAGCCTTTCTCTGGCAAATTCACAAGGTCATCGTATTTAAAGAAACGTGGTTGAACAAAGGGATTGTCTTTGTCATCCATTTAATAATGCGGTAAAAAAAATAAGATAGGGTCTTTAGCGGAGCAGTGATAGCCCAGTTATGTGAACTGCCAAGTAATAGGTTGCGAAGTGAAATCTAGGCACCTCTCACGTCACACCTCAAATCACGTTTCCTTAACTTATGATACATACCTTCACATTTTCCAAAGGGTTAGGCAGATATATAAAGGTAATGTAAACCCACTGCTCGCAGATTTCTTTTTTCAATAAAGTTATTAAAACTTAGTTAAAGATTATTAATCGTATGTAATCTTTAGACTTCATTTAAATTTTGCCAATAACATGTAACTTTTCGCTGGCAAAATGTACAAATAAAACTGCCCCATCTCTATTTAGTTACTTTAGGCTCAGTGTAGAATTTCAAATGTTTTTTTTCTGACTAATTAGCTATAGTAATTACTTTATAGACTCTATAACAAAATACCTACCCGTGAGTGTAATGAGTCGCCATTCAAAGGCTTTCGGCGCTTGAGCTCAATAATGAAGCCTTTTATAATGTTAATTAGGTTAAAAGCTAAATAAAAAGTAATCTATTAAGTTTAAAAATACAGTAACCAAAAAGAAATATTTTAGCGTAGTGGCTGGGCGACGGACTTTGCGCTACGGGTTGTATTTCAATACCATCACGGTACAAATATTAAATTATCTTGCATGTACCTTATAGTGCCCACAGTGATAGCCTAGTGACACGATCATTTGTGTTGGCATGACATAGGTCCCGAGTTAGAATCTATGGCACGCACCTGACATCTCGCGTGTATACATTAATTAGGTAGGTGAGTATTATCACTCGTAAAAACAGTGAAGGAAAATATCCCGAGGTTTTCTTGACTGCCAACCCAGTAGGCTAGCGTGGTTGACTACTCTTCAGAGTAAGGTAAGGTTGTCCTAACCGCACTCTGAGAGTGAGAGGTTGGGTTATAGTCGTTAAGATATACTTAACTACTGGTGCCCAGCAATGAGACGGCAAAATAGTATGTACTATAACAGATGATAACAGTAGATATACTATCTAAACTTGCCTCTATTTTACTTAAATGACTGGGCAAGGCATGCGCATACTCGTTCCTCGTGGCTTCCTAAGTCTTGCACCAATCGTATCCCGTATCTTTATTTTGTTCACAATCTACAGCCGTGCTTCTATCTCTCCATGCTGCAAACTCCTATATCCTGCTTACTGCGAACCTGGAAGATGTCCATGCCATCGCCAAGCAGATAGCCAACTCCCCGGTGGCGAACCAGATCAACAAAATAATCCGGCGCGCCTCCAGCATCTTCAACCAGCAGTTTAGTAAGCCAGGGGCTCCAAGTAACCCTAAGGTCCAGCTACGAGCAGACTCCACGAAAGACCAAGGTTCGTACTCCTTATTATTTTTCTTGTATCAATGTTAAATCTATTATATTTATAGAATTTGAGCCCAGTAGGTAGCCACTTTCGTCTGGAGCCCCACTGCCCCACACTCGCACTGAGTGATCGACTAATCAATTATCTCCCATTTTGCCAAGTTGTGTTTACAGCGGCCTACTTGGGTGCGCAGTCGATTGAGTGCTTTCCTTAAAGATCCACTGCAGGTCATGGCCAAATGGCATATATTCCGGGCGTTGAACAAAATTAGGTGGTGGTGGATGCTGTACATTTTTCTCGAAACTTACTGTTAATGTAAAAAGGTGGTAGAATTTTGTTGCTGTTTTCGACTTATGTCAAATATTATTGCTGCTAGGCATAGCGTAGCATCGTGTTCTGATTTGAAGGGTAATTTTAGCCAATGAAATTATTGGGAAAATGTAACTGAGGTTTCAAGATGACAACGCGCAAGTGTTGTTTTGGTGTTGCTGGCGTCTATAGCTGCGGTTGCGCTTACTATCTGGCAGCTGTTTGTCAAATTAACAAATGGTCATTTTATTTTCTAGCTGCTGCCGCTGACGATGATGGAGAAGCTGACAATTTTGAAGTCTGGAAACCTGAGGCGAAAGGTATTATTAAACAACAACAACAAAAACTTTGTTTACAACCGTTAAAGGGTTTATCGATGAACTCTCTCCTCCGCCTCTAGCCGCAAAACTCATAAATCAATATTAATAATATTGTTGTTCGAAAACTTGAAATTATCCTTTTGTCATCAATTGTACCAATAGCTAACCAAGAACCTAATTTAAACTCCTTGCTGAAGCCAGGCTAAGTTACTTAAGCGAAGAAAAAAAATGAAGAAGTAAAGGAAGGTCATTAATTCTTCATACTTCTTCATTTTTTATTTTATTTCATGGAAGTAAAACATGTACTTAATAAGCAATTGTAAAAATAAATGAAAGTTCCAGATGTTGATCTTCGAGCAAAAGCGTCCTCGGAATCCGAAGCCAGTGAGATCTCTGCTGAATCTAACGACATTAATCTGGAACAAGGGGAGAGGAGACACAACGTTAAGCGAAAACTTGAGGTTGGCCCCGACCATATAGAGAGGAGACATAATATGGGCGCCGATCAGATAGACAGGAGACATGAGGTCGGCCCGGACCTGGTGGAGCTTGGAAAGAACGCCAGCTTCTACCTCAAGTCCATCAAGAAGATCTTTGAGAATGTTTAGTTATTAATAAAGGTCTTAAACTGGGCATTTATTTATTTGTTACTAACGGCCTAGCCTGTCCCCTGGCTTCGCACGGAGCTAGATATTCCTCCATTTCGGCCAAAAAACTGTTCAGTACAGTTTTACGCGACGGAGGACTTTGTTTTATAATTTATGTACCTACTTAGTAATGATTATATTTATTTATAGTTATTGTAAAAAAACCTTAAGTAGGTACCGGTATTAAGTATTTTTATTATTTATTAATAGCCGAGACTGACGGCAATCGGCAGGCTTTTTCCAAAATTATAAACTATTGTAAGTTTTCATAAAAAATAACTAGACCATGATAGGCACTTAAATTAGATACATTTTGGTAATTTCTTTTGGCAAAAATATTGCATATTTGTTATGGAATCGATACATTGAACAATAGCGTCAGCGCCCAAAGGCTTAGTCATGGAAAAGCAATTAGTAAGTAACGACCTGTCGATGTCGAGGCGCCGCGCGCCGGTGTGCGGAAACGATGACGTCATGTGCAACCCTTGCTCATAATAAATAAAAGTTAATGTAAGTAATAATTTACACAACAGCGTGATTACTTTCTTATAAGTTACTACTCATAGGATTTTTTGTTTTGAAAAGCTTAAGTTTTATATTTTGTAACCTATTTTTTAAGATAATTATAAGCTGTTTGTTTCCCTAACATAAATAAATAGATAAAAACCGCACTATCAGAAGAGAGATGGATCTTTCTGTCTCCCTTCGTAAGCATCACGTCTTGCTCGCAGTACCTATTTTGAACCGAAAACATCATGGATATATACGAGGGAAAACTGAAAGTTGCAAGGACTTCATAAATCTACGGACCACACAGTATGGTAGGTAGATATAAGTATTAGATCGTAATGGGAAAGGTCCTTAAAGTTCAGGTGCGTAGTACATTCAACTGGCGCTAGTGTATAACAACATGTAATATGGAAGAAGGAAAAGAAGTCATGCAAGTATCGTTGTAACTGGCGGTCTCTGGTTCTTATTTATTTATATAAACTTTGTTGTACCTACACCAAAAAGAAAATACAAAGGTTAAGACACTATTGCAACAAAATACAATGGGGTGGCTTTATCGCGATCTGACATGTCTTGCAGGTAACCTTACCTGCGGACCTAGCCAAGTTGCAATCTAACGTTCTAATAAACAAAATGTAGGAATGACATTAATGTGGGATTTATTGTTAGTATGTTTCCGAACGCATTAGTAAGTTATGTAAGTGAAGTTTAGTTGGTAGGCATGCGTGAGAGTGTATCCGAACTGATTGTGTGAAAGGGAAAGGAATGAGAGAAAGGGACAGGATATATGACTGAGGGACAGATCTGAAGAAAAAAAGAGCGTTGAAAGAGGAAAAGACGAATTGAAAAAAGATAATAATTATAAGAAATTGTATTGTTATGTTTTTTTTACTAAATAAAATCAGAAGGGAAATAAGCTGTTCATATTTAACTCCTACATTAATTTGTAAGCGGCAGATTTGTCGAAAGCTTTTGTCATTCCCATACATTTTGTTTCTATTCGTTCGTCGGTCCCAACGTTATTTTGCAACTTGGTTAGGTCTCCTAGTTATTTCCAATGTGTGAAAACAGACGAGAGAGGTACATCCTGTATAGCTAATGTCGATAACGCTTTGTCATCCACAGTACAAACTGAATTGAGTTATCGGAAAATTACCACCACACATTATTTAGCTTATTAGATTTACTGCGGTAAATTAATCATTTTTAACGAAATGTGGAAGCGTCATAGCTATTAACTTAAAATACGAGACTTTGTTTGTCTTTTTACGCCGCAACCGCTGAGCCGATTTCGATTAAATTTGGTAAGGAGAAAGATTGCATCCTGAGGCCCGCTGACTGCTCTTGCTCTTAGGCTAATATTCAGGGACCTCGCTAAGCGTAAACTTATGTCACAGAATAAATAATAACAGAATGGCTACTCTCCGCCCCTCCCTAACGTCAGATACCTCAGGTCCCCCGCATTCTGCAGGTGTTCTTGCCGGACGGACTGCCAACACACCCTACGCACTCTCACGCACACATTTGCATTTGCACGTGTACAAACGTAATTTTGACAAGTTTGACATTTGGTATTGTAGTGTGCAGCGGTATAAGTCCTGTGTTAAATAAAGCAAGTAAAACCGCGAGCAAAAGATAGTATTTTTATATAAACAAGTTTGTCATGGTTCAAATCAAACGATAATCGTATTCATGTATAAGGTCATAATGTTAAATACCCACATAATGGAAAACCTAACGCCTATTGTCCACAAATCGTTGTTAGGCACCCTCCTATCTGTTGATTGCAGGCATGAATAAATTGACCTTACCTCTTAATGTCTACCTCGGAATTAAGGGTAATAAATACCCTAGAAGGTATTAAAGTTTTATAAGACGCCATCGCGCTTGTATTCCCCGTATGATAGGCAGAGGTATACTAAACTATAACATAAGTACTTGACACAGTTCGGCGGTATGTGTAGGAGAAGCCCATTGCCACAAACCTAATATATTTTATTGACCTGGGAATTGAACCCAGAACCCCAAGTGTAGCAGTCGCGCTTACGACCACTAGGCTAACGAGGTAATAAATTACTTATGATGCAATGGGCATGCGAATTTCTAAAAGTACCTAACTACATCATATTTTATTGTAAACGAGGTTGAAATGCCTTTTTTGTTAGAGCAACTATTAGATATTATCGGCAAATTTTCTACTTATTTTTTTACACTTATATACCATCCTATCACGCCTTATTCAACGAAGGGTTATGCAGAGGTGTACTAATGTACACCCACAGCTCGCCAGTATGTTAAGATCCCACGTATTAGGGGGCCAGCCTATTGCCATCAACCGGGCACAAATCCAGACTCCGAGCTGCTACTGGTCATTTCATAAAAAAAACCCAACAACACTTTGCTCGACCCGGGAATCAAATCCAGGACCTCTAGCGTAAGAGTAGCGTTTGGGACCACTAGACTAACGATGCAGTCTTTAAGACTTGCGTCATACAATTTTACGTCTCATTTCGAAACTTATTGTCAACTGATGCGGCTATTTATTTATTAATTACAAAACTTAATCATAAACCTACCCAATATCGTAATTTAGTAGAATCTGTACATGACGTGGTTATAAAGCCTCTTTGTTCGATTCTATCCTAAGATAGATACAGCTATACGTACTTACTTAGGTGTAGAGTCCGTGGGCGTCCATGCCACAGAATTAGGTTTGGTGATTAGAATGCCCACGATTTGTATAAGCATATCGACCATTGTAGTCGAATCTATTCCACTATTTACGCAGTAACTAGAAAAAAAGCCGATGATCTTTAACACTAAAAGCATACGTTTAATAAAAACAGTAAATAAAACGGTTTATTTATTTGAAAGCTTATAGGATGTCACAGACCAAGACAAATACCGGTATTTTAGAGTTACAACATTATACCTACTATTTTTACAGGTATTATAAAGGTTACTCAATTCTATGCAGCCAGTATTAATACCGGTAACCGGAATAAACATAACCTTTATCTTACATGTGCCGTCGGCATTAGTCAAAGGACGCGTACCGCGTAACGACTCGCCGACCAATCACGGCACCAGGTAATGTTTAAAGTGTTTTCTAATGCCAATAAACTCAAAAATATTTTTAAGTAATCGGTATTAAAGTGGTAACCTAAATAGAAACAACATATTTCTACTTCTTGGTTACGTAGTTAGCGATAACCCATAAGTAAGCAAAATTCCTTAACGTCTAGCGTATTTTTAAAGGTTTTGGGCCACGTCACAGATACATACGTAGATACATTAATACACACGTTAAACTTTCACACGTCAACACCCCTTTCTGCGTTGGGGGTTAAAACCTTTTCAAACTTAGCTTATTGAAGTATTAAATATTTATGAAAAAGTTATGTTTTTAGTATCTAGCTAATACTAAAGTAAAGTGGTATCTTCAAAGTGTACTTAAAAGCCATCCAGACCACCATTTAGGTTTATTTGTAAAGTTTAGAATAAATAGTTGTTCTAACCCAACTGTCATTACTGTGCACTCGAAGCACGGTAATTACTATAATTGTTTGGTAATCGACAGAACCACTTTAGTGTAGGACAAAGTTTTAAAAGCTAAAATAATTTTGACACCTCTTTACTATACATACTATTTATTGATAATTTCATAGATAGTTGAATTTTCTAGACCAACCCAGTAACGCTCTACTACTAACTCAATAATTAATTTATATAAACTACATAATTTTGGACATTTTACACAGCACCATCTAGTCCCAAAGTAAGCAGAGTCTGTACTATGGCTACTAGACAATGGATAGAATATTACTTATACTTTTTTTTTATAAATACATACTTATAATACAATGGTTTGACAATGTTCTGTTACCACATATTAACTACATAAGACAATATATATCCTCTGAACTATTGTAGAATGTCGCCGGGATATCAATAGGCTATCGAAGAACCTTTTCATTAAGAACTTTGTGGATAACAAACACAAACTTGAAGACCTTACGTTAGTAGGTCGTGTGTGTGTTTTGTATTATCTGCGTCGTTTCGGGGTACGGAACAGAGCAGGGAAGTATATATACCTACATACACTTTCCTAAGGTACCTTAAAGTTATTTGTAAGGGTCGTGCAGTGAATTTCATTTAATTCATCATGACTTTATATTCTTTTATAAACCCTGCGACCTATGTCTGATTGCTTCGTTGTGCCAAGTACGACTACAGGCTGTGTCGTGAGGTTAAGTTCCCAGATCATTTTTTTTTTATGTAATTTTTTTAATAGCAACTAGATGTTCGGATTGGTCCCTGTTTGTCAGTAATAGGCTCAAATTACAAGGGACCTAAAGGCTGAGGAAAAGCCGTGATAGCCTAGTGGTATGACCACTGGACTGCCAAGTCAAAAGTCTCGAGTTCCATTCTAAGGCACACACCTCTGACTTTTTGAAATCATGTGCGTACTTATCAATCGCTTTAACGGTGAAGGAAAACATCGTGAGAAACCTGCCTGCCTGAGAGATTTTCTCGACTGCATATAAAGTCTGCAAACCCGCATTACATTATTACATTACCCGCATTACTACGGTGCAACTGTCGCAGCGAAAGTTTTAATTTAAAATTAAACGCCAAAGTAGAAGTAGTAAAAAAAAAAACGTTTTTAGCTGTCTATGTTCTTCAGACCTTATTTTAAAAATTTTCTGTATAATTTTCTGTCTTTTATATGTATCTGTTAATAATTTGTGTATATGGGTTTACACAAATTATTAAATTTTATTATTATTGGGAGTGAGTTCTTTTTTTTTCTTAGCCTCATTGGCTAGTTTTTAACTACATTTACGGGACTAGCCAAGTAAATGTAGTGAATGGTAATTTTTCGTGAGGTGTGTTTTGGTTTTCGTCCAGTTGCATGAACTTTCGGACTATTCGGCAACATTAATGTCTGGGTATTGTTGTCGAAAAAGTTCATGCAACTTTTGCCTATACGTGGCCATGTCGGTCTCTAAATTAGTAATGTAGTAGTAAGTTCGCATGATAAATTTGTTCACATCTTGACTCCATCTCATGCGAACTCTTGGCTTTCCGGCTTTGGTGGACGCGGGTAAGAAGGCATTCACCTCCCGCGCAACATTCAAAGTCGGTACTGGTGAAGAACGTGATGATGCTATGGAGGGTGTGTATGATATGGTGCTAGGGCTATATGGCTCTACTGGGCTATTATTTCTGTCTGTCAGTCTGTCATTTTCGTCACTAATTTCGGCTGTAGCATCTTGTTCGGTGGGAGCCCGCCTGCTCAACTCCTCACCGCTGACGGTTCGCATGCTGAGACACCCAGCGTCAGCTCCAGGTGTGCCCCGGCGATCGCCCCCGGGCAGCGGTCCTAATCGTTTTTTCTTTGAACGTGTCTCCATTTTTAATGGGTTTCCATAGCCTTGTTAGCCGTGCAAGTTTTCATGAAGTAATATTGTATAACAATGCCATATATAGCACTTACCATACATAGTAATCCTATACAATAATACTACATTACACGTCCGCCCCCCACGTGGACTAGATGTTCAGCCCGGACGTAAGGTTGGGTATATTATTATTATTATTACTTATCCAGCTCTCATACTGAGGAGAACCGTGCCCAGCAGTGGGACAGTATATGGATTGATGATTCAAAGGCTGCGGTGCTGTCGAACTCAGACCACAGTTCTAGTCTTCTTTAGACTGCAATAAGCTATCGCTATGCCTGCTAACTTAAAAAAAAAAGTATTTTTTTGCTCTACATGCCACCGTTGCCTGTCGCATAGCAAAATGCCAAAAAAGAAAACATATTTTCCCGCTCAAAAGATAACGTTATTACAAGAAACCTAGATCGTGTTTGGTAATTCAGAAAATGGCGGCTCATGCCTTTAGATGAGCCAAAATTTACCGCAAAGCATCTTGCCCAGCTTAGCGGTAAATGTGGGAATTATTGGATGATTTCAGCGTATTTTTATGAAATCGGTATTTTCCCTTAGGGTTAATCAGTTTACTTCAGCTGTTCAGAGGCAGCCTAATTCTGTCGACAATACCGGTAGTATCTCTAGCGCCTGGTCATGTTGAGACCTTAGTTGTTAATTTTTATTTGCCGAGTAATTTCATTGGATACATTATTCAAGCCGAGGTGGTAATGTTATTTCTTAGCGACAGAATATTTGCCAGTGCGGTTACGTGAATGAATTTTTTCATAAAAATTAAAGCATCACATTTTATCCCGGTTTAGAATACAATAAATCTCACTGCGATTTTGATCGGCATCTCTAAAGAGGCGAGAAAAGATCTGACTTCTCGGTTGTAGGATCTCTTGGGACCTGATTGGTTAGCCACCACCCTTACCTCGGAGTCTGTCGTAAAGATCTGTAACCTGTGTGTGCGTTACGACTATTGCGCTTTAGAGCCAGTTTCCTATCTCGCTTGCAGTCGGCAGGGGCTTGAACGCACCAGCAACGCAACAAGCACCTTTGTGTTCATCGGAGTGATAACTAGGTACTTAGAAAAGAGCTGCGATTAGTTATAAAATTTCAATGTTATCTGTATTATTTTCTTGCATACACATTGCATACGACAACGTCTGTGGTCTAGTGGTTCGAGTACTGGACTGCTGATCACGAGGTCGTGGGTTCGATTCCTACAAGATACAAACATTTATGTGATGAAATTAGGTGTTTGTGTTTGTCTGGGTCTTTCTTATATATTATCCTCCTCCTTTAGTCGCATTCCTCAATGCTGAGGGTCGTGACCTTCCCTAGGAATCACTTTTTCTCGGATGATACTTCGCCACCCGTTTCGGTCATCCGCCGCCTGGACAGCATCGTGAACCGTAGTTGAAAGTGTGGAGCGGATCTGGTCTGTCCAACGCGTGGGACTGCGGCCTCGTTGTCTTTTCCCTTCCACTTTGCCAGTGACAATAAGTTTTTCTAAATTGTCACCAGGCTTTCTTGCGATGATATATATTATAAGTATGTATTAAAAAAAAAGGGTTATATAAGTATTATATCCATTGTCTAGTACTCATAGTACAAGCTCTGCTTAGTTTGGGACTAGATGGTGCTGTGTAAAAATGTCCCAAGATATATTTTTTCATCTGTATCTGCACAGAAATACCATGTGTATGTCAATGTTCGATAAAACCCACATGGTGATTTTAGGCCCCAGATTTTATGCCTACATACTGGCTACAGGCTGGGTATACACGGCGATCGTGATGTCGTCATCAGACTAGCTGAACACGGGACGAATGGCTGGTACCTTATTATAAATAAAAAATTTAGAAAACCCCCGACACGAAATGTAATTTTCCATTTTGTGGTGGCGGCCATCTTGGATTTAAATTTATCATAGTGTATAGTATTCTTCTAGTCAAGCCCTTTCATTTGATACCCATATTGAGGGAGTTGTGAAAAAATATGTAATTCACCATTTTGTGGCGACGGCCATCTTGGACCGATTTTCATCAAACATAGCTAAGAACACTCCCGACTAATTCACCTTTCAAATAAAAAAAACAAAATCAAAATCGGTTCATCCGTTCGGGAGCTACGATGCCACAGACAGACACACACACACAGACACGTCAAACTTATAACACCCCGTCGTTTTTCGTCGGGGGTTAAAAATACAATTATAAATAGGTACACACATGCCGTTAACTTCTACGCATAACATGTCTAATGCACGATGAGTGGTTACCACACAACTTTTTTTCTTTAACGCAATGAGAGAAGAGTGACCTTTATCGCAGCTTTCGTGGACCTGTTTCATTGTAACTAACCGTACACACCTACGCGACATTACAAAGCACTATTACACTATTAGTACCTATTTTTCATCGTCGCAATGTAACCTTCTTACAAAGTGTAGATCGGCCTAATAGACTAAGTGTAGATACTCCCACGTTTTACGTCAAAGAAATTTTTAGTTTTCATACAATCAAAGGAAATTTGCCTTTTGTATTTTAAACCGACTTCAAAAAAGGAGGAGGACTAATTTGGAGGCGGTGCCAAACTACTAATCTAATTTAAATATGACTTTCGCCTAATCCCTCTCATACTGAGCGGAGACCCGTGCCCAGCAGTGGGACAGTATATGGGTTGATTATTATTATTATTATTTTATGACTTTCGTTGATTGTGTGTTTGGCACCGACTGCCAAATTAGTTAAAAGTGTACCTAAATTATGTACCTATTATTTTTTACTTTTTAGTTCCTAAGTAGGTGTTTTTGTTGGCGGTTTTTAGGTCCCATGTACCTATACAATAGGGGGTGAGCTTATTTCGTCTAGATCGACTCAAATCTAAAACCACGTTTTCACATTACAATATACTATATCATTACGTACCTATACACGAATTTTTGAGACAAAGTCGCTTGTTGTTCTTGTTTGAGATTTGAAGCCATGACTGCAAGCGTAGCAATCGCGCTTAGTATCCAATTAGGCCAACGAGATAGTTGGAAAAAAATATTGATATAAATATGAAAAACAAAAATATTTAAATTAGTAGTGCTTATAAACTTCTCAGGCTTACAAAAGTTTTATTAATGAAGGGGTTTATAAATAAGCAGACTTTTGTTCGCGACTTCATTCCCGAGGGTAGCCTATTATATCCCTTTGAGGTACAATAAGGAACCGTTCTGTAAAAGTTTTTAAATTAGGGATTTATGTTGAGATTTTGTTATTTTAAGCTACTCCGAAATAGAAGACGCTATTACATTTTTAATTTTTATTATTATGTACTGCCTCATTGGTATAGTGGTCGTTAGCGCGAGTGCTACGCTACTGGCCCTGAGTTTGATTCTTAGGTCGAGGTAAGTGTTATTTTATTCTATAAAATTTTCGTTTTCTTGAGGATGATTAGATTTGTGCCTTGTGATTATTATTGAGCTGTGAAAATTAGAGCCTATTTCATAATTCCTAAATAGACTCTAATTACTTAGGCAGGGAATTGTCTAAGACCTATTCAGAGTTAAATTTTTACATAAATAATAACAATAATTTTGTATCTAAGTTACAAAAATGGATATTTTTTTGTTTACCGTCTATTCCTTAACGAGAAACTATGCTAAAATGTCGAAAACGCAAATGATTATGAAACAGAAATATTGAACAATGCTTTAAATTAAAAAAAACAGTACCAACTTTTGTTTTTAGATATTTAAATTTGTTATCTTTAAAAGGAATATATTAATAAAGGATTGTTGAATATTATAAGTAAGTGCTTTTAAATTGATTGATGTAAATACTTTTCAACACTTTCCCTACGAATGAATATTCATAACTACTTCAATAAACTAGGTATATAATATACAAGGTGGAAGGGACATCGACGCACAAACGTCGTGACAAGGTTTCACTCAAGGTCAAAAATAAAATGACCTCAGTAATTCATGTAGAAAATGATCGGTTACTACAGATATTGTCATTTTTGAGCGCGCAGTGTATTGCTGCAAACGCGATTATAACGCTCCGCAGTGAATGTTATTGTGAGCGCGATCCGAAATAATGATTTTTTTAATTATAAATCTAATTTGGGTAGATAGAAATAATGTTTTTTTACACGTTTAAGTAAAAAAACTGCAGAAAAAATTAAAAAATTGATGAAAAAAGTTACGGAAAATTTCATCATGTACCTACTGAACTCATGTTATTCGGATGTACGTCGATGTCCCTTCCACCTTGTATTATATCAAAGGTTGAGTAAAGGTAGTAACAGCCTAGGGGTATTACTGGGTATATCCTTAGGCTATTATTATGACTATAATAGGGTATGTCTCGAGAAAGTCCTTAGTTCGTTTCCAAGGCACGCACCTCTCTGACTTTTCGTAACCATGTGCGTATTAATAATTACTTATCCTCATATCATATCATCTTTATTGCGTTCCATAATGTCGTGTACAGGTGGTCAGATTAAATTTATTGAAACAATTATCGACCCTGTCGGGCACAGCACTGACTGATAATTAATATAAATGTCTTTAATGTTTTCTTTCCTATGTATATAGTCTATAAGATTCCATCATTAAACATCGTGAGGAAAACTGCATGTAAGTATGAGAGATTTTCCCGACGCGACGGTCTGTGGACTCTGCCAGCCCGCACTAGACTAGCGTGGTGAACTATAGCCTAACTCCTATCATTCTGCGGGGAGACCCGTGCCCAACAGTAGGACAGTTTATGGGTATATGATGATAGTATTTTGGGGTGGAAAACCTACAGGTGACCGTAAAGGTGATAAAGGTCTTTCAAACAACATATTTCACAGATACGCTAGTGATTAGCACTCGAATTAGGGTGACGCCAAACTATAGTCCGCGCGGAACTAATTGGCCGCGCCTTAGGTATGTGAGCGGTGGGACGGAGGGGCTGTGGCGCTTACTTTTGTTCACAGTAACCTGCCGCCTCACCCCCGTCCGTACCTAAGGCGAGGCCAACTAATTCCTCGCGGACTATAGACTTTTGAGATGTCAGTCGCGTAATTCAGTTTCATAGAAAAGTCCAACACATTTTGCATTGTCGTGTGAATGAAACAGGACTTTCATACGAGAAATTATGCGACGGACAACTCAATAATGTACGCTCGTTTGGCTTCACCCTTAGACTATAAATACCAAGACATCGATGTATCGCATACAAATTGGCTACAAACTTGTAAACAACACATAGTTGTTAAATTTGTTCATTATCTGCGGGTCCGAAGCGGGCTGTTGCTGTTTGTTGGCCCAACAACGCGGGTAGTTTCAATTAGTTGGCCGCTACACGATCGTTTTAACTGCGGTAGCCGTCGATAGATGGCGATTATCTTGAACGCGGACGTTTCGGAAGTTGGCCTCGTACGGATTGAGCGGTTTAACAGCCGCCGTCAAGCTTGCGTTTTGAAACTATTTTATATCTAAAGTTTATTTAAAATGCCTATTTACTCATTACTTTAACTCGCTTAGTTATCATTGACTTTCAGAAATTAACGTTTTACTGTGTGCGTAATTGCTACTCTAAAACCGAAAATTGGAAAATCCAAATTACTGAAAAATCTAAAACCCGTAAAACCGTGAAATCTGTAATCGTAATCAGTTCACGATTTGACGGTTTTTGGTAAAATAAGTTATTTGGATTTTTTTCCCCTGTTTTTGCAACATTTTTAATTGATACGCCGCTCCTATTGGTCGTAGCGTACCTAATGATCAGAGATCGGCGTAGGTAGTGCTATTCACGGGAATTAGTGACCGTTAACTTAACATGGATATGCCGTCTAAATCCCGGCATACATGTTACATACTAATTTATATCACATTGACGAGCAATTGTAAAGTAATTGTAGTTGTACACATGACGACATATCATGCCACCTGTTTCGGGTATAATCAGACCTACCTATTGACCAGTAAGTAATATGGCAAACAGCACTGTGAAGGACAAGTTAAACCAGAAATAAGTAGTCTGATATGACGCAGTGCATATTCATGGTATCTTTAACAGTATAACTTGATTTACATCAACATTCCGAAAAATATTCCCGTGAACCCCGGAAATCCCGGGACATGTCCATATTAACATAATCATTCAGGGTCATTGACCGAAAATAGCACTACCTACGCCGATCACTGCTAATGATATATAGCCTTCCCCGATAAATGGGCTATCCAACATTAAAAGATTTCTCCAAATCGGTCCAGTGGATTCGGAGCCTATTGAATACAAACAAATAACCAAATCTTTCCTCTTTATAATATTAGTATACATAACCTAATACCTATACCTAATAGTTGTACCTAATATAAATATAATACTTCCGTATTAACCGCTCCGTCACCCAAAGCCTTAAGCTTAACATTCCACGCTCACCGCGCACAAAGCGGTGAGAACATGTGTACAACTATTTCATGGAACCTATTCACTAACTCGGCGGCGCGGCGGCGGTACACCACTATTGAGTACCGGTACCGGTAGGAAACGTGCTAGTGTTGTACTTTCTCAGGAATGCTGTACTGGTTTCGGCTAAAGAGATACTATTTATTTTGTCTATACTAACATTATAAAGATTTGTTGTTGTTTGTTGTTTGTATTGAATAGGCTCTGAAACTACTGGACTGATTTGAAAAATAATTTCAGTGTTAGATAGCCCATTTATCGGGGAAGGCTATATACCATCACGCTACGACTAATAGTAACGGAGTAGCAATTTAAAATGTTGCAAAAACGGGGGAAAAAGTTATCAAGACCACGCGGGTGAAGCCGCTGGCGGGAAGCTAGTATACTATAATGTTGTACGAGTTACTATAATAATCTTCATTGGGATCAAACCATCACGCTTGTATTCTTCGAAGGGTTAAGCAAGATTGTACTGTACACCTACTTTTCGCCGGTATGTTAGTTGTACTTTGTATATAAGAGAGGGCCCGTCTCAATTACCTACTATGCTTGTTGTTTGAGTTTGTGCCTGGCTCATTCCCAACTCTAAGGCTGATATTCAGACACGAGACTCAACATGAACTTATGCTTCCGTATGTCAAATTTGTATGACAATTTGATGTACGGAAGCATTATTTACGCTTAGCATCGTCTCTGAATATTAGCCTAAGAACCTAATGACCTAAATATAGGATTTTTCAAGAAGAGAGTTAAGAGGTTTTTGAGGGGTCGTCAACGCGTCAGTGATACTTCGGAGTTGTGAGCGTAATTTATGACCTGCCTGCCCTGATATGCTGCGGTAACCGCCTACCATCGAGCGGATGCAACTACAGATCAGCTTATGACTCAGGTGAATGAGTTGATTCAATGACTCAGCTCGTCGATCAGCTCAATTTGAACCTATTCAGTTTACGACTCACGCGAGCCCAAAGTTTCGGCCGAACTACTGTACTAAGGTTGAATGTGAAATTGGTATTGGTTTCGGCTAAAACCCAATTTGTATCGTCCTCTAAAGTTTAAGCGCGTGTTCCGCTAAGTTAGTGAAGATAGTCGAACTTATTTAAAATTGGATCCACTAAATTCACCGTTCTCGATAGTATTTGCCGTCCACTGCTGAACGTAGGCCTCCCCCAAAGAGCGCCAACCATCCCGGTCTTGGGCAGCTCGCATCCATATTTCGTAGCTTCCCGAATGCCGCCCAGCCCAAGCGTATTCTTCTGTTCGCCTCCTTCTCGAAGTTGTAATAGATTATATAAATACAAAAGTTTTAAAGCAGCTCAACCCTTAGTGTATTCATTATTTAAAAGCCATAAAGGGTTCACATTCCTTCGTTATTTACCCAGCGACTACAAAATGTTGGTGCATATCTAACTTTAGACCGAATTTAATTAATAGCTCCAGAGATTTCTATTCATTAAAGATTAGAGGATATCGCAGTTAAACACTGTGGGCAGTCCATTATTTCATATCAGAAAAAGTTATTATGACTGTTGTGTCCTGTGTTTAACACTATATATCCTGGAATGGTGTTGGGATTAAATAATAAACATTGTTAGAGTTTTGTTATACGTGGTGTCGCTTGGGGTCTCAGACTCCGAGAGAGAGTGCATTATAATATAGCATGTTGTCAATTGTCAACTGTCAATGTCAGTGTCGCACGTCTCTATACCGCGCCCTCTACCACAGCACGCGTAACTAGTTTATTGTAATAGGAATTCTATTGGCAATACATCACAATGACACTGATAACTACTTCGCGATAATGCGTAAGAAGGTGGCGTCAATAATACGCAGAGTCGGCGAAAGCACCAACAGCATCCTGAGGGTATTTGCAGAGAGGCTGGATGGGCCAACCATAGGTAGGTTTATCAAGTTGCATCTACTTTGTTTTAATTTATTTGTATATGTTTACTAACATAGTTCTTAAGTAATTGTACTAACACACTATTAGCCTATGTTGCTTGAGAATAAAAGATTTTTTATTATAAAAAACACATAACCCTCCTTCGACAGTCGGGTAAATATGTACAAGTATTAAGAACATTATGTAAGTATAACCTTTGGGGTATCCTCACGTATGTTATGTTTTTAATAGTATATTTTATTGGCTAAATTACCTATTATTCCACTACTCCCAAGTAGTGTAGAAAGAGGTACAAGTTAGAAACGTATCGTAATAGAATCGCGGCTGCCAGTCTACCTGCCAATCAGGCTGCCAGCCGTCTGAAACACAACGGCGCGCGCGGCGGCGCTTCAGTAAAAAAAACTCGATATGAAGCTTTAAATTCCCAGTATAAGCTGACCACGTATTGTATACTATTCACGTACATGGAGAGGTAGACTTATATTGGTTTTAGTCCGTACTGGATTCAATTATTAGTGGTAAGGAGTTTCAATGTACACATCTGAAGTGTCTGTCGGTTACATGCATTCTTCAAAACTAGTTTACTTTTCGATAAATATAATAGTATATATGTTACGGTAAGAGTGAATAACTGAAGATTATTAATAATTATCTATTATTATTAATAATTACCGAAAGTCGAGGTTAAAGTGATAAATTAATCACATTTGTCGGTTTTTATTAATAATTGAACCCTAGTAGTGATAAATGTAATAAGTGGCCAAGTTGACGGAGCCCCGCGACGCGGGGCTCCTACTACCGGGTGGTTTAAAAAAAAACCACGAAGGGGATGGCGGGGTCTTGCAGACCCCGCCATCCCCTTCTAACCTAACCTGTCCGAGTCGGGGTGCCCCAAGTTCCACGAAAGACTTTCTTGCTTTGTTGTTTGCTTAGTTTGCCTTGTTTGTGTGATCTCTAATTAATATAATTGTAAGACTGTGTTTAATATTATAAATAAATACCTGCTGGTCAAAAAACATTGGGTTTTTATTTATTTTATAACTTTTACCAATATGTCGTGAATAATTAATAATTACTACTAAAAGTAATACATTTCGATCGTTTATTCACATTTACCAAAACATGTGGTTGTTATTAACAATTTTGTAAAAATATTAATAATTTTCAATTAATCAGATTTACCGTGACATAAACATTGTATAGTAGTGTAGGACTAGATGGTGCTGTGTAAAATGCTCAAAACATTAATTTAAAAAAGTTGTTAAATTTATCTTGTTCGCCTTCTTGTTGAAATTTTTATCGTTGTAACTTACATTTATTTTCCCGGAGTTACAGTAGTCTGTCATGTCCGAATATTTTTTAATTTAAATAATTATGATTTATCGTCACGATAGGAATTTCATCAAAATGTTCCGGTAACGAATAGGCTGCAATGTTTTGCGATACCTACCGCTAACTTTTGTAATTATAAGTTGGAACAGGATATATAACAGAGTATATTATATATAGGTGAAATGGTTTTTATCGAAGCTAGGTATTATTATGTACGCATTTTAGAATTGACATTGAATGTTACCTAAACATATCGGTTAATTGTGTACACCTCTTCCTAACCCTTCGGTGATAATAGACGAGCTTTTATTTAACACATAAATGTTATCAAAATTGGTTCATCCGTTTAAGAATTAGACGTAGGTATAAAAAATGTAAAGTCTGAGCATCGTGCAGGTTTTTGATATTGCATTTGGTAAGTGCCTTAAATTTTAGTTGTTATTTTATTGTATATTGCCTAGCAGTTTGAGTTTGTCATGCTCGCTTAAATGTCCTGCTGATGGTGGCGTTGTGTGTCGGGTCGTTTTATTCCCTGCAACATGGTTGAGTAGAACGACGCCGATACACACGTCATGCTCGTGAACGGGTGCTGTCTGTCGGGGCTGGTCAGCTCATACTTGCTATTGCAATATTTTACTATTTTCTTTAAATAATATTTAATAGGTAAATCTTATGCAAACTGCATTATTCTCAGTAGCTATCCAAAACAAGATTGTAAATAAAATCTAAATATTGTAACCAATATTTTTTGATAGGAGTGTCTATGGAGTTTCTTGCCGGCTCTTCTCCATAAGATCAACTTTTTGGAACCGTGCAACTAGTTTAACTTTTCGAAAGTACCTATTGATATGGTCTAATTGAAATAAAACATTTGACTTTAACTTTGAAAATTTCCGGATCTTTCAAAATATAATTAAATTACAATCGACAAAATAAAGCGAAACGCGAAAAGATTGTGGCCATATGAAACATAAATACATAAACGACGCAAGTCTTACTATTGAATCATTTACAATAGATATTTCATTCGAGATTTTCACTAATACCATATACACCTTAAGTAAAAAAATACCCGGTCGCAGATCACAGGTGGAACAGGTATTAATTAAATAAACTCTCTACTTTGCACTCTGTTTAATTAATTTTGTTTATGTCTGAGGAATGAAGAAGGTCAGCGGTTTTTCATCAGTGAATTAATTAATATGCAGAGCCCCGGGTTAGGCCCAGCTCTATGTACACAGCATGTTGATTTAATCGTTATTTATTAGCATAATTTTTAGCAAAAGATTTTGTTATTTATTGGTTCGGCTTTAACGAGGAATACATTACACATTGAACATAGATAAATATTAAGCTTGTAGTTTTAATTATATAATATATTCCCAAAATGTTACAACAAAAAAAGAGAAAAGTAAAAATGATTATGTATATAAGTAGTAAGTACCTACAGTCCTTCGTTTTAACTTACACAAATTAGATTACATTGCAATTAATAAAATTACTTAGACAGAGAAATAGTTAAAGAGAAATACAAAAAAAAATAATTGAACAAGTAAAATAAGTGACAAAGTAATGTTGTTTATAATTATTACCTATATTATACTGAATTCTAGGGCTGATCCTTATTCAATGAAGTTTTGTTTGCATAAAGAATAATAAAATCGTCATCTTACGTCTACAATTTCAGATTCAGAACAAAATAATACCGTGTGCGCACTGATAATTATTGAAATAATTATATCTCGAGTGCCTAATATTTATCTCAGAGGAATAAGCGCAGACTTAGTAATAAAACTAAATGATACATTTTACAACCAATATGCTGTGAAGGCGAAAAGCTTCACAAATTTCAAAGCACATACGTGCGGCAAGCTGTTAGCCCTTTGGGGAATATAGGCGTGATGGTATATTCAGTTTATTATTTTCATAGAATAATAATAAATTTCAAAGAATAATGAATCAATCATCATCAATGAAATAATCAATCAATAAATCCAGGTCATTGAGGGCTACCCAGCCCCCTTTCCATGTGCTGATGATAACCACTGGTGTGGTAGGTCCCCAAAACAAAAAACTAAAATGGTAATTAATTCAACATTCTGTATTCAGCCTGCGTACTTAAGGTGTTGAAGTTTAAAGGCCTTTTGCATTAAGTATAGCAGCTGGGCACTAGGGTTAATAATAGCCGCTTACACGAAAATTACGTAAGACTGACCTCATTAAACACATAATATTAATGTACACATGTGTACATTAATATTATGTGTAGTATTTGAAAGGGCTGTATGCTGACAAACCGGTCTGCAAGTCAGTCTTTGGATGGGTAAAGAGTAACCATGAGTTTCTTGCCGGTTGTTCTCTATAGGAAACGACTAATTTGAAACCGTGTACCTGCTTCGACATTTCATAAGTGCCTATATAAGGTCTACGTGAAAATAAAACTATATTGATTTGATTTTGATTTTGGTGACCGTACAGACCCCTCTGTGCCTCGGATAGCACTTAAAGCTATCGGCCCCGGTTGTCATACGTACACCTATAACGTTCGGTTCATCCATTCGGGAGCTACGATGCCACAGACAGACACACACGCACACACGCAGACACGTCAAACTTGTAGCACCCGTCGTTTTTTGCGTCGAGGGTTAAAAACGACTGCGGGCAGGTATCTCAGTCGATTTTTTCCTTCGGTATTAGCATGGAAAATGTAAAAAAAAAAAAAAATATCTTCTAGACACTCATTGTTCATCACATAAATATTTGTGTCCTGTGGGAATTAAACCCACGACATCGTGACCAGCACCTCGAACCACTACACCACAGAATAATGATATATCTGTGCCAAATTATGAGTACGCTAAGTGCCTCTCGTATATGTCGTCACAGAGAGCTCTCGGGGTCACTTGCGACCATCCTCATGCCTCATTCTGTCACAAACACCGGCACCACACCGTACTTCACATTTGAGTACCAACGCCAAGATTTATGTCTAAGAACTTGAGCTTTTATAAGCTAACAGATTTTTTTTACTAGAGAGCGCAATATGTCTTTATAGTACGGTCGTCGCTTAGCCCGCTATTATAAAAAATCTGTGTTTTTACCAACTTTCATCCCGCCTGTATTCCCCAAAGGCTTAGGCAGCGGTGTGTGTACTAAAGTATCTACACTTGTTTAGGTCCCATGTAATGGGCGACCCTAACCAAATCCCTCATTATTTTATTTTCTAAAAATGCCTGATTAATAGATAATAGTGTAGTTAGTTCTCTTAATAAAAATAAGTACTTATAAATTCTGAACTGAAATAGTTCATGAAAATACAGAGGAATCCGTTTGTTATGGATCTGCCTATATTGAGCATGTTATTAGTTATCTGTGGCTATAGTATCACTGGGACCGCAGACCGTTGTATTTTTTTATTGCCTGCAGGTGGCCCACCTGATGGCAAGTGGCAACCACCGCCCATGGACAACAGCAACGTCGGGGACATATATTGTGACCAAGTTTGATTCATTACTTGATTATGTAGTGTATAATATCATATTTACAACTTTATCCAATATATTGACGTTACCAGCACTATACGTAGAGTGGTAGAGATCTCTCTATACGTACTAGCGAAACATATATATTTCGACACTTAATTCGTAGACAATTATATTGAGGCTTCTGTGTTGAATGCGTGAGAGGGGTAGCCAATGAAACAAAGCGATCGCGATCAGGCGTCAAGAGTGCTTATCCTCCGAGGAGAGTGCAAATATACGCGGCACGAGAACAGCATTGTAAGTAATGTGTTGAGAATACATACGACAACGTCAGACGACCTCTACGGTCTGGGTCCCGTAGGAATGCAAAGAAAATATACCATTAATTAAGTGATTAAATTATTATTACAAATTACTTCGACAACTATCTACACGGAGTTGAAGTAGTCGCTGAGACCGAAATCGGTCTGGAGGTCATCAAGCATCATTATCATCAAATTATGTCTCCGTGGTATAAAATGAAAATAGAATAATAATTATATTGACTGATTAGAAATAAATAAAATTAATAGTACAAATAGTCTATAGGCACAACGCGTAGTCAGCCCATATTGGCAACCCTACATGCAATTTCTGTTGTGATTCGCTAAAAACGGCCAATTTGGTCCACTGTTTATGTACGTTACCATACCCACACGCATTTCAAGGCGTACTAGACTAAAAACTTAAATCTTGCCGCCTACGTTCTGTAAACCTCATGTAGCTAACCACGGTACCCTAACTCTTTAGCCCTCTTTAATAGTTGATACATTTCTTTAACTTTATTCTCATGAAAATTTACACGTTATTATTTGTCTAGTGTCTGTCCATTTCATATAGACCGTATCTCTATCTCCTTTATCTTATACCCTACGTTATTTCTGAAACTCTAAAGATTATCTGTCAACATTACATCTCTATATCCAATAAATGCAGTACCTACCCTACATTTTTTTTATTGCATAATTTATAGCATGATGTGTTGGTTTTAATCATTTAGTTCTTTCAGCATTATCTTTTAAGAGATATTATCTAATTCAAAGATTTATTCACTTACAGAAATCTATGTCTAAGAATAAAACATGTAATAAAGTTGATAGTTGGTCGTATTATTTGATTCATCGTGGTCCTCATTGATTAATTTAATATTTTATTAATAAAATTGTTTGTCTTTACAACTATCAGTAACAAACCACGCAAGTACCGATGCTTGTTACCTAAACGTAAAATTCCATAAGTATCGTTACAATTCTGTTAAAACATTGACATGTACATCAAATCTCTCTCACAAAGGATTCCCCATCACAGATAGGACAGGCTACTTTTCATATCGCCCGATTTCCCACGGGATACAATGAAATACCATTTCTTCGTTCGTGGCCCTTCGGATGAATAATTCCATCAAATTATTCGAGAAATTCGAATGTATTCGAGGAGTTACGTGTAAGCTTGTTAAATAATAATTTGACTTAGACGTATGTTATTTTTTTTTCTTGATTTTTGGGTAATATTACTACACGCATCATTTTTGTGAACGGTGCCGTCTGGCGAGATTAAAAGCTTTTTGCCGAGAAAATGTTTCTGAAAACGAATTGTCGAATTTTCATAATTATTAATCTCTCATTGAACATAACATGCCGTTCGTTACACCTAATGTTTACACGTCATGCTCGTGAACGGGTGCCGTCTGTCAGGGCTGGTCAGCTCTTACTGCATATAGCTATCTTTTCTTTTCTTAATATCTTTAATTTTACTAAATATCTAACTGCACTACCCTCAAAACTCACATGTAAATTATAACTGTTGCCATTCCATTTATATTTAAAAGAGACTATAGTGACTATGTGAGTTTCTTGCCAGTTCTTCTCCATAAGTCCCACTTTTTGGAACCGCGAAACTAGTTTGACTTTTCAAAAGTACTTATCTATTTATATGGTCTGATTGAAATAAAATATTTGAATTTGAATTTGAAAATAACATATACATCTACTTAATCATGCTTGTATTTCCCTAAGGGTTCATCATAGGTGTATTAATGAATAAGCTCCGAAACTACTCGAATCGATTTGAAAAATTCTTTCACCTTATGAAGCTACATCTTTACGGAGTAAGCTATAATTTATAAGAAACTAGCGGCCCGTGTGAAGCATCGCCTGCGTTCCCGGTCGTTTAAAAAATAAATCTTACATACAAACCTTGTCCTGTCAATAACGAACACAACAAAAAAAGGGATTATCCATTTTGGTGCAGTTGTTCGGAAGTTTTGCACGTACAAACATTTTGGAGGTTAATTTTTATATACCTATCACGCGAGCGAAGCCGCTGGCGGAAAGCTAGTATCTCTAAATATATAAAACTCAAAGGTGACTGACTGACTGACTGACATAGTGATCTATCAACGCACAGCCCAAACCACTGGAGGGGTCGGGCTGAAATTTGGCATGCAGGTAGATGTTATAACGTAGGCATCCGCTAAGAAAGGATTTTGATGAATTCTACCCCCAAGGGCATAAAATAGGGGATGAAAGTTTGTATGAAACTTTGTCAATTTTAAACCGATCGGGCTGTGACTTTGCATGCATATAGCTACTATAACGTAGGCATCCCCTAAGAAAGGATTTTGATAAATTCCACCCCTAAGGGGATAAAATAGGGGATGAAAGTTTGTATAAATCTTCTTAGATTTTCGACTGATTGAACTGAAATGAAAGATTGGAGCTGCTATGATGAAGACGTCCGCTTAAATAGGATTTTGATAAATTCAACCACCATGGGGATAAAATAATATATAAACACAGAGATACACGTCCGTTATACTAGCGTTAATTTTAAATGAGTACACACTGGCCTGAGCGGCGCGCAGTAATGAGTTTATCTTTATTGTGTAAACGTATCAGCGATTTAACAGGTACCTATGTGTACAGTCCACGTGTTTTATGGTGCTTTTAACCCTTACATGGGACCGATATTAATATTGAGGTTGTTATTTATTTGTTTAAAAATATATCACTCAAAGAATCTGCCGCGTTGGTGTAGTGGGGCCAAGCGCGACTGTTACGCTAGAGGTTCCGGGTTCGATTCTCGGGTCGAGCAGTGTTGCTGGTGTTATCTGTGATATTTCCTCTAGTAGCAGCTCGGAGTCTGGATTTGTTCCCGGTTGAGCAATAGGGTCACCCCCAATTACACAGGACCTAAACATACCACTGTCGGTGTAGATTAGTACACTTCTGCCTAACCCTTCGGGTAATACAGGTGTGATGATATTTCAAAGAATTACGCATATTTTTCGTGGTTTTTCTTATAATAGACTAGCTTCCCGCCGGCGGCTTCGCCCGCGTGGTATGTTATTATACATATAAACCTTCCTTAAGAATCACTCTATCTATTAAAAAAACCCGCATCAAAATCCGTTGCGTAGTTTTAAAGATCTAAGCATACATAGGGACAGACAGACGCGACGGAGGACTTTGTTTTATAATATGTAATGATGATAAGCTTGCGTATTAACTACCTAAACGCCTAAAGGTAGTCTCGAATTTATAACAACATTAAGTAGATAGGTCTCGCCCTCGATTTTAGCGGAACTCCAATATTTTTCAATCTACCCAAAAGCTGATAAAATCTAGCATCCATTCATTCGCTCCACCAACAAGCATAACCCTTCATCATTCTAATGGAAGATATTCAATGGAATTGTGCCTTTTATACCGTATTTAATGTATTAAAATATTATTTTGTGGCGCTTTTGTATGAGGAGGAAGGGTTGGGACGTATTTACCTACGTTAATGAAGATGGTATTAAGAAATAATTTCGGTGATCCCTATTTAGGATAAGTACAGTCAACAAAAGAGATAAGTATATAGGTGATCAAGAGGTGGATGCAACTCCACACTCGATTGTGATTTAAAATTAAAATTATTGTCTTACTAACATTAGATATTAAGTTGTTGTAACTAACCCACTATGGACTTTGAAAATAAACATTTTTATTATTATTATTATTATTATAGGCAATCTGTGTTTCGGCAAATATACCTAAATATTATTTTTTGTATACCAAAAGGTTTGTTACGTAGGCAGCTAACAACGCAACACCCGCGTTTTGACACATGTTGCGTAATACTTTATTACACAATCTTTGTCAAAACACAGACTTAATTATCTGCCTGTATACTTATCATTTTTGTTGACTGTACGTTGGCATCCGAGGTTTATCCAGGACAAAATTGTGTGTAATCTGACTTGGTTGGAGAAAGCCTATGTGGTTTGTTTGAAATTAATTCCGATTTGTAGTTTTTAAGGCCTTGTACGCTAGGGAATATTTGATAATTTTTATTATATTATTATAATTTTGGCATTATAAAATAATTTTCATTAAAAAAGTTGTAAGAAATGTGACTCCTAATCTATATCGATCTACTAGGTATGGCCTGGAGTAAAAAAAAATATAATAATTATGGGAAATTATGTACCTAGTTATCGATTTCATTTCAAGGGTCAAAAGACACCCGATTTATCTTGTCAGTTATAGACACGAGCCATAACGATACATCTCTCGGGGATTGTCTAGTAGTCGGAGATATCTGTATCGCTACAATGTGTGTGTATAACGGGCCCACATATCCGCTGACAATAGATATGCAAAACAGCCCATAAATCGATATCTGATGCAGGCCATCCACCATACTTCACAAGATGTTACGTTTGTGATAAAATCTTTATGTGTACAATAATGCAACCAAGAGCTGTTAAGAGAGCTGTTAAGTAAACAAGGTGGAAGGGATATCGACGCATAAAAGTGGTGACAAGGTTTCACTCAAGGTCAAAAATAAAATGACCTAGGTCATTCATGTAGAAAATAATCGGTTATTACAGATATTGTCATTTTTGAGCGCGCAGTGTATTGCTAAAAACGCGATTATAATGTTCCGCGGTGAATGTTATCACGCGCGCGATCCGGAATAAATAAAATAATCATTTGTTTATTATAAATCTAATTTAGGTAGATAGAAATAATGTTTTTTTACACGTTCAAGTAAAAAAAATCGCATATTTTTTTTTTATATTGATGAAAAAAGTTACGGAAAATTTCAACGCAGGGGGGGCCAGAATCATGTACTGAACTCATGGTATTCGGATGTGTGTCGATGTCCCTTCCACCTTATATAAAATCAATCTATACAAAGAAATAAAGTTGAAGTGTCACAATTTCTACAATTCCTATACTAATTCCCGTCCCTAATGCCATACCCATTACCCATATCCAATTATCCATTCCTGTAACAATTCCATCAAATTGATTTTCATCGATTATAATTTGCTACAAATGATTCTAAACATGAATTTATTCCAGGGATTGCTTAATTTGACATGAAGCCCTATTTGACTAAGAATATTAACTATACCTAACTAACTAACGAATTATAAACGGGATGGCCCTTTTAACGACTGTCTTGAGTAAGAATCCATCAATCTTTTACACATAGAACCTATGTGTGTATTTCAAGAAACTCTTTTCTGATTGAATTTGTCCCTTTCTCCGTGTAGGCAATTTATTTTCTGTTTTAGTCCAATGTAATTATTTGCACCAAATATATTTGTTGGTGACATATGTGCGCATTTTATTTTGCAATGACACGCCTGTCAAGTTTAATGTGTTGCGATAATCTAATACAACTCGTGCAGAACAAGTTTTATTGAAAACAGATTTTACGGTCGTGTTTTTAAGAAAAAAGTTTATATGGAATAAATGTTTTTTTTATATTATGGCAAAGATCTATCGCAGAAAAAAGAACGTTTGTTTTTCAATTTGAAGTCAAATATTTATAAAAGATTCCTCGAGAAAATTACGTTAGATAATCTCCAAAAATCAGTGATAGTCACACTTACCGAACACCCGCAAATAAGTCAATCCATCGATTACTTTTAGTGATGAAACACAAACATAAGGAAACTGAATTTAAAAATCACGCCTGTATTCTCCGAAGGGATAATGCAGCGGCATTCTAAAATAATACACCCAAGGTACGCCGGTAATGTAGGTACCGTATAATAGGGGGCGAGCCTATTGCCAATAACCAGACACAAATCCAAACTCCGAACTGCTGTACTGAGAAACTCAAAAACACTGCTCCACCTGGGAATTGAGCTCAGGCCTTTGATCATAAGCAGAATTTTTGAATTTTATAAGCAGGTAGTTATATAAAGATTGCAATGCCATAAATAGGGTGGTTCCAGCGGTGCCCAGGCACAGGATGCAGACGTTGGAAGGGCACAAAAATGACTAGACCAGGATTTTCAAGGCTCTTGTTGTAGAAGCTCGCACCAGGCTTATAAAAGCCTAGTTACGGTACTAAAAGATTGCATAATATATTTCCACCAAAGCGAGCACTTTCTGCTTCAGGTCGTGTAAAGAAAAAGAAGCTTTCCATTTCATTCATTGAATATAACATTAACGCGTAAATATTTCACGCAACAGCAAACGGTGAGAACCTATCAATTTTTTATTTGTAGATAATCTAGAAAAGTTTCTTGAGCTACAAAACACGAATTTTAAGACTAGAAAAAATAAAAATAAAATTGCCATTTTGGATCTCATCTCCATCGGCAAAGGATGGGGACCTGTACAGATTTCTGTAACAGTCCGTAACAGTCCGTAACAGTCCGTAACAGTCCGTAACAGTCCGTAACAGTCCGTAACAGTCCGTAACAGTCCGTAACAGTCCGTAACAGTCCGTAACAGTCCGTAACAGTCCGTAACAGTCCGTAACAGTCCGTAACAGTCCGTAACAGTCCGTAACAGTCCGTAACAGTCCGTAACAGTCCGTAACAGTCCGTAACAGTCCGTAACAGTCCGTAACAGTCCGTAACAGTCCGTAACAGTCCGTAACAGTCCGTAACAGTCCGTAACAGTCCGTAACAGTCCGTAACACTCCGTAACACTCCGTAACACTCCGTAACACTCCGTAACACTCCGTAACAGTCCGTAACACTCCGTAACAGTCCGTAACAGTCCGTAACAGTCCGTAACAGTCCGTAACAGTCCGTAACAGTCCGCAACAGTCCGTAAAAGTCCGTAACAGTCCGTAACAGTCCGTAACAGTCCGTGACAGTCCGTAACAGTCAGAGTCTGTAACAGTCCGATACTCTACGGTGAAGTAGGGTATAGTTTATAAGAAACTAGCCTTGGCCGTGACTTCGTTCCCGAAGAAGTTGAATTCTTTCCCCCGTTTTTGCAACATTTTTAATTATTACTCCGCTCCTATTGGTCGTAGCGTGATGACATATAGCCTATAGCCTTCCTCGATAAACGGGCTATCAAACACTGAAACAATTGTTCAAATCGAACCAGTAGTTCCTGATATTAGCGCGTTCAACCAAACAACTCTTCAGCTTTATAATAAGCGAAGCCGTTGGCGGCAAGCTAGTCGGTTATAAACGACCAATCAAAAAATATCATGATATCATGAACATTATGTGTAATATACGGGCTCTCCCAACTTCTTACACTTTGGTACCAATTTTCAAGTTCGTCTGACATACGGATATAAGATAAAATTGAATTCTCTCGTGTCCTCTAACGTAAGGGAAAGTTAACGAAGCGGCTAATAATTTCGGCTTCCAGTGCTTACAATGATCGTGTGGTAGGAGAATATTGCCGGATTGCCGTTTGGCAAATAATATGCTGTGCTAAACACGTATGGTCGTATTATACAAATTAAGGATTTGTATTAAAAGTTTTTTTTTCGACGATGTCTGTGGTCTGGTGGTTCAAGTACCGGACTGCTGATCGTGGGTTCAATTCCCACAAGACACAAATATTTATGTGATGAATATAAATGTTTGTGTTTTTCTAGGTGTTTCCTATGTATTATAAGTATGTATTTACAAAAAAAAAGTATATAAGTAGTATAATTGTCTAGTACCGTTAACGAGTAACAGTAACCATTTATTTTTGTGTGTTTATGAAAAGAAAATCTTGTATTTAGTCTTGTTTAATCAAAACGAAAAAATATCTACAAAGTCTACGACTGACTACGCGGTTACTACGCTACGCTGTAGCAGTCTTTGCTACGGGCTACGAATCCGTAGTCGACGTAGCAAAGCTCTACGGAATCTTTTATTCCTATTTTGTTATTCTATATTCAAACAAGTGGTGCCTCGCGGTACTACTCGCATTACATTGATCTCGTTTTGTTAATCCCGTGGGAATTTTCACAATTTGTTTCTTGGCGGATGTTTTGTCACGACATAAGCGACAATAACGTTAGATCGCGACGGTAATTAGGCGTGCTGAACTAACATGATAGGTTAGGGATTGATAGAGAAACTGTTTATCACAGAAAATTGGTTATAAATCTGAACTGAGTGTGCGCAATAATTAAGTTACATACTAAAATGTATTATTACACATTAAGATTTTTTTTGTACCACTAAGGTGGCAAAAAGCATACGGCCCGCCTGATGGTAAGCGGTTACCATAGCCTATGGACGCTTGCAACAACAGGGTAACTCGCGCGTTGCCGACACGAAAAACCTCTTTGAGGTTTATGAAGGATTTATTCACTTCACCGACAGTTTCAGGAAAGATTCCTCTTGCTGCCAACGCAACGCATTCTTAGAAAGAGCTCTGGCAACCTTACTCACTGCAGGAACACAACACACAATAAAGTGTGTTATTTGGCTGTAGTTTTCTGTAAGGTGGAGGTACTATGCCAGATGGTCTGCTCCAGATTTGAGCCATAAATGACTGTGCCTTTAAACATTAGTCTCTTAAAGTTCAGGTTTTTCTATGATATTCTCAGTTGCAGCTCGGAGTTTATATTTGTATAATATGAAACCTAGAAATATCGGCACACTGTGGGTGCAGATTAGTACACCTCTGGCCCAACCCTTCGGGGAATACAACCGTGATGATACGTTATCAACACAATTAGTCATAAATCGAAAATTATTGGAAACTCATTAAACTGCTAAATGATAATTATTAATCCGTAACATCGGGCATTAATTTGAGCATGCACATCAATCAAATATTTCTGTGGTTTTAATTTAAAATTTAATAAAATGTGTGTAGTGTTTACCCGCCGCTGTTCATTACGAACATTAGTGTGCATGGGTGGCGACGTGATTACAAGGGTTGAGCCACAAAACCCGATGGCATCCGTCAAATAGCTTCATAGTATATTCGTGCGGTACGAGATGACCGGACTGAAGTTAAGCATTTGTTTGCGCCATACACAATTTATAATCAAAATCATCGAATGTAACTTCAGTCCAGCCAACTTATACCTTTTTTCCGTCACCTCCTGACGTCTAAGTAGGTGACGTCAGTAACATCTAATCAAGTCAAGTTCAATTTAAATGTTTTCATTTCAAATAAGTTTTTACAAACATTTATGAAACGTTAAATGATTCCAGATGCTCAGTTCCAAAAAGTTGATCCTACGGAGAAGAATCCGACAAGACACTCTTTTAAAATAAGAGTTATTACAATTTTTCATTTGTACAGTATTGCGACAACAATGTGTGTGGACAATGACAACACATTACTTAACTAAAATGTTTTTCTTTTCAAAGATATTTAAAGGTAATGAAAAGACATTAATTACTTGTTTCCTACAGAGAAAAACCTTCAAGACACTCTAAATTACGATCATTGTTACAGTACAATATTGACAGTGAATTCACTCTCATTACTCCGAGTACTATCAAACAATTGTTTAATTTAGAGAAAAGCTTGTACCGTAGAACTGGTATTAAACTTGTGTTTACTTTCAAAATATTGTTTTAAGCCTTGGGTTGGGAAAGGGTTGGGCTTAGACTTAAGTTTTGGAAAACACCTGCTCTGATGAATTAATATTGTCTTGCTTCTAGCTCTAGCTGCCTATTAGCATAGTAGTCGTAAGCGCGACTGCTACGAAATAGGTCCTGGGTTCTATTCCCATATCGAGCAAAATGTTACTGGAATTTGTTTATGGAATTCTTAGTGGCAGCTCGGAGTGTATTTGTAGGTAGGTACCCTGACAATGGGCTCGTCGCCTATTACATGGGACTTAAACATACTGGCGAACTAAGGGTGTACACCGCTGCCTAACCCTTCTGTATACAAGCATGATGGAATAACGGACTGCTGATCACGAGAGGGTTTCGATTCCCACAAGACACAGATAATTGTGTGATGAATAAAAATGATTGTGTTTATGATGAAAATAAATGTATTTACAAAAAACAAATATATTAATTATTATTATTTAATAACATACTAGTAGTTTTTTCTTTGTTTTTACTGTATTTGTAGCTGAATGCAGTCAGCACAGCCATTTATCAGGTGACTGGTCGAGATTGCTATCCCGTGCGACACGGTTGGTGTCACGAGGGAGAGCGGCGTATCCTGCATTGTTCTTTTCGTGGCCACACTGAGCCTACTAAAACTCGACGAGCGTTTAATTTCACTAATCCTTAATTGAATAACTGACAGAGCACTAAATCTCATTATAGGTGTCTGTCGCCTGTCATCGATTCTGTTGGATATCCTTCAAAAAGCCTTCATGAACGTGTAACTACTTTGGTTATGGTTGTTACAACCTGTGGTTCTGATCAATTGACACCAATTTTACCAGAAAACAAAGAAAACACTTTAATGATTTCCAAACCAAACACACCTCCAAATTGAATTACAAGGAATGTCCAAGAAGTGCATTTTCACTTGATCGTATCCAAAACTGCTCTATTCATCCTTCACGGCCACAAAGATACTTTTGTTTGACTTGGGAATTCATGCCAGGACCTCTAGCATAACAATCGCGCTTATAACTGTTAGGCTAACGAGAGTAACGAGGCAGTTTTAGGCGATTGAGAAATAAATATAGTTTTTAATTCATTATAAGAATACAATGAGCAATGTGACCATGGAATATACTCCTATGCAGTTCTCTGACCCGCCGAGTGATAATCGAAAATTGCTATAATATTTTTACGTAGTGTAGAAGTAAACAGTTTCACAATTTATTTAACTGTCGTATCTATCAAACACAACAAAGACAGACTCCGTTTAACATTACAATGGCCGAATACAATTTACGCTGTTTTAAAATATATCTCTTATTTATTATCAAACCTTTTTCAGTGCCATACAATTTATATCTTCATGAAATTGGTTTACTTTTTTAATTCAGTTTTCTAGTAAATAGTTAGTATATATAGGGCTATATTGAATAGACACCATATTGGATATAAAGCTGGACATGCATGTTACGTCATTCGTGATTCTGAATAACATATAAACCAGTTCTTAAGGAAATCTATAGGGATATATTAAATAAGTTATATATTATTTCGACAAGCTCTGTGGTCTAGTGGTTCGAATACCGGATTGCTGATTACGAGGTCTTGAGTTCCCACATTCCCACAGGACACATATTGTGTTTGTGTTTGTCTGGGTGATTCTTATGTATCATAAATATATATTTACAAAAAAAGTATATAAGTATAATATCCATTCTATTCTAGTACCTACCCGTAGTACAAGCTCAGCTGTTTGGGACTTGCTGCATAAAGTTTACAGTACTAGTCCCAAAATAATAAATATTTATCTTAAATGATTGATTATGATCTTATATGATAATATGATTATGATGATGGGTAAATATAGTGCTGAAGTCACAATGAAACCACAGGCATTATGAAAAAATCTTCACTGTGTTTCATATTGCGTTCAATCGTGCGTACGACTAAATCGCACAATGTATAGAGAACCTTACACGACTTATCATTAAATTTTATTTGACAGAGTGATATGTGATAGCAGTTATTGACCGTATTAGTGATCATAAACATTTTATGTAAATATCTATGTGAACTTATAAAGTGTGTGTTATTATTTCTTATTTGTGTTATTGAGTGTGTGTTATTTTTATGTTAGGCAGGTGTCAGGTATCGGTCAGTGACCGGGTAACTAGTATAAAAAATTAAACAAATTTTACCTAATATTTTTTTATTAACAAAGTCTCAATTTATAAATTTGTGTGAAATCCCAACGAAAGTCTACCCCTTCGCGGAATACAGGCGTAACTTTATGTCTTTAGTGTCTATCTAAAATTATAAGTGCAATAAAAAATAATTTCTGTCTATCGGTCGATCCAAACTAAAAATAAAACAACACTATCGAGTGGGCGAGTCGAAACCCCAAATATTCTTTCCACTCGGATGATTGTAATTTTTTTTTTAATTCTATGTATATTGGACTCGAACAATAGTGTGTGGTCCAGTGTAAATTGGATTCCGTGGTCCTTTTGAATCCACTCCTGTTTATTTAGAATGATTAAGTTTTGCTATTCAGAATCGGAAAGAGTTAAAGAACAAAGGTTTCATTATTTTAGAGTTTAATCTTTTTTGAATACGTACCTACTTCGTTTTTCTTTGTAAAAATGGAAATGGGTTTGGTTGAGTTTACATTTACACTTTTTTTATTTATTTATTATTCATAACAATTTTTACATTGTGTCGAATATTGAGACAATTCTGCACTTAATATATAAATTACAATTAAAATAAAATATATAAATTACAATGCACAAAATGCATAAATTTAAAATACATGCCATTTAATCCCTATGAGAGTCAGAATCATATTAAATAAATGCATTAGTATAGGTGGCGAAAGTAATAAAATTTACAAATGATTTAAAGTCATTATTACCTACATACATTTATGTCCCGAATGTATTAAACAATATAAGCTTCTAGACTAATAGTAACATTGATCATGATTTTATTTCTAATATAATATGTATATTTACAATTTAAATATCATTAATAGAATAATAGCAGCCTTCCAGTAAGTAACGCTTCAATTTAGTTTTGAAGTCGCTTTTATAAAGTGATAATTTTATATCATCGGGAAGTTTATTAAAAATTTCCACTGACCTGTGGTAGGTACCGTGTTTGACTATATTAAGTTTAGGTATAATTATGGTTTTGAAATCTTTTCTTCTCGTACTCTCTCTCAGCTTCCTTTCCTCTTCAGTCTCATATTGATGTACATACTTAGAAAAATGAGTTAGGAGCACCAATACGTATAGAGAAGGTACAGTAAGAATATTCAATTTTACAAAGTGTGTCTTACAAGATTCCTGCTGACGAATGCAGACCATGGTGCGAATTGCTCGTTTTTGCAAAACAAATGCCTTCTGTATATTGTAATCGTAGCTGCCTCCCCAGCACAATATGCTGTATCGCAACCTTGACTCGATTAACGCGTAATAGACTTTTTTTAAGTGCGTAATGTCAATATCATTTCGTAGGCTTCTCAGTACATAACATGCTGAGCTGATGGAGCCCTCCAAGCTTTCAAGTTCTGGTTTCCAATTCAAATAACAATCAACATGTACTCCCAAAAACTTTACTACCTCTACCATACTGACATGGACTCCCTTCAAAGCACAATTTAGGTGACTTTTATTTTTAGAAGTGGTACGAAACAGCATTAAGTTTGTTTTACTAGCGTTTACTTTGAGTTCGTTAATGGTAAACCAGTTGTTAAATAACTCCAAAGCTTCATTTACGCGCAAATTAAGAGATTTAGGGTTATCTGCTGAAATTATAGCATTAGTATCGTCCGCAAATACCACTAGCTTTGAGTGTTCCTCTAAACTATTTTCCACATAATCTATCACATCGTTAATAAATATGATAAAAAGAATAGGACCCAATATAGATCCTTGAGGAACTCCTACTCTACTGTTTTTTAATTTAGACCTAAATGCCTGCTGACATAATGCGTTATTTGATCCATTCCCTTCACTTTTATTTCTAACGGTTATCAATTGTTTTACTTCCACGAACATTTTTCTATTTTTTAAGTAAGATTGGAGAAGCTGTATTGCTTTGCCTCTCACTCCATAATGCTCAAGCTTAATTAACAGCAGATTATGGTTTATTAAGTCAAAAGCAGAACTTAAATCCAAAAAGAGACCGGCTACCAATTTCTTTAAATTCAGCTTACTTCTGACCTCCATAACTAAAGTATCTATAGCATCTTGCGTTCCCACGCCAGATTGATAACCAAACTGTTTAGGATTCAAGATGCTGTTTACATTCAAATGTTTTATAAGTCTAGATTTTATTAAATTTTCGAAAATCTTGGATAAAGTTGGCAAAACAGATATAGGTCTATACATTTTAGGATCTTGTGTAGATCCTTTTTTGTGGACTGGGATCACCTTGGCAATCTTAAGTTGATCTGGAAAAGTACCATCACTTAGGCAATTATTATAGAAGTTTTTTAGAGGCACTGCTAAAATATCTATATTGTCTTTAAATATCATTATAGGTAATTCATCAAAACCGCACGATGTCTTACATTCCATTTTATTTATCAATTTAAGTATCTCACTAGTCGTAACGGGTTCCCAAGTAATGTCTTTGTCTACTCTATTTGTACTTTGCTGTAATAGTTCTATTACATAATTGCTTCCTATACCTTTAGTGACATTTACATCTGTGCCTTCCGCAAATTGTTTTGCAAAAATATTCGCAACTTCAATTGGTTCTGTCACGAGTTTATCGCCTATTCTTAACATTATGCTTTTGTGTTCTTTTTTTGTTTTGTTCCTATGTCTGTTAATGATTTTCCATACACCCCTAGAAATATTTTTTAAACGTGATATTTGAGACTGCACTGCTACTTTTTTAGATTTTTTAATTATTTGCCTGTATAAACTTATATATTTATTTCTGTAATTTATGACGCTAACATGAACGTTAGGATTTTTGCTTGCAACTAAAAATCGCTTCATTTTACTAGACACCTTGATGCCCTGCGTAACCCATGTTAAGGAAGACCGTTCTGATTTAGCCTGTCTGGTTTTACTTTTAAAAACTGTCTTAAATGTTTTGTTAAGCTTAGTGACGAACTTATTGATGCCTAAAGAGCTCCAGTCCTGTTGTAGCAGTAACTGTCTAAAAATATTTTTATTTTTTACACTGAATAATCTTTTTTTTACATATATTTCAGTATTTTTATGTTTGTTATTTTGATGACTTGGTATATTTAAACAGCACAGTAAGCCTGCGTGTCCATCCGCTAAACCATTATGATCAACATTACAGGATATTATATGGTCATCTATAATATTAGTGAATATATTATCTATGCAAGATTCAGAATTATTCCTTATAAAGGTTATGGTATTTATAAGGGCTCTAAAATTATAACAATTCATCAGGTTAATAAAGTCATTTTTTTTATTTTTCTCTGCTAGTAGATTTATATTAAAGTCACCGCAAATACAACAGTTATACTTAAAAAGGTGTTCTAGCAATTTTTCTAGTCTGTCCATAAATAAGGTCAGGTTTTTATCGTAAGGGCTACGGTAACAACAACATATACACACACCAGTGGTTTTATCCTTTACAGCACAAATCTCGAAGGATTCCATTTTGTATAACTTTTTTACCATCTTTAACTCCTCATAATCTCTATCTTTTCTTGCGAGTATGACCGTTCCTCCTCTTTGCTTATTTATTCTGGTATTGTAAGATGCTACTGTGTAATCATTAAGATTTAACAAGTTAATTAAATTATCATTAAGAAAATGCTCGCTAATACATAAGTAATGGAATCTATTTTGTAGACTTTCAAGGTATAACTCTAGTTCATCCAGTTTATTATTTAATCCACATAAGTTTTGATGAAAGATATTTAATTGTTCACATGTCAGGCTGCCATTATTTACAATATTTATTATAGTATTTCTATCGGCACTATTTTTATTACAACTCATTTGCCAGCAAGATATATTATTTGTCAAGAAAAAACTCATTTAGTGACAAAGTTGTAGAAGCTAAGTTTTCATTATAATAATTTTTTAACTGTTTTATAAGATTAAGTAAGTCAAGAAATATGGTTTGCATACCAAACTTGTATATTTTACCCGTCCGGCTATTAAACATGCCGTTATCATACTTCAAATTCCGGTTGCTGTCTAATAGATACACATGTTTATGCTGTAAGACATCCAAGTACAATAGATTGATGAAGGTTTCCACACGCCAATTAAATAAATTAAAGTTACCATTATATTTGTATGTAGGGAAACAAACAATAATATTCGTGTGCTTCAAGATCTGGAATGTTTTTCGTATATTGAAGATAGTATTCATGTAATTATTTGTCCTTCTAAAATCTTCTTCTCCCAATAGTACAACACAATAATCCCTCATGGTGTAATCTGCTATTTTAGTGTTTATGCCTTTTAATAGTAATTCTGCATTAGCGCCTGTTTTTATGTAATGGCAATATTCGTATTCTCCAAAGGTGTTTTCCGCTATTGACAATATATTGTTTTTACTATTTGAGCTTATTATACATAGCCTATGTTTTGTTTTCGGTTGGCTGTTAAAGATGGTTTCAGTGGATACTGGAGGGTCCTGGTATTGTGGGCACTGAGTAACGGGAGCTTTGCTATCGGCTTCGGGTAAACTATTGTTTTGTTGAGAGTTTTTGTCCTCCGACAACGTTACTGTAAAAGGACTGCTCTGAGCGCATTGGATGCTGTCTTCGTGTTGTGGTGTGTTTTTGAAAGAATCCGTTAGTCGACGTTTGGCATTAGATTTTCTTGTGGAACGCTGTACTTTACGAAGTGAAGATAAGGGACTCTTGCATATTTGTTTTAACATTTCTATTTCTTGAGAGAGCTGAGCTAATTTTATTTTTAAGTCTGTATTTTCTAGTATAACATTTTCTAATTCTTGTTGTGTGCTTTGTAAGTTCGACTTGAGAATATTTACTTCCTTATTCATTTCCTCTCGGCATAAAGCCAGTACGTTGGTTGACACGTCCAAACTCCTGCCTAACAAATCATCTGAGGTTGAGGAATTCAGGGAGATGCTCATGTCTATTGTCTCTAATGACTTAGATCTAATTATCGGCCTTCTAACCGTTACGTTATTTATTTCTGCCATCTATGATAATTCCTGCTTTCCCAACAATTTATGTTGATTATAAAGCTTTGTTTTAAGATTATAAACTATCTCCAATGTTGATTTCCAGTCTTTTTCTACTTCACTTGTGGCTAAGATGGTCATCTGGCAAGTACTTAGGGACTGGTGTGCTGAGTCAGTTGAGTGTCGTAGGTTCAATTCTAACACGAGATAAATATAATGTTGTTGTTCTTTATGAGTCCGGATCAGTGGCGTAGCGTGCCTTAGCCAAGTGAAGCCTAGGGGTAACCGATGTAGGGTGTTACCAACTTTGGAACGCAAGCTTTCCGCGGGAGAAATAAACTGTTATTTTTTTACTTCTGTCATTTAAAAAAAAAAATGAAAAGTTTTTATTAATTTTTGCGTACGCACGTCGGGGGCCCCCGTTGCCCGGGGGCCCCGTATAATTGATACAGCAGATACGGCGTTAGGTAAGCCCCTGATCTGGATGTACATTGAACAATCCATCGCGACATGATTGGTGTCTCACTATTGCGGGACATGTCTTGAAAATTATTGCATCCTCCAGTTTTTGAAGTCGGTTATAATAACAAATATAAATAAATAGTTTATGATGGCGCCCAAGCAATGTAATAAGTTTATAGTAGCGTTTGATTGACGTATTGTGCCTGTGCCTTTTCTAAGTCTGAAATATTTTTAAATTAAATTTTTCTATATATTTTAAATAAGGTGACACATTTTCTGTACGTGACAAGCAGTGTATATTACAAACAAACATTAAAGTATCTTGTATCACAACTTGAGCCTTTTTATTAGAATATTTTTTGTGAAAAGTTTATTGTTAATTTTTAAGACGCCTTCGGACTTTCGGACTTTCATGTGTAATGGTATGTATTAGGTAAGTATATAATTATTAGATGCTTTAGACAGTACAATTATCATTAACCTACACTTTTGATAACTTCTTAACCAACGAAAAAAAGGCGAAGGTTCTATGTTCTGCTGTTATGTTAACTATATACCGTAAAAAACAAATATAATTACAAAAAAAACAATATTTTATTCAAACTTTTCATTCTGCATACAAAAATCAAATGCTAAAAACATTCGGTTCGTTCATTCGTTCACTCATGAATGAGCAGCTCTAGTAGAGAAGTGCTGTGGCGAGCCTCAAATGCTGCAAAGCCCCGTTCTATTTTTCAAAAAGGCTTATTTTGACATTTTTGAGTGCGGCGCTTTTTCGCGGAACCTAAAAATTTTTGAGTCCTTTTTTAACGTTTTCTGTACCGTTGGCGCTTACATTCTGTAGACCAGGTGTGTGTATTTTAGATACACACAGAACAACGAGGTATGTTTTAAATTCATTAGGTTTTTTAAACTGTTACTGTACTTATCAAAATAGTTACAATTCATTCGTAAATCTAGGGTCCAGAAATACAAATCAAAGTACTTAAGTAGCTTATAAGCTTGCGTGTTTTGCAATTTGTGTAACGGTTTGACATAAAATAATACAAGGTGGAAGGGACAGCAACGCACAAACGTCATGACATCGTTTCACTTAAGGTCATAAATAAAATGACCTAGGTCATTCATGTAGAAAACGATCGGTTATTACGGATATTGGCATTTTTGAGCGCGCAGTGTATTGCTAAAAATGCGATTATAACGCTCCGCGGTGAATGTTATCGCGCGCGCGATCCGAATCCGAATAAATTAAATATTGATTTTTAAATTTGAAATCTAATTTGGGTACATAGAAATGTTTGACACGTACATGTAAAAAAAATTGCAGAAAAATTATATATATTTTTTTTTATTTCAAATTTCATCGCGGGGGGATCCAGAATCATGTACCTAGGTACTTACTGAACTCATGGTATTTGGATGTGTTTCGATGTCCCTTCCACTTTGTATATTTTTACACAAGCTAATTAATTATACAACTTTTTTATCGCATTATTATTTAGGTAAGTTCAGATGTTTCGGCTTCCTTACAGCATCTTACAGTTAACGGGCAAACTGAAGTAGAGCATCTTACTTTTAAAGTAACTTGCACCTTGTATTTTTGTTAATTTTACTAAAGTAGTTTTTTAATGTAAGCGTCAGAAACCAGTACTATATTTTTAGTATTCAGTATCTATAACTATTATTGGTCCACCACACTGGCCTAGTACGGGTTTGCAGTGGTTACACAAACTGGGGACCTACTATTTGGCAGTCCAAAGCTCTTAAACTTGAAGCCCAACCCTTTGAGCCACAAGTCATCTTCAGTCGTAAATCATAACTCCGCCATAATTAAAACTTTTAATTAGAACGTTTCGGTGTCAATCAAGTTATAATTATACGTTTCGTGTTTCTGTACGCTTTATTAAAAACCCCTTCGTTAATTAATTACATGGCAGGAAGTTAATTACATTATGTTATTACCATGTGGTACCGTTTTTCAAAAGTTATGGTGATATGATGGCTGTTAAGTTTGTTTCGATGAGTACCAAAACATAAGCCAAAAAACATCCACTAAGTAGTAAAATATATGCTAACATTATCTAGTGGCAGCTGGAAGACCTAATGTAGTTAGTAAATAAGTGGGCAAAATGGACTTAACTGATCTAATCTTAAATCAATGGTACTTATTCAATAAAATAGTTTAAATAACTTTTTGTATTTTTTAAGCATTTTCCATGGTAAGATTACAAGTTATTTATAATGAAGGAAAAGACGTAAATTAGAATGTGAAGGAAGATTTCGACTGGCGAGCAGGGCTCGCGGTGGCTTAGTGGTCAAAGCGTCTGGTTTACCGAACCAGAAGACGCAGGTTCGAATCCTGCCCGCCAGCCGATTTTTTCCTTCATTAAAAATAATTTAAATAAATTAATAGTGTACAGTGACTGCCTCGTTGGTCTAATGGTTCCAGGTGCGCGACTGCTACGCTGGACGTCCTGGGTTCGATTTTGAAGTAGAGCAAAATGTTTCTGGCTTTTTCTGTAGAATTCCAGGTACCAGCTCGGAGTCTGGATTTGTGCCCTATTGGTATTTTATGGGACTAAAACAATCCGGTGATGTCCTTATTGCAGAGTTCCTTCAAAGTCATTCGACCGGTGCGAGTGTATAACAAAATGTATGGGGGTAAAATTGTAGCAAAGGATCGTTTTATAATTTATACCCCTATGAGAAAAACATTTGAGTGTATGTGTTTAACCTATTTAAGGATATTATGAGGAAGCTTCCTGTTACTGCTGGTCAATTATAAGAGCTTTCTTATTTATTCTTGGCGGATCCAAGGAATTCCTCGAGTCACGTTACTTAATAAATTAGTAGAGCAGCTAAACCAACATTTCGCCGGCGCATAATGAGAAGTGTAAGCATCGGTAGCACCGAGGAAAAACAGAAAAGCCCATAGCAGAAAGTCCACTTTTAATAAATTTCCGAGACCAACTTCCATCTGTGCGCTGTGAACTGTTCAGGCAAGAATATAGGTAATGCAATCCGCGCTGCTTAGGTTTGGGCCAAACAAGTATGTATAGCATTTTTGTTTTTTTGGCAATCAAAGATTCAAAGATTTATTGCATCGACACGCTATGAAGAATACCTTTGCAATACTAATTTGGAGGCGGTGCCAAACAGACAATCAACTACCGTCATATTTGAATTAAATGAGTAGTTTGGCACCGCCTCCAAATTAGTTAGAAATCATAAATATGTTATTTTTCAACCGACTTCAAAAAAAGGAGGAAGTTCTCAATTCGACTGTATTTTTTTTTGCTTTTTAGATCCTATGTGTTTTTTGGAGGCGGTTTGTTTTTTGTTTATTGCAACTAAGTATAATACTTATTCTAAGAAACTGTCTAACTCATTGATTTATTGACTCACTGAACCAAAAAATTAGTTTAAGACCAGTAAGATAACTAAGTTCAAGCCTATGGAGCTGGAAAAAAAATTAAATATTTTGATTAAATTGCTTTTTAGCCCCCGACGCCAAAAACGACGGGGTGTTATAAGTTTGACGTGTCTCTGTGTGTGTCTGTCTGTGGAATCGTAGCTCCCGAACGTATGAACCGATTTTGATTTTGGTTTTTTTGGTAGTGTTCTTGAGCTATTATTGATGAATATTGGTACAAGATGGCCGCCGCCACAAAATAACGGTTTACATATTATTTTTTCACAACTCCCTCATGAACACAATATTCAGTAGAACTTCTGTATTTATCTTTCAAGTGTAACTGAATAATTTGATTGATGAGCTGCAAAACCAAGCTCAATTAGTTATTTTAACCTTCAAGTATTTAATTTCATAATTGAGATCAAATTTAGAACCTTATTTCTAAAAATAGAATAATTTTGAAGGCAAAATTTATATTCGATTATGGGATAAGTCATTCTACAACCTATTCGAAACAGATGGTCACCCAGCTCCTGATTGACCGCGGTAAGTGCAGCTGAACCTCATATTTAAAGCAATACTTGTGCTACCTAAGTAACGGTATACCGTTACTTTATTCAGAATGCGAGTGACGTTTCTATTTACTGTAAAACATTGCCTAAAACATTATGCGCTCTAAAGTCGGAGCACACGACAGCGTACAAAATCCTGGCAATCATTTATACTTTGTAGGTGTGCACTCAGCTTATAGTGACGTCATGGCTTGTGTAAGCGCGCTTGAAATATGTGATATTTATTCTGGAGGATTTTTGCATGCGGACAAAAGTCTTTGTTTTACCACTGAGATTGTACTGGGATATAAGTAATTTTATCTCGCGTTTGAAAAGAGAATTGTCACGTAGAAGCTAGTTAAAACGTATCTTTATAACTCGTTGGGCCCTGGTTGTATATAAACAGTTCTTGTAGAAGTCTATAGAGAAGTCTATAACTAAATGTACCATCACGCTTGTAGTCCCTGAAGGGATCGGCAGTGGTGTACTTTACACCCATAGTTCGCCGGTATGTTTAGGTCCGATGTAGTAGGGGGCGAGCCTAGTGTCGTTAACGAAGTGATGAATCGAACCCAGGATCTTGAGTTTAGCAGACGCATATAGGAACATAAGGCAACTAAATGTAACATCTTCATAAAAACAGCATTTGTGTGGTCTGAGTCTAAAACTACATTCCGATTTTGTTCTAATTCAATTCATTAATGACAAATACTGTCTGTGATCCTCCTCCTTGAGTCGTTCTCCTCACTGCTGAGGGTCGTGATCTCTATGCAAGTTTCTGGACTATGCTCCGCCACTTCACTAAACTCTCTGCAGCATGGATGGCGTCGCTCACACTGGAGTCGAGTGTCGAGCGAATCTGATCGGACCAACGCATCGGGCTCCTTCCTCTCGGTGTTTTTCCTTCGATCTTGCCTGTCACAAGCAGCTTCTCTAGGTTATCACCACGCTTCCTGGCTATATGACCGAAGAATTCAAAGATCTCCGAAGGCATGTTGAGGAGAGCCTAGTAGTAATTTTTAATAAGGATTGAGGCGTTAGTCCGATGTACCGTCCACGGAATGCGAAGCATCCTCCAGACAGATGTGGTGCTGGAACCACATCTGTCTGTGATAACCACCGGATTTGTCGATAGCTTATGTCATTCCCATACATTTTGTTTCTATTCGTTCGCGTTAGATTGCAAATTAGCTAGGCCACTTTGCCACCCAACTTTAATGCCGTTTATACGCGAAATTAAGTACAAAATGTCAATTTGCTAGAAATGATTAAGTAGTACCTACGATAGTTCCAAATTCCGTGTGTGACAAAGCGTACGCTATTCGGCGTAATTATTCGGCGATGCGTCGTGCATTATTGATGCGTGCTCAGTGACATCGCGTGGTGCCGACCACACACTTACGCTACGATACAACTCTATTTACATAATTATATGTTACAGTTACGCATGTTAATATTTACAGTTATTTAAGTTACAGTTAATGACTGCCTCGATAGTGTAGTCCCAAGTGTGACTGTTTAACTAGACGTCTTCAATTTGATTCCCAGGTCGAGCACTGTTATTGGGTTTTTCCATGAAATTCTCAGTAGCAGCTCAGTTTTTATTCTAATCTGTTCAGCGGTTATGGCGCGAAAACCTCCTCAGATGGCAGACAAATAACGATTTTCCGTATACAAAAAAAGTCATTCAAACATTGTCGCTGTCCGTACATAATGAATCGACTCCCACGTGAATGAATGATTGAACCATTGTGAATGCCAGTCACAGCGGAATAAAATACTTTTTTCCAACATTTTAGTGATTGGTGATTTCACTCTGAATAAATTGACGAGAGTTTTTGTATAGTCTACTGCTGAATGGATTCTTAAAGGAATAACTTGAGTAAATTAAAAGATATTCAATAATATACGAACCTTATTGGTGCGGTTCTTCAAGAAGGTCAGTGCGCAGTAAGGACTTAAAACCGGTGCGTGTATGAACGTCGAGGAAGCAAAAGAAATAGGTATGCAAGGATCGTAGCAAGTGAAAGGCGTGTGTGTACGTACTTATGTATTTTATTTATTTATTTATATTAGGTACACCAACAGCATATACATCACACATTAAACATAATAAAGAACAGAGGTACAGGATCTAATGCGTATGCCAATTACAGGTGTACACACCACTCAATGTTGCAACATCATATTTTGTTACTTAATCTAAAAACACAGTAAAATATATAAGAGAAAGAAATCTTAAAATATATAAAAGAAGAATTTATGTATTGACATATAAAATATTATTGAACCTGAAAAACTTCTCAACTGTGTTATTATGATTAAGTGTATAAGTAATCGATCCCTGGATTGTGAAAGATTTTCATTTAGTTGTCATTTAATGTATGGTCAACTGCATGGCCGGCTTGGACAGAATACCAGCGGTTGACACGTTACGTGATGTTGACCACCATGCTGAGTCCAAGACCTTTTTGTCTTTTTCAGATTTAGCTCTAAGCCACTACTGTTAAGTTTATAACTATTATTAGTGATAGGTACATAGTTATTAATTTTGGCTAAGTCTGTACACAAAAGGCAAATAAAATTAATTTTCTTTCTTTCTTTTAACTGTAACCATAATTGATATAGGACTAACATTGGTAAGGACCAATGTTAGTCCTATATCAATTATGGTTATTAAATAACAAAGAATTAACATATATATAAGATCTCTGTTTACCTCATTAAATCTCGCTGTGTCGATCGCTCTGAAACAACTTGCTAACTCGAAACAACTCGATAATTAACACAAACTTATGAACGGTGTTTGTTGCACGATTAAGATTTATGTAGGAGTAAATAAATTATTAAAAATTCTTTGAGAAGGCAAAGGCGTTTCTCAGTAACGAGGTTCAATTCCTCAGTACCTAACCTACCTACTCTTCCATACCATCATACCTCGAAGTCGGGACACACACGTTGTGTGTGTATGCGTTAAGAAAGTAACTTTCAACATAACTATTAACTACTAGCTTCCCGCCAGCGTGCAGCGGCTTCGCCCGTGTGGTCTTATAATTGTTTCTTCCGTTTTTGCAACATTTTTCATAACTACTCCGCTCCTATTAGTCGTAGCGTGATGATATATAGCCTTCCCCGATAAATGGGCTATCTAACACTGAAAGAATTTTTTAAATCGGTCCAATATTTTCGGAGCCTGTTCAATACAAACAAACAAACAATAGTATTAGTTGCTATTAATAAAATTAGTAGCAACTGATTCTAAATACTAATACATGAATTAGACTGAAGTTTTCCAAAATGACAGCCAACCTCCAGTAATTGGAGAGGCACTTCGAAGAAGAAGAATAAAATTGCTAAGAATTTGCTACTATTAATTTGATAATGAAATATCTCTCTCTCAAATGTAGCCATTTCAGCCCAGTGATGGGAAATGCCTGTCTACACACATTGTCAACACTGCAATGTACTGTCGTTTGGAAATTCAAAGGTAAGCTTCCCAGAATTCACGAGGTAGGTACCCCAAAATCAACAAGGCGGCATGACACTAGAACTAGTACTAAAGTTATCTAGTATAGTTATTTAACTAGTAACTCACACATCGGCTGTGTGGGAACTTTTGCTCTCATACAAGTACAGGTGCTGATGTGAACAATGATATAGGAATATTTAAGACGTAGATGTGGCAATATTATATTTGTGTTTTTTTGTGATAAACGAACAGACGAGCCACCTAATGGTAGGTAGTGATCGGCGCCTATGGACACCTGTAACGCTAGAGGCGTTGTTGATGCGTGGCCGACCTTTATGCCCCGACCGACTGCAAAGCAACCAAGAGGGAGATATTGTGTCTCTTACGCACAAAAGCCGGAACACACACAAAGGTGCTTCACGAAAGACTGACGTAAGGGTGGTCAAACCCCAAAAGGCCCTACCGCCCAGCTAAATTGTTTGAAACTCGAAATTATAATTTCGTCAAAAAATCTCAATTAAGATGAGACCGTGATCCCGGTTTCGATACCTCGGTGTTACAGTAGTGCAAACAAATTGTTTAAGTGTTGTTGGGTTTTTGTCATAAATTAGCCTAGCAGCCTAGATTATGTTATATTTATTTATTTCTTAAAACTTATCAATATTTGTGTTATAATCTTACTATCTTAATGTTGCCATCACAAAGTAAATAACTAGGTATGTGATGTTCACGTTTGTCTACTTGGGTGCGTATGCGTAGAGCGTCAAAATTGATAGCTGTTTAATTATTATTATTATTATTATTAATTATCAGGCAGGCAGTTAAAAATAACTGATAAATGCCTGTATCCAGTTGTACAACATCAATTGGTATTTGTGTTCTTGTTTTGAGTGTGTTTGTCGAGTCTATTCTTACTTACTACTCCTTCAGGTAGTTTATTCCATTCCCTCACAACTCTGTTTGTGAAAAAGTGTTTGTGGGGATTATTGTTGGAGAAGCTAGTTGTTAATTTAAGATGACGTCCTCTAAGGCGGGTATTATTATCTCACTACAGTATCTTTTGATCGAAATCATGTAAGTCGTAATGCCCATTCAAAATCTTAAAGGTTTCTATTAGGTCTCCACGCTCCCTTCGATCTTTCAAGGTAGTTAGTTTCAACCGTTTTAGCCGTTCTTCATATGGCTGTCTCTTTAGCTGTCTTGGTATTTTGGTGAGGCTGCGTTGTACCCTTTCCAACATTTCTATATCTTTAGTGAAATATGGACTCCAAATTTGAAATGCATACTCTAAAATTGGTCTTACATAAGTCTTGAAAATCTTCAGCATCATTTCTGGTGTCAAGATTCCAAAGGCTTTTTTAATTAAATAAATGAAACTTTTGGATTTTTTAGTTATTGCTGTTATGTGGTTATCCCATTTAAGGTTATTTGTAATTATAACTCCAAGGTCTCTTTGATCCCCAACTGACCGGAGCTCAGTGTCATCTAACTTGTATTTCAAATGTGGGTTACGTTTTCCTATATGCAATATAGTGCATTTATTAACGTTCAAGTTAATTAACCATTCCTTTGACCAGTGTGCCACCTTGTCTAAATCTGCTTGAAGACGGACGGTTAATTAGAAGCCGAAGTAAATGGCATTTACTTAGGCTTCTTTGAAAACTGTACTGTTTAATTTAACTATTTAATACGGTATAATGTCAATTTAGTACTAACATAAAGGTACATAACAGTCGACGCATATTTTTTTATTGTGATTTTTAGTTTTCCCCACGTACAATTCCCGCGAACGGCCAAGTTGAAGGAAGACGGGCTCGTGGCCGATCTCCAACTCACTGGACCGACCTTATTATATAAGCTACCCAGACTACAATAGTCCAGTGCTCTCGTAATGCCACTAATCGTCAAAAGTGGCGAAGCATTTCAAAAGCCGTGACGCTCAGAAGAGAGAACGATACCGACGAGAACCCAGCGAGCACCATCGTTATTACCACGACCACTCTGACAAGAGTGCCCGACTTAGAAGAAACAATTCCCGCGCTTTTGTTTTTAATTAGCTGAGCAGTAACTATACAAATTTTAAACTAAACAATTTCGCATTCAAACGTCTAACTTCAGTCAACCCAGGCAATGCCGCGCGTGGTCGATTGAATTTAAAAAAAAAACAATATTAAGATCACTTGCTGCATGCATATGTATTCATTGTTTCAGTTGGCTATAAACGCTTTCATATAATTTCGAGTTTCAGTAATAAAATAACGAAATTAAAAATACTTGGTCGTATCGTATTGTTTTTCAATAATTGGCGCTCGTCACAAGCGCTTTGTAGGATTAAACGATTATTCTCCAAGTGTTTTCCCCATCAGATTCGTTTTGCGGTCGTCAATATTGTAGACGCTTAAAATACCTTTTATTTGGCTTTTGATTTAATAATTAAAAGCTTTGTTAATGAATCATCAAGGCCAAGTAAGGCATGACAGCTCCTCACAGAATGAGATGGGTTAGGTTATAGTCCACCACGCTGGTCTAGTGCGGTTGGTAGACTTAACAAGTCGTCGAGAAAATCTCTCAGGTATGCAAGTTTTCTCACATTGTTTTCATTCACAGTTTACGCGATTATTACGGAAAGTCGTGGGTGCTTTGAACTCAAGCTCGAGAACTACGATTTGGCTGGTCAATGGTCATATCTCTAGGCTATCGTTGGCTGTATACCAACCACCGTACATTACAGACAGATTACTTCCTTACTAATATTATAAATGCGAAAGTAACTCTGTCTGTCTGTCGCACTTTCACGCCAAAACTACTGAACCGATATAAATGAAATTTGTTACACATACTTATAGTTTAAGAAAGGACACAGGCTACTTTTTAATGCAAAAAAGGGCTGTACGGGTTTGAAATAGGGGATGAAAGTTATAAGAAATACCCAGTCCACGGGGGCGAAGCCGCTTGCAGAAAGCTAGTATCTGCATGCTACTTGCGCTCTACTATTCCACGTCGTGGTATTTAAGGTGCATCTCGTACCTCCGTGGGCCGCGGTATGAATGCGCATAACTTCTAATTAGTCGCGGTAACCACGCAGAGACGGTGAGGCGCCGGAGTCTGCTTATTGTGTAGTTGCGGTGAATACAGCGATACCTGTTTGTTATAGTATATGTAGTTGCTCAGACATAATGTGTAGTGGGGTTTTATAAGGTACGGTATGTGTTGAAATCTGTCAAGCATAAGGCGATATTGGAATACCAAATGCTAACGCGATAAAGTAAAAAGTAAGTAAAAAGTAATTTAAGTTCAATTTCAAAATATTTATAGATAACATTAAGTAGATAAACTTAGTTATTTATAAGGCTAGTAGCCAATATCTATATTTATTTCCTGTGCCTAATAATTAAAAAAAAAACTCTACTCCACTGGTAAGTGCTAATATAACAGTATGATATTTATATGGTACTTTAATTTACAAACAGGTAAATTACCACCTAAAATTACGACGTCCATTATTTCCTAATTATCCTAATTACAACAATTAATACTGAGTGCTATGTTGCTTTGTAATTGGAGGTTAATATTAAGGGAATGAGTAAACAAAGTGAAGCGGGGGATTATCCCGCAGCGGCTAGAGCCGTGGGTAAATATACTAAATATTAAAACAGTAGCAATGACTTTTGTACAACCTTACTTATGTTCTTTTGAGACAATAATAATTTAGGTATCTTTTTATACAAAGTCTTTATACATATTTCACATAATCGTATAGGCTCGTGAACGAGCGTGCTGTCTGTCGGGGCTGGTCGGCTCTTACTGCTATGGCTATCTTTACTATTTAAATACCTTCTCCTTAATCTCTGCACCTACACGTCAAGCTGCATCATCCTCATTACTCTTCACAAAAATTGTTACTGTTGTATACCACACATATTTTTTTAAAAAGGGTATCTATGGAGTTTCTTGCCGGCTCTTCTCCACAAGACCCACTTTTTTTGGAAACATGCAACTAGTTTAACGTTTCAAAAGTACCTATTTATATGGTCTAATTGAAATAAAAATGTTTGATTTTGAATTTATCATACCACAAAGTTGTTAACTATAACTCTTCAGCAATATACTATCTAGTTACTTTCATTTTATGTCTTTTCGTAAAGTCACGTTATAAATATAAAGTTGTTTTAAATTAAATGGGCGCCCTTTGACATGCCAATGCAGATAGGGTGACCAAATTGTAAAGAATTTACAATAAAATTGTAATGGAAATCTCAAAAGTTCTGCATTTTGGATTTGTAAGGTCTATAAAATACTGTTCCATCATCGTAGAGATATATTTTTTTTATATGTTTTTATTGTATTTAAAGTAACCGACCCAAACGAAGGAAAAGGAGGTCCTTTTTCCTTCGGTCGGGTCGGTTTCTTTGAGAAAAGGACCTCCTTATGAATATTTTCTTGAATTCGTCTGTTATTGGTTGTAAATCTCGCCCAATTTAATTTTTTTCAAAGAGATCTAGGACAAAGTTTAATAGATTTTGGTTAATTTAATGGAGGGAAAACTAAAACAAATTCCTTTATATTTAATTTACGTGGAATGAAGCGTCACGGGATTACCGTAGGCAATTATCCCACATTCGACAAAAAACATGTTGAACCTACACGATAATATTTTGTTAGTGTGCTAAATAAATATCGAAGAGATATGTGTTTGTACTGCACTCGTGACGGGTTTAACATCTCTTGTATATTTACACTGCACACTGTCTACTGCACCTGACGTAAGTGCTCAAAGGGGATGGAACTTTGAATGTCAAAGTTTTCGGTAGAAGTAATGAAGGTTGAAAAATTTTTCTTTATGTTTTGTTGTTGTTTTCTCTTGAAGAAATTGCAATTAAGTGATGTAATCACATCGTTTTGCAGGCTGCAAGTTGCAATTTGCAGGCGACGGCAATTACAAAATGTTGTTACATGATAGATATTGGCAACGTTGTTTTTAATAAGGTGACATCTATTTTATTAACTGTCATTTTATGATTAAACCTTTTGTGGTTATCATTTCTGTGGTAATTTATAATTTAATTTGGTCTATTGGCGTTAAGGGTGTAACAGTTAATACATAATAGTTAGTTTTATACAATTATATTTCAAATATTATACACTATGTTAAAAAAAGCTCTATCTGATCCGATCTCAATTATATTACCGAATAAAATAAAAATACATTAAATATTCTAATACATTAATATTGACGACGTCTGTGGTCTAGTGGTTCGAGTACCGGACTGCTGATCACGAGGTCGTGGGTTCGATTCCCCCAGGACACAAATATTTATGTGATGAATATAAGTATTTGTGTTTGTCTGGGTGTTTCCTATGTATAATAAGTATGTATTTACAAAAAAAAAGTATATCAGTATTATATCCATTGTCTAGTACCCACAGTACAAGCTCTGTTTAGTTTGGGACTAGATGGTACTGTGTAAAATGTCCAAAGATATTTATTTATTTATTTATTCTAAGTAAGGCTGTTAATGAAATTTCAACTATTTTGTTAATGAAACAAAATTTCCCAAAACTTTAGCAAAGGACATTGCCCGTTTTGTAAAGGAAGTTCGGTCCCCGTGGAAAATGCTTGTGCCCTGAAGATTTTTATTTTGCCATATAGTAAAAACATAGCACTTTCATAATCAGAAAACTTTTTTCATTTATTCACCCTAGTTCAGGAGATATCATCATTTTTCTGTTTTAAAAATCTAGGTTATAATTACAAATTGACAGACTACACATCATTATGAACATGGAATTATGTCTCTATTACTTTATGCATAAAGTTATCTATACTATCTATACTAATATTATAAAACAGAAAAGCAGAAAAAGCATAATAACTATAAATACGCAATTCAAAACTCAACGTATGTAAACAAAGCAATCACGAACGTAACGAATCTCAGAACAAAGTGCTGTGACATGCGCAAGTAAATGTTGCCAGATCAATTATTTTTAATCATTCCTAAATCGATTTCAGTTTTTTTATCGATTTATCGATTAAAACTGTTTTGTTAATACGGCGTTTCCAAAATACGTAAGGCTTTTATGTTTGTGTAAATCGCTTTTATGAACATCTAATCAACAATAAGTATAGACTTATTATGAAAATAAGCAACCTATTGTTCTCATCGTTCATCGCTATTACTCGCATAGAGTATAAGCAGTGTATATCCACTAGTTTACGTCATGAAGAATATTTTATTTCTACAATTATGTACCTATGAAAAAGACAGGGTTAACACCATTCTAACTCATCGTCGAGTAAATATAAAGATAAAACTGGCTTTGAATTGTCAAATGTTGAGACCTACATGTAAATGTTGAGACGTAAACTAGTTGTAATAATTAAAAAAAAAATTAATTTTTTTTTTATATCGATTACTCCATTGATTTATTATACGTCATTTTCGATGGTTATTTGATTTCTGGCAACATTTTTTTTGTATACCTATCAAACGGATGTCGACGTAATGTTTAACTATTAATTAACTCTAACTTTATTCCCAGGGTGAAAGAAATTATATAAAAATTAATTTGCACACAAAAAAAAAAATATTTTTAGGTTAATATTCCAATCAGGCACACGATAGCACAAAAGGGACCTGCCCCGTGGCAATCTCCTTTTCATATGTGGCAGCACTTATCTGCTGTGGTATATTTGGCACCTGTGACAATTGCCCCTGTAGCTAGGTTTCCTTATTTTATTATTTAAAAAAGATTTACATTTATTCGGAGTTTTTTTATTTGTAAACTGAAAAGCATTACTTATATGGTAATCTAATATCGTTACCTAATAATAGGCACCTTCACAGATCGGACAGAGTTCTCTTAACATGTTATAGAATCAATAAGTCATATAAGTGGTCTTATATCAAACGTGGCTTGTCACTCACATAAGGGCAGTTTAATTAGACCCCGTGTTACCCCCGCCCTAAGCGGCGGCCATCTTGAAGGGCTGATAGCTTCACTAATGAAAAGTCCCTTCAAACTTGTTCAATTGTGTCGGTATGTGAAATGTACGAGATAAACTATGTTTATCGATTGGTAATAATGCAAGTATTACGTTGTGACCGTTTCTGGGTAAAATGAGAATGACTTGCCCGTATTCCGAGAGGTTAGGCAGAGATGTCGACACCTCCATCGTAACTATATTTTTCCCTAAATTGCTATGTAATTTTTTTTATTTTTTAATGTACAATCATTGTAATTCTGCTTCCATTCATTTTTAAAATATGTACAAGTACTAGCTGTCCCGGCAGACCTTGTTCTGCTCCGTTAAGATTATCTTTGGTATACCTTCAAGTTGATTAGAGGTTGCATGTTATTTCTATTTCTTCCTGACGTTGTTTTGTTTTGATTGACGTCAAATGTTTGACAGCTGGGGACAGAGTGGTTTCTATGGGAAAAGAAAAATTTTTCTTTTCTTTTCATAAAACCTTCCTCGGACTTTATCAAACATAACAAAAAAGAAGTCAACCAAATCGGTTCTGCCGTTCTCGAGTTTTGAGCTTAGCAAGACATTTACCGATTCATTTTTATAGATATGTCAAAGTATTGTAAATGTGAAACATACTAAAAAAGTTTTTTTTTAATCTTAAGTTCCGTGTCCTCTACAAACACAAAAAATTGTTACGATTTGGCGGTGGCGAAGTATTGTGAATTCCCGCGTAATACCTATATCTATAGAGCGCGAACCAATTAACGGTGCTATTAACCCGTTAAATATTCAACCCAATACAGGCGATGGAGAAACCCAGTATCTAACACTACACACTGCCGTTGGCGTCGAGAGGATCAATCAGGCGACGAATCTTGTTATTGCTGTCACCATAACCACACATCTAGTAGAACTTCGAGACGTCGCTTAACATTTATGAATCGTTAACTAACAGTAGCTACTAAGTATATCAAAAGCATATACAAAAACCTGCACTATGAATGTAAAAAAACGGTAATTCACACACACACACACACACGCTTCTGCTTAATTATATAATTAGCTGTATTTATTTCTTATCTCTTACTATTGTATGAAAGAGCGGAGTCTCCTAACACAGTCATCACTTGCTTCAAGGGACACTCCAATCACAAATGTCTGTAACCTTGGATAAAGAAATAAACTATTTTGTATTTGTATTTTGTTCTATTTTTCCATATTTGAGTTTGTTTGTCAGTGTACTGAGATATACAGGTCTACTTATAAGCTAATGATTAATTTTAGTGACGAAGCCTCGCGAGGAGTAAAAATAAAGAAAACAGTAACAATGTAACAAAAATAAGAATTATAATTTATTTAAAGCTATTTCCTCCACAGTTTGTCCGCATGGGTACAGTCCTTGCCGTTACACTGAAACAAATTACATAGAACTAATAGATTATTTACTCTTCAGTCTAACTTTATTCCGGACACGTTACATTCAGCTTTCAGCTTAAGTAGAAACGGATGTATGTACATTGATATTTTATAGAGAACGCGAACGATTTTATATTAAAACAGCGATCTCGAATTTTTCCTATTTATTACACAAACATTTATTATTCTACTTATTCAGGCGAACATAGAAGAGGTCAGTGTATGTGTGTTGTTTGTGTGTCGACAAACGAATAGACAATTCATCTGATGGTAAATGCTCATTGCTGCCACTGCCAGCCCGACTGCAAAGCAACCGAGAGGGGAAACTGGCCCTCACGAACAAATCTCGGAAACTTGGAACACATACAAAGTTGCGTCGTTTATTATTCATGTTCACAAAGTGTTTATGATAGATTTAGATCTAAGGGTGGTGTACCGCAGTCAAGAGGTCCTAGTACCGAGCAAGTTAGATCGGCCGCCTCGCCTCGCCTCTTACGAGATGAAGATTTAAATGGTACTGCCATTTAAATCTTCATCTCGTAGGGATTGTTTTCTAACACGGACTGATTATTTATTGAACATCTTATTTATTATCGCAGTAGGTAAAAAAATACTTACAAATGATTTGCAAGAGAGTCCAAAACACTGAAAGATTAAAGTAACTTTTATATTATTATTTTATACAATAAATATTGTACTTAAATAATGTGTACTACTTATGTCTACATGATTTATTTATAGCGTTGTATCGTTTGTGTCTTCGTTACCCAAGCATTTTATCAACTCTGCTTTTGATTGTATAAGACCATATACAGAGGTCTTTCTATGTGTTAAAAATGGTATTGTTACCCCGCAAATGTAGATACAATCATATTATGAAAACGTAAACTTTATTTTTCATAATACCTCTCGACAGTATACCTTTCTCGATCTGACTAGATTTATTGTAAACTAATAGTGCTGACTAGACTTACCGATCAATGTAAACTTAATTTGTAAACTAATATTGTAAATAATACTCTTACAATTTTCCGGAGACGGTTTCATGTGCAACGCATACTTACCTATTAATTATAAATTATATTTTGGGTACTTACAAGAGCAGTGCAATAATCTCCTGTGCACTGAAAAAATAACGTTAGTTACATTTCAATACACACACACACACACACACACACACACACACACACGCGAGTCAACATTTTCACACACATAAACTCCAACTCCAATTAGTATTTTATGTTTTACTAGGTTTTGCCCGCGGCTTCGCTTACGTGGATGTAGAAACAAAAATAGGATTAGAAATTGATCCCATTGATAAAAACTTGTATTTTGAAGTAGTGTTTTAGAGGTTTGTAAAAAGGGCCTCGGCTCAATGAATATTGTGTTCGATTAGTTCGATTCCGGTCGACAATTAGTCTCGGTACTGAGGTTCTCTATAAGGTACTGAGGTGATGTTGTTTGTGAAAATGTGTTATTGAACATCACTCCAAAATAAAACGGAAACATCAACTATTGTTTAATTTAAGTCTATACCACTTTAACTAATATTTGTTGTTGTTTATAACTAATCAAAAATCACGATTTCTTCGCATATGACAACTTAATTAAAAAACCAACAATAATGATCCCTTATATCAATAGGAATGCATACTACAGAGAGGTCAAGCTCTATCTCAGCATCTACGCAACCGAGTGGAATGAGATATACCTCATTTTTTTAGTTGAACGATGGGCTTTTAAATATAAAATAAACAAACAAAAACCAACAATGATGATCTCTTCTTTCTATGGGCTTGCATACAACAGAGAGGTCAAGCTCTATCTAAGGTTCCATACAAATAATTGAAAAAAGCTTTACATCAGTTTTTAAGTTGGAAATTATGCATTACAACAGTTAACACAAAATTCAAATATATTCAGTAGGTTTAGCGCCAACCCCTAACAAACAGACAAACAGACAAGAATTCTAAAAATCACATTTTTGGGTTCGCGATCGTTTATATACTCTAACCCAATTGTTTTTTTTTAAATATCTTCAATGTACAGAAACGAATTTTTTACAATTTTATAATAGTATAGATAGATAATAAGCTAGTGACATAATATTTGTGTTAACGAAAAGGCGAAGTCACTGGTCTCTGATATACAGTTAACACTAGTTCGGGGACCAGGGGATTCACATGTATTGTACCTTTTTATGTCAAACAAATTTCATTTCATTTCATTTCAATAAGTTTGAAATTCCGTGAGCTGAGCAATAGATTCTACATTCCATCGCAGCTTCGATGCTCGCAACCGAGAAAATATTTTGTATTACCTAACTTGATTTGACTGTGTGTATTTGTGATTTGAAAATTTGACCCGATGGACGCAAGTTCGAACCCCACGAGAACCCTGAGATCGTATTTTTCTTTGGCTAAAATTTATATCTTAGCATTTGTTAATGCCAAATACAAAAAAATAACCATTATTATAGTTGTAAACATCCAAAAGACACTTTAAACTTACTAATAAGTAGTTATTCACACTCCAAATAATTCAATCTAGATAAAAATCTAACAAAATGTTTGCTTGTAGCTTGTTTGCTAAGTGGAATGTCTTACACGTGTATCTACTCGGTACATATGTTAACACAGCGGAGTATGTTCATATACACGTATCTAATAATAAGTTGGGGTGTACTTCAGTGGAAATTTACGAATGGCTGAACATTATTTTCATCATATTCATAATATTTTTGTTTTATTTTTCGCATTTGATCCCTGAAACTAGCGAAAGGAAAGAATATAGGAACCACTCCCTTGGTCTCTTTGTACAAACTTAATTTATTCCTCCTTTAAAGGGAGTAAGTATTAAAAAAGTAAAAGTGGCCCTTGTAGTCATGACTAATTAAAAGTGTTGAGTTAGTTTCTGAGTCAAATAAATTTAACTTTTTTAAAACAAACCATATTTATCAGGTCTGTACAATTTAGTATGTAAAGATTTTTGAGTTTTCTTTAATAATTCGGTAGGTACTTATCATACCATCCCGCTCGACCCGGGGATCAAACCCAGCACCTCTAGTGTATCAATCGCGCTTACAACAACGAGACTAATATGGGAGTTAGTTGTTTTCCAAGCAAAATTATAATTTAGCAGTACTAGTGAAACTCGCGATGAAGATGTAACAGAGGGTAAAGGGTGCGGTATATTTGCGTTTGTTTTCTTCGCTATACTTTAAACAAATATTAGCATAAACAAAAATTTACATTTTAAAGCAATATTGCTACGACGCGACGTAGTTCATTGTTTTCGTAGCTAAACATACATTCCTTTAGCTAAACTACTTTCAGATTGATTAATAACCAAGTGACAAGACGTATTTCTTTTCTTACATCCGTGACAAATGTCACGAGTGGAGTACTTATCACCAAAAATCCGTGACAAAAGTTGATAATGAGTTAAATATACAAGCAGCGAACGACGTCTGCGTGTTGACGAGTAGATTCCGTAACAAGTAATTATCCAATAAAAAGTTTGGTAGAAATGACGACATATATTACGTGATATATATTATTACACAATCTTTGTCAAAACATATTGGTCGCAACACATCGTTAAGAATTCGACAAAATTCGTTAGTTTTATCGTCTCAAATCGCAAACATAAAATAAACACTATAAAAAATAGCGGCATCTATATAAGTTCCATGCCAGATTGCATGACATCTGTGATACAAAATCGACAAAATTGTCCTGTCGATAAGACGATATTGCTGTCAATAATGCATTTTTAACAGATAAAAACGTTAAAAACTACATAGGTAATTCAATATTGTGTCAATATTAACGGTCCCATGCTTGCACTACAGGGGTTGTACCTACGCAGTGACTTGACATGACCAAGAAATTTAACATAAATAAATAAAACGGTAATAAATTAAATCGTGAAAATTGTTTCCAGTTAACAAAGGCGCCGTCCTATCATTAAGCTAACGTGTCGAGTACGGGCGTGTACACATAAATTCCTAGGTTGTAGCAATTTTTCAATTACTGTCAGCTCTCTGCTAAGATATTTATTTAATAAGAGCTGACTAGACAACTATTCGGAGTATTCATGTTCTACCAAAAACTTAACACGTCTAATAATATCACTGAAATGTCGGAAGATCTTCAAAAGTTTGACCAGGGCCTGTAGACAAGTTGCAATTTGACATTCGAATTGACAAACGAATAGAAACAAAATGTAGGGAAATGACACAAGCTTTCGACAAATCAAACTGTCACTAATATCAAACTGTCATTTACATACATTTTGTTTCTATTCGTTTGTCAATTCGAATGTCAAATTGCAACTTATCAAGCCCAGAAGGGAAGTTTTCTATGTACTAATTATTGTGCGAAATAAAGATTTCTCTTTCTACTCATTTCCGTAAAACGCAGCGTGAGACGGTCTTGAACGAGATGAACAAACGACCTGGTAACAGTCGTTGGATGCAGGTGGAATATAACCGATCCTTGTGAAGGTCTATGGGGGAGGCCTTGGATCACCAGTGCATCTCCTTTACATAATTTAATGATGACTTATTTTCAAGACGCAGGACATGGTGTTTTATTACAATTATTATCAATAGTTGATCCAAAGTTTTTATTATACACCTATTATTACCTTGCCATCATAATGTAGATGTAAGAGATACGATATAAAATAGAAAAGACTTACCCCAGCCGTGCAGTGCAACCCCTTACACTGAAAACAAGAAAACAAATAATTATAAAATAAACATAAACAAGCATGAAACAATTAAAGTTTTTGTTGTGACGAGATACGACTTCAGTTGTTGGTATAAGGCAGTGATGGCGAACCAATCGTACGCGTGCCATAACATTTTAGACATGGGATTAAGGAGTTTAGGTACCTACTTACAGATTTTCTTTCCCCCCATTAATAAAGGTTTGCTATCCCTGGTATAAAGGAACAATGACAACCTTACCAGGGAAGGTAGGAACCAAAGAGGACCCCAACATAAATAAGGCCACACGAAGTCATGTTAATAACATAGTCCCGGCACCCGGTCGCTGTTCATTTCTTTGTGTTTTCTATACTAATATTATAAAGAGGAAAGATTTGATTGTTTGTATGTATTGAATAGGCTCCGAAACTACTGGACCGATTTGAAAAATTCTTTCAGTGTTAGATAGCTCATTTATCGGGGGAGGCTATAAGCTATATACCATCACGCTACGACTAATAGGAGCGGAGTAGCAATGAAACATGTTGCAAAAACGGGGGAAAAAAAGTTATCAAGACCACGCGGGCGAGGCCGCTGGGGAGAAGCTAGTTATATATAAAGATCAGTAGGTATCTACGTGATACAATATATCAATTAGCTATATATATATTCAGTTGCATTCAGACTGGCTGCACGCTGACGTCAACAAGCTAAAACTTTCGAGACGAGCAGGTTATTATAAGTGTCTATACGTCGAAAACTTTGCCAGTACCTAGTTAATAGTTAGTCTAAAAGTTTTGCAAGAATATAAAAATCGTGCCACCTCTATATAAAATTGGATTTGGTATTTTGCTTTGCAAGAACTCCATAAATGTTTTTAGCGTCACCGCGTATTTTTCAAATAGGTAGCTAGTTAAGTATTTATGAGAGATAGGCGGAACATCATGAATAAAATGTTTACTCCTTATTAATATTATGTGTCTGTACGTCTGTCTGTCGTGCCAAAACTACCGAACCGATTTAAATTAAATTTGGTATACAGATAGTTTGAGGCTCAGAAAGGACATAGGCTACTTTTTAATGCGAAAAAAGGTCTGTAAGGGGTTGAAATAGGGGATGAAAGTTATAAGAAATATCCAGACCACGCGGGTGAAGCCGCTGGCGGAAAGCTAGTACTGTATATAGTGTGTTGGTATGTTTGCTGCCTTCGCTCGATCTGGGATTCGAATCTTATCTCAAGTATTTGCAGTCAGGACGAATTACTTAGCAAATTAGGACCAAAGATTTTGTATGAAAATGTTCCCAATGTCCGCAATACTTACTTTTAACTTCTATATACCTTTACCTTAACACTTTTAGGTTTTTAACTCTAGATGAGGCAAACAATTCTTAACTATGAAGTCCTGTGAGAAGAAACAAACTCCGAGAATCATGTAACATATTCTGAAGCCGAAACTTTAAAAAACAGTCAGACTGAGCCGACAAAATAGTAATTACGAAGCTAATTCCGTTGTCCTTCCGACAGTAGGTAAAGCGTGAATAGAATAAACACCTTCTAATTACTTTGTACGTCAACTAATTTGGTCGTCTGTCACGTTTCTAGCAAATGTAGCTTTAGCTGGCAAGTAGTTTTTTGTAAAGGCATGATGTTTTTTGCGAAGGTGGTGAATGCTTGATTGTGCTCCATCCCTAGCATTTAGTGGTACACTCGACTTGTAATATAACATTAGCAGGACTAAGGCCAGGCAGACAAGTTGCATTTTGACATTCGAATCGACAAATGAATACAAACAAAATGTATGGAAATGACACCAGCTTTCGACAAATCGGGCTGTCACATTTTGTAACTATTTGTTTGTCAATTCGAATGTCAAATGGCAACTTGTCTAGGCCCCCATGCCGAATATTCGACTAGTAGCGTGCTGACATCTAGCGAATATTTGTCAGTATTTACACAGATTTTACTGGGCAATGAGATAATATAACAACTGAGGTCTGCAGTAACAGCGCGCTAATGATAAAAGTCTTTAGTTTGCGGTGGTCATTGGCCAAAAATGGCCTGTATTCTTGTTCATTCTATTATATACGCCAGCAATACTAATAGCAGCTACCACTATACCATCTTGAGAGATAAGAGGTTGTCATGTCCATAAAATAATGTCTGTTTCAATTCACAGAACTGCCTCATTGGTTTATTAGTCGTAAACGCGGCTCCGTAACATGTTATCTTGGGCTTGATTACCGGGTTTGGCTTTCCGATACCCATTTCTTATATGTATAACGGCCGGAAGTTGAATCATCAGTATTATATGTGCAACCCTAATATAATGCAATTATGCCAACTCATCGTCGCAATTGGGGTAAAAATGATTTGTATGTTTTTCTTTAAAATCTAATCTTGGTTGGAAGACAGTAAAATAGAGAATATTATTTAATACTCACCGTAGCCGAGCAATTTGTTCCAACACACTGTAACATTAATTAAAAAATACATCTGATCATAAGACAAGTACACAGAGAGCAACATAGCGTACCAATAAATCTGTATTCATATTATATACACTAACAAAAGTGCTAAATATTTTTTTTCATGAATGAACGATTATAACTTTGAAATAACACCAATGTCGCTATAGTATTAGTTCGTGAATTATGTAATATAATTAGGAGAAAATCGCTTTAGCACTTTTGTTAGTGTATACATGTTTTTGCTCGTGTCTGTACAGTATAAAAAGGAAAGGGATTGAAATCAGTCTTCAGTCGTGAAATAATTGTCAAGCAGTTTGGCCTTTGGGTCTTGTATAGTATACTTAATAGTTGTCAAGCTATTCGACTTCGTTATAAGCGACAGTTCACTGCGGAACCATCGATTAAAACTTATTCAAATAGAATGTTCATACTGTTCCTACAAATTTTCTCCAACACTCGCCTATTCGTCATTCTGCGGGTGATTTGCAGTCAAATTTTATCAATTTGTTTAGTTGGCCTAGCTGCAGTGCGCCGCTAACTCAGCTGCTCACTGATTTGCTTAGAGTCGGTAAGCTTTGAGCTTTCTTCGGGAAAAGTTGAACGTTATGCGCTGCCCCTTATATTATTGTCTAAACTACACTGTTTTATAAATGCACTCCCATCCGAACTAAATGAAGTACAAGTTATTTCCCTAGCGGTAACCAGATACATGGCTACACTTTGTGATACATGTTTTACTGTAGTTGTGTAGCATCGAGATTGTGTAGTATTTCACTGTGTATACCGAGTTGAAAAATAATGTCAGTGTTAGGAAAATAACATATTTCTGTCTTTAACTAGTATGTTTCATTCGTTGTTGGGATGAGTATTTGTAATTTATAATAAGCTAATGCCATCAGATCATCGCAACCCAATTCCTGAATACCGATATCCTCAGAAAATTTAAGAATTCAGGCTTCTGGGTACCACTAACGATTGTGATGACTTACTCGTAGGTACCTAACATTCTTTCTGTGGCGCAAAAGAATCGTAACGTAACAATAGTTTCCCATGTATAAACTAATCGCAACAAGAGCATAACTGCAGATCGATTGATCGGCATAGTTATTACTCAGCCCCTCTACTAGTCGCTAAACTGGGGTGCTAATATCTTAATGAAAATAAAGATATTTACAAATATACAAAAGCCGTTTTATATTTCATAAGTCTGCGCCCTGTCACTTATCTTCAAAAGTTCAATTCCAGACGGAGTGTGTAGGAAGAGCTAGTATGCATAATAAATTAACTGAAGCTTTTAATCGAGGCCCTTTTGACTAAGTGCCGGTATCATTTAAGTGCGGGGTGTTTACAATCAGAATTACTTGCCTCCTTAGACAATATGATGTTTCTGGGTGTTTAGTAAAATACTTTAGTTGCGTAAGTCTTGCTTTGTTGACTCTTGAATCCTCATTATATGCCTATGTAATTAGTCTTCCGGTCGCTAGCGTGGTTTAAGGTTCGATTTCCTGTTCAGCAAGTGTTTTTTTTTGGGTAGTGAGAATTTAATAGAAACACACTATAACCCTTTGCTCGATCCGGGAATCGCACCCAGGACCTCAACAGTTACTCTTGCAACCACTTCACCAATGAGACAGTTTACTAATAGATAATAAAAAATAATTTCTTTAATCAAATAATAGTTCTGAACCCTTTAGAACAATAAAATTGTTATGTTATTAATTCTTAGTAAGTATATCTACAATCCTACATGCGTTGTTATACTTAATCTTGTTTCACTGTATGCGTCGGCGCCATTTATTTCCCCGTCTTAAGGTGTGACGTCATGGCTTCATTAACCAACCCATCAATTGTCATCAATCATTATGACGTGGGGGCTACCTACCCTACAACCGGTCCCAAATGGAGTCGCGTGGGGCGCAGAGTTATAATTACGAGAAAATGACTTAGGAAAAGTGTTATTTATGTGTGTGCAAAACACTTCTTGTGTTGTGTTCTTGTGGGAAATCAAATGTTTTTGCGATTAATCTATCTTATTCTAGTTAATTGTATAACCTAACTTTATACATAGATCCTTTACAACATTAGATTTCGCATCAATATAATTAGTTTTATTTCAATGTTTAATATTCGCATACTTACTGACATATCAAATGACATGACGTTTATCGTAGGTAAACTGTTGAAGTTATGCGAAAGTGGTGCACCAGGATCGTAGTAAGTGGAAATCTAGTATCTGCCTACCCCTATGGGAAACAAGCGTGAAGCTGTGTATATAATATGTATGTTAAAAGCTATTTAGGTACTCACCCCAGCGGAGCATATGGTAGAGCTGCACTGAAAATTGTATGTATTTTAGTCATCGTCTGTCTTTCATAGTTGATGCTTGAGGCTTCCAAAAGTTCCAAACACTAAACACTTGTAGTTATAAAGAATTAAAATTAAGATGACTGCTCTCAGTAGTTGAGTTTATTACTCTAAGGCTTCGTCAAACAGAAACATCAACGCTCAACCATATTCTGGTACACTCTAGCACCCAACGTGCGGTAAATACGCGTTCTGTTTGACGAACCCCTTATAGAACTTACGGCGCTACCCTTACTTGACATTCTAACTCCACACCAAGTGTAATGTGTAATAATTTACAATCATTAGACAGGTAAGTATAAAGATGTTAAAATAAGTAGATTTTTTTCTTAATAGATTTGCACTTACCGAAGAAAAGCATTTACTACCACTAATCTGAAAAAAAACAAACGTCTTTTAAGTAATGGTAATGTCTATAATACAGTACCTACCTACATTTAAACAAAATAAAGTCGGTCCAAATCACGGTATGAAAAATTTTGTATGATGTAGCTTATTGATGCTTGATGTAGCAATCATCATCATCATGATAATTTATCCAACAGAGGACCACTGTTGAACAAAATGCTCCCCCCATAGGCTTTCACAGAGACCGGTCGTATGCCGCCTGCATCCAACTACAATAATACTCACCAAACTGCCCGGCTGCTAGATTTTTTAAAGTTACATTTTCACACAATCACTAATCAATCACTGTGCTAGATAATACGTTATTAACTTACTACTACTACTTAACTAAAGTTATTCTTGTTTAGAATTAGGAAATTGGAAGAAACTACTGTTTTCTCTACACTTTTATCTGGTTTATCACAAATACTTTTACGCCCGCACGATCAATGGAGGTCGAACCTTCGAAAACTGATTTATTGCAGCGAGTGGTGCATCTGTCGGGGTTCTCGCGCAATATTTGAAAATGGAAATTGGCAAGCGTGACAGATTATTAAAATCAACTTCCAAGCGTGAATATAATTAATTACTAACGCTATGTAATATTGTTATAATAAATATTTTAATATTCACTTACTCCTGAATAACATTGATCACCAGAACACTGAAAATATATTGCACACATTTTATTTTCTAACTAAAAGTTTTCAAGCCCAGTCATGATCACGGATGGTTTGTTGACTTACAATGCTAGTGCCACCTGGTGTCAAGCTAAATCAATGATATTGCAGAGGCGCAGGAGAATATGTATTCGTCTTACATAACTATGCCTTCAAGTGATATCAATAATTTCCCTATTGATGTGCAAGGATAGGTAGTTGTACATTGCTTCATTCTCTTAATTAATTTAATGTGTTGTAATTAGATTATTAAAAACTCTGCTTACCCTAGCGTCACACCCGCTCCATGTTGTCTGGAATTGGTTTAACAGAAGAATAATATTAATCCAATTTATTCCTGTCTCACCATATGGTGACTATAATTTACCAGAGCTTGCCTCGGGTATGAAAACACTTTACAATAACTTTAAATTCTTCTTACATGTATATGTTTCGTTGTGATGTTGTCTTTACTGGCTGCGAATTGCGATCGATTCGCATATGAATATTTATTTCTAATAAGATTACTACTAGTAATACGCTAGAAGTCGCACAATATTAACTCAGTTTTTCTGTGAAATTCCCGCTAGCAGCTCGGAGTTTGGGTTGTTCAGTTAATGGCTAAGTATATACTTCTCCCTCACCGTTCAGGAAATACAGGCGTACAATCTGTACAACTGTACATTTATGATTCAGAAGTGCCCCGACCTGTAAACACTAACCTTCAATTCACTAGAATAGCATGTGTTTTTGTGTAATATAATTTATTGATTTTGATCTTCAAGGAGGCGTCAGAGCTAAGGCTAATATTCAGAGACGATGCTAAGCATCAACTTAGGCTCCCGTATGTCAAATTGTCATACACATTTGACATACGGAAGCATAAGTTCATGTTGTCTCGTTTCTGAATATCAGACTTAGACCACTGCTGAGCAATGAGTATAGCGTACACGTGAACCATTTTTAATTAGATTACTTAATTATTATCTGACCCTCTCGAGTTTGTACGCCTCGTATGCGAATACCGCTATTATTTCGTCGATACAGCACTTTATTTAACATACCAAGGTGTCCTTCGGAAATGAAGACCCAGGTTTGTAGGTAGCTTGGAGTCGATATCAGCGTAAGCCTACATGCAAATCCAATTTCCGGAATGCAGAGACGTACTCAAGTAGGTATGCGTGACCTACACCAGTTTAAATAATAAACCAGCTATTGAACACGGTTGAACCTGCATACCAAGCCATTTATTGAAACAATACCTAGGTCTTTCCTTAGGGTACAATCCATCTCATTGGCAAAAAAATACAAAAGGATTCATAAATGCAATTTTTTAAACTCTAAAGTTAATTATCCCACAAAATTAGCTACCTACTGGGTCAGTCGAAGAGCTTTGAAACTATTTCCTTCTATGAAATGCTGAAACCTCACCTTGGTATGCACGATCAAAACGAGCAGCCAGCACGCGATCAGCCGAGACATTCTGATGACCAGAACATCGCGTAATTTCACGGTGCTAACGCGATTACGTACGGCTGATCAAGTATTCATTAAGATTCATATTGATATGCCTTATCACGCAGTACCAAAGTGGCAATCTATGTGTTCGAACCTCTAGAGCCCTCTATCTGCCAATAAACCAGTTATAATTTATACTAATTCGTTGTTAGAAATCTGGCATGAGATATTTCGGTCAGAAATAAAAATAATGAATAAGGGCTTCAAGAAAGGCTGCAGTGATGTTACTTTATCATATTTTATTGGGTTGAAATTTGATGCTGTTGTCTAGATTATATGCCAATTTAAGGTCAGGTCTAGGCAGGGAGATCTGCTGCCATCGTACTTACCTATAATCGACCATTAGGTAACCTTCGACTCGTTCATAAACACGACCATTTCAATGAAATTTTGTAACACATTATTATAACTTTCACAGTAAAATAAATTACTGTAAATAACTTCAATATTTCAAGTTGAAACCTCATTTGAAATGTGGTGAAATTGATGGATTCGAGCAGATGGATTGGAAACTGAATAACCGACTGAAGTCATTATTTCACAAATTGTCTCGTGGTTCTGAGCATCATAAAGGGTTTCGCAGTATCCAATGTTAATTTATAGTTGGCTCTAAAGTTAAATTGGTAGATACAGATACGAACTCTTTTGTTAATTAACTTGGAATTAGTTATGGCCTATTGGGTTTTTATATGAAATTCTCAGTAATAACTTGGAGCTACGATTTATTTTTCGATTAAAATACCGATATGTATGGCAATATTATGTCAGTGTTATTAATATTCTGGAATGTAATTAGTTTGTCAGTAAATAGGTACACACTCATACATAAAACATAATTTTAATACATAATATATCCACGGAACTCCTAATACCTCTTTATGTTGCGATATTGAACCTTACTTTCCACAATGTAGAGTTCAAAATTCGTATAATTGCGCCATTCTTCAGAAATCGAAGTGTGGGTTCGTAATGTGGGCTTATTTAGTTGTTTCGAATCCAATTCTGGCTTTCTCGTGTCTCAGGATTTGATTACTAATGCGGCAATTTTATGCGGCAATGCAACGAGAAATGAGGTGATCTCAACGTTAGGTAAAAATGTGTTTATGGTTTGAATTTCTACCATCACGCCTGTGTTTTCCGAAGGGTTGGACAGAGGTGTACACCCACAGTGTACCAGTACGTCTGTGCAGAATAGGGGGCGAGCCTATTGCCATTAAATCCAAACTAACAATACTGCTCGACCCGGAAATCGTACCCAGACTAAACTCAGCAGTGGATGACTCAATGTGCACTATAAATAAGAGTTTATTAGAAACTCCTGTAGCTGAAGTGCTTTCTAAAAAAAAGTATATATTTTTTAAATCTAAATACATTAGGTATAACAATTATTGCTGTCGGATGGCGTTCATGTCATATCAATTTGAATCTATTTCTGTGTCTGAAATTTGGATGCACTTAAAGGTTAATTATGAGTGATAACTAAGTGCCACTCAGCACTCACTTACAGTGCTCATTTTACTTAAATTGTTACTTTGAACACTTAATTCCTAATGGCATACAAATGTTGGAATGGAAATAAAATTGTAGATACAGAGGAATAATTCATGTTTTTTTATTTCATTCGGTTTAAAGATATTTATTTCTCATAAGAACTTACATGCAGTTCACTTATAATGAGATACAGAGTACTAACTATTCAATTGATCTATTATAGTCCAGTTATATAATAATTTTTTAGAGTAGATTAGAGTGTGCATACATATTTCCAAAGTTGTTTTTTAAATATATTTAAGTTATTACAATCTTTGACATCCTTAGGCAAGTTATTGTACAGTTGTGCTCCTTCAAATAATATCGTCTTCTTCCCGTAATTAGTCCGAACTTTGATTAGTTGCCGTTAATTTTTGTTTCTTAAATTATGTGTACTTGTTTTTGTAGGTAGTTGTAGGTCAGTTAAAACAGAATTAGATGTAATTTTTTTGATTAGGATGCAAGTGTTATATATATATAATTGTTTAAGGTTTAATAATTTAGTTTTCTTGTATAATAATTTTGTGGGGGTAAGGTAGTGGTAATGGAATAATATTTTTATCAATTTATTTTGTATTCTCTGAAGAGGGCTTAAACTGGTAACCGCAGCTGAACCCCATACCTCAATTAAATACTCTAGGTGTGGTTTGATGAGAGAGTTGTAAATGACTGTACGTACTTTTTCATTCATCATTCAGTTTATTTTCTTACAAATACAATTTACTTTAAAATAATACTTATATTTAATAGTTATAACATTTATATAAACAAATTATATTATCATACAAACGAGTTGTTATATTCTTAGATATAATTTATGTACAAAATTTAGATTTTACTTTAATTCGTTCGTCAAAGAATGTTTGTCTCCACAGCATGTTTTAGTTACGAATACGATTAAAATCTAACATAGAAGATTAGGAGCCTATTTCACCATCTCTGGATAACCGCTATGTGCCAGATAAATTCAAAAAAGGAACAAAATTCGTATGAAATTATCTGCGAAGTAATTTAACAGGAACTTGAAAGAGGTGATGAAACAGGTCTTTAATTTTTGTTTTTTCTTTCATTTATTATAGGTACATGGCAATTAGTAGAACCATCGCTACATTGGTAGATACATACTTAAATTGTTTAGAGATAATTTTGACAAGAATGATGACATTTTACATATTAGTATTACGAGTAATATATTGGACATCTTGAACAAAATCGAAATCTATATCTTGTTTCCGTTTGGAAACATCGCTCTGTCTCTATCATTATGTCAGCCTGACAGATGTCAAATCAAATCAGGACCAAAAGTGTTTTGGAGATCTAAAATTAACTTGAATTGAATTATGTAAACTCAAACCAATACACCACAATATAGAAATATGCTTTAAAAATCAGACAAATACAAAATAAATAATTTTATTCTTACCCAAAGTAAGCATTGTTTGATTCAATTCCAAGTCCACTCAACAATACTTTTTTTTTTAAAAACCTTCGCAAGTCTTCCTATAAATCTTGCATTTCCATTCAACAAACGCATACCCTTAACGCTTACTGTCTCGCCTTAAGTGACGTCACCGTCGATCTTAAAGTCACCGTACAGTAGTTGGCTATCATTATTATTACATAGGGTGGAGGTGACACTACTTCTGTCACTGATCAACATACTGTTCATTTTCTTGGGCGTGTCTTGCCTCCATTTGTCGCTGCATAGGCTGGTGGTCTCTGTTCCGTAGTAGCTGCAGCGTCTGCTCCTCTTGTCGAGGCGGTTCCTCCTGTCCTGGATCTCGGAGCGCACCCTCACGAGGTGGGTGCCCTCGGACGTGTGGTTGATCATCGTGTCTCGAATGCTGGAGTGCTCTCGGTACCTGTTCTTTCTGCTGACCTTACCGCAGCAGAGGGTCTCTGTGAACGCGATGCGGTATCTGCGAAAGAGTGTTATTAGTTAAAGATGTTTTGATTAAATAAAGAGTCGTCCTAGAAAGACATAAACCGACTTCATCATCAGGTGCGTAGTACGCAACCGGCGCGTGTGTATGTCATGATGAACGTGTATGATGTATGAACGTGGACGAAGCAAAAAAAGTATTCAATGGTGTTTCTTATATATTATAAGTATGTTTTACAAAAAAAGTATATAAGTATTATATCCATTGTCTAGTACCCATAGTACAAGCACTGCTTAGTTTGGGACTAGATGGTGCTGTGTAAAAATATCCCAAGATATTTATTATTATTATTATCCAAGAATAGATGCAAGCGGCGTTCTGCAGTTTCTACCTACCTTTTTGGAGAAAAGGCGTGAGTTTATGTATGTATGTTACATATTTTGGTTAAAAAATCCATATCAAAAACAGAATCAATCCAACCTTTTCTACTGGTCAAAATCTTGAGACCACTAGAAGCAAATTCTTGGAAAAGTTACAAAACGTATCCGTACTGTAAAGATATAACAATAAAACAGCTTGTTGAATTGCTATTACTGTAATATTAGAGCTGTTTTTAGAACATTCTAAGAAAATATTTGGGGTCTCGTATTTTCTAACTAGATTGAAATGATAAATGATCTTGACTGCTGTGAAATTGGAAAAATAACAGCGTTAATTATGTACCTACTCTATTCTGCACAAAATATTAAGCAAGAATATTTTTTTTTAAATATTTCATCCTTTAAGTGGAATGTCAAAAACAAACTCAGTGAGTTTAAAAAATGCAAAGGCAATGTTTTTTTAAAAGGCAAAGGAGTTTTAACAACTGACGCACCACTGATGGTGTCGCTAACGTCCTTAAATTGATATAGGCTTAGAAATAGTTTTATTATAATTTCCAGTGAAAAACCTCCAAAATTTCCACTTAAAATATAATAGTTGGAGCGGCAAAGTAAACTTTACATATTTGTTGTGAGATGACGTCACAGCCAGAAATGTCACGACGTGATCGGCTGTATTCGTGCGACTTTCAAATTACTGAAGGAAATATAGTATTTTATCTAATATTTAGCTCTTTTTTTGAAAAAAATATGATTGTAAGAGGTATAACATAACCCAACGTATATTTTAAAATAACTTTCCGAAAACAGTCAAACAGCCAATTTCAAGCCGGGCAATAAGTTTGGCGAGAAATGTAACTCACTCCCTCACCTGTGGCTCATAACGTTGTAGAGTATCGGGTTGACGGTCGCCGATATGTAATAGAAGGCGCCGGCCACGTAGAACAGGTACTCGTTGATGGTGTGGTAGTGGCGCGACGACTTGCCGTAGATGAAGAACAGCCGCTGGAAGTGGAACGGCGCCCAGCACACGAAGAAGGCCACCACCACCGCGGCTACAACAAGTTTTAAAGCTAAGTTTTTAGAGAAGGAGCTGTTTTAACTGACCGCAAGTTTGAAACTGACCCGCATTATGCGTGTCCTAATCCCTTTCATACTGAGAGAGGAGACCCGTACCCAGCAGTGGGACGGTATATGGGTTGATGATTTATGAAGTCTGAAATTGTTGTCATGCTAAATTTATGACGCGCTCGCGCTTGATCCGATTTTTAAGTCGTGTTGAGATATTCTATGAAATTCTTATAGTAACTTGAAGTTAGGATTGAAATTATAGTCGAAATAACTAAAAGCAACAAACGACAAACGACGAAACTTTCGACCACTGTATTTGTGATTTCAAGTTATAAAATCGTAGAACCAAGTTACCTATATTATCGTTTTGTTATCTAAAACCCCATGTCGTACCGTTCTGCGAATGTATGTTATCATTAAATAGGCGCACATTTTTTTTGTTTTTGTGCGATATTCATGTCAAAACTAAATTAGTTAGTACACTTCCGCTCCAGAGTTTTTATCCATACAGCCCGCAGGGAACGCAGATCGTTGATGCATTCGATATGTTTTTCATGTGCATAATTCGAAATTATTCGATAAGCACTATGAATTTGTAGTCTTTCCCTATGGCTAACATAAAATGTTCTCACACTTTTACTGCTACTGCTACTATCATAATAGAAATCAAATTGAAAACTAAAAGCAACAAAAGTACTTATTCCTTTATTTAACATTTTAGTCTAACCAGAACTTTTAAGTCAGACTGGGTTTGTACATGAGATTCACATTAGTCTAGGTAGGTGTTAATTGAAAATCTATACTGAACAAATTAGTCTGTAGTCTGCACTTTCTCTAGTTATCATTTAAAATTGAGTCAATAGTTGTTGTAATCGCGTCTGCTATGCGATACTGGGTTTAATTCCAATTGGGTCTAGAAAACTGTTGGTAGGTTGTCTGTGGAATTCGCAAAATCAGCTCGGACTTTATATTTACGGTGATAAGCTCACCCACCGGCAGAGTTGTGTTTCTGCCTTAGACCTTCAGGGAAATAGGTGTGATGTGTGTTATCGTAGATCTTGTTTGAGTCACTGCGCTCTGTAAGCAGGTTAGATAAAGAGCGCCAAACTTTTCCCCTTATCGTCTTTCATACTTCAAAAAATACTCTTTAAATTTCGTTTAGCTTCAGTTTCATATACTGAGTTCATTTCTCACTTAAAATGCCGTCTATTGTCATCATTCTCCGTTTATTCCCATCTGCTAGACATTTTATTTTCAAGATACAAATTACATTTTATGTTTTTATAAATAAAAATGTCTCCCCAAGGCATCAAAAAAGCTATCAGCTTTCTGTCCCTAGAGATCATAATATTATTTTCGATTTTACATAAATATATAGTACACCAGCTGTGTTTCACGATGTTACCCGCGTTAGTTTATGGCTGCTCCAACTAAACTAGGGGACAATCCACCATTCGCCTAATGCGGATCGGCAGACTTCTCCGTCGAGAAAATATCTTAGGCATGAAGCTTTCATCACGTTGTTTTCCTTCATCATTCGATACAACATTCCTATTAGAACCTATTTTACAAAACAGCCAATTTATTTATGTAGGTATATGTTTAACAATAAGATACTCGTATATAAAATGAATTCTTTCATTAAATACATTTTTCTAGTATCCTTGACTCCTACTTCCATTTGACGTTGATAAAAGCCTCCTTTTGTAAAAGAGTCAATCAGTAACTCATAAAAAGATCCATAATATCAACCTCGGAAGCTCAATATTGTGCCTATTTATGTATTATGGGGTTCTGTGTACCCAATATAACGTTGCCGTGGAGACGTGGCGGTAAAAGGAAGATGTTGTGTGTGGTATTATTTATTTTTACGAAGAAATGTGAAAGGAAACGCCCTAAAGTTACAGGGGTTCATTTTGTGTTTATATGTAGATATATATTGGGGTATTGTATTACAGATTAACAAAATTTAATGATTGAGTAGGGCTATATAATTATAGTGTTAAGAAATCATTGTATCTTCTAAGCAACTGAAAATCTCGGAACATACACGGGGGTGATTCGGATGCCCCTCGATTATAGGTATCAAAATGTTGTCTTTAGACGCTATTTCTCCAGCCACCCTATATACAAGCAGGGGTATTACTATATACTAGGGGACTATTTGCTGAGCCCAACTTATGCAGAGTTGGGCCTATCTGAATAATTTGCACACTCGTCAATACGTTTCTTCTGCCTGTTGTCTTAGTAGTCAAAGCTTTGTGTGAATGGTTGTCCTTACCCAGCATTCTGATGATGGCCTTCTTAGACTGAGCCTGGCGCGCCTCGCCGTGCACGCTGCCGTTCACGCCGTTCAGGGTGCCCGGGCTGCCTGGCTTGCTGGCATGCGTCGTTCTGAAAACATCTTTCAATTAATAAGCTGGTATCAAAGTACCTCTGCGTTACCTTATACGGCCACACAGTTCTCCGGTAGGTTTTTGGGTCTCATTCTCATTCCCTAAAATCATAGTCGCCTTTGCCGCTGAACTATATTTTAATCATATATATTTTAAAAGATCAGCTCTGAGCCGAGAAAATCCTTTATAATACGATATGAGATTACATAAAGATGAGTTTTATTATAATTTAACGAGGTTTCATGAATCATAAGTATAACCATCTATAACTTATAGTTATGGACGGGTTCTTGAGTAAAGGCCGCGCGTAGGTAAATGTGGTGTACGACACCGGAATAATAGACTTGCAGAAGCCGACTGACAGTGATCGGATGTGGCGAATAGGGGATTTGGATCTTTGGATCTTGGCTTTGGCTTCCACTGGGATACTATGCCAAGGCCCAGCCAAGATATTATTTTAATGTTTTATGCGCAGTCAAGGCTAGAAGGAAAAGCCGCGAGGCATTCATGTGATGTAATGAATTCTATGCTGAACTAAACAAATGATTCATTCACAATCATAATCACCTCACCATCACAGCCCTTATTCCAAAACTAACTACTTGTACTGATACTTACTCTGTGACATAACTCGGAAAGTTGTAAATCTCTTGCGAATTTGTGAAATGAATCGCGGAATTGATTTACAGTGACATAAAGCGGTTTCTGTGATAAGCGGAGCGGCTTATGAAAGTGCGGAACTTGTAAGAACAGGTGTTGTTAATGTCATTATAAAACGTAAATTGTGTTTAAGTTATCTAACGTGCTACATAATTATCTAACACAATACCAACTTCGGCTTAACTGTTGTCATTAAAAGATTTATTTTTTTAAGAATTTATTTAAAAAATAACACAGAAATCTCGCAAAAAAGGCTTCTACTACAATTTCATCTAGGTGTAGCTACGAAGTACAAATTGTTCATATAAGCCAAATTTATAAGCTAAATAGTTTTGATATTATTGAATATTCATTTAAAATGGAAATGGAGACTCTGAATTCAATGTTTCATTCCAACCATTTATCAAAATGGCGACGTTCAAAGTAACTTTAGTTCCAAATACAGCCACCGAGTCGCACAAATTATCCAGGATGTCAGTTGTTGTCGGTTATAGGAAGATGTGCGTTCGTTTCCTGTGCTGATTTGGGGAACGCGGTAAATTAAAACGGAAATGACGACGATGTGTCGTTTGTGTTGGTAGTCCTTGTTTAGATACATTTCCTTCTCCAAATATAGTGCGGAAAACGGAGGAAGGATTGGTACAACGGAAAAGGGCAGATAGTGGCAGAAGACTGCTGATGGAGTTTATTTGGGGTAGTGCCACCGCATTGCCAACAAAAAAGTATATAGATAAGTAGTATATCCATTGTCTAGTACCAATAGTACAAGCTCTGTTAGTTTGGGACTAAATGGTGCTGTGTAAAATGTTCCCAGAATACTTATTTATTCCTTTATTATTGTATGCCGGTTTAAAGGCCAATAAAATGGGCATACAACTGAGGTCTCAAGATGACAACGCGCTAGTGATAATTCTGTTGGCGTCTATAGGAAATGGTCGGCCCCTTCCAACTTAATGTCACCAACACAATGTTAGAACAGCCTGAACACATACAAAATATTAATCTTTTCCACGCTGTCACTGCGATCACGCCTTATTATAACACTCCTCAATTCATCATAACAAATCGGTTTTACTGTGACCCCACCTCACTGTAACAAATTATTTAAAGCCATTCCCGGGTACTTCCGAACCATCTTCCGGGATACGGGCATGATAATGGCCCCCTAATCAATTTATTCCTTATAAAGCAATTTACACCGATATCAGGGGTGCTGATAGCTTGGGAATTAGGGTGCCTTATTATACTGGACACAGTAAGAGCTTTACTGCATTAGGTTAGCAAACGTTCCTTAAAAAGTAGTGGATAGCGATTCAAGTAATATGAAATATTGCTGTAAATTTACAGAAAAAAAACATCATCAATATTTTCTTTAGTTAAGATGGAGTCGGTTAGGTGAACTGACGACCTCTGAAAAGAAATTCCGAGACAAACACATAAGACTTCATCATGTAAATACATAGTTGAAAAGTATTATAGGCGGCTAAAATATTCCTAGCACCCGTCATACTAGAACATACCTAAATTATATAATTGTCGGCTGATATAAATAAGTTTTTAGTTGCATATAGTTGTAGTTTAACATTTAGTTAGACAGGTTTGCCCCACATTATACAAATGGTATCAGATCAGACCTTTTTTGTCTTGCTTGAGTCAATTCAACTGTGTGATTATATATGATTAGTCCCAGGTAAGAGATACCACAGGAATACGACTCATGTGGAGATACTGACGGAAAATCATAATAATTTATTTTGCATAAGTACAACGCATTATTTTTTTAAAGACAGAAAAACGCCTTTAAAGACGTTACTTTTGGATTAACGTGGGGCCTACTAAAAAAATTCATCCCTTTTACAGCAAGCCGTTAAAATTAGAGTGGGATTATCTCGTGCCTTACTGAGGCTAATGAAAAAGTCGTTGACACTCCTTATCTTTCCCAACAGCTACGGAAAGGTAAAAAAAAATGAATTTCCCTACACTGTGCGGAGACAGCCAGTTATTTATGAAGCTTCAGATTGTAACCGTAGATTTGTCATTTATATCGTCTTTTTTGGACATTAAAAATATAAGAAAAAATAAATTATTTATCTGAATACATTTTTAGAAGATTCTTCACTAAAGTCAACACTAACTTATAATTATGCAATCTATTTTATTGTACCCTTTAAGAAAAAATGCAAGGTGCGTAGTGCTCGCAACGAATGTTGTGAAAACAATAAATTTATGATTGTGAACGAAGCAAAAGAAGTATGCAACAATCGTAGCAAGTAAGTTCCCTATGGGAAAAAAGGCTAGAGTAGGCTATTATGAAAGTTACTCATCCAATGCATATTGTTAATATTAAAAAAAAACACAAGACAATATTGACAAACTAAGTATTCAAAGCTGTCATTATTGTCATCCGAAGATGAGTAAAAGCTTTAGATTTCTTAAAAATCTTTTTCTGAAATTAAAAATATTGTATACGTCTGCGATTTCAGCTAGTACTCGGGAGCTGATAATTATAATTTAAAATATATGTATAAAAAAGAATGAAATTTCTTTTCTAAATCTTTAAAAAACATCGTAATAAAATAGTGTTTTATTTCAATAAAACTTCTAACTCGGTATTTCGAGTTAGCACGCTGCTCGCGCACGTGAGAAAACTCATTTTCAGCAATTACTTTTCACAATAGAGTGAAGTTAAATAATATCAGCATTGATAAAGAATTGACGTTTAAAGATAATACTATAGCTATTAGGTAGGATCTACTTTTTTATAACTGTACTTAGTACACAAACGATCGTGAAAAGGACTATCATGAGGCTGTTCATGATCTGCTTTTGAAGAAGAACATGGGATTGAAAGAATAAGAAGAAATAAATCTAGAGATAATGATTGTCACATTAATTAATGGCTCAACTCAACTTGCTGGAATTTAACAATCCAATGTGGTAAGTATCCCATTGTTATCATCAAGGGAAATATTAAAGTGATAGTAAACACCAGCTTTTCAACATCACAAATAAATATCTTGTATCTTGCAGCCACAACAGTACAAACATTTCACTAACTTATTTAATAAAAGTTTCTAACTGAACCAGAGTAATTTGATATAGTTTAAAACAATTGTGCCGCAACTTACAAGTGAAACGACCGTAAATGTACAATGAAACTGTAAACGCGCACGTTTCAGTACAATTGATTAGAATATTTCAATTTAATCTAGATTTTTGTTTGGTTACGAACGAACAAATTGTAGAAGCTGGTATTGAATAAAGTTTTCCATGTTTTAGTTTGAAGTTGAAATGAAATCATGTACTTAAGTTTGGTATGAATTGTATTTTAGATTTGCTGCCGTGAACGAACGATTCGGTATGCGGTTTTTGTTTATTATAATATGATATCGTATTAAGCCGCCAACCCGCATTGGTCAGCGTGGTAGACTATAGCCTAATCCCTCACATACTGAGAGGATACCCGTGAAAAACATTGGCACAGAATGGTTGATGGTGAGCTGCAGCGTGAAGATGCCTTTGGCCATACGCAGGTCTCGCATCACTAAAAACCCCGTGTCTTTTTGGAGTGTCCGTATGGTTTGCTTGTCCGAGTATCCAGTCTTCTGAATTGCATTACTTTCGCGAGAGAGACATGATACCTACCGCAATTTGTTGGCCTACGACCTGTGCTGTTATTTACTTTACTCCAACCCGTAATATCCACTTAAAAGTAAAAACGATGCTAACGCAAAAAGAATCAAATTACAAATAGTTTCAGCTTTATTTACGCTTACTGAATCCCTCTTTTAATTAAAAATGTTTCTCTAATTGCGATTTTAATTGCTTAGTTTGTTTGTTTCTCACACGTGTTAGTGCTACTAACAAATAAAACGTAATCAGAAAAATTGAATTAATAAATCTTCGTGCAATTTTCATAGTTGTCTCCTGGCTTAGAATTTACCTACTATGAAACAGTAAAGAAAAATGTGGCTGAATAAATGCTGCAAACGATTATGAAGCTTTTGAGGATCCCATGCATGACCGAAAATACACAGAATGATTTTTAATGAATACTAATATCACGCCTGTAATTTCCAAAGAGTTAAGCAGAGATTTACCCTTTTACACAGTTTGTCGCCTATTTTTATTCCAAATAAGCTTTTATGGAAAGTTATACTTCGAATGTAGTAGCATGGTTTCAAAAATTTGATCCTATGGAGAAGAATCTGATAAGAAACATTTGAACATTTTTCAATATTGCGAAGTCATGGTTAATAAAAGAAGGTTCCTTGTAAAAGAGGAGTAGCCTTTTCTCTCTGAGCTGCTCTCAAAATTTAATATAAATACTAACTACTTATCAATATATAGGTACTGGAAATCAAACCCTGGATCTCTAACTCAGAAGTTGCGCTTGCGATCAACAGATTGATAAGGCATTTTTTATGCATGCTTCAGATTATTAACTGCCTATTCAATTTTCTAAAGACGTAACTTTTGTAGACCTCTGCTATATAATTTTTGAAAACTAACTTAAGCACTTAGCAGTAATAAAATCAAACACTCTTACACAGTGTAATCTTGTTCAAAAACTTTGTGATTACATGAACTTTGACGCAGAGATTAACGCCAAGTTAATTTCATTATGAAAATGACATGAAAATATTAAAATATGTTGAAATTTCGCACATTTTACAAGTTATTTTACAATAACTAATGTAAATTTAAAAAGTTACATCTTAAAATATGAATATTAACAGCCTCAGCCTGTCAATTGGCCTAAAAAGGTCTTTTAGTGAATTATGATATTATATGATTCACTGTAGATAATTATTGTCCCACAATTGCTACGTGTTCTTAGAATAGAACTAATTACGAGAAGTTGCTGAATGTGGCCTTTTAGTTGCTCAGAAACCTGTCCATGATTAAAAGAAAGCCAAACCCAGTGCCAATCCGTAATAGAAAAATATATAAACACATTACTACATCTTTATTACTCGTAGGCTCTCGTAACTACGTTCCTGATTAAAGACACAATATAAACTAACGTCAATGTGTACGGAGTTCGTTACTGTAACAACGACTTAAATAAATCCGCTTACATTGTTATTTGAGGGCGCGTGGTGGGGCAATATAAATGTGTCACAACTATGTAGGGGCTCGAAGTATGGCCGCATGAAAGCCAATAACACCCTTATTTGGAGTGGCTTCCAATCTTGCTATAACAAGGTGTCTCAAGACAGCTGATAGAAGTTCTTTTAAGAACGTCCATTTTATTTGTATCTTGATTTTACATCTACATGAAAAATTTGTATATTTTTGTTGGTAATAAATTCAAAAAGACAGAACCGATTTTTTTGAGTATAGTATATAATATAAACAATATTACACTTGACCTTATTTGGTTCCCACGAACAGCTAGGGAAATATGTAGAAAATTCGAATCTATACTATAATATTATAAAGAGGAAAGATTTGATTGTTTGTTTGTTTGTGTTGAATAGGGTTAGGGCTCCAAAAGTACTGGGCTGATTTGAAAAATTCTTTCAGTGTTGGATAGTCCATTTATCGGGGATATACCATAACGCTACGACTAATAGAAGCGGAGTAGCAATGAATAATGTTCCAAAAACGGGGGGAAAAGTTATCAAGACTACGCGGGCGAAGCCGCTGGCGGAAAGCTAGAGTGTAAATAAAAATTCACTATAGCTTGTATAAATGTATGTTATGTTCGTAATTGTCAAGACAAAGGTTTGCTTGATTATTTTTAAATCCAGTTGAATAATCAGTTGAAATTTAATTTCACGCGGGTCAAACAAATACAGCCTACAGAAAGTTCACAACAAAAAGAAGTCACCGAAGACATTTTAAATTTTTCAAACTTTTATTGTAACAATCACATTGTCTTTAGTTTTGTATTGTAAAAAAAATCAATTATTAAAAGAAACAAAAAACCCGACTGCGTAAAAACTATTAACTAAAAATCTAATAAAAACAAGCTCTGTGATGTTGGAAAATGTATTGCAGGCGGGACAAGCAAAGAAACAATTTTGTTTATGAACGAACAGCTTGTCCCGCCTGCAATACATTTTCCAACATCACAGAGCTTGTTTTTATTAGATTTTTAGTTAGTAGTTTTTACGCAGTCGGGTTTTTTGTTTCTTTTAATAATTGATTTTATTTCCTTCTTTTTAGTTTATAAATCATCATAGAATCACTAGATAGATCCTAAATGATGATTTAAAATATAAATTGATACAACTAAAGATCATTTTCAAAATCAGTTCGCACATTAAAGCGTATAATATCCGCCATATTGATTTTTTTTAAATTTCATGTACCCAGTGACAGTCGTGCCATCAAGACGAATCTAATGAGGTGTCATTTATCTAATTCGGTTGAGCCGTTGAGTAGTTACGACCGGACATAGGAACGGACATACATATATACATACATACATACATCGATACATACGCGTCAAACACATAACCCTCCTCCTTCGGCAGTCGGGTAATAACAAAATTTTTTAACGAAAGTGTTAGGAAAATATAGACTTTCTTTAATCATTTTAATTCAAAGCTTGCATAATTTATTATATCTGAGATACTCGTTACATAAAGTCAGTATTTAATTTTAATATTCCAAAAGAGCAATCAATTTTGATTTACGTTGACAACAATTAAATAGTTAAACTTAGATTAAACTTTAATGTCTGTCACAATAATGTTTTATTTTGCCTATAATCGGGATTCTTGAAGACGGAGCCTTTGAAAGAGATAAATTATTTTATACTGGTATAATGAAATTGGAGTTCAATTACATTTACTGATAATAAATATGTAGATACCTGACTTAGTGGTCTAAGGGATGAAACTCGACTGCTACGGTAAAAGTCGTGTGTTCGGTTCCCAGCTATAACAATATATATTATAGTTTCCTGATAGTGGCCTTGATCCAAGGGTCGGTGACTGCTACGCTAGAGGTGTAGGGTTCGATTCCAAGCTCCAGCAAAGTGTAACAGGTTTTTTCTGTGAAATTCCCAGTAGATAAGAGTTTGGATTTGTACCCGGGTTGGGACATGAACATATTGGCGAACCGTGGTTATACAGCAGTACATAGTTATATATCTGCCTAACTATATGTGTGATACTAAAGCCAAGTCTTCACCGACGTAACAAGCTGTGATTTGATCACAAAACCGCCACGACAGATAAACAACACTATCGTCCGTATCTATGTAAATACAGTTCTCGCCAAACTTATTGTCCGGGTTGAAGTCGGCACGAGCTAACTTTAACCCGGCCGAGCTAACTTTAAAATCGGAGAACGATAATATTAGATTGTAATAAATAAAAACGAAAGCTCAAGTCGTAGGCTGTTATTTGATATCATTTTAATCCAATGTTTTTCTCTCTCCGATTTTTACGGCCGGGTTAAAGTTAGCTCGTGCCAACTTCAACCCGCACAATAAGTTTGGCGAGAACTGTATCTTTTAACTAAACACCACAAACATTTATAATGTCACATAATGTGCCGCAATTCGTTTAGAGTAAGGATTCCTATAAAATATGCCCAGTCTAGGTATTAAAATTAGTCTAGGACGAAGATAAATGGACTCCCGGACTTAATAGTAGAACATTACCATAATATTTTCTATTTTGGACCCTTTTTATCAAAGTATATCTAGAATAAACATTTCTAATTTAACTTGAATATTAAATTATAACCCAAGGCGGCCTGCGTGACTACGTTTAGGAGTAATCTCCACTTTGAAGTCTCTTTTCTCCATGTGTGATAATAATTTATTGCTATAAAAAAAGTTTTATGTATTTTAGTATGTGGTTATACGTGTTGTAATCACATAGATCATCTTATCTTATTATGGGGGCTGGTACAACCAGCGACACTTCGACCCAATGGGATCTTTTATGTTGTCCCCATTATCGTATATTCCTTACTCTTTGAAGACGTGGTTCACGAAGGCGGCTAACCCACTGAGAGGAAGGAACCTAAAATCTTCGCGCTTCGGGTACCCGTTGCCGAGAAGACTCATCCCTTTCGTCGCCAGGACGTCACAATCGCACAGGATGTGCTGCATAATTTCTTTGAATTCACCACAGGCTCTGCAGTCGTTATTCAAAGCTAGATCACACATTATTCACATAGATCATACTCGGTCTACATAATCATATATAAACATAACAGGTGCACAGTCACGAGCAAAAACGTCATGTATACACTAACAAAAGTGCTAAAGCGATTTTCTCTCAAAGCACTAATAGTTCTTTTGTGATATTACGAACACAGTATTTACGAACCAATAATTATAGTGACATTGGTGTTAACTCAAAGTTGCAATCGTGCATTCATGAAAAAATGTCTTTAGCACTTTTGTAGTGTATACATGTTTTTGCTCATGACTACTAATGTACACTAAAAGTTTGCTGCGCGACCGGGTATCAAACCTAGGAAATCAACCCAGTCGCGCTTACAATTACTAGGCTAATGAGGCAGCAAGATACTTCTTTGAAGAGCTTTCATGCAGAGACTGCACTAAGCGTAAAGTAACGCGTCCGTATGTTAAATTGTAATATGTACTTTGACATACAGCTAAGCGTTACTTTAGTTAGCTTAGTGTCGTCACTGAATATTAGCCTAAAAGCCATTGTGATGAAAGCTCTTGAAAAAATTATCTTGCTAAGAAAAACTTAAGACGTAGATTCATGGAATCGGGTTCATATCTAAAAGCTAAATGTAAAGATTTTATTAGATAACGTTATTACGTAGACTTTGCAATTTTTTTGACACATTTAAATTAGATCTTACAAAATTTTCTTTGCAGCAAATCATATTATAATGCACACAGGCTCAATTTAAAAATAAAAAATAATTATCCACGGTGTGGAGGCCTGGTGTTCTGAAATATAGACTTTACGTCTAGTTTAGGCACCAGTCTCCCACAATATGATTTTATGTAATTTTTTATACCATGCTAAATGTTTATCTTTATCTGTATTGTGGTGAGAAAATAAATTATTATTATTATAAAGTAACATAAAATAAGTAACCCATAATTATGTCAACAGGATTTTGGGTAAGGTTTTGTAAGAGGTGTGAAAGCGCCCACCACCTCAAGGTGAATAAGGAAATTAATAGAGTCAAAAAGGAAGCCATACCAGTGTCTAAGTAACATAAGAGATACATACCCCAAAACGTACCTAATTCGCAGCCCCATGCGGACGTACAGGCAGAGGATGATGACGCCCGGCAGGATGAAGAACAGCAGGCTGCTCAGCTCGCACAGGTACCACGACGGCATCTCCAGCATCGCACAGAACGCTGACTCCAGCGAAGAGTTGCCGGAACCTTGCGGAGAAAACCCATCATTATCATCATCATCAGTGTATTCTTCCACTGCTGAACGTAAGTCTCTCCTAGACTGTATTTATAGTTAAAGTAGGTAGGTATCGATTTTATATATGTTAAGATTATTTGCGTAGTTGGAGTTCTCCAACTTTTTTTAACTCAAGTTTTATTTAGGGCCTCATCGGAAAAAATAGTGGGAATAATAATTCTATTATCAGTATTGAACCCTTAAAACTTTTGCTAGCTGTTAGTTCTAGAAAAAAAATCTTGTTTTTATTTGTTAGGTCTAGTTTTAGCTAGCGGCTTTCCTCATGTGGATATCTAAACTGTGTTAATCTCATTGAATTGGCAAGGGCGCTATATAGTGTCTCATATTTAAAACCTTTAAGTACTTGAATTACACATATTGAAAACCAAACTAGTTCTTGATATAATTTTAAGTTTCTATACTTCTTCAAATTAGATTTTAGCTCTATCGCAGAATCAGTAAGAGTTACCAGCGTGCTTGATCAGAAATTCCTTTGAAATCCGGATCAAAAGAGGTAAGTACTAACAGAACTAACAAATCTATAACAAGGTTACCTTTAATGTCAGTAAAACAGTAGAAATAATGTATAGTCGTTCCCAACTTAAGTGGCTCAATTCAAAGTTTTATTTTATTTCCTACTTTTTCCTCTCCTCCAGCGATCTGAGAGAAAACAGATGTTCCATTAGACACCATTGACATGAACGATGTGCGGATATCAATTCTCAAATAAACGCCGCTAGAGGCTAGGGAAGATATCGGAAAAAAGTTACATAAATGGTTCAAAAAACACTTGATCTTCTGCCGATAAGGGGCAATGAATTTGCGACAGAAACCAAATGGGAGGTCATATGTTAGAATCGCTACTGGCTATGCCCAAAACGTGAGAACTCAACAAAGGGACCTATAATTGAATATCATGTTCTCAATTTGGATTGTGTTCCGTTTCCATAAAAGACGTAAATTATAAGTTCTGCATGATTTCTGCATCTTGTTACCCACACAATTACTGATGTTGAACATTGTGGCGATTTTCGATGCGTAATACTATGACTTCGATTGCATTCTAGGTTCCAACCTTATGTCTACTACAATTGGACCTCGGTGGAGTTCCGACATAGATCCCACCACTATGCAAAAGGTGGTAGTTAGTGGTGTTAGTCGGTATGCTGGCTCCCTAGTCTAATGCTAGGTAATGGTAGCTATTTTAACCTACCCACAAAAAATGGTCTAGTCTATCCGTACAGCCCCTCAACCATGAGTTCTATCGAATGACTCTCGATAGGTTTTTTACGCATCGAAACGCTGTAATCCCATAGCAGGTTTTAGTTCTTTACGTAACCGCTAGAGGCGCTGCGAGAGTTTTCCATACAAATATTTTACCGCGTCGCTAGCGAGTCTAGTGACAAAAACTCATGGTCGAGGCACTGATCTTTCGCAAAAAAATATATCTTTAAGGATTTCTGATAGAGAACGCCAGAAAAACACATAGGAATAACATAATTATCAAAATATCGTCACATATGGTGTATCACACTTTTCATGCGAGATATCAGATTTATTTTTTAGTAGTAATAGGTACAGTCAGCAACGAAAGTAGCTGAACACTATGAAATCTTCAAAACGCTTTATCATCTTTAATATTCAGAATTCACTGACCCTTGAAGGCGGTACAAATTCTCATAATAGAGGACAATTATATGTTTCACCTTAGTCAAAATCTAATGAATAGTTTTGGTACTGTGATGTTTTTAAACTTTCGTTGTGTTCAACGACTTTCGTTGCTGACTGTACCTACCGGTTCTTGTAGCAAAGAAAATTGATTCCGTTATCCAAGAGCCGCCGTAAAGTTTTATCAACCGGTCTATTCCCTGAACACTATAAAGTAGCGGTTTAAACCAAAATTCTCGAGACACTTGGAATTGACTACGAAAGAATGGCCGGAATTCAAGAGTAGCCTGTGTCTTCACTTCTATTATACATAGTATGTACGTAGTAGTATTACGAGTCACATCATTATTCAAAACTTGCTGTTTCCTGCGTTCATTATATTTTTTTAACTACTAAAATAAAAGTAACTAATTTACTCCAATGAAACATTAGCTATCTGTGAGTGAAAGTCCTGTCAAAATCGGCCCAGCCGTTTCGGAGATTAGCCTGCACAAACAGACAGAGAGATAGACCGACGGAAAACAATTTTAAGTCATAATTTTCATATACTTTCATTGTGAAAAGTTATAAATTTGAAATTACAAACAGACACTTCAATTTATTTATTTGTAGGTACCTATGTCTATGTATCTATGTACTTATAGATTGTAAAGTTCTAAAAATTCTGAGAGAGGCCGAGATTGCTCCTAGGATAAAGCACTTCTAATCTTAGTCTCTTTCAAACAGTTATGTAATAAATTCGTTTAACTATTTTACTTCCCGGGGTTTCCGCTGTTCAAATAAGTCAATTGATCACACTTATCACATTTATTGTGTTATTTTCTCAGCAAGCTCGAACAGAAGCATAACTAATAGACTTAAATTGTTGAACCATGTATAATTCGTACATTTCATTAGGCAAAATTATCATGAACAAATGTTGTACCTACCTGTTAAAATAAGGTAAGTACTTACCTTATTTTAACAAAATAACTATATAATAATAATAACTATAAATAACGGACTCGGAAAACATCTTGAACAAGAACCTTGGCTGCGCATTAAACGAATTTTATTTTAGATCTTTTTGGCGAACTGCAAAGAAGCGAGAGGATTGCGGGTTGGGGTGGACCCTTCTTGGTATCTGTACCTTTTTTTTTGTTCTCGAGATTGGAAATCTTCTGAAATTGGGGGGGTCTGTCAGACTCCTACTGACTAAAATCAACCCCGATGTTCCCGCTCGCAATTAAACCGGGTGCTACGGGAACAACGCATTCGTCCGCGGGCTGGTATCTGTACCTGGCGGATAGTCATAGTAGCTGACGTTGGTGTAGAGCGCGAACGGTGACGCCGCGATCAGCGACAGCAGCCACAGCGCCGCCACGATGCGAAGCGCGCGTCGCAGCCCGGCCATCGCGTACAGGTGCAGCGGGTGGCAGATGGCCAGGTACCGCTCCAGCGAGAACGCCACTATCGTCAGCACCGACACGTAAGACGCCCTGGAACAAAGGAAAACAAATTTTCAAAAGCGTAGGCGTGTGGAGTCACAGAAGGTCAGTTGTCCCGACACTTCCTAAAGATTTCTTAATCTATGATTCTTCTTCATTATTCATCCGAGTCTCTCCATATTTGTAGAAGGCTTACCCGTAGCTTACGCTGTCTATATAAACTACGAAAGTCCACTTCTCGGTCAGGCCACAAATCTTGCTTTTCGCCACGAAAACTGCAGGTCTCACTGAAAGAAGTCCGTTAATTAAATTCTATTTACAAAATGATTTCCAAAAACACACCACACAAGTTCCTCCTACACACAACTGTCAACACAAATCAATCACAGAGTCGTATTCAACGCACTCAGCTTATATAAGCAGTTTCTCGAGTTGTGTGTGAATGAAATGGCTTAGCGTGAGAGACGCACTGAGCCCCAATTAGCATACCGTATTCTTGCAAAATTTCGTTGAATACTGGGCTGGCATGTATCATACAGTGTATTATGTAAGACTGAAGATGTTTCCTAAATCTCGTCTAAACTGATGTCTAACATCATACCAACTACGTAACCACCGGCCAAGTTTTCAGATACTCGACCCAGCTAACAGAGTAATTATTGGGCTAAACTATTGATGTGTCGGACAGGCAGATTATTGTTTTATCTACGTATAGGTAGACAGAAGACATCGACCATCTAGGGACAGGCAGCAGACTTTCTTTACCTAACAGATACAGATTAATCAGTAGGCAGAACCCTGGTAAAAACATAAACAAAAATAAAATAAGCCACACAAATTCAATCTCATTCAACAACATTAACAACTAAAATAAACAAACAACGTAAACGTTATTTTCATTAATCAAAGGCGCGTATAAAAACATGGCGGATACAGGCAATTACGTTCCAATGGCGGTAAAACCTCCGGAACTCGCACTCAACTGAAATTGAATGTCGCGAAACAAGTTTCCAATTGAAAGTATTGCCCGTTGAAATATTACTTAATTAATGTGGAGCGTATGCGCGAGCCGATTCTGTTTGTTTTATTTATAATTTTAGAATTTATGTGAATTTATGTATACCTAGTAAACATTAAAAACATTCGATGGTTAATGCATGCATTGGTTTCGTTGACTGAGGATTATTCAACATGGCCAACCGAGGGGGCCTAACGCGCTTACACGAGAATTTTGACGTCGTATATTAACTCGTCTGTTGTCATGCGACTTTCATTGACATCATAAGACTTGTTTGGGTTGATCAACAGCAATTGGTTTCCCCAATTACATCATAATAATAATATAAATATTTTATAACTGATGAGCTGTAGGTGTACACTATAAAACTACTCCCCAGATCCCACATTAATACTAAAACATAAGTACACGGTGTTTTGTATCCTCTCATGAAATAATGTACACATAAGCCAAAATGAGATGTCGTTTCGTGTCTTTGAAACTGCGTATACCCCTTTTTCGGGGAATAAGCTTGCATATTATTATATTATTATTATATTACATTATGGAAAAATGGGAGAGCCTAGTTAGTAGAATAAACTGAATTAAATTATTTCTGCATGAACGAACCTTAAAATATTAGGCCGTTTGTCTTGTTATTCATTACGGAAGCGGTCGGTCATTCATCTGACACTACGTGTCACAACCCACACAAAATGGGGTACCTTTATATATTAAGTCTGACTCGCGCACCGAAGGTTCCGTACAAACTTGTACGATGGTCCGTCTGCAGTATTGTGCAGCCATTGATGACATTTAGTAACTATAATTAGATACATTGTGCTCTCTGATTACGTGGTGGTCTGAACATGTCATGTTCACTTAAATGTCGTATAGTTGGTGCCGTTGGTGGTGCTGTATGGTCGTTTTATTTCGAACAACATGGTTGAGTCAAATAGCGCCGATACACACGTCATGCTGTCTTTCAGGGCTGATCATCTCTTACTCGCTAATCTTGAATCTCAAATTTCGTTGCCTATTATAGGTATACCGACTAAAAACCACACTTGCCTACCTGACTTATGTTCGAGGCTATGGGATTTGTAATCAGATTCCGCACAACCCAGAGCTACGACCCTATGTTTATGTATAAACAGACAGCACTTATATGCGGCGACCTTTTACGAAGGGATAATTACCTATGGCGATGTTACCTCGAGGGAGTTCCGTACAGGGAACAATAGGTACACTTATGTGTTCCTATTGTATTGTTCCTCTGTTTGTGTAAAGGTCCTGACTCCTGCCACAAGGTGACTGGATGTCCATTACAATACTGGATTATCTTCATTTTCCTAGCCTTTTCCCATGTCGGGGTATGGGGTCGGCTTCCAGTCTAAACCAGGATGCGGCTGAATATCAGTATTTTACACGTAGCGACTGCTATCAGACCTCCGCAACCCAATTTCGGGGCAATACTGATATTCGGATCATAGACTGGTTGTCAGGCTTTTTAGGTTTTCTGACTATCACTAACTAATAATTGACTGTATTTAATAAATGTTTTAAAAGAACGCGTGCGGTACTATAGCAGCAAGATAAGTAGAAAGATTGCGGCAAAAAATATTGCATTATACTATCACCATTGCCGGGGTTAAGCAGAGGTTTAAGGTTATGTTTAGGTCCTATCTAATGGGGCGAGGGCATAAAATAAGCAAGTTTATACAATATAAACCCTAACTCCGAGCTGCTACTAATATCATAGAAAAAACCATTGATAACACTTTGCTCTACTCGGTAATCGAACCTACCCAAAATCTGTCACTCGGCAGTAGCGCTTACAATCATTAAACTTATGAGGCAGAAAATACTGAGTTTGTTTCCGTGTCTTTTTTTTCTCACGAGGTTGTCAGTAAGGAAACGGCGCCATCTATATTACAGGTTTACATATTTACACAGAAAGGTGCTACACACTCAGTGGAAACAAAGCGTATGAGAAAGCCTTTAAATAAGAATTCTACCTACATTTATGAAGCCGGTTCAGACAGGGGGACAATTAGATTGCAAATTTTGTAAATTGAGTCCCTTAGGCAAGGAAAATTATATCCAATACTCCAGATATAAATAATAAATAACAATATATTATGTATGTATATTTTTGTTTTTAGCCGGAGGACACAAGGATAACCACCACCATTAATTTTTATGTTCTCATAGAAAATGAAAACAATTAACTTTTCCTATAACTTTGAAAAAACTCAAGACCATCAAACATTGTAAAGGGAATGAAATGTATTTCTGGAAATGCAGTTATTGCTAGATTTAATACAAGTAGATACTAAGTACAAGAAGATCTTGAATAGTCCGGGACGTAGATTGAAATAACTCTTTGAATACCTCTACTAGTGAATAAACTAGAAAGGGGTGACGACTTGAAACAAGGAATAATAGTGCAGATTGCAATCTGCAATCACGTTTGAGAGGCTTCTGCCTCTACGTAGTTAGGGTTGTCGCAACAGTAAGTATATATTATTACTGCCTTCAGAACCTTTGGATAGCCGCTAACTGCCGAATAAATTCAAAAATGGAACAAGATTTGCATGAAATTATCTGATAGCTAATTTAACGAGACCAAGCTGTGAAACAGGCCCATAATCTCGTATTTGGAATGTCTAAAATGTGTTTGAATTTTAGTTCCTGTCGTTTCATGATGATCCCCGACGCAAAAACGACGGTGTGTTATAAGTTTGACGTGTGTACAGTACACACCGTTTAGTAAGACTAGTAAATTATTTTCTTTAGAAAGGATTTATAAAATGTTGCATTGTTAAGTGTAATAAGCCTGTGATAAATCTCACGGTTTTGGATGAAAAGTGTGCCTAACAGATGTGGCCGATGTTTTCTCGTCATATTCTCCAGAATCATTAAGTTTTCCTTCCCTTCTATTGTATATCTTCGAGGACGCCGGCAGGCGCAGGCGAGCGATCAGTCCTCTTATCAGGATTATTTTGCCCAGTTTTTTCAGTTACCCCTTACCATGAGACAGCCCTAACCTCTAGTGACGTCAAACTTGAGCTTGAGAAGCTTATAACGGCTATCTCTTACAAAGAAACTATGCATTACTCTGACGACGGCATCGTAATATAAATCATGAAGTCCAAACTGCTAAGCTCATTCATAAATCTGACAATACAGTGTCTCTCATCTCAGTTATACATCAGGCTACACAATAAACTCTTTAGCCCGCCCGTATTCATGACATTAAAAACATGTTACATAATTTTTAGAGGCCTAGGTCTTGCCATTGTTCAAAATAGAACCCTCAAAACCCGTTCTATCCGAGATATCTTCTCGGATCATCGCTATATCTGTTTCGGAGTTGCCTGCTATGCGGGCCTTTGCATTGCAAATAGTCGTAGGGATTCAATAATGAGAAATCAATAATGTGCTGCGCCACTCCGTGACAAATGAAGTTTAAAGCTACAGCTCTAAATTGCTTTAATGATTAACTGTCTCATTAGCCAAGTGGTCGTAAGCGCGACTGCTACCCTTGAGGCCTTAGGTTCGATTCCCATGTCGAGCAAAGTGTTATGGATTTTTCTTTAAGTTCAACAGCTCGCAGTTTGGATAGGTTAATGGCAATAGGCTGTATAGGCTCGTCCCCTTAATTAACATACTGGTGAACTGTTGGTATCCATTATAGACTTCTGCCTAACCCTTCGAGGAATACGGCGTGATAGTGAGATATAGTAAGTTATGTTTTAAAACATAATTTATATACCTACCAATACGCATGTACATTTCCCAAAGGATTAGGCAGAGCGGAACTGTTAGTACATCATTCACAGTTATGGTATTTACGGAGAGCCTATTGCCATTAACCAGGTAATCCAAATTCCGAGTTGTAATACAGTGTAACTCGGAACTACAAATTAATTAACTTTTAACTGGATGTAAAATTTAAAGTTATCTCGTCAATTTACATTTTTAACTTTACCACTTTAACAGTGGTGTGCTTACATCGAAGTGAAAAAGGGGTAGAGGGGGTAGAAAATTAAAATCAAATTAGAACTGTTGACCCCAAATTAGGGTGGTTGTGCGATGTTTAAGCTACGAGGTGACGTTGAAGAAGCATTGTACAGAAGGTGAATACTCGGGATACAAGGCACTTACTTTGAGAAAGCTCTTTCTGTTTCAGACCAAGTTAAGAAAGTATAGTTCACGTGCATGCTAACAAGTCTAGGGCTTAGCAGTTTTGCCAGTCTTGCAGTGTTATTGCCACTTAGCTTACAGCGCTCATTTTCAAAAAAGGTCTCTAGAAACTTCTTGTAGGTCTTGCAAACATTTGCTCCCACGAAAAGCTGGGTATTCAATTACTACACCAAACGGTAAAACGCACGATTTATGTTAGCTTCACACGTGCAATAAATAACTGGATATAATGACGTGGAGCTGAGATACATTAAATAAATCAAGTCTATTCTCGTGACGTGTGCGAGTACAAAGTACTTCGGCCACGGAAATTCGTTGAGGCCATAATAAAATGATACATGGCCGTGTGTTAAGCCTGAATTCTCAACACACAATCTTTGGTCAAAGAATCCAGTTTTTAAATAGAAGAAGATTGTTTTGTCCTCTTGGGGTTTGAATGGGTGCCGTCCATGCTTAAGACGATGTCTGTCGTAAAACACCGTTGTGTGTGTTCCGAGTTATGCGCGTCAGAGCCTGTTCGGGGGAACTGGCAACAGCTAAGCAACCGATTGGGAAACTGGTTACTTTGCAGTGCGGTGTCCAACTGTCCATGGGCAGATGACTTCTTATCATCAGGTAGTTCGTCTACTCGTTTGCCGACATAGACAACAACAACGATGTGCGAGTACATTGATAAAAGTACGCAAAAGTTGTAAAATAGTTGATCTACCTAAACAAAATTCCACAGGGACCCGGGAAAGATTCGAAGCGACATCCTCTGGGACTATCGAGACGATGGTCTCTCAACGATGTCGATATGCTATCTTTCATATAGTGACATCACCGTCTGCGAAAAAACCTTTATATATAAAAAATATATATTACAAATAGCCCTGTTTGTAAAATTGTCCCTTCGTGAGATATTATAGGATCGGGCCATACAAACCAAATGAAAAATAATATTTCAAATCATTCTCAAATCACTTCGAGTGCCGTTCAAAGGAACTAATCGTGCGCAGCCGTGTGCTAATCGCAGGTGATTGATTGTATCCATGGTAATTAGACGCCGTGATTAAGTAGGAGGGCCTCGGTATATATAACTATATAACTATAATATAACTATTACCCAGTATAACATATTAATCTATATTAACCATATTGTTACGTCTTGAAATCAAGTTCTATGGTTGCTCTTGTTGGAGCTATACAATGGCTTACTGAATCTGATGTATTAGTACATTAGTAGATGAAGAGATAGTGTAAATTTTTCTTTTTCATAATATTTTTTTTTTGTATTAAAAAATAACTTGGTTTTATGTTAATAAGCGAACAGCAGTCAAGGGTTTGTGGGTATTTTTCAATTAACCTATTTACCTAATTAGTTAGGAATTATGTATTCACTCCACGCAATTGCCGTCCCTAAAAGGTTTTCCTAACTCGTTGTAGGCCAGTGTCGTGAACGTTTCCTTTTTGTAACGTGTGGAAATTCTCTTAGATTACCTTTGCTTTTCCCAAAGGGATGACGGCTTCGTGGACAAAGAAAATTGTGCTATAGATAATTGCTATTGTCTTACAGATTGTACGAGCGAATCGCCAATCTGTATGTCAGACAAACTCTTCCAGAACCCACCCTAGTTCTCGAATCTTGCTGCAAGAGTTGATTGAGTTGAAGAGTACCTTTTTGGACGTTAAGAAATTAAGAACCAAGTTTTCTAGTGTTCTAAAGGAAACTCTTCTCCTCGGAGAGGCGAGGTGCGGAGAGTTCGGCTAACTCAAAAGCGTTTACAAGCGCGTAAATATCGGTAATAATGTCAGCCTATCCCGTTATCATGGTCGATAACAAGCGTTTATAGCGCAGTAAAAAATACATTTTAATTTACATTAAGTGACGTAGCAGACATAAAGAGACCTACACTGTGACATGCGACCTGTGGGCGTCTCGTAAACTTTCTGTAATAATTATTCATTATTCATAGGCTTGTCCCCTATTACATGAGACCTAAACATACCGACGAACTGTAGTACACGTCTGGCGAACCCTTCGGGAATACAGGCGTGATGGAATGCGTTCTAGTATCCACTTTTGTAGACTATGGACACGTGTGGCGGTCGCAGCATGGGTCTCGCAGAGAACTGAATCGCAGATTAGTAATGAATCGCAGGTTATGGTCAGAAGTTTGACAACTTACGAAATATAATATAATTGAGTTGTTAAGAAGTAAGTATATTTATATTACACACTTCACAAATGATGCAAACATCTGCTGCACAACATGCCAATGTGAGCTGACCTCGCATTATTTAGGCTTTTCGTACAATAAGAGGTCGGCTTTAACTGGAAATGTATGGTACGGTCTACACGCTTTTAGGCCCACAAGTCATTGAAGCACCAAGGTGGTGAAAATCTTAAAGAGTTGTGACGCACGTTTCTTTACGGTAGGTACGTGCCGTATGTTCGCTGCGGTCATCAGTGTCGACACAGCGGCACTATAGTCCGGCCGCGCCGTGTATAACAGGCCTTAGTTACTGGTTTGTTACGAAGTGTCTACATAACGTTGCCTTTTACGACACTTACTTTCCGTTTTATTTTGCTTTTTCTTGTTTATGGCAAAGCCGCCATGTGGCTGTAAGTGTGGGCTGTCTGTTAATTCGTAGTCACTGACTAAAATCTTTATCCTTAAATAGAAAAATATTTTTTTATTTCGGCAAACGAGCCACCTGACGATAAGTAGTCATTGCCGCCCATGGTCACTCACAACACCAGACAGAGGCGTTGCTGATAAAGCGTTACCGATCCTGAAAGCCCTGACCAACTGCAAAGCAACTAAGAGTGTGAACTGGCTCTCACACGCAGAAGTCGGAACAAACACAAAGTTACTTTACAACGTACTCCGATGACCGATCCTATCACCGAGCAATTCAGATCCTTTCTCGCCTCTTATAAGATATCTAATCTCTGGGCTATTGGTATGTCATGCCTTGCTTGCGTTTTTCTTAATTCTATTGCTTACTGAATATCTACGTTACAGATTTATAGAAATTCTCCATTTTTATTATAACAATAAATATCCCATAACAGCAAAATGCCATTACAATAACGGTAACCCCAGTCGGGCATTCCATTGTTGTACCATAACAAAGTATGTACAATGGTGAAGTATATGTCAAGACCATGGCAGGGCTTTTAAAAATGTGTTCACATGAAGCGGATGAGATTCGAATAGGTATTAATTAACTTGGAGAGCTTGAGTGCAAGAGCAGCGGCAGAGTAATAGCGGCCCTTGTCTTACAAATCATAATGCCCTGATCTACTGTCGTAAATCAAAGGTGTTTGAAACACAAGTAGGTGTGATTCATTGAATTAAGGGAGCATTTTTCATTAAGATCACCACTATTGTAATTGAAGAAAAACTGTATCGACATATCCTAGAACGAGGGCTTATGATTTTTATACCAACCTCTATTGAGTCTGTGTAGTGGTCTAGTGGATTATGGATGTACCCAGTCTTCAATATGAAGTACAACACTGCCTCGCTAGTATTTCGGAACGTCGACGGCGCGATTTTTATAGTTATTTAATATAGGGAAATTACCGAATCTACTAGTAAGTGATCATCGCCCCCCAAGGACATCTACAAAACCAGAGGCGTTGCTGACCTTTAAAGTTAAAAATACTTATGAACTTTTTCGTGGAAGAAAAATACGATGTCTGGCAGGGTTCAAACCTGCATACCTTCAGTTCAGTACACCAGACATTAAATTAACTGTAAAGTAAATCATGTTGGTTGAATGATACAGTTATGTATCTTTATTTGCTGACGCCACCCAAAAGATGTAGGTAATAAGAAAGTGGAAGCAAAATTTGACATCAAATGCAGTGCTCTCAGTGGCTTAGTTGGCTAAACCTTACAACTATTTCCGTCAGGTTATTGTTGATAAAATCTATTAAGCTGCGAAAACTATGTCATATCCTTGGAACATCTACTAACAATCCACGAACTACTCTCCAATGAAACAATAGCTGAACATGACAGAGGTTGTCCACGTATTGCGGTGATACACCAGCCAGCAGTGCATTGTCTGATCATAACGACGCTCCCCACACCGCCGCCATCTTGCCACCGCTTTGTTAGTCGAAATCAACAACATCGTGTTTCTAAGCAATAATTGGCTTCGTCACGCTTGCTATAATAAATCACTTGACACAATCTATATGACAATATTAATTTATCGGTTATAGTTATTGCATTATGATCAATTTGTTGTTAACACGTGTACCAGGGATATAGGTTCTTGTATAATAATTATCCTGCTTATCTCGAAGATAGGGTTGTATACTTGTTATTGATTTCAATGATAGCGTCGCGGTGTTTAACATACCTAAGTCACTAAGTCGTGAAAATACTAAATGGTTGTCGGCAACTTAGTTAATTTAAATGCTCTATATTAAATTCCAGACGGAACTTCAGACGTCACTTATTAATGATGGATCTTGGTAAATCCTAGAATCAAACATTGTTTGCCAAAAGTGGCCATTATCAACCCCAATATCTACTCCACGACTTATAATAGGCAAACGCTATCAGGCGATTAGGGCTAGCTGCCTATTCTATTTCTTGATTTGCCAATCAGGTAGAAGCAAGGTAGAAGGGACTATTGGTATGCTGATAGTGCCCATTTGGGTGATTTTAGTCGGTGAAAATCCCACGCTCCCCAGTTTTTTCCCAAAAGACCGGCAGACTTTTGAAGGTCACCTCCATAAACAAATAAATCGAAAATTTTAAAAACAAAAACGGTCATCAAACGGCGGCCATTTAGGATTTAAAATTTATCATAGTGTACAGTATTCTACTAGTTTCGTTTGATACCCATATTGAGAGCGTTACCCAATTGAAAAAACATGTAATCCGCCATTTTGGTGCGGCGGCTATCTTGGACCGATTTTCATCAAACGTAAAGGACACCCCCGACTAATTCTTCACCTTTCAAGCAACACACACACACACACACAGACACACACACAGACACACAAACACACACATACACACAAACACACACACACACACACACACACACACACAACACACACAGACACGTTGTCAAACTTATAACACTCCGTCGTTTTAGCGTCGGAAGTTAAAAAAGGTACAAAACATTGTAGGTAATTATTTTCAAAAACAGAAAAATTCCTAAAAACAGAAGACAAATTTTTTCAGACTGTACTTTAACAATATTATTATTTATTGATTTTTAGGTGATCTCTCTTCGGCGATAAATTGTGGTTATCGATGTTTTCACACCACTACACCGGCGCCACGCCTCGATACGCACTAATGTTCATTCGATTCCGATTCGTATAAATTAGAAGACGCTCTAGATACAGTAATGAGTCTGTGGTAGGAGATATAATTATAGATTTTCGATTACAATGAAAATTCTGTTAAGGTATTTATGTGCCCGTTTATCAGAGATCTGACCTTAACATGGCGATGACGATATTAAGAATTTTAGAAGATTTTAGAAGATTTTAAAATTAGATCATAATATGTATATTTAAGAAGGTTTCCTGTGTACAATTACCGGTATCCTATGGTGACATTCACGTTGATTTGAGGTTTCATAAGCACGTGACAGTTGCCTTTCTTTTCGTTTCGAGATACTTAAATCTTATAAATCATTCAATCAATCTCGAAACCACTTGAATTACGACAGATGATCAACTACAAAAGACGGTTTATTCGGTATAAATCATCTTGACACAATTCAGTGAAGTAAAATCAAATCAAATGTATCATTAGGTACGATATTCCCATTGGCAATGTTTTATGGCCTACGGTTGATTGGAACACCATACCGGAACCATCATGTTTCCCAACCATAATTTCCCAAGGGCAGTGCGGCGAGTTGCAATCAAAACCAACGGTACCCTTACATTTAGAGATGACGACAAACAATAATCATCGATAAAAACACAGTAGGTAACGTACAGTCAGCATCAGATATATTAGGGCATACAAAGTGTTCCAAATTATCGGAACAACTAAGAAAATAAACCATTATCTCAATGTGATAAAGTTTATTTTAGAATGACAGTTGCCGTATAGGGTTCGTTGTGAAACATTCCTTGTTCCATTGAGATATAGTTTAATTTTCTTATTTATTTCAATCATTTTAAACACTTTGTATGTCCCGATATATGTGATGCTGACTGTACAAACGACAGTTGACAAATAACATTTCAGAAGGAAATATAAATTACAATAACCATACCTGCCCCGCGGCCCACCCGCGTTGATCTCGTTTCCCCAATCTCGTGGGAGTTTTTCGAAATCATTTTTCTTAGCGGATGTCTTTTGTCTACACTATGTTGGCAAGAAATCTTGAGAAATTTGTCTTTAGTCGAAATGGAAAGATAAATCTCAACGCCACGAGAACTCGAAAAATCAATTCCATTAACTTTAAATATTAAAAAAAATAATTGAAAGTTAATTTAATTTGTTTAATTGAAAGACCAATAAATACCAAATATAAATTCTAAAAATACCGACAGACGCCTCTAGTACCGACGTCTAATAATAATAATGATGCCAAAAATATCGACCGAGGCTTCTAGTACCGACTCCTATAATATCGATATCTACAATACCGACGCCTATAACATCGACACCGCCAATAACACCGACGCCTATAATAACGACGCTTTTAATACCGACATCTATAATATCGATACCAATAACACAGACGCCTTTAATACTGATGCCCATAATATCGACGCTAATAATAACGACGTTTATAAAACCGACGCCTATAATAACGACGCTTTTAATACCGACATCTATAATATCGATACCAATAACACAGACGCCTATAATACTGATGCCCATAATATCGACGCTAATAATAACGACGTTTATAAAACCGACGCCTATAATATCGACACTAATAATACCGATCCCTATAATACCGACGACTATAATTCTGACGCCAATAATACTAACACCTTTAAAACCGACGCCTTTAATACCGACGCACATAAAAACGACGCCTTTAATACCAACACCTAAAATATCGACGCCAATAAACTGGTTATCCAGGTATCCAGCTTTTAACAATGTATCATCATCATCAACCCTACTGTCCCACTGCTGGGCCCGGTCTCCTCCCAGTATGAGAGGGTTTGGGCTATAATCTACCACGCTGGCCTAATGCGGGTTGGCAGACTTCACATGCCGTCGAGAAAATCTCTCAGGCATGCAGGTTTCCTCAAGATGTTTTCCTTCACCGTTAAAGCGAGTGATAATTACGCACATGATTTCGAAAAGTCAGAGGTGCGTGCCTTGGATTCGAACTCGAGACCTTTGACTTGGCAGTCCAGTGGTCATACCTCTAGGCTATCACTGCACTATAACACTAACAATGTATTATACCTCATATTAGATACAACTACTTACTATTTAAATATTCTAATGGTGAGCAATTTTGCAATTTTCATCTTTAATCTTTTCTTAGTGAAAATGGAAATCAATCAAGTTGAAAGTACTATCTAAAAGCAAAACAAGTCTCAAAATATTGTATATTTTATCTACCTCCAAATCTAAATGGACCTTTCATAAAACGTTTTCAAGTTGATAGCTTCACAGAAATAGATTCGTCCCCAACAAACAACATTATTTCTTCGCGGTTGTTTATCTAAATGTAATCTACGGAATGCCTACGTTATAAAACCTACCTCAAAGGTTTCTTTTAATGTCTTCCATTTAGCGTCTGTTACTTTCTTAATCATATTTTTTGTATGTTTTACTTAATTTAGAAAACTTGGGTCGGATAATTGGATGTAAATTTGTGCCTCTCTTGGCTATAAGTAAGGTTCGCAAGTAGGTAAAGTACTTTTAAATAGATTGTTTAATTACCAAAGTAGGGGTAATAAGTAGTAGTAATTTGAGTATACTAATCTTAATGACTTTTTTATCATTTAATTTAAAATTACTAGTTAAGTCACGGTTGTGATAGCCTTCGAATTGACTCCGAAAAATTGGGAGATTTCTACCTTGGACCAGTCCAGAATCAAAATTGTTTGTGCCTTGATTCAAAATTAGGCTGAATGTCAAACACATTCAGCCTAATTGAATTTTTAAACCTAATAATTTAACATAGTAGTTTAGTTAAAAAACTCGTAAGCATTAATATTAGTTTTTTCTACTAAAACCACACATCTTAAATGCAAAACAACCAAAAAGTCAACGTACAAATTCACAACGAATTTATTCAATTTAATCAAACGCAACCACAACTGCGGGGCACACCAATAAATATTACAAAACCTCATTTATTGGGAGCAAACAAAACGGCAATTTGAGTAAATCCCAATAATTTATTCAACAAACACATTATTGGGACGATTCGGAAATGCGTTAAGGAAAGTAAACGGCTTACTATAATTAAAGTCGATACAGCGTGCAGCATTAAGGCAATAGATTCTTTATAGGCACTCGTTGGATTCAGTAGATGGGTTCTGCGCCTTTTTTTCTTGTATATTTGCACGTTTAATAAGAACTCGCTCAGGACAGATTATGTAAAGCGTGAAGGGCGATCTATCTATTTGTTGCTTTGTGTAGGGAACTGACACAGGGAGAAAACCAAATTTCAAGACTTAGCTAGATCGATATTTCGCCCACGTAAACCTGCGCTATTTATAAATATTGCATAATTATAATAATAGGCCAAAAAAAGAGGATGACCGTGTGGACTGTTGAGTGATACCTATAGCTAAAAAGCAAGTGATGAACAGACACGCCGACCGGGACCCCGAGTAAATTGGAATGGGAGCAGGGGAATGATGATGATGCTAATGATTGAGATCATTCCGACAGTTGCTTTATGGGACTGCGTTGTCGGAAAATGCAAGTAGTAAATACGAACTATTCTCTGATAAAAAACACTGTGCCTATGCAAAGGACTCGCCGTTTTATTGGTCGTGTGTGTACTTTGACTATCGAAAATGTATTACCAATGGGATTGAAATACACCTTTGCAGTGGTCGGACGAAATGGGTTTCATGTCAATTTGTCGTTTTTCTTCTGTACAGGAAAATAGTTCTGCAATCTGTTGATTTAATTTTATTCGTTTTATGTTGAAGCTGTTCTGTTTCCTTTAAGGAGAATTTGCAGGGCCTTGTTTTTATATCCAGCCTCTTAGTTGAAGATGGTACAAAATGAGTATTTTCATGTATTTTTCCTCCCTTCAATGTTAAAAGGTGTGCTGCTCTAATTTCCAGTTGTTACGAAACATGTTTACAACCTATTTTAATTTTTAAAGATTATTTTTTTCTGTTTACAAAAATACGACAACTCTGGTAACCGCTATAATGCCATAAAAAATTAGAGTCTTTAAAATCCGACATACAACAGATGTTACACACAACTTGATATTACCATAATTTTTGAAAGTGAGCCGTATGTCCCTCGATCCTGCATTAATAGGATGTAATACAACTTTTCCTCCAAAGGAATTATTTGAAAGAAAAAGTTTTAAATGGCCAATTTTATTCATCATAAGTTCCTAAAGACTTCAGCTTGAGTCACTTTTAAATTAACCCAGAAATGATCTGAATGGAGCTATTAAAACCGAGTCGAACACTTTTTTTGTTTCATTTATATTTGATTCTTATTACATCCATCAATCTGCCTTTATAAGAGCGGTACAGTGACAACACGTGTCCTATTCGGAGACGAGTTAGTGACAAGCAAGCCGTTATGTACTGCACATGCCGATGTTATACACCGCAGTCATGATTACGCCTCACATCTATCAATCTTTAAAGTTTCTAACCTGTATTCCCAAACACAGTTACTCGTGCATGTACGAGTATGCTAGAATTTCCGTTTACACCCATTGCAAAAACACCTAAGCTATACCACTAACAATTAAGGTTCTACTTCTAATATACGGGCACTAATTAAATATACTCTATATATGGATGGAACTCTCTACTCAGAGGTCCTAAACAGAAAAGCTAGTCTTAAATGATACTTTGAAACTAATTCGTAGTGGCAAAGCCTACTTAATGCGCAAGTTTTGAGGCATTTTTCAAACTACATATTTTATTGCATATTTTCACAGTAATTCTGGGCGTATGTGAAAGAGTGATAGTCTGACGTTTTACACTTGAAAGCACACGAATTCAAACGTTAAAATTTTACTTGAAATGTAAAAGTTGCAAACACGTGGATCGCTCAAAGTATGCACAGAGGCGGATACATACGTGCGACTGAATGTGAATACACTTTAATGGTATTACTGTTCAGCGTAGGACTGCCAGGCGATGTGATGACAGAATGGAGGGATTTAGCGTTGGAACTGCCAAAATGGGACTTCTAAATCGTTTTGAAATTAACTCATTAGCTAGGAGGCAGCTAAAATCTTGAATATCTTTATAGATACAGAATATACTTAAACTCATAGGAACTGCATAGGTATCTACTGTAGTAAAGGTATTACGTCACCAATTAACAGGAGTCCAAGTGTCCTTTTCCCTAAGGGTGGAGGTGCAACTTCGGAGTAACCCCGAGTAAAAACTCGAGTGGAACTTACCTATAACTATCATACACTAGACCGCGACTGACGCCTATTTTGTACAAAATGTAATTATTTGGTTAAATAGCATATCGTAAATATCTTATAAATAAAACTTTAAGGCTAACAACATTAAGGTGAATGCTCCAGGGTAGCCCGCGAAATTCAAATTTCCGTACGTTTTTTGCAATTTGCAGCTGAGTATCGGATATTTTATTAATAGAAACTAAATTCGCGGTACTGGCATGTATGTATTTACACAATTATACTTATTAAAACCTTCAATATAATTGTCTAACTTAGAGAAAAGAGAAAATGTGCCATTTTAATAATAACTTTACGTTTAATATAAATTTTAACTTAGTGGGTTACATTGATAAATTTAACTAATATAATGATATAAATACATACATGCCAGTACCGCGAATTTAGTTTCTATTAATAAAATATCCGATACTCAGCTGCAAATTGCAAAAAACGTACGGAAATTTGAATTTCGCGGGCTACCCTGGAGCATCCACCTTAAGTCTATATTTTAAGACCACATTAAGACATTTATGTATTCAAATATTGATGATAAAATGTAACATTATACTCGTATATTTACTGCGAATGTTTATGAAACCTAACATACTTATTATAAAGTATATGTTCAGAGCGTTTTGCGGCTTTGGTAGTGTGTTGATAACGTACATACACCTGAAAATTTTCTGGCCGAAAATCACGTCATTTGAAGCGTGTGAATTGGTGCCAAACAAACTCAATTTAATAATTGATATTATAATCCGCGTTGTTTTTTGTTTGTAAAATTCTGAAGACAAAAAATTTTATTCTTCGCTTTTTTCGTCAGTTTCCAATGCATACGTGTACCTGCACAGTCTGTGTAGTTTAATTTACACTTTAATTCTCAGTAGCGACACGGAGTTTGGAATAGAGCCCGCTCAAAGGTAAAAAACTCTCTCGCCGTCACACGGCCTCAAACGATATAGACAGGTAGGCCTTTGGCGTTAGTAAACAGACGTGTTGCACTTCAGTTATGTATGTACTCGTATACAACCGAAGTTGTGCGATATCAGCTTTTCAAGGTTCCGTAGTAAAAAGGGATCCGTTGGTAGTAGTTTTGCCATGTTCATCCGTCTTTTTGCCCGCGGTGACTACTCTTTCTAGAATATTCCTTTAGATCTACGTTAGAAGCTCGTACTTAGCTAGGTAAACAAACGACGTCCAAATGTTAAATTTAAGGCCCCAGTCTAGCAAAATTTGGCAGTTGTCAAATTATTAGCTCATTTTCGCAACGTTTTTTTAAGGAAAGGAAGGATATAGTGTCATATATTTTTATCGCGATAGAATATATGTTATATTAGCTTTATCTACGTATTTTTTTCATGTTCCTCTGGTTAGTTTATGTTATATAAATCAGGCGTCAAATATGGCGCTCTCGCGCCCAACGCCATTTAGAGTCATGTTTGTGCACGTTAATCGGGGTAATCAAGAATAAATTTAAAAATCTACTCAGCGCAAAATTAGCTTAAGATAGTCGTCTTCAAAATGCGCTGAGTAGATTTTTAATTATACCTTTAGTTTTCTTAATCCGAGTGTCATAACATCATCAAATTTTCCTGTTTTTGGTCCCAAAACAAACGGTTTTTTTCATAATAAAAACTAAAAATATTGATGAAATCATTTGATCAGTTAAAAGTACGTGTATTAAATGACACAACCAATTTAAAAAAAATGTGTACCTGCTTCACAAATATTTTTTATAGTGTTTTCAACAGGCACGGTTTATAAACGAAAATCTCAAGCCAATTTCTTCAGAGGCGGCCAGTCGGTCGTAGCGGTTGGACGTGGATTCTATGTCAAATTCAAATTTGTACCTCTCGCTCTAAATTTTGCTCTCTCTCTAACCTTGCTGGCGTACTATCGGGCATTGAAACTTGCTCTACTTCATTATTTTTATGTCAATTTATCAGAAATTATTTCCGACGCGCGTTTCCCGATCACGCGCGTTTTTTTTCCACAAGCAGTTTAATCGATCGATTGTTTTAAAAAATGCGGTGTGTTTAGGCATTTATTGGACACCTAAACGCTTGGATGTCCGTCTAACTTTATGGTCCCGATTCTTCTGTCCCTAGTTAACACCTGGGTACAGAAACAACTCGACGCCATTTTTTACATTAATAACAGACATAGACTGTTTTGTTAGCAGTAAAGTGCGATAGTAACAAGTCTGTTACTATGGTTCATTAACTTGTTACCACTAGGTAACAAGTTTGTTACTATGGTCCGTTAACTTTTTATCACTAGGAAACAAGTTCGTTACTATGGTCCGTTAACTTATTACCACTAGGTAACAAGTTTGTCCGACACCCAAAAATTTACCTATGACCCTCCCCGGTTTGAATCACACAAATTGAATAATTACTATCCTAATATAATTATAATTATCAGCCAAAAGAAGTCCACTGTGCATGTGGAACAAAGGCCTCACCCATAGACTTCCACAAGGACTGGTTATATGCCGCCTGCCTCCAACGACTCCCAGCGACCTTGAAAACCCACTCCTGTGTTCTCAATGATGATGAAGTCCTGTGTGTTCGGTTTCCGTACTTAGTCCTGCAGTGGACCATTGTCCCAGCTACCTTTATCGGGTCATTAGACCATAGTTAGAAAGTGAGAAAGACGTAGTTTGAAAGTGACTGTGAAAAGTACTGAAAAGTTGTGCAGTGACCGCTTATCTACGATATATGGACATATTACTTATGATGCGTAGAAGTAGAGAGCCTAGTTACAAAACAGGTTTTGAACATAAATGTGGATGGATATAGTAGAAGAGGAAGACCAAAGAAAAGATGAATAGACAGTGTGAGAATGACGACGATGTACGTAAGAAAAAAACACTGCGCCGACCCCAAGTGAAGGTGAGGTGGTGCCTATAGGTGTACATACACGAGCTAGATGGACATAATATGATATACTGGCTGGATGTAAACGATTGCAGGGCAGATCACCTCCCGATTGTCGGTTAATATGGCAGTGGCGTAATAGAGAAGAGGCCCTGACTTAGCAGTGGGTTTTACCGGCTGAATAGATAGATAGATAGATCAGTATATTTATAGATAACCGTTGCACGCGGTTTTTCATTTACCCCACTTCATGTGCCCAGATTAAAGGTCTTTTGATCGATTTTTTGGTGTTAAACATTTCTAATCCCAACTAGGACATGAGCTGTAGCTTTTGAACGGCTGAATAGATTTACATGAAATATGGCTAACAAAAATCCCATTTAATTTAAAAGAAATTTGAAACAGAATTACAAGACTAATCTGTGGAGGGATTTACAAATACAATAAGAGCTGAATTGAGCCATGGGCTAGTCATTTTGTTGCTGAGCTATAAGCTCAACGGTTCAAACCCGTGTGATCTGGTTCATCTAGCTCATTGAAAGCTGAGTTTACACACCTCTGATGATAGCCAGACGGCTATAGCAGTCCTGGAAGTGTATTCTATCTCAAATTCTTACTTCTCGCTCTGAATTTTGCTCATCCTCTAACCAGTTTAGATCAAGAAATAAAACACAAAGGTCTACTCCAAAGCAAACCATCTCCTGGAACTTGACCTTATAGTGAATCAACCTCCTTCTTTTTCATGTCTGTTAAAACGAAATTAAAACCTCGACTAAAAATATCTACGTTTCCATAAATCATAAAGTACTTAAATTATTTCAAACGACAGATATTTTTTTCAGATTTTCAGGGTATAATCCCACAGGCCACAGTAGTGTTGTTCATTATAATTAAATAGAAATATCTTTTTGTATTTTTTTAAGCATTTTCCATACTAAGATTACAAGTTATTTTTAATGAAGGAAAAAATCGGCTGGCGGGCATGATTCGAACCTGTGTCTTCTGGTTCGGTACACCACGGTACACTACAGTTGGTTGGGGCTCGCGGTAGCTTAGTGGTCAAAGCGTCTGATGTACCGCACCAGAAGACGCAGGTTCGAATCCTGCCCGCCAGCCGATAAATAGAAATATTTTATTTTGTAAAGTAGAGCAACTTTCATTTCGTAGCACTGCTCCACCACTGAGGGTGCCTCGCGGGGTTCGTGCCCGCGAACTGTCAATATACTGAATTCGTTTGTTGTGCACAGCTAGACTGGGGCCTTAAATCGTAGAAAAAAACGTTACTTTCCCTGAACACATCACGAGAACATAGTGTCGGTGCATAAATCGTTGGGTATGTGACTCCCGACTCCCCATAGTACTTCTAACCAAGTTGAAAGTAACACTATCCTCGTTTAGTCGGCTATAAAATATTTGGAATTGTCGACCAGAAAAAAAAATATAGGTATGGGCAACTACGGAACCACGTATGAGTGGTCCGTCACGAACTTTTTTTAATAGTGTAGGAAATTCTCATTTAAATCGTCGGACCGCATCGTCAGGGGCGGACGTGAGTGAAGTAGGTAGGTAGGTAGGTATAACGAACTCTTGCCAACTAAAAACTACACTAAAGATAAGTGTAGTTCTCGGCCTTGACTCTTGTGACGACCACAATACATAACGAACACAATTTTGTTTAGGACCTACGAAGTTTCGCTTTCGAAAAGCTCGCTACTAGATTTCCAGCGGTTGGACAATGGACATATAACTTACTTCTGTTCTATTCAAATACCTACCTACCTACCTACCTATCTACTCCGTAATTGTATTGCAGTAAAATAGAAACTTGGTAGTTGGTAGCCGTTCCGAAAAGCATTTACACAGCAGTAACAAAACACTTTTGTTGCGAAATCTTAGTTTTTTTTTGGTAAAATGCTAAGACCTATTTTCTGAAATGCCTCGTGAAATATTAAGATAATCATCATGTCGTCTTGTACAAAAAATGGTTCGGCAAAAAGTTTTTAGGCGTAAATTTTTCTTCTAGATGCCTATTTATCAACTGATCGACGCGACGCCGAGTCGTGGTGATTAATTATTATTTATGTTTTTACACTTTAAATGTAAGATATTGCGTTTGCTTTTAACTGAGGTATAAACGTTTAAACCTTCCTACTGACCTCTGTCTGAACTATAAATGGAATATAAGTAACAGCATCTCTCTGTATTTGCTGTTGTTTTTAATCTGTGTTTGCTGGTATTTGAGAGATTGGCTCAAGATAACTAGAAGTTCTTTCATACAAACAAGACCAGACCAGAGACGCTTTTTACGCTAATCCTTCACTAAACTCCTTGTACCTACAATACTTGTGTCAAAATCAAGTACCTGAAGTATTTTAACACGTAGGTACTTAACACCACCTTTTCATACATACAAGCTACATTCCAATTCGGTTGTGCTTCAATTTGCCGCCGCCATTATCGTAACTCATTGAGGTTAGATTACACACGTTCGTCAGTCGAACAAAAACATTCAATTTGTTGAACAAATGAGCATCCTAATATGTTTTGATTCACTCCTAGCAACGAAAAGGTGAAGAAATTCAGAGGTGATAAAATATACAAGGTACACTTAACCTTAACGAAACTTAAAACAACACATACTGTACATTAAACAACATGCAATTATGAGCGGGTAGACTACAACATCTCTAATGACTTTATTGTATAATCTAGAACTAAGCCTAGGTAATATTATTGTGTTGCACGCAGTATGTATAATTTAGCACTATTTACTGGTCATCCTGTACTCTACTAATACCTAGTTAACATCTATTTACATAATACATAATCTATTTATTATATATACATTTCTATCAAATACAGCTGAATAATAGGGATAGGCTAATAGGGATGAATGGAAGAAAAGGATAGGCTGCGCCGACCCCAAATAAATTGGGACCAGGGCAGGAAGATGATGATGATGAAATAATCTGACAGTAGTCCTGTCTGTTTTTACAGCAAAATCGACTTTACTGACTCTGTATAATAGAAAGCTTCTTACAATAATATTAATAAACTATAAACAGAACCTCTATATACAACAAAAAAGAACTGGCAGACAAGATAATAATACCCATAAATTATAAACAATTGATTTACGTTCATCAATAATACTACAACGCTTGGTCTTAGGGTACGCGCACCAACGGCACAGCGCTACGAGAGAAATCATGAGACTTTGGGGACGCGCCACTATTGCGTCACTAGGGCTGCTACTAGACACAAAAAGTCAACATTGAAACCAGCAACAGTTTAAAAAACGATGTAGTGAATCGGATTGAGAAGAGTATTAGGTTGATGGTTTGGGTATATCGAGAGAAGAATGACAACGAGTAACAAAGGGGATTTATAAGGCGAATGTCAGTGGAAGCTTTAAAAATACATACACCGACCTTATTGTTGAGGCCCTTAAAAAAAGTCAGATGCATACTCACGAACACGGCGTGTAAATGACAAGATGTATGAATGTGGATGAAGCAAAATAAGTAAGTATGCAAGAATTGTAGCAAGAGACGTTCTATACTTTTTGCCTAGTTATGGATTTCAATATAAACCGGAATTTTCAATATAAATTATCCTTTCATAACATAGAAATGACTTTTATTCAATAAACCGAAAGGAGAATTTTAAGTGTCATAAAAATATCCCATCATACCTTCGAATATCGATAACAGTCGTAATATCTTTCTAAAATGTTAACGTGGGAGAATAATACCTTCGTCATATAATTTTATTTCATATTTTTACTGAACGATATTTTGTAATGGCAACCCTAAATACGAGATGTTCTGTAACACTGCAAGTATCGAGCTGCGAAGACAAGACCTTAATAAATAGTCTCATACTCGTATAGCGCTTGAGGAAAATACCAAGAGCCATTCGCATTTTTAAACTAGCTATACTTATTAATAATAGTAATTAAAAATATTTACGTGACTTTTAAAAAGTTTGGCAATATCACCGCATCACCGCATTGTAAGTCAATCTGAGACTTTATTTGCCCATTCTATTGGCTACCTTTAGCCTGCAAACCGGTGAAACAACATTATTTACCCACTGAATACGCATCGACACCTATTACTATAGTCTTGACCCGCCCTCTTGTAGCAAAGTTGCAAAGTTCTACAAATTCCAATAAGTTTTATATTCTCAGCGAAACAATTGACCTATTTGTAAGCAATGTAATAATGGAAGGGAACAGTTAAATATAACTGTAGTTTGGAGTTGGAACAAAATTGTAGTTAATTTAACTAAGTATCTGTTGATGCAAATTGAAAGTTTTAGCGACTTCTAACAAGATTGTTCGCTAATTGTTGCCAAGTAGTTTCTACTTCCTACTCAGTTCGATAAACTGTTTTTGAAGGAGCTTCCAGATTTCTGACATTAGCAATAATACGGTTCACTTAGTTTTCCTGTTAACATCTCCCGCCTAGCTAAGGATACTTGATAGTACATAGAAAATATCTTGGTCGTTTTTGACAGTTGCCTCAATAGAGTTTATTTGATGAAGTCATCAAAATAATGTCATTCTTCCACATTGGGCAAAAAAATTAACAAGTAGGTACTTACCACCCTAATATCCTACACATTACAGGTACAGTCACATACAAAAACATGTATACACTGACAAAAGTGCTAAAGCGATTTTCTCCTAAAGTAGTTTAGAACTTTTGTAATATTACGAACACAGTATTTACGATCATTGGTGTTATCTCAATGTTGCAATCGTTCATTCATGAAAAAATCGCTTTAGCACTTTTGTTAGTGTATAGGTACATGTTTTTGCTCGTGACTGTACACCTTATGATTTCTGACACGACACTTTTTTAGATATTGATATCCGACGTGCTGCTATGACTTTCTTTTGAAAAGATCATTCTAGACATTCACTACACTTTTACATTTAAGTACTTATAAAAGTATTTTTATTAGATCTATTTACAAAAATGTACATAATTTATCATATTTACGTGATCCATGACCACGAAATGGCTGTCTATGCGTGGTTATGATAAAATTCGTTACGAAAAATAGTTTTATACGAATCATTTACTGTGCTACGAAGCCTACGTTGGAGTAGATTAACGATGATGATGACAGCAAACCATGTGTAGGTATAAACTTTCTATCTCACGAATACCTGTGCGATAACATTTATTATCATTGACATAAAGTTAAAATTTTATACATTTTGCCATCTTTGTGAGATAGAACGACTATATTCATATTTTGTTTGCTCAACTTCCAAGCCAGCCAGGGGTTATATTTTAATTAGATACGCAAAACAAGCGCGTATTTATCAACTCTGCATTTATTCCGCTGTTATCGCCCAAAACCGCTTGATGTATTTTGATTAATGACGAGTCATTATTTTTTTTCTTAATTGCTACGGGAAACCCTAAAAAAATGTTCCGCCCGACGCCTACCATCATCGTTCTTATTTTTTGTAAGAGTCAGATTTTTTATTTTTAAATAATTTTACATCGTGAGGATCTCTACATCTCTACACCTGAGGAATTTTCAAGGCGACGCGGACGTGTAAGTGCTGCCACGCCATATATGGCCAGCGCAGTTGACTGTAGCAATTATAAGCCCTCTCACTCTGAGAAAATATTTAAACCTAAAACTATTTTAACTACTTATGTTTATTTTTAAATCTAAAATATTTTATGATTTTTTTCAGAAAGAAACTGTTTGTACAGCTCTGCAAGTAAAACAAAAAGCGTAAAACAGTTGTCTAATGTAAAATAACTCCAGACACAGCCTTGACGAAGTGTCTCTTTATTGCTCAACAATGTCTTTAATGCCTATATATTAAACAGTAGCGGCCATTAGTCCTAGTAACTAAAACCAAAATTGGTGACATTGAGTCTTTTTAACCCCCGACGCAAAAACGACGGGTGTTATAAGTTTGTCGTGTCTGTGTATGTGTGTGTGTGTGTCTGTCTGTGGCATCATAGCTCCCGAACGGATGAACCGATTTTCATTTTGCTTTTTTTTATTTGAAAGGTGAATTAGTCGGGAGTGTTCTTAGCTATGTTTGATGAAAAACACAAAATGGCAAATTACATTTCGTGTCGGGGGTTTTCTAAATTTTTAATTATTATGTAATAAGTATCTACTTAAAGTTGGACCGTTACTAGTAGTAAAAGCAATAGCAGCTGCATAAAAACGATATTTTGACCTGTTCTGTACACATTTCATACACAAAAACGTGGTCCGTGATAGTTCCCCTTTCTACTACAAGCATAATTGTAAGAACTCAATGTTGAATGATCGCCCAAAGGCCCACCGAACTTTGTTTAATTCTGTCAATACGGTGAACTCGAAAAGGGAGGCTTTTCTCAATACTATGCATAAAGAATCGTTGTGTAAGCAATAGATTTGGAAGGCGTGGCGCTTGCAGGGACTGTGTTGGTATGTTTTATTTATCATGGCGTAGGAGATTTTCTTAGATTCTTACATTCGTGACATATTTCTAGAATTAATTTGGTTTGTGTGTTGTTGTTTTTGATGGGATCTTAACTACTTAATATAATATTTTAATGCTACTTCGATTAGCGCAACTCATTAGAAATAATGACTTCTTTAGCCTGTCGGTCGCAATCGAAAGTGTTACGTTTGATGTCCTAGGTTCGATTCATAGGTCAAAGAGTGTTATTTTAAGTTGTTCGAAATGAAATCATCTACCACTTTGTGTACCCATATTCTGACGAATAAATGTTTCTTTCTTTCTTTCTAGGAAATTCTCGATAGCAGCTCGGAGAATGAACCCGGCCCCGAATGAATGATGTGCCCGGCGATGGCAATAGGCTCGCTTTCTTTTAAACGGAACCTAAACAAGAAAGCTATGAGTATACTTTCGTACATCTCTGCGAAACCCTTCAGAGCGTGATAGTACGTTATACTTATTACGTTTTACAAAAATCGGCTTTAGGTACCTACATTTAATATGTTCTTTCATAAGCTTAAATTCCTCGAAACGGTTTGCGTACGTCTCCCGGCGAATATATAAAATCTTCCTAGAAAATAATAATAAAGTAATACTAACGCTTCAGATATTAAGGCTCGCAGTTTGCAGAACACGATGCCCAGGCTGTACGGGTACTGGTGCCACGACACTGACAGGTCGTTCGGAAGACCTGCAACAAAATACAAGTCATTTTAAACCATGCAATTCACTGTAAAAAAAATGACTAAAGGCCTGTTGCACCTATAGGATAGCCGCTAACATTAAATTATCTGCCAAATAATTTAACGGTAGCTTACTGGCAGGTAGTGTGACAGGCCTTAAGTCTCTTTTTTGTTGTTCCTATTTCGCAGAGCAAGGTCAAAGCCTTAGTATAAAGGAAATATCCAATATTTCATCATAAACCTACTAATCGTCTCATTAATGAGAGGGTTTAGGCTATAAGCACCACGCTGCTGGCCTAATGGGGATTGGTAGATTTCACGTGCCGTCAAGAAGATCTCTCAGACATCCAGGTTTCCTCACTACGATGTTTTCCTTTACAGTTGTAAGCGAGTAATAATAAAATTAGACAGAGGTGCGTGCGTGGATTCGAACTATTCGAACACTTGGCAGTCCTGTGGTCATACCCCTAAACTATTCTAAAATTCTAACCTAATTTAAAAGAGTAGATACGAGTAAAAGTTTCTTTTCAGATATTTCCCATGGCAAACGAATTCTCCATGTTCTCAAATAGACGAAAATTGTATTATATCACATTAATTAATTAATTTCGTCTCAGAATTTCCTTAATAATTTACATCCTTATTCATCGTGTATAAATAAATCTGGTCTAACACAGGCACGAGGACACTTGAGAGGTGACAGGCAGCGGGGCTCTTATCAACGCGCTCCTTTGTGGGGCCTGCCCGTGAATGGCTTGTAATCACGCCTACAATCAAGCGGCCTCATTACCTGTATTAACAGCGTTACTGCTTGCTTATTTTAGGATGCGCACCAAATTCCGACTTACTCCGAAACCGGGCCATTATACGTATCCAATTATTTATTTTTTTAGTTCGGGACTATTATCAACCTATTCTAATATACATCGGTTAAATTGTAAACACAGAAGTAGTACTATTCTTTGTCTGAAAGGAGAGATAAAGAAGATTATATCAAAGGTATCTGAAAGTACACTCACGCCTTTTACCCATAGGGGTAGACAGAAACTATAGAACGGTACGGCTACGATTCTTGCATACTCCTTTTGCTTCGTCCACATTCATTAATCTTGTCATCTTTGATAATAAAATAAAAGTAAAATCAAATCTCAATCTACAAAATATAAGAAAGAATATACTTATTTGTAAGTATAATATTTTAATGTCTTTTGGTATCTTTGTTACCACTTGTATTAAGTAAATTATTCTATTCATTTTTTTTTTACAGAAGGGTACTATGAAGCTAAATTTAACACACCTAAAGAAAATGGCTTACTTGCTCAAGTATAACTTGCACCTTTAGCAGCCCGAACTTTTGCATAAACCTTTTGGCGTTATTCTCGGAACTCTACACTTGTATCGCTTAGTATAGCCTTGTATAGCGACGTTTGCCCTTTGACAGCGTAGCATAATATGCAACGTGTATATAATGGAAAATCTGCATAGAAAAGTTACTTTTCATACTATGTATGGAGATAATCCAGCGTCCCTTTATAACTAGATATTTATACGTTTTAATCTTGTTGTTGGTGTTGGTGTTGGTTGTTGGTAATCTTGTTGGTATTGTAATATGAACGATGATAATTGGCGTGATTGTTAGTATCTACTTTAAATTTGCATTCAACAATGAACAACATTACGTAAAAACAACGGTACCTATAACAATTTGTCAGGATAATAGCAAATGGAAATCTATAGACTCAAACCAACGGTACACTTACATAGTAAGTATTAGTAAGTTATTTATGTTAATATTAAGTAGGAACTTCAATAAAACATAAGTACCTACACTGTAATCACCGTAGATCATAACTCAAAATTAATATAAGTTCGTGATCCGTAGTCTGACATTATCAAACAATAATCATGTCATTACTTGGCAATAATTGCTACCTATATAATCTAGTTTGTACAGTTCAAACTTGCGAATTTATCGCCCAGATCAGGGTTTTTGCTTTTTTAAATATTAAAAGCTTCGATAGTTTTCCGGGGTGCAGAAAATCCTTTTGTATCGTCTGCGACCTGCGAAGCAGGGAATGTTGGCTTCGTGCCACGAAATTCCCAGTAGCAGCTCGGAGTCTGGATTTGTACCCGGTTGATGGCAATAGGCTCGCCCCCTTTTTCATAGGACCTAAACATACCGGTGAACTAAGCATCCCTTTTTGACGCGCTGCAAAACATAAACCAGGCACCCTTTATTTACATACCTATTTGTTTATTTATTTTTCCGTTAAATACGAAATTGTCCCAGCTAATGCAAAAATGGACGTGCCTTGCATACTGAAATCTCTTTAATATTTAACAAGCGTTATTTATTAAACCTCAGATAACACATTTTTGGGAGTTTTAAATATTACGAGCTTTATACGGGAAAAAATTGTAATCCCTTGTTCTCTGTAATCGTGTTAATCCATAGACATAATTATACAAAACACCCCCTTTTTGTTTTAATATTCTTTGGGGAGTACACATTTACACAGCGGTACTTATCGGTATGTTATTTCAATGGGGCACTTTGAACCGCCACCACATTAATATCCTCAACTTCACGCGGAATTTATTCAAAGTCAAAAGCATTTTACTGGAGTAGGGTCGGCGCTCGGCCGTTATGATTGGTGCTTGCACATAGTTATTGGTCCTTTCATGACAAAGGGAAATCAAAAAAGATCTGGATTAAGTATCTCAACATTTATTTTTGGTAAGTTATTTTCTGTACCTACCTTAAAGGTATTTCAATAGTAATAATAGATATTATGGTTTACTAAGATAATAATTTATAACCAATATTATGTTGGTGGTTATGTAACATGATATTTTCTATACTTTTCACAACAGCTACAAGTCTACAACTAAGTACAAGGAACTTTCATTTATTTATTTATTATATTCTTTATTGTACACCAGAAATACAAATAGACAATGATTTTATATACCTATTATTTCATCTGCATCATATTAGTTTATTTATCTAACTTTTGTATACTAAAACAAAATAATAATAGGTATGACAGTGGCAAAAAAATTGAAATGTCATTACCGACCGGCAACCGGCCGCAACGAACCGTACTAATTAGCAATGTTCACGACATCTGCTATCGCTTCTTACGAGTGTTTTTATTCAGATAGACCCTTTCATTTGCAGGAGCGTCTATTATTAGCGACGTAAGGGATATATTTGGTTCATTTGCCACCACAAGTCAACAACTTAATATTATTATAGTAAAATAATAAGATTTTGGATGGAACTGTGAAAAGCTGAGACAGATCGACTTATACTTATTTATATCCGGTATACCATCACGCCATCACGCCTGTATTCCCTGAAAGGATTAGGCAGAGATGTGCTAATGTACAGTTCTCGCCAAATTTATTGTCCGGGTTGAAGTTGGCACGACCTAACTTTAACCAGCCTTAAAAATCGAGAGAATCAAAAGTATTGGATTAAAATGATTTCAAACGACAGCCTACGACTTGGGCTTTCGTTTTTATTTATTACAATCCTATTACTTTGTTTCTCCGATTTTTACGGCCGGGTTAAAATTAGCTCGTGCCAACTTCAACCCGGACAATAAGTTTGGCGAGAACTGTACTCCTCTGCCTATGTGCCTCTGGTATGTGCATATGGTATGTTTGTCTCATACCAGCGAACTGTGGGTGTACGTAAGTACACCTCTGCCTAACCCTTTGGGGAATACAGGCGTGATCGTATGTTAAATTCATTATAAGGGACCATATTATAATCAGCATATTTCTGACGACACCTTAAGAGAGCACAGACAATACTTAAATGCTATGTATGTAAAAAGGTGTGTTCATAATAATATCTTCTTCAATGATATTATCGGCCACATCTAATCATACTGATGACATATTCATCGCGCGTCATCTGAGCGCCTGCTGGGAATGTGATGAGCCGCGGGATGTAACATAAACCTCATTTAGTTTTCATTTTAATAAGGTTATGAGGTCACTAGAGTCTAACGGCTGTTAGTTACAGCCACGACCTTCAAAACCTTGTAAATAAGTAATTTCCATGGGAATTGCGCGTTGAAGTCCCACACGGAATAGTATTTACCTACCTAGTGGGTACCTTTTTATTTTTGGGGAAAACCTTCAAAGGTCGGTCGGTCTTCAGGGATTATTAGACTACTGATTAAACAACCACAGAGCCGTTGGCACAATCAACACATGGACTGTCATCATTATCCTCATAAAACTACCACCGCAGAACCTAATAAGCAACACCTGTTAGAACACATCTTATTTTCAGTAGTTTCGTACTGTTAGTGTATCTGATATAATAATTATTCCGAAGATTGCAATATTTGGGAATAAGTGCCTTTATCGAATGTGTTTAGAGAAGTGATCTCATCACGATATAGGTGTTGCTACGTCACGCTGAAAAATGTATTCTTTTTATTCACGAGATACCTACAAGCACTGTTTCGGGTCTCTGCCAGAATTTGTGCGTGTCATCATTTACGTAAGTGCTCCCTCGACACAGTAGAAATACTGTTTGTGAACAATAATGTTTTGTGAACCTTAAAATAAGTACTTAGAAAACAGAGAAAACGTTTTCAAAAAGTAATGAATAATATACGTTAAAAAGTGCTAACGACACTTCACCGGTAAATCAGTGAATCTGGGCGTAAAATAGACAATGTAAAATAAGCCTAAGTTAATAAGGATAGAGTTCATATCACATAGCAGTAAACCAGGCAATATCTTGGCCCATTTTAGATAGATTCGAGTTGGATTTAATAAGGTTATCTATCTGCACTAAAGTCACCGGTCCTTGATTTATTGAAAAATTCGGGCTGACTACGAGCGATTAGAGTGCGATCGTGAATATAAAGGGTTCGAAGGGTTGGGTCTGAAAGTTTAATAAACTGCCATCTAAGTCCATTCAATTACTTTTACTTCAATAGCTATTTATTTGGAATTCATTGTTCCTCTAATTTATTTCCTTTCGACATTTAAAAAACAATTGGATCAACCTATAAAATACCTATCGAGTTGGTGGATGGAAGCTTTAAAGGAAGAAAGCAGACATGTTATACAGACAACGAAATTAGAAACACGCAACGCAAATTAGACTATGAATATTTAAAAATCTCCTTGAAAATAAAACAGGCAATCAAGCACAATAGGCCCAATTATTATAGTCTATTGTGTTCGTGGGGTAAAGTTGGCGTAGTAGTTTCCCAATTAATCCAATCGCCAAAGCCAATTATTCATCTATTGCTTTTTTAAACCGATGACATTAATTAAATATAAGTAATTAGGTATTGAGTTTTTTTGTTTATCCCGGTTTGTGACATATAATAAAGCACTAGTTATTGTTAGACATGAGTTAATAGAAAGATAATTGTTTCCAGCCTTCAAGTTACTGTCTCCTGTTTACATACTCAATACTCAGATAGTATTTATTATTTAGAGGTCGTTTAAAAAAGGTTAGGCCCCTGCTCAGTACTCATAACCGGCTGAACTTAGATGAAGCAAAAGAAGTACGCAAGAAGCATAGCACCGACGTTCTATAGATTCTACCTAGCCCTATAAGGAAAAGTTATGAGAGTATGTAGGTATGTAATTAGTAGCTACACATGCTACTAAAGAACATGGCAGTCTCGGCCTTCGTTAGGAAACGTAAAGTAAGAAGCGAAATAGAAGATAAAGAACAATTACATTGGATTTACTTAATTACTCCATCGCTCGACTTACTTGCAAAAGTTCCTACACCAGCGGACAAATGTCTGTCGTACTCTGTTAAATGTAAACGTGTAAGACTAAAAGCTCTTTAAATGGTGGATGTCTTTACCAAGTGATTAGCTGGCAAGTGCTAACGATCCGACACACTCTCCTGCTGAACTGTGTTTCACTGTGAGTACTTTCTCGCTTAAACACTAGGAAGTGGTGAAGGTTGAGGCTAATAGGTGTTGTTGTTGCCTTTAAATTACATGACCATTATTTACTTTGTCTGTCTCGTATGTGTACAACAAATATAAAAACATAGTACTTATCTTTTCCTCAATACCATGCCCTGCTAGGCTTATATGGCTACAACGAGAAAGACTAGATACGAGGAACGAGTAAAACATAAATATCACGTCTGTATACCCCGAAGGGTTAGGCAGCGGTGTAATGTATACACTTATAGGTACAGCGTGCAATCACAGTTCACGGGTATGTTTAAGGCCCTTGTAGTAAGCGAGCGTGTTGCTGCTGACCCGGCTCAAATCCAAACCCCGAGCTGATAATGATTTTTGAAAATCCCAAATACTTTGCTTATCCTGGGAACTGAACCTAGGACCTTTGGCATAGTATTCGTGCTGATGACCACCAGACGAAAGTAGCAGTAACGAATTTTCAACGTAATTTTCTAAAATGGTTAATTTTACGAGACGACAAAATAATTATATCTTTCCGGCGGACTATTGTCTGTTCAGCAGTACTTGTTCCTAGCAAATATTTTCTTAAACGCTCTTGGCTAAACGTTTGGATCTAGCAATCCGCCTGGATAGCCGCCATAATATGTAAGATCCAAAGTTCTATTAAGTTCAGTCGTGTGTACGTTAGCGCTAGAACCCGCGAGGGTAATTTATTTGAAATATTATGCTCTATCTTAGACTCTTAGTAAAATAATACTAGACATATCATAGTTTTGCTTACTTATACCTATTACATACTTATGGGTATGTTTTCTCTAGGTAAATAACTAAAAAACTGTTTAATAAAGTCTCGCAATCCTTCCCCTCGGCCATTAAAAAGTATAAAACTACTTGTACTTGTTATTTTTTGTTAGTCCAAAGCGTATTTCATTCATTTCATATAACCTTACAGCACAGTACCAACATTGTGAAGTCCAGCTAAATTGAAACGTTTGAATGCTAAAGCCGGGTAGTTTGTAGCGAGACACAACAAAACAAAGGTTTTGTTTTTGTTGAAGCACTTGCACTGAGAGCACTATACGATATACTACACTCAGTATTATAGGTTGTATAGAAGGTCAGAGAACTAAATTGCTAAATAGGTATATCCCTAGAACTCTATTCATCATTCCGTCATTCAATACTAGACGTGGAACCGTGGCTCCTGAGATACAAGTAGGTATCCTTTTACTTAGTTCAGGAGTCAATTGCTCATTTTTATGTATTATGGTTTGTACAAAATAATGTTTATTTAAATTGTCATTTTAGGTATGTGTGATTTACTTACCACAAATAAATTAAATTATTTAATATAGTCTGCGCGGAACTAGTTGGAGGCGCCTTTACACCAGACTCCAACGTAGGAGTGGTCGGTCAGCCAGACCCCAAGAGGTCCTACTGCCGAGGGAGCTTGGGACGAGTACAGTGACGCAATAAGGATAACTAACTCATCGGTAAGTGGCTGTTGGCATCCAAATGACGAGCTGCTACTGGGAATTTCATAATACTTAGCTGTTCTTGGGAATCGGTCCTAGGACCTTTAGAGTAGCGTAGCAGTCGTACTTACGACCATTACACTAATGACGCAATCTTTGAAAGCTTAAGCTTAACAATTTCATAAGTGCATAAAGTCCGAATCCTTCGCCACCGCACCTTTGAATGTTACAAAATCCTCGCAAAGTTGAAACGTTCACAAAATGCTTTGCAATAAAATTTGTCGCAAAGAGAAATTCTATAAACGCCCCCACGGTGACATAAGTAAGTACATGATTGTAGCTACGAGCTACGAGTCACTGGGAACCTACAGTATCAGTGTAGACGCCTTTTAGGCACCATTGTGTTTTTATTTATTTTAGGCATTCTAATATTGTGATTATTTAAAATTCCTCAAGTTTTCAGATAAATTGTGTGTACTTATGTATATTAATTTTGTATTGATTGTTTATTATACATGTTTGTTTTGTAAACAAACGAAAAAAACAGTATGACGTTCTCGATTGCGTAAACACCCATTAATATGCAATTTCAACTCTACCTATTACGTTTCATGAGTTACAGCCCGCTGAAAGACCCCTAAGAATGGACTATCATTACGTTATCAAGCAGTTGTTTTTAAAACCTCGGGCTCGGGTACTATAAAGCTCACAAACTTGAAATTTATTTAGAAAGTTCTGTACGTAAAAGATTTTTCTAAGGGAAATTAAGTTAAATGTACGTACTTAGTTGCTCAAGGCACAACCTTAACCTGTAGATCATAATATAAACTTAAAATTTCACACAATGGACACATTTTATAACAAATAATACTATAAATATAATTAACCTTTTTTTATGAAAGTAATTATTTTATTAATAACGGCTACAACAGCGTAGAAAAGTTGTCATAAGTCATAAGTAATTTATTTCTTAACAATATGACGTATACATTGTGTTAAAAATTCGACCGAAGTTCGTGCCTACAAACAAAGACCCGAATATATGTCACTGTATGCAGATCTACAAGTTCCCCTAAATATAATTATCTAAGTGTATTTAATTTGTGAATGATGTACAGTAAGATCCAAAAAACTTTCATTTTTTAATATTAGTAGGTAAGATGATATACATATTAAGTTTGTTTATAAATATAATTGTTACTCCTTCACGATGCAATGGCTAGAGAGATTTAGCCGAGTTGAAATGGAAACAATATCCTGGAATAACACATGAGATACTTTTTGCCTCAATCACGGGTTCTCACTGAAAGAATTACTACAAAACTGATTTTATGCGGACGGAGCTGCGGGCGAAGTCTAGTTTAGTAATAAATACCTTGTCTCTAACATCAGAGGCCAGAAGGTGGACATGGAGCTAAAGGCTTGAAATATCGAGATAGAGTAAAGTTTAGAACCTTCAGTAATACCACTCGACCATTTGTGTAGTAGTAGTGTAGTAGCTTACATAGTTTAAGTGTATAGCATGTTCCTAGTATGATGGAGCTGATGTTTCAAAAAAGGAAAAAATCTCCGAAATAAAAATAAATAAAAAAAACGCCTCGACCTTTGTGTGTGAGCGGTTAAGGTGGACCACGCCCTTCGATTCTCACACAAGGCTAATATTTATACGTTCTACGGATATTTGTTTCGCGTTGTAAGCGAATGATAATTAATTATAAATACGTACATGATTACGAAAAGTCAGGCGTCTCTTGGATTCGAACTCGAAAATAACGACTTGGCAGTCCAGTGGCCACACCACTAGGCTATTACTGCTTATTGTTATTACTTGCTAAACTGCTAAAACATAAATGAATGTACCTTAATTCCTCTGCTTTCGTACAAACGTCACACTGAGTCGCTTAGTTATATTAAACTTTACACGTGTCGCACCTACTTTCAGGTATTCAGGCGTTCAACAAAAAGTAGGGTAGTTGTAGACTATGTCAGATATGCAAACGATATCCTAACTTTACAACAGTTGCGAACACATTTGAATTTTAGAGCTTATTGTTCTCTGCTGAATTCGGAATGTACTTTTAAAGTATGCACCCACCAGCATCTTTGTTTTATCATCTACAAAGATAGCTTTGAATAAAAATTAATTTTGATTGAACCCACCATTATAAAACAATTCTAAACTGAAGCAGCTTCTTCAAAAAAATATAATCAAGATCGTTTTTAGTGTGTATATTATATACTTACTAGTTCTCCGCCAGTGGCTTCGCCCGCGTGGTCTTATAAATTTTTCCCAAGTTTTTGTAACATTTTTCATTGATACTCCGCTCGTTTCTCGTTCTCGTATTAGTCGTAGCGTAATGTTATATAGCCTATAACCTTCCCCGATATAAGGGCTATCTAACACTGAAAAAATCTTTTTCGAATCGGTTCAGTAGTTTCGGAGCCTATTAAATACAAACAATCATATCTTTCCTCTTTATAATATTATTATTATAAAGAGGAAAGATTATATTAGTATTAGTATAGATGTCACCGTAGTCTCACAAGATCGGGAAAAATTACATGAACACGAACGGATAGGTAGTACATAACATAGTGAATTTATATTTGCACAGTTCAGCGATTTTATTGTTGGTTTACAGAAGTAAATTATTTGTAAATTCAAAAAAACTATTTGAGTTTCTACGAGTAGGTATAAGTATATGGCTACATACAATGAAAGACTCGCCAGAACAGACAATGTATTCTCTTACAAAATCTAGCATACAGCCCGCCTTATGGTAAGCGGTTACCGTAGCCTAGCGTTGCCGACCCTGTAAAAATCTTTTCACATCCTTTTTGAAGAACCCCATGTTGTAGCCTCTTGGGAAAACCTCTGCGGGAAGCTGATTGCACAACCTGAGCGTGCGGAAATTCCTCTGGAATCATACAGTATGGGACCAGAGCGAGCGAGCGAGAGGTGCGGAGATAGAAAGTAGCTGATTAAAATTGTAATTGATTAAAAAAAAACCTGTTCACTTCATTCATCTTTTGCTTCGATCTTAACTTGCCAATTTAGTTCGCTGTAGTTTAATTTCCTTGCAAACAACTTCTTTGCAAACACATTCAAAGAATTTCTCCAGAAACTCCAGAATTCAAGTCTTAAAAGCATCGAAACTAATATTACTTTGACTGAACTTTCTTAACAGGGTTCTTTCGTTTAATTTATTCAACTTCCCCGTAAGCAAATCAAAGCCGGAAATATTTCTAGCAGACTTGCAACGGATTTGTTCTTTGTTTGTGCTTTTAACAATTTGGTGTGTAGGTACACCAAATAAATTGGAATATACTGTAGTCTAGAGGTTATTAGCGTGCGTGACTGCTACATGCGAGGCCCTGAGTTCGATTCACAGGTGCAACGTGTTATTTTATTGTCAGTAACAGCTCGGAATTCAGTTTTTGAAAGTTCAACCCCTAAATGGTTGTAGCGAGGGTTCAAACCCAACCACTTGGCGCGAGCAAGGCCGCGGGCATAAGTTAGTATATAACGAAAAGTAATTTAGGTATGACTAAACACCTGAAGCTAAAAAGAACCAAATCTACGTATATGCACATGGAGGAGAGGACTTATATATATATATCACCGTAAATAATTTCGTGTAGAAAATAATAATACTGTTGGAGATTATAATTATTTACTAAAAATATAAAGTGCGAGCGTTACATAGAATAGTGGTTTAGAATAGTGTTTCCTATGTATAATAAGTATGTATTTACAAAAAAAAGTATATAAGTATTATATCCATTGTCTAGTACCCATAGTACAAGCTCTGCTTAGTTTGGGACTAGATGGTGCTGTGTAAAATGTCCCAAGATATTTATTTATTTATATGAAGAAGTACAACAAGATAGCGATCATCCGTGATCACAGAGGAAAGAAACGGAAGTTCTTATACTTGAACAACAATAATATATAGTCTGTTACAAATATTGACAGTCTGTGGTACTAGGTTTGCGTTCCAACATTAACACACTGCGAATGTCATTGCTGAGACGCAGGCTGTATCAAACTTTTAGACCGGTACGCTTATACGAGAAGTCATTGCAAAGAACCCCAATAATCTTAGCACAAAGACAGTATATAGTAGAATTTATTTAATACGCACATAACATAACAGTGACCAACAAATACAGTGACTTCACAAATAAACCTTTAATAATAATCTGTATATTGAATGCCTCACCTCACATTCACATTCCCCCGAGACAAGTTTCTTCAAATGGTATCCGTTCGAGTCAAAAAAGGTTGGCATTCGTGCATGAACATTCTAGAAACGTGGAGTTATTTCTAATATTTTATTAACTAGGATTCAAACAACTGTAATAGTATAACAGAGGTTGTTTTATTAAGGTATTAACCTCAAAATTAAATCTTAAAATTAAAGAGGTTGTTTTATTAAATATTACCTATTAACGGGTATTTTATAATATATAACTAATAAGTAGGGATATACCTGTTCTAAAATCGTAGCCGTGTTTATGTGTGCGGAAATTTGTGCAAGGTATAGTGTACTTGAATTTTTCTATGAAATTCTCAGTAGCAGTTTGGATTTGTGCATCGGCTAACCCTTCGCGGAATACAGGCGTCCTATGTTCGTAAACGTACCTACTCACGATACATACGTTAGATGCAATCCTAGTATGGAGCAATGTTTTTTTGACGAAATAAAAAGTAAAGTACGTCATGTGCTCCCAAAACCAGGACAAAATGATACATTGCCGAAAATAAACCTGACAATAAGTTTTTTCCTGCTCTACTTAAAAAACTTTGTTCGATAAAAGTGACATCAAGTCTACCAATCGCTTATCAAAATGTTGTTATACGACAAACTTTTGATCGAGCGTGTTTTCGGACCAATATAATTTCTGTAAATAGGTATGTAGCAAACATTTTATTCAATAAACTGTTTTAACTTTTGTACTAAGTATAATTTTACTATATCCAGTAAGAATAACAATAATAGTTGTCAATCAAATGTTTAACTTAGTTGACGCTTGACGATAAATATTTTAAATGGGACTTTATTATAATAACTTGCACGCATGAAAATCTAGCACGACGAGCTACTTTTGCATTTATAAATATAATTTGGTTGTATATCAAGTTTTTATGCATAGATAAAGCGAAAGTGATGTGCCAGGATCGTAGCAAGTGGACTAGTGGAAATCTATAGTATCTGCCTACTCCAATGAAAATAGCAGGCGTGAAGGCATTGTTCCGTAACATGTGAATCCGTGATTTTTAGCTATTCCGTTACTGTACCACTGCACTATACAATAAACTAGTTATATCTAACGCCATTGAAGGCCCCTGAAATCGTAATCACTTTCCAGAACATTATAAAGATTACATCACAATCATGTTTAAACTCTGACCACAAAGCACTGCGCACGGCAAACGACAAACGAAAGCTTCAAAGCTTTAGTCAATATTGCTATAAGAGCGTCCGTTTGCCAGAGAGAAATGTTTTATTTTTGTAAATAAATCTTTTGCAGATATTTGTACAAGTAAGTATGAAGGTTAGCTGTATTCACCCACACACTACTGTTACATATATACAAGGAAATGTCCCAAGCGAAGTAATTAAAAGCGATTTTCCAACTAGACAAATGTTTGGTCGAGCACAGCACTAGTATTATTATCTATTATGTGACAGCACAAAAGTGCGAAGCGTCGATTGGGTTATGTAGTGGACATAACCCAATCGACGCTGTAATTGAAGCCACTTCTCAGAACAACGCAAAATATCTACCCTTTGACATACCGACATAGCCAGACTAATAGGAATTCACTTAAAGCTACATTTCACAAACACAGGTATTCTTAAAACATGGACGGATTTGATTCCCAGGTGGAACTATTGTTGGGATTTTCTGTGAAATTCTGCCATTATGCCACTTATGCCATTAATATTCTTGTAATAACCCAATAACATTGTTCGACCTCAGAATCGAACAAAGGTCCTCATTCTTACCAGCCGCGCCAGCGTCGACAACGCCAATAAGACAATCAATTACAATATTAAGTACAAGGTAATATTGCTTCGCTCTCGTCCAGAGGACGGACTGTAATAAATAACTTTTCTTCATTAGCCAAAGCTCCGTGATATAATGTCACTTTGCTTTGCAAGGTTTATCATTGTTATAAGACTAACCGCTACAGGTGTCTGACGACGCCACGTCGCACAATATGTGGCGGTCTCTCATGTCACACGCGACAAATGGCCCGCGACATTATTGTATACCAGACAATATGTACACTTGTACAGCCGACGAAAGAGTAAGGCTGGTATGCCACTAGTCAAATGTCTGTGTCCAATATCTTGGTCCACGATTTGATCAAATTTCTTTTAAAAATAGAATGTTGCTCGTACCTATATTCGATGTAATCATTAAATGTCATCCAACATCCCCGATCAAAGTGACATTGGACAAATAAACTAGCCAAGTGGCATTCTTCTCTATCTTGAAATACATAGATATATCCGCCAAAGCGTTTGGTACGTAGGCAGCTATAGTAGTAGGCGTAACAATTTGTTACACAATCTTCACAAAACACAATAATGCGTACTATGACTATGAGATTATTATTATCTAATTGTCTTATTATGCAAGTGTAAGAAGCAAAATAAACATCCCTACATAACACGCAATGTGTTTCAAAACGAAGTTATTGTTGGCTGCCTGTGTGAGAGTGTATGTCTTTTGTCACCTGTACATACCCTACTTCCTGCCTTCTGCTTATTTATACGTACAAATAAAATATTTTATCTATGTGTATGTATAAGTATATATATAAAAAGAGTAGTGTTCCGAATACAAGATTTAGAACCATTTGGGCACAAATTTGACGGCAGGGAACGGGAAAACGGGAATCTTCTGAATCCGTGACGCCCAAATACAAAATAAGACACGACGATCTTCTTTTATTTTTCACCTTAAGTATTCCTTTTGGAGACACATAACGACAGTAAGTTAAACACACCGCCGCTTAAAGTAGTGTAAAGAGGCACTATAAAATAGTAAATAGTACATCTTATAAGATTTATAGCTGATAACAATAAAACTAACAGAATAGCATGGGTTTTATATATTTAGATAAATAATCCAAATGAACGAATAGGAGAATAATCATATTTATTTTAGAACATGTGCACATAATGTATCTTTAAAATAATAATAACAATTACCTTAAATATTCACGCCAGTTATATCAATCCAATTATTATTATAATTTATTATCACTTCAATAATATTCTAACACAGAATTCACGGTTCACTTTCCTTCGAGGAACTACCTTCACTCGCGATAGTCGAATCAAGAATGCCGCTTCGCCGCCATCTTTTACCTTTATATATCAAATGCGCTCGGTGTTGCCAGTAAAATAAGAACGGTATTGTAATAATTTCTTTTTATTTTAATAATTCTGAACTAATAATTTTAAAACCTAACACTCGACCATCCTGACCACGTGCATGTCCTCATGCACGCTCAAAACCTAACAGTCGGCCTTCTTGATTCGAGTATCCTGAAATATAATTTCAAAAGTATTTATTATATTTAATCCGTAAACCATCCAACAATAAATTATATTGGTATATCGTTGCGAACCCTCAATTCTCACAAGATATACCAATAATATAGTGTTTCTATTCTAATGGCGTGAACCCTCAATTCTCACAGCCAGTAGCATAGATCAATTACTGTAAACCATCCATTCTTACAGTAATTTCATCATAATCGTCATTATTCCATATCAATCACTATTATATTAATATGCCACTGCGAACCCTCAATTCTCACAAAAACATATCAATACAAAGAGTTTGTCTATATATGTGATGTGAACCCTCAATTCTCACAATCAAATAAATAGCACATCAAATCATAGAATTCCAATAAATCATTTTCACAATATATCTGAAATGTTCAATTAATTATTCAACAATTTTATCCAAAATATACATCAGTAATTAAGATATCTATTCAATACATATTTCATTCTCCTCAGACTCATTAATATCAGATTCATCATTATCATCATTTACTTCTAATGTAGCTATATGGACCCATGGCGCCATACGATCAGCAGCTACTGTGGTTTTACGCTTATTTTTACCACCTGTTAAGCCTGGTATTGCTGCGACTCTATACCGATCACTGCTTAACACTTCCACCACCCTATAAGGACCTATATAGAATAGAATAGAATAGAATATACTTTATTGTACACCAAGAAACAATACAAAGTAAAAATAAAGAAAATACAAGAGTACAATTGGCGGTCTTATCGCTAAAAGCAATTTCTTCCAGACAACCACTGGATGGATAAAGGTCGATAAAGAAAACAGATAACGGGCAGTTGAAGGTGTACTCAATAATACAATATACATATACATAGATAGACTAGAAAATCTAAAAATATATATTGAATATATATACATATATATATATATATATATATATACATAAACTATATTAATATAAGATATGAAATAATACATAGAAGTAACAATTTATACGGAAGGAGCCAAGTAGTGTTCTTTCACCAGTTTTTTTAAAAGAGGCCAACGTTTGTGCACGCCTCACGGACACTGGTAGTGCATTCCACAGACGAGTGGCTTGTACGGTGAAAGAGTGGTCATAAAACTTTGTAGTGTGCATGGGCATTTTTAACTATATATGACGGAAGAAGTTTTTTACTTTTACCATCATTGTTAAAATTGGTTTTAGTAATTTTAACTAAGTCACCTTCACCGTACACACGAAAAGGGCGTTTGTTTTTACCATAACGCTCTTTTTGTTTATTTTGTTCAACATCAATATTATCTTTGGCCGATTCCCTAATGGTAAGTAAATCTGTATCCTCCCTAGTCTCTGTCACTACTTCATTGAGTCTAGGATCTATTTCAGATTTCATACAAAACCCAAACATCACATCAGCAGGGGTCTTGCCTATCGTTTTCTGAAGAGTGTTGTTCATACCCCATTGTATAGAGCCTACCTTGTTGTCCCACTCTTTTTCATTGTCTTTTAAATTTTGAGCCGTCAATGAGTTGAGAATTGTACGGTTATACCGCTCAACTTGCCCGTTGGACCTCGGACTGGCTACTGCATTGAGGACGTGTTTAATCCCTTTGTCAGAGCAGAATCTTTTAAATGCGTGCGCTGTGAAAGACGTACCACGATCACTTATAATACGGTCCGGATTTCGAAAAGTGTAAAATATTTCTTCTAAAATTCGTATAGAGGTTTGTGATTTAGTATCTCGAACCGGCTTGATCCAAACAAATTTTGTGAATGCGTCTACCACGACTAAAACATAACAATTCCCTCTCTTAGAACGGACAAAGGGTCCTAAATGGTCAATGTGGAGGGTGTGAAAGGGTACCTCCACTTTTGTAATGGGGTGCAGGTGGCCGTCTCTTGTGGCATTATTTTTAGAATAAGCACACTCTATGCACGCCTGAACATACTTCTTGACGAAGCGGGACATCTTTGGAAACCAGTAAGTACCTCTTATACGCTCTAGAGTCTTTTCAACTCCAAAATGCCCTATTTCGTCATGATTTTTGCGAAGTATCTGCCACCTGGCCCCCTTTGGAACAACCCATCGTAATTGAGTTTTATCACCATCCAAATATCTATACAATTTATTGTCCTTGACACAATAGTTATCACTCAAGTATTTTAGTCCATCAGCATCCAGATTGCTGGCTAAAATACTGTGTATCCTACGTAACTCAGAATCACCTAATTGTAAAGTGGCTAACCAATCCTCACTATTTATTGTCATTACGGAGGGGATTTGTACAGAGTCAGAAAAACTATCAACGTCATTAATGGGATTTCGGGACAATGCATCCACATGAGCCATTTTTGTTCCGGCGCGATACTCTACTGTGCAATGGAACTCTTGTAAAAGTAACCACCATCTTGCTATGCGGGGAATGAGATCTCGTTTGGAAAACGTTGATCTCAATGCACTGCAATCCGTCACAATCTTAAATTCTTGACCTAACAAATACACCCTAAACTTCCTCAGAGAACATACAACGGCCAACGTCTCCAATTCAAAAGCGTGAAAGTTTTTCTCCTCGGGTGACGTTTGACGACTGTAGTAAGCTATTGGGCAAAATGGGTCACAATCGCGAAGTCTTTGGAGAAGAATTCCACCAATGCCAATCTTACTGGCGTCAGTGTGCAATTCCGTCTGAGCCGCTGGATCATAAATTGCCAATATTGGCCGATCAAGCAACCTATTCTTCAAACTAACGAAAGACTTTTCCTGTTCCGATCCCCACTCCCAAGTTGCGTCTTTTTTGAGAAGTTTATTTAAAGGGTGTGATAATGATGCGAACCCTTGTATGAACTTTCTGAAATATCCCACGAGACCTAAGAACTGTCTGACTGAATGTTGGTTGAGGGGACGAGGAAAATCTAGGACACATTGAGTCTTCTTATCGCCAGGTCGGATTCCAGAAGCACTTATTTCGTAGCCCAAATAATTAATCTTGTCTTGTAAGAAATTACATTTTGATAAATTAAGAGTTAAATTTGCCTGCTCCATTAACTTCAGAACATTCTCAAGCCTTTCTAAACACTGTTCTACACTTCTGCCATAAATTAGAACGTCATCGATATACGCTGTAGCTTCTGAAAATCGAGATGGGCCTAGGACTTTATTGATTAAACGCTGAAAGACAGCGGGTGCGTTTGCCAATCCGAACGGCATACGGTTAAATTCGTATTGGCCGTCCGGGGTGACGAACGAAGTAAGGGGTTTAGAATTTTCCGAAATTGGCACTTGATAGTAGCCGGATGTTAAATCTAGGGTTGTGAAGTAAACTTGCCCTAACAAGCGTGCGATTTCGTCTTCAATAACAGGCATAGGATAACGCTCTTTCACTGTTATGGAATTCAACATGCGATAATCTACACACATTCTTACCCCACCTTCCTTTTTACGCACTAATATTATTGGGCTTGCGTATTCCGAAACAGACTCTTTTATTATACCTGCCTCCAGCATTTCACTGACCATGTCTCTAACGTGCTCGCGCTCCTTGTGGGACAATCTATAAGGTCGGTACACAACGGGCTTGCGACTATTTAATTCTATTTCCATCTCTGCAATTTTAGTACAACCCAAATCTTTCAAAGTTGCAGCGAAACAATGACTATACTTCTGTAGCAAGTCTAATAAACTCTGCCTCTGACATTTTGTGATTGTATGCCCTATACGAACGTTACTAATATCAAATTTCCCTTGGTCCAAATAAGCCACTTTAGCAGTCGGCGCCACGATTCGATTAATCACTTGCACTTTTGTACCCCTTGCTATGACCATCCCTTCTTGCAAGAGAACAACATCAAAAACAGGTATGATATTGACGAACACTAAACCATCCTTAGCCCAATAAACTCTTCCACTGACTAAAAATTGTTGATTAGGCCGTCCAATAACCTTACCATTTAACAAAAGCTTTCCGCTATATGAAGTATTAATTCGAGTTTTGACAGTAATTGGACCAAAAACGTCCATGTCAGCAAGAATGGTTAAAGGCGTGATAGCGTCATCATGATTAATTACTCCAATAGAATCCGAATCATTATTGGTGTCACAAAACCTCAATTTATCTGCAGTCTTATAAACCAATATGTGTGGCTGTTCGGTAAATGTTTGGCCAACTAATAAGGGCACATCTAACAACGCATCCTCAACTATCTGACAAACTACCGTTGCGCTAACATTATCAATACACAAGTCTATCTCGACCTTACCCATTGAATAAACAATTTCATTGCCAAAACCCTTTAAAGGTAAAGAGAGTTCGTCCCAAACTAACCCTAATCTTTCCGTTGTAGAGAGCGTGATAAGTGAAACCTCACTACCAAAATCAATGAAACAATTTACTTTAATACCATTAACTGTACAGTCTTTCATGTATTTTGAATTAGAATGTGAAGTTACTATCCGCATCGTTTTTGGAATAAGATCAGTTTTGCGTCCTTGACCTGATTGAGACCCATTCATGAATGTACATCCCTCAGATTTATGACCATAACGATTGCACCTTGTACATTGCAATAATGGCTTTGGGCACTTTAAATAGGGATGACCTTTCTCCTTACAGTTAAAACAATAAATTATACCAGTACTAGGTCGATTTGGCAATTTTCGAGAGGAATTATTATTATGACTGTTTTGTTCGGGTCCTACCCTATTCTTATTTTTAGATTGATCAGTTATCTGAGAAGAATCTTGACTACTCATAAGGAATTGTAGCAATTGATCGGGTTGAGTACATCGCAAGGCATTAGCACTAGATTTCATTGTCTTATCGCTTAAGCCATGAATAAGGCAGTCGACAGCATGCTTCCCGTTAATGTCGCACTGGTTCAATAGGGCCAACTTTTCGTAATAATAAACCTCAAGAGGCTCATTGTACCTACTCTTTCTTCGAAGCATATCCTCCAAGCACTGGCCATAATTTTGCTCGCAAGGGAATGCACTTAAGAGTTTTTCCTGCCACTCGGGCCAACTAAACAAAATAGTACTCTGACTTTCGTACCAAACTTTGGCCAGCCCTTGGAGTTTTTGCATAGCGAAGTGAACGGTTGTTCGTTCGTCCCACCCATAAACAGTAGCACATTCGTTTACTTTTTTAACCCAAATATCAGTTCGTTGATTTTTAACTGATGGATCAAACTCTGGTAAAATATTCTTATGATTTATATTGTTAGTAGATAAAGAAGTGCCAGCTGTCACTGGTTGGGATTTTAAAGAACTTATAATCTTCATTACATCTCTAGAAGTAAAAGTAGGGCTACGTGACCTTGAATTGTGTGCGGCAGCTCTGCTACGCTCGTCCTTGCTGCATCGGCGGCGCAGCTGGCTGCGCTCCCTGATGACGTCATCTTCAAGTACACGAAGTCGTCTTCGTTGTCGATCAAGCTCCTCCTCACGTTCGTGTAGATCCATCCCTCGACTCCGGATCTCGGGACTCCCGCTTTTCTCACGTTCACGCCCACTGCGGCTGCTATCACGATAAACACTCCTCACGCGACTGCGACTACGGTAGCTGCGACTTCCTTGACGACAGCTCCGACTGCCACTTGTTTGCTGCTGTTCTACTCTCGATCGCGTTCCACCACGTTCCGGTGTTATCAACCGTTGCCGTGAGGACGCTTTACTATCGCGTTGCATTGTCTGAAACTCGAAACAACAAGGATTAACTTCTTTTCCTATAAAACCTAATATCTCCTAAACGGCAAGTCCTAGCTCAAAACCAATGACATTTAACCTCCCCGTAGACCCCAGAAGCTATAGGGTCGTTCCATATTACAAATTATAGCCTTATAAAATTTGATACCAAAAGATACATTAAGTGGGGGTAGTAAAAAAAAAACTACAAACTTAAGCGGGCTGTAATCCCACTTCTGAATTATAAGATTTATAGCTGATAACAATAAAACTAACAGAATAGCATGGGTTTTATATATTTAGATAAATAATCCAAATGAACGAATAGGAGAATAATCATATTTATTTTAGAACATGTGCACATAATGTATCTTTAAAATAATAATAACAATTACCTTAAATATTCACGCCAGTTATATCAATCCAATTATTATTATAATTTATTATCACTTCAATAATATTCTAACACAGAATTCACGGTTCACTTTCCTTCGAGGAACTACCTTCACTCGCGATAGTCGAATCAAGAATGCCGCTTCGCCGCCATCTTTTACCTTTATATATCAAATGCGCTCGGTGTTGCCAGTAAAATAAGAACGGTATTGTAATAATTTCTTTTTATTTTAATAATTCTGAACTAATAATTTTAAAACCTAACAATCTTGTATACCTATTATGATGTATCCTTAATGTCCAAGGCCCAGCTGAAAATCCGCTTTGTGGTTCAGTACCGCAACATTAGGCTGAGCTGGTAGCCTCTTCAGCTCACATTTATGTGTTTTTAAGTTTTATGTTTTGAGTACCTTCAAATACTTTGAGTTGAATAAATATTTCTTTCTTTCTTTCTTTCTATATAAATAATAATTAATGCCTGAAATGTATGAATGCCCGAACTGCATTAAATTGGATAATTCTTTTGTTGTTGTGTTCATTATTGTCACAAGGCAAGGTTTGTGTGTATTTTTTTAAATCCAGCGGGATACGCGGGCCAAGCCACGCACTGGTCGCTAGTCATTTATACCTAATTTTTATAGTACAACTATCACAAGTTTACTATTTTCACCAGAAAAAATCTTCAGAGACTGTCAGCTCATTGATTGAGGTAATTTGTATGGGAAGTTGTTAGATATAATTTTTGGTTGTATTTAAGTATCAAGTTATATCACATATACACTCCGTAACGATGGAGATGCTATAAAGGATCCGAAACATCGGGTAGTAACAGGTTATATTGATGTCTAATAATGCGCGTATGTCTAAATGTTCAAAGATTTGTTTGAAAAACCCTACTTACCAATCCTGAATAGATGCCCCGTATAATACTACTATTTTACAATAAATTCTCTCACAAAGTAGAGAAGACAACAAAACTAAATAGAAGTGGTTAAAGCCAGATAAGCGAGTACCGAGTTGCGGATGAAACCACGCAGGTAATCGCAAGTTATGCCGCGTTCAACACAAGTCTGCGGTTAGCAGAGCGGCGCTTGTTAACTACCTACCATACCATGTTTGAGACTTTGTTAGTTTTGTTACATCTACAAAGGTTTACTTATGAGAAGTCAGGTGCCCGTCTATTCACTTTAAAGTTAAAAATAGATTAGATTGTGTTCACCTGTTTCACCATCTCTGGATAGCCCCTAACCACCGAATGAATTAATAAAGGTAATAAAAGTACTGTAGTAATGTCGGGCTCTTAACGGGCTAAAAAGCGCAGGTGTCCCCCTTGCCCTATAATTTATGCCATGGAATCAGAAACATTCACGACGACCATTTAGCTAACAGGACTTGGATATACTTGTTAATTATTTGCTAACCTAACTAAGGTTTAAGCTTAGTTAAAAAGTTCACTTTTGATTTCCCTTTACATGGAATTCATTTTATTTAAAGACCTGGCAGGGACCTAAAAATGTAGTGGCAAATTGTACCTATTATTACGCCTCTGCCTAGCCTAAGCTTCCGGGGAATACAGGCGTGATATCTTTTGCAGGGTTGTTTCAATTTTGACAATATTATTTTCGCTTTAAGAAACGCTAAGAGGCAGTGAAGGGTAACTTTAATTATATATAATGTCATTGGGTAAACCTAATTGAAAGTTGTCTATTGTGATTTTGACGTTCAAAAATTAATCCTTAGTAATCATCTCACTGAATACAATTAGCGCTGAGAGTAATTAAAGCATAATTGTTGACATCAACCTCAAACGATTTTTAAGTTCAGTGAATTGTTTCGCAAGCTCTTTGTCTGTATATTTTGAATAACGAACAAATTTTATTATTGTGTATTTTTTTACCGCCCAAATGACGTAAATCCGTAAGCAAGCAACCGCTTTCTCCGCCTCCTTAATTTGGCGTGTTCGGTAAATCTCAGTCAAGAATTTCAATTTCCCTAATTTATTTCGTATTAGACCAATTTTACCGATAAAATGTATAAAATAATACGAGTTCCATGACCTCGTGGTTTCTAAATTGAAAAACATGTAACCCGTTACGTTAGAAATTAGTCATGATTAAAACAATTATGTTGTTGTCGGGTGTTGGGATCCATACGTGAAGGACGGAGAACAGTCAAAAAGGGTGGAGGTTTTAGCCCTGTATACATACATCATATTCCTCAAAGGATTTCACGCTATTATTTTACATAGTTGCAGCATCATAGTTGTGATGACAAGAGATATATCCACTGAACTGCTGAGTCGAGTTCTTCTCGAGTTTGAATCCAAGGCACCTCTGACTTTTCGTTATCATTTGACACTCGCTTTCTACGGTGAAGGAAATCGTAAGGAAACTTATTTTTATTTATTTTTTTTAATGAAGGAAAAATTCGTCTGGCGGGCAGGATTCGAACCTGCGTCTTCTGGTTCGGTACACCAGACGCTCTGCCAACTGAGCTACCGCGAGCTATTTACGTCTTAAAGGTGACGTAAGGAAACTTTTATGCCTGAGAGATTTTCTCGAAAGTGATTGAAGTCTGCCTACCCGCATTGGGCTAGCGTGATGGACTATATAGCCTAACCTTACCCATCTCATTCTTAGAGGAGAGACACGTGCCTATACCTATGTGGCACAGTTAATGGGTTGATGATGATTTTGCATCGTTAGATTGCTGTAACAAACAATAGTCACTAGATATAATGCTAACATTTGCCAAAAAAATATTTTTTATCGCACGGTAGAAATAAATTGTGTAGATAGTTGTTGTAGATAGTAGTACTATCATCATCAGTCGTCTTAATTTGTGCCATCAGTCACGGTCCTGTATCGGGCTTACCCAGTCACGCTCCGTGACTTGGACTAAGTCGTCGATCCATCTCTACTGGACTTACCACTCTTCGAAGCCTTGGCGACCATTTCGAATGACTTTCGCCCTTTTTGTAGGAATGGGAAAGCCTTCGTCATGTCGATCTTACCTCGGCGAGTAAGCGTCATTACTCGCCGAGGTAAAATCGACATGACGAAATGATATTTATATGTTGTGCTACCGCACGTAGTCATTCTAAACCTAAAGGCAGGCGATAGGATTCGCGATTGCTTGTACATTTCTTTTACGACCCTGACGTCATTTTCTGGCCAAGCGACAAACTCCCAATAACCGCTTAAGCCTCTGTAGAATCGGGCCCCAGTAATTCAATGCTTATTTTATTATCATCTTGTTATAAGGCTAAACCGAGGACTGGTTGACCAAATTAGATCTCGATTATAGTGTCCCGGCCGTGCACGCGTTAAATCCAAAACCAAATATACATATGTAATAACACCTTCTAAACAACATTAATGCAATACAATAGCTCTGTAAAAATATATCCAGCCAGCAGACGTTGCCGACACCGTCACAGTATACGTGTCAGTTCCATAATATGATTTAGATAAATCCATCTTCCTATTTGTGAAAACTATATGAAAATCCGTACAGTATCCGAAAGAACAAACAGTGCGGTGGAGGACGTTAATTGATGATATGTAATAAAAGTGAAGCTGTGGGCACTGCATGCCACCCAGCAGTAGCGTCATACGTTAATAATAATCTTCATATGGTTTGAAAGATAATACTTTTTAGTTTATATCGATATCAGGCGGGGCAGTGTAATGAACCGAAGAGACGCAGCGGGATTGACAAGGAACTTAAGCTTTCGACAAATCTGACGTTTACAAAATATGTAATTCCCATACATTTTATTCCCATTCGTTCTTTGAACGATACATTGCAAGTTGGCTAGGCCCGCAGGTTCGAAGACATCCGCAATATCGCTTCATCCATCCACAGACTTCACGATGTACTTACCGAGTCTTCTTCTGGTTTGATTAATGTCCATTTAGCCATCTATTATTTGAGGACAGGAAGCCATCATTAATCGCGCACAAGTTGGATACGATTGTAGGTACATAAGTCGTCTAGACAAATTGAAATGACCTTTTGTTTGTGCTTCTGAAAGCTGTGATTTATAGTTCTATCATTGGCGTCGGTTAATGTTGTTTTTGTAAAAGCTAAAGAAAGATTTTGATTTTTTCAAGCTCGGTTCTTTTTACCATCAGGAGTAAAGGCGGTTTATACATACTCGTATATATGTAAGTTGTGTTGTTACATAAACATGAGATGAAAACGCTCACAGATTTTAAACTTAAAAAACTATAAAGAACTCAAGGGCAAAGAGTTAATTAATATTACTGCGAAGTTCTGAGCAAAATTATTTATTTTATGTTAGCGACAGTTTAAAAAAATGTCAAGGACAACTTATTACTGCAATAACTTAATAATTATAATCAAGTACTGGATAATCTTATTTGCAGTTTGTATGAATGTAGATTTGCCCGTCAACTGGTTACATCATTACAGACTAATTATTTATTATTGAGGTTCAGTTTGGGAAAATTACAAAACTACAACCAATCTCTCTGTCCTTTCTATTTTCTTTCTATATTATTGTAATGTAATATGGTAATAGCGTTCATAAATACGCTGCGATAGGTTGATATAATAATATGGAAGTGTAGTTTACACTAATCTAAAGTGTAGATCGAAATGTTACAAACCAAAGAACAAGAAAGATATCAGTTTCAAAGAATCCGACTCCTTAAAATATCGTTGTGTTGGATATTATTCCAGTTCCTTTGTGTGAACTTACGGGCAAGCTGATACTGTTTGATCGCACCGCTATTGATCTGGACCACCTTATATCAGTCAGTGGTGGAAAGTATTTTATCTGACGTTTACTTTATAAACGTAAAGTTTTTCCCTTTGCCTCACAGTCGCAAACACACAATAATAAATATGTATGAGTTGTCTATTTATTTAATATTATTTATTTAATTAATAACTACGAATCCACCAATTACAGTAACTAAAAAAAACAAAATTTATTAAAATCTACAAAACAAAGCAAAGTAAATAAAAGAAGGTAAAAAAAAACACTTTCATTCCTTCCTCTCACAGTACTTCTGATATACCAATATAATCTTCTTTATATTTAGTCTATAATCTGCTTCGTTGGCCTACTGGTTATAAGTGACTCCTACGGCCCGAAATCCTGAGTTCGATTCCCAGGTCGAGCAGTGTTTTTGTGTTATTCTATGAAATTCTCAATATCAGCTCTAATTATTTTGGGCGTACATAAGTACACCTCTACAGAACCTAACCCTTCGGGGAACACACAGTCGTAACGATATGTTATTTTTTTTAATGTTTTCTAATCGGAAGTAAGACTGAGGTTACACTATAGGTGCTAAGTTAAGAGCTGCGCTGAGTCCAAATCGCAATGCTTGTCAAGAAAGAAGGCACCGAGCGAGTCGCTTGCAGTGTGGCCAACTGTTGCGAATAGTTGCGAATTCGTTTATTCACTATCGTAGCACACATCAGATTCGATTTTAGCATTAAGCAAGGCTTCTAGTTGTGTGGTTCTAGCGATACGGTATATATCCAAACCTCGTGTTTACTCTTCGTGTTTCACTTTCCGTTTATACTATATAGGCACTAGGGTGTATCTTACGTATACATATCACATAAGACAGACACAAACACTCCATGTCTGTAAAGTAAATAGGTAATTATTTATTAATTCTACAGAACCCTGAGGGTGCTCTATGTGTCTCTGTGTATCTATGTATGGTTGATATCCAGGCTCGCAGTATTCACTCGCATTATTTCGTTACTCGTCCCGTACCAATTAACCGTAGGTCGTACAAATTTTTGTTGCGTGCTAAGATTAAACTGACGACAACAACGAGGCAACGAGGCAACCAACACTGCTAAGACGCAATAACTTACAGATGACCCTACTTAGGTGACGCTATTACAAAGGGTATTTCCACAAATACATAGCGACCTTATAAACAGCAGTGTGAAGCTTTTTGACCATACTAATTACTGTATTCTAGCTTCGTTTGTGTGGTGTATACAAAGCTGCGGTGCAATGGATTAAGTATAGATACATTCACGAACGTTGCCCGTGGTTTCACTATCAACCTAAAGGACTTTGTGAGACAAAAGGTAGCCCATGTCGATCCTCAGAAGATAATCTATTATCTTGACAAATTTTATCGAAATCTGTTTAGAGGTTTGGTCATGAAAAGGTAACAAACAGACAGTGTATCTGTCGCATTTATAATGTACTAGCTTCCCGCCAGCGGCTTCACCCGCGTGGTATGTTATTATACATATAAACCTTCCTCTTCAATCACTCTATCTATTAAAAAACACCGCATCAAAATCCGTAATCTAAACGAATTCATTAAAATTAATTCTTTACGAAGCCAACAAGTAATTGTGGTTGTTTAAGTGTTGGAAGTTGGAAGTTTATTTTCCGATAAGTTTAATTTCCTATTCTCCCACAAATTGATACAACCTACTTGTTTGTTTTTCGACTTTCGAAGGCTTTAAAACAGATGCTATTCTATAATTTACATTTTCTGTGGTTTCCCGGTTATGTTTTTAATATAAATTAATTAATTCATCGTTATCATTTAGTCGTATTGTCCCTACACAATAACAAGTCCATCAATTGTATGCTAATTGCAACACAATCTTTAATTCGATCCTTGAGGCTACCGTGACCTTGCACACCACTGCCTTGTGATGTCGAATTTCCATTTCACATTCTTCTCTGAAGGTGATGTTAGCAACATCTATTGATGACACATTTCATTGGTCGCGGACGCTTAAGTTCATTGTTTGTGCCCTGTGGGAATCGAACCCAGGACCTCGTGATCAGCAGTCCGGTACTCGAACCACTAGACCACAAACATCATGGCAGTGAGGTATTATAATCTAACCTAGTATTAGGGCTAGAGGGTAAAACTTCATAAAACGAAGGTACGTTGAGTGTTTACAGGTCTTTGCTCTGTTATGGCTGAACTTATTATAGTCATAATTACTTTGATCATCTTACACTTTGTGTCGCTAATTGGTATAATCTGCAGTTCAAATTAAGTCTTTCAATTAAAATGTTAATAGTCTTAGTAAAATTTAATATTGATTCTTATGATTGATTGATGATTGCTTATGAATTAACGTTTAATTAAAATCTCTATTTACAAATGCAAACAGAAAGTAGCTACATGGAGGTCCCATATCTAAGTTTTTTTTTAATATTTTTAACATACCTCAGGCCTGTGTTCCCGGAAGGGTCAGTTAAAAAAACACTAATGTACATCCACAGTACACCGGTGTGTGTTTTAGGTCCCACGTAGTTGGGGCGAGCCTATTGCCATTAACCGGGCACAAATCCAGGCTCCGAGCGCTACTAAGAATTTCATAGACCCTAACAGCATTAACACACCACAATAACACTTTGCTCGACCCACGGATCAATTAATGGCTAAAATATAAGCACTTTGGGTGTACATAGGAGCTAATAATAATAATAAAGGCACTTGGTATTTGAATAAATAACATACCATCATCCCAGTACTCCCCGAAGAGTAAGGAGAGGTGTACTTCATAAAAAAAAACAATAACACTTTGCTTAACCCGGGAATCAAACGTAGAGCCTTGAGTACAGGAGTAATGTTTAAGACCATAAGGCTAACGAGGTAGTTTGAGTGATTATTGAATAATTGAATAATAATATTGTCTGTTTCATCAGCAACCCAGTAACTGTCCCCACTGCTGGGCACGGGTGTCCTCTCAGTATGAGAGGGATTAGGCCATAGTCCACCACGCTGGCCTAACGCAGGTTGGCAGACTTCACATGCCGTCAAGAATATCTCTCAGGCATGCAGGTTTCCTCACGATGTTTTTCTTCACCGTTAAAGCGAGTGATAATTACGCACATGATTTCGAAAAGTCAGAGGTGCCTTGCCTTGGATTTGAACTCGAGACCTTTGACTTGGGAGTCCAGTGGTCATACCTTTAGGCTATCACTGCTTTTGTCTGTTTATACATATTTTATTTTCACTGACTGAAACATGAAATTGATGACTAATGAAAACTGATTCATTAGTCATAAATTCCACTGCCCAAAACGAGGTTCGATTTCCAAGTCGACCAGTGTTTTTTGGGAAATTCTCAGTGCTACCGAAAATTTATCGGAGTTTGAGGTCGCTCCATAGTGGCGTACACCTCTCCCTAACTCATCGGGTACTACAAGCGTTTTAGTATGAAATATTAGCTCTAAATGGAGTAGGTATCTATCGGAGTTAAAACGGTTGAACACACAAAGCTATTTGTCGTCGGACTTACATAAATGTCAGACAGGAAGTGTGTCGCGGCAAGCATCATTGAGCGAACCAGTTTATTTAACTTTCATCGTACACTAACACAAAAGTGCGCCGCCTTTCCGTACAGAGTTTTTCTTGAAAATATTTTCTTTAGACTGTTCACATTTGTATATCTACTCAATACGCTACGTATACATTGCAGCGTATACTTTATTTTAACATACTGACAATTTATTTATTTTGGACGATATTATTTTGTATATTTTTTTACTCTATCAGACTGCCAGATAAACTAAACAGAGCTCTTACTATGGGTATTTATGAATAATGCAATACTTTTTCGTAGATACATATGTAATTTAAATACATTCATTATTTTGTACATGAGGAAAGAAAGAAACAGTACATCATTGCTGTGCCTTGCGATTTCGTTGCCTGCTTACCACAATGGGCTAAAAAATTGAGCTACATTAATGGGCATATTTAAATGGCAGATAATTTCATACACATTTTGTTCCAGTTTAATTTATCCGACGGTTAGCGCCTATCCAGAGGTGCATTAGAGGTGAACAGCATAATGAACAACAAAAAATCTTGTGACTCACCAAACAGCAGCAGCAGCAAGTCACTGAGCGCCAGGCTGAAGAGGTAGTAGTTGGTGGCGGTGTGCATGGCGGGGTGCTTCACGATGACCACGCACACCGCCACGTTGCCCACCACGCCCGTCGCGAAGATCACCAGCAGCAGCGCCGAGATCGGCACGATCTTCTGCAGCGGCAGCGTCCGCGGACCCATTATGATCCACAGCATCTCCTCCTCCGAACAATCGAAGTACGATAAATTCGTGCATCGCTGGTAGAACTGAGATTCTGTTTCGTTTACGCGGTAAAATTCAGCCATTGTTTATTGTTTTTGGTAATTCTTACATTCTTTTTTTAAAAACAATATCACCTCTTAACTGTAGTATGATGGTTTGTATATGTAGCTTAACTTATTGAATATTTTTGCATTATTATAAATTCATAATATAATAAAGTTTACACAAATTATTTAATTTTTGGTATTCATACTACTCATCCATTTAAAGTTTCCTTAGTATTTATTTTTAATAATGGTTATATTTTTTAATATCTAATCAATGTAATAATTATAGGTATAGGTATAATCCTAATATAAATAAATTGTGTGTCGCATCGCAATACAGTTTTGCGAGTAACAAAAAGTTCGTAGCGTCGCGATCGTAGCGGCCGCAGCTACGTGGCTACGCGCCTACGTCCGTAGCGCGCGCTCTTCGGCACCACACTGAAGGTTCAGTCGCAGCATGCAACGCTTTAAGCTCTCATTAATTTCGTAACTGCTTCCCAATATCAATTGAACTTGATATTTCTTCTTTCTTCTCAAGTTATTAAAATAAATAATTAGTTTTTATTAAATTTGGAACATGGATTCGAGGCGGTACGAAAGAGTAAAACATACCGCGCTGTTTTAAGGCAAGGTGATGAAAACTTAGTGGTATGCAGAATATATTTGATACCTAAATGTTATTTTTCATCTCCGTTCTAGACTATTAACATAACATGTCGTGTTCAGAAAAACAACCTTAAAATCTGGAGGCTCTAATGTGTGTGGCTGCTGTGGGTGTGGTTTTTTGAGCTAACAAACACAAACCTTTGCAGCTTCACTTCCGTCTCACTGACAACACATGGCAATAATGTTTCGTAAACCTACGTTGATGATATATTATTTAAAAAAATACGCAAACAATTTTCAAGTTTGCCGGGTCTTTAAAATTAAGTAACAATATAATATAAATAACAATTCAAAATTTTTAGGGACCTTGTTTAGAAAACCTCAATAAACTGTAGATTCACTTAAACAAATATTATGTACTTAAAAAAGAATCCATCCGAGACAAAGTTGTAAAATAAAAATACTCCTAAAAACAAAAGTTGAATTATAAAAATCTGAGTAGGTACTTAGCGAGCCTCATTAATTCATTTAATTAAATTTCGTACAACACCACCGCGGGTGATTAAAAAAAGTATTAGATTCGTGCATTTCTCAAAATTTTGCCAATTTAACAAGAAACGATTGTTGAATACTAATTTACTTTATCAAATGCGGTAGGTACCTAATCCATTTAAGAACCGAGGTATTTTTGTCACAGAAAAGTTCCTTTAATGAGAAATTTCGAGACCTTATCGAAATAATAGACCAATGTAAGTTGATCTTCGAGTTTTTAGCTCTATTATTTTCCTTGTACGTTTTAGCGATATAGGTATATGCATACCAATACAAAAGGGTGAGGCCTTTGCTAAATTTTGAGACAGTTTGGGCTAATTGTAATAATGACCAATAACCAATTAAAGGTCAATTATCACACAATACCGTTACCGTCTGTATTGTGTCGACTAAGGTCATAATATTCGCGTTTATTTCCCGTTTTGTTCCGCCTATCAGTCTATTCAACATAATTGCTGACTGCTTTATTGGTAGCTAGATGTCATGTTATAATTAGTGGCTAATGTGGCTATGAATCCCTCCAATTCCCTCCAACCAATTAATTAAAATCGATTAAATAAAAAACATCTTGCTACTACTTTTTATTTTATAAGTGGGAATATATTCAGTTAAATATATTACAACGTTAGTTTGTCAACTTCATTTTGATTAGATAGGCAAGAAAAAGATACAAAATAAAAGAAATGTATAAAACTTACGCGGTGACTAACTCCGAAAGTTAGTAGCCCCCCCCCCCCATGCACCGCGGGCAGGGGGCGGTCTGCGCGCGCTCGGAGTGGCCCAAAGTATCTAAGGGCAAGTGAGTGACGTCCCTGTTCGGTTATTGCGCCGATTTCGATCATCGTAATAATAATGGGTGTCCTCCTTGAATAAACTTTTACAATGTTTTTGAGAAAAAAATACAACATAGGTTAAAAACCATTGCAATCCATTCTATTACTGATTCTGAACAAACTACTTTCAGCTTTAGTAAAAACAAAAACTAACGTTGTATATGAAAATATTTGCACGACTCTATCAAACGCAATATCAAGCTCTATAATCCATCCCGATCACAGTTTAGGGGTGTTCAAACTATTTTAAATTATAATCAATACAAGAATACCGCTTGCGCACCGAAACGCTGAAGGCACAAATACACAGGTATACGAAGACATGCGCTACGTACGAATTTTTAAATATTCAAGGTAGTGCAGGGGTTATATAATCCAGTTCCAATCCAAGATCAGTTCAGATCCAAGCCACGGGTAAAAGCTAGTGAATAATATGTTTGTCGTATGGAAACGCAAACAAACAACCATGGAAAAATATTTACGAAACTTACAAGTTCCTGGTTCGGGTGCTACAATCTATATTTGTAAGCGCGCTCACGCTTACTGTATGTATGTATGTAAACAATTCCGGTGTGGGACAATGTTTAGAACATAAAAAACATTATTCTTTATTAAAATAAAATATAATACCTTTATTGAATTTCTTAATAATCCTTACACCGTCCCGTCTGAGGTCATTCGATGAGCGGAATGAGTCCTTGGACGCCCGCGAACCCAAAGCGCCGCCTGCATTGAGAATTATAGTACTAAATAAGCATGTACTAAGTATTTACCCGACTGCCGAAGGAGGAGGGTTATGTATTTGACGCGTATGTATGTATGTCCGTTCCTATGTTCGGTCGTAACTACTCAACGGCTCAACCGATTTAGATAAATGACACCTCATTAGATTCGTCTTGATGGCACGAGTGTCACTGGGTACATGAAATTAAAAAAAAAACAATATGGCGGATTTTATACGCTTTAATGTGAGAATTGATTTTGAAAATGATCTTTAGTTGTATCAATTTACATTTTAAATGATCATTAAGGATCTATCTAGTGATTCTATGATGATTTATAAACTAAAAAGAAGGAAATAAAATCAATTATTAAATGAAACAATAAACCCGACTGCGTAAAAAGTCCTAACTAAAAATCTAAAAACAAGCTCTGTGATGTTGGAAAATGTATTGCAGGCGGGACAAGCAAAGAAACAATTTTGTTTATGAACGAACGGCTTGTCCCGCCTGCAATACATTTTCCAACATCACAGAGCTTGTTTTTTGTTTCATTTAATAATTGATTTTTTTATCTATGATAATTTATTAAATTTATAATTACATTATGAAATATTAACCTACCCTAATCTAACATTACACATTTACATAAAAGAAAAATAATAAACATCTACAGAGGAAAATAAAACCGTTACACTAAGCGTCGAAGAATTCCTCCGCATCACTGTCGTCTGGCAACGTGCCCAGAAGACTGGCAGCATTGCCACGTTGAATGGCAATGCTTATACGTTCCCCTAGAAACAAGCCAGCCCTCCGGTCACGTGAAGAGTCGACCAGTCTCCTTGAAATTTCTTTAAAAAGGAGACGAGCACTCGGACCCCACGAACCGAGCGTTTCGACTCCAAACGGCTCAAATACATAACTACCAGATAAGTTAGTATACTTGCGCCGTTTGAGAGTCTCCGCAGCAGCAGCAGCAGCGCCAGCGCAGCCAGCTGAGCTTGAAAGATGGGATGGAGCAAGGGTGTCAACACAAGTTGCATCCCACACCAAAGGCCTACCCATTTTCCATGGCAAAAGCGTCATACCAAGCCATTAGGTTCTAAAACAGCTGGTACGCCGGCGGTGGCAAGAGCGCGACGAAGAATGTCGTTAATGCTGGCATGTCGCGCTATGCGGCCTGCACTCCTGCAACACGACAGACCGTGATGTCCGAGGCTGTCGACAGCTTCACCACAGTGACATCGATGCGGAGCAACACAAGGAGCGCCTAGACGAAGACACGTAGCGAGCCGAAAAGTTGTGTCATCCAACATAGTCCCTATGTTGGACGACGGAAGTGCCCGAAGCCAGAGACCCGATTCCCATTCACCCACAGCCATCAGACGAGCACGCTCGGCAGTATTGACTGACGTATGTAGAAGTTCTTTCCGCGTCAAACTGCAAAGCGGCTCGTCCCACAGCCTCTGGGAAGATGGGATCAAAGGTAAAACCGTACTCGGACAAGCCATTTTCCATACGTTTATAGCATCAGACATGAACGGCACTTCAAAGTCAACCCGAGATGGTCCTAAGATATCTCTGGTCAACTTATCAGTACCGTGGACTGAGGATATGAACGCAGGTAAACTAATACTTGAAATTTTGCGGATGCCCAGGCCACCCAAACGAATGGGAAGCGATGCTTGAAGCCAAGCTCGGTCATCCAGTGCCACGTTTAAAAGAGAAGAAAGAAAATTTCGTATAATTCGATCGACTTTTTCCAAAAGATGTGGGTACATCCACAAATGTGAAGAACGGAGAAAATACGTAAATTTTGGTCCAAAACAACAAAATCTAATAATAGTAAAAGCCGAATGTATATTAATTTTGAAAAGTCTTTCCGAAATGTCATTAAAATTTTGTACTTTTTCTTCGATGAAATACGGAAAAGATTCATCGAAGATTGGGGACCCTAGCAGATGAAGACTACTTTTTTCAACAATTTTGATGTCAGGAGCGATTTCATTAAATTTTTGTAAAGTCACTTGTCTGTCAGTAGTGTCTGGTAAAAAGATTTCGCACTTAGATGGATTGAGGTCAAGGCCAATAGAATTGAATTTATGTTTTAAAAATTTTAAATCTTCCAAAACTGTGTCTGCATCACCTCCTAGAGTCCCGTCATCTAAGTACCACAAGTTGAATTTTGAATTTAGTTCCTTAATAATGGGATTTATTGCTAAACTAAAGATGACTGGTCCGAGAGGGTCACCTTGTTGACAACCGACAGCAGATTCTAAAAGATGGTCCCTATATAATAATTTAGAGGGGTGTCTATAACACTGCCAAAGAAAACTGTAAATTTTGGGTATTTCTTTGTTGACTTCTGTCAACAAAGTGTCCCTATTTAATCAATATTTTATTTTATTATTTAATTAATCTATGATAATTATATTTATATTGTCTAAATTATGAGAATTAGAAAAGGTTTATGATGACTTTAAAACAATTACACATCCCTGATATTATTATGTGCTTGCGGCCACCTCAAGAATATTAAACATGTTATTACATTTCTCCACATTTCGCTAAAAGATTTCTTCAATGGATATTAGATTCGTATTTTCTTTCTCAGTAATTTAATAAAGTAACTCCTACGTTACTGTCAGTTTTGACCAATAATAGACTACGTCTATCGTACGATAAAGTGGTAACTAATATTTATCGACAGAAAAAGTAAAGCAAATAGATATTTCTGAGTAAAATAATTATGATTAGAAATTTTATGTCTCGGGATACTGAGTTATTCTGATCTACTGAGGATGCCTGATAATTTTTAGTCATTCTAATAATAAACGAACATGTTTTTTCCGTTATCCTCAAAGGTCTCGAGTTCGAATCCAACGCACCTCTGACTTTTCGAAATCATGTGCGTAATTATTGTCATACGTTTCAACGGTGAAGGAAAACATCGTGAGGAAACCTGGATGCCTGAGATTTTCTCGTTGGCATGTGAAGTCTGCCAACTCGCATTAGGCCACCGTGGTGGAGTATAGCCTAATCGAGAGGAGCCTCATGCCCAGCACTCAGCAGTGGCACAGTATAATGGGTTAATGATGATTTATTTATTGGTATACTTATTTATTTAGGATGATTTACTTAGTGTCTTTTTTATTCTTCGCTTTAGGTACACTGAACAAATATTAGCAAATTACCAAGGCGGCAATTAGGCGGCAAGGTATTTCATCCATTCTAAACTACCTTCCTACTTAGACCCGCTTACGGTAACGTTGTTACTTTACATGATACGCAACAAAACGTACGTATTCGCAGGTGCGTTCCATTAGAGATAATCGAAAGTGTTACAATGGATTCGACAAACAACTTAATGGAGAGTCCTTTGTAAGGGATGCCTGTTTGGAACATGTGATAAATTGATTGACCAATATTCTTATGAGACGGGTCACGGAGTCGACTGTCCCGTTTTTTCCAAAGAGTAAGCCAGGCCATGAGTCCACCGACCGTAACCGGATATTTAGTTGACAAATGATATAACTTATACTGACAAATGAAACTGATATTTTGACTATAACATTCCTTATTTAAAAAGCCTTGCCGTGTGCTAGTAAGTGGTCCAACTGAAAGCATTTTGTTTTCAGTTTGATAGTCTTGTTTGGAAGATCATATAATTTTTTATGGGTTGCATCGGCAAACGGGCTGACGAGCCGTCTGATGGTAATTACTCGTCACCGCCTATGCGACCGACTGCAAAGCAATAGAGAACCAAAAGTCGAAACACACAAAAAAAATATTTATGTGTCGCTTTAAGAACCACCTCCAATTTTCGTCAGTTAAAAATGAGTTGATGTCGCTAGATATTCAGGTTCGCTCGTGCGTACACAACTACGCCACGACCTAAATATGTAATGCAGCATGTAGACAGAACAACCGCGACCGTCTCGCACATGAATAGTGATCTGAGCATTGAGCCTGACTGACATTTGATTAGTTCGACGCTGGGAGGCACCAGCCGCACCACTGGGTCAACATCTATGTACCTACCTATGTATTGTATACAGGTTAAAACTACGCACGTGTATTCAGATAGGAAATTGCAGATCGACACACAGTTAATTATGAAATAATATACTTTGACTACATTATAATTGAGCACACTGCCTATGTATAGTAGTCGTAGGCGCGACTACGCTAGAGGTTCTATCCCAGGCCAAGCAAAGTTTTGTTGGATTTTTCTTTCTTTTAAATTCTCAGTTGTGAGTGTACATTAGTACGTACGCATCATACGTACACTTCTGCATATCCCTGTGGGTAATACATACAGGCGTAATGGTATAAGATGGTGATAAGTATGTGAGCACACTAGGGATGTTGAAAAAATATCGATATATCGATATTATTTTTTCAATATATCGATATTTTTGAGCGATATTTAATATTTCGATATAATTATCGATGTATCGATATAAAATTCCAAGTATCGAAAAGGTATCAAAATCGATATTTTTTTCAGACCATAAACATAACAAATTACCTTTTTTTGGCTGTTTTATAATTTGGTTTTTAAGTTGACCGATATATCTCTAAAATATCAATATCGATATAGATATTTTTTTTTTAAATATCGATTCGATATATCTCGATATTTTTTTAATTTCCGGCATCCCTAGATCACACAACGAATGATGCGTACCGCCGTTATAGCTTTTTATTACAATAAAGGAGATTATAATAGTCCCAATTACTCGTATACATATACCATACCTGTGTCTTATACATATGTGAAGTATGGTCCAATCGAACCATCACTCGCCTGGCGCCATCTAGAATAAAAAAAATAGAATAGTACCTTCAACATAGTATTAACCAGTTATTAATCTAGCAGGTTGTTTCAGAGAACACAACCTCATTTGTTTATTTTATTAAAATTTTATGTTATACAAAACGTACATCCTACAAAAATAAAAGTTATAAGAAAAATGCTCTACCTATTCATACGGTTCAACTCTTTATCCGTACAGCAAAAGGCTTGGAATGAATGATTTATTTTCTCAATATGATATGGATAAAAAAAGTTAGATTAGTTATGTAGGTTGCGGTACTGTGTAGGTGTGCGACCCATTGTTCACTAACTTCTCTTTGATATCATCAATCTTAGGTCGTCTCAAAGACGATTCTATTCAACTATTTCCTCGAATAATATTATAAAATAGATAACATAACCTATAATTTGTAAGGAGCAGACAGGATTCTTATCAAAGCATTAAATACCTATGTATTTAAGCCTAGGTATTTCTATAGATGTAAGTAGGTACAGACTTAGGTACATACATTTTAATTAGTATTCATAGTAAGTCCAGTACTTACTATGAATCAGCAGCAGTCGGTATCATTTGATTGCCTAACTAATAGAATTACAGTAGCAAACTACAACTCGAAATTCTCAGAATGTTTTTTATTGTAAGTACAGTGTTGAAATATATGACGACTAACGCCATCTGTTATCAATATTAGAAAAACAATACCACGTCGTGGGTTCGATTCCCACAGGGCAAAAAATTTAATTTTTATGTGATGAACTTAAGTGTTTGTGCTTGTCTGTGTGTTTCTTATAATTAAAATTTCGAATGAAATTAAAAAATATGAAGTATTAGGTGTATCCATTGCCTAGTACCCATAGTACAAGCACTATGGTACAAGCTCTGCTTAGTTTGGGGCTAGATGGTGTTGTGTAAAAGTGTCCCAAAATATTTAAATAATTATTATTATTTAAGATTGTTTTTCTATTATTGATAACAGATGGCGTTAGTAGTAGTAAAAATAAGGTATGATAGGTATTACTTTTTAACCGATAAAGAAAAGGGGGTGCTTCTGGTGAAGCGAAGCGAGGGCGGATTGCTAGTTTAATACAGCTGTAATATTGACATTACTAACACATGAACATAGACGAAGCGAAAGTGGTGTGCCAGGATCGTAGCAAGTGGAAATCTATAGTCTCTGCCTACCCCTATGGGAAACAGGTGTGAAGCTATGTATGTATGTACAAACAGACATCTTAATTTTATTTATTAAAAATAGAATTATGATACGTACGTACCCACCTTTATTGTTAGGATTTAGAAACCACCGTATCTATCTGTATTGTATCTAGAAAACCGTAAAAGATATATTGGGCAGTGTCGGAGCCGTTACGACAGCACAGACGGTGTTCGCGGGGAATACAAGAGGCGCGGGGGTCATTTTATTTCCAACGGCTAAAGGCCCCCGCCGCACCTGAAGCTCACTCGCCGATAGCTCGCGAACCGATCGCCACCAAATTATTTGTATCCAATTTATTTTTCTCAATATACAAATTTGCCTATCGTGTGAGTCGACTATTTTATTTATGTTCCACACCGAACATAGTGGCGACCGTGTAAAATTAATTAATATCAACGAACGAATTCCGATTCCGCCGCGTAGCTCGGTCCAAAGGTCGTCGTAGCACTTACCCGCGTTGAAATTTCGTAAACGCAAGTACTACGAGCTACGAGAACAAAGGAAGCTGCGCTTATCTTTTACATCTGCTACGAGACGTCTGCGTAGACGGCGTAGCATCCCGATTCCCAAGAACAACGAAGCGGTCAAGAAGAATTTATTTCGAGCGGAGAGAAAAATCACTTTTGCAGCCATCGTGAACCGGCCAAGCTGAGGTCCAGCGGAGTCAACGCACCACAGCAGCAGTTTGCCAGCCAAAAGTGAGCCCGTTCCTTTTATTTTACCCTTTCGTGTACCACTAATCCTAAAAGTTTTATTTGTGTGAACAGGGAAACAAGGAATCTAGTTACATTTTTTGCCTTACCCTACCTACCTATTATTAAGGTAAAATCTTATAAATTCCTTGTCTATCCTATCCCTTTCGCATATAAAGCTGCTAATTTTACCAAACTACTTCGCTGTTTCATCTATCCTTGCTATGTAATCAGTGCTATTCTTCAAGCCGCCTATCATTTGCATTCATTGCGCTTATTTTACGACTTGAAAGTCTTCACTTAGTGTTTAGTACCCACTATAAAACAGTATAAAGTTAAATAGCTGAACCTATTTCTATAAACGCAAGCATACCTTAAATAATAAACATTCATATACATATCTACTAGGTACGCAATAATCTGAGCTTACCTTCTCAATTTAAATCACTTCTTGCTATCCACTATATAGTTGTATTAAGCACGCAACAAACTTAGTTATCACTAAATAGCTAATTTACTATACATAATCACTCGCTAAACCCCATATTGCGCTAATCAAGCTATTATCTTGCATAAGATAACTAAATTTACCATCGCCCTTGCTTTCCGTTAATATTTATACGTAGATATCTACAAGGCATTCCAACAATCTATTCCAGCTACCGTGCGGCGGTCGCTCGACACTATCACCGCATCCCGTTTCGCTGCCAGCACTGTGGGCTCACGTCGTGGTGCTGGGCCGCGGGCGACGGGCGGAGACCATCCCACCTCTCACCGCACATCAGCTGACTTGAACCGGTTCCCGTCACAGCGGCTACGAGGCGAGGAGCGTATCGTATGCAATTCTTATTTATTTAGTTATTACAACACGTAATTAATTGTTTTGATTGTTTGCGCGTTAACTTTGCTAGTATGGAGGCAACGTATAAAACTCTAAATTTAAAACGCGCGTCTATTAAAGGCCGTGTTACAAAATTTAATAACCAAGTAGAAGAATTAACAGGTAAAAAACTCACGCCTACAGAAGTTAACGTACTATCACAGCGATTAGTTAAAATTGAGGCTTTATTTGGCGAGTTCGATAGCGTGCAGAATCAGATTGAAGCATTGGATGAAGATGATTTAAGTTCAGAGTTGGATACCAGAGAAGTTATCGAACAAGCTTTCCACAATTCTATCGCGAAGGCTCAGGAAGTTATTTCCGCAAATAGTACGACAAAAAAGTCGTCACTTGAGCACAGCAGTATTTTCACAGCTGATGAAGATGATCACGAAGTTATCGGCTTTCGTTTACCAGTCATTAAGATTAATAAGTTTGATGGTACGTTCAATAAATGGTTGGAATTTCGTGATACCTTCAGTTCTTTGATACACAATAACACAAAAATAAAAAACATACACAAATTTTATTATTTAAATTCTTATTTAGAGGGTGAAGCTGCTCGTGTAATTTGTAATTTAGAGGTTTGCGACAGTAACTATCCTGAGGCATGGTGTCTTCTTTGCGAGCGTTATAACAATGTTCGTCAATTAATTAATAACCATTTGAAGTCGTTGTTCAACATTGAGCCGTTGCGTGAGTCTGACAAATCATTAAGATTTCTTGTGGACCACGTCACAAAAAACCTACGTGCTTTAAATACTTTAAAGCAGCCAACTGATCATTGGGATACGTTGGTCATATTCATGGTCTCAGCGAAATTAGATAATAATACGCGTGTTAAATGGGAGGAGTACATTCAAGCGAATGTTAGTGCTTCGGATATGCCTAGCCTAGAGGACTTTATGACATTTGTTAAAGGCCGCGCTGAAGTTTTAGAGTCTCTTTACCGCAGTAAGCAAGACAAAGTTGCAAAATCAAATCCGAATCACTATCAAGGCACCAAACAAAATCCCGTTCCTTGTACTAAGGCATTCGTCAGCGCTGAGCAGGGTGACTCATCATCAAACACGTCTCATAGGTGCATTTTTTGTGGTCAAAATCATCGTAATTATGAGTGCTCACAATTTCAATCGAAAGCTATTGAGGATAGGCTTACATTAGTGTCCGACCTAAAGTTATGTACCAACTGTTTGCGTAAAGGCCATAATACGCGTGCATGCAGGCTTCCAGGCACGTGCAAAATATGCAAGAAGCGTCATAACACATTTTTACACAAACCTACAGATTCTGACACAAATGTTGCAGTAACTAATGTTGCAGTGTCTGGGCCAGTTTCGATGTCAGCTGTTTCTGCTTCTGAGACACTATTATGTACTGCTTTGGTTGATGTTTTTAATCCCACTATGAATAATTTTATTACCACTAAAGCTCTATTAGACAACGGTAGTCAGTCTAGCTTCATTACAGAGGCACTTAAACAAAAATTAAATTTAACTTCTTCCACATCCGATGTTAGAAATGTTGTCGGCATATGCAACACTATTGTCAAGCTTAATGCTGAACGTTGCAATGTCCGAATACAATCAAAGGTAGGTTCTTTCAGCGTTATGACATCATGTCTAGTTATACCCCAAATATCAGGTAAGATACCTAAGTCGTTTGTTAATATCACACACCTTAACCTGAAGTCTTTTGAACTAGCAGACCCCAGCTTTTATGAGCCGTCTGACATAGGACTACTCATCGGTGCTGACCTATTTTGGTCTATTATTGGAACCAAACAGCACTCTTTAGGCAGAGGAAATCCTATTCTACATGATTCCAAATTAGGATGGCTCATCGCAGGTCCCATGCACTACAATCAAAATGACAATTCCAATCTAAAGCATCCAATAAAATGTAACTTTGTGAGTATTGAAAACAACAATAGTTTAATTGAGCTTCACAATGATTTGAAGAGGTTTTGGGAGCTTGAAAGCTTGCCACAAAAACCCCTTCTTACAAACCAAGAGAAAGCCTGTGAACAACATTTTTTACAGCACACGAAACGCACTGAAGATGGTCGTTTTTGTGTCAAGCTGCCACTAATCGACGAACCAGACTGCCTAGGCACTTCCTATTTTATGGCCAGGCGGCGATTTATAAACTTGGAACGTCGCTTTCGCAAGCATCCTGAACTTAAGTCCGCCTATGTAGACTTCATTGAGGAGTATCGCAAACTAGGACATCTAACTATATCTGAAATAGACCGACCTGAGCTTGCCTATTTTGTCCCGCATCACCCTGTCATTCGTGAAGACAGTGAGTCAACACGTCTTCGAGTCGTTTTTGACGCATCAGCTCGCACCTCATCTGGTTTGTCTATAAACGACATTCAAATGATAGGCCCTAGAGTCCAAGACTCTCTTTTCAATATCCTAATCCGGTTCCGGCAATATCGTTATGTATTGTCGGCGGATATTGAAAAAATGTACCGGCAGGTTTTAGTAGATGAGTCTAACCGAAACTTACAGCTGATTTTATGGCGTGATGCGGAGGACAAACCATTACAAACACTCAGGCTTAATACGGTCACCTATGGATTTGCTAGTGCTAGCTTCCTTGCCACCAGGTGTCTCTGGCAAGTAGGTGAGGAGTGTGACGATGACGTGATTAAAACAGTCATACAAGGAGACATATATGTTGATGACTTACTTACCTCTAGTGATGATGAAGATCAATTACGCTCTATACAGGAATCAACATATGTGGCTCTTTCTAAGGCTGGTTTTAATCTACGTAAGTACCGATCCAACTTACCTTGTTTGCTGTCTTCAGGCGCTGTCCAGTCATCCGGCAACTTGACATTGAGTCAGTCTACAAATACGCTGGGCCTAGATTGGATTTCTTCGTCCGACAGTATTAATTTTCCTATTGCAGTGGATCAATCTAATGTCGTCACTAAACGCACTATACTATCTTCAACTTTCAAGATCTTCGATCCCTTGGGGCTCCTATCCTTGTCCACTATCGTTCTCAAAATTTTAATTCAGACCTTATGGTCTCTCAAATTGGACTGGGATGATCCCGCTCCAAAGGAAGTTGTTGATGTCTGGAGACCTTTTGTAGAAGGACTTAAATACCTTTCTTCGCTACATATACCTAGATGGGTATCAATAGCACATCCAGTCTCTGTTGAGATCCATTGTTTTTGTGATGCATCGCAACGTGCCTATGGCGCATGCTTGTATCTTCGGTCTATAAATAAAGAAGGACACGTACATGTCCAACTTTTATGTGCGAAATCTCGCGTTGCCCCAGCATCCAGCCCTATTACGATCCCTCGTCTCGAGCTTTCAGGTGCCCTTCTTGCAGCTGAAATGAGCTCATCTGTGACCCAAGCCCTGCGACGAGAAATATCGCGTCACGTCTATTGGACTGACTCTAGCGTAGTACTTAGTTGGTTGCGCAGCGGTGCTTCTAATTTAAAAGTATTTGTTGCAAACAGAGTCGCCGCTATTAGAGAGTTGACTGACGCTGATTCATGGCACCACGTTCCTACAGAACACAACCCGGCTGACTTACTATCCCGTGGTGTGAACCCACCACAGGTCGCTTCAAGCGATATGTGGTGGCATGGACCTAAATTTCTACAATTGCCAGAGTCCGAATGGCCTTCTTTGCAGTCACAGACTATTATTGAAACGAAGAATTTGCCAGAAGTTAAAGCACATCCCATTGCTATTTCTTATAATTATCAATCCATTATTAATTTTAATAAATATTCCAAATTAAAACAATTACAACACATTTTAGCATATATACACAGATTTATCCATAATTGTAAAAATTCAAAAAATAAAAATACAGGTTCCTTAACTACTGACGAACTTAATAAGGCGCTAAATGCATTAATTTATATTTCACAATTAGAGTCATTCCCTAAAGAATATGATGCACTGTCGAAGGGAAATGCCCTAAGCACTAAGTCACACATGTCCGCACTTAATCCCTTTCTACATGAAGGAATCATTAGAGTAGGTGGTCGAATTCAGGCATCTGATTATAGTTTCGACATGAAACATCCCAAGTTGTTAAGCCCTAAACACCATTTCACCCAACTTTTATTTCGACAGGAACACCTACGGCTTCTACATCTGGGACCCCAAGCCTTACTAGCTTCTATTAGAACCCGGTTTTGGCCTATTGGTGGCAGAAACCTGGCCAGACGGACTGTGCACAATTGCACCGTATGTAGGCGTTTCAAGGCCCAGTCTATGAAAAATATAATGGGCAACCTGCCTGCGCAAAGACTAATGCCAGACTTTCCTTTTATTACAGTGGGGACTGATTTCGCTGGGCCATTTATGATCACGGACCGCAAGGGTCGTGGTTGTAAGATTACAAAATGTTATTTATGTGTTTTTGTATGTTTTAGATATAAGTGCATCCACTTAGAGGCAGTCAGTGAGCTGTCAAAGGACGCTTTTATTTTAACTTTAAAACGTTTTGTGTCTCGGAGAGGGCTACCAAAGCAAATATTTTGCGACAATGGTGGAAACTTTGTTGCTGCTTCAAAGGAGCTTAAAGAGTTCTTTGAATCCAATGCCAACCCTATCGCTGATTTTGCCGCTAGCGAAGGCGTCGAATTTTGTTTCTCGCCTGCATACGCTCCTCACTTCAATGGCTTGATGGAGGCCGGTGTAAAGTCAGCCAAATTCCACTTGGCTAGGATATTAGGGACTACGCATTTAACCTATGAGGAATTGTCGTCACTGTTCACACAAATAGAATGCATCCTTAATAGCCGCCCCCTATGTCCATTAAGCTCCTCTCCCACAGACTATTATCCTTTAACCCCGGGCCACTTTTTGATTGGTAGACCACTAAGCTCGCTGCCATCTCCGTGTCTACAATCTGCTAATGTCAATCGTCTCAACCGATTCCAGCGCATCGAGCAGTTCAAGCAACACTTTTGGCGACGCTGGAGCCACGAGTACATCGCGGAGCTGCAACTGAGGACGAAGTGGCGCACGAGGTCAAAGGAGCATCTTCAAATTGACGATCTAGTCCTCTTGAAAGAGGAAAACGCTCCACCACTCTTTTGGCGTCTCGGACGTGTAAGAAGATTATTCACGGGAACTGACGGACTGACGCGCGTTGCAGATATAGATACTGCCAGAGGGATTGTGCGACGCGCCCTAAATAGAATCGTCCTACTACCGAAGCCCGACGAGTTGGAGAATCTTGAAAGCTGTTAAGCTTTCCAGCGCCGGGAGTATGTCGGAGCCGTTACGACAGCACAGACGGTGTTCGCGGGGAATACAAGAGGCGCGGGGGTCATTTTATTTCCAACGGCTAAAGGCCCCCGCCGCACCTGAAGCTCACTCGCCGATAGCTCGCGAACCGATCGCCACCAAATTATTTGTATCCAATCTATTTTTCTCAATATACAAATTTGCCTATCGTGTGAGTCGACTATTTTATTTATGTTCCACACCGAACAGGCAGAATAGACAGTGTTGCCTGAATTAAGCGCAGTCGATAATGAGATGCGTCTCGAGTGCGACACGCTTGGGGCGGAGTTGTCCACAGAAACCCAACCAAATGAGCTCTAATCCGACCGAGCCTATCTAGTTTCGCCTTACCGTGGACGTTTCACTATAAGGGGCCTACGTCAAACACTGGACGATGACGGTTCATATATAAACTGTGAATACGGGCTGATGATGAATTAAGGTCAACTTTTTCACCACGGTAATTTTTAGTATTAGTAGTTATTCTGTCATGATGCCATAAAAAATATCAAATATCTGTCATCTAGCCTATTGCCAGCCATTCGATAATAATATAATAGAATAAACTTGTATAAAGTCACGCTGTTTGTGAATGCCGTTCTGCTGATCTGTTAGTTTGACAAGACGGTAAACAGATTTTAAAAATTTGTCAATAAGATTCAGATTACATTCTGAGAAAGGACATTATAATATGCTAGTAACTATTATAAATCGTTTATTGTCTAGCGGTTGCAAGCGCAAGTCACGACAGCTATACGTTAGGACCCGAATTCGATTGCCATGTCAAGCGAATTTTTTTTATCTTTCACCCACTATTATATGGGACCTAAACATACTGTTACTGGAGAACTGGTACAGCAAATATACCACTGCCTAACCCTTCGAAGAATACAGGCGTGATATTAATAAAAATAACATACCTACCTTTCCTTTTTTGTGGATAGATCATCAAGTACAACCATAGACTACGGTACAGTTACGGTTTATATAGACTAGACAAAGAAAGTAAGTGAAGTTTCCTCTGTCTACGTTTGAAGGCAAAGAGCTAGTAATAGGTCTATGTTTGAAGGCCATTAATTTTTTTTTTTTTTTTTTTTTTCTCTCATGGCAATAGATTGTACTTTTTGCCAGTGTCAGGTTAAAAGTTAGGGAAACATTTATCTTATAAACATATTATTTTCGGAATTTGGAAAATGAATCAGAGGAGTTGGGTAGGATTAAAGAGGATTACACATTTAAAATATACTTACATAATAATATAATATAAAAGATACATAAAGGTTAACTTTATAATTTTAAATTATTGTCAGATATAAAAGCTGATAGGACATTATAAAACTTACATGGATTTAATAGTAAGCAGGACAAACGGGTAGGAAATGGAACTTTTAAGGTAATAAGGTTATCATAGAAACAGGAACGATCATACAATGGACAGGAAAAGAAAAGGTGATCCAAATCTCCCACATCTGTTCCACATTCACACATATTAGAATCTACAATATGCAGTCTGAATAGGTGGGCAGGTGTGCACACATGGCCTAATCGCATGCGCGTTATTATGCTAGCAGAGGTTCTACTACAATCTATTTTAGTGAACCAAGGTTTATTTGGGATGTTAGGTTGCACATTAAAATAATGTTTACCTTTCAATAGACTACTTTCGGCTAAAAGGTTTTTCCAAGAATCAATAAGGAAAGATCTAGGTAGTGAGATTAAATCGTGACAATAATTAATGTACGGGTACATGTCTCCACATGTTACTGCTTCTTTAGCTAAAAGATCAGCTTTTTCGTTTCCTTTTATCCCTTTATGACTAGGGACCCATGCTAAAGTTACCACATAGTTACGAGATTGGCATTCTAAAAGCTTTTTCCGTATGTAACAAATAATGGGATAGCATGGTTTCATATTCAAAGGGTCTTTTTGGATTGCTTGTAGGGAACTTTTTGAGTCAGTATAGATCACAGTTTTCTGAAGTTTCATTATAAGTATATATTCTAAAGCTTTAAATATGCCAAAACATTCTCCTGTGAATACCGACGCTTCGGGAGGAAGTTTGATTTTCTCTACTATGTTATATTGGCAGTGAAAAACACCTACACCTACATTACCAGTATCACATTTTGATGAGTCAGTAAAAATATAGTGAAAGCCTAGCCAGTTACTATCTCTGTTGTAATTAAACAATGTATTTGCTTCTATAACATTCTTGTCAATACCCATACTATCACAAACATTCGGATTTAAGCAAAGAGTTTCATAAGTAAAATTAAAAATAGGTAAATTAAGCGACCTATATATGGGAACATTAAGGGCTATAATTTTTCTGTAACTAATGATGAGTGGATAGGGAGGTTTGTGATACCAATATTTGTTATTAGATTGCATATTTTCATCAAGTAGTTTCAGTTTATGAAAAATGGGATGGTTGGAAAACTGATAAGCTTTGAATAAAAAATTATCACTTAGATACTGTCTCCTTAAGCTAAGAGGAGGTTCTGTGCACTCAACTTGCATAGCGTTCACAGGTGATGATTTCATGGCACCTAGGATAAGCCTTAATGCCTTATATTGGACAGCATCTAATTTTTTGAATGCAGTTATGTTTCCGCCTTGTAATAAAAATGATCCATAATCAAGCAAGCTTCTTATAAGGGCATTATATATTAATTTAAGTGAAGTGGGATGGGCGCCCCACCAAACACCACACAGACATCTCATAATATTTATTACCTTCTCACACTTGGACACGACAAAATCGCAGTGCTCATTACCGGTAAGTTTAGAGTCTAATATAACACCAAGAAATTTTGTATGAGGTTTGATAGGAATAGGCGTGTTATCATAAATTATATGAAAAGACGGCAACACACGTTTTCTCGTGAAAACCACTACCGCACTTTTTTCTACCGATAGTTCTAAACCGTTATCATCCAGCCAGCATTTCAGTAAAGTTAAAGATTGATTTAAAATATTACAAGCAGTCGTTAGGGAATGATGAGTGGAGTATAACAGTAAATCATCTGCATATTGAAGAATACTTATGTTATTTAGAGAGTGTTCTAGATCATACGCATATATGTTATAGAGAAGAGGACTTAATACAGATCCTTGTGGTAATCCTTTTCTCACAACTCTAGTTGATCTAATACCATCCTTCGTGTCTAAGTGTATATACCTCTCTGTTAACATGGCAGATATAAATTTCACAAGGTTTTCAGGAACATCAAGCTTTATGAGCTTATCTAAAAGTTTTGATATAATTACGTTATCATATGCACCATGAATGTCCAGAAAAGAAGCTACAACAAAATCGTTTCTTGAGTAAGCTAAACGGATATCTGTCACTAGAATGCCAATACTGTCAGTTGTGCCCTTTCCTCTTCTAAATCCATACTGACTGTGGGATAATTTATTGTATCTTTCAATATGCCACTCCAACCGGTTTTTAACCAAATGTTCAGCCAACTTAGCTAAGATAGAGCTTAAGGCTATTGGACGGAATGATAAGGGATCAGAAGAAGGTTTACCAGATTTTAATATGGGAATAATCACCTGGGACCGCCATGATATAGGAACTTCGCCAGATTGTACGATCTTGTTAACTAAATTCAAGTAATAAGTTAAAGTCGTATTACTAGAATTTACAAAAAATGAATAAGGGATTCCATCATCTCCAGGTGAGCTATCTTTAACCTTATCTAGTACTCCCTTTAATTCCCTAAGCGTAAATGGAGAGTTAAGATATTCATCTAACACCTGTCGATTTATAAATATTTTATACGGCGGTTCTGTTACAGATGGAGGGGCGAGATTGTCTAAAAAGGCGTTAGCCATAGAAGAAGGGAATGAGGAATGAGATGAGACGTTAAACGCTGAACGGAAACGTTTAATATTACGCCAAACCTCAGAAGGATTGGTTTTGGGCGCAAGCGATGTACAAAAAGAAATCCATCCATTTCGTTTCTTTTGTTTTAGAAGTTTTCTAGTGCTATTTACAGTTATACGAAGTTGATCGTAGTTTTCAGAAGACATACATAGTCTGTACTTTTTCTCAGCTTCCTTACGTTTTTTAACAGCTTCCGTGCATTCTCGGTCCCACCAAGGGGGAGAAGGAATTTTACCATTAAAACTTCCTTTGATAGGAAAGGTTTGATCAGCAGCTTCTAGTAAACAATTCGACAAGGCTTCAGAACAATTTTCATTTTGAGTAATTTCCGGTAAATTAGAAATTTTCAAATTAACTAAATTTTTAAACTTATCCCAATCTGCTTGTGATAATCTATATTTGAGACGCGGTTTATGAACAGACTCATTAGACTTTTTTATTGGGGTAGATAAAAATAATGGGAAATGGTCACTACCATAGCTCGAGGCTAATGTAGTCCAAGTTATTTCTGCAGCTAGTCCAGGATTAGTAATAGAAAGGTCCACAGCACTTACTTTTTCATTAGGTTTAGTAAGACGAGTAGGTGCCCCTGTATTTAAGACACATAAATTATGGGACTCTATGATTTGAAGCAAACCTTCACCATTACTGTTTGTAATTTCACTTCCCCATGAGCGATGATGACAATTGAAATCACCAAGTAGAAGAAAAGGGCTAGATAAAGAAGAAATCAGTTGGTCAACTTCATTTTGTAAAATTAAAGATGATGCATGTGGAATATAAACTGAAATAATTGAAATGTTATTATATAATTTTATGCCTACCATATTTACATTATTTACATTATGTGGAGGTAAAATTAGTTGTATATAGGAAATTGTATTATGTACAAGGATGGCTACTCCACCATAACCATCTGGTCTGTCCTCTCTCAGACAGGTAAAACCTGGAATTCTAAAAAGAATTCCAGTCTTCAACCATGTCTCTGACAAGACTATAATTAAAGGATTATATTTATTTACAATATGAATTAACTCAGACTTTTTAGATAGTGCACTCTGGCAGTTCCATTGTAGAACCCTTAGATCCATTATTATTTGATATTAAATTATTAAACATTTCAATTATGACAGCAACGTTGGACGGTTTCAATGTAGAATTTGATAACAAAGTGTTAAGTAATGAAATAATTGTTTCAGTTATTTTATCATTTTCTATGGTTTCATTTACATTCTGTTTAAAGCCACAACCATTTGCTGATGTTGAAGGCATGTCATAGTCTCTAATCATGTTATTGTGAGCAAATTTGTCATATCCATGAGTTACTTTTGGTGGTGAACGCTGCTTTAGAAAAACAGTTTTTTTATATGAGATATTTTGAGAATTTTGAAGAGGGCTAGCATATGTGGTGGTGTCAACAGGGTTATGGTTTCTTGCAACATCAGCATATGGTTTTGAAATTGGTGGGTGAAGTTTGCAAGCCTCCATATATGAAATACTACTCTGGGACATAGTTAATTTAATTTCTTTCTGACGATTGAATTCAGGGCAATTTTTATTGGTAGCATAATGGTACCCTCTGCACATTATACACACTGCACTGCTTTCTTCAACATTGCAGTTTTCACCATTGTGTTCATTAGAGCATTTAAAGCATCTAGGACGAGAGCGACAAAGAAGTTTGGTGTGTCCATATCGGCAACAATTAAAACATTGAATTGTTGGATAGGTATAAAGTTCTACAGATAAAGCATTATAACAAATAAATATTCTCTTAGGAAGTACTTGCCCATCAAAAGTAAAAACCACTGACTGCGATGGTTTCCATACCACGGCACCATCAACATAAACCTTATAATTCAATCGCCTTATTTTAATAATTTGTCCACATCCAATTGGAACAGAAACATTACTTTTTATTTCCTCTAGTGACCATTCAGGTGGTACACCACGTACTATTCCTAAACGAGTTATATTATAAGTAGGAATGAATGCCCGAAATTTATTTTCTTCTAATTTATGATGACAAATAAAATCATTAGCATCCTGAAATGCTGAAAAAGATACAGTGCATCTATTACGCCCAATTCGTTTGACACTGCCAGTAATAATATTCTTAAAATTATTTTTTTTCAAAAAGTTCCCGAACGTAATTGGGTGCAGGTATGAGCCATCACTAGGTGAAACCTCAATCCTTTGCACATGCACGACATATGGAGACGCATCAGTAGAAAGATATGCTTTACGACCTACCTCACTTAATTGTATGACTTGTGGAACAGAGTGATTATCTTTTAATGAACTATCGGTATGTGAAACCATGGTAGGCTCTTTAAAAGATTGTTCGGCGAATTTTTCGTCTAATTTATTACTAGAACAATTACAATCATGTTCACTATTGCCATTTAGTTTACCAAGATGAGAGTTCCTCTTTCTCTTCTTATTGCAATGCTTGCAAACTTTGTTTGTCCTTAACCTTTTACGAGTGCTAGAGCCATCTACACTACTTAATGACGCATCAGTATCCATTTCGTTGTCATTAGATGCTATAACTACATTTAAGCCCACTGGGGGACCCAGGCTAGAGCCCAAGTCCCCCGACAAAACACTGGGGTCGGGGGGCTCGCTCATGAAGCTCCCATATATAAAATATTTACAAAACTTACCACGTAAACAGCAAAATATACACAAATACTATTATTTGACACTAACTACTAAAATATTTACACTCTACACAACTCAACTGACGAAATTTTCAATTAAAAATTAAAATTAAAATTTCCGTAGGAAAAAATATGACCGCCCTGTTCTAATTTTCCCGCGCTTTTTTCAAGGCCATTAATTGCCGCGCTTAACGTCAAAAACGCCAACCTAATAAAAATACACATACGATCGGATACGCGTCCAACAATAAAATAATTTAGGTACAACCATGGCATAGACAAAAACTATAATGTTCAGTGTGGCAAACTTAAAAAATATTTTAATAAGATTATTAATTTCTATTGATAAATTATTAATACACAGAATTTACTTTTACTTTTCTAGGATAGTCAAATACGTTAACAGCTCTGTTCATCATATTGACATATTTGACGACTTGTTTAATTGTATAGAGTTTGGCATTAATCTCAATCTGTGACACATAATAATTATTTTTAGTTTACATGTCTATATTCAATTAGATATAATACATCTTTAGCGAGCAAGTTAGCTTAGCACAATACGAGCGTACCTGGTGTTGGAGTTAAATAAATAGTCCGGGGTACACTGAAGGAAGTTTATTAGCACCACACACAGAAGATAATACAAACAAGGCTCACGCGCACAGCAAGAATAAAGTTCAGTAGAAAGTTAGAAGGAGTGAGACAGTTCAGTACACTTAATAGAGAGTAGAAACGAGAATAGAAATTAGGCGTAATTAAGCGGTAAGGCAACAGCGAAAGCGTAATGTGCAGGGCATACACAGCCAAGCGTTCACGACCGTAGCGGCTGGCCGACTGGTCCGGTCGCGGGCGCAGTGCAGCGCGAGGGCGCTCAGGAATGTTGTCAGGAATGCTGGATGAATGAATGCGCGCGCGCTCGGGTCAGCCGGTTCGCTAATAGTAAGAGAATCTGTATGTCGCCGTGTCACAATAAAATTTAATATTAAAATATAAACTAATAATTATATACTTTAAAATAAATTATTGGAAACATACGCCACATCACCCCCCCCCAGAGACCGTCACTACGGGCGATAATAGTTAGGAAAATGTACCTTACGACCTGACCGCGTCGTCTTAATATTACTTCCTCTAGTTTCAGTCAATTTAGTGGTGGATGTTGATTTGTCTGGCATGGATGGGTTTGTGTGTTGTGGTGATTGTGTTGTTGGTTGTGTTGTTGATTGTGTAGTTGATTGTGCTGTTGATTGTGTTGTTGGTTGACTGTTGTGTAGTATGTAGGCTGGTTTGAGCCGATCTATCGAGACTGTGACAGGATTTCCTTTAATGATGAGCTTGAACACTTTGTCTCCCCGTTCCAGTACCCTGTGTGGTCCAGTGTAAGCAGGCTGAAGTGAAGTAGAAGTTATGTCCCTAAGAAATACGTGGCTGGTGGAGCTTAGGTCTTTAAAAACAAACGTGGTTCTACTACCATGTCGAGATGCTGGCGAAGGCTGGAGTTTCTTGGCGAATGTCCTTAAGCGTGCCACATAGTCAGACATATCTAGTGTGTCATCGGCCTTTGGATTAAAGAGCTCCCCTGGAAGTCTGAGCGTCTCGCCGTATAATAATTCGGCGGGCGTAGTGCTCAAGTCTTCCTTATATGCATTCCTTATGCCTAGCAAGACTAATGGTAAAGACTCAACCCAGTTGTCCTTAGCGTGGCACGTGATTGCGGCTTTGAGCTGTCTATGAAACCTTTCCACCAGGCCGTTGCAAGCGGGGTGATAAGCTGTAGTGCGCTTGTGGTGGAAACCGATCATTTCTGACAGGTGCTTGAAGAGTGTAGACTCAAACTGTCGGCCGCGATCTGTCACTATGTCCACGGGGCAACCAAAGCGAGAGATCCAACCAGTCATTAGTGCTCTGGCAACAGTCTCGGCTGTAATGTCCTGTATAGGTATTGCCTCAGGCCAACGAGTAAACCGGTCGATGGCGGTGAGGCAATAACGGTATCCTAATGCCAGAGGCAGGGGACCTATAAGGTCAATGTGTATGTGCATAAACCTGGCTCTGGGAAGCTTGAAGTTTCCCAATGGTGATGAGACATGGCGAGTAATCTTGCATCGTTGACATGCCAAGCAAGAGCGGCACCACTCTCTGCAATCTCTCTTTACTCCTGGCCAGACGTACTTTTCAGTAACCAGCTTGGTCGTAGCGTTTGCACCAGGGTGGCTTAGTGAATGCAGATTCTCGAAGGCTTGACGACGGTACTCTCTCGTGACGTATGGTCGAGGGATCTTGCTTCTCTCATCGCAGTACAGTTCAGACTGCGTATCAGGCAGTTTTACTTTTGTTAGGCGCAGCGACGTGTTGCTATTGAGCAACCGTTTAAGCTCGGGATCATTTTTTTGGGATTCCGCTAACTTCTCTAAGTCCACCGGCTGGACAATTTCCTCAATCCGTGAGAGACTGTCAGCGACAACGTTGTCCCTGCCTGAAATGTGCCTAATGTCGGTTGTAAACTGCGAGATGTAATCCAGGTGTCTGAACTGTCTAGGTGAGCAATTTTCCTTCCGCGAATGGAATGCGTAACAAATGGGTTTATGGTCCGTGTAGACCACAAAGTTACGCGCCTCGACCATGTGTCTGAAGTGTTTTATTGCCTCGTAAATTGCTAGCAATTCCCTATCGTAAGGTGAGTACTTTTTTTGTGATGGACTTAACCTGCGAGAGTAAAATGCCAGTGGCTGCCATGGCTCACCATCTTTGCACTGCTGCAGTACCGCGCCCACTGCGAAGTCTGAGGCATCTGTCGCTATAGCCAGTTTTGCTTCGCAATCGGGATGCGCGAGCATTGCAGCTTTGCATAGGCCCTCTTTGCAGTTATTGAAGGCTTCTGTCTCTTCTGGTGTAAAATGCACTGGGTGTGAGCCCTTTACTGCGCCGGTCAGCAGAGCATTGAGTGGGGCTTGACTTTGGGCTGCATCAGGTATGAAACGCCTGTAAAAATTTAACATACCCAAAAATCTCCTCAGCTCTCGTACAGTTCTAGGCGTCGGGTATCTCGCGATAGCTTCCACCTTCTCGGGTAGTGGTCTGGTACCTTTGGCTGAGATGCGATACCCAAGAAATGTTACCTCGGGTGCCCCGAAAACGCATTTAGCAGTGTTGATTATCATACCATATTTTTGCAGTCGAGTGAAAAGTTGACGTAAGTGGTCTTCGTGGTCTTTTTGGTCTTTTGAAAATACCAAAAAATCATCCAAATAAGGATAACAAAAGTCCAGTCCTCGCACCATTTCGTCAACAAACCGCTGAAAAGTTTGTCCAGCATTTCGAAGCCCGAATGTCATATACGGGAATTCGAATAAGCCGAATGGTGTCGTTATGGCGGTCTTCGGGATATCCTCTGGGCTGACGCTGATCTGATTGTAGGCCTTTACTAGATCAATCGTGCTAAATACTGAACAGCCCGATAAGTTGTGGGCGAAGTCGTGGATGTGCCGAATCGGATATTTATCCGGCACTGTCCGAGCATTCAACATGCGGTAATCGCCACAGGGTCTCCATTCGTTATTTTTCTTGGGTGCGAGGTGCAAAGGTGATGCCCATGGTGAATTTGAGGGTCTGGCGGTGCCACATTTCAGCATCGCGTCAAACTCCTTTTTGGCAATTTTTAATTTGTCAGGTGCCAGGCGGCGCGGTGTGCATGAAACCGGTGGGCCCGGTGTGGTGTGTATGTGATGGACTGTATTATGTGTTGGTGTGCGGTGTATGCCTGAAGGACGAGTAATATCGGGGTATTCCCGTAGTATGTCATGATATGTGGACTCACCAAAAATGACCTTCACTGAGGAAATAATATCAGACGAGCGGACAGGCGAGGCCGGGGTCGTAAGAGTTGTACTATTGTCAATGAGGCGTTGTTTCCTGCAATCAACAATTAAATTATAAAATGACAAAAAATCCACACCTATTATGGCCTTTGTGACATCGGCAACTATAAATTGCCAAGTGAAGTCGCGGCGCAACCCTAAGTTTAGATTTAAATTTATAAAACCATACGTTAATATTGGTGTGCCGTTTGCTGCGCACAAATCGTAATTGGTCTTCTCACGTCGTCCTGGCAATGCTGATCGAGGGAACACGCAGAGGTCGCTTCCTGTGTCGACCAAAAATCGTATCTTCGAACTGCGATCGGTGACGAATAGGCGACCACCACTCGGACAATCATCGGTCGCTATTACTGATTGCCCTTCCCGTTTCCCGCAGTTTTGTAGTCGCAGGGCTTGACGCACTTCCTTGCGCGGTCTCCGAACTTCTGGTGGTACCAGCATTCTGGGTATTGTTGGTAGCTGGACTGTGACCGTGTAGAATTAGAGCGATAACGGGTGCGACTGCTAGATCGTCCTCGAGACCGGGACATCCTCTCGAGTTTTTCCGCCAGCCTTTCTACTTGCTTTGTAAGCGCAGCGATTTCTGGATTTATGTTGTGACCAGATGATGATGCTGTACAAACAATGGCTGACGTTGATGACACCTGTGTACCAACTACGTCCTGAATTCTATCGGCTAGCTCTGCTAATTCCTCCATACTTATCTTGGTCTGTGACGCTATTATGGCCTGCGTCCCGCTAGGCAGACGGCTCGTCCAAATTGTACGCAGGAAATCCTCGGGAACGCCCGGTCCAGCTAAGTTAAGTAGGTGGCGATAGAATTGCGACGGCTTTCGGTCGCCCAGCTCTTCGTGCATAAGGAGTTGTTTTACTTTCTTCTCCCGAGATGCCGACAGCCTTTTTATCAGCTCACCTTTTAATTTGTCATATTTGTTTGTGGTCGGGGGGTTGATAATGATGTCTTCGACCTCCCGCGCATATTGGGGGTCTAAGTTGCCTGTGACGTAGAAAAATTTGGTTTCATCCGTTTTGATATTCGACAGGGCGAACTGCGCCTCCATTTGGGAAAACCATAGTGAGGGTTTCTCCGGGTAAAACGGTGGGATTCGTACGCCTACGCGAAATGCTTCACGAATATTCTCGCCGCCATCTTGTGCGTTTTTGTCCGTCATTCTCGTGTCCTTGATAGGGGTCACCAATTTAGCGAGCAAGTTAGCTTAGCACAATACGAGCGTACCTGGTGTTGGAGTTAAATAAATAGTCCGGGGTACACTGAAGGAAGTTTATTAGCACCACACACAGAAGATAATACAAACAAGGCTCACGCGCACAGCAAGAATAAAGTTCAGTAGAAAGTTAGAAGGAGTGAGACAGTTCAGTACACTTAATAGAGAGTAGAAACGAGAATAGAAATTAGGCGTAATTAAGCGGTAAGGCAACAGCGAAAGCGTAATGTGCAGGGCATACACAGCCAAGCGTTCACGACCGTAGCGGCTGGCCGACTGGTCCGGTCGCGGGCGCAGTGCAGCGCGAGGGCGCTCAGGAATGTTGTCAGGAATGCTGGATGAATGAATGCGCGCGCGCTCGGGTCAGCCGGTTCGCTAATAGTAAGAGAATCTGTATGTCGCCGTGTCACAATAAAATTTAATATTAAAATATAAACTAATAATTATATACTTTAAAATAAATTATTGGAAACATACGCCACACATCTTTTCTTTTTCTCTCATAACTATACTATTAAAAGGGAAAGGAGCCATTTATAGGAAAAGGTCACTTCTTTCTCTGTCTATCTGTCCCCGAAACTATATTTGAAGTCAATTCACAGATTTCTTCGATCTATTCTTGGCTTTACCAAGTAACTTTGATACCTACCGTTTACATTGAAGAGGCAATTTCACACATACGAATTTTTTTAAATTAATAAATAAATTTCTTTATATTCAGGTTACTTTGGCCAATAGATATATCTATGGGCTATACCTTACAGAATAGCATATATGGAAATATTACGATTTATGTTAGTAAATAAAAAACTTACCCTACGTAAGTACCTAACTACTTCAATTAGCACCAATCACAGTGCGATCAAGAGGCACTTGACCGCAGATGAAATTCACTCATAAAGTCTCGACGAATTTTTGGTTTTACTTTACTTTTATAAAATTATTACAGAGCAAGACGTAGGTATAATTTGCAATGAAGTAAATTGGGTAATACAATCTGGTAATAATAATTCAGGGACTACCTGCTATTCTATCATATCCTACTAATAATAAAAATATGAAAGTTTGTGAGGCTGTATGGATAAATGGTTATTCAAAAAGCCTTTTAGGAATGGCACCTAGAATCTATAATAAGTTCCCTACCATAATCAAAGCATTTAATCACATAAACGATTACAAGAAGGCTTTACTCAAGCTATTAAATGAAAAAACATATGATTCTGTAAACGATTTTCTAGACGACAAAAGATAATTTACTATTTTCAAAAACAATGCAAACTATGCCATAACTATGCAAACTAAAAATACAAAGTTAAAAATATAAAGATAAAGAAAATATAAAAACTAAAAATATAAAGTTTCAACAGTATTTCAGTTTTTGTTGGGCATACAAATGTCAAACAGAATTTTTTTTTTGAGTCAATTAAATATACTTATAATATTTTAATAATTAGAATAAATTGATGAAATTATGTCTCAAAAGCACTATATTTAATGTTGGAAAACATTCTGGCTGAATATTTTAAAACTATAGAATTACATAGACAACGCCTTGACGTCCGACGCCGTTCTTTTGATATTCGTAATGGTGGCAGCGCTGTTGCTAACGCCATTTTTGTTATACACTAGAAGCTTCATAAGGTGATTTTTTTTTACTCATAGCTGCTAATAACAAGTGCGAAAGAGAGAGTCGAATAAGATTGTTCTATGTAGCTTCGATTATACCGAATATTTTCTTCAAAGCTTATTTACGACGTTTCTCATTGTCTATGCTGTAGATACGCATCCCGAGCGATACATACGGTGTAAAGCTTTTAGTGACAAATGTATAGTAAAAATGAAGGAAAACGCCGTACTTAAGTGGCAAAAAGTATACAACCCTACCGGCCCGCAACCACGACCTCGCCATGGCCATCGCGCGGTCGCCATAAAAGATTTGATGATAGTTTTCGGCGGCGGAAACGAAGGGATAGTTCATGAGCTTCACGTCTTCAACACCACCACAAACCAATGGTTCGTTCCTGTCACAAAGGGAGAAGTACCTCCAGGATGCGCTGCGTACGGATTCGTGGTCGATGGGACGCGTCTCCTCGTTTTTGGCGGCATGGTGGAGTACGGCAAGTATTCTAACGATCTCTATGAACTGCAGGCTTCTCGGTGGGAATGGAAGCGTCTCAAGCCCCTACCACCAAAGCAGGGACTCCCACCGTGTCCCAGACTTGGCCACAGCTTCACCCTGCTAAATGGAAAAGTTTACCTATTTGGCGGACTGGCCAATGAGAGCGATGACCCCAAGAATAACATCCCACGGTACCTAAATGATTTGTATACTTTAGAGTTATATCCAAGTTCCTCAATGACAGTATGGGACATACCCCTGACATATGGACAGTCGCCGCCGCCACGCGAATCTCACAGTGGTGTCGCTTACACAGATAGAAACAGTGGGAAATCATCTCTGATCATTTATGGAGGCATGAGCGGCTCGCGCTTAGGAGACCTGTGGGTGCTTGATGTGGACAGCATGTCATGGTCACGTCCTGAAGTCGGTGGGCCACCACCACTACCCCGCTCTCTACACACTGCAACAGTCATCGGCCATCACATGTATGTCTACGGAGGATGGGTACCACTTGTACCAGATGAATCTAAACTTGCCACTCATGAGAAGGAATGGAAATGCACTAACACACTTGCCTCACTCAACTTGGAATCAATGACATGGGACAACATAGCCTTGGATAAGTTTGAAGAATGCGTCCCTCGAGCTCGGGCAGGTCACAGCGCTGTTGCTATACAAACTAGATTGTACATTTGGTCAGGTAGAGATGGTTACCGGAAAACTTGGAACAATCAGATCTGCTGCAAAGATCTGTGGTACCTGGAGGTTGGAGTTCCACCGCAGGCCAACCGTGTTGCACTTGTACGTGCTGGCACTACTTCTCTAGAACTGTGCTGGCCCGCTATGAACACAGTTACTACTTTCCTCCTTCAAGTACAGAAATGTGGTAAAGTCACACCTGCACGCTTCCCAACTACAGCAGAACCTTTGGCTGCACCACCACCAGCATCGCCTGTGGCCAGCCAGCCTGATGCAAATAAAGCATTTGGCATTACTTCACCTGTCACGACTGGTCTCCCGCCGGTTGCTGAGCCTGCCCGCGTGGTGCCTACGGTCGCGTCTCCTGCGCCGGTGCCTGTCTCCACACCGCAGAAGATCACCCCAACAGCAATAAAGGTACCCGCACAGGCTACTGTCAAAGTAACACCCAACACACCTACATTGAAACAAGCAACTTACCAGGCAAAGACTGTAGTCAAGTCACCAGCAGCGGCAACAGCAGGCTCCTCACAGCAAATCAAGGTCGCCGCTGTGACGCCCCAAGGCGTCACCAGAATCGTGAGCGGTGTTGGTACACCTAGCACAGTGCGTGTGTCGACATCTCAACCCAATGCTCAGATTGTGCTGACGTCAGCAACGGCGGGTGGTGGTTCAACGCCGCGCTACGTGCAAGTAAAGACTGGCTCGAGTGGCGGCGTGCCTGTCAAACTTGGTGCAGGCAACATGCCTGTCAAACTCGCCGGCAATGCGGTGCCCTTAAAGATAGGTACGGCTAACCTGCAAGGTAAGATAACCAACAGTGTGCAGAAAGTCAGTCAAGTGAGTGCTACTAACATGCCACTCAAGCTAGGCGCTGGCAATGTTAAAATTGGCACAAGTAATGTGCTTGTGAAGACAGCAGGTGGTGTTCCCGTTCAAGCGGGTGTCGCCAATCTCCAGACTAAGGTAGCAGCTGGCGTACCGGTCAAACTGGGCGCAGGCAACCTGCCTGTTATAGCGAGCAGCGGCGGTGCGATACAGATCGCAGGCAGCGCGCTCGGCGGTCAGCATGTTAAGACGCCTGTGTACAAGATTGTAACTGCAAAGTCTGGGGAGCAGACGGCCACTTCAACCACGAGTGCAGGTGGTGGCGCCACTGTGCTCCGACAGGCAGGTGGCAACGCCGGCATCCCTGTTATCATTAAAAAGACACCCGGCTCTAACGCCCAGTCGGGCAATGCGCCCCAGTACGTGACTCTGGTGAAAACGTCCACCGGTATGACAGTAGCAACCATGCCCAAGGTGGCGATGATGCAGAATCGACCTTCTATACCGTCGTCGGCCGCACAGACTATCGCACCCGGCGCCACCATCGTAAAGCTGGTATCGACGAATACGGTGGGCGGGAACAAGATCATCACGCTGCCGTCCAATATGCTGCAGCTAGGTAAGTCTGGCGTGGGCGGGAAACAAACCATCGTTATCACCAAGTCGGCGAGCCAGGCGGCGCAGTCAAACCAGCAGCAGTGAGCGCGCCCGGCGCACCGCTGAACTGACGAGTATCCTCAGAGCGTGCCTACCTAGCCATGAGCGGCGCAGTGAGCGGTGTGACTGAGCGGAGCGGTACAACCGTGAGGCGCCGCAATTGCCACAGTGTGTGACTGATGAGTATACAATGGTGTCTCTAGATTGTAAATTTCTATATTACAAACACTGAGTGCGTTTCTCGGACTACAGTATATTCTAAATCATATTGAATATAGTATATGAGTCTTTTATAATATTAAATGGGTCTGTGTAGAAAATGTCCTCATAGAGTTTTTACTAAAATATTTTATTTACTCTTATAAATTAACTATTAAATAATGTATGTGACTATGCACCAATTCCTAGATTTGTTCTGATCTGTGCCCACATAGTAGACTATGGATGTTGTACCATGAGTCCTCAATCAGGTATGGATTGCCCAAATAGGAATTTACACTTAAGTGCCTGTTGTGCAGTTTTTGTGCTTAGATGTTGTACCGGATGGGTGTTCATAAAGTAGTTATTTTTGGAGACAGTTGTCACATAAATAATACACAATAGTTATTCACGTTAATTGTAGGACTTAAGTTTTAATACTTGTATTAGATTATTTTTATATGTTATTGGATTTTGTAACACAACTATGTTTAGTAAAATTATTATTTAAAAATTCATCCTGGGTTTGTAAACTAATGTTCCGATACATTTATCTCAAAGCTACATGATATAATATTTGGACATGGCAAGTACAAGGCATTAAATTTTGGTTTAATGAAAAATGTCTTCCGCTTTATTAATTTTCCAAAGAATATCCTCTCTCAATATTTATATTGAGCCGAACGTTCATAAGATTTTGGACACATTGTGTGTATGTAGTGTGCTAGAAAATAGATTTATATTATATCATTATTCCCCTGATTTTAATGGCTGCAAACATTAAATTGAATATTGTTCACAAAGTGAATGGTTATTTCGATGCGGCCATTAGGAACATGGTGACTTGTTTCTTAGTTTTAGTTAAATCACAACATAGTATGCACTATTTAAGTTTTTTACATGACCGGCTGTTGATTTGATGGCATTTTTGTTGTTATGAAGTTGTGGATCAATGGTGTATCTTTAACTACATTTGATTCGCAAATGCCGAGGCTATTTACAGTATTTAAGACACCCCATTGATCTTATGGAGAGAGCTGATGAACTTAAATGCCTGTCCGATGGAGACACGCGGTGAAATTGTGCCTGGATGTAGTGTGGAGTGTTCTCAACCTGTTGACATGAGAGGCCTCCATTCAAACTTACAATTTCATTGATAAAGCTATCAATAACTGTTCCGAAATAATAATAATTATAAATAAAAATGCAGAATGTTGTTTTTTGGCGCGATTTGTTCTTAATCAATGAGATAAGCGTCTACTCGAGTATTTCGTGAACTAAAATATTTTTTTTATGTGTAATAATTTTAACTGTTGATCTCGTGGTAAGAATGATATTCTGCGTTTTTATATATCTTAGTGTAAGTGTCCTAGGTGTACGTACGTAGAATAATCATAAAATAATAAGGTAAGCGAGGTATGGAATGTAAATATCATTAAGTAGATAAATTTAATGTTATAGTTTGTTCATATATTATGTTCATTTGCTTGAATAAACGATTTGGATAAGCACAACTTTCATTTCCAGACCACTTTGGTGACGATAACGTCACGTTGCGTAATGACAATACCAATTTGTAATGGGTACATTATTATCTTTTTGTTTGGTCATGAGAATCTAACTAGGTCATACTGAATAAGAAGTCACATAAATAGAAACGTAATTTCTAGGAATTGAACCTAGAACCTTAGTTATACGAACAAGTAACACGTGCCACGTATGTAAGCCTCGAGGCACACTTTCTTTTTAGATTACTATCCGTTACTACTACTACATCCAAATAATATTACTGTTATTAAATACAGTATCTATTTCACAATAACAATTTGATTATGTCCGCCTGATGTAATTGCATAAAATTATGTTTATATGTCAGCGCCATCTAAAGCTATCCTTTGGTACTCAATCGGAAATGTCAATAGTGTTGTTTAGAACACGTAGATGTCGCTGCTAGGTACATGATATAAATATTAGAAACTATTTTTTACATTACCATTACAACGATAAAATAAGTTGTTTGTTTGTTGAAATATTTAATTATTTTATAAACAGTTCTGTTCATGTTGTAACGCAATTTTATTATTGTCGTGTAAAGTATTTCTAGTCAACTTACTTAGACCTAAGATACAAGATGTCGCTACCAGTATCTAAATCGCAACAGTTACAAAGTAGGTAGGTATAATTATGTTATTATATTATGTACCAGGTACCTACTGATATTATTCTTTGCATTCGAGTTATAAATCTTGAAAACTATCTATTAAGTATCTACCTAACAACTATTTTTATGAATATTTGGTAAATAGGGTACCTAGATACTTAGTACCTAGACCTACCTACATACATAACATAGCCTCAGTATAAATAAACTGTGACCTAGGTATAGCTAGCTAGACCTAGTAGAAACTTTAGGTTCCATAAAAATGAATATAAAATATGTCCTAGTCTTTGTTTCCTTTCACTTTAGTCATCATTATGCAAAGGCACGATCCAAACAGTTTTCATAGAAAATTGCATTTCAGCACTTTTTATACTTATCAAAATGCTTCGAGTTGTAGTGTTTGATTATTAAGTAGGTATTCTGCGATTTATACGTACACTCTGACATAGTCTTTAGGTATCCGCAGTAGGACCGCACTCCATAGGCTCAAAAATAGATCCAATCCTATTTCTATAACTTGTCCTAATTACCTATATACTAACAAGTTACCTACACACGGAGACTTATATAAGGTTTTTCCTGATCATCCCGATAATTACCAACCAAAAATCTTTTATCTTAGATTAAATACTTTTTTTTTAAGTTTTATTATTTAAAACGGTCCAGGCGTTCCGCACAGGTGACTTTAAAAAAAGAATATTGGTCAGAACGCCAATCTACTTGAAGATACCACGTGCCTTATTTTTTTTTATTCTTGCAATTGAAAGATACAATTCCTTGCATTCAATTGACAGCCTGCATAATAAAATGTTAAAAACGAACGTTTTCACTGCTACCAGTACCCACTATTACCAAGCATACTATTATAATTTATTACACTATGCTATTATACTTAATATTGTTCTAAAGAACATTGAATGTTGTGTAACCCCAGTCGGCCAGTGATGGGCCAGTGGGCGTCTGAAGAGCCGACCCACAGGATATTCATTCGCAAACTTAGCGAAGGTTCGCGCTAGAAATGCTCAATAAAGTCTGCTGTATCGATATATCGCATCGTAACCGTATCGCATGCTTATTTAAGTATATCGATTAAGTACGATATTTCGAAGGTAATATATTATTTTGAAATACATATATCGAAAAAATTTATGAGTCATAAAGTTCTTTATTTTTTCACGATATAATTTCTATTTTATTCGAAGTATGACGCCATCTTATGTGTTTTGAGGTTGTCTTCTTAAATGCGTTTATAAATTCGTAGTTTTTTTTTACGAACATTATAGGACATAATTTGCATTTTCCACCGTTATCAGATTCAATAAAAAAAAAACAATCAGTTGATTTTACTTTCGGTCCCGGTGCGCGGTTAAAACGTAAGATACGTGATGGTAAGATGATTATGTTGCTTGAATTCCACAGATTGTATGAAAGTTTGGTATATTGCGACAATAAACTTTTATTTTTACTAGCCCACTTTGTCCCACTGCTGGGTAACACCCCTGGATCCCTTCCCTCCCTCCAACCCAAAAAAAAACTTAAAAAAAAACTTTTATATATCTAATAAGCTGCATGCTCTTATCTTTTATTCAAGCTTTAATGTCTATTACCTATAAACAAAAAGGAATACATTATAAACAATGTCACAGTTTGATACAATATTGTTTTGGAATAGGACAAATCGAGGCGCAGCATAAGGCCAAAATATCTTATTAAATGTCGATATATCGTATAGCGCTAAATCGATGTTTCGATATATCGATCACATAGTATTGATCGTATTGTCAATGTCATGTCATTCCTAGTTCGCGCGCTTTAATGCCTTCGATTGACGTGCGTTTAAAAACTGACACATCTTGGAAAACCGCGAATGTAGCGAAAACTTTGAATAATCATTTGCAAATTACACTTGTGGGTTCGCGTATTCGTACGAATGTGAGTGATCGGTAAAAAATAAGGTTTTTTAAGTGTTCCGTACATCTCTTACCACGGATTGTGAAGCTGGGGGTATGTACCAATGTAATGTATCTGCATGTAATTTAAAAATATATTTTATAATTTGTGTAAAAGTACAAAATAATATAGCATCAGTTTTTGTTTTTGTTTGTCAACCTACTTGGTGCCTATAATACAGACACTACACAGCAGGACCCGCCAGTTATATAGGTACCTATTGCTTAGTAAATGTTCGGCCGCTGTCGCGCAGTAGGTATTGAGTAACAATGGCGAATGACTTAACCATCAGCTGGTGCCTTCGGATTGCATTACACACTGCCGCGCCCGCGCTCTGCAAGCCCAGTACCTACCTATTGTGCGCTCTCATATTATTGCGTCTAGTTTCGACATAATGTAACATATTACACTGTGGTTACGATTTCCGTGTGAACTGGGCAGTAAAATAATGTTCGGGATTATTAGAAGTTTATAAAACAAACTATCTATGAGTAGGTACATATTAATATTTATCATAAGTAAGTAGCTGATTATTATATTGTAAGGATTCACTCAAAAGTGGCGGCTTTAGTCGCCTGAAGTCCAATGCTGGGACATTATAGTCCCGGAGCGCGTCATTACCATTAGCACTCCATCGACAGTCCGTGTTTATGACCGGCACGTGATGCTGTCTGGAATGGTTTATTTCTGACGCGAGTTCGATGGCTTTAACGTCGACGTCATAATTATTATTTTTATTATTAACCGTCCGTGGGGTGTCTATCTAATTAATCTTATCTTTCATAATTTTAATTATTTAGGTACCTACTCTAAAGTCTAGTTAAGTAAAAATGACTTCCAAAAGATAATAAATACTAGGTATATATTTTACTTTAGAAAAATTATAAAATTTCCACTTTGTGGGTGCTGTGTGGTGGGACTCGCCATTTCCGGCATTTCCCGACACCTCCGGTGTACGTTGCAATCAGTCGTGGCTCGCCGGCAGATGTAATCATAATATTGGAGTTAGGGCGGGCTAAAATATTACGCCCTAAACAGTTGTTACGTAAACACATGAGAGATATCAAGTGAAAGTAGCATCGACATAGTACACTAGCGGAGCTTTCCGCTAGCGGCTTCGCCCGCGTGGTCTGGGATTTTATAACTTTCATCCCCTATTTCAACCCCCTACAGTCCTTTTTTCGCATTAAAAAGTAGTCTATGTCCTTTCTCAGGCTCTAGACTATCTGTGTATCAAATTTCATTTAAATCGGTTCAGTAGTTTTGTCGTGAAAGCGAGACAGACAGACAGACAGAGTTACTTTCGCATTTATAAGGCTTGTTTCATCACCTCCTAGTTCCTGTTAAATTATTTGGCAGATCTTTTCATTTTTAATTTAGTTACATTTTATTCTGGCCCGTGGTTAAATAAAAAGAGGTGTAGGTAGTATGTATAACGTGACGATTTATTTATTGCTTAGTATTAAAACCTTTTCCAGCGATAGGTATGTACTACTAATTATCGAAGAACGTTGTATCATTGATTTCGTGTTCAAACTGCAATACTTTATCGGCCTTCGTGCTTCATATGCTGACACAACTTCAAACATCTAGGATGGTCCATACGTGAGCGTACTCTGTGGTGACTGCTTACCCTCTAAACGTAATCCCCACGGCATCGAAGCAGGAAATTATAGTTGGACATTATATCCGCTGAAATCCGCGTTACAGATTTAAAATTTTATAGAACGTCTCTAAGCTCCGCTAGTTTTATAAGTCTGTTACTATTATTTTTGCTTCATCGATATTAATACTCATCGCCTTCGGTCGAACGTTCAGAAAAAAATCTCTCTCATTCTATTGTTCTAGTATTTGCAAGCTATAATCGAATAAGTATTCAATACAATACTTAGAATAGGGTAGAATAGAAATCTTCAAGGGTTTATTTATATAAAAATCGTCCCGCAGGCCCTGGCCAGTGAGCTTTGATACAACTTTATAGATTAAATAACAATAAATACCAAAAAAATATTAAATTTATTTTTTACATATTCTTAACAATATTTTTAATAAATACTTAGGTACATATTATCTATAGTTTCATAAAACAATAATAACTTAAAGTTAACTATGAATTAAATGTTGTGTTGAACTGTAGCTGTAAGTACATTTTTATCTCATGACCTCATGTCATTTAATGTTAAAGTTACCTAAACGTCACTTGTTTTGCATAGGTTACCATAAAACTCACAGATTATATGTAAACGGTCGTGGACTCGTTCAGTCAGTGCGGGCCCAATTGATTCGGTAATGTATTCTGACGCACCGTGCGCATTAGCCGCTGATTTGCGGCCTATAATCCGGCCGGCATTGCGCCATTGTGTGAGCTGGAACTCACACATTTATGAAGTAATGATTTTACTCCTCGACCGTGCTCAACAGTGGACGTGTATGGGCTGATGTATGTGTAGTGTATCGCTAGTCAGTCGTATGCGCGCGCGGCCAGTCGGTCAGCCGAGCAGGCCGCACGTGATCACGCCCAGGCAGCTCCGGCTGGTGGGCTTGTCCTCGGGCTTGGCGGCCACTACGCGCTTCTTCTTCTTGCCGTTCGCGTCGTAGCGCTTCTCTTCCTATAAATAAAAACAACATTAAGCATCAATAAGCTTTAGAAAAGTTAATTTAATTGCGGCATTCGATGCGTTTATCAAGTCCTCGAATGTGACGGTGCATGGAAACTTCACTTATTAAAATACAAAATAAAATTACCTAATTGTAACATTCTAAGGTCTCTCTAAACGTCTTGATTAGAAGAATGTCTAGGTACAACCTATATAACACTAGCTGGCCACTTCAGTTGGTGCAGATGCCTTCACCGTAATACTTGATAGGGCTGAGGGATAACAACCACATCGACTCATCAATCTGCGTCGATGTCGACCGAACTTCATTACTATCTACACATTTTACTAGACAATATTGGATTTTGAATCTTATAGGTACCAAACAAGCTATTCAACCCTTCATACATCAGCGCTGTTTCCCAGTGACATATTTACGGTTAAATCTACACACTTTTAAGGTTTCTCAAGAGATTTAACTGTTTCATAGATAATTAGGTATCTACACGTCTGTCGAAGGAACGGAGCCACCAGCTGGATGGCTAAACGACCTAAAAACCAAGTTTGGAAGTTGACTGACATATCGCAGTCAACACAACATACTCGCGTAGAAAACATAAAACTGTTTCTGAAACTTATAAAGAGTTTTCACGTCGATCGTCGGCAGCGCTAATCTGAAAAGTCGCAAATGCTATGAAAATCGACGTACCTTTCTACCCGAAAGTAAGAATATATTAAAGATATAATTAAGACATGTTAACTCTGCTGGCAACAACTAATCACGCTAAAACAGGCGCCGGGTGTCTTATCGTACCCTATTGTGCTTCATTCACTCGCGAATGAACGATATTTGTCAATAGTCTCCACGCTTTAGGAACTATATTGCTCCCCTTTAGGAATATTATGTGTTCTGTGATTGCTCCGCCCAGCTTTGTAAACAATGGACTAAGCGTGAAATACTTTGATACTGTCTAAAGAGTATTTAGTCTTAAAGGCTTAATTCAAGCAAAATGCTTTGTTAATCCGACAAATAAATCAGAGAGAAATTTATTATTTATAATACATAAAATTTATACCTACTTATCGTAGGTATGTATAAATCTTGATTAATTTTAAGAATATTCTAATTGTCTATTCGATATTCGGAAATTTGGAATTGCTGTCGTGCTTACATAATAATTGCTACCATATGTATACAACTATACACCATTGCTGGGACACACACAAGTACCTAGTACAAGTCGTACAGTCCGTGCTGGAACAGGTATCGATTATCCGTCTTTAAATTCAAAATAAAAATATAAGGAAAATCCTACTACGCTGAGAGCTGAGAGCCCAGCATGCCTTTCAATACAATTGCAGATTAGTAGTGAAAGGCATGCTTCTAACCAATATATCGTTATAGCTCCGATATATTGGCTCTAATAGCACACTTTAGCTCCGCACAATCGCCGCTGCGATACCGCGTCGGTACCGTCGGTACAGTGAACCCTACTCGACAGCCGAAAGGAAAACATTGTAGTGCTGTGCACATAACAATACCCACATGTGATAATTTTTTATTGGCTGTGTGTAGCAGTGATAGGCTACAGTGGCTACAGCGCCTTGTTTATAATAATGAGTATTTAATATCCACTTAGCTGCGTGGTCGGTAAAATTATCTTGTAATGTCATACTTCGAGATAATTATTGTCCATACATCTAACAATTCTAATATTTCTTCAATAATTAGGTACCTTCTCTTTATCCGAAATGTAATGCCTAATACCTAATTAAACCTAAACGGGCCTTGTACAATGTACATATAAAAAAATCTTGGGTTGCACTTTTTTACCAACTCCGGTGAAGTAGTGACTTGGTTCACTAAATGAACAACGTAAAAGCCACTTATTATTGATACGGAGGTCGCTCAGAGATAGAATTCGTCAAAATAATGTGTATACAGTTACCTCGACCAGTTCGCCGATCTTGTGCTTGCGCAGGATGTCGCGCGCGTCCGCGGAGTGCCCGACGTCGTCGAACGAGCGCGTGGCGTCCTTGCCTGCCTCCTCCATGAGCGTGTCGTACCCGCCCGGGTGCTGCAATCAATACAACATGCTTTATATTTTTTTTAAATTTTCGATGTAGGTATGTACCGTATATATACTTTCATATGCATAAGTATAGTTGTATGTTTTCCTTCATTTTGATATCCATCCAAAGGTTGTCTGGAAGAGATCGCCTTGTGCGATAAAACCGCCATTGTACATTAACTTTTTTTTGTTTCCTAATTTCTTTGTTCTTATTGTGTTATTGGTGTGCGATAAAGTGTATAATAAATAGTGATAGTGATAGTAATAAATAGTAAATTAGTGACCGGCATTTGTGAGTTTCCGTCCACAGAAGTAAGTCGTTGTCATGAAATTAGTTTGGTTATAGATTTTATCGTTGTTACCTCTTCGACGTACTTGGAGACGTCGTACACGGAATCCTTGTAGACCATCCAGAGCGGCTGGCCCTTGCTGCCGTCGCGCACCGACACCTCCGCCAAAGTGTACCGCTTCACGTCGCCCATTGTGAGTCTCTGTAACAGATTACAATAATTAATCGACTGCTAGAAAAGGCCTTTGGCATTAAGTCCGTCCCTATACTACTATTGCATAACATACCATCATACCATCACGCCTGTATTCCCCAAAGGGGTAGCCAGAGGCGTACTAATGTACACCCACATTTCGTCGGTATATGTAGGTCCCACGTAATAGCAGGCGAGCCTATTGCCATCAACCGGGCACAAATCCAGACTCCGACCTGCTACTAGGAATTTCACAGAAAAACCCAACAACACTTTGCTCGACCCAGGATTCGAACCCAGGACCTCTAGCGTAGCATTCGTGCTTGGGACCACTAGACCAACGAGGCAGTCAGTCAGTTCGTGCATAAAGAATAAATAAATAAATACAATAATTATTACACTAATTCTCCTACACACTAAGGCTCCTATCCACACGATCGCATTTTTGTTATCTATTAGGACGGGAAATTAGTAGGAGGATAAAATAACAATTTTTTTTTTAAAAACGTCTCACGCTGCAAATTTCTCCTGTTGGTATATCTATATATTTTAATATTATAAATTTGAAGAGTTTGTTTGTTTGGTTGATCGTGCTAATCTCAGGAACTGCTGGTCCGATTTGAAAAAATATTTAAGTGTTAGATAGCCTGTTTAACGTGGAACGCTATAGGCTAAATCATCACCCTACGACCAATAGGAGCGGAGTATCAATGAAATTTTTTTCAACGGGGGAAAAAATCAACTTTTACGGGAACGAAGTGGCGGGCAAAGGCATGTCTGTAATAATAACGACTTACATTTTACAGAACACAACCTTTTTAGGTGAAATCCTCAAATTATGAAAGAATTTGAGGATTGAAATCCTAATCCTGGTTCTGAAATGGCTTCTCTAAAATCTTCTTCACTTCTTCTGCTGAATGTTATATTTATATTACCTACAAGCTGACCTGTAGTTGTACTAAAAGCCTTTATAACGCGAGGTCAGTATATACTGGCTATACTCAGCGCGATGTGTAGCGTATGATTCATCAACAGTTTTTACTATGATTGGTAATTTGGCACCTTGCATCGTCACGCACCTAGTTCGATTCGATATCAGTCTGCTAGCGTTACGTAAGACAATATAATTACAATGACTATATTTATCTTCAGTTATCATTTTATGATGATCACGTCTTTGATAAAATAAAAGCAAGTCAATTTATGTTATCATAAAATATCTCTAATATTTCCGCAAATCATTCACCGTGCAGTTCATTAATAGTTATTAATATCTACTTATCTATTTGAAAAATCTTAAAATTGAAAAATCGTGTGTTGTAGTTTGCAAATAGAGGAAAAATATTATAAGTATAATAATAATGATTTTGTTACAGGTTGAATAACATGAGATAAATACGATTCGTGTCTTGATATGCGCTTGGGATTTCCCACACGAACCACTTACCACTTGACTTAGAAATAGATTAAGTACGGACAATTCATATAAGTACACTTCAAAACCGCATCACACACCTTTAAAACAATCTCATAACTGACTCATTGGTTTTGTCATAATCGTGACTGCAAAAGACTTGGGTTTGATTCCCAGGCCGAGCAGTGTTATTTGATTTTTCTATGAAATTCTCAGCGCCTTGTTGCTCGGAGTTTGTGTCTGTGCCCGATTAATGGTGGCAATGCGCGTCCGTACTCCCTGAAGGGTTTGGCAGAGGTGTACTTATGGACACACCACAGTTCGCCGGTATATAAGGTGGCATGTTATAAAGGGCGAGCCTATCTAATCTAAATATATATGTATATAAAACTCAAAGGTGACTGACTGACATAGTGATCTATCAACGCACAGCCCAAACGACTGGAGGAATCGGGCTGAAATTTGGAATGCAGGTAGATGTTATATCGTAGGCATCCGCTAAGAAAGGATTTTGATAAATTCTACCCCCAAGGGGATAAAATAGGGGATGAAAGTTTGTATGAAACTCAATTTTAAAACGATCGGGCTTTGCCCCTGACAAAATAATTAATAAATTTCGACCTATGTAGGGGATAATAAATAGGGGATGAAAGTTCATATGGAACAAAGTAACTATTCCACGCGGACGAAGTCGCGGGCAAAAAGCTAGTTGCCATATATAAATAATTATCATCATCATCCATTGTCATCAGCATAGTCCACCATGCTGCCTGCGGGTTGGCAGACTTCACACGCCGTCGAGCAAAATCTCATACAAGAACCCCATAAAACTACTTGACTTGGGAATCGAACCCAGGCCCTCAAGCGTAGTAGTCATGCTAACAAGCACTAGCCTAGACATTGTAAAACCACGGTATACTAAGACTAGTATAGATTAATCTGGACATTTTAAGGTTTTAGTCGTTGAAATCTGAGCTTTTTATTCCGCCTGACATGTCTGCGTTCGCTCTCGGCGAATGGTCAAAAGAAAACTTGCATTGCGCCAAATTAAAAATAAGAAAAATTTTAAATTACGAAAACCCAGAAGTTTTAAGTTAGCGAGACACGCCTAGTGGTGTGCCAACTGCGTGTCTCATAAAATATATATTATATTTTTTTTTACTTTTTTACGACATTAAAAAAATCCCACGTATATTCACAAGTAGGAAGTAATAAATGATGTGATTACAATATGTACTTACATGTGAGCACGTCAGTCGATCAGCAGCTCCGCGCGATAACTGTCGATAACATTATAGTTTTGGCGGAGATACCCGCTATCATTTGTCTGATGCACGCATGTGTACTGTGACGTCATTGTGCATGAGAACCTCACTACCACCAATTTTTTTGTGTCACTCGTGGCTAAGTTGTAGCTGCGCTGATCAATCGATCTGCAAGGTTAATGTACGCTTGTTGCGGTCAGTCTGTGGATGGGTCTTAACACACCGAGACCTCTCCGTGCTTCGGAGAGCACGTCGGTCCCGATTGTCATACTTAAATCTATGAGAGTCGTTAGTTGTATACCTATTCAGAAGTTCAAAAAGTCTGACAATACCGATATTCGAAAGGTTCGAATATCGGTATTTCCCAGAAATTGGGTTGCGGAGGTCTCTTCGTGTAAAATACTGATATTCAGCTGCATCCGGTTAGACTGGTAGCCGACCCAAACATGGTTGGGAAAAGACTAGGAAGAAGAGGTGTATGTTGCGAGAAGCGCTGGGTTCCGCCCCCGCTCGTCACGCTTCAACCCGTATCCAACCTAGTGACCAATCACGAGGTACATGCGTAGGCGACGGGGCGTCCGTCCGTTACCATCTAGATCCGTAGTGGTCCTAGATTTTTATATTTTTGACTAGTATACGTTTAATACTGCGTAAGGACTGGGCGGACCGAATGTCACAATGACACCACTAACCTTGGTCCCAAAATGTTCTCTAAACTGAAGTGACTATATAGTCCGCGATCGGCTAAAAAACAAATGCCATGCGATACTAACAAAGATGGCGTTAGTGTCACTGCGTGTGGCGGACGCGGCAGTCTAATGTTTGGCCGCCATATAGTATTCAAATCAATGCTAGTGTAATATACTATTATCTACTAGCTCGCCGCAACTTCGTCCCCGTGGATATGATAAAAATACCATGTATTACCTAATCCAGGGTAGAATAAGGTATTTAATATCTAATAAGTTTGCTCCTCTCCTGGACTCCTGCTATATATCACCTATTCAATGTGTTGCTATATAAGCTATATTTATTGTGTTCTGATCCTGACTGACTGACTGTACAGCCACATTCAAGTTTCACATACAAGTGTACATACATAGAATTTATTAATTCCTTGAAAATTAGACTCACACTCGATTACCTACTACACTCTGACCACGCGGTGACCTAAGCGATACATTAATTTATTGACTGTAGATAAGATTATGCTATACTCATAAGTACTAATTACATTACATTTTTTAATACCTAATACTTGTCTGCATTTATTTTTACTAGCTTTTATATAATAATAATATTATAAATTATTCAACTTGCTTTGTTAGTTTGTGTGTATGTTTAGAGCAAAATTGGAGAGCCTATTCTGACCCACTTCCCAGTATCCGATGGATCTGTAATTTGGTACACATATGTAGACCGAGGTTCATTTAGAAACCTTAAGTCTTGTGACCGCGGAAGATACCGTTAAAGCATCGAGTCCAGAGTCTTTTTAAGGTTCTCTATTTTTATTCCTACGATTTGATGTCATAATTTAACATTGCATAATGTTACTTGTCCTAACATTAGTTACGCATAATACTCATTTGCCATAACTATTTAATCATAATTTTTTAATCCTATTTACTATACTATAAGCATAATATTTAATAAGCATACTATCCAAAAGCATAATTTTACAAGCATACAAACTAAACTATAAAATAATATTCAAATAGCTATAAATAACATAAACCTAACCTAACCTAACCTAATAGCTATAACTATTAGACAAATAAACAATATGCTTTACAACTTTATGCATATCAAAGTTATGAATATAAACAATAGGATATACAATATTTATACTTAATAACACAATATGCTAAAAGCAATTATGGCACACTATTATTATGAAAAAAGAAAATTATGCCTAACTTATTATGACAGTTTAAACCATTATGAGAAAAAAAGGGATCCCTCTTTTTAATGCTTACTACGCGACGACCACGACGGCAAGAAAGCTCGTGCATTTTTTAAAGTTACATGTTAAGAACCAGAAGTGTGGTGTGTATCATACATTATGTAGCATTTATACATAATGTATGATATCATGACTCATCTGATAGTAAAAGCATGTGTACCCGCACGTATACTTGATATTATTTATTGTATACAATTTGCGGAGTTATTAGATAAGAGACACAATACCATTGATTTTATCGAACAAGCAGGTTATTTTGTGTAGTCTCTTACTTGATAGATAGTGGACCACTCGTGGCAATCTTGAGAGGCTGGCTACTTACACTTGAGTGATTCTTCTGTCACAATTGGTACTGGTCTATTTTTGTACTTCGATTTGGCAGGTACTGAGGTCTTCATATCTCTATAACTATTAGTTTCATATCGGTCGAAAATCCAATACACGTTCAGCTTATACTGGAACTTTATGGCCTGGTGCGAAGCGTGTGTACAGGACCTCACGGTCAAAAGCTGGACTTGCGACCATAACAGCAATGAGACAGTACGATAAAGAAATAAAAAGTACCCACAATTTAAAATTAAAATACTTTATTTAGCACCTTCCTGGTAACTTAATTTTAATATCAGTTTAAATCTAAACGTAAGTGGTTTCTTGCGATTCATTATTACTATTATTCATTGTTTACTCGACTTTTTTCATTGCACTTAACCGTCAATGTTAACCTGAAAATAAGCAAAGCAACTGATTTTCAGTATTATTCCAGATAGTGGATGTCATAAAAACGAATATCCGAAAATTATATTTGTAACTAGCTTTCCGCCAGCGGCTTCGCCCGCGTGGTCTGGGTATTTCTTGTAACTTTCATCCCCTATTTCAACCCCTTATAGCCGTTTTTCGCAGGAAAAAGTAGCCTATGTCCTTTTTCAGGCTCTAGATTACCAATTTTTTATTTACCAATCGTTCAATATCAATTTAATCGGTTCAGTGGTTTTGGCGTGAAAGCGCTCCAGACACACAGACAGAATTACTTTCGCATTTATAATATTAGTAAGGATGTAACTCACAGTTCAGTTGCTCATGAGTGCGGAGAGCCAGCCACGGGTTTGTGTAGCTGCTGGTATTGGTTGTTGGCTCTTCTCTTCATGAACCTAACAAAAAATCTTTTTAACTGTCCAGAGTAAAATACTGATTTCTGACACTTACTTACGCGAATACTAGACATTGAAATAAAACTACTTTTTACGGATTTTATCGCGTTATATAAACGTCGGGATTAAAATAATATCAATACAACGCGATAGAATCCGTAAAAAGTAGTTTTATTTTGTCCAGAGTAAAATTCTATAGTAATTCTTCACCTATTTCAGCTTGCGGTTTCCAAGAAAATTTCAACACCAAAATCTAACTTACAAGTTTTCCTACGACGAATCTCTGCATGAGTGTGAACACCTCCTGTGGCATGCCGGAGGCCAGCATGGCGGCGCTGGCGTCCTGGCCCGCGTAGCGCCGCAGCACGCCCGCCCCGCCGCAGTGCTGCAATTATGTATTGGCATAAGGTAAGTAAAATACAGTACGATTTAAACTTAATGGCAGCTCGGAAGTTAGCTCCTCGCTGCGCAGTTCCCCACCTCTGACCCCCGTTGTCACATAAATTCGTTACTGCGCAGCGACTCGCCTCATGTTCCGAGCCGCCATGTTTGAATCGGACTGTAGCTAGAGTTTCTGATGAAAATGCTGCTGTAAAAATTCATGTAAGCGGGGTTGTGGTCGGGTGACTGGTCGCATCGCGTCGATCGCTAATTTAATGCATTTCTCGAACATCTCCTAGTGGGCAAAGATTTGATAAAAAAAAGTTTTGATAAAATCTTACTTCAGTAGTGTTGTACCGACGTACTTATCTGAAGGCGGATATACACGAAATCACTAAATGATGCGTCATTGGTTACGTATCTAAAATAACTTGTAAGTATTCGTCGCAGCTATCATAAAGGAGTCGAATGACGAGATGACGGCTAATAGAGATGTATGGAAGACATACTGCGCCGACCCCAAGTGAATAGGGATAACGGTAGGAGGATGATGGTGGTGAGTCTTATTAGCACAGGCATCAGTAGTGAACATCGTCTAGTGATATCAGTAGGTATCTACATTAATACAGGGGGGCTAGACAAGTTGCAATTTGACATCCGAATCAACAAACGAGAAACAAAATGTATGGAAATGACATTAGTGACAGCCCGATTCGTCGAAAGCTTGTGTCATTTCCATAGATTTTGTTTCTATTTATTTGTCGATGCCAATGTCAAATTGCAACTTGTCTACAGGCTAAGATGTGTCACTATAACTCTAGACTGAATATTGAAGCTTAAACTTATAGTTATAAATATGCCCCAGCGAAGTTTCAGTTGTAAGTCCGCCCCCACGCACTGCTCGCCCACGCGTCACCTTTAGCCGAGTATCAGACAACCTGCGCTTTTGTATCAATATTACAGAAAATATTGCTAGTTATTTGTTTCTTTTACATTAAAGACTTTTTGCATTTCAAATGAGATGTTGCTGATCAAAACAGTAATTGAATGAGGTACTTTTTTATATAATTATACAATTTATTAATAAAAATGAATCGCCGAAATGTTTTTACGCGCATAACTTCCGAACACCTGCAACTGAAATAGTTATTTGTTATACAAGAGTGCAAAGTTGCTTTTTAACCGCGTGCTCAATTTTGATGACCGAGCAAGCGAAGGATTCTAAAATCAAATTTGAGCACGCGGTTAAAAAGCAACTTTGCACTCTTGTATAACAAATAACTATTTTGTTATTGTCAGGACAAGGTTTGTGTGTATTTTTTTAATCCACCAGGATACGCAGGCGAAATTCCGCACGGGTCGCGAGTGCAATATAATGTACAGACTACAGAGTACCTACCTTAATACTACACTAAGCCATTTTTAAATTTATCCTATCGCTCTCTACACTTCGTTGTAGCGTTGGTTGTCCATATAACAAGGTTCAACACACAAAATGAAGCCGTCGTAAGGACTAATACACATACACTACGGATACTCATCATAATTATTTTTAAAGGCGTAAATTAGTAGGTATCAGTAGATATATAAGTTAGACGACGTCTATGGTCTAGTCTAGTGGTTCGAGTGTTGGACTGCTACTCACAATTTCGTGGGTTCGATTCCCACAGGACTCAAATATTTATGTGACGCCATTGAACATGTTTTTGTTGTTTTGGAATAGGTACAACTTACAAGTAAGTGTGTATATATGAGTATTATATGGATTCTCTAGTACCAATAGTACAAGCTCTGATTAGTTTGGGAATAGATTGTTGTGCAAAATCTCCAAAACATTTCTTTAATTAGAACGCTTTTATTTTATATAAGTATAGGGTCGGGGAGTGACGTAATACTAGGACCGACATAACTCATTATTGGGTGTGTTAATGTACCTACTTACATGTGATAAGTAACGTTTCTTGTAACAGTAATCATATCTATGGCGGTATCTCCATCGGAAAAACGTTTACTGCAGATATTTTATCCGTTATCTATTGGAAAAAATTGCTTAAGATACCATATCATTAACAACTTTCCACCGATATTGTCACCTATCATTATTATCCAAGTATTATACTTGTAATTTTATAAATGCGAAACTTATTCAGTCTGTTTATCTGTTATCTTTAAGCCTAATGGCTGAACAGATTCGATGAAATCTGTCAAGGAAATAGTTGCATTTTGAGGAAGGACGTTACATAATATAGCATAATGAGCCCGACGCGTCAGGGTCACGTCAGAGGCATTGGTGACCTGGTGATCCCAGTATCTTCACATTGTATATTTTTTAACCATTTATTTAATAAATCCAAAATCCATTTGGATCTGTGTCCAATAAGCTCGCTCATTTTACAGAAACTACGTTACACTTTACTACTTACTACTTTGCTGTGCCCGACAGACTCCATAATTGACACTCACTGTAACTTACCAACACCTGTATACATTATGGAATGCAATAAAGAATTGAATTGAATTGAGAACCTAAAAATCAAAATAGCAATTTATCACATATAGGCGTGGTGGTACATACATAACCAAGGTACTCACGTAGGGCGCGAAGTCGGTGAGGTTCATGACGAGGTCTCTGTACAGCACCAGCAGACAGCCACCGCCCTGACCGCTGCAGCGCTTCACCTCGGACAACGTGAAGTTGCGCTGTACCTGACAACATTGACTCCGAATTAAATTACCATTAGCCACAAAGATATTCCCATTAGACAAGTCAAAAGGTCTCGAGTTAGACAAGTCAAAAGCCGCGCACCAGTGACATTTTTAAATCATGTGCGTATTAATTAATTATCACTTGCTTTAACGGCGAAAGAAAATATTGTTGAAAATGAAAGAAAGAAAGAAAGAAAATACCTGCATGCCTTAAAAGATATTCTGGACAGCGCGCGGCGTGGTGTAGTTATGTACCTAGCGTATGTAGATATACATCGGTAATGGTATGATAAAGAAGACCGATAGATTGTGTGGCAGTCTGTTTAAGGATAGGTAAACATTTTTCATCTATCCTCAAACTGACTGAGGCAAGCTTAGCTCTGCCCACGTCAATCTCTACTCAATTTTATAATTTAAACTGAGATATGTCTCCGTTGCTACACTATATAAAAAAATGATAAAGAAACAGAGAAAAATTGAGTTGTCAAACTAGTTATTTATTCATGGATGTATTTTTAGCTGCACCGCCACCGCACGGCCACAACAAATGACCCTGTCAGGATATCGGCAAGGTGCGCTCTTGACAGGATTGATGGTGCTGCCGAGATTATCCTCTCATGAGCGTATAATGTCTGCTATAGTAGTGATGTTGCATCCGAAGAGAAAAGGACGGAGATATATAATAATAATAATAAATAATAAATCATTTATTTCTGGCATCTGATGGCCCATAGAATAGAATATACCTTACAAGCTAACATATATAAAACATTTATACAAAGTAGTGTAAGTAGATAAGGCTCAAGACTATACACATGACGTATTTGATTAAACGTCAAACGCATATGACAGTTGCGGGTAGTAAGAAATACAAAAGTTTAACAAAAGAATATCGCATAATCGCTAAGAATTTCTGCTCTAATTGACGTATTGTAGGTACGTACCTGTTTAGATTGGTCTTGAAACATTTTGAAGTCCGAGGGGTGCTTGGCTTGCTTGGTGAGCTGGCCGGCCACCTGCCCCGCCGCCTGCCCCGCCACCTGCCCCACCTGCCCCGCCGACTGCACTGCATTACCGAACAGCTGCGTCAGCTCGCGAGTTGCCGGCACCTCTGCTACTACTGCAACGAATTAAGATTATTGAAGGTTAGAAAACAGATCTTGTTTAAAGCGCTATTCTAGACTGATATTATAAAAAGGAAAGATTATTGTTTGTTTGTTTCATTCATTTGTATAGGCTCTCATAACACTGTACGGATTTGAAAAAATATTTTACTACTCAAAATCAAAATAGTTTTATTTTCACATAGACCTTATGCAGGCACTTATGAAACGTCGAAACTAGTTGCACGGTTCCAAATTAGTAACAAGTTCCTATGGAGAAGAACCGGCAAGAAACCTCATGGTTACCCTTTACTCCATGGTTACTCTTTTACTCCATGGTTACTCTTTTAACTCCATGGATATATATATATATAACTTTATTGGAAAGCTACATCTTTACCGAGTACCATAGGCTATAAATTATAAGAAATACCCACCACCAACTAGAAGTTTTCCTTATCACCAGGAAAATTACAAAAGTATTGTCAAAAATATTTTCGTAGATATTATACATAATGTATATTATGATTGATTCAAATTGATTAGTAGATTAGATTAGTGTACACTGAGTGATCTAGCGTCTAGTATAGAATCTAGACTATCGAAGAATATGCCTAAAGCCCTAAACAGATGATTGACAAAATGAAGTGTCGTGCGTCTGGTTACGACTCATTAAGTGTTAGTTTCTACGCGACGATATAGTCCGAAGTGTTTACATATGCTACGCTCCGCCAGTGCGGCTAATCCGCTCGGTCAACACACTCTGTTTACCTACGATTGACAAGAAATCTCTTGTGTTACATAAGCCATTGTACCTATTGTTATTGTTCTAATCACGATCTTATACCTAGATCATTGACTATTTCCGTTTCAAGTTATCTTATCTATTTCGACGATATATTAATAACTGTGTTTTAATCTTAAGATATTATAATAATGTGTTATGTCGTCTGTTCCGGTACAAATTAAATTTCAAAAATTGTATACTTACTCAACCACGATTCCAACGGAATATTAAGGAGGGAAAATAGCAATGAGTATGTCTGTAAATAGATATACGAGTCATTTTTACAAATCAAAGTTTTCGGCATTTTAAACTAGATGGCGCTGGCATTATGTTATGATTTCTGTTAAGAACACTTAAGTAAGTAACTCACCATCGTCTTCTTCAAAACCCAAACATCGTAATAGATACTAACTTTTTGAAGCAATTTCCTGTCTCAACTGACGGCACATTAGTCATAGTGTAGCTCAACCATAATTTATGGATGATAGGGGGATGAATATTCGACTTTGAAGTGTTTATAATAGATATTGTTAGTAATAATTATTGTTTAGATTTTATTTATACAATTACAATATCTTATTCTATGTTTATAATAATTATTACGTGACTAGATATGTCGCTGCCTTAGGTTTGAGCCTGTAAAACAATTGTAATTGGTTAAATAAGTTAATTTATAATGAAACTATCATGAATTAATTATTGTGTTCTTAATTCGCTGGTTTAAGCATTGCTACTAAAGCATTCTAATTAAAAATAACGTTATTCTTCTTGTACCTAATCGTACTAAGCTCATTAGTAATCCGATTGTCTACAGGTATAAATTAACAGGACAATTATTTGCACAAATAATGTTTTCTTTAGCCAATAATCACATATACCTATTATTTTGATGATTTTGGATAATATCGAGATCACCTACAATTAACAGATGTGTTGCCATAACTACTTAATACAACCCAACACCAATATTCAATTAAAGAATATTTTTCATATATGGTCACCTTAAGTAATAAATAAAATATTTAATTGTAACTTGATCAACATTTCAATAACGTTTTTTTTTAAGATGATACGTTTAGCGTAGTGGCTGGAGTGATCGGCTTCTGCTTCTGCGCCACGTGTTGTGGGTTCGATGCCCACATAAAAATTATACACATATAATAAATATTTGTATGACCTACAGGCTATTCTGAGTCTAAACGTCGTGTTAATGTATGTGAAAATAATAGTTTTTAAACCCAACACGTTTTTGTTACATAAACAGGTTTACTGCAATAAATGCAAAAATATTTTTATAAAGTTCTAACTTTAACTAACTTCAGAAAATATGACAGAACCTCTTCTTAAAAATTACCAAAACCTGTCTATTTACAAACAATGGTCGTTGTCCGACAATAGCCCCCACAATGGTCGGGAACAACGGAACGGCCCTTATATACGGGACCAGCATTAATGGGACAAATAAAATGTTTAATCTTATGTCCATAACTGAGTCAATTGGGTTTAACTGCGCGCTCTGAGTCAGCTATCAAGTAGGGCTGGCTACCGATAGGCTTTAGCTCAGTGACTTCACAGCACGCTAATTTCGCATAATCCATCCAGGTTACGTTAAAAAAAAAGCTATTTGGTCATAGTTTATGGTCAAAATCTTCGTATACGCATACACCTAAGAGCAAACGAAGTTTCAGAGAACATAGTTAATCTTAAACCTTGCTTGTATACCCTTGTATCGGAACACTTGCACGAGTGAGTCAATGATCTCTACGTGGCCACAACTAACGCCATTGAGATGACTCCATTGATACTTAAGAGAGGTAGGGCACAGCCATTTATGGCTCAAATCTGGAGCAGTCCATCTAGGGAAGTCCCTCCACTTTACAGAAAACTGCAGCCAAATAACACACTTTATTGTGTGTTGTGTTCCTGCAGTGAGTAAGGTCGCCAGAGCTCCTTCTAAGGATGCCCTGCGCTGGCAGCAAAGGAATATTCTCCTAAACTGTCGGTGAATCCTCCATAAACCTCTGAGGTTTTTAGGGTCGGTAACGCGCGAGTGATACCCCTGGTGTTGGAAGCGTCCATAGGCTACGTTAACTGCTTAGCATCAGGCGGGCGTATGCTTGTTTGCCGCTTTAGTGGTATAAAAAATACCATAATACCAAGATGACACCCACAGAACGTGAAGGCTATTAATTTTTGTCAAAATTCAAAATAATGTTAAGACAAAAGAACACCGCCGTGTTCTCCGCACCGTGGCCAGGATATCCGCACAGCTCTGTGACCCGCACAGGTACCTGCCAGCCCTATGATGTCGCGTAAAGCAAAAAGTGAAACACTAATAAAGTAACGTTAACTGCCCCCGGTAATTGGCCATAGTTTGTGACTGCACATGTGTGGGTGTAGTGCACTAGCTAATGCTGCGGCGCTGCCTGACTTGTACTAAAGTTACAATTACAAAATCCAGTATTCTCTATTAAAACAAACACAATTTTATTCGCCCGCAATTTCGAATATTAACCAAATTGTGGTGAGTCGTAGCTCGTAGCCGTCGGCTACGGATGTCGTAGCTAGCGTAGCATACACGGCTACGTACGATTCAATGAATTTTGGTCTCGCCCCATACATGTTGAAATAAATACTGTTTTACTTACTCCACATTAAATTTATTTTAAAGTCTATACAAGGTGGAAGGGACATCGACGCACATCCGAATACCATGAGTGCAGTACATGATTCTGGACCCCCCTGAGTAGAAATTTTTCGTAACTTTTTTCATCAATTTTTCAAATTTTCTGCATTTATTTGTACTTGAACGTGTAAAAAAACATTATTTATATCTACTCAAATTACATTTATGATTAAACGATCATTATTTCATTTATTCCGGATCGCACGCGCGATAACATTCACCGCGGAGCGTTATAATCGCGTTTTTAGCAATACACTGCGCGCTCAAAAATGTCGATATCTGTACTAACCAATCATTTTCTACATGAATGACCTAGGTCAGTTTATTTTTGACCTTGAGTGAAACCTTGTCACGGCGTTTGTGCATCGATGTGCCTTTCACCTTGTATACGTAGTTAAGAACTACATTGAGAAGTAATGTTTTTTTTTAATATGAACGTACTACCATATTTTGATTGAAATTGTTTTAGTGCCATCGTATAACAATAAACATCTACATCATATAATTTAAATACAATTGTGATTTACTTTTTCTAACAGCGGTTTTGGTTACCGTTTTACCTCTTCATAATTTTAAGTATTATAGTTTTCTTTGTATATTATTATTGAAGAGTCTTTCATTTCATTCAGTCTAAAGCTCTACAAATACAAATATTACTGTATGTTAGTCATAAATCGTAAGTATTTGACAAATGGTTGTCAATTGATAGTCTATAATGTTTGAGTGCGATATGAAACAATCATGTAGATGACTGCGGGTGCTAATTATTGCTTTACGATCTGTTAACAGTTACGGGCGGCGCGGCGCGGCGTGGCGGCGACTACCACGCAACACATGTTTTACGACCTCACATACTGCACTATGTATAACTATATGAAACTAGCGCTCCGCCAGCGGCTTCGCCCGCTTAGTCTAGGTATTAATTATACCCTATGTCACCCGGGGTCAGTGTAGCTTCCCAACGGTGAAAGAATTTTTCAAATTGGTCTAGTATTTTCGGAGCCTATTCAAATTAAACAAACAATCAATAAAATCTTTCCTCTATAATATTAGTATAGATTTTTTTATCCAATTTAAGGCCCCTGGTGTGACCACACCGACCACTCTATCAAGAGTGTAGCGACTAAGGTCTTATCTAATAGAGCCTAAATAAGAGATAATCTCTTTCTACTGGAGAAACCTTTCATATGGCTCACAGTAAGTCGTTTCTGATAATATCCCGATCACAAACAAACTCAGTGCATCGGCGGCTGCACTTTACATGATACAATAGAAAAGTGTGCAAAGTATCAAGTAACGTTGTGTAGTTTCTGTCTACTCCTGTAGGAAAAGGGCATGAGTATACCACTTTTCTATTCATAAATACATACATTTTTAAATAGAAAAGTGGTTTATTTACTAGATGTATTGTCGACAGCATTGTGGTACAGTAGTGTCACGTCATGCTCACATAACACACATCACGTTAACCGCTTGTTGTAAAGCAACTTTGTTGTAATACTAGCCTGCACTTGACTTCGTCTCAACAAGTTTTGGATTTTATGCGCATTTCGTTTAGAGTTCTACAACACACCGACTAAATGCCAAGAGCTAAACCTAATGCTTAAGGGGCCTTCTGAACTTAGGTAATTAAGATACATAAAGCCTGTATTTCCCGCAGGATTAGGAAGATGTGGACTAGTTTACACTATAGCAAATGGCAATAGTAGTGGGTCTGGCCACAAATCCAAACTCCGAGCTGCTACCGACAAGTTCAAATAATAACCCAATACTAATTTGCTGGACCTAGGAATCGAACCTTTAGCTTCAATTAATATAAAGTTATGACATTGACTGGTATTCGTTTATAAAAGAGTTATTTGGAGAAATAAATAAATAGTTATAATTTACGCGTTAGTTACAGTTTGCCTGTCATCAATGTTAAACTAACTGCAAGTTTTAATTGTATTTTTTTCTCAAAGTTAATTATCTATTTGAATGAACTTCACCTATTAATCTGATAAAGTGACGACAGACAGACAGGAATGTTGATTAAAATTCCTTAAGTTTCGGCGTTTTAAGTCACCATGCACTGCGCTTGTACTAGACTTTAAAAGCTGTTATTTTTTAAAAGCTGTAATTTTTTTCTCTTCGTAGATATGTAGTTTTTAAGGTACTTATAGGAGTTACTAGTAAACTCTTTATTCATTATGCACAGGTACTGCTAAGTAAGAGATCCCGAATTCCGGGTCGATCAAAGTGGTATTTCTATGAAATTTCCAGTAACACCTCGGAGTTCAGATTTGCGCTCGTTTAATGGCTATAGGCTCGCTCCCTTTAACATAAGACCTCAAAACTGAGTATCTGTGGGAGTACTACAGTACATGCATCTGTTTAATTGTCTAACCTATCATAATTCGTTTCATAATTTCGTAATGTCGTCGACATCAATTGGGCCATTCAATAGTTCGAAAAATGGGACTGATAGGACATTTGATGTCAATAACCATCCCATTTTTTAGCCCAAATAAATGTGGTCACTGTGCTTAATTCGAAACAGATTTAAATGTCCCGTTTGCCAGCATCAATAGTGAGATTGAGTGACGTCATCGTCTACGTCACCAGGTTGCTGCCAAAATGGGGAGGAGTTGTGATCGGGAGTATCGCGCGCTAGCCCCGCCCCTCGCCCCCGCAGCTGCCCACCAGTATAAAAGCCTTCGGCCGTCGGAAGGCTGGCAGTCACCAACGCAGCACACAGTGAGGCGCTCGTCACTTCCACTGAAAAACTTTACGTCGAGTTTTCACGGTAAGTTCATAACATAAGCACGGACCTTTCAGCTATTATTCATGGATTGTAAGGACTGAAATTACATAAAAACTACAGGGGAAAAATGGAGATTTTTTTGGAGTGTAGAACCGGGAAAATTTGCATCAAGTTCATTAGGTGATACCTAGTAAAAATATTAACTAATCGACTACGTTATTGATGACTAACGCAAAATACGTTGGTATAATTTTAATCATGTGTTAAGGGAAAGTCTTGAGATCTCCTTCAAAGAGCACGACTAGCAGTAGGTGTATTTATAAGTATTCCTGATTTATATAATTATGTATGAGTGATATATAAAACATTGCCATAAGCAACTACGTTACTACCAACATTTTGATAAATTAATAGCTTCTTTGTGAATAAAAAGCTGCGTTATTTAACCGGGAAATTAATTGAACATTTTGTAATGATTCAATTCGCTTAGGCAATCAAATTGAGCTATTGTGGTATATAGAAATATACAAGGTTCAAGTAAACACGATAATCGTACTTCTGGTACTTTTACTAGATTTAAAATATTTGTACACCTCATATTAAGTACCTACAAATTATGAAATCACATAAAATATTTCATTTTAAAACTGAGCTTCTAACATACTATGAGCGCGCTACGGAAACGCTACGCGTCGTAGCAAAGGTTACAGTGTCGTAGCAACATCTTGCACAAACTCAACCCTGTTAATGTTATGATATTTTATTATTTTAATTAAGTAAAAACATTTTGTTTCATTGTTAGAAGTAAAGAAAATAACTTTATCAAGAAAATATCACACGCGTAATTAAATGAAGTACTATAATATTATTTTCATCTGATCTTATAATTTTATTCACACTTTAGTCTCACCATAAATTTCTCGGAAATTATTAAAATTATTATCAGACAGTTTGGATGTTAATTAAATTGGATATTTTGACGGTTCCGAACTTTGGGCGTTAATCGATTTAATAAAGTCCCATTAATAACATAGGCGCGCCCGTCGAGCACCGCCTGGCATCGCACTGATGATTATCAACCAAACTTTTACAAGGAAAAACAATTAAAAAAATAGTTACTTTCCTGAATTAAAGTAGAAATGGTTCTTTGGGTTTTTCATTAGATTTTTATAAGAAGTTTCTAGAATCGTTTACTTGTTCTGTAACGAGACACAGCTTCATTTTGCTAACTTATATTTAACGGACCGAACGTAATTGCTCTTCATACGGAAACCTCTGAACCTTCATATACTACAGGGATATATAATTTGTAGTTTCTTCCTGGCAGAGTATTGTAATGTAGGTAATTTTTAGATATTCACAACAATTGTTTCTGGTAACTAACATTTTTTTTAAAGAATGACTATGGAGTTTATTGACGGCTCTTCTTCATAAGACCCACTTTTTTGGAACCGTGTATTAGTTACAAAGGTTTATTAGTTTAAAAGTTTATTAGTTTCAAAAGTACCTATTTATATGGTCTAATTGAAATAAAAATATTTGAATTTGAATTTAGGTACTATGTAACACAGGCCGATCCTTTATTCATTAACCGGGTGCAAATCCAAACTCTGTGCTGTTATTGAGCATTTCATAGACCAAATAACACTGCTCGACCTGGGAATCGAACTTCCCGTAGCGCAGCAGTAACTTAGGACCACTATACTAATGAGTCAGTAGAGGTAGCAGTATCTTGTGAATACTTCAACGTATACATTCCGTAATTAGCTAAATGAATGAGGAGCACACGTATTGGCATACTGTGACAGCGCAATGAGCAATGTTCGCGGCGTCGCTGGCATGTGTCACAGAACACAAACAAAGCGTACCTTCACTGTTTTTGTGAGTAGGTACCGTATATTTATTGTACCGTAGGTTCGCAGCGATGTGACCGGCGGAGACTCGGTGACATTTTGTATTCAAGGCGAAATGACATAAATTATACGGGATATGTTGTTGATAGATACATACGACACAAAGTCCCTTTTGACTTTTGGAAAAACAAACGGATAATTATTAAGTGCATTTTTGTAAAACATGTGTAAATTTATTAATGAATAATTAATCAAATGTAGTATGGACGCACACAAGCAAACCTTGACAACTAAACGCACTGCCCCAATAAGACGGCGAGGTTTTAGAGTAAATTAAATTAGCATGTTATAGTATGTAAAAACGCTTTTTAGATATATTATATTGATTTTTTTAAAACCGCTCGAACGATTTCGATAAAATTTATATGGGACACACAGGCAGCACCAGCTTTAAAAAAAAAAGAATCATGCAAATCAGTTCACCCAATCGAAAGTTCTGTGGTACAGAACAGATCGGTGGCACAATTGCACATATTATTATTCATATCGTATCGCCAGTTATGCTGTGTGGACCTACAGCTTACGAAGGAATCTGTTAATGTAACGCAGACCCTTTACCCTTGTTTTCTAATCTTATCAATTTTCATTGATCTATGTCACGACATGTCGGAATCATATCGACTAAAACCGCACTTTCCATCACTTGCTCTTTGCGTCATAGGCATGGCATCAGGAACATTCTACCGGGTGCACAGCCGTGGTGGTACCTACTTGTAAATTATTCTTATGTAACGATTAGGGACAATCTAAATTTCAAATATTTCTATTTCTATTCTTAATTCCTAAAAATTGTTTAGTTAAAAATGTCATGTGTTAAAATTTTTTTTTTTAACTACCTGATCGATATGCGGCCTTGACGGGCAACTTCCGGCGGAAGCCGGCGGCGGCGGTGCGGGCTCTTTTCATAATTACTTTATCGCCAATATTCCTATTTCAAAATGTTATTGCGCAGAACTGTTGTCGCGGTCGTAAACATAATTATTCAAAAGATTGTTTATAATTTATTAGGATTTTAGTGTCGTAGGTCTCGCAGTCGAAGTCTCTCTACATTTAATTAATAAATTAGTTATTATGAAGGAAAATATAGCGAGAACCCCTGCATGCAAGATTTTCTTGACGACGACGGTCTGTGAAGTCTATCAACCCGGACTAGGCCACCGCCGTGAACTTATAGCCTAACTCCTCTCATTCTGAGAAGCAACCCGTGCCCAGAAGTGGAGTGGTAAATAGGTTGATGATAGGATTTCATAAAGTTTTAGATAAGCTCCTCCCATACAGTTACCACGGGACTTAGTTACATATCGGTGGTGTACAACAGTACACCGGTGCCCGACCTGACGAGGCCCTACATCTACATTAGCCCGATATATACACGTTTCTGATTTACAAATAAATACGTTGTTAGTTACGTCGCGCCGCGCCACATCGCGGGACTTCTATTTAATTCCACTTCAAAGCGTGTAAGGTACCATATTAGGGATTTATGTAGAATATATTTATCGAAACAGCCTGTATAAATTATATGGCAAGGATAAGCTATTCATGTTGGAAATAAAACCTAAATACTTATACTAAATTTCTGTATTTAGTAATTTAGCTACCTATCTCATTTTTTCCCAAGTCAGCGGGAACTTCCTAAGATTTCGGCTTAGTGCTCAACTACTAGGAAATCATATTAATAATATAATGCCTCTACTTCAACAGCTAACTAACTGTATTTGTACATTATCTGTCAATCAGTGTTATATTTGAATGTAGACAGTCTTAGTTCTGCAATAAGATTACGATTTATTTCAATAACTTATCGAGTCCTAACGTGCTCACTGAACTATAATATCTACATTCATAATACGCAAATCATTATATATTTAACTGACCAAATACTTTTGTAATTTAATAAAATTTAATTTTATATTCTTAGTAGGTTATCCCGTCTCACATTACTATAGCGACTGTAGCCGACACAAAGCATTTCATTTTAGAGCAACAACAAAACGTCGGCGTCGCCCGACACACGCCACATGTGCAACATTAAAACGCATTTCCCCTTCATCCACTTTTATTCATAAGCATTTCTACGAAATAAAAATTATGATTTTCTAGAATAACTTACTTTTTACTTGAAATGAAACCATTTACTAAGAAATCCAAATAGCCACTCGAAGTCTGGATTTGTTCGCGGTAATTCCAATGGGCTCACCCGATATTAATGAAATTTAAAACACCGGTGAGGTGTGTAGTGTAGTTGGCACCAGTACCTACTGCTCTGCCTAACCCTTTACGTAACACAAGTTTAATACTATGTTAGATTTTAGCGATAATGATTTAGTTTTGATGCAGCTAATGGGCAGACCCATTAGCTGGGTTTGTAAGGGGTAAGTTTGATAAACTATGAAATCGGTATACTTAAAAAATCGTATGTAAAGTGGCCAATCATTACTACATAAAAAATCGGATAAAATGAAATGTAATCATTATCTACACTGGGAAGCCGTTGTAGTTAAATCAGTTTAATCATTTTGAAAGTCCCCGTTCATTTGTGCGGGTGTGATTTACGAGCTGCTAATGTATGTATCAAAGTTGTTGAGTTTGAGGCGGTGCGGTGTCGCCGTGTAGCCCGGAGGTTTGCAAACATGATTACTAAACTATCCGGTTCTAACAATGTTATGTCTCAGTCTGATGTGTGTGAAAAGAAAATGTTTAGCAAGAAAAATCTTAGTGTAAAACTAGAGCGCAAAAGAGCCTGTGCTACACGTGACGATATGATATACATTAACTATAATATTCGTTCGTGCCTTGTTTAGTTTTTCTGGGATACATTAAATCCTCACGGCTCGTCTTTATACGGGTACATACTAGATTCTTCCCGCAGCTTCGCTTGCGCCAAGTTTGAAGCTTTTGTTATTCTGTTATTCGGGGCGTAAACAAATCCAACAAATCAAAATCTATGAAAATCAGTCCAGCAGTTCTCGAGTTGTGTTGTGAAAAAACCGACTGTTTTATATATCAGAAGATATACTAAATACGACCAAATTAAAATCATAATTGCCTACACTTACTCCATTGTCACAGGCATTGAATTTGTGACGTTCATTAATTCTGTATAACCCCTTCAAGGTGCGAACGCTGGACCCCTTTCATGGGGTCGACGCAACCTGTACCCTTGCTATTAAGATGCTGGCTGGCTATTGTTTATAAATAACATACAGTAGTACAGATGTGTTTCATCACATCCTGATAAATTGCCGTTAAGTTACTAGGCAGATAATTTCATAGAAATTTTATTCCATTTTCGAATTAATGCGGCGGTTAGCAGCTATCCAGAGGCATAAGACAGGCCCTGGAGACGCGCCTCAAAGTGGGAGCTGTATCGGTGAACGTAACGAGACTCAATCAAGACGTCAATCAAGTATTTATTGTAAATCAATCAAGTGTTCCAATATTACAATGATTTATGCGCGCTCATCAATATCGTATTTCCGGTGAATTATAAACGAGTACTTGTTATTGGCAGATATCTTTTGATCAATGTTTATTGAGATAATGGGGGATATTCCTGACATACAAGCATTCCAAGAATTTTCTTAACTACGTTGGAGACGACTTAGAGTCTATAAATAACAACAACATACCATCATGCATTTATTCCCCGAAGAGTTAGGCAGGGGTGTACTATTGTACTCCCAAATTTTGAGTTGTTTGAGTCTCGTTAATAGGGGACAAAACTTTTCCCACTAACCAGGCAAAAATCTAAATTCCGAGCTGCTACTGTGAATTTCATAAAATAACCCAATAACATTTTGATCTACCTGGGAATCGAACATAAGACGAAGAAATAGTAGTCGCGCTTACAACCACTATACTATTGAGGCAATGTAACTAAATGCTTGCTATTCTTGGGTCTATATTTAGCAGCTAGCATCTGATTGAAATCATTACATCATCTATACTTAATATTATAAAGAGGAAAGATTTGATTGTTTGTTTGTATTGAATAGGCTCCAAAACTACTGGACAGATTTGAAAAATTCTTGTTCAGTGTTAGATAGCCCATTTATCGAGGACGGCCATAGGCTATATACCATCACGCTACGACTAATAGGAGCGGAGTAGCAATGATAAATGTTACAAAAACGGGGAAAAGTTATCAAGACCACGCGGGCGTAGCCGCTGGCGGGAAGCTAGTCACCTATAATATTACAAGCCCTTCACTGACTACTGGATACCACAAACGGTTTTCATACAACCAGACAAAAATCTAACTTGACCATTGAATGGTCGAATCATCACACATCAGCTCTAGACTGATCGCTACAAAACTAACCCGATCTTTGAAACAGTAGGTACAGCTTTATCGAGCCGCAGCCAAATTGACTATCTTTTATTGTGTGTCCAACAGTAGTTATAATAATGAATTAATTACTCCACAATTAACACGTGCTCGTTCGGCGGTTGTAACTTGTTATTAAACCATTGCACAGCTACTTTATAAAGTATCAGATATATATTTATTGGTTTAACTTCAGTGGTTAAATACTATTCATGTTTGATTTAAATAATTAATTATTTAAAAAGACACTAGTTGCTAGTTCTTTTATCGATGGATAAGTATGCCTTATATAACAGTGTTAATATATAAAATTCATTAAAAATTCTTGGTTAATTTGTTAGTTGACAGGTTAAGAAGATAGAATACATTCTATTGCCCCTTATTTTGAGGAGAGACGCCGGCCGTTACACAACTCAAAGTGATACAAACAACAATTTATACAATTTCACCAACCGCGACAAACACAAAGCTGTTTGAATGGAACACATTATTTTAAACAAAAGGTGCCTAAGGTCTGGAGCAGTCACCGTACACACAGACAAACAGTTTATTCGCAAAATTACGTATAGTATGAACCACGTGTCCATTGTACATTGTCCTTTGTTCATTCAAAACGCGAAATGGATTCGAAACAATTGAAAAACGACGGCGTCTTGTAAGTGACACGTATTATCGTGGTACAAGGAAAATTTTGGGCTTAATTGAATCGCGGGCGCGAGCGCTTAGAACAATCTGAGAGTATTCATCAACTGCAAGGCGTCTGTGTTCTAGTAAGAAACGTGTTCACAATTTATAACAAGCCGCACTAACCGGTCCGACAGGAGCCGACGATATATTTCGGTATACGTACATGTACTGGTAAGGTATTTACATAGATTTCAAGAGAGGTAGGGCACAGCCATTTATGGCTCAAATCTGGAGCAGCCCATCTGGGGAAGTACCTCCACCTTACAAAAAACTGCAGCCAAATAACACACTTTACTGTGTTGTGTTCCTGCAGCGAGTAAGATCGCTAGAGCTCCTTCTAAGGATGCGCTGCGCTGGCAGCAAGAGGAATATTCCCTCAAACTGTCGGCGCAGTGAATCCTCCATAAACCTCTAAGAGGATTTTCGGGTCGGTAACGCGCGAGTGATACCGCTGGTATTACAAGCGTCCATAGGCTATGGTAACCGCTTACCACCAGGCAGGCCGTATGCTTGTTTGTGACCTTAGTGGTATAAAAAAAAAGATATACGGTTCAATCCATCTGTCGCGATGGTCATAGTTATTTTTTGGAGTGTGATTTTACGAGTAGTGTTATTAGGTATTTGCATTGGAAAGCTATCAATCAGTAGCAGCTCGGAGCTTCAAATTGTTTTTATATTATTTTGGACACACAGTGACACAGTTTATGTATCACTATGATAGATAGCTGATAGAATATTGTTAATTGCACACCAAAACCTAATGTAAGTAACATACCTTTTTTATTCGTGTGAAAATCCTCATGGATACCCGCCGACTCTTCAGAAAGAAAAGTCGGAGAGTTATGTCGTACTCTTACCGACTAAAAACACACGGCCGTCTCTAGCACACTGTGGAGGGGACTCCGGGATCTCTGGTGAACGCACCGGTGCCCCTTCTGTGCTTTGCCTTTGGCACGACACTAAATTGCAGCTTGCTGTACTGCCCTCGTCCCGGGATACGGATATCTTAAATTATAAAGTAACATACATACCTAAGTCATGGCTCCGATGACAAACGCCTAACCGGATTAGTCTTCGACATGCGATCGAGACATAATCCTGCGCATTGTACCTACTGAACAGAACCACTGTGCAGTGTGCACTGTGGCAGAACTATTTCAATGTCAACATCTACTTATGTGTACGAAGACAAGTCCAACAGTCAAATCGATATAAATGAATTGTACTCTTTGAAACATTGACCTCTAGCCACAAATAAGAAGTGCCAGCTAATTGACACCCCGGGGGTTCGAGTCCGGGGCGAGTAACGAGACTCGTTTGAATTTCAGATTGAATTAATCTCGGTTTAATTCATTAATCACCGTTCCTTGTGGGCGCGGCTCTCGTACATATTTCAGCGTATTTTTATTTTTCTTGAATTCTTAATGGTCTATTAACTGTTAAATTGGTTTAAATTATGAAATCGAATTAATTGCACAAACTTTCACTTCCACCCAGCTTTTGTTCAAATGTATAAGTATTTAGATATATATATACAAACATATTTAGTTGCTGTAAGTAGTTGAGATTGAGATAATCACCGGCACTAGCAACAAAGGTCACAACAAAACTTACATAATATAAGGAACCCTACATTGGACTCCATAAACTTCCGTAATCAAAAGCAAGCTCAGGAGAACGTATTTAAATAGAACAATATTATAACAAAGCTTTAGGCGGAAGCTCAAACACTTCCGCCAAGCTCAAGAAGGCGAAAATTATTAATTATAATAATGTACTAGCTTTCCGCCACTTCGCCCGCGTTAAACCTTTCAGCCCCTATTTCAACCCCTTAAGCCCCTTTTTCGCATTAAAAAGTAGCCTATGTCCTTTTTTAGGCTCTAGACTATGTCTGTACCAAATTTCATTTAAATCGGTTCAGTAGTTTTGGCGTAAAAGCGAGACAGACAGTCAGAGTTACTTTCGCATTTATAATATTATTAAGGATATGTAACTGCTGTTATATTAGATATTACCCTAAATAGCTGTTCCACAACACAGAATACTCTTATTACCTAGTTGATGTAGTACCGTCTTATTGACATCGAGGTGTCGATGTCTCAGCGAGAACACGGAACAGCACTATCGAGCATTGTTTGGTCCTGCAGCCACACAACGTGAACACAGCCTCCGTGTGACCAGCTAATACATTTACACGACTTTTCAACTAGTCCTAAATGACTTATGTGCCGAATAAGGCAATTTGACCATTTGACGCTCGAAAATTACCATTTTGCGTCAACAATAGAATAGCGTCTATTTCTTAAATAATAATTAGATTATTTCTTAGTCTCTATTTGTCAGAATACTAAGAACGACAACATCTCTAAAATGCGGAAATTATTTTATTTACAATCTGAAACAGGATCCATTGTCTGAAATTTACAAACATTTCAAATACCTGCAAACTGTCTCCAAACACTCCGACATAACAAAGATTCATAATTCGCAACTTCAATGTCTTCAATAGGGAATATGCGTCTGACTTAAAAAAAGGTCAAATATTTTTTTTTATGAACTTTATCGTTTTAGAATTATGTCTATGTAGATATTTTTTTATATTATTTCTTTTTTGATGAGAAAATAATTATTAAAAAGTCCAAAAAAACTGTTGGAAATTCAAATAACTTGAAACGCCACACTATCGGTCAAATGGAATATGACGTCAAAGTCTACTAAAACAGTGTCTGTTGTACGTGGTTGTTTGGTTGAGAGAACGTAGACTTTGACGTCTCGGCAAGCGCGCCAAAATCGCGGGTGTTTAAAATGCCAATATCTGTCTCATAATTTAATAAATTTTTTTTGTTACTTAATTTTAGTTTTAAGGCGCTGGAATTTTTTTTACGGCTACATAATGATATAAAGTATCGTTTAAAAATATAAAAAAAAAATGTGCATATTCCCTATTCTATTTTAATTTAAAATAGGAATAAGGAATATATACCTACCTAGTCAGTTTTCAGCTGTTGCTATGTCGATCTAAATGAGAAACATATCGACCAAATAGGCCATTCAAATGTTTTCTCCGTACGCGAATCAAACTCGCGACCGGTGTCACAGTAACCGGTAGGTTATCCACTGCGCCGTACATCTCCGTCGAATTGATTATATTATACATTATATATAGTACACTGCATTATTTTATTCTACATCAAATATTATATTTTATCTAATAATGTTTGTATGTAGGTATGTTATCAAGGGAGATTCAATTCAATCAATATTGTGAAAATATTTAGTCGTTAAGTATCATTTATTGTCAAGTGCTTCCAACGTCTGTACCAGGGAAACATGTTTTCAAGGGCCCTCATGTTACGTTCACCCTTGGGTACAGGAATCGCTCTCAGGGGACCCGGGTGAAAAAGGTATAAGTTATGTCTCTACAGTCTACACAAATGTAGCGATGCGAACATGAACCGCGCTCTCGAATTAGTAAAATGTCTTGTTGTGCTAAATGTCTCAAATAGCTCCAGAATATTATACTCTTGGGACATCTTGGGACATTTTTACACAGCACCATCTAGTCCCAAACTAAGCAGAGCTTATACTATGGATACTAGACAATGGATATAATACTTATACATAGGTACCTATACTTTTTTTGTAAATTCATACTTATAATACATTATGAAACACCCAGACAAACACAAATACATAAATAACTAATTTATCGTGCAAACAAAACATGGTTATATCAGAGTAATTTTATTGCGACATAAAACCTCGTTCATCTGTAATTTCATAAAATTACCACCCTACATTTTTTAAAATAACAAATACAGTAATGTGGTCGCGAAAATCTGTAAAAGTGGACATAACACTGTTATCTTAGTTAAGCATAAAAACGAAAGGCTTTATAAAGTTTAACAGCGCCGGATGCCGTCGCTAATGAGAAGCCACGCGGACGGACCACACCGCGACAACCCCACTCACTCTCACGTCCAATTACAGTTCCAAACTCTAAAAAGTTTAAAGCCCACGAAGAAAAGTAGCAATGTATTGTGAGCAATGTTTTTTTGCTAATGAAATGCGAGATTCATTAGCAGGCCACGGCAACAATTCCACAAGTATTTTTCTTATTTCCTGCGGTGACTATTAAAACGTTCTATGAGCAGCGCGGAGATCTCTTACTTATTCTCTCACAGAAAATATCTAGCGCAGTGGTGTAATGAAAAACGGCCTTTTCATTTTCGTGTTTAACCTAGTAATCTGGAATAACTGAACATAACTTAAGACACCTTTCATAAAATAGCATTATCATATCGCAATGAATTAGACAGGGGTATGTTGTTGTAAAATTGTATGTACATCCCGTGTTCGCCAGTATATTTTTGATCTTATATAATAGGGGGTAAGCCTAATACAAATCCAAACTCTGACCTAGCTACTACTAAGAATTTCTATACCAATACTACTTTGCTCGTCCGGGGAATCGAACCGTCTGCTCAGAATCGGCGCTATGCGACCGCTAGACCAATAAGGACGTTCAAGACGATCACAGACTATGAAAAAAATCGAATACCTATAGTGCATAGATCACAGCGGGTGGGCAGCCATCTTGCCATAATGGTGTGAACAGTTTACACTCACAATTAATTCGAGATCACGCGTTAAATACAGGCGCGGCGCGGTCGAGCGCGGCGCGGCGCGGCGGCGCGGCGGCGGACCAGTGCTCGACATTAAATAGCATCAGCGAATCATTATGAATTCAGAATAATAAGCGCGATGTGATTACGAACAGAGGTGATATTATATTCCCATTTATTATGCGGGAACTTTACATTTTAATAACTATCGATAGATATTATGAATAATCATTGAAATTTGAGATGGTATAATTAATGAGCAATGCGGAGAGCCTGTGGTTTTAATTGTTGAGCTGCGTTGGCTACGATCAATGTATGTATAGACAATAAAATACGATTCGACATATAAAATAAATAAATAAATATCCTGGGACATTTTTACACAGCACCATCTAGTCCCTAACTAAGCAGAGCTTGCTATGGCTACTAGACAATGGATATAATACTTAATATACTATTTTTTTGTAAATACATACTTATAATACATAAGAAACACCCAGACGAACACAAACACTTATGTTCAATTGTTACAATAAATGTTTGTACCCTGTGGGAATCGGACCCACGACCAAGTGATCAGCAGTCCGGTAGTCGAACCACTAGACCACAGACGTCGTCAGGTCAGTCAGTGGGCACGTCCATCTCTTAATCCCAGTATTAAGGGACACTGCATGAGATCTGTACACTTAACGTCGACTAAAAAAGGTTACAAATAAAAAGTATATTACCAAAAACAATCAGTTCATTAACGCGATAGTTATCAGGCGGCTACAAACAAAAGATAACGTAGACATAATATGATTGCATTACTTCATACTGTCCACACCACACGGGCCGATTAGCTCCTGCGTACTCCTGCTATCCTGGTACCGGTACGTGAGCCCCGTACTAATGGACGGACACCCGAATTTAATTCGCTTAGTGTAGTTGTAATAAACTAATATTATGTTAGTTAACTTTGTTTTGTTTTTGATTATAGTAATATCACTGAGGGAGATTATTCATATTGGACGTTTATATATATTTTATACATATATGAGAAACTTTAGAAAAGAGATTACAGATACAAAAATATACTACACATGTCATTTTCAACAGATATTTACCAACACAGGAATCGATCCTACAGCACAGACTGCATCAATTGGCCCGTAATTTCGATAAGTATCATCAGGAAATATAGGTAGGTAGATCAAGATTTTTATTAAAACGGTGAAAATCTCTTAAAGCAAAGCATATTAGACTTTTTCCAGACATATCCACAAGTTGTCGCCGTGTCTGCGACATGTCGACCCATGTTTGTGGACGATACGACACGGTCATAACTGCGATGGCCACATATTTGTTTGCGCAGATGCCATCAATCTCATCGGGCCCCGATGACACACATATTACGATATTAGTCGTACTACAACATGATAAGGCAAAACAAAAGGTCCGCTATTATTTTACTTGTAACGTATAAAAGTTGCCTGTAGATAAAAAGCAAAATTACCAGGAGCAACAAATATTTCGTACATCAAGCCATAATCCAAAATGTAGTTTTTAAATTCACCCTCTGTAGGTACCAATTACGTGGTCACTTCTTCAGGCAGCAGCAACCGACCCGGCCTGTAGACAAGTTGCATTTTGACATTCGTATCGACAAACGAATAGAAACAAATGACACAAGCGTTCCACAAATCGGACTGTCACTAATGTCATTTCCATACATTTTCTTGATTCGAATGTCATATTCTTGAGGTGTGAAGTGCTTGGGGTGATTATTGCAAGCATACTTGTTTGGTTTCTGTTTAGCTGAGCCTCTTGAAGCATAGCACGAAGTAGACCTTCTTAGTCAATATACTTCACGGCACAAGTGTTGCCATCGTGAATAATATTCCACAAAGAGTGGATTTATTCATACGGCACTAGTTCCTTAATCTGCCGTGGGAACAGGGAAGTGTCGAGGATCGCCGCGGCTGAGAGGATTATCCCTATGATTTATACAGTTTGTTCTAACATAAAGGGCCAGTTCTCTTTCGGTATCATAGCACAAATATCCTATTTCTCCTACTTTTATCCACCACTACACACAGCATATTAAGTGAAACACATTTATTGAGAAAATAAACGAGTTTCTTTGTATTCAGTAAATTCGACGACGAGAGACGATGTCCAGACATTAAATAAAAGTATGTGGGACCATTTCGGGGGTACCTATAGGACGCAGATTCGAACCCTACCTGATATCGTAAGTTTCTTTCTTTAAATAACATCTTTTGTTAATGCCAACTTCAATAAATATGTTATAAAAATTTCACAAAGTTTGAGTTTTGAGTTTGAGTTTGAGAGAGAGAGATTGAGTTTGAGAACTTATTGATAGATCTTGTATAATAACATTGAGGATATAGGTACATAAATATCTGAAATAATATATTGGAATAGAAGCCATGATGATACATCGAGACTTAACTTGATGTCTGAAAACTATTTTGATCCATTACTTTTCAGGATCACAGTCTTTCGGTTTACTATCAATCATGTAACATTATAACACGAGTACGAAATGTATTTCTAAGTTAATTTATACAATATGGGTGACATATCGCTGTAGCTCTATATCGAAAAGTATATTTCTTTAGTTAGTTATATGAATATAGATTATAAAAAAATTGTGAGAGAATGATAAAATGATATTATTTAACCGTAACCATTGAATTCGCCATTGCGACAAACTGCTCGCGCGTTCTTTTAACAATCGAATAAATACGCATTTCGTTATTGAAACTCAATTTTAATTGGTCACATTTTCCGTTTCATGCCAAAAATATAATCTATTGTACAATTTGTACAGGTTACAGTTATTCAACATTATATATTTTTAAGTTTGCGATGAGTGTGAACAGTGGCCCGCTCACGTGTATCTGGTTACATCATTATTTCATTCCACGCCGACGAACAAAAGTATGAATCAAACAAGGAACACTCCATTTCCTCCATCATTCAATTATGCGGTCGCCGGTCGGGCCCGACACAATCCAATGGACCCATTACACTGACAATCGTTACTCTTTAATTAAAAATGTGCCTTTATAATAAAATGGCACAGTAAAATGTTAGCCCACCTCAATCAATTAACAATAAAAACGCGAAATAAAGCTGCGTACACAACTATGTCGCGAGTGATTACCATACAAATTGCACTGACATCGGCTGTATACCAGTTTGCGTAAATATCATAAGAGAATTTTTAATACCGTATTTCGATACGGGCACAATATAAAATTTAACGAACAACCAACTTTATGTTTGGGCAAATAGAACAGAATTTTAATTGAAATTATTTCGCGAGGTGTACCATAGACAATGGTTCGGGTGCAGGAGTGCGAATTCGTTCAGATTCAAATTTATAATTGCTTTGCGTTAGCGTCAAGTGACTTCGAGTAAGTGAGACATATTTATAATGGTAAGCGATAAATGTGTACCTAAAAGTCATAATTATTTTATTTTATATTAATATTATACGACGAATGGTTTTCACTTGGGAAATAAGGATGACACGGTGCAATGCAGACGTTCGAGTTCGACAATCATTAACAATGCTGTTTGATATTAAAGTTAAAGGAATATTTACCTTTTTTGATTAACTTTTGTAAAAAATGCGGTCGAAATTATGAACTGCAGACAGACACTAGCTTTTTTGTAAAACTAACAATCTCTATTAAGACAAAGTTGTAAAGTTTTACATATTATTATGTGGCGGGGTAACTCAGTTTCTTATAACTTTGCGCCAAATTTCATACTTTACAACGTTCGTTTTTACTGTTAAAAAACGTGGTCAAACATTTCGATTCATTCAGTTGAGATTATAAAAATATAACTATTACATAGCAATTACCCATTATTTTAATAGTCAATCAATATTTCTACACTCTAACCCATAATTTTAATAAACATAATTCACATTAAAACCACAAGAAAGCCTGATATTATGTTCAGGCGGCGAAAACGCGTGTTCATTAAATCTCAATAAATAATATGAAATTCTTGTCACCTGTGACTTAACCGTGCCTCGGGGGACGCAATTATTAGGCTCGAGTTTACGTAAATACGTTAATAAATAAGCAGTTACAGTGTTGTGCGCCGCCGCCACCGTCGTGTTCGTCGCAGCCCTCGACACCTGATCCTCACGAAACTCAACCAATATTTAGTTAAACGTCGATCAAGATCGGTTTCAATTAATTTGATGTTTCCATTTCACGTTATTACAATTTTTATTTAGGCTGTTATGTTTTGAGGTAAAATAGGTTCAGCTGTAGACCGTAAACCTGAAGATGTCAGTCATTATTAGTTCAAGTACATAAGCAATACCGGTCCTAGAACTTGGTTCGTCTAACGCATTGTCTAACACTTGCGTAGAATAGTTAATAGGTAAACATCTTTCGAAAGCTTTTAAGATTTTTTTATTTTAAAAACGACGAATTATATTATAAAGCTACCGGTTAACTGACGACGACTGCAGGGCAGGGCACATGTGCTGTGTAAAATGTCCCAAATATTTATTTATTATTTTAACAAGTCGTTGTTATCTTGAGCACTACTAAAGCATAAAAAGCTTTATTCTTGTAGATAAAAGAGCTATAAACACACGATCTGTCGGATAACTGACACGCCGTTAATAAAAGCGGTAACAGCACATAGTACGCGTCCTCCGGCGCGTCGCACGCGCTCGTAAACGGTATCAGCGCCCACCCGCGCCGAGCCGCGCGCCGGCCGTGTGTACCCCGCCTTATTTTATAGCGATTTTTGTAGTGTTACAAGTCTCTCAGTATTTTAGTGTTGACGTGATAAATGTTCAAATGTAATGTACTTACCGACTTTATCTGCTGTACCGTTCTTGTGATCTTCGAATAATAAAAGAAAACAAGCTGTTGTAAGCCGTGTTTATTGTACGAGAATCTGTAAAATGTTTTATTCGGTATATGAATACCATTACCTTTTAACAAGCGGCGCAATTTATGTATATGTACGAGATATGAGATAAATGAATAACTACTTATAATACAAAAGTGGACCTACAAACATAACATACAAGGTCCTTATTTTATCGTCGCTGCTACAGTGGGCATCTAACAGAATGGTATAAATTATGTCCCAGCCGTAAACTCTCGTTACATAAATTTTTACCCTTAATTTGTGAAAACTCAAAGTTGCCAGCACCAAAAAGTCGGCATTCAATTAAGCGCGCGGCCATATTTCACCGCCGCTGGCAACACCGCGGATGGCTCGGAATTGGTGTAAATTATTGCGTTTACCTATCATGTAATTTGAGTGTGATTGGAAAAATGCGTAGTATGAGGATTTAATTTTCGAATGATAATATGGATTCAAACTGAAATGAAATGAAAAAAGGCTTCCAAGTTTCACAGATTTATATTATATTTAGGTGTTCTAAATATCCTTGGGTAGAAAAACATCACAATGAAAAGTTCCGTCTTAAAAGCGATATATTTAACTGCAGATAGCGGCTTGACTAAAAGCCATTTTAACTTTACTCGTTAAATGCGCAGTTATATTTGTAAAAAATATTTGAATTTGATCCGTAGTTTATAATTATGTAAACTTCGGGTTTAATGTTACATAAGCCGTCTTTATTGGAAACTGTCACTCAAGCCGTAAGTTGGACACAAGTAACTAAGCGGAGTGTGTGTCATTCCAGAGAAAATTTCATGAAAATATTCTTAGCTTTAAAGCCATGTAATGAAATGGTCTAATTGGTCTAATGGAGCATAATTTGCTAACTTGCCAATGAATTTCGTTTCTTGCTTTAGTTTTTTAAAATAAAAATATAATAAAGCTTGTAGTTAAGTTTTAAATAATTATGTAGATCTTCAATTCTATCGAATACCAACTTATCTAAAAAAATCAAAGTACAAATCATTTCTAATTTACAAAACACCATCACACCCTGTATTAAAGACTTGGCAGATTTGTACTAATAATCTATATTCACAGTTCACTGCTATTTTTTAAATCCGATGCGAGCCAATTTTCACTAACTAAACAAAAGTCCAAAGCCAAGTTTCTACTGCGAATTTACTCCAAGAAGACTGCTGGACCTGAGAATCAAATTCAGGACCTTAAACTCAACAGCCGCGCCTGCAACTACTAGTAACAAAGTGACACTATTGAATGGAATTTTAAAATCAGTGTCATATTAAATATTTGCAATGGATACCTATTAGTACTCATGTATATCCGGCAATGTGAACAAATACGCAGTGTCAGTATTGTGCGGCGCGGCGCGGTGCGGCGCGGTGCGGCTCGGGCGCGTGCTCGCCGCCGCGCCGACGTGATCATCATTAAGCCGTGTTTGTGGAGCTGCGCTTTCGTTACACGCGCGCCGCACGTGTGAGCGGCATCTGTTTGATTTAAAATGCTCCCGCAACACAATATTATGTTGATTCAATACGTAATCAAGGATTAATTTAAAAATGTCCGCAATCTTAAAGTAGCCGATAATTTCTGACCTTCCACAAAAGATTAGTAACTACCTTCACCTTAGTCAGGTGATTAATTGTTGTCGAGTCTAGTGGGAGAGGCAGTGAAGAGGTGATTTCTACATACATACAATCTCAATTAATACATACATAGCTTCATGCGTCTTTCCTATTGGGGTAGGCAGAGACTATAGATTTCTACTTGCTACGGTCCTGGCACACCACTTTCGCTTTACCTATGCTCATCAAGCTCCCCATGCATGCTCGTCAGTTTAGGGTGCTCTTAACTTTGCCTTTTTTGAGAAATTCCGCAATCTCGTACTCGCCATGTATACTTGTTTCGTCAATTCTGTTAAATTCATCCTGTTTACGTTCGCAAAACTCACTCACACACAGGCCACTACAATATATTGGTTATACTAACAGTTCCAATACAATACTTTTACCCTTTTAGTTAACAAAATAAAGGGATTACCGTATTTTCATTGTAGCCAGAACAATGACATTCTAATATGTATATAGTTAAAGAACTAAAAAAACTTCATACAAAAATCTAGTCAGTAACGTCACTCACCTCCTGCTTATGTTATAAGTACCGACTCTACTCTCTACTATAATAAAACACTAGGTTGTATAGGTTGAACGCCATTTTCTAATATCGCCGGCTTTATATGAGAATCTTTTCATGTCTGAAACTTTTATTACTTCAACTGCAGGCTATATACGTATTGCGTATAAATACATCCGTCCAAAAATGCATTTGAGTGACATTACTGGTATGTCGGTACTTCCTACACTTATTTTTATATGTTCTTGAAAGGGACTATGGAAACTCACAAGTACGACCAACAAAGTGACAGAGATTTTATGTAAAAAATATATTACAAATTCCCGAAGACTTCTCATTCATGTACTTAGTCGAACCTTCAATCATCCGACCAATCGCAACTTATATATAATTTAATATTACCTAAGTATGTCATTTTCCTGTATATAGGTTTGTTTTTACAATTTATTATGTCATGTATATAATTCAGTCGTATTTATGACTCAATGCTGATCCGCGAGCGCTTGACACAGGCTACCCACATATGCACTGTAATGTCATGTAAGTGTTGTGTGTACGTCCGCAGCACGTGACGTCACAGGTGGCAGGTGGAGGCTGCACTGGCGGGGTTTCGCTGCAGCGCACAAACACTTTAATCCTAATCCATTACCTACTTTATACCAGTTCGATTCAACGTAGCCTTTATGATAATTATATTGAGTAAGAACTGCAATAAACTACACCATGTGTACTTATTATACAGGTAATAATTTATTGGTCCTCGGATCAGTTAAGACGAACCCTGACTCTTATTATATTTGAATATGGTGACATTTCAATTATACGATATTGCAAACCTACTGGAGGAAAACTGAACACTTTTAAACTGTAGCAGGCTCCGATCCTAGGGTGGGCAAATATTGTCCGATATTTGAACCTTCCTTTTGAGCCGGCAGTTATTAATCCCGGCTTCCGACAGGGTCCGTCGTATCTATATAGGCTGCTGTACCAGGAACAAAATTATCAACTCTGTAAAAGTCTCATTGTATTTTGGTCCTTCGGTACGTACTTACTATAATATCATAATCATTTATGTAATACCACAATGAAAGCAAACAGTAACATGTACCAAAACTATTCACTTTATAATCTAGTTACCTGCTCTAAAACATTGAACTATCTTCGACACTAAAGTACAGAATAGTTAATTCAAATTAATATCACAACTTTGGATTGGTGGCATAGTTGCCAGCTCTGTAATATGATGCCATTGTGATGGGCTACAATTATGTCGCGATTGGCAATACAAAATTTAATTACCTAAATCAAATCACTCGCGCTAGTGCATTAAGCACAAAAGTTTGCAAGGCTGTTGCGGTGCACCATTATCTACAAAATTCAATAAATATAAATGTTTAACTACTACTGGAAATATTAATTTTATCCTGAATTTTCGTCTTTTAAATCAGACTTTTTAGTTAAATGGTTTTCAAACCGTTTGCGCCCATCCCTATAAAACAGCCTTCTGAATGACTGTTAAATAAAACAGCAAAACAATACTGTGTAAATGATTAATATGTAGAAATATTTTAACCTCCACATGGGGTGCCCGGCAGTAAACAATATTATAATATACATGAACAATGGAAACATTAAATTTGTAATTTTTATTCACGGAGGTGGTCTAACTCCTATATTTTCGCAATCTGTAGTATATGCAATTGAGTTATGTCTGCCTAAACTATGATTTGTATGAGACAGAGCAATCACGGCACAATTTACACACAAAATAAGTCCGTTAATAAGTTTTGCTACTGCTGGAACCTCCCTGACCATAACAGTACCTCCTAATGTTACAATAAAATTTGCCTATTAGAAACTTCAATTAAAATTCAGAAGTTTCGTACCGTCTCTTAGGACCAACTTTCAGAATCGAGCAGCTAAAATCATTACGTATATTTGAGTTGAGTAAACCCTTACTTAAGAAAAATGTTAAACCACGATATTAACAATAATTAATTCTTGTAAATGAACAGTATTAACCACGTCAGAACCGCAAATAATAATATTAAGTAAACAGAATATTAATATTCACGTACAGTCGCGCACAGAGCTGTTATTAGAAAGTATTTCGTTAATTTCCTGCTACCTGTGGCTGTGGTTGCGGCTCCTCGCGCCCGCACCGCGCGCCGCCGCCGAGCTCGCTCTCATTACCAGCTCATTTGCGTCGCCCCCGCCGGCCACGCTTCATCATCAACCGACCTATATTTGTCCACTAGCACTTTGCTTCAAAGTAGTTTGTTTTTAATAGAGTAAATGTTCTGCTTTAAAATCAAATCAAACTTTGATGACAATGTCGGTCGTACACATTATATATTTAAATAATTTTATTTTAATTCACCCGATAGTCTTAAAGATCTCATTTAATTACGACTTTTTAAAGTTTCATACAAATCAAATTTTGGGAACGCCTGGTGATATTAGGAGTGATGATATTACGATAATTATTATAACTTAACACGCACTCGTGAAGCATAATTATGGTGATAGCGAGATCGCCTGTGGGCGGTATTTAATTACCTATCAATCAGAATATCTAACAACACAATTATCATGGAATTAACTTCATAAATGTTAATGGCGGCCATTACTGTAAATGTCAAGTGTAGGTACACCTACACCTCGGGAGTGGAAGGAGTTGTCAGGCAAAGTGATGGCTCGTTTATAAGTTAGAGTGGAGTGTCACGGTGCAGCATTAATCATGCAGATACTATCGCACCGGCTGCTATTGACAGCGCACCCGTCAGACAACAGTTCGTCCTGAAAACTGTTTTAAACTTACTCTGGACAAGTCATCTTTTTTGACGAAAGCCAGTTGAGATCATAGAGTATTTATTACAAGCCGGGGGCGATACCGAGAGTTGTAGACTGCACGCTACGTCTACATCTAATAAAGCGTGTGTACCTACCCTACACGCTTCAAAATATAAATTACCCTGTGTTTAGTTACTATTTCTTGCTTTTTCTGCTTGTCACTGACAACATAAGGCTGACTGACAACATAATCATCACTTAAAAGAAAATTCCCAGGAACAGCAATTATCAGTGTTGTGAACTTTTGAGACTAAAAGTAAGATAATAATATCGTCACACAAACTTAGCTATCATTAATCACTGATATTGAACGTCTAGTCATCGAGTAAGCCGAAAAGTTTCGTGAATAATAAGTATTTCTATAAATAACACTCGCGATGACAAACGGGGACACAACCAATCACTTTGAGATTATTAATTACTCGAGGCAATGGTTGTATTAACTTACATATGTAACACACAACTTGGACATTGGAACATTTATGTCGAATGTCAGCGATCTTTGACAAACAAATTAAAGATAATAATAAGTATAACTACTTTACGATATTTTATTATGACATTACCAAGAACCAATAAATTATAAAAACTGTACGTAAAGCATCGAACCTACGCGGTAGTACTTCCCGAGTGCGTCGCAGTGGGCGGTCGGCGAGCCCGGCCGGGAACGCGCTGACAGCTCAATCCCGCCACCTCCGACTACAGACAACCTGCTTTATTAACCGCGCAACTACGCGTACACAACGCCTAACACTCTCTTGTGTGAACACGTCACTAGTGAAGAGTTTATTAAACTATACATACTGTCTTTCTACCTTAGGAAGTTCACATACTCCTTTTTGACTCTTGGCTTTTGAACGTAAGATTAAAAATGTGTTGTGTTACAATTAGGATTTTTAACAACATTTCCTGCATTATACTATTGACATCTACTTAAACTGTACAACAAATACTACTTAATATCAAGTGTAATACATAAATTCAATTATTAATAGGGTATTTATATTTCCGTAATACTCAATTTTGTCTTTAAAACGGAGTCCAATTACAGCAAATGGAAATTCTATCATGAATCATTCAATTCGTACTCTCAAATATTTATTCCTTATAACTGTATAAATGGAAATTCATTAGCGAATGTGTCTCCGGATAATAGGCGGCCTTTATATAATCCGGCGGCCGGACAGCCGGCCCTACCGCAAGCGGTCCGGAAAATTTGAATATTACAACCGCTCTACTAACAGATTTGCATCCGTCCTCAAATGTAATATTAATCGCTTTCCTAATATCTGTCTGTTTTAGTTCGTCACGCGTTGTGGGCGTGAGTGGATCAAATGGATGATTACTATGTTAGCTCGCGGTTTTGGCTTCATAATTATTACTGACAACTGTTAGTTCATTTAATAACGTAGTTTCAAACAGCTACATACAGTTGTTTTGAAATAAATTATCTATAATTGACTTTGACTTGACAGGTGTATGAGCAAGCACATACCTTATAAATTCATTGTTACTACTACTACTAATACAAAATAGTCACATCTATAAAAATAACCCTATTAAAAGAACAAAGGGTACACTTTAACATTCTACAATCGTCACAACTCCAAAAAAGATTATTTCACGCAACGGGTTTTCTAATGATTATTACTCTCCTGGTATTATTTTTAAAGGCCCAGTAATCCTCAGCGCTAAGTGAAGCACTTTGCAGGCAATCGACACAAGGCGACAAGCCATCAAACGTCGTCTTACCGCGCGCGGCACTTCGTCACTCTGATTATTACCGAATTGCAAATATGACGTCACACTTGTCGCGACAACGTGTGTTTTTTACGACGAATAAGACAACATTGCAATAAAATATGAACCGGCTTCGGGAAAAACGCGGTTATGCCTGTTTTGTCTAAAGCCGATTTATGACGGTATCGTTCGATACAGGGTATTTCGTTGCGATATTGTAATGTTATAAGACATTAAATGTTGATCTTCCTCCATATAATATTCAGATGGGACTAAAAATGATCTAGGGTCGAATTCTGGCAAACTGTTTTCTACACTAAAATAATTTTGCATTTTGTGAAGGTGAGCGTTAGTATCGTAGTAGTTAGTAGTAACAATTAAGATACTTACGTGACAGACAAATGATGAAAATAACTGGCAACATCATACTATATTTTCTTTGCACTTTTCAATAGTACTTTATTTTATTTTTACACCGAATTACTTTATATTCTCGGAGATGGCTTCTTAAAATCTTTATTAGTTTCTGGAACAAATAAACAAAAATTAACGGCTGTCATAAAATAAAACTGTTTTGCTATAACTAGTGTTCGTGGTTTGATGGCATGGCTGATAAACCAAATTCCCCGCAAAACGATATCTACATGATAGCGTAGAGGTACATATAGTAACTCCGATATCCGCAGTAAGTAGCAACTCAAACAAACTCCGGGGAACTGCGACGTGATCCGAGTTATCAGCCGCACGGCCGGACTTGTTGAGCACAAAGGACCGCACACTACTTGATCTCACTGATAAATACAACGAGCAATCTGCCCCTGAGCCCTGAAGTAATTGAGACGTGCACCTAGTAGGAACGGCTAATAGGACCAACTTACTCGTAGGACCAACTTACTTACTCATCAGGACCAAATCATAAGAACGAGACGTGATCTACTTGTTGCAAAAGGTTGTTTTTATGTTGAAGCATATCATTTTATAATATGTACCTATACTAATATTATAACTACTACACTTTCTTAATTAACAAATAACAACATTTGAATGTGGGTTGATTTGTTAATTTACGTCTTGATCATAAAGTTTTGGTAGGTGTATTACTATCTATCTAATAAACTTCATACACTTTGTATAGAAGTTACTGCAATCGTTTGCATTGCATTTATGTGAGTCGAATAAAAAATGTAAAAAATGCAGTAAATAATAATGTAAACAGAGTACCTAATGTTATGCCAAACATTGAACATTTTCACCAAAGGGAATCTTCTCCAATTTAAATGTTTGCAACATTTTTGGGCGCCGACATTTGTCCTTGTCACCGACTATAATTGCGTTTGGAGGGATCAGATTCTCAGCTTACTGAGTTAATTATTTAAATCTATTAAACTATGCGTCAACTTCATAAATTTCTGTTTTTATACAAAAAACACTATAAGTTATCTACTACACAGTATTAAAATTCTAAAACAAAATAATCACCTGTTTGACACAGCTGACGGACCGTCTCATCACTGACTGACTGACATCCTCACGACAGACATACCGAGGACTAGGCATGCCCTACATAGAAATAAAACATCTGAGCACACACAGTACTGAACTACTGACGTATGTCTATAAAATATATACAAAAAATTGTGTATGTCATGTATTTAAATAAAGAAGTAGTGGCTCAGTGCATGTATGGTGGTGCTATACAAATAATACATATGAAGTCTACATAAAACCGATAGATGATAGATACACACTATATATTTTAATTTATTCATATTGTTAAATTCTAACAGCTTATATTAATTTTAAACTTCATACTTTACGCTTTGAATCTTAGTTTTACTTGAACAAACTTAGTAACTAAGATTCAAGATTTTTTAATAATTTTGTTTGGGCTCAAAGAGAAACCCCCTACGGTTTAAATTATCCCTTTTAAGAATAGAATGTACCTAGTTATAGAAATCAAAATGTAAAATTAAAAAGGGTAGAGTGCTTACCTGCACTGTTTACACGTCCCGTCGAAATAGTTCTTTATTCGTCCCTTAGGACCAAAAATATTCGAGAAAAATTAATACATACACATCAAACGAAATGTCTGGAAATATCAAAATCATATTTTTGTCCTGGATTGCATTATCCTTTATTTCGGGGATTCATTATCATTGGGTGAAAGCATATTGACGATTGAACTGTACTTAAATTTTACAACAGCTTATGCAGCTGCATATTATATTTAAACCAGACTAAATAATACAGAGAATAATAAAATGTTTAAAAAAAAAAGAAATTCACTCTATAAAGTTGGACGATCGTAATTCAAATTCTATTCGAACGTCAAACAATTAATATTCATTGATTACATCAAACTTGGTAATAAAAAGGTGTCCTAAAAACGATCTATCGAGATGAAGGTGAAATGCAGACAGACAGGTACTTAACGACTGCTGACGCCCGTCGAACTAGACTACAGTTTATTAAGACATTGGGTAATGTCAACATTGTTATGAAGATTGACACAATTTTTATTTTTAGAAACACTTGTGTCAATGGTGAGTAATGTCAGTATAACAATGTTAGTAAATATTTTGAACGTTGTAGACGTTAAATAAATTAGCATCACCTACATATTGAAATCTGTTCCCTATATTCGGCATTGTAGATCTCAATAATTTATACGATCCTCTATAAAAGGAAAAAATAATGCATAAAAAATACAAAAGCTGGCTGACGGCTACCACTTTGCCTTAGAGACGTTCAGTAAAATGACAAAGATATTTTCATATTCTGCCTTTACGGAAATAGCGGGTGTTATCGTCATATCATAAATATCTCTAAGGTCTATGACACGGTGGAAGTGTCCGGTGGTGGGACGCGCGTGACGCTGGCGACTACAGTCACCGCTTCCGACGCGATCGATCTGCTCGTTAATAAATGATCGTGTCGCATCGATTGCCACTTTCGAGTAAAGACATTGCAGTTAAGACGTTTATGCAATTGCCAAAACAACGATACGTAACTTTGTGATCTGTGATGTAATAAAAAAGTAAGTAATCAACTCGCAAAAATAGGTTCACTAATCATATGTAAATATGTCTAGTGAAACTATCAATCATGAACCCATATCTCATCCCACTGCTGGGCACTTACAGCGAGTGATAATTAAGGCACATGATTTTGAAAAGTCAGAGGTGCGTCCCTCGGATTTAAACTCGAGACTTACTTGGCAGTTCAATAATCGTATCACTAGAGGCTATTACTGCTTATATTCACGAACGAAAAAAAAAAAATTACCGATTCATTCGCACCACATGCATTAAATCTATAGCAACTAAGTCTAAAGTTAACCATCTGTTAAGTGACAGCCTAACTATGCACAAGTTATTTACATAATTGAAACAAACTATCATAGCTGCTTATAACTTTCCGCAAGTTGTTGCAAGCTGTGCGAGCTGCACCTAAATAACTGATTAATAAAATAACACGCCATTTTTAAACCGAGTTTAATTAGTTTGGGTGAAAGAGGTTTTAGCTTATCCGTGGTAACTTACAAGTTGGTACTTGCAATACCTACGGTGTACATTGCCTGTGGGCGACTAATATGCAAGCGTTTGTGCTGACTGTAAGTTGGCTTCCACTTTGTTGTCACATGCAGAAATAAGTTACAATAATTGTTATATTATTTTGTACAATCTCACGGAATACCTAAATATATATGTAACTAACATTTAGATTTACAAGTAACTAGTGAATACTAAATACTTTATTTTATTTTAACATTTAATCAAACTAAAATTACTTTATTACCCATATATTATGCCTTCATCTGTGATAAACTGCGGTTAAATAGTTTCCCTATTGGGGCGATCTTTAAAAGGACAGTAAAATTTAGGTAATATATATTAGCGCAATTAAAAGATATTTTTTAAATCAAATTCTTGATGTTTAATACAAAATGGCCTCCTTAATGCGACCTGTAAACCTAAATATTCTATCAATCAATATGTACCAGTTCTGCGTACAGTTTAGTTTCCCAATTTCCCTTTCTCGCTCAGCTATCTGAGTACCATAGACTAGCTTAGTTTTTAATTGAACCGGACTTGTAAGTCAATGATCGTTGAAACTTTACCGATAAAGCCGTCGGCGTCGATGCCGGTGCCTACTCGGAAGGTTTTCTTGGCGAATACCTACGTGAGTTTTAATCAAACATGAGATTTTTTCGTTGTAATTCTTTTGAATAATTAAATTATTTCGTTAAAAGTTCTTGTGCTTATGCTGAAGTTGTGTAGCTCTGTGATCGATGTACAAATATAAAACCTTATTGTTTGACTTTAGGTATTGTTACTCAACTGAGTACGTGTAGGTAGGTATATATATAAAACTTCTAGAGCCAACTCGCAATCTACGAAAAAATATGGTCATAACTCTTTTTCTTCTTTATTTAAATACGAAAGTAACTGTGTCTGTGTGTCTATCGGGCTTTCACGCAAAAACTACTGAACCTATTTTAATGAATCGCACATAAAGGGTCGATATTATCTATTTACTGTTTGTTGGCATTCCAGAATACCGAATTGGACCCATCGCATTTTAGACCAACCGCGAATTGTCATACATAGATCGTCTAGAGCCTGAGAAAGGACATAGGCTTCTTTTTAATGTGAAAAAATGGCTGTATGGGGTTGAAATAGGGGTTGAAAGTTAGTTATAAGAAATACCCACACCACGCGCGTGAAGCCGCTGGCGGCAAGCTAGTTGTACATAATATCTAGACATTATTAAACAATATGTACTCTTATTCATGGCTATTTTTAACCACTGTTCTCCTTCTATTTCAGGTAAGCCACCTATCTCCTTGCATACACCATCACTGATCACATCACTGGCTTCGGCGAACAGTCGCGCATTCCAGCTACGACGCGGAGCAGACTTGTTTTAATTAATTTTGTTTGTGCGGATCGATTACTAATCGCTGAGAGACAATAATCGATTAATTCCATTATAATCGAATCTATTCGATTATCGCTTTATACGTGCTATTAGTGACGGGATTTTGCTCAGATATACATACACAGGGCTGCCTCTATTAATTAATTTGCAATTCATTCATTCTTAGAATCTGATACAAATCTAAGCTACAATCATTACAGTTTATTCCTACATTTCAAATGTTTTGTTCAGACACAATCAGTCAGGAAGGATCTAACAAAAGGATTGTTTCGCTGTCGAGTGGCCCTCATACATCGCAGAGCCAATAGTCACGTAGTTGGCCCACCGCCTGTCCCAGGATAGTCGGTCGACCAGCGTCGGTCAAGTGGGGGCAGCCCTAGCGACTCGCGGGGATTACGATTGTCTTACACGAATACAAATTGATAGTTTTAAGCCGATTCCACGTGTTCATCGCACTCGTAGCCCGGTTCTATAAAGTCTATTCAGAGATCTTTACAGAGGGATTAGATGCGATATAGATAAAGAAAGGGTTAGCACTCAACCAGATTGGGGTGAAATCATTATAATGAGGCTTGGATTTAAACTTCGCAGACTTAATTTTATAAACGTAATTATTCACCTTAATCTTAACCGAATTTAAACAAGATTCCTTTGTGATGAGGACCTGCTTGGAAATTACGTAACTTAATTAAGTGCATTGATGAGTACTGGCACACTTTAACTATTATTTGACCTTTACTTTGTTTTAGGAAGAACTAAAAGGTCTGATTTGAACGGGTTATGAGTTTCACATTTTCTAATCGTGTGGATACAAAATAACACTTTGCATATAAAAAAGTATTTCGTGATGCGAGTAAAGCCGAGGGAAACAGCTAGTAATCATATAAATGTATGTGAAATTGTCCGTCGCCACTCTGGATATAAAACGTGAACAGTCTCATCATATAACATTGGAGGACCTATCAACAGATGTCAGCGCGCGGACACAGGTGTCGCCAGCGCTCTCGATGTGTCATGTGATCACATACACACATACACACGACAGTACCTACGACACGACACCAGTCCCTAGTGTAGTGCTCACAGCCCCTAATGTGAAAAACGTTCGGACACAGATAATACCAATTTCTTGAAAAATAACATTACTTTTTATACTAAATAAATATTTCGAATAGTTCGAATAGGTAATTAGGTAATAATATTTGGAATTTCGCTCCACCTGTATCGTGATTCATTTTATCTCAAGTCTCAATATCTGAAAAAAGTCTCGTAGGGTAATCGTGGTGTTAAGCAGTAAATCATGTAGATATTCTAAAGGAAAATAACCCCTAATGCAAATCGAGAAAAGACAATTAAGTACTCACACTGGGCGAGGCTTCAAACCTTTCTCTATTTATATTATAAATATAAAAGGAAAATGTGACAGACTGATTGATCTATCAACGCACAGCTTAATACAATGAACGGATTGGGCTGAAATTTGGCTCACAGATAGTTGTTATGATGGCATACTCAAAAATATAAAAATTTTGGGATTTGAATTTTTTTTATGAATGTGAGTAATATAATGTAATGAATAATATATATGCTTTACAATGGCTAGGACTGTATTGAGTGACTGACTGTTTGACAACTGTCGCTTAACTACTGCAATGTGTAGTGTTCTCTCGTCATAGTTGCACACCCAACAATTACGTATAATTAAGGTCAAAAGTAATTAATTACAAATTCAACACCAATGACAACAAAAGCCGAACGAAATGAATTCGTATTCAACAAGTACCGCTCAACGTCGCGGTGACTTGCAAAGTCGGCGCCGACTTTTGTTTTTCAGTCGTCAACTTCGAAAGTCGTCATTGTAAACGGATTTTTGGGGAGTACCAATTAAAATTACAATGGAGTGCGAGTTGTAGTCACATCATAGAACTGAGCACAATTATTACGAGTTACGCTTTACGAGTTAACGTAAACTTTTGAATGGTTGTTGTTCGTGTGTTTTACTACTTATTATTATAAAGTGTCGCTGTGCCTCGGGACGACGCCATCGCCGCCAACGAAAGAAAACTTAGCGCGTGTTATTGAAGTGTGTGTTGTTGAGAGGGTTAAATTAAACGTCAGTCACGGTGAACGTGACAAGTAATCACACCGCGACACTCTCCGTACAATCCCGAACACAACATAACCACGGACGGACGTACTCAAATCACATAAATAATATGGAATATTTTATTCAATAGCAGCAGAAAATAACAGACAGTTACCTGTGTCGAAATTACATTTACTCAGGTAACCCACTGTGTTTCTATTTGCTGATTTAGCTTAAAAGAAGGAAGAAAGCACACTCATAATAACATTGATTGGGCGCGAACGCGCTAACAGCGTGTACACTGACGTCACATTCTTGCAATGCTGATGCACTTAATGTGTAACCACTACTAAGTAACGTCCATTAACTTTCATCGGTACTGTATCGATTATCGCCATCCCTCCCACTGTATGTGTGCGCCATTTGTCGGCATAATGTGCCACATTAGGCCGCCCGTCGCCGATAATTGGAACCTTCCATATCAACGCTCGTATAAACTAATAGCCGTTGCCAGTTTCTACTATTAGTAAGAATAAAACTAACATTTCGTCGCAGTAACGTTGCCGTGCGGTCGTCCCTGAGTTCAGATAAATCGAGCAGGATGAGTTCAAAATGACTTCTATGTTGTCATTGCAACACTTGACTGGGTACAACCCCATTCCCGCAAGATAGATTGAATTATAAATAATATAAGTAGGTGAGCCTATTGCTACTGAATTTGACCTAAATACCTTTGAATTGAATAGGTATTCCCATAAAATATTAATAAATTAATACAAAATCGCATAACATTTTCATTAACTAAGTCATCATGAGTTTGCGCTTTGTGTCCAGCAGTGTAATGCGTGCGTGGATCAATAGTCACATACCAGTGTCAGAGTTCGAGTTCATATTGAAATCGATGAGTGTGGAACTTACTTACTTCATAGAGAAAATAAACGAAGCAATTGTACTACAAAATGGTGTTCCCTCTCAAATATGTGGTCATACGCCGCGCGCCGCCGGTCCCAGACGAAGACGGACACAGTAAATGGATTCGATATTCAATTACTTCGAAATAAATTGAAAATTGAACACTTTCTACCTAACATTGAACACTTTTCTCCTTATCACCTGAAAAGTAACAAAGATAATCGTAAAAAAACGTTTTTGATAAAGTTCTACCACAATATATTATCTCACTTTCCTTCGAGAATTCTAGTATATACAATATATTCAAAAAACCCTGTCCGACCCAAAAAGGGTATATAGGTATCCCAATCACATTACCAAATAAAATAAATAAAATATTGATAAAAGTAATGCTGTTAATGAAGTTTTAAATTCACGATTTTTGTACAAAAATTACCAAAATTACCCAGAATCTAGCAATTTTCTTGAATGTGACAACACTATCACCTGTCGTGGTATATTAGGCACCTGTGACGATTGCCCTTGTAGCTATGTAGGTATCTAAGTTTCATTGTTTTATAAAAAAATATTTACTTAGATTCGGAATATTTTTTTTACTTGACAACTGAAAAGGATTACATAAATGTATCTAATATCGATACCTAATAATACCTTCACGGGTCGGACAGGGTTTTTTTAACACATTGTATAGGTCTAGTAAAACCTATACCTACTAAATGTCGATTATATTTATATAGCCCTGTAGATAAATAAGGCTACACACTGTGACGCAAATAATCCGTACTTAGTCACATAATGAAAACTTACACGATCGTCCAGCTTCACGTGAGCTGTGAGTCCGTGACAGTTCAACCATTTTATTCAATGGTACTTTGAATAGATGGTACGAAGGAGGTCTGGTTATGCTGGGGGGAGACAGGTCATCGCATCGATATCCTATTTATAGTGCAGTATCGACCGGCATCGGCAGCGCGTCAGTCGATCGAAATCCAACACTCCGTGATACGAACCGTGCGCTTCATATATTCATTCGCGGAACCATTTAAAAATAACATATACCTTACTTACCTACCGTAATCGATACTAATTGGACCGTTTACTCAAAGGTAATGGGATACGTAAACGAGCATTTAAGTATTATTGATTTTTTGAAATTACCCCAGAACACGTGTAAACAAGAAGTTGGCTGGATTATGTACCTACGTAGAGGTAATCTATCACCTTATTCAATAACCTAACCTAAATTAAAAATTTAGTAAACCCCCGACACGAAATGTATTTTGCCATTTTGTGGTGGCGGCCATCTTGGATTTCAAATTTATCATAGTGTATAGTATTCTACTAGTTAAGCCCTTTCATTTGATACCCATATTGACGGAGTTGTGAAAAAATATGTAATCCGCTGTCTTGTAGCGGCGGCCATCTTGGACCGATTTTCATCAAACATAGCTAAGAACACTCCCGACTAATTCACCTTTCAAATAAAAAAAACAATATCAAAATCGGTCCATCCGTTGGGGAGCTACGATGCCACAGACAGACACACACACACACACACACACACACACACACACACACACACACACACACACAGACACGTCAAACTTATAACACCCCGTCGTTTTTGCGTCGGGGGTTAAAAACGAATCCACCTTAAAGTATCGTTCACAAAAAACCAATTTCATTTAAATGTAACGAAAATAAACTCCGCCGCTGTCGTCGTCTTAATTCGTCTAACAAAATAGAATCGAATGTTTCGTAAACAGCGCGCGCGGAATCGACTAAAGAATCGATTTGAGCCAGTTGAGGGGCTGCTCGCAAACTCGGATGAATTCGTTCAGGATCCAGTTAAACAAAGCCTACACTGATCTCTCGTAAGTTATACGAACAGGCTTCGATGTCTTATTTCTTCGCTAGATCTAGTCCAAAATTTGACTTAGCTTCTTCTTCTTAGCCATCGACATGGAAAAGAGGATTAAATAAATAGGCTCATACCGATTTGTTTTGCCCAAAGTTAAGTTACGTCACGTCGACCAAGTTAGGTTGTACGCGCTTTTACTGAACCAATTAACGTGGAACTAGGTATTTACGTAATAAAACCTAATAATTTCAGTCAAGACGCTATAGCATTTAGGATAGCAGTGAGGGGTGGGCGAATACTCGGTTGCAGCTCTTATAGTATTCACTGCCGTTCAAAATGAACTAGCAAAGCAATATACCTAGTCTAATTTGAATAAATGACTTCGAATTTGATCATTTGATACAACCTTCGTTGTATAGAGACCCTTCTTTGTAATGTGGTAAAGTTTAAACAGTAAACTCTAAAGTAATAAGTTTGTACGTGTGTGTTGTATACAGAAACATCGTCTAAACAGAGCCCAGTAAAAGTTAGTTCCTAAGAAGGTACGAGTAGTTGGCAACTATGACAATTGAACTTTAGTTTTATAAATATAAATGGTAAATAAACAACTTTTAATTGTAACTCCAATCACAACAAAATATTGTATAAACTTAGTCTTACCAGAGTCTTACATCTAATTAGCGAAAGTGCGGTGTGGCGCGGGTGCCCTTAAACTTAACTAATGAACCACGAAAACTTGACACAGGACACAACTTCATTTGTTGACGAACACTCCAACTTATATGCGTCAATAAAAAATAAATTAAAAATGTGTGTCCCACAGCTTTATAATGGTCATTGTACCATACATGAGGAGAGTTATCATGCGTGACACGGAACATTTGTCGTGGCATTAATGTCTTCTTTAGCCATACTTCGACACGACATAAATAACTACAAAATTATTTTAAGGTGGTATAAAACTTTTGTTAGAAAAAAAACATGTCATTTGTCAATCAATGCTTTTATATAAGTATGGCACACATGATAACAAATGATTTAAGTCACTTTTTACTAACAGAGAAGAAAAATCTTTATTTTTAATGTAAGTAGTACTGAGGTACATACTTACCTATTGTTCTACGAATATAGTTATTTCAAATTAAAGCAAATACTTTAACACATGAACATAAAACTTAATTCGACAAGGCAAACATTGTAGAGCCTCATAACAAGTAATAGTGCTGTTACTCAGCGAGTCGTGCTCTCCGGGGCACGTTGCGTTAACCCTTACTTGACGGAGGGCCCTCGACGTCTCTCGGCGGTCGATTGGCTCCTAATCACCGCGGTCGCATTTGTTGGGTTAACTTGAGGACTTGGTATAAATCGACACAACATGTCCTGCTAGTTACCGAAATACATTAGTTTTAATTTATCTTTCACTTTATTTTTGTATATATTAGCAGTTATTTTTTTAACTGAAGGAAATAACGCGCAAAATTCTACAAATAAATGTATTTATCAAAGTGATAAGTGTAGGTACGTAACATACTTCAGCTAAAATGTTGGTATAGTGAGCGTAGCTCTGCTAATACATGTAGATGACGTCGAGTTGGGGCGACCACGCGATCCGGCGGGACGCGCTCTTAAAAGTGCTGACAGTACGCGCGACGTATTGTAGGATAGATCGAATAGGTAGGATTTTAGAGAAACCAACAAATTGCTAACAAATACATTCTAAATGTATTTTAATGTATTCAAAAACATTCAATTACCTTAACAATTATGGAATAGGCAAGGAAAAACAAGAAAATATAAATAAACTAAGAAAGGAAGGCTGCTGAGGAACGTCCTAAGTTCGAATGCATGAGCAATGTTAATCAGACCTATGAAATTCTCAGTAGCGGCTCGACAGTCCAGCCAGCATGCTCAGTTAATGCTTACAGCAGTACACCCCTGCCCCACCCTACAATCAACACATCCGTGTGGTGTCATGACATATCAAACAAATAGAATCATTTCTATATTGTGTTGCACGCAGCGCGACACACGACGTGTCACCGCCCTGTGGCGCTGTCTAGATGTGCTGACACATTGCGACGGGAATTTGCACTGATTTGACAACCCTGCGCGAATAGATTGAGCAACATTCTATCTTTTTTCAATCCATCGGAGAAAAACAGCTGAGCTGAGAATTCGACTCAGCGAGATATGCAAGATTTGCCTCAAGCTTCAGTGTTGAACATAAAACATCATATATTTTACCATGTATATAATATGTGCTACTTACTACGCTCAGTAGCCATATAGACAACAAACGGCCGTGTAAGTGTAGTCTATTTTAAACTAACAATGGATTTTATCTAAATTGGAAATTAACCTGGAACTCATCTCTACATCATTTTGCTTAAATTTATTCAAAAACATCGGACAATCAACCTACCCTTACGATCACCTGTACTGTTAAATTCCTCCCCATTGTTCCACGAGAGCGCCCGACGCCGCCCGCGTCGTCCACCGGGGCTTACCGAGCTCCCACACGTCCGCGACTCACCACACGACTATTAATCACGTTTATTTACCAAATATAACAGCTCATTGTTAACTAACAATAAATTACAGAGCATCCCGTTTAAAGGAAGCTTTTAACATAAAACAAACTTATATCATTTGTAATTCAAACCAATTTACGTTAAACTTATATAAGTACTTAGTGTAGAACAGTGGAACTAGTTATTTGCTTTTACGCGTATAAGTATTGTTATTGTTATAAATTATAGAGTTAAAGCAGCTCAGTCAGAGGTCCAGCTACTTCACCGGGTGAGCGAGAGGCCGTGTCTTGAGCCGATATACACGAGCTTTCAATGAACACTCATAGAATAATCAAAGCTTAACAAACGGATCAGTGATATGCCAGTTGCCACAGATTGATAGAATACATAAATATATTAAAGACTGTTAGAGAGCGATATAAAGTTATCTATTTATAGCTTTTGCCTATTCTTCTCTCACGCATGAGTTGTTACCTTCACAAAAAATATTTGACAGCGAAGCAACTGTTAGATACTCGTTGCATCTGCCCATTGCGCCGGGCAAGCATTAACTTAGGCTAATATTCCGAGACGAAACTAAGCGTTGCGTAACCCTTAGCGTCGTCTCTGAATATTAGACTTAGACTTTAGAGCATTCTCTAAGATCAGAATACCGTGTCGACTAAGGCTAACGCTGACTGAAACAATAGACTCAGAGAATCAGTTATTCGTACAGAGCTTTCCGGTCCATTCGTGTTTACCTACATAAGTAGGTACATACAGTGAGACACAGTGGTTCCACTGGTGCGCACGACGCACGACCGCGCGGCGCGACAATGCGACACGACACCGATTCCCTGCTACGACTCTTTGTTTTACTGTCAGGGCTGTCGCCGACATAATCATTCAATTTCCCGACAATGTTGTTTCAATTCAATGCAGGCATAGAGTAACTCGTATCTAAGTCAAGATGCATATGTCAATGTAGTTTAATTGTTTCTCCATTTGCATCTTAGACGGTGGAAACAAAATGCCTGAATATGTTTCTTTAGTATAACTTTTTGGTATTCATAATCAATTTCGATATCTGTAGAAATGTATGAACTCAAACATCGCTGGAGCATCAGAATAGGTACTCTTAAGCAGCTCATTATGTATTTAGGCTACCACCTAATGAATATTGTTTACAGTTATTTTTCTTCGAACATTAGATGAAAGTTATCCCTCCATAATTGAATATTGATAAGTTTGCGACTTTACTTTCTTATACTGCCTCTCCAGTAATATCACAATTCTTTTACTTTTATGGTGGCATTTCGTATCCTACGATGTTTATTTAGGTATTTTATTTGTTTACGTGAGTACATTATTTATAGGATATACTATTTTATGCGCAATGCACGAACGATGTTTTTAGTTCAGCACAGCCCTAATACAAAAGCCCGCAAGTTGACCACATAATAGTGGAAGTTGAGCGACTCGTGAGAGGAAATGGATTCGTTGTAGTAGTCCGGACAATGCGGCCGCAGCCGGCGCGGGTCGCGGCCGGACACCGGACACCGGAGGTCGGACATTGTTTTATGTCCAACTCCGATCAAGTTTGACCTATAATATTCAATTGTAGTTTGAAGTGGTTTTAACTTTCGAATTTCAAAAATGAAATATCTGGTTTTCACGGGCGGCGTGGCATTGTTCCAAGTAAACTAGTAAAAATAAATCCTCCTCTCTTCTAAAATTGCTGTGCCCTACAGGGTCCATAATGATTCTTGTCTAATTACACCACCTTATTGTACATTATGGTATGCAATAAAGAATATGAATATGAATATGATAAACCAAGCATTGCTAGGATAGGATTATTTTGTCAGTTCTAAAATGATGTTGTTGTCTGTGATATACTTTACAGACACTTCTGTGTGGCAGTGACTATTTAGCTTTAGGCGATCTAGAACCACTTATAGTATAACTAAAACCAGTTTAAGGTATTTTAAGAACATAATACACACGTTTCAGTAGTCAAGTACATAATAATATGTGCAGCCTATCACACAGCCCCTGGTGATTTGTTGACTTTAAACGTAACCACGGCACACGACCCCACCTTTTACGTCAGATCTGTGACGCAGACGTAATTGCATTACAGATCCGGCTGAGGTTACCGACACCTTCAAAAGAACCGCGTCGCGGCGGACTCACAATCTGTTTGATCTAACAGAAAGACACACACACTTTTCCATATATTATACTTAAAAGTTACTTCACAATCAGATTTCATTTGCATGGTTGCGTTCACATACTTATCTCAAACGCATAAACCTATTTACAACAGGATACCCATAACGTGATTATTTCACTTGGCAATCGATCCCGGACGCAATAGGACAAAAGATTCGGTGATTATTAAAATATCATTACTAACACCTTTATTTGAAGGTGTTAGTAATGATATTTTAATAACGTGGAACAAGTTATCAAAAGAATAAAATCAATCGAAGTCCTCAATACTTCATTTAATGAAATCATTGCTACATTGAAACAGCAATAAGGCTCCCGGAATATAAACAATTTTAACCCCCGCCCTTCGTTTGTTCTCTGTTACCAGCCGAATTACTGAAACTGTACGTGATATGTTACAATACATCCAGATTGTCGTCCTAATGTTCAAGAGTGGAGCCTGATGGATGCGGGCGGCGGCGGGCGGCGCGTAGTGGTCGCGCCGATTTGTCCGACAAATGGCCCTGGTTCGTGAGCGAGCCCTCATCTGTCGCTACAACTGTTCGAGCCTAACTAATAGCTAATGTTGGCTGCACATTGTGCTAAATTACGAGCCACTTCCCAACTAAAAAGGAATGCCTTACTTCCTGGTCCTTTAATAATAGTTGAGGCTCTGCTACCAAAAAAAGGAAGGAGATCAAACAAAAATCAGATTCTTATAAATCATTCAGCTGATAATTCTATGGAGCTTCGTTTGAGTAACTAATTAATAAATTAAACTGTAACAATAACAAGTCGTTAGAAACTGAACAAGAATGTAAAATATTTTAAAATGAAAAATGAAGAACTTCACTGTAAGTATTTCATTTTTAAAACTAAATATTTTTGTAAAAGTGTCTTTATGCTTCGTTTGTAAATGTTCTCATTATGCGATTGTACCGGTAACCGGCAAACGCAACAGTTGTTCACAAGTTACGTCAAAGAAGCTCTGTGATGAATGCACAAACTTGCCAGCTCTTACTAAGTAGTAAGTACCAACCGCTTTGCGAAGTCTGTCGTGTTGTTTGAAAACAAAACAAACAAAACCTCTTCAGTTTATCTCTTTATGAATTGAAAATCTTGAGGTTTTGTGTTAAAAAGATATAAACTAAATAGGTAAGAGATAAACACTAAACTAACCATCTTATGCTCTGTTTAGTGTTGTCGTGAAATCAAGACGGACAAGGTTGGACGTGTTTGTAAGAAAATGTCATTGACTTTTAAACAACAACTTATTAATAGCGTCATAAAAAATCAATATGGATACGTAGGCCTTCCAAGATAGTGCTATTTCCAGCGGAGTTCACATAAATAGCGGCGCGTGTGCTCGCCCGCACTTGCACTGACCCGCGTCGCGTCGTTCGCCACTCGGCGCTGACATTTGCACGGCCGCACACCCGCACCGCCCTAGTCTGTCCACACCTTTATTCCCACAAGATGCGGATACATTTTGAATATCGAAGGTATCTAACGTTATTATATGATAGTGACCAACAAGACATAATAAAGAATTTATGACGGCACTCGGCCATATCTAAATTATCTATCTATGATTTTTAGAAATTTGAAACAGTAATTGTAGAAATTAGATTGATTTACGGCCGAAATTAATAACCAATCTCTAGATCGTTTTCCCTACTGGAGATCCAAATTAGACATCGGCCGTTATTTTCCCTAGGTATCTCAATAGTAAGGCACTTATTAATTCATTTTATATTCATTAATTCATAAAACCGTGATCCAGACCACATCTAATCCACGCCATCGGGCATTACCACCGGTATTCCGTTGTTATACTTTGTTTAGTATACATATATTAGTGTAACTGTATCCGTGTCCTCCCCCTGTCAACGTGTGTACAGTCATGAGCAAAGCTCTTTTGAATTTTGCCTAGTGTTATACATATTTATGCTCGTAACTGTATATTATAACGCAAACACAGTTTCTGACTTTGACTCAGAATTATGAGTTTACATACCAGCATGCTCGGGAAGCACTGATAGCCTAGGGGTATGAGCACTGGCCTGCCTAGTCAAATTTCTCGAGTTCAAATCCAAGGCACTCTGACTCATGAGAGATCATGTGCGTTATTATCACTCGCTTCAACGTTAGAGGAAAACATCGTGAGGAAACCTGCATGCCTAAGAGATTTTCTGGACGGCATGTGTGTGAAGTCTGCCAACCCGCATTGGGCCTAATCCCTTTCATACTGAGAGGAGACCCGTGCCCAGCAGTGCCCAGCAGTGGGATAGTACATGAGTTGATGATGATGTATGCTCGGGAAAAAAAATTGTAACACCTTGACCTCGTTCACCTTGCCTGTGCGCATTACAACTAGCTAGAGCCTATTAACGTGTAATATATTGTTTGTCCTCAGATGCGTTACTGCGTGGCCGCCCTGTGGCTGTCCGCGCTCACCACGCTGGTGGTGGCGGCCGACGACGCGCACCACGACGCGCCACCACAGGTCAGTACAGCTCCCTGCCTCCTGGAACTTGATAGCACATCACACCATGAAAATATACTACGACATTCACAAATTCTACGCGACATACGATAACGTTCAACTAAATAAAAGATTATTTTAATAAAAAAAAACGAGTCAGTTGTTGTGTAGAGTATTAATCTCTTCTCGATCACAACTTATTGGCTCCGTCATTTATTCAATCAAATGTTCACGTCGATCATGTTCTGTAGTAGTTCATTTTACATGACATATACCTTACTCTATAACATGTTAAAACATTTTAAATCTCTATTGAAAAACTTTCCAGAGACACGTTGACATTAAAAACTCGTATCTTTTTACAGCTGTTTGACATTGCTCCAGCGCGTCCAGCCATTAAGTACAAAGTGGAGCAATCTGCAGCCTCCCCTGGTCGAGCGCGACACGAGCGCATTCCGTGATAGTAGTGCGCGCCCTCTGTAAAAACTGAACAAACGCTAACTCAACTATTTTAAACGACGCGAGAAAACGTACAACTTTGCCTTTTGGTAACCACTGTACACAGTGGGGCCACACAACCCGCGGTTTATAAAAATAGGTCTTGTTTTATGTCTCATTTACTTGGATTTTATATTTCCTCTGTTAGCATCAGGCAAGAGGTTTGTAATTACTTACGATCGAGGTAGAATATTAGTTCGTATTAGTACCAAACAAAAATTTGTTCGTTATCAACAAGTTCTTAGTAAGTACTGCCTCTCAAATTAAGTAAAATGGTGTAGCCGCAACTATTTATAACACGCATCTTTTCGGGAAATGAGCACGATGTTTTCTTAGTGAAAAATGTGAGAGTAAGAGAAACACGCACCGTTTGATGTGAACAACAACACAATTAACATTCTGAGAGGCGACAAACGCCTTGATGGAATAATAAAACAGCTTGTGACTCGGCCGCGCGTCATTTATGTTGTGGCCAAGTTTTTTCCTGGTGGCTTTGTTCCAGCCAATTGTACCGATACAGCGCCGCCACTGCGCCATGTGCCGCCCGTTAACAAAGAGCTGTAATACAATTGCTTACCTTATTGTACGTTTGAAATCTTTCAAAGAGAACTCTTTGCGCTGAAACGAAAACCAAGCTCCAAGCATTATTCTTACATAATGACCGCTTGTGATTGTGATGCAGTGATTGCAGTAAGTTTTGTTTGTTCACAGAATGACAACGAAGTAGAGTTGACCGAAGAGGAGAAGCGCGCGTGGTCCAGCCTGCACGGCGGCGGCGGGTGGGGCAAGCGCGGCTGGCAGGACATGAGCTCCGCCTGGGGCAAACGCGCCTGGCAGGACCTCAACTCCGCCTGGGGCAAGCGGGGCTGGCAAGATATGAGTTCGGCGTGGGGCAAGCGCGCCTGGCAAGATTTGAACTCCGCGTGGGGCAAGAGGGGCTGGCAAGACCTTAATTCCGCTTGGGGCAAACGCGCCTGGAGGGATATGTCCACCTCTCCTTGGGGCAAACGCGGTTGGCAGGACATGAGCTCCGCTTGGGGCAAGCGCGGTTGGAACGACATGAGCTCAGCTTGGGGCAAACGGGGCTGGAATGACATGAGCTCTGCCTGGGGCAAGCGTGGCTGGAACGACATGAGCTCTGCCTGGGGCAAGCGAGCTCCTGTAAGTAGTGCAAAAACATGGTTATATCCTATTACGTATATCTCATTTAGGCAAATTGTTACAATTTCTTATCCTGTGTGATACTACACGATACGCTAAGTCGGCTGTCTCCCTGTTGGGGCAACTTTTTGATTAACTTATTGTGTTCAGGAAAAGTGGGCTAACTTCCACGGATCTTGGGGCAAGCGCACTGCGGAACCCGACTACGAAGAAATCGACGCGGCCATTGAACAACTCATCCCTATCCAACAGGTATGGCGCCATTTTGCAAACAAAGAACGTTCCATTCCATCGTTGAAACACATGGAAATAACATTGATACCAAAACTGTGTAATCATAATTGGTCACTGTAACAGTCCATTTATGATGCTGAATCTCTTTATGTTGAGCATTCAACGTCATGTACCTATTCGCTTTCATTTTTGTACGAAGAAATATGTATATCATTCTTATTTATATTGCATTACAAACTTTAAAAAAAAGAATAAACTTTTGAGCATTACCATATTTTGAGCAACTTCATCGAGAATTGAGAATGAGATGCAAATCATAAGCAAGAATATTTTTTCTTGTCACTTCGCAAATTATAGCTTTTGTTAAAACAAGACTTTTGGTTGCACAGCTATCGGACAACGAACAAATGGAGGCGCCCGAGAAGAAAGCGTGGTCGGCGTTACACGGGGCATGGGGCAAGCGACCTGTCAAGCAGGCACAGTACAACAGCGGTACCTATACACATTTATATTACAATAATTGATTGATAATTTTGTTGAAACTTCTATACACCCACACGTGACGTTTCGGACATGCCGAGTTTTTGGAGTAAAAATATTTGTTATTCCGCTACTTCGGGGTTTCTTGTTCTCAGGCGAAGATTTTATTGCCTTTTAATTTCCTGCCATTTTAAAACTTGTGTTCTGAAGCGTTCATAATGAGATTAGTTAACACTCAAAAACTTGAGTAAAACGGCCTTATTGACAGATACTAGGCATGTATACTTGTTGTATAGATTACAGCATTCAATCACGGTGATTACCAAGACGCTGACGAAATTACGACAGCCCATAAAAGTTTAATAGTAAATTGTCTTTGTAGTTAAATACTTGTGAAACAGTAACAGAAGGAGGTATAATAATTACAGTATCGCCGCGCCGCGCGCTGATTGATGGCGCTCGCGTTAAATTGATTGATGTACATTTACAATTGTTACTGTTCGCCCGTTGTTCAAGTTTATCGGCTGGTGGACAGCACCATCTTAATAACTAAAGTTTAGTTAAAAGATAACACCAGACTTTATTGGTCCCCATTTCGTAGTGGAGATAGAAATGAGCTTGCATTGTTACGCCGCCGCGCCAAAGTTTGAGAACTCGCCTTGGTTTTAAAGTCCTCAGCTTCCCTCGCTCGTTTTCAAACTTGTATTCATTGAAGCATGACAGTCGAGCGTGGCACCTCCCTGTAGGCGACACCGCGCAGAGCCGACATCAGTGTCGGTAATAAACTGCTGCTTCATTCCGTGTGTAATTTAAAGTGCGCCCACGAGCCCCTAATAAATTTGTAGCCAAGTTGGAATTTGTGCGAGCCGCCGACAGAATTAGATAATAATCCTCGCTCGCCTTTTAAAATTAAATAGCCCCAAGTCAATATGGCCGCCACCGAGCATGGGCGCCCACCGCTCCGAGTTTTTCACGCGTTAACATTCATAATTTCGTATTAACGATGAACGATTTAATAAAAAATATGCTCCATTCACGTTTATTTATGAACATTCTATCCAATTACTTTTTGTATTTTATCATGCCGTCATCAATAAGGTAATCTACCTTGTTGAATTACAGAATGTGTATTAAACATATTTGAATGGCATCATTCAAATCATAAAATTTATACAGAAATATTTCACTGTAGCCATTGATGTCACTTACAGGAGAAATAAAATACCTATGTAATAGGAATAAAAACATAGATGTATGTATATATGAACCAACAGGAGCGTATTACTGGAAGCGGGAGCCCGCCTGGACTAACTTAAGAGGAATGTGGGGCAAGCGCTCAGCGCAATCGGACACGGATGCGGTAGACGATGACCATGGTAACCGCGCTCGAGACGTTTCTAGCCGCACGCGCACTCGCACGCGCACGCGCTGTCACGTAGAACACTCGACGATGTTGTGTTGTGTCCCCGTAGCTTGGTCACCCTCACACTCGTATGTCGTAGCACCCTGTCTCTCTTCTGTCACCTAGCAATCTTCTTCGTGTATGTTCTGTGTAGTTAGTTCTTAGAGCTTGTTCTTCTAGTTTCTTCTCTTCCCTGTCTCTCTGTAGCTCCTCACTTCTTGGTTGATGTTAGATTAGTGAGAAAATTAAAAAATGTACATACTTAGTTTGGAATTCATTGTATTAAAAAATATATTCTTTAAGTACTTACTGTCTCAAAACGTTGTTATACCTTATTTATTTATTTTTTATACCACATACACCAAGCATTACCTTCCAAGAAACATTAGATCGTGTACCGATTTACCTTAATGTTTCAGACGATCAATAACCAATTCTATAAAATCATTTGACGTGGTAACGTGTGTCGTTTACAAAAATGTACACACACACACACACAAAGATTTTAAAGATAGAGATAAGTAGATATCCCAAAAATTAGCTGCTGGAAATGAAAACAAATTCATCCAATATTCTAGCACATGAGTCCTGCTTGGCGTCGTCTGATTCAACGACTCACTGAACACATGCAGTGAACTTTTGAGGCGGACAGAGAGCACACGACTTAGCGAAAATCTGTTCGCACGGCAAAAGTTATGTGTCCGGAACATTGGTTTGGCAAAATATCTGATTCGATTTCCATGCCGAAATGTTAAAGAAAGTAGGATTACTGCCGCGGGCCTTTATATCTCAATAAATAACAATGTAAAATATATTTTATTTTCTTAAACAAAAGCGTTCTACTCAATCGAATACAAGTTAACGCGAATTAAAAAGTTAAAGCCGCCCAAAACCCACGAAGTTAAGAAAATCAAACGATCACAAGTATTGTAGGTAATGAGTGTTTAATTAAATTAGAGCGCGCGGCTTCCACCTCACTAGTCGAGTAGTCGCCGACGCTAGGGCTGCCGCGAGCCAGTCGCGGGTGCGACGAACGCTTCCAACGTTGTTCACGATACACAATATATACAGCGTATATTTAGATTACTCTTTACATTTGCCTACAATTGTAATTAACTCAAGAAAAACCACAAAATAAAATAAGCATACACAAGACAAATCAAATTAGAACAAAATACAATTAGGGTATGTAGTGCCATTCATTCTCAAATGTACATATTTTCATCAACTACTTATATCGGCTTATAGTATAAAAACATTGTAATAATTTGTATCTAGCCTGAATGGTTCTCGTATTCATTATAACTTCTGTACATGTACACCTCCTAACATATTTTATTTGGTTTACTATGTGTTTGCCTCTAACCTTTGGATTCGAAAATGTTCTGACATAAAAATGTTGTTTCCTCAGAGGGCAGTGCGGCGCGGGACGAGGCCTAGACTACTGGAAACTGTGTATAATATTATATAACTAAATAAAACCAAATATTGTAGAACAACTATCATATCTTAGGTACAACTGTTTGTCAGTCCAAACCACTATTTTGAGCTACGCTTGTCTACGATTCTACATTATACCAAAGATTAAGATCTCTTTTATAATACTCTAAAATGACGTATCCGTAATTATCAGAAATAATGTTGTAGATATGTTGTGAAAAATAGAATTATTGATAATTCTCTTATTCACAATCAATTATACTACTTTCTTCATAATAAATATCAGTTCGCGCCATTTTAAGTGTTAGTGTTTGCCATGGAGTTTTAATTTGTAGAGCTACAGAGTATTAAAGTTGCGCGTAATCCGCTTCACTCCCAACCAGTGATGCGCATTACCGCTGGCGGTCGAGTTCCTATTGCTTTGTGCGTTCACTTTCAAGACGCTTTTATGTTGAATTCTACTTATTTATTGACTTTTATTTCATTATAATTGAGTTAAGAATTAAAACTCTTATCACGAGTTTTAAGACTTTGTAGCCAAGAAACGGTCCCGCATTCCACATTCAAAATTGTAATACTCGTACAAAATATAGTTCTTACTATGTCACCTTCTAGTGTAAACAAGATTTATATCAAAGTATAATATATTTACATTTGTATTAAGAAATAGCGTTTATTTTTACGACATTTGATATTAAGTGTGTAAGCGTCGCTCCGCGGCGGCGCGCGGCGGTGTAACGACTAAGTGTCACAACTATATGTACTGCTAGTTAGATAATTAATTGTATTTTACTAGTCAAGTTGATGTACATTGTACTATACGACTTCGCGAGAAGTTCACGTTTGTCCAATAAAAGTTTATTCGGAAGCCGAACCTAGTTTTATTTTATTAATACCTAATATACTTTATATCAAATGTTAAATGTATTCAATGCTATTCACAGCACTTAAACCTAGACGAGACGAAACCAATCTCCTTAAAATACAGTTCAATGCAACAACCCAATATTGTATTGCCCGAGTCCACATTCAACAGATATATTTCATCTCCAATTCTCACTTGCAGACATAACAAACACTCAATCCACGTGCATAATACAGTGTACTTAGATAGATGAAACAAGTCTTATCAAATACCCTGTCTATTTTTACGTAATACACTGATGGATATGGGCGCGCCACTTGCCAACAACTAATATAAAAACCACTGATGTACATAGCACATAGCGAGAATCACGCGCTAGTGATGTAAACATTGATGTAAGCCTGTGTACAAAGCTCTGAGTGATTGATATTAAATGTTGTCTATGACCAGTGTAATACGCTAAGTGTTCATAGACCACTGGTTCGAAACTACGTAATGTGTTGGTCAACCAGCTTGATAACAGAGATAAACTTCAATGATCGACTTAAAATATTATCTATATCTTACATAGTGTTGGTGTAAAATCAGACTAAAGATAATAAATGATATGAGCTGTTGTTTTAAAAAATTCTAAACACTGCAGAAAGGGTAAGTCTAGACATGGCTTTTTTCTTCTATCTCAATTTCTCAGTAGGTAAGCCTTAGGAAGGTAGAGGATGGGCTACAAAGTCCTCCCATCAATAACAAGCATTATCATCAATGAATAACTCAACACGCCGGAGCCGACGCCATCCAGCACAAACCGTAAATCATTGACCTGTAAAAGTGTCTGAAAAGATCTATTTACAGAAAAAATATAATTTCATTTCATTTCAACAAGTTTGGTGATTTTTTAACTTTATATCTGGCAATCTTGATTTTCACTCAGAATAAAACTATCAACTTGAATCTTATCTTATTGAAAACAATAATCATCTATAATTCAAATGTTCCTTTCAACCGAATTATATTGAAGTCTGATCGGATGGAAGTAAGTCAAAATCAAGAATAAATCTTGGTAAGTGAAGTGCGACTCGACCCGGCGGCGGCGGGCGAGGCGGCGGGCGCGCGGCCGCGTGACCAAATAGCGCGCGACCACTCTGCGAGATTGTGTGCTCACGGCACATACAGGCTGCGTATACACTACATGGTATGATAGTACACACACAGTACACACGGATTGTGCACGCACTAACGCATTGATATTGAGTAATAACATCAAGTTTTAGCCAAGGCTTTCAGGGTATAAGATTCATGTTAAAAAATTGTAGTTGTCTATAAAACAGAAATTTAATTTATGGAATATTCATCATTATCGCCACTTAGTCAGCCAAGAGTGCGGATTCGTACCCGATCAGTGGCAATAGGTACGCCCCTAATTATATAACAGCCTTATATGTGTATTTATGAGCGAACACTACTGGTTACATTACATCAATAAGCGTATAAAATTCGTAGAAATGTAACAAGATAATGTAAATACACTCTCGGAAACATAACAACAAATTACTGAAATCATTTAGCTAACTAAAACTAACTGGCATACACAGAAATGCACTCAGTGCTTGTACTTAGTAAGCGATAATACTTGGGTGTACCTAATGACAGCGTATGATAAGGTCAGGAGGACACGAGCGAACCGCGGAATGTCCGCACAGACTCCAAGCTGCGTCGGCGTCGTTAGCTAAATGAGAAACGAATAATCTTGTAGTTGAGGAAACTCGCTGCGTCACACAAAATGTTACCTTACTTCGAACAGCACTTCGAAACTGCGTGATAAAAAGGCTGCGTTAAAAATATAGCCCTATAATGTATGTTTAGGTTATGTTGTAGCTATATTTGTCCTTAGAACAATCTTATAAGAGCGCTGAAAAAGCGCTCATGGGTATCATAAAAAAAATAAAAAAGGTTTATTGCAGAAACTTGTACAACTTTTACAGGAAATTTTACATAGAAACCTCCTTTTAAGTAAAAGATATACTATGATATATGATGATACATATTTATGATGTATCAAGTCCTACAGTTTTCCTTAGTAGTAAATTTGAGCAGCGATAAGCACATCGGATATGATGTTTAATGAACAATTAATATTGACGTATTATCATGTTTGCCCTATTATCGTGTTCTGCTAGCTTGCGTGTGCCGTGACGAGTGATTGTGCTCACTCGTGTCCTTAGTCAGCTTACAGAGTATATAGATACATACTCTATATATATACTCTCACTCGTATACAGCACCGTCAGCGAGTCTAACTCTAAACTAAGCAAGTACTATCGCGCTGAATTGCGCGCCAATGGGGCGGACAGACGACGCGGTCGATCGTGCGAGAAATGTTACAATTTGATTCGTCTGTCATGATTGTGAATAAATTGTTACAAAATAATAAAAGTCTAGCGCGGCTATCCTAGGTCCTGGATTCACTTTCCAGGTCAAGTGTTATTAGGTTTTTTTTATGTAATTCTCGGAATTTGGTGCCCTCGTCTCCTATCATGGGAGCTAAACATACCGATACCTAACACCTCTGCCTAACACTTCGGAGAATATTACAGGCGTATTGGTTATGTTTCCAGCAGCACAGTGCCACAAGATGCATAAAAATCACACGATCCGTATTGTAGTAAATATACTACTTACACAAAAATATTGCGTAAGTAGTATCGTTACGTTACGTTACGTTACGTTGCCATCGACGTCTATGAGGTAGGTCTGACGTCCACGAGAACTTGGTAACTTGGATGTATCCACAGCATTATCATACTTGTATTAATAATTGTATAATGTAGGGTAGTTGTATATTTTTGTTCGCGAGCGCGCTGCTCGCTTAATGTCAGTACGGGCGCAGACGCACAGCGCGCCGCGGTGTGTCAGGTGCATGGTGCGCGCCTCCCCGTCCTGCCGTGTGCCGCGTATCAAAACTCTGTTTATACTCATGTTGTGGAAGTGTGAACAATATTCAGTGTTATGTATTAGCTACATCCTCGTAATCAAACTTCTCTCTACGATCCCCTGGGCCGCACACGTGCGACGTGCGTGCGAGATGGAAGAACACACAAAGTTGTCCAGGCTTAGCTGATGCTATATCAAGGGACTGCGACTTTTCCATTTTACATTTTTAAGGATGTCGGTGGTTCTAATAAAATCAGATCAAAAAGTTATAATCAAATAAGTACCTATTAGTTCTGTCTGGACCATATACCTTCATCTGTCATACATAACACTTGTTTTTCAATTTTTTCGACCTTTAAAGGTTCTGTATGGATGTGTAAGATTTATTACTATTTATATTAAGATTTATTGACAGAGTGTGGTGCGATTGTTTACCTACATAGGTACTCGTATTCGCATTATCTATAGATTTTTTGACAATTATAGCCACGATGAATGTGCACGCCGCCGCGCCATCAGTCACCCACATATAGGATTCAGCGCCAGACACGCGTATTGTCAAAAAATTATGTCACACAACAACATTGATTTATATCAGCGCCGCCATTTTGTTGTTAAATGGCAAACAACCAGCTTTGCAGATGTCTGAATGCATATCGATATTGCAATGATTAAATAGTCAAACGAACTTACCTGTAAGTGAAGTTCGACGGTAATTATACGAAGTTGTTGTCTCGTCCGAAGATGTTAGAAAACAAGTGTAGTCCCGGTATTGTCAGTCACTGGCGCCACATAATTTTGAAGAAAAGAAATAAAGAGAACGCACTTCCACTCTCGCTCCCAGTCCCAGCCTCTGCAACTCTATGGCTTCATTAAGTTTATAGTGATTTATTGGTTTTACAACATAGGGCTCATACTCGTGTCTCTACATGGTATGAGATAATTGGGTAGGGTGGGACTCCACATCTTCGGACGAGACAACAACTTCGTATAATTACCGTCGAACTTCACTTACAGGTAAGTTCGTTTGACTATTTAATTATACTCGTTGTTGTCTCGTCCGAAGATGTTAGAAAACAAGTGTAGATGTTTAAAGACTTGTTGTAAAATCAATAAACATTAATTTATTAAAAAGGAACAAAAAATCACTATCAGTAATATTAACTTTTTATCATAACTAAATACTTTTTCACCTCTTACCATTGGTCTCAACTTATCATCAATTCAATAACAAATTTTAATCCTGTGTGTGAACTTCACAATCGGCGATCATAATCGTCTGTAATCGCCACGATCATCGTGCAAGTATCTACACATTCGGCTGCGGTAGTTTTTCGAACGGCACTGCGTAAGACGGACGCGGAGTGCGTTGCTACTGCAACCATTTTCAGAATAGCGGTATACAACCACTATGTCAATGTAATTCCACGAAAAGTTGTGGATACAAAGTATATAAGTTTGGCTATTCATTTTAATCTTTGTAATATTTGTGTTACAATTTCAAATTCAAATTCAATTTCAATTTCTGGAAACAGGTCTGATAACGTTCTATGAACTTCAATGTATTCATTTGACCATCCACTAGTCATATTAAGTGCATACTGCACCGATTTTGCATCATATATCTTTATCTAGGAATACTGATAGATATTCTAGATAGTTTGTTACTGTAACAATTTTCAACTGTTCTGTAATCTACTAACTTAAAAAGTTCAGTAGGTATTAATAAAAATGTATAGACTATTGTGATACTGCAATTATTTATGTTTTTTTTTTTTTTTTTTTTAAATGTACCTATATTTGTATACCCTTAATGGTAAAACATAGTGATACTCTTGTAAGAACTTTTAATATTCCACTGAGTTTGTAACTTTTTACCTATATTTAACAAATGAAATATTTGAATTTGAATTTGAAAAGTGTTTAACTATTTTGATTTTGAATAAAACAAAATAGGCCATTGGATCTTATGGTAAGAATAAGCATGTGACCACAACTAACTGTCTATAGGTTCACAAATGTTTTTAATTAAGTTGTATAAATCAGATAAGATATCTGAAAAGACTCAGTCAGAAGAAAGAATCATATCTCTGACTAACCTGACCGACCAAGTCAATTATGACGGGGTCCGTGGTGGTTATTTTCCAATTACAGATGTGAAATGGAAGTTGACCCACCTGCAGGTTTACTTTTTCTCTGCTCTGCTCCGCTGGAACTTATCCTCTCTCTTCTTGTCTGCTACCGGTCTGCATGATGGCACCTCTGCTGATGACCTGTTCTTCACTTCACTGCACGGAGGTCCCCACCAGTTTACAGCCTCGTTTTTATTGAGGTTTGTTCTGGACAGTGTGGAATGAACTCTTTGCAGGTTCTGCCACTATTAAGTCTGTCAAGTTTCTGCACTGACTTGGCTGCTTTTATTTCATCGGTAAGATTTTCACCGATCTGGTTCAGATTGAAGCAAGAATTCCTTCATGTCTTTGTTTATAGCAGCTAGAAGAATTGACCTATGCCCTTTTGTATTTGAGTGTAATGCATCACACAACAGCCAGGCTGTATCATTAAGCTTTCATCCTTTTACTTTTTTGACTTCGTATATAACACACATTTGAAGTCAGGCATGACAATGCTGTGGAAATCTGTTGTCTATTCTGTCTCCTTTTCATGATTTCCCACCTTTGGGCTAGGTATCTTCATATTTGATTGATGGGGGTGCACACTCCAGTACCTGTACATCAGGTTGGACTCATTGAAGCATTCCTGTGGGAATGTTCTCATAATCTTCCAGTCTCGCTGGTGAGTCCTTCACTGGGATTTACAATATCATCTGGAAATTGTTATAGGTAGTGCATGCCAGCCATTATACAAAATAACCATGTAAGTTCCTGCCGAACTTCCCTAGGTCATGTAATGTCAACCACGTACGCCCCCGCAGGACGTCCCATTAAGGTTGCATGATAAAGCCACGTGCACTCCCGCAGAGTACCCCTAGGCCTAGGTTGTATTGCTATTTGCAACATACATATTGTGTGCTTTTGTTAGTCACCACTTGCATCCACCATCTTGCATTTGCATTGCAGGCTTTGCGGCATGCGTTTGGACACGATTACATTAGGTAATCACATTAGGTACACGCTTTTTTGTTAGTAGGTAAGCATCTTACCTTTTTCAGTATTATTGGATTGAATTCCGTAATTTTCGTTGTCACTTGAACAACACTTGAAAGTTTTGATTCAACTTTTTTACGTTTTCCAAGTTTTCGTAACTTTTTAATAAATGATTCTTTTCTTGTTCACCCGATCGCTTATTTCCCATTTTTGTTGATTTCTAACACTTATAAGAAATGCATAACAAGAAAAAATAAAGATATGGGAGAAATACGTGACGCCGTTTTCGGACATAAACACCGAATGAAGCCATAGAGTTGCAGAGGCTGGGACTGGGAGCGAGAGTGGAAGTGCGTTCTCTTTATTTCTTTTCTTCAAAATTATGTGGCGCCAGTGACTGACAATACCGGGACTACACTTGTTTTCTAACATCTTCGGACGAGACAACAACGAGTATAATTCAGCGTTTTATTTATTGTATTGATTGATATCGCGATTGATGGTGATTTTTTAAGGCTGCGATGCGGCACATCGCGTGAAACCGACTGACTACGAGTTATGCATTACGTACTTATAAGAAATACGGGAGCTATAACGCAATTTGTGCGTCAGTAATAATGAGTCCTCATTGCTTTGTTTCTTTGTCCTTTCGCTGTGTCATAAAGTCGAGTGTTGGCAACATTAAAAGTCGTCACGATACTGTATCGATACTATTACGATATGACTGTATTACGAAGCGATACCACGTAACGACGTTTAATGGTGCGCGGCCGGCCGGCACCGAGTGCGCTTTCTTGTACGCGACACCGCGACCCGCGACCTACCCGCCAGCGAGACAATGTGCACACCGGATGCGGTATTTCTTATGAACCAGCGCAAAACCATCGAGAGTATCTAGAAATCTCTTCAAACGAATATCCGGAAGTGGCATCGCAACATTTTATAATCTGTATACAGGGCAGAAATTTTCTAGTTTTATCGAAACATTTTCAAATTAAGACCTGTAGAAGTGAGAAGCTGGAGAGCTACTAAAATTTGCGAGGTGAAGTTATCTCGTGTATGGATGAGTGACCGTTCTTGTTTCTAAGATCTTTAGATCTCTAATACACAACTATACTCCTAAATAAACACACACACACTCACACACATTACTTTAGTTGTGTTAGGCCGTCAGCAGCCCGCCTTATTCTTTTAATGTTGGTCACACCAACAATTTAATTCTACAAATAATATATTTTTTACGTCACATATCTCGAGCCGAACAAGACTCGGGACGAGACGCAATGACAAAACACTATCGCCCCCTCCTCCCTCTGGCCACCGGATGCCATCGTCACCTACCTGTGACGTGTTACTAATTACCCCACTGTGTGTCGACGATATCAGTTTGTTCGACAAAGGCGTCGGTTTTAATAACAGTTATGAAGGCGACCTGATGTCGCTGTGAACGGCGAGTACAATACTATGTGAAATATACTTAGATTTTGTATCTAGGACGACATGTTAGTGCACAATAAACATATTCATATATATAAATAGATACAAGTAAACAGTGATAGCGTAGGGATACGACCACTGGTAGGTCTCAGGAGTTCTTGGGTACGTTTCCCGGGCTTAAAAGTTCTTAAATGAAAGTTCCCAGTCGCTTAATTTTTTAGTTTTTTTTTTTACGTTATTGTATTTTGATTTATGGGCCTGGTAACTTGAAATACATTGAAAATATGTTAAATGTGATAATATTTTTTTATATTCGCATAAGTCCAAAGACGACTCCATTTAGCTTTGTTCTATTTTACCGATTGTCAATTTATAAAGTCCAGTCTAATAAGCATTTCCATTGTATAGGCTTCCCGTACACTGAAAGGTCAGCTTATACTGGTCGTGGGAGCTCATCTGACACAGACCCGGCGCTGATAACAGTCCGTGGCGGACTGACAGGAGGCATTCTCCATACAAAAACAAGTGCAAACTAGCTTATAGTGGAAGGTCGTATGCGCCAAAACGGTTTTTCTCGTTTAAAATCGAATCTAAAATGTATTTTAAAAAATCCAATTACAAATTCAAAGATTCTGTTGAAACTTATCTATACTGAAAATTTGAAGGTTTAAATCCGTTCCGTTTCTTCATAAAATGCGAATCCATGTTTTTGAAGAGCTGTCTTCATCATTTTTTTCTCTGCAGTAAAGTTTAACCAATCGTGTTTCTGTACTACAAAATTATAGCTAGAGACATGAATAATGACATATATAAAAATCAGATCCGTATGTTTTGTAATGGCTGAGAAATATTAAGATCCATGACGCCCAAATCTTCAATGCGTCGTCTTAAGCAAGTGCGGGTAATTCTTTGAAATTCCCGTTAGCAGCTCGGAATCTAGATGCATGCCCTGTTGATGGCAATAAGCTCGCCCAATTGCATAAAAACATATCTGCAAGATGTGTGTGTATACCAATTACATACACTACAAGCCAACCCTTCGCGGATAGACGCGCGGTGCTGTGTTAATAACTTTAAAGTACTATACATACTCACCTATTACGAAATTATCCTCAACCTAGCACGTAGAAGTCAGCGCACCGCCCGGCAGCAACCAGTGCGGTTGAACACATCAGTACGTTCACCGGGAAACATTTTATTGCCATTTAACGTTATAGCCCGGCGCACAACCTTACCCCCCCCACCCCACCCCTGAGCATCCCTCGCGACCCTCGCGACTTACAGATATTGTGTCCTGCCATTGTTATATGTTATCTTCGAGTGAAAACTACTAATCTCGCGTGAAATATTATAAAGTAATGTATAAGTTAAAGAGTTATTGGTGGTTGCGTGTGAGCGACATACTCGTCGTATTTATTCTCTTTTGTTTTAAAATTACATTACTTAATTTTCTATTGCATTTCATAATATCTCACAAAGATGGACACATCATTAAATTTGATCATTATGGACCCTGTCGCCGTCGGGAATAGTAAAATTAGGACGCAGGAAGCGGGTTAAGTAGCAATTTGACATAAAACCGTATAGAATTATGTCCCCACACTAAGATTTTCTCTTGTATAGTGGGTGCAGACATGTGGTGAAATGCATTGAAATTGGTTTAAATCCGTTAACAAGTTCTTAGACCTTAAAAAGTAAAAAACGCCAACAATGCTACGCAGCCGTAGCACGTAGCACGTAGCACGTAGCGCGTAGTACCGTAGCACACGTAGCAAACGTAGCCCTGTAGACGATCTTAAGTAAAACTTTTTCTTCGTGTCATCTTATATTACTCGAAAATAGCGAATCTAATTTACCTGAAAAATAAATATAATTGTAATATTTACGGGGCTTGCGCTTGGTTCTGTTCACAGTAACCCGCCGCCTCACCCCCGTCCCTACCTAAGGCGCGGCCAACTAGTTCCGCGCGGACTATAGTTTTAATTTTTTGCGTTAATATATCTGTTTAATTTGTTATGACCTCATCGCTTTTAACTCTTAAAACAAGTGAATCAATAAGGGTAAACTATTTGAGTGTGACGGCAGTGACACAGCTACACAAAGATTCAATAAAAATAATGCAACAAGTAGTGTGCGAGAGCGTGTATTACTCGTATGTCAGTAACGCGACGTGTTGACGTGAACAATGTTTTTAATATTTACTTTAACACCTTGTTGGAATCCATTAAACAGTGAAAGCTATAAAATGACTAGCTAACTTGGCAAACGTTGTTTCGCCATATAGGGGTGGGTCACCCATATTTAATAGAATTTTGCCGATTCTCATTTCATACAAATCGGTCCAGCCGTTTCGGAGGAGTTTGGTAACAAACACCGCGGCACGAGAATTTTATACATATATTCGATATTATAATATGAATCCCTGAACAGGATTTAGGATTGAAATTGAACCCGGACCATGTAACGTAAATGAGCGACCTAATCACCAATTTACTATAGTATATCAATACTGCTTATAATTGCTTATCATTATAAAAATGTGTGTCTACTTGGAGCGGGTCCGCGCGGCGCGCTATACCTACATTTTTGGGACGGAATTTAAACGTAACGTAGGTACAAAAGTTTAACATTTTTCTCGTCCATTAAATACATAACTGGGTATTAGTAAGTCTTTTGTATGCCACGCGAGGAATTATTGCCGAAATTATGACACCCCAGCGCGGCCATGCGAACATTAGCCGTGAACGAAGGTAGTGAGTGAAACAAGCGTCTGCTCGTTCCTGGTCCTGACTGATATTATGTTAGAAACAAAAATACGAAATACACGATTGTGACACGCACCATTCAGTCAATTCTTTTGTATGCTAAATCTAGTTCGTTAGGTGACCGCTAGAGCCGCTACTATAAGTTATCTGTTATTCTAGTTATGGCGCTATTCAAGTGTGCTTTTCAACATAATAGGTGGATCAGCTTGCGACGGATGCTCACTGTACTCGTAGTGAAAATAATTGTGTTATTTATATTATATTGTGAAACAAACACGAGATTATTTATGAAAAAAGGAAATAATCCAACGAACAAATCATAATATCTAGATTTTATGTACACCTCGCATAAATACCAGCGCTCACCTGTCGCGCTAATGTTTGCACGCTGCACACAATTAGCGCCGCACCCCCAGGTATTGCTGAACAAACACTGATTTTATAAATATTTATAATAAAATGCGCCGAGATTAGAATAGAAAAGTGTGCATAAACATTAGACTCGTATCAGTATTTCTATTGAGAATTATAATTCCCAATGGAAATTGTGGAGTGCAATAGCAATACAGAACTATTTGTAATGTTCATCTAATACATGCAAACAATATATTCTAAATTGTTTGAGTTTTAAGGTGGCATTATAGTTCAACAGGTAAATCATTGACTAGACTAGACTGTACGTTCCCTAATTTCAGGATAGTATGAACCAATAGAAGTATGTATATAGAAGTATTGTGTAAAAACTGTGTACATCGTATAACTACCGTTCACTGAAATGATTTTGGTCTTTGAGTTAATAACCTGCGTCGTTCAACATGTCCTCGTTTGCATACCGCCATGTTCCGCTCCCCGACCCGGCTTCCTGGACCAGATGCAGCTGAATACAATTATGTTACACGGGATATCTCGTATATATTGCAGTTTAATTTAGAGGTACTACAGTAGTCGGGAGCAGCGCGGTGTAAATGCGCTCGCTCCACTAGAGCCGCACGCTGAGCGTTAACACTCAACGAACTGAATACACCGATTGAAATACTGTTTAGTGCGGACATGGATTTGTTCAAACAAATCATGTTCACTAGAAATAGGTGTATTGCGTTAATAGTGTTAATACTATTTTATTTCTTGCGGCAAGTCCGTAGTTCCGAGCGCATGAGTGATACAACTCATATTACTTACTAAATCAAACATTGTGGACTGAAACTGCACTATCCTCAAAACACATATAAACTGTAACCATATTCTTTTTTTTAAGAGTGACTATGGAGTTTCTTGCCGGTTTCTCCATAAGTCCCACTTTTTGGAACCGTGCAACTAGTTTAACTTTTCAAAAGTACCTACTTATATGGTCTAATTGAAATAAAATATTTGAATTGGAATTAGAATTTGACTCGTGTGGAATGCAATTAATGTATTGAGTTTAATCTGCGTAAAGTAATCCATTGCAATTCTACAGACTGTTTATCTTTGGTTAGCTTATTTTGATTTACCTATTTACATGTACACATGTACCTACACATCATTTTATGCGGTGGTTAATATTTTTGTTCTGACATTATACTTAGTTTATGTAGGTACTTATAATTGAACTCAACGCTGTAGTCCCGATAGCAAAATTACACGCGGAATGTACCCGTTTAGTTATTCGCCGGCACATAATGCGGTAGACCAAACTGCCCTCTGGTGGCCGCGCCGGCTACTTAGCTGTATTCGGTTCAGCTCAATTTGATTTACAGGCGAAACAACCGAGTTGTTCTGTTATTGTTATTAATAATGAGGTGCGGTTGACTAGGTAACGTGCCCGGTCGTCCGGCGCAGTGGCCACATCTACTAATGATGCTATTGATACACAGCATCTGATTGTAGGCGGGCGCATGAGCCTGCCGTGATTACATTTAAAGGCGGCGACGCGCGGCGGCACTGTGCGCGCCCGGGGTTGAGTGGTCACTAGGGGCCGGTAAGCTTGTTAGGCTATTAGCTGGAGCACTGATTCAAACAACGCACCGCACTAATGATACCCATGATCATGAAGTTAGTTGTAATAAGGTTCATGGCGGACCAGCCTTGTGTTCCCAGCTATAAATAGAACAACATCAAGCGTGAAGTTTACATATCTCAAACATTTATGATTGCTTACTTAATAACAAATTGTAGTATTTACTAAGCTTTTAAGTGCCTTCATTCGTAAACAACTTCGAATCGCGTCAGAAAACCTAAATTATTGTAGAATTTATAGGTACACTAGCGTTAGCGTTTGTGCAAAGTTGTGCACACATAAGTTTCAACTTAGTTATATAAATATATATGCACCAAAATATCTCATTGTGTCACCCGTTCTTGAGTGATCCTCCTTAGAAAGATAGGCGGGAACTTTGTAATAACCTAAACTTACGCGCATGTTACATCTTATGATTGTGGTACGAGCAGTCAACGCCGCCGCGCCGCCGCCGTGCCGCGCCGCCAGCGGACGGGGCTTTATAAACGATAGCCTTCGTGTTCTTCTGTATGTGTATGTGTATGTTATGTATAAGCTGTAATACTGTAAAGTTCATCCGTTCAGTACTGTTAGTAATATCCTCAATAACATTCACGTTACTAACATAGTGGCCGATAAGACACACACACACACACAACACGTCACCCCACACACACAACACAACACGCCACACACATAACACATTACATACACATTGATTAACTAACCAATCTCAATCTTTAAATCTTTAATTAATCAATCTCAATCTTTATTGCAATTTTTTCGACGACTACTTAAATATTTGCTAGCAACATATCCTATCCTATAATGAGGGCACTGACTTCTGAAATACAGGTATATACACCTAGTTCAGAGGTCAGAGTTTAAAACAAAGGAACTAACATAATATAAGGCCTAAAATGTAATTTTTGTGTATTCTTATGGAGAAATAAAGATTATTATTATTATTATAGACAAACAAAACGCCAATTTGTACAGCCGTGAGTTACGAAGAAAGAGTCGTCACTCCAAAAGTTATAATAACAACTTATGACATATAAGTAGATACAGTTCACAATAGCAGTTGTGATCGTGTAGAGTCGACTGCTAATCCTCACAGCTGGCTAATGGGCAAGTGATAGCAATTAGTGCGATAATTAATACGTAATAGTGTACTTAATTATTTATGAAGCCATTCGTTGTGGTGCGCTCAGCCCCTAATCCTCTATTATCTCCTATTAGTAGTAGATAGCCGGCCACCGGCAACTCAATTATAAGCAAAAGGCCCTATGTACCTATGTAGATTTATATGCCGAGGTAGACAACCGATACATTTATATTAGGACACATTTTATAAATATATAGTTTGCGCACTTTAGTCAGTTATTTTGGTATCCTTTTTGTAGAATAATATATAAACGCGTTCAGTACCTTAAGTACCTATCTCCTCCTTGGCTGTACAGTGTACAAGTGTACATACCAATACATACTAATAGTTTAAAAGAAGTTTATTGTGGACTTTTTACATAAGCATTATACAAAATTACATTTGCATCCAACACACCTATTATTAACTACAAATAAGAGTTCAAAGTGAGTGTCCTGTGTGTTTATTGTGTTGTTTTATTTCGACTCTAAATTGTGTAACAGTCGATCACAAATCGTTCGCGCGCGAGTGACCCCCGCATTCAATAGCTAATTGTTTATGGGGACAGATCATCGGCGAACCGGACTGGATAACCGTTTTTTTCAGTTACTGGATTTACTACTTTAAATAACACCATATTTCCGTAACAAGAACCACATTTAATTCGTATATTCTCCGTCTCGTGATGTTTTTGAACAACAACAACTATTTTACAATAACTGCGGTCTCTACAATACGGTTTTCTAATCCGCATGTTTCATATTTATATAATTTTCTTTATGCCACTTACAGGAACAATTATGGAATAAGTAAACAGGTATTTGTTAAATATATTTGTTAGCACAGCTTCCAGCACCTCGCTGCGCTCATAGCACGGTAGCTCGACGTGTAAATGCCCGTTCTTATAAAATATGCGAAGAATTAACAAAATGATTACAAGAACATTTCTATGCTAAACTTTTTTATCATTATAACTGACTGCGACCACCAGATTTAGATTTAGTCGTAGCTACTTACTTATTTGTACAGTATCAGACACAGACAGACAGACAAAATGCAATTATCATAGCTTACAGAACACAATATTGCTTACATATTGTTTAGCTTCAAAAGCTAAATAGTGTATATGTTATGTTTTACCTGATTAGATGAACACAGCGTTGCCCTCACGCCGGTCCGAGCTGCCAAGCAAGCCCATTTATTATACATTCAACATAATTTAAATGAAACCCTATTTGGCTGCCTCCGCGACAAAATATTTTATTTTATAATTACCAAGTCCGATCGAATACCTGTTGACGTATTTATAATAACTGTCTCTTTGTCTATAAATATTAATGTGTTAAATACGCAACGTTATTAATAATGTATTCGACGCTAAGTTAATGTTTTTCTAAGATACCCTTTAGATAATAAACTACTCGCTGCAGTTTATGCAGCTATGCTCTCTACGGTTTTGTACTGTTTTGGGATATTCGTTTTAATTTCAGTTGATCGCTACGATGGAGGCCGCCACTAGCTGAACACTTAGATGTAATGAATGTTATATGTATAAATATACTGAAGACCCGATATTATTATTTGCGGTTATCAATCAAATGCCTAATCATTATCAAAATTAAATCATTTTATCCCAGACGCGTCTGTCGACTAATGCGCACACAGGGTGGCTGGACAAGTTGCATTTTGACATTCGAAACGACGAACCAAATGTATGTAAATGACATTAGTGACAACCTGATTCATAGAAAGCTTGTGTCATTTCCATACATTTTGTGTGTCGATTCGAATGTCAAAATGCAACTTGTCTAGCCCCCCCAGGGCACACACCTACATAGAAGCATTTCTTCGTGGCTCCTTACACATAAACGACGGTCGGCACAGGTGAGGTGACTCCCACGCAGCCGATAACAATCTCCTAGCTGTAATCCGCCACCGGGCCAGTGACAGCGGTCGCGCGGCGGCGGCGGCCACCCGTCGCGATACAGCGCCAGATAACGTCGCGCACAACTAATGGCGCACTCGACTTAGATATGTTAACTAGCAAGAACTTACATCTAACACTAACTTATCTAAAATGATTTGTTACTTCTTTGCCGACTAGGTATAAATAGGAAGAAAAGTTTCCAAAGCCGAGAGCGCTGGCACTCGAGAGCGGTGGCACACGAGAGCGGTGGACCGTGGTTGCTATTGCTCTAGGTAACATTATAGACCCTCACCCACAACGAAATAAAGAGAATTCATGTCACATTTCATCATGCTCGAGTAGCTGCCACTTACGAAGTCAATTAAAAAAAAACACGGTCAAATTGAGAACCACCTCTTTTCTTGAAGTCGGTGGTTTTTTTACAAAATTTGCATGATACTAACACTGAAAATTAATTTATCGGGAACTAACCCTGCGTTGGTGAAATAGTGGTGTGGATGTAGCATGTGTATGTAGTTCTTTATCAGTTTTCAGTGGTCGTTCTAGTCCAGTACAGCACTTCAGACTGAAAACCATGCTCTCGTAATCTGACTACTAGATATAATCCTATAATCGATTTCACCTTTAGACCGGAAGGCTCAGGCGGGAGCACGCAACACAGATAAAACAAAAATATGAGCAAAGCCTTGATACTTCCGCTGTGTCTATTATAAATAGCTTTTTTAAGCAAGTCTGCGGACCGTAGGACTAGTATCTACTCCGAGCTCCGGGCGACTCATTCAGACGCCCCGCACGCCGCGCGCCGAGGTGTTCACACGCCACGCGGTCATAGAAGTACCGGTGTCGCGGGTTTAAGTTGTACTCAACAGCACAGTTAGGTATTAAACAAAACTTTAATTAGATTAGATTAAACTCAAATGTACTTACCTAATAGACTTCAACGTAATTGGTCTTACTTATTCTTTACTCAATAGTATCTGCTGAGCTTCTGCAGTATAAATTAGAAATAAGTTGGACCTGATCACAGGCGGTCATTAAGTTCATAACAAAGCGTTGTATCTGTGTAATGTCGCCGAGGAGTCCTCAAGAGCTTTCCTGAGGACTAGTCGGTGCGTGTTTGTGGAGTGGACCTTCTGCGTCTCGGCCGAGTTGTCTGTGAGGTGTCGCGCCTCACCTCGCCTCTGTGCGCTGATTTTTCAATATCCGGCTATGTTCCACTCGCCGCCCGCCGCCCGCCTCCTGAGCTCCACACAAAAATACTTATACTTTAAAATGCTTATCGAGTTGAAACATCGTCACGGATATTCCTATATTTCGAAATTCATTCGCTGCTCGATGCGCTTCATCGGGCGTCTATCTGTGCACTGCAGCACAACAGACACTTTCTAATAAGTTTCAAAAACTAGATCGTGATAGTTTCTTAGAACTTTATCAACAGCTGTATTTTGCGTTCTTTGAGCAACGAAAAACTAATAGAAACTCGTAATATAACCCAGTTCTTCGTATACCTACCTGCAAAGACACATTCTGCTCTCACTACACCTGTGTCAATACGGTATACATGTAGGCTCAGTGTCGACATTATTGGCTTTTTATTACTAACATCCCGCCGGCTCTAGCCCGCGAGCGGGTAATACACCGGAATCCGCTCACAAAATGTACAATGAATGTAAAGAACAAAATCCAAGGACCAGAATCCATTTTCCTATCAGAAACAATAAACTGAAAGTAAATGGAGGCTGTGAACGAGTAGCGCCATCTATGTGACGCCGGCTGTACTATATTTTCCTTTGAACTCTAAATAATATGGGGTGTGCTGAAAACGCTTCTAAATAACTCTTTTGTAGCTAAATGTTGTGTAACGAAGCCTCGCTGGTGTACGGTACGCACTGTACGCAGTAACAAATCGAAATATTAAAATAAAGACACATAGGTAGGTATTATTTGCGTTGTGCCACAAATGTGGCATATTGTGTCGCGTCGAGTGATGTTCTACGGGTTCATACATAACACCATGTTGTATTGTAAATTTATAAGTCGACACAACCCTAGAAATGTCTCTAAATGCTCTTTTTAGGACTCTACAAGGGTAATTTTGCAGTTAAACTATATTTTGCCGTTGTCTTAAAATTTGGTAGGTATCTACCTATCTTTCCTAATTTATTTATCAAATCGTAACGATGAAATAAAATTAGAACAATTAAACACATTGATGTAAATCGACGACATTCAACATTACACTAGATGTAAGTACTTACCGACTAGGTACGTCTCCCGCAGTGCTTGACTATTCTTGTTGTGATTCGGTCATGGAGACACTTCTCGCCCAGATGATGTTACGCAGATGTTACGCACAATAAAATGATAATTAGATATTATTATACTGGACGGAGATTTTATCTTTCATTTGGTTCGCTCCTCTGGACTCCGTATAGTTCGCTACGTTCAGTCATAGAGTGTCTCCAGTCAGATTTGTTATCAGCATTAATCAGCAAGTACAGTCAGCAACGAAAGTCGTTGAACACAACGAAAGTTTAAAAACATCACAGTACCAAAACTATTCATTAGATTTTGACTAAGGTAAAACATATAATTGTCCTCTATTATGAGAATTTGTACCGCCTTCAAGGGTCAGTGAATTCTGAATATTAAAGATGATAAAGCGTTTTGAAGATTTCATAGTGTTCAGCTACTTTCGTTGCTGACTGTACCTGCTAGGAGGGGGTCTATTATACACAAAGTAAGACAACTTTGTTCGTGGAGGCCCCCAGTGTTCGACGCACCTGTGGTCGACGCACTCGATCTGTTTAATTTGAAGCGATTCTTTATCAAATGTACTGGCAGGTAGAAAAATGTTTTGATGATAGCTGAGAGCTGATGACAAACTTCGGCAATCCGATGGAAAGTACTAGGGTTAACTGGGGTAGCATTTAAAGCTGTACGAAGTAGAGTACTGCGTCCACATAGCAGGGATACGAAACCAATAAATCCAATAAAAACACAAACCAACAGGTTACAAATTGTGATCGCTGCGTGAGTGACGACGCGACGCGCCAATTAGTAACGCGGCACGCGCCGCGGGACCACCGCCGCTGATTTATATACAGTATCGGAGACGCGCTTGCTGTTCCGATGACGTGTTCAGTTACATGCCCCTTCTCACACACGCTAACAAAACAGATTTCATAAAAACAAACGCTGAGTTATGACTCCCAACGGTCACACTAGCAGATGAGATTGAAAATCTGGCGCTACGAGATATACAAGTGATTTTCTGATAAAAATATGTACATTTTCTGCAAAACAAACACTATGGAACAGCCAGTAAGACGGCGAAAATTTGTCACATCAATTGCAAATCACCCAAAAAACTAAATACGGGACTACGTGACTATGATGTTTAGTTAGTTATCTGTAAATTAGTATGTAAAAGGAAAAAGGTGACTGACTGACTAACTGAGTGATCTGTCAGCGCACAGCCCAAAACACGGAACGGATTAGGCTGAAATACAGATAATTAGAGGCACGCAAGTAACACCGCGCGGAACAGCCATTGTTTTAAGTTAGATAATAAAACGCGCGCTGCGCCGCCGCGCCGCCGCGCCGCGCCGGAGACGAAGCAGGTCTAACTCAAGTGTTTAATCCGATTATAATTTCGGTTTCAAGACGGAGTTTATTCGGAACTTTGTACCGTCTCACTAAACGATTAATTGTTCTGGCGCAAAAATTAAAATGATCTCATCCAAGTCGGCGCTCCAAGCTGATCTCAATGCTAATCCCCGCGCGGAGAGCGCTCCGAGACAGCTTCGAAACCCGCTCCAACTTACATTCACCGAAATAATTATTACTGGTATTGAAAACTTTGAACAATTAGTAATGTTGTCTATTGCTTATTCTATTCAAATAAACAACAATACAATAAAACAACTTCTCTAAGAATAAATGGAGTCGCCGGTCACGCGTGGATACATTTTTCGCTATGGTGCGTTCTACACGAGCGCATTTAACTAGTTGTGAAATGTAATGAAATAAAAATGAATAAAGAAAAACTTAATGTGATATCACCATAAGTGCAGGGGAAGCACATACAGACCGAATCCTTGTACCTACAGAGCACTGTTATCTACTCATAATCTCATGTAAAAAAGTATTACAATGCAAACTTCTACACTGAATGTAAACTGAGGCATACAGGTTGACGTCTGGCTGCAATAAAAGAAATGGATATTAAGCTTTCCGACCGGCCGGCCGGCCGGGCGGCCGGGGTGACTTCAAGTAGCCGCCGCCGCCGGCCCAGCCCGCGCGTACCCCGCCTAATGGACTACACTCGATTTCAATAGCATCGACATCTTAGAGTGATGTGAACGAGTTGACAATATTTTTAGTTCGCCGTCTTTGGCAGTCCGCAGGTCTCTGTACCTACCTACAGATCTATCAACGCACAGCCAAAACTACTGAGTCTAGAAAGCTGATTTTTTGCTGTATACTTACGTTTGTTTTATAACGTAAGCATTCATTTAGAAAGGATTTCGAAAGATTTCCACGAGATTGGGAAATTTGATGATCGCGGGTAGCACCGCGGGGCACAGCTAGTTATGTATGATGTCAGACACAGCCCGCAGGGCCGTATACATTGACATATAATATATTACTTTCGGAATCATTGGCCGTATATTACTCTGTTACATACCTACCCACATTACCCACGCCCCAAGTTTTATGTAAATCTAATGTCCATGAACAACGTAAAAACAAAAATAATGTTTTTTTTACCAATAATACGGGTAAAAATTAACATGGGATACCTACTCAACCACTGAAAGACCAAAAACGTATTGTTTTGGGCGTAGGTATGTACATATGTAGTTACGACACCAGAAAGCTAGGAATGTTTACGTGTTTATACCGTTTATACATAAGTATTAAGTATCGGTCCACCGTGTCGGTCCACAAGCTTCCGTAGTGCTCCATGTGACAACACGTTGACCGTAGAGCGCGACATGAGCGCGAAGGCACACACGCGGCATAGGCCCACGATGTGTAGGGATACTTATGTATATATACGGTATAAAAATACCGAAACAAACTATCAAAACAGGCTTTTATCACCCTTTATTCTGTTCTGTACGTGCGCTAAGTGCAAGTTAAGAGTTCTCATACTGCATACTGGCGTCCTTCGTGCGTGTGAAAATCTCTTTCTACAATAATAATATCAATGGCGTCAAAATATTACCCCTTCCGCCAGAGGCGTCGTTCACAAACAAACACAATAGTTGCGAGTTGCGAACTACTTACTTATTACTCTGCTTACAGGCACATAACTCACGTAAACCACACCTAGACTAGTTTAAGCACTTGTGAAACATGACAGATTCCATCTATTGTAACAATTGAACTATGTACTTATGTAGGCACTCATGTATAACTATTCTATACTAATTTTATAGAGAAAATATTGATATTTGTGTTTGTCTGACTGAATAACTAATGAGAAAAGTCAAAAACTAATGGACCGATTTAAAAAAATCGCCCCGAAGAAGAAGAAAAGGAGAAGCGCCACCGCTGAATCCACTGACCGAAAGCTAGTTAGCCAGAAAAAAGGCGCCTTCACGCAGATCAGATTTATCACAAATGATAAATTTTATTTATTTTTTAAATAATTGTTGTGCGTCCTCATTACCTCTAGGTCTTCTCTGATTGTAGATCTGGATTAAGAGGACTGTAAGCCCCCAACCAGTGGACGCAGATTTCTGGATGCCACAAAAGGTCCGATTTCCTTATTACATAGTAAAACAAAACTACTGGAAACCCGAACGAAATCCGACGGAAATCTGCCGTTTTATCAATATAGGTATCTCGTGCTGAATGAGTTGACTTACTTGAATTTTACAAGTTATAGCTAGTATCTCCCTGCAGCTGCTGACTGCAACCTTATTAAAATCTTATACTCGCATGTTCTAAGGTTACTTGCAATACGTAAGTATTAACTACTTGCGTCGGAACATAGTTGCCTACTGAAATAAGTTTAGCTTAGTTAGGCACTGAGAGTCTCCAGTCAGTAAGAGGTAAGGAGAGGTGTCGGCGCGCGCCGCAACTGGCAACACCGCGGCCGCACCACTCCACACAAGTTTGTGACTCAGCTTAAGGGATAATTATTATAATATTCCTGTTTATCGTATCAAATTAACTGTGTTGCGAATATTAAATTGTAAATAACCTACGAGCAGTTTATATATTATGATCTCTGTGTTAGAAATAAATCTAGTATAAAAGCAATAAAATTAAATGAAATCCAAAATTAAATACTCAATGTTATATAAATGGGCTCAACACCCCTGAGACTACTAGGTAGTAAGTAGCCTCAAGTAAAAGCGAAGTTATGACCACCGTTGGTTAGTCTCAGTCTCAGTTTACTTAGGAAGACCCACGATGCTATGGCACAACATCGGAGACGAGTGGCAGCCACCAAATTTCAGCATATGCCTGCGTACCTAGGTACAGCCAGGTAGTAGCTCTATTTGATGGACGAACTTATCTACTTACAAGTTTGTACGGAAATCTCGGTGCGCGAGTCAGAGTCGCACTTGTCCGGTTTTTTAGCCTATGCCATGAACACGATTACTAATTAGTCGTGTAATCGTGTTCATGGGCCCCGGCAGCAGAGTGCAAGGGGTGCACTTGCACCTCTATAAAGAAAATACATAGAACGCGGACGAAGTCGCGAGGAAAAGCTTTTATATTAGGTACTTAATAGAAAAGTGCATTTAAAAAAGTAATTCTGGCGGCGACCATGGGCGTGTTACAGACCAGACGATAGGTATACAATATAAGCAAGTGGTTCAACTTCATCAACTGCTGCCATCAATCTTCTCCTAAGAAATTATTTAAGCACTAAATCTTGACAAACGGCGCGCAGTAACGGTGACAAATTTCATTGAAATATGTTTCAAGAAAATAGAAAATAAATCCTAAGGTCTCATCATTGTTTCGAATCACAAAGTTAGACGCCTCGAGTAAAGTTAAAGAGAAATACTGAAAGATCGAATTAAGTATTTTATTTTGTTCGACAAGCCATGTGGAAGTGCGACGCGGTGCGGCGCGGCGCGGCGGCACACATACGAGCGGCGCTGCATTATTAACGCAGCAATGGTCCGCGCACTCCGCTACTTTATTATTTGCAGGAGGCGACGCGTCGCGGGCTTGTCGCAGTGTCGGTACCCACACAAACTTCTAACTTGGCCACTATTTGTTCTTCGACACTTGCAACGACTGAGTGCGTTTCAACATCAAATTCCGTCACTTTCCAACACGTTAACTTTACTTCCTCCCCTTTAATCACCTACCGATACCCCGATACCTCGAAGCTAGTAAGAGAAGTGCTTTTTACAACTTTTGAGTTCCAAGTTCTTTGTACGTGTAAGTATTTTTATTTAAATCGGGTACATACATAGGTTAGGTTAGTAAGCTAGACAAACCGGATATTTTTTTTAGTTTAGCGTTTCTTGGTACACACTCGCATAATAAACTCTGCCACACTAGATTGTACTGTACTGATTTAATTTAATGTGTCAAACAAAATATAACTTTTCATAAAATACTTTCTAAATTAAAATATCTAGGTTGATAAAAAACTTTGTGAGTCTTGTAAGAAGTCGGCGAAGGTTGATTAATGTCCGGCTAAATAACTTGTTACCCGCTACATTACGCAAAGTTACAGTGTGGGGCCATAAAACGAGCGGTTTAGGTACTTACTAATGTCGAGTTATATAACTCGTGAGAGAAATAAAGCCACAAAGATCACAAGTTCATGTTGTATTCTGGTCAAGGTGGATGTGTCAGGTATGTGATGACTACAAACTTTATAGACCAATTGTTAGCGGCAGAGCAGACATTATGCAAGTCTTGACCGTCGTGGGGTTAGTCACATCAGGCGGTACCTATTACATACCTAAGTGACGAGTGGTGACGAGGCAGAGAATACTTTACATACTGAGAATGATGACTGACACTTGTATTCGTTGGCTTTTCTAGGAAGGTACAGTAGCTACCTACGTAGGCACTTGTACCAACTTCATGGCCCCACGGCGGGCGGTGCAGTGGTAGGACCACGGTAACGCTATAATATACCACAGTAGAATATACTTAGTGGAGTCCCGCTGAGGCCCGCTCTTTGAGAGCAGCGCCGCCGCCGCCGCCGCCTGCCCACTGATGAGATGAGACCAACACTCTGATTAAATAAGTACATAAGTATGTATGTCTTACATGTAAATAGGTACGCCTTCAAATAATTTGGTATAATATTATGTTAGATGTCTGAAATATGAAAATATTTTTTATTTATCATGAATGGGCAATATCAAGCACAAAGCTTGACCAGAAAACACAGTTTAACGTGCCTGAAGTTATAGACATCCATCAGTCAGGTAATAGTAACTACGAGTATATCCGGAGTCGCACGTGATATTGATATCGATATTTTACTAGTAGTAGTAGTAGTGGTTTAACGTGCCGTAAGTCGTAACGTACCATAACATAACCAGGCGAGCCGAGGCGGCGGCCGCATCCAAGTACCACCCGTACCCGTCTCGATCTGAGTCCATAGCAGCATTGCGTAGGTACAGCAGCAAAAACCCGAACCTAATATTTTCATAAACATGGAAATTCCTGCCATCTGCTATTATATGGGTGTTTTTACTTACAATAATCAAATAGTTGCAAAATACGTATAACAATGAAAGTGTGATATACCTAGGTACTCGCCTACTTCCGCAGCGCGCGGTCGTCACGTTCGCGTTCCGCGTCGGAGTCGTCACGTCGTCGCGGACGCTGATTGTCTCCTCGGGGATCCGCGCACGTGATGCAATACAAGAAAGGCGCTTTTCACAACCTCAACACAGTTGACACATCTACGGCACTGGTTGCGATATCTTTATACCTAAATAAAATGTCGCCTAATAAGGACCTGTTTCACCAGCTCTGCCGATAGCCGCTAACTGTCGAATAATTTCAAAAACGGAACATTTGTATGAAATTATCTGCCAGCTAATTTATCTGGAACTTATCAGTAAGCTGTGCCACGCCTTTAATCGTTTAATTAATGTTTGTTCAAAATATTTAAATTGTTGGTACACCAGCGAGTCACAGCACCGCGTGACCGTGGGTACACCGTCACCGGTGACAGCTAATTATTAAATTAAATATATAAAGGTTTGGTCCTCGTAGGCTCGTACTAACTTTAAATAAAAATTTTGTCTGGCTGTCACTCTTTGAAGTGAAAAAGTACTGGGGTAGGTATCTAAAAGATGTGGAAGTGGCTAAACAGTTGTAATATGTCAAAATAGTGCCCTAACTCCAAAAATTACGTGTTATATAACAAAGTGAGGTAGTCAGGTAGTCCCCCGAGGGCGTCCAGTCAGTGTGGCTCTGCGTCTTACAACGATCATAAATTCTAGTTAATTTTGGCTGGCAGACTATCTGTGTAATAAATTAAGTAAGAAATTGGAAGTGCCCGCCTAGTCGGCTATATCGGATTACGTCGAGAGGTGAGCTTGAAGCTCTACGTATTAGTTCAGCTTTAATATCCGCGGATCAGCGCGCTCACTGACCGCCGCTCGACCTCCGACGAGAAAATACACGCACACTACTAACTAATAAAATCACTACCTACTTACATAGCTAGTACAACGTAATATGAACATGTATCTATGTAGGTAGACGTTTTGTAGTCGACTACTCGTACGGATTAACTATCTCAAGTAGGTAATCTCAAGAGTTCTTTATTAATATGTAGCAACAGTGGCGTAGCATGGGGGAGGGGGGGGGGGGGGGCGAGTGCGGTCCGCACCGGAAGGCACTTTGGCGGGGGCGGCATGTAACTGGTGGGCAAAAAAAACTTCTTTACTTTACTTTTAGTTATTGTTTTATCATGCCCTACATTTTTCGTTATTCATTTAAAAAATAAAAGGGCGGCTAATTCGGGATCCGCACCGGGTGCTAGTGACCCGTGCTACGCCACTGATTAGCAACCGCGTGAACTAAACTTTAATAATTGCTCATACTATAATCATACATAATATAACCTTACCTGTGTTGTGGTCGAGCCGTCGAGCAGCTCAATAAGGTGTTGGTAGCCTCATTACAAGTTTATAAGCAACTGCAAGATCACTGTACTTAGGTACAAGAGGCAGTAGGTAGCTAGGTATAGATACTTACGACTATGATATCCTTGGGTTTTTCTATGAAATTCTCAGTAACTCGAGTAGGTAGCTTATGAAGCCTATCCTATTCTATATTGACGACAAGTCTGTGGTTCAGTGGTTTGAGTACCGGACTGCTGATCACGAGGTCGTGGGGTCGATTCCCACAGGACTACAAGTATTTATGTAATGAATAGAACTGTTCGTGTTTATCTAGATTTCTCTTATATATGTATATGTACTAGCTTTCCGCGCTGCACCCGCGTGGTATTATAAATTATTGCCTATATTTATTTTCTTTTAAAATCGGTCCAGTAGTTTTTGAGTTTACTTATTACAACATATTAAAATCTTTTCTCTTTTTTACTAGACAGTCTCAGTGGGTTGGCCGCCTTCATGAACCACGTCTTCAAAGAGTAAGGAATATACCGTAATTGGGACAACACAAAAGATCCCATTGGGTCGAAGTGTTGCTGGTTGTACCAGCCCCCATAGCAAGATAAGATACTAGACAGTACAGTTTAGTACAGTTTAGATGGAAAGCAGAGCTTGTACTATGGGTACTAGACAGCCTACTGTCTAGTACCCATAGTACAAGCTCTGCTTTGTTTGAGACTAGTGCTTTGTAAAAAAATCCAAATATTTATATTATTAATTATTATAGAAGCTCGAGCTCGAATTCAATCTTTATCGCCGATTAGCGACTACTGTGAACTGTAGTGTACTGATAGTAGCCGTGTGACACACTGGTGACTGGTGAGGGCTCTACAACAGTGTACGCCAGTGATCAGCTGGGAGTCTGTGCCCGACTCGCCGAATACCAGCTACTTTCAACCGCCTCTTCGAGGGTCAAGGGGTAAATAATTGTATTTATTTATTCAATACGTCTATTATGTACAAAATGTACTAACACAATGTTATCATTACCTTATCACTTTAAAATTAATCAAGATAATTGTAACCTTACATAAACTCAACATGAACACTTTCCATACACGCACACGAAACGCACACATTATTATTTTATTTGTTAACAATTCTAGCGTCGCGAACATTTTATTAATCTGCGTACAAACATGTGCCAAGTGAACTATAAAAATATATTATTTATTATATCTGTTCCTAAGTACTTTATTGCAACCAACTCAACTGGTTGTCTCCAGTACACAACGCGAACATACTGCATCGCAGAGGCCGCCACAGGCGCGTGCTGCAGCTAACAGCTGAATTAACATTGATTTATTTGCACTAGACGCTTACAATAGTAATTTCCTACATATATACCGCTCGCGCTGTCTGCGTCTCCTCGATAAACGCTTGTGAATACAATTATGACGAAAATGTTATTTTTTTCTTCTATATTGCTGTTTACACAAAACTCGATCTTAATTTCACAACTCATAAAAATAATATCTAATAATATATACATTCCGTAAATCTAGATGTTTAATAAAAAAAATAAAAAACGCAGGGGCAACGAATCGCTATACAAAAACGTTTGTGAGGCACGGGGGTATCTGTCGATGTTGGACATTTGTTACATTTTTCTCTACATTTTACGTTTTTTTGTATTCAGACTGTTGGTTTTGTTTGTCTATTTGTAAAAATAACAGAGTTGGTAAAAGATATTTGTTTGATGAATCTTATATAGGTCTCGTTATAAGTTGATAAACATACGGAAACACACAAATACTTGAGTGGAACGGAGTGCAGTGGTTTGTGGTATAATTAAACAACGACGCCGTGAAGTGGACTCGCGCGGGAGCCGGCATCACTCGCGGTAGGTGCACGAGAGCACGTAGAAGCTGCGGTGCGGGCGCGGCGACAGGCGGCTCACGTACTTGGTGAAGGCGGCCGCGCCCGCGTCGCAGTACACCAGCGACAGCGCGTTGTGCGCCGGCGGCACCGCCACCAGCGCCGCGTCCGCGTCCGGCCCCGCCGCGTCCGCGTCCGCGTCCGCGTCCGCGCCGCCCGGCGCCGCGTACGTGGTGCCGCCGCCGCAGCGCCGGCCGGCCGCGCCCGCGTACAGCAGCGCCTCCAGCCGCGCCGCCGCGTAGGCGCGCGCCGGCGGCAGCAGCGAGTAGTCGCCGGGCGCCCAGCGCTGCAGCTCCAGGCGCTCGTACGTCGCCAGCGCCAGGTCGGTGCAGTCGGCCAGCATGCGCACGAAGGCGGCGCTGGAGAACAGCGCCAGCGCCGCGCGCACGGCGTGCTGCGCCGGCGCCGCGGCCAGCCACGCGCCCGGCACGCGCCGGTAGTGCCGCCGGTGCAGGGGGCCCACCCACTCCCACGGCAGCTCTGCGGGATACCGCATGTGTTATCGCTAATCTAAGCAAAACCACGCAACATTCGTTCGGTAAAAACTCCGACTTGCGGATGACCTCACCTGGATCTTCGAGCGCGTCCATGAGCTCCTGCATCTTGGCGGGCAGCAGCAGGCTCTGCAGACACACCTCGCTCTCGCGCTCCATCTGCGTCTGGATCTGCATGCGCGAGCGCGGAGACATGTACGTCGGCTCCAGCCACTGGTTCAACACCACCTGCACATGCAAGATGTACAATGCACATTGTTCCAAGAAAAGCAACCATTTTTTTTCAGTATTTGTATCGTAAAATACACTTGAACTTTTCACGCACAATTTCAGAATGTGGTCGCAACACGTCAGGGCCGGCGGAGGGCTCGGGCTCGGGCTCGGGCTCGGGCTCGGGCTCAGGCTCGGCTTCGGGCTCGGGCTCGGAGTCGGGTGCCGGCCCATGGAACCAGCCATTGATGGAGAGCCGCGGCAACTCCAGCGAAAGAACTTCCTCTACCTGATTAAGACATCAAACATTCAAATTAATGGAATATTATATTATGATATCAATGGTGTCTGGACAGAATATTATAACTATTTTTTCGATGAACAAGTTGGATAGACTATGGTTTCTTATTTATTTATTAGGAAAGAAACAAACAGTCATTCACAAAATAATAATCTAGAACAAATAACACAAAAAGACCTATAGTTTCCTTAAATAACTAAAACATTACAAATGAACCTAAGTAAACAGAACTAGTCACAATTTGACAAACAATAAATAAGTCACGCAGAAGTTAAGTTACACTATCTTCTTTTAAATCTTACCTATAACATTGTTTTTTCTTTGGCTTTCTTTAGAGATGTAATAATTGTACAACAGAATAAATCTATATCAATTAATTTTTCACTATCTGAACAACCCTTAACTTTACGGCGAATTTTGCGATTGAGATGTAGTGTTGATAGCCAACAGGGCTCAACTGTACATTATCAGCCGGCGATTTAGGGCTTCATTGTTTTTTTTTCGTGTAGAACTCTTCTAACTATACACTTTCACAACAGGTTCAATTCAAGCAATCGCAGTGTTTTTGAGAAAAAAAATCCTAAAGTTTCAATTATTTTCCAATAAATTCACGCATTTCATAACACAACATACCACAGATAATGTAAACATGTCACTCGTTGGTCGTTTCGTTTTACTTCTAGGTAAAGTGACAGTGGATTCAATTGTTTTTTTTTAATAATAATGCTTTAGTTTAACACTTAATTTTATTTTTAAATAGATAAGCCTGCAATTAAATGGAATTATGCAAATAATGTGATTATTAAAATTAAAAACAAAAGTATTATTTATTTCAATTTTAATAATTTTGAAAAAAATTTGAAAAACGAAACGCTATTTGTGGAATACACACCACATTATCATACTTAGGTAACTTAGGTTTCTTTCGACATTCATACAATAAAATTAGATATTAAGACATCTTAACTTAGCAAAACTAGTGATTACGAAAGTGATTATGAAAAAGAGTGAATAGTAACTAGAAGAATTTAGGATGCAAGAGCGAGCGAAGCGAGCTAGGGAATCGGGGCACCCCAACTCGGATAGATTAGGTTAGAAGGGGATGACGGGGGCTAGAGAGCGAGCGCAGCGAGCGATCAAAGCCCCCGTTATCCCCTTCGTGTTAGGTTACTTTAAACCCTTAACACAGAAATAGGAGCCCCGCGCAGCGGGGCTCCGTCAACTGCACCTTGTTGCCTCAATCTTGTAAATGACCTTAAAATGTGGAAATCACTTCAAGGTCAGGCAAAGGCCAAGGTCACACAGGTCAAAAATATTACTTGAAGACTAAAAAGTAACATTTTTACCTATGTGTGACCTTGACCTTGGCGTTAATCATTCTCTTTAACTTTCAACAAAATATGCTAAAAATCTCACGATTTTTTTGCTTTGACCTTGACCTCTGGGGCTGGACCTTGACCTTGGCGATGTCCTTGACCTTAGTATTCCTTGTTAGCAAGATTTGACCCGCCACGCGATCTTCCCCACCCTTAATACTCCCACTATCCCACCAGGCCCGATAGAAACTTTTGGCGATTTTTTTCTCGGAGCCTATAGGTTTGCTTGAATTGCGGTTTTCAAAAACACACTATAAACACTATATTCTACCCGAAAAAAAATCACCACTATAAAAATCGCCGGCTGATAATGTACAGTGCTTCCAAAAAAATAACATGTCCTGCTGCTGGGAATGTAAAATAAATCTTTTTTACGACATTGACGTTCACGTGCACGAGGCACTCTAGGAAAATATTATGTAGTAATGAAGGGGCATCACAAAGGTTGTGATTAATTTTATAAAGTAGAACAGAATCTACGCAGTCACGACGCGATTCCAGTGATTTAAATTTATGATATTATAAAAAGTTTTCGTAATTCGAGTAAGTACGGCCAGTTCTATAGTCGTGTTTTAATAAATTTCTTTTGGACCTTTTCGATTCGGTCGATATGACATTTAAAATCGGGCTTCCAAACTGCACAAGCAAATTCTAGCCTGCTCAAGACAAAACTGTCGTACAAAATTTTATAAGTTAAAGAATTTTTGAAGGGCTTGCCCACATGGAGTATGAAACCCAATTGCTTTCTTATGTAATATAAGTGACTGTATTTACAAAAAAATAGTAAATAAGTATCATTACAGTGTCTAGTACCTGTAATAATAGCTCTGCTTAGGTTGATATAACATGTGTAAGAAAATTGCCAAAAATGTTTATTTTATTAATTTCTACAGGGGCAAATTAATGTAAGTCAGGTCAGGTGAACAGACAAATAATATATTATTGTTATTTCTAAACTAAATTGCAGTGAGTGTACAAATCTGACCTGATGAAAGGAGTCGGTGCCAACTTTGAAGAGTGCGAGCATGTTGTTGCGCGGGCTGATGGAGTGCAGCACGGCGTCAGGCTGCCCCGCCGCGTCGCGCCCCAGCAGCTGCAGCGCGCCGCCCCACTGCGCCGCCCAGCCGCCCCACGAGCCCCACGAGCCACACTCCTGTGGGGCCTCCTGTCAATATACAATACTATAGCAGGCTGGAAACCCATCACTGTGCTCTGATTTGTCTAATGATTGTTACGTTCATTTATTAAGTAACATTATTATTATTTAGCCACTATCGTCCTACTGCAGGGCAAAGGCCTCCCTGCCCTCTTTCCATTCCTGACGGGTCAAGGCTATTTTGGACCAATTTTCAATTCAAAGGAGGTCATCAAAAGCCCATACAACCTGGCCCAAATTTGTACCGGAGGTACATGACAGCTGTCACCTTGATAGTTTTTACCATGAAATCACTATGAAACTGATAATAATCTGCCGTAATTGGCTGTAATTGCGTACGTTTGACATTCCGAAACTGAAACTGACAGTTTTTACTATGAAATCATAACGATGATAGTGTGCCAAAATGGCGTGATTTTTCTCAAATTAAAAGATCCCCCAGTCAATATTAAAAAAAGTACGACTAGAGTTTTAACCAGCGTAATACAGAGTATTTTTTCCAATAAGTGTACTTTTGGTACATCATTTTGGGCCGATTTCGATGACCTCCTTTGGACCAACCTTCCAGACGAAATTAAATTCATCCCGCCAGGGCCTCCTACACTGTCGTCTACCATTTTGTTGGACCCACTCTGTGTATTAACAATGCCTACTTGATGATGATCCCCGGAGCCGTTCTCGAGGGGCGCGGCGGGGGCGGGGGCGGGGCGCGGGCGCCAGGGCGCCAGGTAGAGCACGAAGGCGAGGCGGCGGTCGCGGCGCCGGTCGTCGTGCGGCAGCAGGTGGTCGCCCGGCCCGTACAGCGAGCAGGCCGCCGACACGGAGCGCAGCGCCAGCCCCGTCACCATAGACGCCTGCGCACACGGAGGGGGGACGCAGCCTTCATTATCACCCGCCATTTCCATTAACTAACATCTTTTAAACATTAGTCTTAAGTGCAACTTACCCAACTCATAACTTCAGTCTTCAGCAGTTCATATATGCCTCTAATACTTCTCTGCCATGTCAGATTGGCCAGGTCTGCTGTCTGGTGGAACTCATAGAGGTCCATCTTCTTGCGAGACCAGTCCAGTGTGTTCATATCGTCAACAATGTTGTTGATCATCTCTGGGTTAGCTAAGAAGTTGTGCAGCAGGCACACTCTGAACGGCTCACATGTCAGGGTCACTTGAGGATTCATAAAGTCCTTCTGCTCCTTCCAATGTGTTTGTAGTCTGTCTATTAGTTCTTGTGACTGTGAATGGCATACTCTACTATTAGTATTTAAAATATAGAAACTTGTTTGCTTGTGTTGAGCATCAGGTCATTTAGCTTTGAGCTACACAGTAACTAATCCACGTTTGCCATCTGTCAGGACAGATCAACTCTAATCTGCTGGCTCTTTCCTCAAAAGGCCATTGCAGAAACTGTGTGACTCAAATATATGTGATAGGTACTAAAAATACTAGGTAGGTCTGAACTTGCAACTACATAGATATTAATAATTTTTAATATTTTAATTTAAGATAGGTTTTAGTATATACTAGGAGGTCCTTTATGCAGACATACCTTAATCTTAGGGTTAAACAGTGGGTCATCCATCCTGTTTGCGCGAGGGTTCAGCTGTGCCTTTATTGCCTTAACATTAGACTTGTCATCCTCCACCAGGATGGAGTCGTCTTCCCAAGATGCTTCAGAGTCAGAGCTGTACTCAGTTGAGGATGAGGATGATGAATAATCCTCTGCTAAAAAAAATAATACAACTGTCATAATTAGTATTTTAGGAACTGTAAAGTGCACAGATTACTATCAGATTACATTTACATTTACATAATTAAGATAAAGAATGGAACAGAGAGTGGCTACTTAATATCTTGTATTATTTACAAAAATTAAGGTCAGTGTACCTAAACATGATAATTGGGTAGCAAGTTGGGTAGCAAGTAAGTTATTGCATAAAATTGAGTATTTACACCCTATCATACAATACCAGATCTATTAATTAACAAGTATAAAAAATATGTATCACAAAGCGGTACTCGTCTTTTAAATTCAAGTTTCCCGCGCAATTTGGTGCAAACATAAACTGAGTGACTGCTTACCTCCACGGATTCTCTTGACTTCGTCGGCGGAGGCCTGGTATGAATTGACGGCGCACACGTCCGAGTCGTCACTCTCTGTGTCCGAAATCTCGATAACGGTGCTGGAGAGCCTACGCTTGGCGGGCGGCCGGGCCGGAGCACTACTACTCACACCCGGGCCCTCGTCCGCCAGCGCTGTGCTCGACGACGGTTCCTCGTTGTCTCTACTAGGGGAACTCATTTTGCACCAACCGCACTACATAATACGTGAAACTTGAAAGAAAAACAAAACGAAACCAATATGATGCGATGCCTAACCTAAAACTTTGTTGACGTTTAATCTAATGCCAGTAGCCATAGCGAAAAATTAAAATTTTTGGTATACTTTAAAACTTTTACCGCATGAACCATGGATGTATCAACTACTATGAAGTATACTGTATACTACATTTCTCGCCAAACTTATCAACTAGTATCAAGTACAATTATCGCCAAACTTACTGTCCGGGTTGCAATTGGTACAAGCTAACTTTAACCCAGCCGTAAAAATCGGAGAAAGAAAAATATTTGATTAAAATTATTTAAAACGACAGCCTACGACTTGAGCTTTCGTTTTTATTTATTACGATCCGATATTTTTTTCTTTCTCCGATTTTTACGGCTGGGTTAAACTTGGCGAGAGCTGTACGAGCCAGTTAGCGCCGACTCGCTGGGCGCTGACAAACTTGTCTTGGCTCTCGATCTCGGCCTCTCCGGCGAGGAAGTAGGCGGCCCGTATACATCCAGCTTTTTTTTATTAGAGATGAGTCGTACTCCTTAAAACCCTTAACAAGGTTTACGAGTACGAGTACGTGCAAATATTGGCGCCAAAGACTAGCTCCACGAGTTCTTTAGACTAAGTCTAAGTTCTTTAGACTTAAGTCTTGTATAATAAAGTTGATTTTCATTTGGTGTTTTCAAGCACCTCGCACACACCATAGGTGTAAAGGCGTACGCGTATGTAGACGCCACTTGGGCTATCGAAGTATGAGTCTTGTAAGTATAACGCGTATTAACGAGTACGGAAACGCGCGTTTAAGGTTTGTGTTGGTGGGTGACTTGGCACTCGGACTTGAAATACTTCTAAATACTCGAAACGCGTTCGTACGCAGACGCAATGCCATCCTCAAGCTAAAATGCCGTTATGTACCAAAACAATTTTTTGAGTTATGCACGAAAAAGTGGGCAGTTTAAAAAAATGTACGCTACTTAATAACTAGAAGTCATATTTGAGACTTAGAAGTACTGACTAACAGATCTCACGAGGAGATCTCACGACTTCTGATTGTGTTGGCATTAAAAATTCAAACTCGGCGGGATGTCAGATAACGGCATTTTAGCTTGAGGACGGCAGCGCAGTACTCGTACGCCATACTTCGTTGAAACCTAGTCTTGAAACCTGTGAGGCTGTGACAGTATATACGCTTCATCTCTATTTTTTATATTGTCAAAGTTTTGTCAAGTGTCAACGTCAAGTTCAACTTCAACTTCAAGTCTTCATGAGTCTTCATCACATCATTCGCATTGAAGTTGAACTATTTCTCAAGTTTAAGTTTACTTAGCATATAGTAATCTGTGCTGCACACTAGCTTGCTACAATATAGTAATCTGTGCTGCACACACGTCCATTACATCTACTACTACTCCACTTCCACTCCAAGTTTCAACCTGAACCTGAACTGAACCAAATCAACGTCATCTCAGCTGAGATCTGAGGCCCTTTAGGGTATATGTGTTCTGTGCTGATGATACACTATAAAGAGTGGATTGGATATGATAATAATATTGCAGACAGGCAGACCGCAATATTGCTCATAATAACCTTAAAACGATAAAGTATTTGTAAACATAAATAAAGAGAATGACTGAATCTCTCAGGGAACAAACCTTAAATGGCACAATTGAACCTCAGTGTCAATACTTTGTGTTGAGGAAAAAAAGATTATGTCGTATGACTGTACGGCCAGGCCGGCAATACTGCGGCGAGCACGAACCTCAGCCGAAGACTGCCGATGGTAAGGTACTGTACTCCAATAAATCTCCAACCCTCAACACAATATATTATGATGGAACACTTTCAAGCATAACCTTAGCCTTAGCATTTAAATAAAGTCAGTAGTGAGGCAAAGAAAATTTGGCAATGTCTGTGGTCTAGTGGTTCCAGTACTGGACTGCTGATCATGAGGTTGTGGGTTCAATTCCTACAGGACATAATAATAAAGTGTTTGTCTGTGTTTCCTGTAAGTACAAAGTTATAAGTATTATTTACGAAAAAAAAGTATAAAATTATAAAGTAGTAGCAGTATTGTATCTATTGTCTAGTAGCCATGGTATGTTACAAACTCTGTTTAGTTAGCAAAAATATTCATGTTTTTTATTTTATTTAATAAGTACTTACTTATATATTTATTTTAGGATGATGCACGCGTTCCATGCCCTAATGATCCCAAACAGTAAGTAGTGCTAAATAGTAAAGTAAGACTGCATAATGCTGTCATAGTTTTTTTTATAAAACACCTGTTTCAGCACTGTTTATGTGAGTAAGCTAGAGAAACACCTATCAATCTGCAATGCTAGAGTGACAGAGCAGCCATTGTACATAGTACAAAACATTAATGCGCCCATGGAGATGGATACTTGTCTGCGCATACCACTCAGTCACTTGTCTCGGGATTTAGTCATTCAAGTAGTTGAAAAAGTTAACTTTTTATATGATAGTAAGTATGGCAACACCGGTTAATTCGTTCTAATCACCTTCACATTAATTAAGCACAGAACCTTGATTACACAGAGCATGTGAAGGACAACATAACAGAGGCCCCCGAGCATCCCATCCATGGAACAGTGATGGAAGAGTTCTCCGAGAGTGATCGTGCTGAAAGCTCACTGCGCCATTTGCGCCAAGTGTCCAGCCTGCTGTGGCTGGTAGAGGATGAGGGGCTAGTTGCTAATAACACTTGCTATGTGGAACTAGGTGCTGGGAAAGGTAAAGGATTTTTTTAAGCCAAAAACATGCTGTTTTACATAATTGTTTAATAGGGATTCTCAGAAACAGTTTAGATATCTTTTTGTATTTTTTGAGCATTTTCCATGCTTAAATTACCAGTTATTTTTAATGAACTTGACTGGGCTGAAGTTGGCCTACATGCATATAGGTGTGATGTTATGGTTACGATCCTACAAAGTTTCATGAATTGAATGTTGTGTATTTGATTGCACTGTTACACACATGACCAGTAACATCTCCGAGTTGTGTGTAGGTCACATGTCGTACTACGCGTGTAACGCGTGGTGCCCGGCGGGCGCAGAGGGCGCTGCGAGCGGCGCGCTGCTGGTGGACCGCGCCTCGCTGCGCCACAAGCGCGACAACAAGCTGCGCGGGCGCGCCGCCTCGCGCCTGCGCGCCGACCTGCGCCACCTGGCACTGGCGCGCGTGCCGCTCGTGGCCGCCAGCGCCGCCGTCGTGGGGCTGGCCAAGCATCTGTGCGGCGTGGCCACCGGTGAGTGCGTCACCACGCTCACTTCCTACAATTAATGATTGCACTGGACATTGCTACATTGCTGGCTTCCTATTATGATTACTAATAAATAGTGTATCTATTAATTTAAATTGCATTTAGTCATTGATGAATCCGATTATCTTCCCAATAATGATAAGCTTGTGAATGTTCAAAGACTACGCGCTGCGCTGCCTGACGGCGGAGGGCGTGCGGCAGAAGGCGCGCGGCGCGGTGGTGGCGACGTGCTGCCACCACCGCTGCGAGCGCGCCGCCTTCGTGGCCAACCGACAGCTGCAGGTGAGCGTGTAGCGTATTAAAGGCTACTTTATCGGGAAAAACAGAATAGTGGTAATAATTATAGGTTATCATTTAAATGTGGTTACTTATGCACAAATGTACATAATTTTACTGGATATCAAATTAAATCAATCTTTAAACGCAAGAAAGTAAACGTTTTTCTCACTATAACAACTGCTTCGTCGGATGGGGGCGGCTTTTAGCTGCTGGCGCCTAGGTAGTGTACGTAGTGAATTATGTCACTGTTAGAATCGATCTTGCGAGATTGGGAACTGTCGAAAGATTGTGTATACGTACTGCGTACAAAGCATTATTTTTCCAATAAAACCAGTACTTGTAAATACTTGGACGTTTTCAGGAGCTGGGCATAAGCGGTGAGGAGCTAAACGTAATGCTTGGCATCGTGTCGTGGGCGACATGCGGCGACGGACGCAGCCGCACTGCGCCGCCCGCCGGTGGGCAGCCAGCCGGGGGGCAGCCAGCCAGGGGGCAACCAGCCGGGGGGCAGCCCGTCGAGGGGCAGCCAGATGGGAGACAGCCTGCCGGGGGGGCCCCCGCCGCCGGCCCCGCGCGGGACTCGGCGCTGACGCAGCCGCAGCGCGAGCAGGCGGGGCGGCGCGCCAAGCAGTTGCTGGACTGGGCCCGGGTACTGTACCTGCGGGGCCGGGGGTTCGACGCCCGCCTTTGTTACTACGTGCCCACCACAGTGTCTCTAGAGAATGTGTGCATTGTCGCTAAGAAACTTAGCTGATGTTGTATTCGCCTTTGTTTTAGCAAACGGGGCGTAAGGTGCCTATAGATATTTATTATCGACACTATAGTCCGTTTTTTAATCTCAAAGACTAGATTGACACATGCAACTGTCAAAATGACAAAATAATGATAACAGCTTTTTTGTGTAGTATTGTAACTACGATACCGGTTTGTCGAATCGTAACTTTTAGTCGATTAGCTTTAAAGTTTTCTATTCCAAATCGTATCATTATAGCCCAAATTAATTTAAACTGTCCGAATGCACCATCAAGTACCAAATGACGTAAAATTACCTACCTAAAAAAAACTAAGAAAGAACTGTACTAAATTTAGTCTTATGTTCCAACGAGCTAACTAAGTATTAGAAAACTATCAATTGCTGTAAAAAAGTTTTAGAAGACTATGTTGATTTCGCTTTCGTTATTTAGTCCTTAAAAAGTCTACCTAATCCGACCCATGATTATTACGTTTAAAACGCAATAATCATGGGTATTACGTTTAAAACGCAATAATCATGGGTATTACGTTTAAAACGTAATAATCATGGGTCATCAATCATCGGATAAGACCTACTATTTTTTTCAGGATAACTCAATGTAAAAAAAACATTTTCGATAGAGGCACATTACTATTTAAGAAATGCAAAAAACTGGTATCCCACGTAATGCCACTCAGAGATTACAAAACAAGACTATAATCAGCTTATCGTTTCATGTCGCCCTTTCTGCCTTTTTTCGCATTAAAAGTGTGTCCTTTCTCAGACTCTTAAACTATCTGTGTACCAAATTTCATTTAAATCGGTTTAGTAGTTTTGGCGTAAAAGCGCGACAGACAGTTACTTTCGCATATACATATAATATTAGTAAGGAAGTATGGACAGTGTAATGTATTATGACCATGACTTCATACATTTTTTTATATTATTGTCGGGAGTTTCCCGACAGCCTTAACTAGGTATTACTTAGTCAGAATGTAATAATGCTGCGCAAGCTGTTGTGATCAAGTGAAGCAATAATAATTATTCTATGACCTGACTGTGTCATGTTACCGTAATTAAATGTTATTTATTAACCCTTCCTCGTCTTCCTCCAACTTCCTTCCTATCCGACCTCCTCCTCCTCCTCCTTTAAAAGTATTCTAGAAGAATACTTTTAAATAGGTATGATAAGGGGTTTCAAATAAAATAAAAAAGTAGCAAATATAATTTTGTATATTTATATCAATAATTATTATCTAAAAACAAAATTCTATTACTATACAAATGTTCAACAACTGAAGAGCGTCGTAGTAGTGCGCTGCGTAGTGTTGTGTTGTTGTGAGCGGACACGCACGTGCCGTAGTCGTAGTGTTGTGTTGTTGTGAGCGGACACGCACGTGCCGTAGTCGTAGTGTTGTGTTGTGTTGTTGCGAGCGGACACGCACGTGCCGCAGTCGTAGTGTTGTGTTGTGTTGTTGTGAGCGGACACGCACGGCCGCAGTCGTAGTGTTGTGTTGCGTTGTTGTGAGCGGACACGCACGTGCCGCAGTCGTAGTGTTGTGTTGTGTTGTTGTGAGCGGACACGCACGTGCCGCAGTCGTAGTGTTGTTGCAGTCCGCACAACGCGCAGCTCCACTAGCGACGTCGACAGTCACATATAAACATATACTACTATCTTTTTATTATAATATAATTTGGGCTGAACTTTATAAAACATACAAATTACTCTGTTAGACGCCTAGTCATCTTATTATATAATTCGCAACAAACTTACGAGTCGATAATAAAAATAAGCTCTAAAAATAAACACGCTTACATACCACTTAGGCTTGTCGCGCACTGAGCCACGGTACAGCGGAGGCACTTGTTACGGCGAGGCGGCGGTTTGTAACTAGTCGCCAGTGCCAGCTCCGCACTTCGCGCCTCCGCCGGCCGCGTCATGTCTTACGAGAACTGCAGCCGCCCTAATTATTCAGTTTACTAATATAAACTTAACCAAATTACTATAAAAATAAAAATTATCTAATTATTCTTTTCACCATAAACGTTTACATAAAAATAAATAAGTGATAAATGCTCCGTAACCGACAGCTAATGTGTGGTCGGTCAGACTGCGCTGAACAATAGTTGCATGCTAGCTTTACGTAAATACATTCAAGAAATTTTACATTTTATGATATGAGCCGCGCGATCCAGGCACTTTGTACCTACTGATGATTTATATAGAGTTCAACTTTACAACTAGCACATGCGCAACAATCAAGGAACTAGATAGTAATATAACAGTATGAAATCAGTTTAACATAAATCAATGTTAACTTTTTTTGAATTTGGAATGTGATACAGCGAAGTAAGGTGCGCGTGTAACGAACGTGTGATCTTCGACTAGTTCAGTACTTGAGATCACTTCAAACGGTGTGTAAACAACGGTCAACCACTGAACTTAGACGCAGCCTAAGTGTAATAACAATACAAGAGACTGAAGATTTTAAATTAGTTTAGTAAAGAATAGAAAACGCGTACAGAGAAGTGAAGATACAGTTTATACTTTGATATGAAACAGTCTAATATCAGTGTGCCGTTGTAGCGCTAAGCTAAATGCTGCTAGGTAGGAAGTGGTCAAATCGAGTGTGAACCGTTGCGCGTACGCATGATTTACTATATACTATACAATTCACAATATATAATACAATATTTACATGCACTATAAGGGCTTCAGTGTGTTCAGCAACAAGTTGTTGCACAAGCGGATGCCGCGCCATGTCGTGAACGCACCTAGTTCGTGGAAAAGCGAGTGAATACACAGACACAATTGTAATACACACAAAATATAAGCAAGTTGAACCTACTGAGTTACGTAAGAAACACATTGACGCGAGCAGTTCCGCTTGTGTAATAAATAACAACTAGTATTGTAATGAATAACAGTCGTTGTACATATATTATAGTCACTACTTAACTCACAGCACAGGCAGTGTCTGTGGACAACCATAGTGTTACTGTATACTTTAATACAAACATGAACATTGGAAGTAAAGTTAAAAAAATAAACAAGTTATTCTCAAATACAATTTCTTTTTACAATTCGACGTCAACTGTTTTATATTATTAAATTAATCATCAAATTGCAAGACATGCATAGAAAATCAACTTCACAATTAAGTCACTATCGTGTCGATATATTTCATACAGTAGTTCGACTCGGTCGTGTCTTTCAATGTGTACTGTCAGAGCGCTAGGGTTGGTGTTGGTACTTCTACACTCGCTGTACATTTTTATAAGCGAACCTCTCATTGTACATAATGTTATCCAGTAGAACGTCCGCGTATACTACAAATGTTTATTTTTATATGTAGCCGTGTGTAACTATTCGTTTTTTAGGATAATAATGACGCTATAAAACAAAAATAGTTAAATTGTAATCAATTTTTCATTTCATTCATTTAAAAAAAAGGAGATTCTCAGTTTGACCGGTATGTATGTATGTTTGTCCGCGATTATCTTGCGTTTGGCTGAACCGATTTTGTTAAAGAAAGTTTTCAATGTTATTTGTTTATTGGACCTCAGAAAGTTACACAGAACTCATCAATATATTACTAGTAGGTAGCTTTTATTTCAAAACCCGGTGCGAATGTTTAAATACGTCGCTAGATGCGAGTGTTCCTACGAAGTCAGGCTACTGTATGAAATATAATTATTTGCTATGATTTCTTTACTTAATTCTGTTCTTGCACAATAATAGATCTTTTTAATCGTCGTAATGCTTTATGAATATCAAAATTACAAAAAGCCTGTTTTCAAAATAAAATAATCAATATTATGCTAACAATGTGATGGATGACCTTTATCAATCTGGTCACTAGAATTTTGCAAAAAAAAATGTTTAGACTAATATTTTACGGTGTTTTTTATAATACTTTTTCCGAGTTACACAAACACGCAAGTGACGGATAAGCTACCGCACCTACGCTCGGAGTCCCGAGCGTCACCTGTTCTGTCCATTAGAGAGAAAATGATGATTTTGTTGTTGTTAAGTGCTTACCATGGTCTGCTTAATAAAAGGTTGGTAGAAAAATAGGAAGTTCGGTTGTTTACAGTAATGCTGCGTTTCCACCATGTGCGAGGGAGCTGAGCGCTGCTCAAGGAGAGATTCCACCAATCGGCTGCGTTTGCTTCTATTTTAAATGCAGCCGATTGAGTATTTACCTCTCGTTGACCGCTCAGCATCCCGCGCATAGAGGCGGGCGGCGGGCGCTCAGTAGCCGTAGCGCTCCTGGATGGACGACACGACGCCGTTGGCCAGCGACGACAGCCGCCCCGCCACGCGCGTCACGCCCGCGCGCACCGACTCGCGCACCTGCGCACAACCACACGCCTCAGGCACACGCCACCGCCGGACACTAACTAAACTAAACTAAACCAAACTAGCTGATGGCGTACCTCGTCGAGGTCGGGCGCGGCCACGCTGAAGGCGGCGTGCCGCTGCGCGCGCGGCGCCTCGCCGCCGAAGTACTCCGCCGACGAGATGCTCGTGCTGCCCTGGAACCGGGACAAGTTCGAGTCCCGCTCCCAGCTGCCCTCCTGCAATGCACATCATTATTATTGTTTGTTTCGACTCTATTCTACTTCGCAATAAAATATTTGACGAAATCGAGCGTCTTTGCTACTTGAATCTACTAATGGAAAGTTCCGGTACCGCACATGGGTTCAAGAAAAGTGGGCACAGACCTGTTCACCGAAGAACTGCGCGGAGCTAATCGCTTTGGCCGAACCGAACTTCTTGACGGCGGAATCGTCTTCGGCGTGGTTGCGGTCTGCGCGGCGCGAGCGAGCGGGCGCGGGGACGGCCCCGGCGGGGGCGGGGGCGGCCCCCGGGGGCGCGCGGGTCCCCGCCGAGAACATGGAGTGCACGCTTCGCGCCGGCTCCGGCTCGATGCTGGTCACGCCGCCATCCATAAACGAGTTGCGCTCGCACTCCTCGAACAACTTGTCGAATTTGCGACTGTTGTACGGCTCGTTTCTAGCGAATTAATCATTTTGTTAGTTAGGCAACGCTTGCCGTCCATTTTGAATAGGGATATGTAAATTACGAATTGAAATAGAACGCAAGCTAACAATAATATTAAAATAAACGAAACAGAAGTAATCGGGAGTACCTGATCATAGTGAAGGAGGCGCTGAAGTCGTCGATGTCGTCGAGCTGCGTGCGCGCGGGCGGCGCGTCCTCCTGCTCGATGGCCGTCATGTCCGACGTGGCCGAGTGCGACACGCCGCTGTGCCACACGTCACATAACCGTACAGTACAATACAATACAATACATAACGGCTGTATTTACAAAAATGATTAATCCGTAATTTATCCATTACACGCGGATATTTATTAATTTGTGTGGCATAATTTTAAAAAGTCCAATATCACAAACTTGCACCACAAGCAAACTATTCTCTTATTTAACGAAATAATAAATATTAAAAAAAAGTATTTTTATTGATATTGCATGCACTAATTGACAGTGGCGTGCGGTCCATACATGCAAATAAGCACTGCATACCCCTGGAGTCTAAATTTCTAAATAATAAATAGTAAACATTATTAAAAATTAATCAAGAATAATCAAAATCAATAATCTTCTTTGGTTTCCGCGCCATCTATAAATTTTTCTTGGAACTATTTGGATCGAGCTCGTCGCCGCGAATAATCATCGCACAAGTGGCTCCCCTAGAACCCGTGGCAGAAGCAGGCAAAATTCTGCTTATTTGCAGTACAATAAATTTTGCGAATTCACGCACACAGTCACACTTTATCTCTGTACTACACAACAAAACTTTTAGCTGTGTGCGAGTTTTGGAAGCATAGCTTATTTGGCAACCCGACCAAATTGAAAAGCCGTAAAGGCACCGCGTAATTGTTCATTGCAAAGGGTTGACATAAATTGTAGGTATAGTATTGTATTATTTCGTAACAATTGCAAAGTTTTTTAACGCCATATTGTTTGTTATTGTTTTGAATGAACTTTTGATTATTTTTCTGTGCGCAAGTGATTGTGTAAATAATTATTTCGTGAGTTTATTGTAAAAAATTGAAAGTTATCCTGTGAGACCCTGTGTTAGTGAAGAGTGTGTTTATTTATGTACATAACTATATTAACTATGCCGCTTTTTCGACGTTATCTTTTGGGGGAAAAGTTAAATTGATTGCAAAGGGAAGGTGTGTACCCGGGTTGAATTAAACTAACAAAAGGTAATAGGTACGTACTACTCTTTACTTTTTATAAATTTTTATGATACCTAATTTATATCTGGTTATTAGATTGTGTACACAAACACATTTTATAGTTTCCCTTGCATTTTGTTTACAAAAATATCTCATGGCCCTTTCAAATGCCACTTTGGATGTATCATTTATGCGTTTTTAGTACCTATAAATCTCTTATTTAACTATTCTTAATGGTCGCAACAAACATCATGCGAAGCCAATGGCACCGCGTCCGCCTAGCGCGCCGCCTGCGCGGAAGAGTAGGTATGGTGGTCTACGACCGAAACAGGCTGAAACTAAGTAGTTACACACTTATAAGTTTTTTTATTTTAGTTGTGCATACCCGGTATGAAATGTCTGTGCACGCCCCTGCTAATTGAATAGCAGAAATAATCATAAAATGTAAACAAACATTCTAGAACAATTCATTATCAGAAAAAAAAAACAATCGTACACCTATAAATAACCCCCCTTCGGTAGTCGGGTACTAAATAAAGATCCAATGCTCATCATATCATAGATCAATGGTCATATCATAGATCACCTGCTGTTTGGAAGAACTAAAGCCTTATTTTTGCGTTTTATTATATCTATATCTATTAAATGTGAATTTCGTATAAAAATATGGTACATAATTCATATATGTGACAGACTTTTATCGTTCTGCAGTTATTAGTTTTAGTTTCCGGCGGAAGCAAGCTCACTGACTATGGGCGATCGCGATTGAAATCACTCGAACTCGAACAAAATTAACCCTTACTTTATTACTTCCCCTGTTTTTTCTGTTTCGTGGTCATACTGTCACAAGAACGTTAAATAATTTTTCTTGCCTTTGCGTAGGCGTACGCAATGACGTACGAGTACCACATAATATTTGATACAGTGCGTATACTCACGATCTGCTGGCGGAGCTGGCCTGCGCGATGCCGAGGCGGTCGGAGTGCGGCTTCTGTCCCCCGGCGCGGTACGCCAGGCGCAGCGATGCCACTTCTTGTTCCACGTTCTCTATGGTCGCCTTGCTTTCTGATGCCTTCGCCTAAACAATCCCAATACATTAATCCAATTTCGCCGTAATAATAACAAAGATGAATCCTAGGCATTCATTACACTTCGGCGTACCTCCATTTTGAGCTTCTCTGCCATGATTGCTTCCCGCTCGATGTCTTCGAAGTTAGCTGCTACCTTGGTCGCGCCCAGACCACCCTTGCGTGTGCCTAACTGCAGGAAAGAGCGTGCGTGTATAGTTGTGTTCGGGGCAGATGTACGACACATAAGCCGGGCTTCCGGTAAATTTCATAGAAATGCTTCAACCAAGAAAGAATTAAAATGTATGAAATGTACTGGGTCTGCAACAGTAAATTCGAAGTGAAAGAGAGCTCGAGCTCAATGGTGTGTCGGTTGTATAGTTACCCCGGCTCGCTTGGCGGGCTGCTTGCGCGCGCCGATGGTGGAGGGGCGCGGGGCGTCGCCGGCCGCCGCCCCCGCTCCCGCCCCCGCCCCCGCCGCGCCCCACAGCCGCGCCTCCGAGCTCAGCGAGCTGTCCGACTTGGCGCCCAACTGACGTAAACAACACACAAGCGTCATAATAATAGTAATAGTAAAATACCGCCTGCGTGTTCTTTGTATAGAACGTAGTCCTGTATAGAACTAAGGTCTTAATTAAACATGTCACGTTAAAATGTTGTTAAAATTCTTTACGGTTTGAAGTATTTTTTATTTAAATGCGTGCCACTTTATAAACTAACATTGATTTACTAAATCGATGAACCTGAATCATAGATACAAAAAACTGTAACCCTGGAAGTTAAAAAATATACAATCAGCGTCTTAATCACAAAATGTTTGTTGTAAATGAGCAAACACTAATAACACAAGTTAATATGCTTCGTTACTAAGTGTAGCACACTTAGCGCCTGTGTCACCACCTCCTGATAAAGTGATAAGTTCCCGTTACATTACTTGGCTGATAATTTCATACAAATTTTGTTACATTTTATAATTTATCCGACGGTTAGCGACTATCCAAAGGTACTGACAATTTGTCCGATAGTAATCTTACAGTTAAATTATCTACCAATTATTCATAAGATTTTTTCAAATCAGACCAATAGTTACTGAGATCAGCACGTTCAACCAAACAAACAAACTCTACAGCTTTATAATATTAGTATAGATTTTATTATATCAGGTTTATTTTTACCTTTTTACAGAATGTCTCGGTTATACTCGGGGAGAAAACAGTAACAAGAATATACTTATAATTGTAAAAAAGAATACACAAAAAATAGTTCACTGCGATGCCATTAAAGATCGCATATAAGACCACACTCGCCATCTAGTATTAAACGGCGAGAACAGTACTTTGTTATCGGTTTTGATGAAATGAAAATGATAGTTATCAAGGTTTTAAAAACGATTTTATTGTTTTTTTATTGTTTACTAATATAATTAGAAGTGCTGAAGTTTAATGGATAAAGGAAAACAACTTGAGTGTCCTTCTAAAGACTCAAAAAGGCCCATCTTTCACTTAAAACAATAAATATTGTGGGGACAAATTAAAATGTGTTCATCAGGTGTATCATTGGTTGAAACACTGTTACATTGAATAAAGTTCTTAAAATTACGATAGCTTTTCATTATATCAGAGGCTATATCTAATTGATAATCCTATCTGTCACCTGTGAAACAGAATTTGGGACATGTTAACAATCCTATCAAGCATCATCATACCAGCCTGCTCAGACTTTCGGTATCTCGGATCACTCGTGCCAAGTGATCGCTACACATCGCATCAACTTAGGGTGGATGAAATCCAGGTCATTGGAACAACTTGCGACCCGCGGATGCGTGTCAAGCTAAAGGGCAAAATCTATGAATCTATTATAAGACCTGTCGTATTGTATGGTTCACAGTGCTGGGCCCTTAAGAAGACGGATGAAAGAAGACTACATGCGGCGGAGATGAGAATGTTAAGATGGATGTGTGGAGTGACTAGAATGGACAAAATAAGGAACGAGTATATCAGAGGAAGTTTGAAAGTGGCGCCAGTGACGGACAAGTTGAAGGGGAATCGTTTGTCTTGGTATGGGCACGTAATGAGGGCAGAAGATGATGATCATCACATAGGCTATCAAGCAGTTTATCAGTAAGGGGTGAAACAGACCCTGAATGACTCAACAAATGAATCAATTTATCCTTCTAGTATAATATTCACACACAGCAAGAATTCATTTTGCACACAGCACACTTTAGTAAGTGGTAGAGGTAGGTTTTTGTAACATGATGGAAATAAACAGATTGAAACAAAGCCAGCAAAGGAAACAAGCATGTAGTATGTAACATACCTGAGCACACAACACAAAAGTATAAGTATACTGTCAAGTGTTAGTGTGTGCAGCCTGTTGGCACTCACACACACTTCTATATCATACTGTGAATGTCAAATATTTATTAAAAATATTATCATAAATAATTCACCTCCATGATTATATGGAAGGCTTCAAGTCTTGATCATAAATCTCTGTATTCTCCAGATGAGTAGTTTGTTTAGAGATCTTTAAACATATTATTGTCACTTATAAAAATAACATTGTAAAAGATTAAAAACTATTGTCTATGTCATGTATGTATGTGTCATGATGTTGGTGTTACCTGTGCAGTGGGGGCAAGCTCGCTAGTGTTAGTGGAGGCAGAGTCAGTGTGCTCCGCAAACCAGTCTACCTCGGGCTCCTTGGCCTCCTTGGGCTCCGGCGCCGCCGCCTCCAGGTGCAGCTGCACACAACACAAACCACATGATACTATTTTTAGTGAGGCTTCAAATATCTACAATCGAATGAAACAGCACAACTATTTATGATATTCATGATAATATTAACCAAATCAAATCAATTTATTGATTTGTATAAAATAGGTATAAAGTACAGTTCTCCAAGTACTACATTTTAGTATTAATCTAACTTTAGGTGCACATTCACCACTTGTAATACATTGAACACTTATTTTATCTGATTATCAGTATTACCATCTATTCCAACTAGTAGTAAATTTAATGCTTTTCACATAAAAATAGTTGCCCCAATGGTTTTATGTTCACAGTCATTTAAGAGTCACATATGTGTATAATGTGTAGTTAATTTCTGCGGACAATTTGGCATACCAATAAATGCTTTAATGGGGGCCAAGGTGTGTCATACTTTGGGTATCATAACATCTCTGACTAAAAAACTAAAAAATTTCACACCAGAAAGAGAAAGCATTTCTCACATCAGGAAAATCAGGATTTATATTTAGATAGGTGGTGATGTATATTTAACTAGGAAGCCTATTAAATGATAGGGCTAAGTCAAGTCGAAAGGCTCTAAGGTAAAATAGAACCAAGGCTATAGACTCTCAGCTCATCTAATTGAGAGCAGTGACAGTATCAACCACAACTTGCTCAGAGTACAATGTTTAAATAAATATCACAGGTACAATGCATACTTACCCAAATCTGAAAATTATAATAATATGAAATAGAATGTGGGTCATTGTATCATAATTCTTAAAGAGAACAAAATTTATTAATCCACTAGTTTCACATTAACAAGGGCTAGAAAAATTACAAATAATTGAAAATGACTAGTTTTCAAAACTATAAATGAAAAGCATAATGAAAAATAGTAACTCATTGACCTTAGTTCCATATGTCTTCATGGCCTGTTCAGACATGGCACTGAGCTTGTCACGGTACATCTGGGCCACACGAGAACTGTACTTTTGTCGAGCATCCTCTGTTGATAGGCCATGTGTGCGGAAGAACTGAGTCTGCAGAACAAATATAGATTACCTAGATGTTTACTTTTCAAGCTCATCAATAATGAAATCTATTTCATCATAACACAGCAATCATGCATTGGCAGTGCAGCTTGTGAACTAAGTTGATTTGAGGCTTATCAATGATTCAAATAATGTACATACCTATTATCACCCCAGTATTCCCCAGAGGGTCACCCCAGAGTTGTACTGATGAACATATGTCATACATACAAGTTTTTAGCCCCTTTATGTATATAATTATTATAGTTCATCATAAAAATCGGCAAAAATTGAGCTGCATCCTTTTGTCAATAATAAAGCAAGACCTAAATAAAATACTGAAGTTATAAAAATGATTTACAGCATTCACGTTCCCGCCAAGCTGCATGTTCCTGAGCTGTTTCCATGTCCAGTTAGTGTCGAGCTGCGTGGAGCGCACAAAGGTGAGGTGCACACCGAGGCTGCGGTGCACCGCCGAGCAGTCCAGGCAGATGAACACCCCGTACGTCACCGACGACCACGTAGGGTTCTTCGCGTTGCAGTCGAAGCAAACCTACACAGACACCACATACTTAACTATCACTGAACTTACATTCTGTAACTTCATAGGTATTCAAATATACGAACTTTATTCGATGGAATTGAGCGTAATCTTTGGAAAATTGCTTCAATATCGGTTTTACTTGGCCCAGAGTCAGCCATTTTCGACGTGTAGTCAGTGTTGTCACTACCTAACTGTCACGCAAATCACAAATGTCAGTCTGCAATTTTGCAGCACATGATGTGTCAACTTGATAGTTGATTTCTGTCTTTCTGTACGACCGTCCGACGGTCCGATCGGTCCAACCGGTCCGACCCAACCAAACCAACCAGACATGAAGACCATGGCTAATATTCAGGAGACGATGCTAAGCGTAAAGTAATGCTTCCGTATGTCAAATTTGTATGAAAATTTGACATACGCAAGCCTAAGTTTATGCTTAGCATCGTCTGTGAATATAAGGCTGATATTCAGAAACGAGACAACATGAACTTATGCTTACGCTTAGCATCGTCTCTGAATATTAGCCATGGTCTTCATGTCTGGACGACGTCTGTGGTCTAGTGGTTCGAGTACCGGACTGCTGATCACGAGGTCGTGGGTTCGATTACCACAAGACACAAATATTTATGTGATGAATATAAATGTTTGTGTTTGTCTGGGTGTTTCCTATGTATTATAAGTATGTATTTACAAAAAAAAAGTATATAAGTATTATATCTATTGTCTAGTACCCATAGTACAAGCTCTGCTTAGTTTGGGACTAGATGGTGCTGTGTAAAATGTCTTAGGATATTTATTTATTATAAGAAAAACGTCTAATTTATTTTCTTGGTCCGTTTACCGGACGACTAAACACTAAACACTTCATTATATGTATACGTAACCAAATAATTATATCCGTAATATCTATCCGACTATTTTATTCATCCGTTTAGTTTGGCTAGTTGCTAGTCACCCAGCAACATCCTAGATATAAACTATTGAAAAATATGTCTAGTTAGTATGAAATGATGCACTATAATTTTAACCTTTTCTTTTTTCAAATTATTTGCTTCCATTTCCAAAAAAAAATATTAAAATCTACAATCCTTTTTCCCAGTCATCCCAGTTCCTTTACATCTTCAAAGTTCAATCCCTTCCCTTCAATTCAATTCTCTTTCCCTTCCCTCAGTGTTGGATTCCGTAGTATTATAATACTATTTGTACCATTATTTGATAGTGTGTATTATGTAGTATTGTAATGCCACTATACTACGCGAAAATACCATAATTTTGATGTCGACCGATTTGTATTGAGCCCTTTTACTTATTAATATTTACCCTAAAATGTCGGGAATTTCTGTATGTACGGCAACTCCTAATCAGGATTACCAAATAAAATGTAGTGTTGCTAATTTAGCGACTTCGGTGCTAGAACTGGCGGCTTTTGCCTGTGTTAGCGTCAGAAAAAAATATTGTCGCCAAAAATTATTCGTATTACACATTTATTTGGTCACTTTTGAAATACCATCAAAATACTTTAAGCGCTCGTTTTTCAAAATATTTTCGATATAAAGAGGTGCTAATTAATAGGAGTATTTTTAGTTACTATAATTTCTTTTAGCTAATTAGAAATCCTGTTATCTTTTTTACAAATACACAAAAAAATGCAAATCTCTACTATTTCTGGGAATTACTAAAATAAAATAAAAATTATTGGTACTTCCATTTATGTAATTAATACGCCTTACGCCTCAACTGAATAAAAAAAAATATTTATGATTTACGAATACATTTTTACCCTTGTGGGGAAAAAGGAAATCGTCAAAAAATTAAAAATACCTACGATAAAAAAACGTGAAAAGTCCAACGTAGTATAATTTTGGACAAATAGTATTATTTTATTGTCCATGTAGCATAATTTTTTGAGGGTCTGAATCCAACCCTGCCTTCCCTTGTCTTGTCTTATTGTCTATTGTGTTGTCTATGTCCGTTGATGGTTGAAGAGTGTGGACGCACGATAAATTTTTCTAGAGGCACTTTTGTTGATAAACTTAATTATTACAGAGGATATTAACGCATAGTAAAAACACTTAAAGTTCCTAGTGTAAATAGTGTTGCGCTCATGTATATCACAGTGCAGTAGTGTCAGTGGAAGGACGCTGTTGTGCGGCGGCATCTCGCAAGCGAAGTGCTCAATTAGCTATGTCTACGTGCCAGTTTCCCCAGGCAGGCGAGTGAAAGTGCATCAAAAACTAAACTGTATACGAGTGACCATGTTGGGGCGGCTGGTGATATGAGTGACAAGTGGACGTTACAGGCAGTAGAATGGAGAACGTAAACTTTCAACCGAGCGGTGAGGAGATCGAGCGGGCTCTAATGGATTTGGGCCCACTGCTCGGCGTCACCATTAAAGAGGAGGTGCCCGACGAATTGGGCGACGCAAGCGCACCGTCTGCCGCAGCCCTCAATGTAAGCACTGCCTATAATGGACCACAGCATCATGTATTTACACAAGCATCACCTCTAAAATTATTGGCTTTGTTTATTGTTTATTATATTTAAGAACATTATTTTTATAAAAAGCAAGCTAGTAAATATTTGTCAATTAATTAAATTTAAATTACCATGTATGTTGTGATGAATCTAATCCTCATCAGATGGTAAGGTTGATGTAGGTAGTCTTGATCCACTAAATACATTGATTTGTAAGTCTAATTTCATCATTTTTATTTGTCAAATACTTCATTGATAGCTTGTAAATATCTTCCCAACAAGATATTTGTGTTGAATTTTATCATAACTTGTAGAGAGCATATTTTTAACACTTGTAAATGCAAACATTGTTGTTTTTAATAACTTATGATGGCTGTAATTTATTTAAAATATGATTATACTAGCTTTCCGCCAGCACCTTCGCCCGCATGTTTCTTATAACTTTCATCCCCTATTTCAACCCCTTACAGCCCCTTTTTCGCATTAAAAAGTAGCCTATGTCCTTTCTCAGGCTCTAGACTATCTCTGTACCAAATATAATTTAAACCGGTTCAGTAGTTTTGGTGTGAAAGCGAGACAGACAGAGTTACTTTCGCATTTATAATATTAGTAAGGATTTAAAATTCTGTTATGTTTTGGTGCTGTTTATGATAAAAAATTTGAATTTTGTTGTAACAACTTGTACTATGTGTTCAATGCTAGCACCATTCAAACAAAATTTACATATTTATGTTTAAAGAAATTAATTAACTGACATATAAAAAAAAAAACTAACTACTTCCCACACTGCTGCAACCTTTAGAAGTAGGGTATCCCTGTTTTAATAGCACACTAAACATAATCCTATTGGATGTCAAAACAATAAGGAAACTATTGTTATGACAGATGAAGGCAGATATGTGTTTATCATGTCTTTTTTGTGTCCCACTGCTGGGCAAAGGTCCCCCTAAGTCAGTCAGGATTTTATATCCTGGGTTTCTTCATACCACACTGGAAAAAAATTGACCAAATTACCTCACCTTTTCCCCGAATAGCATTGCATGGTACCTAGTACCCACTTAGTAGCTATCTTCGCCCACCAGTCTGTTTGCATGTGGCTGATGTGGCCAGCCCAGTGCCACTTTAGATTTGCAGTGTGGGCACCCACAGCCACATGTGCTATGCACATGGGTCAAAGCATAGTAGTGTTTTGGTGTCTGTTCTCTTGACACCCAAACAAAATACTCCACTGCATTGCTCACTGACAACTATCAAGTCTGGTCTTCTTCATTTTTCAACAGTTTGATACATCATAAAACAAAAAATCGTGTTTTACACTACATTTATATATAAATTTATTTATATATAAATGTAGATAGATATAGATAAATGTAGATAGATAGATATATAAATCTACATTTATATATAAATTTATTTATATATAAATGTGAGCTATTAGTAAATGTACCCAGAATAGAATAGAAGTCTACCCAGGAGATATATTTTTTCAAATCCAATCAAATTATTAATTTGTATTATCTATAGTATATCTACTGGGCTTCTTGGTGGTACAGCCGAAGCACTAGCATTGATAAATTCAAAACTTAAATGTTCTGTGTTTATGAGTGTACTGTCTCCAGATGTTTTATTTCATTAAATTTTTTGTGACTTGCCTAATAGAATTAGGTAACTGAGAAGGTACTGTAAAAATAAGCATATTGACTACTTGAAAGTATGTTATTAATCTAAGGTTGAAAGGTCCAAAACAATATTAACTGTAAATTTAGGTATGCAAAGGTAGGATCATGCACTAAAAATCTTAGAAAGTTGTCTCTAATTCAGATGTATGTCTCTTATTTTCTCATAGATGAAGTAAAAGCATCATTTAATTGAAAAGTACTGATTTAAACATTTGAATGGTTTATTTGCTGCAAGAAAAACAGATGTATATTTTTCCTAAACTAGATAGGTACCTATACAGTTAAATAAATTAAATACATATAATACATCTTGGTATATCACTGTAAACTAGCTATTTATTTGATACACAATTATAATATTTTGTAACCAACCCATGTGGTGACTTGTCAAAAGAAACTGACTAGTTGACACATCAATACTTAATACAGCCCAAACCAGTGATTAATTTTGATAGGTAGTAGGTATGTAGAGTACACAATGCTGGTACTACCAATGTGAGGGTACACGGTACAGGTGAGCAGCACGCCGGAGGGCGCGGGCGGCATGGGGGGCGTGGGGGGCGTGGGCGCGGCGGGCGAGCGCGCGGACGCGGGCTCCCCGGGCGCGGGCGGCGCGGACAAGGGCTCGGCCGACTCGCTGGCCTCGCCCGGCGCCGCGCGCACCTCGCTGGCCGCCACGCGCTGCGTGCTGTGCAACGCGCCGCTCGCGCTCGCCGACGGCACGCCCAAGCTCATGGAATGCCTGCACTCTGCCTGCGAGCCCTGCATCCGGGCGAAGCTCGAAGAGAAACAGGCCAGCTCCAGAGACTTTTTGGGTATGTGTGTACAGTTCTATTTATTTACATATACTAGTTGTTGCCCGCAGCTTCACTCGCATCCTTAAACACTTTCATATCCTACTAGCCTTTGCCCGCGATTTCGTTCTCGTAGAAGTTGATTTTTTTTCCCCGTTTTTGCAACATTCTTAATTGGTACTCCGCTCCTATGTGTCGTAGCGTGGTGATATAATATAGCCTATCTATAGCCTTCCTCGATAAATGGGCTATCTAACACTGAAAGTTTTTTTCAAATCGGACCAGTAGTTCCTGAGATTCGCGCGTTCAACCAAACAAACAAACTCTTCAGCTTTATAATTTAGTATAGATGTATTGATCTGATGTCACAGTTTCACAAAGTTCATTAAGTAGTTTTTGAGTGAAAGAGCAACAAGCATCCATACATCTCTCTGAATCTGCCCTTGTTTATTGTGCGGGTATTGTTTTTATTTACATTTATTTATTGTTCAGTTTGCTTTTGAAGTAATTTTTTGCGTACTTAATAATGATTTGCTGTATCATCATCATCATCATGGAGAACCCACTCCTGGGTGGGTTCGGTTTCCACACCTAGTCCTGCAGTGGACCATTGTACGTCATGATTTCCGTCATCGATAACTTTTAAAAAATTGGATAGAGATCGCTATAATGATGTAGTGGCTCTACTAAAATGTTTGCCCAATTTAGTGTTCGGCTCGCCCCTGTCATTCGTCATTCGTCAGAACGGATGCCTCCGCTCTATGTTATAATGGCACCGCGAAGAACGTTCCAGTGGTGCAGTGTAGTGCGCGTTGTGTTGTGTGCAGGAGCGGAGCGCGTGACGGTGACGTGCCCGGCGTGCCGGCTGCAGTGCCAGGTCGCCAACATGATCGACCAGCGCTTCGTGCTCGAGAAGATGGCGCTCGAGCAGCCCGGCCCCAACGGTCAGTGCTCCGCGAACTCGTGTCTCGTTCACCGCCTGATCTCTACTGTTCCAAATAGTGATTACAACTAACTAGAGCTAGTCTTGTAACACCTAAGACTGCTAGCTCTAGTATTTCTGTCGTTAGAATAGGGAAACTTGATGCGATTAGGCACGACATAAAAAACGTTATGAAATACATATACATATTCAATGAAATTGCATGTAAATCTTACATCAATTGATTTATATACAAATTTAGCTGGTAAGTACATAAATTGAAAGCAATTGAGCGATATCGATATTGATAGACCTAGTGAATGTGTATGTGCGCGCGCAGGCGGCGCGAGCGGCGAGCAGCAGTGCAACAGCTGCGACGACACCGAGCCCGCCACCAGCTACTGCGTCGACTGCGCAGAGTTCATCTGCGACAACTGCGTGCACGCGCACCAGAGGTAACGCACACGCACACACGCACACACGTCACACACGTCACACGCACACTATCGCATCACACCAACTATGCGCCCTGGAGGCTCCCCCACACTTTGTAGTAACTTATTAAAACTATATTTGTCTATGAATTGTTGAATCCGTTATTCGTTTTATTATTTACTATACGTACCTCAGTGGTTGCAAACACGGCTGCCGACCGTGTAGGCCGCCCTGCAGTAGGAGTACAGTAGGCAAAATTCCCCGAGTGGATGCGCTACAGCAAGGAGCGATATATTTTCAGGCTAAAGATAACCAAGGAGCACACAATCAAGTCCAAGGAGGAAGCGGTGGCGGAGCTGCAGGCGGCGCAGTCCGGCCGCAACGCGCACGACATGTTCTGTTCCGAGCACGTGCAGGTACACCGCGACACCCGCCACTCACTAGTCCACTACTAACTACTCGCTATCACTACGAAATATACAAACACTTTATTTTTGTTTACATTTACTGCAAATTCGGGCAAATGTATGTATGAACATAGCTGCGTATTCCTAACGTATCTGTTAAGCTGTCAAGTGAGAGGCTTTTTCTATCGCGTCGACATGACCTACACAATAAATTCCACAACGTGGTTCATAATATAAGTGACGAGTGCGGAGCTAGCAGGACGTGGCGTATGTACCGACATATGCAGACGTGTGTGTGTGTCAGGAGCGGCTGACGCTGTTCTGCGAGACGTGCGACCGGCTGACGTGCCGCGACTGCCAGCTGCAGCACCACCGCGACCACAAGTACCAGTTCAGCACCGAGATGGCCGCGCAGGTGCGTACTACTATTACCTTGCCTAATGCCATTGCAATTTTAACTGAACCCTTCACAATACAAGAATATTAAACAAGTGCGTGTCAATGGGAAGTTAAAACCCTAAAGTTGCATTAACCCTGACGTGTGTCGGGTCGTTTTATTCCCTGCAACATGGTTGATTCAAACGGCGTCGATACACACGTCATGCTCGTGAACGAGTGCTGGTCGGCTCTTACTGTTTATAGCTAGCTCTTTTTTATCTGTCACTTGGTTTTGTAAGTAAAAATAGACCTTGTTGTTTTGTAATGTGCCAACGGTTACCACTCTAAGAGTGGTAAAGCAATTTTATGGTCGACTATACACCCAAAGTTGCGACAGTATGTTTAGGTTCCGTGTAATAGGAGGCAAGTCTATTATTGCCATCACTCGGGCAGAAATCCAGACTCCGAGTTGCTACTGAAAATTCACAGAAAAACCCAACAACCCGACACGGGAATCGAACTCAGGACTTCTAGCGTATGAGTCGCGCTCGGGACCACTACACCAAACAAACATTCGATATGTTCACGAAAATTGAAATGTATGTCGTGCGTGACACCTCAATATTTCAGATGGTCGAGTTTAGCTAATAAGTAGGACAAGTGTATGCAATGTCAGCAGTGTCAGTAAGTTCTGCAGTCATCAGCCGAAACGTTTAGCTCAGCCAGCGACGTTACCCTTTTGAGGTATAGGTACTTGTTTCTGACAGTTACGCGAATAGAAATAAAAACTACTTTAGGAGTAAAACTACTTTTGATACTAATAATAACAATAATTTATGATGACATCTGTGGTCTAGTGTTTCGAGTACCGGACTGCTGATCACGAAGTCGTGGGTTCGATTCCCACAGGACACAAATATTTAAGTGATTAACTAAAGTTTTTGTGTTTGTCTGGGTGCTTCTTATACTATTATAAGTATTTTTTTACAACAAAAAATAGATTATAAGTATTATATCCATTGTCTAGTACTCATAGTACCATTAGTCGCGCAAGCGTGATTGCTGAGCTCAGCGAGCCCCTCGGGCGCGGAGTAATGAGTTGATCAGCGTGACATGAACATGTGCGTACTGTCTACCGCAGGCTCGCGCGAACATCAGCTCGCTGCTGTCCGAGGTGAGCTACAAGCGCGTGCTGCTGGGCTCCGCTATGAAGGTGATCCGCGACCGCCAGCAGCTCATCGCCGACAAGAAGAAGGCGCTCGTGCACGAGATCACGCAGACCGTCGTCAAGTCAGTACTGCACACGCATTCTAAAATACTTTACATGTCATATAACTACTGTGAAGTTTCATATGAATACCATCAGGTGGGCTGCTTGCTTGTCTGCAATAACTTAGGCAATAATAATAAAAAAGTGTTAAGTAGTTTTTGTGCAACAACAACAACAGTAACAAACATCCATCCATAAATGTAGACATTTATAATAAGCTATATATAGCTGTTGGTATTGTGTGCAGGTTGACGAACGCAATAAACACGCGCGGCAAGCAGCTGGTGCTGCGCCTGAACGAGGTGTGCGACGGCAAGCAGCGCACGCTCAGCGAGAAGAAGGAGGCGCTGGAGCAGCTGGCCGCCATCACCGACCACTGCGTGGGCTTCGTGGGCGCCGCGCTGGACGGCTCCGACACCGCCGTGCTGCACGCCAAGCGCGCCGTGTGCGCGCACCTGCAGCGCATCAAGAGCCGCCGCGCCGACATCCCCAACCCCGAGATCCCCGTGCGCATCGCGCTGGCGCTCGACAAGCTGCCCGAGCTGCTGCGCGTGCTGGGCTCCGTGGGCGCCATCGTGGTGGACGGCAAGCTGGACGCGCCCGCCGCGCCCGCGCCCGCGCCCGCCCCCGCCGCGCCCGCCGCCGCGCTGGGCCCCTACCACCCGCCGCCGCCCTCCGCCGTGGCCGCGCTGCAGCACGTCGCCATGCACCAGGTACGCGCGCTGCCGCTGTGTATACACGCCACTCTTGCAATGTCTCCTGCTGCAACACTTAATGAGTAGGTGCGTTGTTCCATGTCTCAGACGTTGGCTCGCTACCAGGTCAGTCGTTCACCGCCCACTCCTTAGTGAATGTTCATTGTCTAGTGTATGTCGTTGTCTGTCTGTGTATCATCAGTGGACCATATTACAGACTCGTATCATAGTTTTAGTTAATAAATTGTTTTGTGCTGCTAATTAAATAATAATTATTGCTTTTTAGCTTCATTGTTTAATTAATATTGTCGTGTGCATGATCAATTTGGTTTTTGGTATCGAAAGTTCTCCAATATAATAATAATCGTTGACACGGGGTGTTGTAACGTGATAAGGCTGAGTTTTGCCTGATTATAAGAAAAGGGCGTCGCTTTATATTGCAATGAAAATGCGGGTGAAAGGTACGAGATCTGTATTGACTGTATTGCAACTATTTTGACATCTATAATGAACTATGACATAACATGACTGACAGAAGTGAATGACGTTTGACAACTGACATTTAGCAAATACTTGAATGACACTGTTTAAATTAGACCGCGCTTACACTTTACATAAAATATTATTATAAACTCAACACGGGGATTCAATGGGGATGTTTAATTACGGGTCACATCGGCGCCTCGTCGCGTCGGCACAGAATAGTTAATAGTTCTACGGGCGTCGGTCAGTCGCTAGTACCATACAGTTGCATTTAGTGGGTCTCCTGTAACTAATAATTTAGTATTTTGGGATAGCTCGCGAATTCTGCGGCTTTGTTATAGAGACAAGAGCCATGATGTGTAGATTATAGTTTTTAGTTGTTGACAAGGTATAAACTCGATGAGCATAGGTATGTGTTTGTATAATGTGTGTTGTCGGCGCCAGTCGTTCGTGCAGGCGGCGGGCGCGGGGGCGGGCGCGGGCGGCTACCCCGCGCTGCAGCACGGGCTGCGCGCGCGCAGCACGCCGCTGCGCCACGCGCACGTGACGTCCACCACGCACCCGCACCACCTGCACGGCGTCAACGAGATGAACCTGCGCGGCCTGCTCAACGCGCAGTCGCAGCGCGGGGCGGCGCGCGCGCTGCCGCCCGCGCACGCGCAGCACGCGCAGCACCCCGCGCAGCTCGCCATGCACCACGCGTACCATCAGAGTGAGTACATACATAATGGGAGATACGCTTTTAGGTATCCTTCAATCCAAATTGAATCCTGTGTGAATTGCGTTAGCTCAATGTTATCACTTGTGACATTCAACCTTCTACTTCGTTTAATCAGAAGTGTTTGTTGTACAGTTCTCGCCAAACTTATTGTCCGGGTTGTAGTTGGCACGAGCTAACTTTAACCCGGCCGTAAAGATTGGAGATAGAAAAATATTGGATATTCTTATCCGGCATTATTTAAAACGGCAGGCCGGATTTAAAACGACAGCCTACGACTTGAGCTTTCGTTTAAATTTACTAGAATCTATTATTTATCATTCTCCGATTCTTACGGCTGGGTTAAAGTTAGCACGTGCCAACTTCAACCCGGACAATAAGTTTGGCAAGAATTGTACCTAAGTAGAATTCCCTAAAATTCAAATATCTCGAAAACTATTGAATTTCGGTCATACATAGGTGGTGTTCAATTTGTTGCATTTTGGCCCCCCAATCAGCTCCTGGCGGATATACGTCGAATTACAAGTAACCCTGTATACAAATTCCGTTATGTAGACTCCTGTGAGCCTGTGAAGTAATGCTAAGGTGTAATATTATAAAGTGTGTTGTCGCATGTGGCAGTGATAGGTGCGTACGCGTCGAACGCGTACGGCAGCGGCGGCGGCGGCGGCGGCGGCGGCGGGCGGCGCAGCGGCGGGCCGCGCACGCCGTCGCCCGCGCCCGCGCCGCCGCCCGCCTACCACGCGCACGCGCACGCGCACCTGGCGCACGCGCCGCCCGCGCAGCAGCCGCCTGCCGCCAAGTGGCACATCCCGCAGCAGGGCCTCGCTAACGGTAGGTGAGCGCGCGCGCGGCCGCCCGGCGGCGCGGCGCGGGTGAGTACGGCGCGGGTGAGTACGGCGCGGGTGAGTACAGCGCAGTGTGTGTGTTGCAGGCGCGCTGGAGGCGAGCGCGGCGTGCGGGGGGGGCGGCGCGGACTACAAGATCACGCTGGGGCGCGCGCGCCCGCCCGCCGCGCCCGCGCCGCCCGCCGCCGTCACCTCCACCAACCCCAAGACGCCCAGCCCCAGCCTCAACGTTAGTATTTTATAATGACTACTGCATCACATCCCACAACATAATGAGACGCAAGTCCTCGCGGCGCGGGGCAGAGCAGGTTTTGTAACGCATGGACGTACTAAGAGGTACTCAGACACGCGTCTGCCCGCTCTGCGCCTCGCCGTAGTGCCGGCACAGATTTCCGCGCGTGCATGTAATAAACCCAGTCAATTGATAATATACCTGGTGGCCATGTTCGTGACGTAAAAATGACGTAGCCGCTCTCGTACGCGCATCACTAGCCGACAAGTTTTAACCTCCACGTGATGTCATCCGCCGTATGACATTACGTGGAGGTTAATTTGCCAATATTCCAGCCCATTAGCAACTTGCGAAACACATGTTTTTACAACTAATTCTTAACGTTGTTAAAAAGGCAAAATATTTAATTGAATTAGTGCGATGTGAACCTTGTTTGTATGATACCCATCTCCCGGAACTCTCGAGAGAGAATACAAATTCCTCATTTTAGTAGAGCATTTTTTCAAATAATCACTTTGGCAAATAGATCTTTCCGCTATGACAAACTGTAAAGTGTGACTCTGAACTCATTTTACTCCTCAAGTCAAATACATGGACAACATGGTCGCTCTTCTTTTGTGTTCCAAGCGTTTTAAATAAACATTCAAAAAAGTCAAATACGTGTTTGCTATAAAGTTTGAATATTTATTCTGCTAGAGTACGTGAATAGTGGATTTTCCGCACCGTAAAAAAAGGTCCTGTTCAAGACTTTTTGCAAATGTGTACAGGTAAATGTTATTTTACAAAATACTGCTTTAGGGCGACGACTTCGGTTCTTATTATTTATGCCATAGAGCAATTTGCAACAGCAGGAAATGCCATCCATCACTGCATTTATTGGTATTTTAGTTTATTAAATTCACATCTTATCTTACTATGGGGGCTGGTACATCCAGCAACACTTCGACCCAATGGGATCTTTTGTGTTTTCCCCATTACCGTATATTCCTTACTCTTTGAAGACGTGGTTTACGAAGGCGGCTAACCCACATACGGCACGGTTACTATTGTTTTGGGCAAGTTCAGTGCATATGTCGAGTTGTCGTGTACGTGTGGGTGTCCTGCGCAGGGCGGCGTGCCGGGCGAGCTGGACAAGGTGTGCGCCGCCTCCGTGCAGGACCTCATGGCCACCATCGCCAAGCTGGACTCCAACGGCGTGCAGGTGGTGGCCGAGGCGCCGTCGCCCGCGCCGCCCGTGCACTCCTCCACAGACGAGCCCAAGCCGCCCGCGCCCAGCGACCCCAACGAGGACTGGTGCGCCGTCTGCATGGACGGCGGCGAGCTCATGTGCTGCGACAAGTGCCCCAAGGTGTTCCACCAGTACTGCCACATACCCACCATCGAGAAGCTGCCAGAGTGAGTAGACACCCGCACACCCGCACACACACACACACAGGGGCATGCGTATGACGCGGCTCGCTCGTGCCTGTGCAGTGAGACGGAGACGTGGCAGTGCCTGCTGTGCGTGAGCTTCGGCGAGCTGGCGCCGGGCGAGGAGGCGGGCGCGGCCGGCCTGCCGCCGCGCACGCAGCGGCTGGTGGAGCGCGTCACGCTGGAGCTGTACTGCCAGTACGAGCCCAGCCTGCCCTTCCGCGAGCCCGTGCCGCCCGACAACGCGCACTACCACGCCAAGGTACGCCGCCCCGCCGCCCGCCGCGCCGCCCCGCCGCCGGCGCGGTGCGGTGCAGTAACGCGCCGTGTGCCCGCAGATCGCGCGGCCGATGTGCCTGGACGTGATCCGCATGAAGCTGCAGCCGCGCAGCCCGCAGCGCTACACGCACGTGGCGCAGTTCGTCGCCGACGTGCGGCTGCTGTTCCGCAACGCCTATAGGTACAATCCGGTGAGTTAGCACTAATACCTATGTACAAACTGGGATTTATTATTTTATGTATTGTACAAAAATATATATGTATATCATACATCTATACTATTATAAAATTGTAAAAAAGTCGTTTCTGTACATTGAAGATATTAAAAAAAAACAATTGGGTTAGAGTATATAAACGATCGCGAACCCAAAAATGTGATTTTTAGAATTCTTGTCTGTTTGTCTGTTTGTCTGTTTGTTAGGGGTTGGCGCTAAACCTACTGAATAGATTTTAGTTTTGTGTTAACTGTTGTAAAGCATAATTTCCAACTTAAAAACTGATGTAAAGCTTTTTTCAATTATTCGTACAGATCCTTAGATAGAGCTTGACCTCTCTGTTGTATGCAAGCCCATAGAAAGAAGAGATCATCATTGTTGGTTTTTGATTTTCTATTTAAAAGTCCATCGTTCAACTAAAAAAATGAGGTATATCTCATTCCACTCGGTTGCGTAGATGCTGAGATAGAGCTTGACCTCTCTGTAGTATGTGTTCCTATTGATATAAGGGATCATTATTGTTGGTTCTTTAATTGAGTTGTCATATGCGCAGAAATCGTGATTGTTGATTAGTCATAAATTAAATTAAACAATAGTTGTAAAGTTTGGTTAGAATTACGAGTTATTACGACTAACTGAAGCTTCCGTTTTCTTTTGGACATATTTTCACAAACAGCATCACCTCAGTACCTTATAGAGTACCTCAGTACCCAGACTAATTGTCGACCGGAATCGAACCCACAATATTCATTGAGCTTAGCGCCATTATAACTTAGTCACGAGGCCCTTTTTACAAACCTCTAAAACACTACTTCAAAATATAAGTTTTTTATCAATGGAATCAATTTCTTATCCTAATTTTGTTTCTATATCCACGTAAGCGAAGCCGCGGGCAAAAGCTAGTAGTATTATATAATGAATAAAAACCTTTATGGTAACGTTGCGTGTGTTCAGCCCGACAGCACCATCTACAAGGACGCCAAGCGGCTCGAGGAGTTTTTCGATGCGCAGCTGGTGAAGTGGCTGCCCGAGTACGCGTACTGGAGCGGCGAGGGCGAGCCGCCCGCCAAGCGCGCGCGCACCGACTGACGCGCTCACACCACCAGCCAGCACGAGTACGCGTACTGGAGCGGCGAGGGCGAGCCGCCCGCCAAGCGCGCGCGCACCGACTGACGCGCTCACACCACCAGCCAGCACGAGTACGCGTACTGGAGCGGCGAGGGCGAGCCGCCCGCCAAGCGCGCGCGCACCGACTGACGCGCTCACACCACCAGCCAGCACGAGTACGCGTACTGGAGCGGCGAGGGCGAGCCGCCCGCCAAGCGCGCGCGCACCGACTGACGCGCTCACACCACCAGCCAGCACGAGTACGCGTACTGGAGCGGCGAGGGCGAGCCGCCCGCCAAGCGCGCGCGCACCGACTGACGCGCTCACACCACCAGCCAGCACGAGTACGCGTACTGGAGCGGCGAGGGCGAGCCGCCCGCCAAGCGCGCGCGCACCGACTGACGCGCTCACACCACCAGCCAGCACGAGTACGCGTACTGGAGCGGCGAGGGCGAGCCGCCCGCCAAGCGCGCGCGCACCGACTGACGCGCTCACACCACCAGCCAGCACGAGTACGCGTACTGGAGCGGCGAGGGCGAGCCGCCCGCCAAGCGCGCGCGCACCGACTGACGCGTGTCAACTTCAGCCCGGAAAAAAAGATTGGCGAGAACTGTACTTTAAACTACAGAAAATATAACATCTTGTAACATTTTATTACTGGTGTAGCATTACTCGTAGAACGCGAGAAACAAATTACGTTTGTAAATAATAATTATATTATTATATTATACATTTATGTATAATATATGAACATTATTAGGTAGGTACATTGATTTCTTGAATTGAAAGTTCCTTTTTAGTGTTGTAACACTAGAGTTGCGAGAGTGAGTGAGATGGAAGAGCCGACGGGCGCCTGCCGCGTGCGCTGTGTGGCGACCGGAGAGCGGAGAGCGGAGAGCGGAGACCGGCGAGTGCGAGCGCGAGCGTTGGCCTCCGCGGCGCCGGACTCGACTGAACGTTCACATATTCGTTATACCTTATTATTTGTTGTCTAGCGCACAGATGTAGCTATTTACGTTATCATGTGACAATTGCCGCCACATAATATATTGTTATTTTAAGTTACACTACGTTTTATTATTAGTAAATTTAATAACTGGTACGGCAAGTTACAGGATTGAATTGAAACTGATTAATCACATTGTTTTTTCCCTATTTGTATAGTAAAATTAGTATGTGTAAACTTTGAAGTGTTTGTTACATGTCCAATACGTTTAGAGTAACGAACGAGTACTCGGCACTTGCACACCAGCTGACTTGATATAATTCTGTGATAAGAGGCGGCGCGCCGACGGCAGCTGCCATGTGTCTGTCTGATCAATATTCGACATAAGGGATGCGCTAACTCTAGGCCAGCTCGCTAGCTTGTCCCCCTCAACATGTCCGGCCCTTATCCAGAGTGGCATTGTGATGTTGTGATTATTTTGAAGACCTGCGGCGTCTGCGTTGTATTAATTTACTGTATATCTTGGATTACATCAGAACATTGTATAGATATAATACATTTATGTATGTATATGGTACCATTACATAGAATATTTATAAGTATTTTTATAAATAGACAAGATAAAATATTTTAATAAAATATTACAATGTAATGGTTTTATCACAATATGTAATTCTCATTATTGACAAGCGACGAAGTTTTTGTCAGAATATTTCATTAAGTATAAAAAATAAGTAGATACTATATTAAACAATGTACAGTAAAATAATTGATGACAATTTTTCTTTGTGTAGTTTACGTTATATATTTTTTAAACTTGGTATCTTTAAAAATTAAATTTGCTCTCTGAATGTGATTTAATATTGTTACAGTAGGTCAGTTAAAATCTGTTTGGCGAGTTACCGTTTAATTATATTGCAAGTTAATATTTTCTTCATAAAAATTATGAGTATTAAAAATAAGAACGTGGTACGTGTAGAAATGCTTTTTGCATCGCCTACTACTTTACACAGAAATAGTTGTGTGAACAATACGAATGTTGTTAAAGTTGTGTAATATTATATCTAGCTAGTTGATATGGTGGAGACTAGACTAGGAATATCTCTTAGTTATTGAATAACCTCCCCATAAGTATTATGCACTAGAATAAATCACATTTATTGGAACACTGATTTTCTATATATTTACCCTTGGCTGATCTTAGTTTTGGTTAGGTGACAACACTGCCCGGTCGTGTTCGTGTGACGTTTGATATATCTGTCAAGTGTCATTGTCAATCCGCGGTGGCGCGCGACCGGCTGAGCGTATCACTATGTCACTATCATCACTAAGGTATCACTAACAAGTGGCGTTCTAAACAAGCTGGGCGTGTTTTGTTATTGACTGCGTACGCTACACCGGTGATTTTAATACAAATAATTTAGAAAAGACCGACTGCCGCCCTGCTAGCGCACCCTGTGACCTTCACGTTAAAGGTGAGTGACCTCTGCCCGAGGTTGTCAGAAGTTCGCATTGGAAAAACTTGTTAAACCTCGTTTTAAAATAGATTGGTTTAGTATCTTCAGTTCATTACTGTATACAATATTAAATCAATAGATAAATCTTGCATAAACTTAAAAATGCTATCCGTAAAATAAATATTTCATATTAATGTGTGACCAAACCGGTTTACTATTTTGGCTTGAATGTTTGTTCCTCCTTCCTCCATCTTCACGCGGCTGGACATGGTACCTACCTATTTAGCTGATTTAAGATGGAGATAGTAGGTTGAAAATACTGGATTTAACAAGGATGCTTTTATCCTGATCGCGAGTTCCTATGAGAGAATTACTTCACTAACTACGTACACATAACACGACTACACGAATTGGCCACGGCTCCACTATAAAATCGATCAATGCGTTTACCCACTAAACTTACTGTTACTACACTCCTTCTCTGTATAGCGAATAGCGAAATCAGCTGCATAACTTGCCATATTAAAATAATTGAATTCTTCCCGCGGGACCCCGCGGGCAGGGTAAAAAAGTATCCTATGTTAATTCAAACAGATTATAGGTAAACTGTATGTCTATTTAAAATTTCACCCAAATCCGACCCGACGTTGCAGCGCGGACGGACGGAGTAACAAACATCAAACATAACTTTGACATAAAATAAGTTCAATCAACTGTAGATATAATAACAACTAACAAGTTTGTCGCCGCAGTGTGATAACGTGCGGTAGGTACATAAGCACATAGGTATAAGTTCGATCACTTTGATACGAGTCGCCGTCGCGGCATCGCCACCGCACGGACCAGTGACTCGAGTGTTGTAGGTACTGGATATTATTTATTTAGGACAACGACACGTTATCTGGTACGCCATTGACAACAACGGTCATCGCTTCGTAATCACCCCAACATATAATTAGAATTTTATATTATCAATTTTAGTGTTAGCCTACCAAGACCTAAACTAAAGGCTGGTTTACTCGGAATAATTTATGTAATTGCTTTTGAACGAAATAAGTTAAAGCTATTACAAAATTGGTCCCATCCAGAGAGATTTCAATGCTAAATGTAGTACCATCTAAAAATGTTTGAACGATGCAAGTGTTTAATTGTTTCTAGTCTAGTTCTAGTAACCGCCAACAACTAAATGGGCCTTAAGTTACAGTTCGCGCAGTCTAACTTGGCCTTACTGAAGTTAGCTGTAAGAATGCGCTTGCGCAAATACCTATATTGCGCAACCAAATACCCGCGAAGGCGCGAACGGTGCCTCATGAAGTCATAACTTCATCTACAGTCCGACGAAATAACTGTGCGTACAGTCTGATGGCAGCCGTTCAGAACTGCCGCGCAGATTCAGTCACAAAAAATACAGTTTTCCAAGTTTATATTCGTTCGTCAAAATTACTTGAGCAAATTACATAATTATTATTTGTGTAGGTGTGCTGAAGTATGCCAAGCTGGATTAGTACCTAGCTTATATAAATGCTTATTGACCGCAACCGTCAAATTATTATCCAACCTGAGCTAAAGTAAGTAAATATTTATAACGAAATAATTTAACCTCGTGCCGGGCAAGAAACTGGCCCATTATTACCTACATATTGTGTGAGTCATACCAAACACAGCCACAGAAAACATAGTAAAGAATAATTATTTACCAAACATTTGTAGAGTTGGTACACATAATTATTATACCATCACAAGCGTATTGGTATGTTCTGAACAACGTGGTATGGTATCGGTTACCTAAACCTAGATACGTGTTGTATAAAACATTATTTAGAACTTGTTACGAATGATTGCAGTAGCACTAGGGCAGTCACCATGCGTCTGATGATCCTGGAGGACGCGAGCGTGGTGGCGGACTGGGCGGCGCGGTTCGTGCTGCAGCGCATCACGCAGTTCGCGCCCGGCCCGGGCAGGCACTTCGTGCTGGGGCTGCCCACGGGCGGCACGCCGCTCGGCATGTACCGACGACTCATCGACTTCTATAAGGAAGGCATCCTGTCGTTCAAATACGTCACTACCTTCAATATGGACGAATATGTCGGTGAGTCCAATATTATGGGAAATCGTTAGAATAATTTTATGTGGGTTATTCCCAGTTGAACCATATGAGTGGTTGAACCTCACCGTCCCCGCCCCAGCCGCACTTAACATTATTCTTTTAAATACAACTTGAATTCACATAACTATCCAGCTCTAGCACCGCCACTACTAGAGAGGCCTTACGAGTCCGTCTGTCTGTCATCTGTCACAGAGGTTTTAAGGCGGAAACACCGCGGTGCACGCTATCCACAGCCACGCGACGCACGTTTGCAGCGTGGGTTCATTTGTTTGAAAACGTGGGTGTACGCTTCCACCGCAGCACATGCTATACACGAATTTACACAGCGTGCCTGGCGTTGCGCTTCGTGGGCGCCGTATCGTGGGACTCGCGGTGCCTTAGTGGTCATAATGTCTGGTGTATTGAACATTTCAACCAGAAGACGCATGTTCGAATCCTGCCCGCAGTCGATTTTCTTCCTTCATTAAATTACAGGGTGTATTATCATAGCATGGAAAATGCAAAAAAAATACAACAAAAAGTTAGACGTTGATAGACATGAAATACAAAATGATGGTTCGTGATGGATGTTAGGTCTGCCGCGCGACCACCCCGAGTCGTACCACTACTACATGTGGAACGAGTTCTTCAAGCACGTGGACATCGAGCCCGCCAACGCGCACGTGCTGGACGGCAACGCGCCGGACCTGGTGGCGGAGTGCACGCGCTTCGAACAACTCCTAGCGGCCGCCGGGGGCGTGCATCTCTTCATCGGAGGTAACACTGTACTGCCTAGGTAAGCGACAGTGCCCCAGTAACCCAGTGTCGTGACTCGAGGCGCCTGGCTCCGCAGGCATCGGGCCGGACGGGCACATCGCGTTCAACGAGCCGGGCTCGTCGCTGGTGTCGCGCACGCGCGTCAAGACGCTCGCCTACGACACGCTGGAGGCCAACAAGCGGTTCTTCGGCAACGACATCAGCAAGGTGCCGCGCCAGGCGCTCACCGTCGGCGTCGGCACCGTCATGGACGCCAAAGAGGTACCCCACTGCGGCATGCACTAATATTATGTTCCATTCCACTCAGCATAGCTATCTGCAGTTGTACTTGTAACATTACAACACGATGACGCACAGGTGATGATCTTGATAACGGGCGTGCACAAGGCGCTCGCGCTGGCGAAGGCGGTGGAGGAGGGCGTGAACCACATGTGGACGGTGTCGGCCTTCCAGCAGCACGCGCAGGCGCTGTTCGTGTGCGACGAGGGCGCCACGCTCGAGCTCCGCGTCAAGACCGTCAAGTACTTCAAGGTAAGCTAAGCACTGCCCGGCTCACAACTATACTGCCTTTTGTATAGGTGAATTTGTCGAGTGGCCGTGAATGGCCAAATCGAGAACTACTTATATGAAGGACAATGATAAATTCCATTTTAAATATTTACTAACTTCCATAACAGTTTTTCATGACTGCAAGTCCTACATGCCTGTTGACCTGTGATTTTTTTAAAAACCTGACAACCCGTCTTTCCTTCGAATATCGGTATTGCCCAGAAATTGGGTTGTGGAGGTCTGATGGCAGTCGCTCTGTAAATATAATCTAAAAATACTGATATTCAGCCGCATCCTGGTTAGACTGGAAGCCGAGCCCAACATGGTTTGGAGAAGGATAGGAAAAAGAAGTTTTTCTTAGAAATTCTTAGCAGGTTCGGAGTTTGGATTTGTGCTGTGCCCAGTTTATGGCTTATTTAATCCAAAGTAATACTGTTAACTGTAACGGGCAAATATCGAAATAATAGCAGAAATAAATAACAGAGCTTTACATACTGCGAGCACTACATTACTTGTTTTTTGTTGATTGTTACCATTCCTTACTTTATGGTGCTGCTTAATACTACTAATTAGCTTTTGCCCGCGACTTCGTTCCCGTATAAGCTGATTTTCCCCTCGTTTTTGCAAGATTTTTCATTGATACTCCGCTACTATTGGTCGTAGCGTGATGATATATAGTTTATAGCCTTCCTCGACAAAAGGGTTACTAATCACTGCAACCATGCAAGTATTTTGTCTTTTCAAAAGTGCCTATTTATAACGTCTAATTGAAATAAAATATTTTAAATTGAATCAATCACACATAGCTTCACGCCTGTTTCCTATGGGTAGGCAGAGACTATAGATTTCTACTTGCTACAATCTTGGCACACAACTTTCGCTTTGTCTATATTCATTAACCTCCCTATGCATGCTCGTCGATTTAGGGTGCTCTTAACCCTTGCCTTTTTGGTACGTTCGTCGAAGTCGACCCCTTCCGACTCTTCCATTCGTACTCGCCATGTATACTTGTTTCGTCAATCTCCCTATCCCCTATCACGCTGTTTCTCACTTTATCTTTCAAAGTTACCCTACACACTTCTCAAAGCTCTCATCTCTACGGCATTTATTCTACTTTCATTTTTCTTCTGCCATACCAAACTTCCACTACCATACATTAGCGTCGGCGCCAACACGCCCCTAACCACAGCCAAACGTGCCTTCTCGGACACTTTCCGGCTGCTGATAAAAGTGTGTAGCGCCCCATTCACCCAGTTACCCAGCACTCACTCTCCTTTCCATGTCGCTCTCATGCTTACCATCCTTCGTAAACATAGACCCCCAGATATACACACTCTTTCACTTGTTCCACTCTTAGAGCCTGTTCAGATGAGGCGTATTACGCGCGAGTCCACTCGCGCGTTTCAATTTCTACAATGAGGAAACGCGCGTAGGCATCTGGACGGGATATATGTAGCTCTAGTATCTCGAATACGCGCGAGTGTCAACGCGCGAGTGGACTCGCGCGTAAAACGCGTCACCTGGACAGGCTCTCACGCCACCTATAAAAATATTGCACACAGTCATAATTTCTTGCCCTTCATCAATCAAACAAACTTCAGCTTTATAATATTAGTATAGATATAGGCAGTGCTTTTATTTATTGTCGTATCCAATGATATTATATATGGTTAAAAAGCGTATACGTATTGTCGTTTCAAACCTTTAGAAGTTATTTGATGATGCTGCTATTAATTGAAATCCTTGCAGACGGCATACATTTTTTAGCTGCATAAATATATCTTCAAATAACTGGTAACAATACTGATCTCTTCGAATGCATGGCTTGTGCGGAGGGGGCGCATGTGCGAGTAGTTGTGCCGCCGCGCCGTAGCGCGCGTGTGTGTGTGACTGCCGCAGTGTGTGTGTGTGTGTGTGCAGGCGCTGAGTGAGGAGCACCAGAAGATGATCGCCGACGTGCCGGTGGAGGAGCAGCGCGTCATACACTGAGGTCCGACCTCACCGCCTCACTACACTCGCCCCCTCCGTAAAACATAACGCCGCAGGTTCGACAATCCTGCCTGAGTTAAGTGCCATATTTAATTTAATTGATAATAACTTATCGTAACGGTTGAAATTGCAGAGTCTCATGTCGGAGCACAACAAACTGCTCGAGATCACGCGGTGAGTTACATTCCAGAGCTTACATTGCGGGCACAAGATTGAATCAACACTCATTTTTATATTTACAATGTTAAGAATTTGATATAATATAATTATAAATAGGTATGTATTAAGTATAATCTGAATCTTAATAAATCATTTTTTTTTCTATACCATGGTTATTTATTTTCCTTTGAATAAAAATCCTAAAAAAGTAACAACTTTGTTTACTTAAAACTAATTTTAATTTCAATAAAATCGAAACACATCGGGTGCAAAGTCTAGCTAGCAGTTTGTTCGCATCGGCAGCTCTAGGCGAGCTCGGCGGCGGCGCGGCAGCAGCGCGCCAGCAGCCCGGCCAGCTGCAGCGGGGAGCTCAGCCCGTCCGCCACGCGCATGTGCGTCAGCCCGACCTCGCGGATGAAGGCCAGCCGAATGGCCTCACTCGCGTCCAGCGTTTTGCACACACGAAAGATATTGCTTACAATGTCCTCGGCAGCATAGCCTAACTTACATAACTTGGCAATCACCTAGGACAACAATTATTTATTTACATAAATATACAGAACAGACAAAAATATAGTAAAAGTAGGAAGTAGGTACATTGTAGGGCTTGTGATCATATTATGTAGAGATTAGGTAACAATATAGTATTATATTGTGTAGCTGTGGTTGTTACCTTGTAGGCGTCGTGTATGTCCTGGCGGATGCAGGCGTCGAGCATGGCGCGCACGAGCATGGGGTGCGGCTCGTCGCACACGCGGAACACTGCGTCCGCGCTCACGTGCGCGCCCGCCGCCGCCGTCGCCTGCAGGTTGTTGAGCGCCGCGCGCAGGTCTCCCTGCGCCGTGAACACCACTGCGCTCACACCTTCTTCCGTATACGACAGATTCTCCTTTTCACATACTTCTATCACCTGTTACACGATAATCATTTATAAGAGTATTAAACAACTACACATTACATTATGTGCAGTTGTGCACACTGCACATGTATGTACCTTGGCGAGTATCTGCGCATCCGTGAGGCGCGAGTAGCGCAGCACGGCGCAGCGCGACTGAATGGGCTCTATGATCTTCTCGGAGTTGTTAGCGGCGAGCGCGAAGCGCGTGGTGTGCGAGTACAGCTCCATGGTGCGGCGCAACGCCTGCTGCGCACCCTCTGTCATGCTGTCCGCCTCGTCCAGGATCACTATCTTGTGCCGCCCCGCTGGCAGGGTTACCTGCCACATGCACACATCACTATTGTTCCTCAACTGTAAGCTACCTCCACTCACTCCCTCCAATCTATCAACCAGTTGTGAACTTGTGACAGCTGCACAAGTCACATAATTTATTTGTTACAATGGCAGATAAAACAGATAGTATTAAATTGTCTCTCAATAATATTAATAATTGCATTTAATTTGTCTTGTTAACATGAACATACTAGCACACCAAAGGGTGAAGTGATGTTTAGGTCCCATGAAATGGGGGGCAATAATCCTATCCCCAAGTTGCTAGTTTGCCACTGTGAATTTCACAGACAAGTAAGTAATTATTGAGTATGCAGCCTCAGATGGTTAGCAGCAATAATAGTTACAGTGTTTTAAACTTTAAACAATGCACAAGCATTATACCTTTTGTTGTGCAAACATCTTAATCTTGTTACGCACGACGTCGATCCCTCGGTCATTGGACGCATTGAGTTCGAGCACGGCATCCCGGAAGGCAGAGCCCAGCAGCGCACGCGCCAGGCACAAGATGGTGGTGGTCTTGCCCACCCCCGGCGGACCCGCGATTATTATGTTCGGAGCGTTTCCCGTACGCGCGAACACGGCCAGCCTCGATACGGTGTCTTCGTTACCCACGATGTCGCTGAACGTTATCGGCCGATACTTCTCTATCCACGGTAAATGAGAAGTAGGTTTGGAACTACTGCAACCGGCCTGCGATTTTGAGGGCTTCGGAAGAGCCTCATCTACTTCCATTATCGTTACATCGTTATCACTCATCTTGAAGACAAAATCATTCGAAACAGTAAAAAATAATAAATTCGGCAATGCGCAGTCACCAGCGCAGCGCAGCGGCAGCGCACCTCAACTCTTCCTTCTTTGCTTGAAGCATAGACTGCTTTTACGTTGGACCTTTTAAGCTTGCTTGAATCGAGTGGAAGTGCAAGAAGACAGAAGTAGATTAAAGTGATCAAGTCAAGTCAAGTCAACTTTTCCAAAAGTCCAAATCCTCCAAGAAACTCGCTGCCGGTGTTTACTTGTACTTTACTTACTGTTTGTCAGGTTTGTCTGTCACACACACACAGTCAAGTCAATCAAAATCATCAATGTCACTATGTCAATGTCATATCACATTGGGCACAGAATACATAGAAAATCATATTATATAACCGTAGAAAATAGACGGTCACCACTTAAGTCTTACGGAAAAACCGGAGTTTTTAGTAAACGGTTTTCAATTACCCTCGTCCTAGGGCAGTCGGGTAAAATGAAAAAAACAAAAACAAATATTATTTATAGTTAAATCATAAATGTAGTTTTAAAGTAAAATCTATAGTCCGTTTTTTAATCTCAGAGACTAGATTGACACATGCAACTGTCAAAATTACAAATAATGATACCAGCTTTTTTGTATAGGGTTGTACCTACGATACCGGTTTGTTGAATCGTAACTTTTAGACGATTAGCTTAAAAATTTTCTATTCCAAATCGTATAATTAAAGCCCAAATTAATTAAAATTGTCCGAATGCACAATAAAGTCTATGAAAGGTAAGTCGTCGTAAAGTTTTAAGTACCAAATGACGTAAAATTACCCACCAAAAAAAAACTAAGAAAGGACTTTAATAAATTTAGTCTTATGTTCCAACGAGGTAAAAAAATATTCGAAAACTATATTAATCGCTGTAAAAAAGTTTTAAAAAACTATGTTGATTTTGCTGTCGTTATTTAGTCCTTCAAAACTCTACCTAATCCGACTCATGATTATTACGTTTTAAATAAGACCTACTATTTTTTTTCAGGATAACTTAATGTAAAAAACCGACACTTCAATTTATTAGCGATAATTTTCGATAGAGGCACATTACTATTTAAGAAATGCAAAAAACTGGTATCCCACGTAATGTCACTTTAGTCTCTGAGATTAAAAAACAGACTATAGTAGTATGTAGCCGGGTTATTGAAAGTCTTCGCAAAGCTAGAATAGAATAGAATATACTTTATTGTACACCAAGAAAGCTAACACATTTAACTTACGAAAAATTAGACAAAAATATTTTTGTTCGGCTAATGGAATAATTTAACTTTATTGCCGTCCAAATATGAACTAAAATAATAAATTTAAACATAAGTTTAACACTATTATTTACGGAATTTCATTGGATATCTGTACTAAAGGTTTTTATGTATTTATGAATACTATTATATAAATAAGCAGCGGGTAATAAGGTTTCTGAAACTTAATCGGTCTTTTTTAAAATAACTAGTGCGTATCGGTTTTTGAGAAGAACCGGTTATTTAGGTTTCCTAAAACCGTTTCGCATCCCTAATTGGCACTCTTTGACTGAAAATGACAAGTGACATTATGACATTACGATAAATATGCGATTGCAAATTTTGGACTTGGACTTTTCTATTTCATTATTTTCACCAGATTATTTGTTTATCTAGATTTGTCTAGTGTAAAAGTAGGTAAAATATTTTTACACAAATGTCCTAATAACTAATTTCTTACCAGATTTTACAAACAAAACCATCAGTTCATTTTTATTTGCTACTTTTCATTACGATTCAATTTGGAGTCGGTGACCTCACCTTGGTGATGGTGAATCATCATTGTAAATACCAGGTCGTTGTTGTTATTTAGAAGACGCAGACCTTATCAAATCTTATAAAAGGTAATTGATATCTTTTGCCTATAATATTTATTGTAACACTATGACTGTACATCATACTACACAGCTGATCTTAAAGATATGTCTTCTTGGCTGTACACTACGATACTGCACAAAAATTACAATGCAAGTGTTTTTATAATAACGACGACTGTGGTCTCATGGTACGAGTATCAGATTGCTGATCATTGAGTTTGATTCCCACAGGACACAAATATTTGTGTGATGAACATAGGTCCATCCATTGTCTAGTTCTCAAGCTCTGTTTAGTTTGGGCTACCTCATCATGAATTTAAAGGTCATGAAGAAATATCTGTTTGAAATAACATATCTCAATATCTGTAGCATAAATCATCATATTATGAGGATTGTAATGCTTGATTGATTACAATTTTAATGCTCGATGATACCTGTCTCTGCGGATCTCTACTACTACTACTAGGCACATACTTAGGCCTACAATAGGTTATTATAAGTGATTAAGGAACCTACGCATTAGATTCTGTCAGTTTGGAAATGAAATGATATGCAGTGTTTAATTTCATGAGGGTCATCCAGAAGTTTAATTACTGCCAGACAGTAACCTACAAGCATGCGTCAGGTTAAAATTTACATCTAGGTGTGACTGTAAACTTTACTACTTAGATAATTCAAATAGTCACAACCTGACTTTAGATAAAGATTTAGTTTATTTATTTATTTATTTATTTAGGATCTCCAACAAAGGACATACACAATTTTTCTAAATATAACAAGGAATCATTCAAGTCAGTCACTTATAGGAGACCACAACATGCATTATAAAAATAACTAAACACAAGTACTTAATTTTTAACAATAAAAATGTAAAAGGATAACTACTGAAGGTGTAAGGTTACAAAAAGGAAGAGTTGTAACCTTACACCTTCAGTAGTTATATACACTGTTCTTCTGTAATTATATTGTAACAGTTCAATACACTGTTACAATATAATTCTTATTCTCTCACTAAAACTGGTGTGCAAAGCAGTAAGTAAATCTTGTAAATATTTCTAGAGTAAATTTTTGTCAGTTCCAGTGCAACATATGAAAAATTTTGTGCATAGAATAAATTAAATAGCCTTTATTACAGAGTTAGATTAGTTATTTAGATTTATTACACAGTTTCTGGGTAAACTTTTAGGAAAAGGCCTCCTCCAACGGTCTGCCGTAGAGTCCTATCTAGTGCCACCTGTGTCCACAATGACCCTAAGGTTAGGTTAGGATCATCCTCCCATATTAACTGAGGTTGTCTTTAGTGCCTGCCATCCCTGAGGTACCGCGGGGGTACCAGCGTCTTTCATGTTTGCTCCACTTATCCAGGCTGCTTCTTAGTAGGTGCCCGGTTCACCTCAACTCAGTTATTCAGAATATTCTGTGACATTTAACACAGCACCATCTAGTCCCAAATTAAGCAAAGCTTGTACTATGGGTATACTATAACTTGGATGTTAATACTTAGATACTTTTTTTTGTAAATTTTAATAAATACATCATAAAACATTGTTTTTCAGATAAATATCTGTGTCACAATCACATCCACATAATTAGCAGTCCAGTAATCGAAGCACAAGACCACACACGACGTCGATTGTCATTAATTAGTACTAGTTGTATTTTTAGCTGCAAGCAGTGTGTAACCATGGAGTGGCTGTTTGGCCACCGCATGACGCCGGAGGAGATGCTGCGCAAGAACCAGCGCGCGCTCAACAAGGCGATGCGCGACCTCGACCGCGAGCGCATGAAGATGGAGCAACAGGAGAAGAAAGTCATTGCGGACATCAAGAAGCTAGCTAAAGAAGGGCAGATGGTCAGCACACTAATCCTTATGTGAAACACTATTTTATTTTACTAGCTGAGCACATTAAACTTGTACACCACTTGGTATAATTCTGATATAAAGCTTGTTTTGATTAGGATGCAGTAAAAATAATGGCAAAAGACCTGGTGCGCACGCGGCGCTACGTGCGCAAGTTCATGCTGATGAAAGCGAACATCCAAGCCGTGTCGCTCAAGATCCAGACGCTCAAGTCGCAGAACACCATGGCGCAGGCCATGCGCGGCGTCACGCGCGCCATGGCCACCATGAACCGCCAGCTCAACATGCCGCAGATACAGAAGATACTACAGGTCTGTATGTACCTCCACTCATACTGTCATATTGTTCCAATGAGCCACCCATTTGTTCACGAAAAGTCTTGACCACACGGCACACGTTCAGTATATTATGTGCGTGGAAGCGTTTCTTATTCGGAATTGTCACAAGCAATGCAATCCTACCAATATTATAAATGTGAAAGTTTGGCTAGATGGATGTTTGTTATTCAATAACCAGCCAGAACGGCTGAACAGATCTGGATGAAGTTTAAAGCTAGTACTGATATATTAGGGTTATAGCAGACATGCCACTTTGTAGCATCGGCGATCGGCGATTTAGTCGCTATTCAGAACCAAAATAAAGCGACCAGCTTTCCACACCGCACACTTAAAAAGCCAAGCCTGGCGATCGAGTCGCTAAAACGCGCGATTCTGATACTGGAAACGAACTCAGAGTCGCCAAAACGCGGTGCAGCAGCGAAATCGCCGATTGTTATGCTAAAAGTAGCATGTCTGCTATAGCCAGGTCTTATACCGGTCCTTGTCATGTTGATATCAATTTAGTGAAGGGGTCCTACATCTATTTATTTCAGTCTTCTGCTAGTTAGTCATGGTACATATGTACGTTACCGTTCCATCACCATTCTCTGTAGTATTTTGTATTTGGAATAAGTTGTTATGAATACATACATATTGCTGTTTAACAAGTCACTGCTAGCCGCTTTCCACGGGTTCCCGTTGGCGTTACTCCTTCCTTCATCTCTAATATATATCTTTATTATTCTCAAAAACAATGTCTGTTGCTTGCAGGAGTTTGAGAAGCAATCAGAAATAATGGACATGAAGGAGGAAATGATGAGTGACTCAATAGACGAGGCTATGGAGGCCGACGACGACGAGGAGGAGAGGTCAGCAACATAGTAGAGTTTATGCTTCCTGCTTTACAGTGCAGTGATTCGCGTTCATCATTTTTTTCCCAATCCAAATGTAGAATGTGTTTTACTCATGATAATTAATTGTGTCATGTGTAGCGATGCGGTGGTGTCACAGATTCTGGACGAGCTGGGGCTGCAGCTCAACGACACGCTGTCGGGGCTGCCGCAGGCGACGGGCTCGCTGTCCGTCTCGGGTGAGTGCCCGCAGTCTCGCACGATACTGCTACTCACACGCAGCACACACCTGTTTCTACAACGTTTCGCACACGTCATTGCTTATCAAATTTACATTTCACAAACAACAGTAAGTAGGCAATGTTTCATTTAGCGATTATTACAAGTGGACCTGGTAGGTGGCGCTGCTGTCGGTCCACCGGGAAACGCAAGCAAAGCTGCGAGCGAGTTTAATGTTATCTTTAAAAGACAAACCGATATATCTAGGGGGAGGTGGGGCAGATTGATACCGTTTTTTTGTTTCGTCGCTAAAAAAGATAGTTATAGAGTTGTTGCAACAAAAACTATTATTCTGGGTCAAGAATGTATCTGGGTACAAACGTAGGTATACATTTCACTAGAAAAAGGCACGTAATTTTTTTATGACGCTTTTTCTGAAAAATGGGTTTTTTATCAAACTACCCCCATGTACGGGGCAGTTTGATTCGCTTATATATCTTCTTACATAACTTATATACATTTGTTTATAAATTAAATAAATACATTTTGATTCGTTTTTTACTTTATTTATGAATTAATCACAGTTTTATTCTTATTTACCACAAATTAACTTCGTTAAGCATATATATTTTGTATATATGTATTTTTACATTTATTTAGTATCAATTATTTTTATTTTTATTTTTTTATATCCTAGAATATTAACTGGGTCCAGTAGTATCGGAATTAGCAGAAGCTCTCTTCTTTTTTTTTTACTCGGTACATTAATACAGGTATCAATCTGCCCCATTGACCTCCGTATCAATGTGCCCCGAAGTACTTTTTCAAATTCATAGTAATATTAACAAATACTGGAAGTAACTATGGAAAACTGATTATTTTATAGAGTAATTCACAGTATTTATTGACTGCATAATGTAGATGCCTTTAAAAAACAACATTAAAACTGCCGAATTATGCACTTCCTAAAGTTGACGAAATTTTTCTCGCGACCTATAAAAACATATTTTTGCTTGTCGAGTCCAGCGAAACGACCGGGCGGCGACGATCTTCCGGCAGCTTATTGGGTGCGTTTGTGGTTTCTATGTGTGAGAAAATGAATAGTATACTACCATTCGTTTAGTTTAAATGACCGCTGTATCTATGTGCCCCATGCGTCAATGTACCCCGCTTCCCCCTATACTGGTGACTAAAATATAATTATTTGCAAAATGATATATTTTATTAGACTAAAATACAATAGTTGTTACAAAGTTGGCTGCCGGCGCTGACTTTGGAATAAAAATGGGGTTTAGTCTGGTATTGTTTAGGTAGTTACCATGAGGCTTTCAACATTTCTGTGTCTGTCTTTGTGATTGCGACCTAAGGACCCAGACATGAAAATTTCAGGCAAAATTTTATTTACACCCTGTAAACAAAAGTAGGACGAACAATATGCCGTGTGTCGGATTGGCACGGGGACGTACATAATACAGACATTTGTGTGCAGCCAAGAGCCCCGCGGCGGCCGCGCCCGTGGCCGTGCCGGGCGGCTCGGGCGCCGCCGACGCCGACGCCGAGCTGCAGGCGCGCCTCGACAACCTGCGCCGCGAGTAGCCGCCCCTAGCCGCCACTAGCCGCCACTAGCCGCCACTAGCCGCTACAGACAGTACAGGTACGAGTGCTGACCTTAATACCTACCACTCAAACTTTTAAGGTCGAAGGTAATTTTTACACAAATAGTAACGTTGTTGGCGTCAGTGTGTACGCGGACGACGATCACTGTGTACACACTACACATTGTTGTTAAGTTATTATATTGTAATTAATTTTATCTAAGTATATTATAATAAATATTTTTGTAATATAAAACGGGGTATCATTACAAAAAACACAGAATACAGATGTATCAATTCCAATCGTATATTGTGTACCATACGCAAATAGTGTTCTTATGTATTTATATCTAATTAATCCTAGCTATAAACATATATCTAACGTTTAATAAAATAATTATTTACATCAATAAATATCACATTCAATATTGACCACGAACGCGCGTGAGTGTGCGCGCGAGCCGCCTCGCGTCATCACGTCATCACGTCACACGTCATCACGTCACACGTCACACGTCATCACGTCATCACGTCATCACGTCGTCACGTGTGACGAGTGACGAGTGACCTGCACTCGCGCGCCTCGTATCACACACAATAGAATGCAGTGACTGGAAAATGTAGCTGTTCCTTGAAAGGCATAATACTCCTTAATGCTGGACTTAATTATTTTCATAATCTGAATTCAGATTATGAAAATTGCGGATGTGTGATGCCGGTGTAACTGGTAATTATGTACATGTAAAGATTTTATCTTGCCAAACCAGGTAATCATTGTACGAACTTTACATAACAAAATTAATGAAAGTCTTCAGCAGAAGTACGGATCCCCGATCCCATGAAGAATTATATGCGAGTAATAATCGTCGTAAATAGTGACACTTTAGTTTTAATATTTCTATCTAACAGGTATTTTTGTAGAGGATTGTACTAAATATGTTATTTACACCGGTAAAGTATCGCTTGCTGGTAACCCCTTACAAGAAAAAGTTCAAATTTCCAATCACCGTACATATCAGATCTCTTCAGTACCTGTGCCACATACTGGCGCGTACCACTGTGCGCGTACACTGCCGACGTTTTACAGATGTCGAATATACGTATTTAAAAAAGTATAGCTATGGTAATGGTAGGTCCCGCGCAAAGTCGGCTACACTGGGGATATGTCTAGTTGTTACATGTAGGTGACGTGCGTCTAGGTCGGCGGCGCCGGCGTGTGTGCGGCTCTCACTCTCTCAGAGGTCAGAGCTCCACGCGCCTCGCGCAGGCGGCACTTGCAGCGTAAGTATGACCTGACCGATCTGTCTATAAACTAACTAGCTGGAACACTTTCAAACCCTGGACACATGGCGGTTTATTATTCTTGTAATCCTAAAGGTTATTTTTAATGAAGGAAAAAATCGGCGGGCGGGCAGGATAGTTAATAGGTAAGGCGGTATCATACGACATCGAACTAGCTGTAAAGTTAGTTGTGTCGGTTGTGAAGCATTCACAATAGATGTCGCTACGTCACCTTTAAGACGTAAATTAGAATGTGAAGGAAGATTTCGACTGGCGAGCAGGACGAGCGGTGGCTTAGTGGTCAGAGCGTCTGGTGTACCGAACCAGAAGGCGCAGGTTCGAATCCTGCCCGCCCGCCGATTTTTTCCTTCATTAAAAATAACTTGTAATCTTAGCATGGAAAATGCTTATAAAATACAAAAAGATATCCTAAAGGTTATTGGAAGCACTTAAAACAATCAAATGAATAACGTATACTGGGCCTGGTAAGTAATAACACGAAAGTGCCATGCAAAAACAAGTATGTTGGATAGCCGGCGAGCGAATTTGACACGCGACACCACTGGCCAGGGACAGGCGACACCACTGGCTAGGGACAGGCGACACCACTGGTCACATTTCTTTTTCATTTTTATTTAAATTATATTAGTAAATTATTTGTACAGATTCACCTCCTAGGGCCGCACTCAGAGACGTCGTCACTTAACCTTAATGAATCATTAGCTAATGACACCCAGTATATCTTAGTACACTGACAACAAACGCGAATATGGAAACATAGGTCAAGATAAAGTAGCCACTGTTTGTTAATGATTCATTAAGGTTAAGTGACGTCTCTGAGTTGGGGTGCTAAAGTATGTTACATTTATAATACAAATGTAATAAACACTAGGTTACAATGTACATGGGATTGTAAGCGACGCGACATCGCGACAAGTCGACAACAACGGGGCTACATACACATTGCCACATTGTACACAATGCTATAGTGCAGACTGGCAGTAATACAACGTTAGTTTTTGTTTATACCAAAGCTGAAAGTAGTTTGTTCAGAATCAGTAACAGAATCGATTGCAATGGTTTTTACCCGACTGCCGAAGGAGGGTTATCCTATGTTATATTTTTTTCTCAAAAAAAATGGTAAATATTAATTATAACCCATTTTTATTATGAAAATCGGTGCAAAAACCGTGTAAACAAAAACTTTAGTGTAAACAAAAACTAACGTTGTATAATTAGAAACACCTCGTATTAATTAGTCGGTTGTTGTTTTGTTGTTACTAGATGTTTCTAGGAGAGCTGACTACTCGCGCGATAGGTATACTAGGACCACTTCGCCAACGGTTGGTATGGCAGCGCAGGCTTGCAGAAAAACTACCACTTCATAGCAGTCGTCATAGAGAAAATTGTGAGCGCGAGCCGCGAACTAGTGGCAAGATGGACTGCTGCGACAGCGGCACTGCGGCAGGCTAACATTATATTAAATGTTCGGTCCGCCAAGCGTGGCGGTAGATATGTTAAGGGAGTGCACTTGTCGACATACGTGACACCTACACGTGGCCGATCCCGGTAGATGGGATCTGGATCTGTTTTAATTAACGAACAATAGACATACATATCATGTGTTGAGAATACGCGTGATAATCAGTGTTTCTAATCAGATGACAGCCGGAGTCGCCGCTGTACAATGTACATTGATGAGTCGCGATCCAACTTTATACTTATCGGCTAGTCACTACGTAGGAACTACTCACATAATAAAAACTAAACATAATACCTTAGTCATAACAAGAACGTAGGTGCAGTCGCGACTCGCGTACCTACTCTCGGAATGTCAAATAACTAATTGTTTACATATGCTAGTTTCATATAGTGTTAGTACTTAAACAAGTATGATACAATGATTTATCGTAACAAAATTACACATACAGGGAATAAATCGTCAGTCTTGATACTAGCGAACACTTGTAACTGGAGACAAGCGGAGCGCCCCGCGCCCGCGCCCGCGCCGCCCGTACTAAACTGAGCCTTATAAATTAAAAACAATAACATTTTCAAAAATTCGCTTCACCTAATCTAAATCTTGTTTACTGAAACTAATTCAAACGACCAACTGTAGGTATGTATGTACAGTTGGTCGTTAGAGAAAAATATTGGATTAAAACGATCTTGAGCTTTGGTTTTTATTTATTACAGTCCAATATTTTTCTTTATCCGATTTTTACGGCGGGTTTAAATTTAGTTCGTGCCAACTTTAAGCCGGACAATAAGATTGGCGAGAACTGTACCTATGTAAAGATTTATGTATTTAACTATTTACGGAGCTGTAATCAGTGCCTCGACCATGAGTTTTTGTCACTAGACTCGCTAGCGACGCGGTAAAATATTTGTATGGAAAACTCTCGCAGCGCCTCTAGCGGTTACGTAAATAACTAAAACCTGCTATGGGATTACAGCGTTTCGATGCGTAAAAAACCTATCGAAAGTCATTCGATAGAACTCATGGCTGAGGGGCTGGAACACACACCGGTAAGTGCACCAGCACACACCTGTGTGTGGTAACGCTCGCGCTGCACGGCACCGATACCTACTACAGCACTACTAACTCGGTGCTGACGTCACCCACGACGTGTCAGGTGGCCGTGTAGATGCTTTGGCACGCAACGGCAACGATTACCGCTTCTCCGGAAATCAAAATTGTGCAAGCATAAGTGTGGGTAGGTACCTAAGTATTTTAAAATAGAATAATATCTTTATTGTTGTCAATTTTTCTTACGAAGATATAATCGATCATAATTTCATTATATCACAGACTGAGTGTATTCAACTTTGTTGAATATCTTCGTGCGGTCGCGGTCGAGAGGCTTAGCTCTAGTAAACGCTCATAAAAAATAGACGCTGTCTACAAACATTATAACAAAATATCTAGGTTCCTCTAATTACAGATTCAATACCCCACATACATTAGTTTACATTATAAAGGAAGAATTCACAAGACTTGGGTCTTAGCTTAATGCCTCCTAGACAAGTGTATTGTTGTCTAGGGGGTTATACCATCGCTACGCGGTACCTACCTATAGTGATATGAAGCAGCCTAAGCCACGTGCGGGGAGAGCTCGGCCGGCGGCGCTAGCGCACTGAGCGCGATGCCCAGCTGTCCCAGATAGTAGGTGGACATGACCAGCACCTGGTCGTAAGGCACGGGTGTGGCGAACAGGCTGTAGCCCAGGATCGCGTCCGACACGAGGAACAGCAGCGCGCCGGCCGCCGCCGCACCGCCGCGCGCCGCGCCGCGCCACGCCATGGTGGCCAGCAGCAGCGCGTACGGCGGCACCAGCGCGCGCAGCCCGGCCGGCGGCGCCACGCGCGACAGGTAGGCCAGCGCGGCGCCGTACAGCGCGGCGCCGCGCCGCCACGCCACCGGTGCCGCGCCGAACGCCGCTACGTAGGCCACGTGCGCGCCCGCGAACGCCGCCATGCCCCACACGAACGTGTGCGGCCACACCAGCAGGGCGTCGCCCAGCGCCGACAGCGCCAGTCCGGCGGCCACGCGCCGCGCGTACCCGCCCCTGCACCACTCACTTGATCACTGCGCCATACATGGCTATAGCGTACAGGATTAGGGCGTCGCCTAGGCCTCAGTACTATATATCAATTCTCTGCTGGTCCCAATCCCGAAACTCACCAAAGGCCGAGAATTTGCCACTGTTGCCACATTCTACATAACCAACGGCATCGATCTACCAAGACCTTTTCAGAATAGCGATTCTCGTTTGCTTTGTAATCAATGTTTGTAATAATATTGAAATAGTGCTAGTTTGAGCTCTAACTCTATATTGCGCTACGGAACGGAACGGAATTCATCAGTACCTAATAATCAAAATAAAGTTTTACTGAATCTCAAGCCAAGAAATACCTAAACCCTAAAAAGTAAAATTCTCTGCGATAGTGATAAAATGCAATTGAACCATAAATATACAAGGTGGAAGGGATATCGACGCACAAGTGTCGTCACAAGGTTTCATTCAAGGTCAAAAATAAAATGACCTAGGTCATTCATCTAGAAAATGATCGGTTAATACAGGTGTCATTTTTGAGCGCGCAGTGTATTGCTAAAAGCGCGATCATAACGCTCCGCAGTGAATGTTATCGCGCGCGCTATCCGAAATAAATGAAATAATTCTTATTTTCAAGTTCAAGTATAAAAACTGCAGAAAAAATTGAAAAATTGATGGAAAATTGATGCAGAATCATGTACTGAACTCATGGTACCTATTCGGTGTGCGTCGATGTCACTTCCATCTTGTATAAAAAGTTCAATGACGCTGTATCGGTGCTGATACCGATACAGCGTCATTGAACTTTTTAGTTTCAGTCATTTCAGTCAATATATTTGTACTGTGGTATCAGGGAGTGAATGAACTGGCGCGGAGGGGTTGTGCGAGTGTAAAGAGACTGAGAGCACTGACTTGTGGTAGGGCAGGGCAGCGTGGTGCAGCAGCACGACGAGCAGGAGGCAGAGCACGGGCGCGCACTTGGCGGCGGCCGCGCCCGGCCCCGGCCCGCCGCCGCCGGCGCCCAGCGCCACGAAGTACACGCACACGCACTTGAAGAACGGCACCAGCCGCCCGCCCACTCCCAGCCGCTTCACCTGCAGTGTAACACGCGACTTGCTCACCTTCGAACCGATGCATTTAGTTACACGGTCAACCCAATAAACCGGCTAGATCAGTCAACAGCCGGCGCAACGTTGTCTTACTTATCACATACCTACTAGCTTTTGCCCGCGACTTCGTTCCCGTAAATCTTTCCCTCGTTTTTGTTAAATTTTTAATTGATACTCCACTCTTATTGGTCGTAGCGTGATGATATCCATCTATCGTGGTCTATAGCCTTCCTCGATAAATGGGCTATCTAACAATGAAAGAATTTTTCAAATCGGACCAGTAGTTCCTGGGATTCAACCAAACAAACAAATAAACAAACTCTTCAGCTTTATAATATTAATAATATAGTAAATATAAGTTACACCGCCCGTTAGCCCCGTTATTAAGGAACGCAAGGTCCGACTTCATCTCAGTTTCTTCCGCCACACCTTATACACCTTATCTTACCGTACAATGTTGTCGCTACTCTGCTACCAACAATAAACTTGTAGTACCTACTTACTCGTATGTGAACAGGGTGGCCGGAGGTGACGTCCAAAGATAAAATTTAGATACCTCTGGATCAGGGGGCATCCGAATCACCCCCAATAATATTAATATTATCCGCGATTTTCAGTAGTTCAATAGTAATTTCAATTACATTCAATATTTCTACCCGACATAAGTTTTGTGGCAAGCAAGCAGTGATACCCTAGGGGAAGGTCTCGAGTTCAAATTCAAGGCACGCGCCTCCGACTTTTCGAAATCATGTGCGCAAAGGAAAACATCGTGAGCAAACCAGCATGCCTTATGCGTGCCAGGTCTACATAATCGGCGATGATCGTGTCGGTCCTAATCGTCTGTAATCGCCACCATCGCCACGATCACCATGCAAGCCCCTTCGCGTTCGTCTGCAGTAGTTGTAACATATTAATCTATGAGTAGTTTTTCGAACGGCACTGCGGAAGCTGGACGTGGACTGTGTTGCTGCTGCAACAATTTATTTAATGGCTGTTTATAACCACTACATCAACGTGGTTCAGCGAAACGTTATTAACATACAGACAACATGACATACATTAAAAATGTTGCAAAATCGGGAGAAAAAATCAACTTACGGGAACGAAGTCGCGGGTAGAAGCTAGTATATACTTATATATTTGGATACGTAAGTACATACATTTTATTTAAAACATTGCGTCATCTCTCAAAGCAACACCTAGGTATATTGCTACCATTCAATTTGAAGAACCGCTACTTGTAATTAGACCTGTATTTGAATAATACAGGTAAGAATAATACATTTTTACATCTTATTTCTATAAACTTGAATGTTTCTTCATTGGACCACCCACCAGCCATATTTAAATAAATACGTACGGTACCGATTTGCATCTAGATCATACGCACGGACGTGTGCAACTCTTCACAGTCTGACGCCTATATTATATTGTAGTCTTTGGTCTGACGGCGAATGATGTTCGGCGATCGTGAAGTCACCTCGACGAATTACCAGCGAATCCCTTGGATTCGTGCCCGAAAACCCGACAAATGACGGCTCGCAGGCGATCACCGACGAACACCGGCGACTACAGCCGAGTTACATGCTCTGTACACGGTCGTGTTCGCCTGTGTTCGTCTGCAGTCGCCGACTATGTAGAGGAGCCATTAGAGATTTCCTCGACGGCATGCGGCATGTGAAGTCTGCCAACCCGCATTAGACCAGCGTGGTGTACTATGGTTTAATCCCTTTCATACCGAGAGGAGACCCGTGCCCAGCAGTGGGATAGTTAATAGGTTGATGATGATTGGTTTTTTGTGTTTTTTCTCTTGCTATTTTATGATTATAAATGTTTTTTTAGGTAGGTAAGTGATAACTATAATAATAAATATGAAATACCTCCCCTAAAAATATCGTACACCTTACTTATAGTGAAAAGGGCTCTTGAAAATAAGAAAACCTAGAAAAATGTATTTCCTGTAGCTTGCGTTCGAAGTAAAAAAAGAGTAACTTTTGATTAGCCGGACCGGATTATCCATCGAACTCGTTAGAGCCGTTTTCGAGAACGTAATTACAAAATATATATTAAGGTTTTATACAAATAATGCTCATTTTATTTATAGTAGGTACCTCATAGAAATATATATATGTATACATATAATATTATGTATTATATAGTTCTCGCCAATCTTTTTGTAGGGGTTGAAGTTGGACTGAGCCAACAATTAACGCGGACAAAAAGATTAGAACATACAAATCACTGTAGTTGCTGTAGTGCCGATGCCCTGCGGTCTACTGCAAGTCGAAAATTTAAACAAGAAACGGAACTTTTAGTTCGTGTAAAAATTGTTTTTAGTGCGCTCCCGTGTTCAAATCAGCTAGAAAAATCAAACATGTAAATAAAAAATAACAAAAGCAATAGATATCTGTTGGCTACACTAACGTCACAAAAAGCGCGCCATGTTATCGGGGTTTGAATTGTTCGAATATGCAGTACCGAATTATTTTTTTGTACAGTGTACTTATACACTGTACACTCACGCCTTTTTCCCAAAGAAGTAGGCAGAAAGTAAACAACGCCACTACATCTCGCACCGGCACGACTCGCACACACGCGCCGCTTGTGTGGCATTGAGTTATCGAGTACTGTGGGTACCGCACCTACGCACTTGACCTTTTTGAATGACCGCACCGTTACCCTAACGGTGATATTTTCCCCAGTCCCCAGCTTATAACTGTGTTATAACCCAGAGAAATTTCCCTAGAAAATGTTTTACAGTGGCTTAACAATTATAAATTATTGATAATTAGGTAATAAAAAACGACGTGCATGTGTCCTATCCCCCTCGCGGCAATGCGTACTGTTGAATTGTTGATGTCGAATGTGCTCTAAGGCGACAACATCTATAGGTATTCGAGTACCTACGCGCCAGGTAGGTAGGTGTTTGTACAATTCTCGCCAAACTTTAACCCAGCCGTAAAAATCGGAGAAAGAAAATATTAGATTGTAATAAATAAAAACGAAAGCTTATCATAGGCTGTCGTTTTAAATAATTCTAACCCAATATTTAAATTTCTCCGATTTTTACGGCCGAGTTAAGTTAGCTTGTGCCAACTTCAACCTGGACAAGAAGTTTAATTTCAAAATTCACGCTCCTAAATATAGCAGAAAATCTACACTGTACTTGATAATTATTGTAACATCTACTACCTAACTATATACCTACTTTATACCTACTACAGAGTTATTGATCTGTTCTTTCAAAGCAAACAAAGAACACGAACAGGACAAAGAGTAAAATGTAAAAACAACGTACGTAGCAAGATACTAACCAGGTCAACGGGAGATATCATAATATCTGCGTATTGGAGATTGACTTCTCTAGCCCCTTAGAACAAACTGCGCATCGTTGCGTCTCAAAATCCAGATTTCCGAAATAATAACTACTGTTTTCAGTATTTAACAAAGTACTCTCGGTAGCAGTATTTCATGCATGACAAATTCACAATAAGTTAACGTCTGGTGAACGTGACTGACTGTTCTGTAGCTTGAATACACAACACTCGTAAAGCGCCACGAGAAGATACTAACTAACGCGAGACTAAAAATAAATATTTGTTTTGTTTCTTCTTGTTTCGTTCGCAGTAACTGAACACGTTGTACCGTTCCCTTTCATAAGCCAGTCTTAACTTTCTCTGAGTACTCTGTGGTGAACTAGTACGAGTACGGATGAACCAAAGAGCTAGTAAAGTGCTCTGACGTAGACGTAGACAGAAAAACCGATGCCGATGAATGTATCATGTGCGATGTGAAATTGCTTGCTGTTAGCTGTTATAGGGATGCGACGATCGGATCCAATCTTTTTGAAAATTGGATTGGGGGCATGCAAGTACGATCCAATTAATTTTAGGATCGTATCGAAATCCTGCTATAGATCTGCGGATAATATCGGATCGCAATCCAAACGTCGTGATATTTGCACACAGTGTATGTAGGTATATTTCTTGGGCAAAGTACGATATTTTGTTTAAAGTTTAAACAAACATAATTGAATTAAAAATGACTGCCTCGTTGGTCTAGTGGTCCCAAGCGCGACTGCTATCCTAGAGGTCCTGAGGTTGTTGGGTTTTCTGTGAGAAATTCCCAGGAGCAGTTCGGAATCTCGATTTGTGCCCGTTTGATGGCAATAGGCTCATCCCATATTACATAGGACCTAAACATACCGGTGAAATGTGGGTGTACATTGGTACGCCTCTGCCTACCCCTTCGGGGAAAATGGCGCGATAGTGTGTTGTGTGGAATTTTACATAAATGTAAATTTTTACTGGCGTTCGCTTTCAACGTCAGGAGGTTGACACAGAATAAATCACAAACGAGTGTTTATAATTTCTAAGAAACAATATGGAAAATGAAATTTGTTTTGCTGCCAATAGCAAGTCTAATTTATTGTATATTTTCATATGATTTTTGGATACATTTTTTGAAAATCGGTTCGCATTTGTGGATCGTAATGGATCGGGGATGAGGACGGTTCGATCCGTCCACAAAATCGAATCAAGCTTAAAAAATCGTACGCCTAGGCTGTGATTATTACACGACAGTCGGGCAGGATTTTTCAGGAGAATTATGATTGTCTGATCCGAAAGTTCAGTGTTGCCAATTAGCGATTCTCTAGAAATGATTTGCAATGTGTTGTTCTTCTCCATCCATTTAAGAGCTACGCTCTTGTCGGTTCAGTATCTTGAACCACTCTCTGTTGAAAGGTAGCTCAGGAAGACTTTCTGAAGAAGAATTTCTCTTTAATTACTGATGTGTAAGCCCAGACTAGACCTGTCCCTTCTTTCTATCTTTTCTTCTATGATGTTTCTTTTATGAGTTCGTTCGTGGCGTCTAAAGTGGCCTATCATTTCTAATACATCACTCACTACATCAACCACAATACCTATTAACATTAACTCCGATCAGCCAAGCAGCTCAACTAACGCTGGATTCGAACGTTATTTCGTCGAAACTAGAGGAAGACTGCACGGTTTGATTAAATTATCTAGGAAAGAAGAACGAAGAAGGAAAGAAAAAAATTAACAATTTACATTATGATTTCTAACTAATTTGGAGGCGGTGCCATACTACTAATTTAATTTAAATATGACTTTCGTTGATTGTCTGTTTGGCACCGACTCCAAATTAGTTCATAATGTAAATATGTACATGTTATTTTTTACTTTTTAGTTCCTAGGTGTTTTTTGGAGGCGGTTTGTTTTTTGTTTAAAAATAATTTTTAAGTCAGTGAAGAACAACTAAGGATTAGGATATAGGAGGATAAGGATATAAATAAGAGTTGGCAACTCTGAATTATCGGATCGGACACAATCGTCTAGAGTCCGCGCCACCACTGGTCTTACGGCAAAAGCAAAATTTGACAGTTCCGCCTCCGCCATAATGTCAATACCGTGAGTTGTTTTATGCATGGAAGTAGTAAGTATACTTAATAATTTAATATACAATAGGACTGTGCACTTCTGAAGAAAAACGGTCTAAGCGAGATAGTTAGGGTGGAGTGAACTCTTCTGGCTCTATTAGAGTGACCATGATTTTTGAAGTTAAGAAAGACCATGACGTTAGTTTTATGTTATAACACGATTTGTGAAAATGGTTTATTTTTCTTTCTACTAAAGAAAAATATTTGCGGTTAACATAGGCACTATTGTCGTAATTGCATCTTGCCGTCTGTCGCATAAAAATGGGTAAAAGCGTCGAACTGTTGATGTAAACGAAGTGTAATGAAGTTTGACACATATTAGTTCCATGGTTTTATGTGAACAAGGTTAAGTTTCCTAAGATATACTGGGTCCTAATGAGACCCGTTATATCATAGTACACTGACGACAGAAATTGGCCACGATAAAGATAAACAGCAATAATGGGGCGTAAAGTATTGAAAAGTGCAGCCCATGAACTGATGCTTAAAGTGCATGAATTTTGTAAGTTATTGTTATTTCCTTTATTTATATTTATACATATTATTAGTATTTTTAAATATTTTTATAAAAAACAGTAAATATAAAAACATTTTAAAATATAAAAAATAGTAGCCCACCGGTATCGGGAACAGAGTCCAAGCTACCGGTGGTCAGGGCTCCAGGGAAAGGAACCTTCTAACAATACGTGCCGTATCTAGGAGTACCGCTTTCTGTATCAAGCCACTCAACGAGAGCCTCCTTTGATGTCCTTATTATTATTATTGTTAACAGACAGGCAGTTAAGACAACTGTTGTGATATTAGCCTAATTACTCATTTAGATCAGAAGAATTCCCGGTAAATAATGGTGCAGATGAGAGTCGCCGCTATGACATAAACTGACATAAACTTTAGGGATACCATAACTGCACATTTTGTCTAATTTATGGGTAACATATTGTTGACAATCATATTTAAAACGAACATAATTATCGTACCAAGAGATAGGTGCCTAAATAAAAACGAAATTAATAAAAAAAAATTTTTTTTTAATATGTAATGCTCTTCTATTCAAGATCGTTGAGTTGGGTGTGTAGAATGATCGAACGTACGAACGCAAATAATTAATGTTCAAGACTTTGTCTTCGTACTGGCAACATTTAGTTCTGCGGTAGCAGCGGCCAGCGCTGCGTTTAAAGGACTTCAGTGGTGACGCGCACTAGAAAAACATGAGAAAAACCTACGCTAAATTCTGTTTTTTAATCTCAGATCTCAGAGACTAGATTGACACATGCAAATGTCAAAATTACAAATAATGATACCAGCTTTTCTGTGTAGTGTTGTACCTACGGTACCGGTTTGTTGAATCGTAACTTTTAGACGGTTCGTTTTTAAGTATGTACCAAATGACGTAAAATTACCTACCAAAAAAACTAAGAAAGAACTATAATAAATTTTGTCTTGTGTTCTACAAGGTAAAAAGAAATAGAAAACTATATCAATCGCTGTAAAATAAATTTTAGAAGACTATGTCGATTTCGCTGTCGTTATTTAGCCCTTAAAAACTCTACCTATTCCGACTCATGATTACTACGTTTTAAATAAGACCTAAATTTTTTTCAGGATAATTCAATATAAAAAACCGATACTTCAATTTATTAGCGACAATTTTCGATAGTGGCACGTCACTATTTAAGAAATGCAAAAAACTGGCATCCCACGTAATGTCACAAATTATAATTATGACATTGAGCAACTATTCACCAATCACCGTTTTTCAATGGTTTTTTCTGAATTTTTGACTGATTGAAAGTTTTGCTAATCTGATCAGCTGTTATTTAAGTTTCCCTTTAAAACGGAGGAGTAGTAGTACCTCTAATTGCAATGCCTAAGAAGAAGACGGGTCAGCGTAAAAAAGCGGAGAAACAAAAACTGCGGCAGAAGGAGATTCGAAATGCTCGAGAGAACGTGGATTTGGCAGCGCATCCGTGCAACGTGCCCATGGAGTGCGACAAGTGCCAAAAGTAATCGATATCTGTTTACAATCACATCCTAATTTACAAGTGGAGGGTGCAGTAGTTTCTCGTGGCAGTTTGTCGGGATCTAACAAAATTCTAAATAATTTGACTTCAATATTTGATAGTAAGTTCACCTGCTCAAAGTTTGTGAATTTGATACAATAAACTTTTACTTTGTCAGGAAACAGAAGAATCGTGCATTTTGCTACTTCTGCCAGGCAGTGCAGCGACTGCCGACATGCGCACACTGCGGGAAGGTAAAGTGCATGCTGAAGGCGGGTGACTGCGTCGTACGCCACCCCGGCGTGTACACCACGGGGCTGGCCATGGTGGTGAGTGTCACAGGTGTAGTTTGTTATTATGAAGCCTGATTCAGGAAAATATTCTAACTGTTTGATTGCAATTTTGTTTATGTTATTGCTTTTAATTGTTTTCCTATTACATTATCCTTCATTTCTCTTAATCATTTTTTATGTTAAAGATCCTGACTAAAAAATAATATTAAAAATTAAACTAAAAAACCTTTTGAGACATAAAATCAGGACATAAAGAATTATAGGCTTTACTTATTTATCTTTACATTATATAAAAAAAAGTCACTTCCACTGTTTCTGTAATAAAGTTGAGAGCTGAGAAATCCAAAGATGAACATGAAATTTAAAATTGCAGAGCCAGGGTGGGTGGATGTGGGTGGTATTACAAGTATCCAAATCATAAAAAGTACCTGTAATACATAATTATAATGGTTTTGTTAAAATAAAACAGACTGTTGTTTTGATATTATCTTTGAAATATGCTGCTGAAGTGAGAAGAGTCATCATTGCATGTATTGCAGGGTGCTATTTGTGACTTCTGTGAGGCGTGGGTGTGCCACGGCCGCAAGTGTCTGACGGCGCACGCCTGCACGTGTCCTCTCATGGACGCCGTGTGCCTGGAGTGCGAGAGAGGTAACCACTAACACACAACGCTCACAGCACAGGGCCCGCCGCCGCCGCCTCTGTCTTGTCCATTGTATACTGTACAGTGTACACATTTTATTGTTAGGATACAGGCTACTATCAGTTGTCTCAACTGCCTGTCTATAAACAATAATAATAATAATAATAATAATTTAATTTTATGATGTTTGTGGTCTTGCTAGTAGGTCGAGTGTCGAACTGTTGATAGCAAGGTCATTGGTTCAATTCCCACAGGAAACAAATATTTGTGTGATAAGTGTTGTTGTTTGTCTGCGTATTTTCTATGTTATAAATATATTTGCAAATAAATTATTTTTAAACAAAAAACGAACCGCCTTCAAAAAACACCTGGGAACTAAAAAGCAAAAAATAACAGGTTCCACGCTTTAAACTAGTTAGAAATCATAATGTAGATATGTACCTGTTATTTTTTGCTTTTTAGTTCCCATGTGTTTTTTGGAGGCGGTTTGTTTTTTCAACCGACTTGAAAAAAAGGAGGAGGTTCTCATTTTTTTTTTTTATGTTACCTCCTTTCTTTCGACTGGGTGAACCGATTTTGATGATTATTTTTTTATTCGAAAGCTAGTGCTTACAGATTGGTCCCATGTAAATTTTACCAAAATCCGGTGAGCTGTTTTAAAAAAATCGACGAAGTTTTAAAAAAATGTATTCATAGATGATATTTTGGTTGTCTCAAAAACCTCGCTGTTTGTGCCGGGCAGTGCGTATAGTTGGCCTTCCCATATAATATAATAGGTACAAAACAAAATACATCTATATTCCACTAAAACTCAAAATAAATAATTATTTAACAAAGAAATAACCGCCTCCTAAAAACACAGGAACCTAAAAAGCAAAAAATAACATAATTACATTATGATATCTAACTAATTTGGAGGTGGTGCCAAACCACTAATTTAATTTAAATATGACTTTCGTTGACTGTCTGTTTGGCCCGGGATAGACAGCGAGGTTTCGAAGTAAACCATAATATCATCTATGTATACAATTTCTTAAATTTTGGACGAAAATTTAAAAAAAATAAAAAATTGGCCGAATTTCGATGCAATTTATATGGGACCAATCTGTAACCACCAGCTTTCGAATAAAAACAGTATCATCAAAATCGGTTCACGCGGTCGAAAGTTCTGAGGTAACAAATATAAAAAAAAAATAGGTACAGCCGAATTGAGAACGTCCTCCTTTTTTGAAGTCGGTTGAAAAAGTATTTAAGTTTATTGGGTTTGTATTGTCTAGTACCCATATAGTATACTTCAAGCTCTGCTTAGTTAGTTGTGGTGCTGTGTAAAATGTCCCTATATTTTTTTAATTTATTAGCTATATATTTCATAATTCATTTTCATTTCGTTCAATAGTAATTTAAAAACCATGTACACACACACAGCTAACATAGCATGTACTCAGTATACAGTGTCATCGTGTGGCACTGTGGGCGCGCCCCCTCTTACTGTTGGTGTGCGCAGGTGTGTGGGAGCACGGCGGCCGCGTGTTCCGCTGCTGCTTCTGCCAGGGTTTCCTGTGCGAGGACGATCAGTTTGAACACCAGGCATCCTGCCAGGTCCTCGAATCTGAGACCTACAAATGTAAGTACACCACTAACTGTTACTATGTTATAAATGTATACTAATTTATTTATTGTACATTAATATTATTTATTACAGGTAACAATGCACTTTTGCTATCAATGTCTATGTTTCCAAGATAAGATGGCACCTGTTTAGTGGCGTATTTTATAGTAGAGGTGTAGTTCCTGTCAATCAAAAATAGTCTCATATTCATATTACTTATTTGCATTCTACATTTGAGTTAATATTTTAACATTATTATAATTTTACACACAGATTTATAGTTCCTATTCTAACTATATTAAAGTTTTGCACATTTACAGTTTATTATCAAAATACATGTTAATCTCCAAAACATTGTGTATAGTCTTTGCTAGTTGTAAACGCAACTCGCGACAGGCAGTGGGTAAACGAGTGGAGTGGATAGTAAGCGTTTGGTGTGTTGTCGCAGGTCAGTCGTGCAACCGGCTGGGGCAGTACTCGTGCCTGCGCTGCAAGACGTGCTTCTGCGAGGAGCACGTGCGGCGGCGCGGCGTGCGCGGCGACCGGCGCGGCCCGCCGCCCTGCCCGCGCTGCGCCTACCCCACGCACGTCACCGCCGACCTCAGCATGTCCAGTCAGTACCCGCCGCCGCGCGCGCGCCCCGCGCCCCCCGCACCCCCTGCACCCCCCGCGCCCCGCCCTAACCCCCGCTCTGTTGTGTCCCACAGCGCGCTCGCACCGCTACGGCCGGCAGGGCGCGGCGCTGGCAGACGACGACGAGTACGGGGACTCCAGCTACAGAGACACCAGCTACGGAGAGCCAGGTACGCGTCACCGACTACAGGCGACCGACGACCCTAGTAGAGCGACGGCGACGTCGACGTCTGAGTGTACTGTGACTACCACTGTTAGACTGCTCATCATGAGGTCGTGGGTTGATGGTTTTGTGTAAAACGTTCCAAAATATTTATTATTAAGTTTAACCTACGCCCGAATTAATTACATTTTTCGAGAAACTCACCTGTAGTCTCTTCAGTTTAATTATTGACAAAAGTACTATCTGCGGTGTAGAAATAAATATTGATTGATAACGCGCGTGTTGCAGAAGAAGAATTCGGCGGTGCAGAAGGCGGGGACTACTCTTCGTACTCAGATTCGGATGATGATGATGATGACGACGACGACGACGACTCGGGTTCGGAGTCCGGCTCCGACGAGGAAGGCGAGAAGCCGGCCGCCGCCGCCGCCACCGCCGCCGGCCCTGCCGCCCCCGCTGCCGGCAAGAGCTCGTGACCGGCTCGTCTGCTGTTGCTACTACCGCAACCACCTGTCATCAAATATTATAATATTTAATAATATTCTCTAGCACACAATATATTATATATCTGATTACTTTATTACACTGCAGCACTTTAATTGTTTTATCAACCTGACAAGGAGCAACAATAAATTATTTTTAAACAAAAAACAAATGCCTCCAAAAAACACCTGGGAACTAAAAAGCAAAAAATAACAGCCATGAATTAAGTGTGTTTTAATTAACTTTTATACCTTTTTGGAAAGCTGAGACAATAGGGAAGTATATGTTGTTTGCACGATTCATGTCATAGTATTTTTTTTAACAAGGCTACATTTTTTGAAGCATTAAATGTAAATATTGGTTAGGTATTATTCTTAAATCGCTCATCAATTTAGGTATTTTGTTGGATGAAGCACTTTTAATGATGTACATAGCTTAATTGAAGTTCCAGCTACAATATCATTTTTTAATGGTACCCATTCAATGTGTAGTTTCTTTTTTATTTGGAATTTAGTGTAAAATTTTGGGTAAAGATCGAAAATCCCCTAAAATTCAAATATCTCGAAAACTATTGAACTTTGGCCATACATAGGTGGTGTTCAATTTGTTGAATTTTGGCCCCCCAATCAGCTCCTGGCGGATATACGTCGAATTACAAGTAACCCTGTATGTATAGGTATCCCAATCACATTACCAAATATAACCTAAATTAAAAATTTAGAAAACCCCCGTCACGAAATGTAATTTGCCATTTTGTGGTGGTGGCCATCTTGGATTTGAATTTTTTTAGTGTATAGTATTCTCCTAGTTAAATGAAGGTGTCGTTTATCTAAATCGATTGAGCCGTTAAGTAGTTACAACCGGACATAGAAACGGACATACATACATACGCGTCAAATACATAACCCTCCTCCTTCGGCAGTCGGGTAAAAAAGGAAATAAGTAAATTTGTTAAATTGTTTCGTAAATGCCATAGACCAAACTGAAAATACAAAATACAGGTGTAGAGTGAAGAAGAGGAGATCGTTTCATCCTACTTCTTATTTGTTATAGAGCTTTTAAATTTTGTATAATATTATATTGGTATGTATTTTTTTATGTAACGTAGGTATTGTAGTAGTTTTCAACTTTTAGGTGTTTTAAACAGTTTATTAAAGGTACGATAATTTTAACGTATTTAATAGGTACACAAAACAAAACAGATCGGTTTACAGGGCACACCAACGTAGATGTTGGTGTGCGTAAACTCAATGCGTTCATTACTTCGCCTATTTACTAGTGTTAGCTTTACAATAACCCGTTGTCCACGCACACATTTGCAATTGCTTGTCATTTTAAAGTTGCAGGGAATATGATGCATAAATTTAGCTAATGAATCATCATCCTGTGCGATTGTGACGTCCTGGCGACGAAACGGATGAGTCTTCTCGGCAACGGGTACCCGAAGCCGGAAGATTTTAGGTTCCTTCCTCTCAGTGGGTTCGCCGCCTTCGTAAACCACGTCTTCAAAGAGTAAGGAATATACGGTAATGGGGACAACACAAAAGATCCCATTGGGTCGAAGTGTTGCTGGTTGTACCAGCCCCCGTAAGATAAGATAAGATAAGATAGCTAATGAATCAGACTCCACTGTGGCGCTTTAGTTGAGCGTGCGAACAATACTTGTCGCCGGCACCGTAAGATCGAATCTTATTACCAACGGCTCAACTTTTTGTATGTTTAAAAAAATATTTTACATTTGTTTGTTCAATTCATTGTATAGTATTAGCAAGTCCTTTATATTTGGTTTGGATTATATCAATGGTCTACCCTCTAAAAATGACAAATCATAATATGTTAGTAGTTTAATTTCATAGTCATAATGCTATTGACTATAGAGCTTTTGTTACGTTTTTAGACATTATACCCTGCGTATTTTGAGAAGTGCTATTATTTGTGAATCAATATGAATCACTTAACTACATTTTTAAGAGCTGAGATAATTATTTTGCATGAGCAAAACGTTTCAATTAGTGAAATAGCGAGGCGTTTAAAGATATCGGTGAGCATGAGCGTACCCGGGGGGGGGGGGGCGCTGCCCCCCCCTGGAACTTGGGTACCCCGTAGATAAAAGTTATAGTAAGATAAAAAAAACCTTTTTCGTGTTGTGTGTAGGACGGAACAAACTTGCCCCACAAGTTACAATAACTCTGGCAGTGACAAATTGTCAAAATAGAAAAATAATCACTATTTGTTGCTTTTTGTCGACAATTAGTTGCTACAAAAACGATTTTGTTGCTCAAACCGATCTTACAAAATTGTCAACAATGCTAGCTTTACTTTGTTTATTTGTTTTGGAAAAATCGAGAGTGACAAGCTTATAAAAACACCGGCCAGAAACTCGTCCGGTCCCGGGAAGATATCCTATTGCCGATTTTCAAGGCGTCATTAACCAAGTTGAGCAACACAATAATTATTATTGTATTTTTTTTATTCCGTAAAAATCGAGCGCTAAGCTAGCATGATCGGTTTATAAGGATACCGGTTCGGATACTCATCCAACCTTTACAGTGGCGTATTTACACTAGGGCCAAAAGAGCCATAGCCCGGAGCGCCAGGCTCCAAGGGGCAGCGCTAGCCGCACGGAGGTAGTAAGAAACTAATTGTAATTACCCCCTGCACTAACGTCGCCTGTCCTAAGTAGGTTTCCTCAATTTACGAGCTCACTTTTACATGAGACAACTGGAGGTAACAACAAAGTAATTGTAATTACCACTCTAACTAACCTAATCTGTCCAAGGTGGGTGGCTCAAATTTTCGAGCTCGCTACGCTCGCTCCTACATGAGACACCTGGGCTATTACGTATCTCTGTTGACATCTCAAAGTGAAGATCACTTGGAAAAGTGTACAACGAATAACTGTCAAACAGCTAGTTTCGTATTGGCTATCTTCAGTGACTAACTAAGATGACGTCATGAGCACTGACTACCGGCGATAGTCACCGTAACACATTTTGACACATAGGTACTCTTGTATCGATAATATTAAGATTGCGATTGTGTAAGCTCAGTGGCCATCAAATTGATAGTCATCTAGTTTGTCAACATTTTCGTGAAAGACACTACTCAAAGGTAATGTTTTATCTAGTCTAGTGATCATCACCGAAGCCGGATTTTAGTAAAGTCGAGTGAAAGGAGCGGTTTTGTTGTTTGTTTGTGTACTAAGTGTTTATTTATAAGTATGGCACGTCTAATTTTGTGGGCATATGCTAAAAGAGAGCAAAAAGGAATAATTTGAGGATTGAGAGGCGCCGTCTTCGCGACGCTAGTAATGCATTAGAATTTCCTGAAAAAGAATTTATTGGATATTTTCGTCTAAAATAAAGGGATTCCAACAAGTTTTGGAAGATCTGCGTCCATTCTTCCCTTCATCTCAATTATGACAGGGTAAGTTTCTCATGTGTTTAGGTTATAAATAATTGGATTATATTAAAATAAAAATATTTTATTTTGACCCATTACTATTTTCAGGTTCATGGAAAAATTTATATTTCCGGGCATTATTAGGTGCAATGAAGGTACACATGTGGGATTAATCCGCCCTAAAAGCCATGAAGAAGCATATTTTAATCGAAAAAATTATAAATACTAGTGTTGTTCTACACAATATTGCTAACGCGCGTAATGTTTCTATGCCTGACCCTGAGTGACGATGTACAAGATAGCCAACAGAGCCCGGTCTTTAGAGAGGTGGCAAGAATTGAGCCAAACGAAGACAACTCTAGGGATCTACTAGTCCAAAGATTATGGAATGCTAGAGTTAGTTCATAACACCAGTTTATTAAAATTTACATTCAGGTTTTATTTAAACTCATTTTTTTAATTCTATAATGTTTAACTTCATAATCGCCGAGTTAATGTTATATTTTAATGTATTACTCTTTTTCGTTACATATGATTTCACATACAACTATAAATTGGAGGACATGTTGTAAAAATACAATAAATAATGTGAATTAAGTATACTATTTTTTAATTATTATGTATATTACTATCCTACTTTATTTAATATTACCATTTATAAGAAAAATACAAAATATTTTCTAAAAGCGAATAAAATCTCTATTTGCTTGACATAATTATGTATATCATCGTAGTACTGTACCCAGGGTATAACAAAAATAATAATCATTTAAAAATAACATTTATTTTATGTCAGAAAAATTTACTCACCTACTTACATCATGGATACAAAATCAAGCAAGCCTAATGAAAAAAATGTTAAACATGCAAGGGGGCGTTCATAAAATACGTGAGATGTTTAAGGGGGGGAGGGGGTCGAGTCAAATCTCATCTAATCTTACGTCGGAGAGAGGGGGGTCTCGGCAAATATCACGCAATTTTTTTTCTGCTTGAAACAAAAAAAAAACTATTTTTATTACACTTATAATTAAACTTTCAGCAATATTGATTACTAGTCTTAACTAGTCGTAAATAAAAGCACGAAGCATTTTTTTTCTTTCTACAATAACAATCCAACGGGTTTACGTAAGAAACCAACATTTTGAAAAATCTCACGTGAGATTGGGGGATGGGGGAGGGGGTTGAATAAAATCAAACGACATCTCACCAGGGGGGGAGGGGGGGATAGAAAATTTAAAAAAACACCTCACGTAATTTATGGACGCCCCCCAATCTATTTTTAGAATTAAATCTTTTGACAAGTAGGTAAGAGTAAGGCTGATTAGTTTAGTGTGTTCTTAGTGGGGTTCTAAAAGGGACCAAGAGTTATGTCACAAAAAATGCATACGAAAGCAACATGATGAAATTGTGCTGGCATTTATTTATACTAATGATGACGTGAGAATATGTTAGCTAAATTATATTTTGAGTTGATGATTTGTTAAAAGAGGAGGTCCACTTACTCCGCCTTTGGTCTTTGGTTTGTTTTAGTGGTTCTCTCTGCCACAGCATTTAATTTAATTGCTAAGGAGTCCCATATTTCTCGGGTGGCTCGAGAAATGGTACACAAGGTACCTACAATATTCATTCATATAGGCCACAAGATACAAGCAAACTTAGTTTGTGGCTCAATGGCTCAATGCTATGTTGTATTGGAATATGTTACTGTGGTAAATAAACATTTATTATTATTCACTTAACTTATTGCGATTTGTGTTGTGAAAATGTCTAAATTTGATCTCTAATCGACCAAATCGATCTCTAGAAATAGAACTTCAAACTATAAGAACTACTATAATATTACAAAATTTCGTTTTAGTGGCAGGCTAAATATTTTTAGGTTATACTTTCTTTGAATTTAATTATTTTCATAAACTTAGACTTAGTAATAACACAAGTAAGCACACATTTTCGCACTAAACAACGAAAACAAAATGAATTTTGAATTTACCGCCTCGCACTACTTGTCAAGTGTATTTAACCGCCTAAAATAAAATGTGCTTTATTATAGTAGTATTAGAATGGTCAAAAGGCATTATTCAACATAGCCGTATAATAGTCGATAAAAAAATAGAGTCGTGAAGTGGCATGTCGATAAGCACCGTTCCTCGTTTGTTAGTCACCGTAACTTGATAGCCACCGAATCTGATACGCAATACCAATGTTATGAAATTGACAGTTATCATCAAAGTTCGGTGTACAACCGAAGCCGGTTGGTCACCGGTGTCAAAAAAGATAGCCAATAGCCCTGGTAGTAGACAAAATACAACACCCTCCTCGGACAGACCCAGCCTGTCCGAGCAGGGTGGCCTCAATTTTCGAAAATTAAGGCCACCCTCCTCGGACAGGCTGGGTTAGAAGAGTAACTACAATTATTTTGTCTACTACCTCCCAGGTCTCTCATATCTCGGTCTCGGACAGGCTTGGTTAGAACTGGCTTATAAGAATACCGGTTAGAAATTTATCTGATTTACGGTTCTGAGTTTTGTTGACGACTATTTTTTATACCACTAAGGTGGCAAACAAGCTTACGGCCCGCCTGATGGTAAGCGGTTACCATAGCCTATGGACGCTTGCAATACCAGGGCTATCACTTGCGCGTTGCCGACCCGAAAAACCTCTTAGGCTGAGATTCAGAGATGAGATTCAGCATGAACTTACGCTTCTGTATGTCAAATTGTAATACAAATTTTACATACGGAAGCCTTACTTTACGCTAAGCATCGTCTCTGGATGTTGGCCTTAAAGGTTTATGGAGGATTCACTGCGCCGACAGTTTGAGGGAATATTCCTCTTACTGCCAGCGCAGCGCATCCTTAGAAGGAGCTCTGGCGACCTTACTTACTGCAGGCAGGAACACAAGACATAATAAAGTGTTGGCTGCAGTTTTCTGTAAGGTGGAGGTACTTCCCCAGACTTTCCGGGCAACAATAATAAAGTTCATCGTCCGTCATCATCCGACGTCCGGTTCTATTTTTTTATGCTGACTCTCCAGGCGTCAATAACCATTGCAGCGTAGAGGAAGAAAACGATTTTATTTGATTCCAGAAAAATTTAGAGTTGCATGACCGGTTTATAAAAGGATACCTTATAGTCAGAAACTCTAAGAAGAGCTCCGAGTCTATATTTTGTTGTTGACTCCCTATGCATAAATTTTTATGAATACCGGAAGAGTCGAGTGTTGATCCAGCATGACCGGTTTATAATGCATCAGAGTCATCAACAAAATGTAGAACCGGTGATCGGGCAAATTTCTGACTGATATTCCTATATGCCGGTCATGCTAGCCAATAATTATATAAATCTGCAAATAATTTATTATTTATTTATTTTGGTAAAATGGAGCGTTAGGCTAACATGATCGGCTATAAGCGCACCTGTTAAAATTCATCCGATTTCCAGTTCTAAAATTTGTTGCTGGCTCTAAGCTCGTTCCACGTGGGGTCATAATATAATAGGTAGCAACAAATTAACAAAATAATTCGGTTTATCATATTATTTACTCTGATATATTTACGTATAGCTAGCATTCTTGTCGATTTTTCGATGGGCTTGAGCATTTTTTTTAATTCTGCTGAAATTCCACTGCCTCTTTTAGCGAGATGAGGGACCTTGGGGGGGGGGAGTAAGAAATCCCTCAACTGCAACTGACTTTTAAGTCGGACAAGGACGGTTGTAAAATATTATGGCGAAAAGATGGTGAACGCTATAACAAAAAAAATATTATTCCATGCAGGTCTAGTGGCCGCATTACGTTGGGTTATTGGGGATGGATGTCATCAATGGGTCCCGGTGAATTAGTGCAGGTTTTGTGCTGGAATATGGTTGCTAGCATGAGGACACGTTTGCAACAAGTAATAGATAGTGATGGTGCACCAATCGGCTATTAAAAATATCAGGGGGTAATTTGTATTACATGATTGATGTTGTTGTTAGTGAGATTACAATTTAGGATCGCCAGTATCTTATTATCTAACTTACTAACATGTTTATTCATATCATTAATAAATAAATTACCCTCTTGAATATAAAAAACAAAGTGAATTCTTGTCCCACTTAGAATATTTGTCATGAACCATACTTTATAATTTGTATTTATAATTTAAAAAAACCATGTCAATAAATATTGTTGTTATCATATTACACATTGTTTAATATTTTCTTCCATATGTAATTTTTTCTGAAATAATGTTCGTATTATCAGGTTAAATAACAAGAATAAAAATTCAACAAAACGAAACAAGATAATGATAATAATGCAAAAAGTTAGCGCCGGGCCGGCGTGATTTGATCATAAGACTAATGTCACACCAGTTGCTTGCATATACACCTATGCCACGGTATCAGTTGATAATACATTTGAATTTATGCTTCATATTCTTTGTTTCTATAATGTGAAGCAACCAGAAATTGCAAGTGTGTGGGTGGACAACGGGTTATTGTAAAGCTAACACTAGTAAATAGGCGAAGTAATAACGCGTTGAGTTTACGCACACCGACATAGACGATGGTGTGCCCTGTAAACCGATCTGTTTTGTTTTGTGTACATAAATCATAAATTATGTTCTTATTTTGCCAACAGTAGTTTTATTTTTCCAACGTAAATTAGAGCTTAATGTTATAATTTGGTAAAACAGTTGCATGCGACTGTACAATATCTTGACCTCATGTTTATTATTTCCAAAGAAGTTTAAGTTATTAAGTACCTAACTCGTCAACTTGTAATTTACCTACACATATAACTTGTACTTACCTAACATAAAAACAAGTATATTTAATTGAGAATTTATCTCTCTCTGACTTTTCTAGTAGAAGTACCTACTTACATTACACATTAATTCGATCTAGCTCTTGGACTCCATCCATCTCGTCGGTCCCTCAATGCTGAGGATCGTGACCACTATGTCTTCTAGGACGACAGCACGTTCTCCAACCGGCCCGGTCACCCGCAGAGTGGATTGCCTTTTAGAGTGTTGGTTGGCGGCCTTGAGTATTTGATCACTCCACTTAGCAGGTGGTCTACCTCGAGCTCTTGTGCCCTCCATTTTTCCCGTCATTACCAAATATTCGAGGCTCTTGGACTATACCTTCAAAATTAAAATCGCAATATCTTCTAAACTAAGACCCGACTAAATCTGATATTTGACGACTAATTTCGACTAAATCTGGAAGAAAACAGATCTTCGCTAGGTGCCCTAGTTTCCGAGATATAAATGTGGCCAAGCTGAGAAGGCTGACTCTGGCACGGCCACCTATAAACCCTTATAACTTTTGAACCGGTGACCGACTAAATCTAATATTTGGCGACTAATTTCGACTACATAGCGACACAATTTTTACGTCATCAAAATTAAAATCCCTGATTGTGGCCAGCCAGGGTCAGCCACACCATAGATTTTTTTTTTTTTTTTTTTTTCTCATGGCAATAGATTGTACTTTTTGCCAGTGTCAGGTTAAAAGTTAGGGAAACATTTATCTTATAAACATGTTATTTTCGGAATTTGGAAAATGAATCAGAGGAGTTGGGTAGGATTAAAGAGAATTACACATTTAAAATATACTTACATAATAATATATATAAAAGATACATACAAGCTAACTTTATATTTTTAAATTATTGTCAAAAATAAAAGCTGATAGGACATTATAAAACTTACATGGATTTAATAGTAAGCAGGATAAACGGGTAGGAAATGGAACTTTTAAGGTAATAAGGTTATCATAGAAACAGGAACGATCATACAATGGACAGGAAAAGAAAAGGTGATCCAAATCTCCCACATCTGTTCCACATTCACACATATTGGAATCTACAATATGCAGTCTGAATAGGTGGGCAGGTGTGCACACATGGCCTAATCGCATGCGCGTTATTATGCTAGAAGAGGTTCTACTACAGTCTATTTTAGTGAACCAAGGTTTATTTGGGATGTTAGGTTGCACTTTAAAATAATGTTTACCTTTCAATAGACTACTTTCGGCTAAAAGGTTTTTCCAAGAATCAATAAGGAAAGATCTAGGTAGTGAGATTAAATCATGACAATAATTAATGTACGGGTACATGTCTCCACATGTTACTGCTTCTTTAGCTAATAGATCAGCTTTTTCATTTCCTTTTATCCCTTGATGACTAGGAACCCATGCTAAAGTTACAACATAGTTACGAGATTGACATTCTAAAAGCTTTTTCCGTATGTAACAAATAATGGGATAGCATGGTTTCATATTCAAAGGGTATTTTTGGATTGCTTGTAGGGAACTTTTTGAGTCGGTAAAGATCACAGTTTTCTGAAGTTTCATTATAAGTATATATTCTAAAGCTTTAAATATGCCAAAACATTCTCCTGTGAATACCGACGCTTCAGGAGGAAGTTTGATTTTCTCAACTATATTATATTGGCAGTGAAAAACACCTACACCTACATTACCAGTATCACATTTTGATGAGTCAGTAAAAATATAGTGAAAGCCTAGCCAGTTACTGTCTCTGCTATAATTAAACAATGTATTTGCTTCTATAACATTCTTATCAATACCTATATTATCACAAACATTCGGATTTAAGCAAAGAGTTTCATAAGTAAAATTAAAAATAGGTAAATTAGGCGACCTGTATATGGGAACATTAAGGGCAATAATTTTTCTGTAACTAATGATGAGTGGATAGGGAGGTTTGTGATACCAATATTTGTTATTAGATTGCATATTTTCATCAAGAAGTTTCAGTTTATAAAAGATGGGATGATTGGAAAACTGATAAGCTTTGAATAAAAAGTTATCACTTAGAAACTGTCTCCTTAAGCTAAGAGGAGGTTCTAAGCACTCAACTTGCATAGCATTCACAGGTGATGATTTCATGGCACCTAGGATAAGCCTTAATGCCTTATATTGGACAGCATCAAATTTTTTAAATGCAGTTATGTTACCGCCTTGTAATAAAAATGAACCATAATCAAGTAAGCTTCTTATAAGGGCATTATAGATTAATTTAAGTGAAGTGGGATGGGCGCCCCACCAAACACCACACAGACATCTCATAATATTTAGTACTTTTTCACACTTGGACACGACAAAATCGCAGTGCTCATTACCGGTAAGTTTAGAGTCTAATATAACACCAAGAAATTTTGTATGAGGTTTGATAGGAATAGGTGTGTTATCATAAATTATATGAAAAGATGGCAACACACGTTTTCTCGTGAAAACCACTACCGCACTTTTTTCTACCGATAGTTCTAAACCGTTATCATCCAACCAGCATTTCAATAAAGTTAAAGAGTGATTTAAAATATTACAAGCAGTCGTAATGGAATGATGAGTGGAGTATAACAGTAAATCATCTGCATATTGAAGAATACTTATGTTATTTAGAGAGTGTTCTAAATCATAAGCATATATGTTATAAAGAAGAGGACTTAATACAGATCCTTGTGGTAATCCTTTTCTCACAACTCTAGTTGATCTGATACCATCCTTCGTGTCTAAGTGTATATACCTCTCTGTAAGCATGGCAGATATAAATTTCACAAGGTTTTCAGGAACATCAAGCTGTATGAGCTTATCTAAAAGTTTTGATATAATTACGTTATCATATGCACCATGAATGTCCAGAAAAGAAGCTACAACAAAATCGTTTCTTGAGTAAACTAAACGGATATCTGTCACTAGAATGCCAATACTGTCTATTGTGCCCTTTCCTCTTCTAAATCCATACTGACTATGGGATAATTTATTGTATCTTTCAATATGCCACTCCAACCGGTTTTTAACCAAATGTTCAGCCAACTTAGCTAAAATAGAGCTTAAGGCTATTGGACGAAATGATAAGGGATCAGAAGAAGGTTTACCTGATTTTAATATGGGAATAATCACCTGTGACCGCCATGATATAGGAACTTCGCCAGATTGTACGATTTTGTTAACCAAATTCAAGTAATAAGTCAAAGTCGTATCACTAGAATTTACAAAAAATGAATAGGGGATTCCATCATCTCCAGGCGAGCTATCTTTAACCTTATCTAGTACTCCTTTTAATTCCCTAAGCGTAAATGGGGAATTAAGATATTCATCTATCACCTGTCGATTTATAAATATTTTATATGGTGGTTCTGTTACAGATGGAGGGGCTAGATTGTCTAAAAAGGCGTTAGCCATAGAAGGAGGGAATGAGGAATGAGATGAGATGGTAAATGCTGAACGAAAACGTTTAATATTACGCCAAACCTCAGAAGGATTGGTTTTGGGCGCAAGCGATGTACTAAAAGAAATCCATCCATTTCGTTTCTTTTGTTTTAGAAGTTTTCTAGTGCTATTTACAGTTATACGAAGTTGATCGTAGTTTTCAGAAGACATACATAGTTTGTACTTTTTCTCAGCTTCCTTACGTTTTTTAACAGCTTCTGTGCATTCTCGGTCCCACCAAGGGGGAGAAGGAATTTTACCATTAAAACTTCCTTTGATAGGAAAGGTTTGATCAGCAGCTTCTAGTAAACAATTCAACAAGGCTTCAGAACAATTTTCATTCTGAATAATTTCCGGTAAATTAGAAATTTTCAAATCAACTAAATTTTTAAACTTATCCCAATCTGCTTGTGATAATCTATATTTGAGACGCGGTTTATGGACAGATTCATTAGACTTTTTTATTGGGGTGGATAAAAATAACGGGAAATGATCACTACCATAGCTCGAGGCTAATGTAGTCCAAGTTATTTCTGCAGCTAGTCCAGGATTAGTAATAGAAAGGTCCACAGCACTTACTTTTTCATTAGGCTTAGTAAGACGAGTAGGTGCCCCTGTATTTAAGACACATAAATTATGGGACTCTATGATTTGAAGCAAACCTTCACCATTACTGTTTGTAATTTCACTTCCCCATGAGCGATGATGACAATTGAAATCACCAAGTAGAAGAAAAGGACTAGATAAAGAAGAAATAAGTTGGTCAACTTCATTTTGTAAAATTAAAGATGATGCATGTGGAATATAAACTGAAATAATTGAAATGTTATTATATAATTTTATACCTACCATATTTACATTATTTACATTATGTGGAGGTAAAATTATTTGTACATAGGAAATTGTATTATGTACAAGGATGGCTACTCCACCATAACCATCTGGTCTGTCCTCTCTCAGACAGGTGAAGCCTGGAATTCTAAAAAGAATTTCAGTCTTCAACCATGTTTCTGACAAGACTATAATTGAAGGATTATATTTATTTACAATATGAATTAACTCAGACTTTTTAGATAGTGCACTCTGGCAGTTCCATTGTAGAACCCTTAGATCCATTATTATTTGATATTAAATTATTAAACATTTCAATTATGACAGCAACGTTGGACGGTTTCAATGTGGTATTTTTTCAGTTATTTTATCATTTTCTACAGTTTCATTTACATTCTGTTTAAAGCCACAACCATTTGCTGATGTTGAAGGCATATCATAGTCTCTAATCATGTTATTGTGAGCAAATTTGTCATATCCTTGAGTTACTTTTGGAGGTGAACGTTGCTTAAGAAAAATAGTTTTTTTATATGAGATATTTTGAGAATTTTTAAGAGGGCTATTGTATGTGGTGGTGTCAACAGGATTATGATTTCTTGCAACATCAGCATATGGTTTTGAAATTGGTGGATGAAGTTTGCAAGCCTCCATATATGAGATACTACTCTGGGACATAGTTAGTTTTATTTCTTTCTGACGATTGAATTCAGGGCAATTTTTATTGGTAGCATAATGATACCCTCTGCACATTATACATACTGCACTGCTTTCTTCAACATTGCAGTTTTCACCATTGTGTTCATTAGAGCATTTAAAGCATCTAGGACGAGAGCGACAAAGAAGTTTGGTGTGTCCATACCGGCAACAATTAAAACATTGAATTGTCGGATAGGTATAAAGTTCCACAGATAAAGCATTATAGCAAATAAATATTCTCTTAGGAAGTACTTGCCCATCAAACGTAAAAACCACTGATTGCGATGGTTTCCATACTACGGCACCATCAATATGAACCTTATAATTTAATCGTCTTATTTTAATAATTTGTCCACATCCAATTGGAACTGAAACATTACTTTTTATTTCCTCTAGTGACCATTCAGGTGGTACACCACGTACTATTCCTAAGCGAGTGATATTATATGTAGGAATGAATGCCCGAAATTTATTTTCTTCTAATTTATGATGACAAATAAAATCATTAGCATCCTGAAATGCTGAAAAAGATACAGTGCATCTATTACGCCCAATTCGTTTGACACTGCCAGTAATAATATTCTTAAAATTATTTTTTTTCAAAAAGTTCCCAAAAGTAATTGGGTGCAGGTATGAGCCATCACTAGGTGAAACCTCAATCCTTTGCACATGCACGACATATGGAGACGCATCAGTAGAAAGATATGCTTTACGACCTGCCTCACCTAATTGAATGACTTGGGGAACAGAGTGTTTATCTTTTGATGAACGATCGGTATGTGGAACCATGGTAGGCTCTTTAAAAGGTTGTTCAGCGAGTTTTTCATCTAATTTATCACATTTACAGTCATGTTCACTATTGCCATTTATTTTACTAAGATGAGAGTTCCTCTTTCTCTTCTTGTTGCAATGCTTGCAAACTTTGTTTGTTCTTAATCTTTTACGAGTGCTGGAGCCATCTACACTACTTAACGACGCATCAGTATCCATTTCATTATCATTAGATGCTATAACTACATTTAAGCCCACAGGGGGACCCAGGCTAGAGCCCAAGTCCCCCGACAAAACACTGGGGTCGGGGGGCTCGCTCATGAAGCTCCCATGTATAAAATATTTACAAAACTTACCACGTAAACAGCAAAATATACACAAATACTATTATTTGACACTAACTACTAAAATATTTACACTCTACACAACTCAACTGACGAAATTTTCAATTAAAAATTCAAATTAAAATTTCCGTAGGAAAAAATATGACCGCCCTGTTCTAATTTTCCCGCGCTTTTTCCACACCATAGATTAATATGGTTTATTGGATATGCCGATGCAGATATGAAACAAATTATACTGCCGAAAAATGATACTGAAACATGTACGTTTGTGAAAAATGTATTTTCATATTTTTTGCCCCTCATTTTCCGATGTTTTGATAGTTGTTCTGTTATGTATTCCAGACAAATTCAACTATTCAAAAAGTAAAAACAATTTATCCGCTGGCAAGTATTCCGATTTATTTTTTTCTCATTTGCAACACTGCTCTGTTGGTAATTAGTAGCTTGCTACAATATACCTACCACTATTATAGTAATCTGTGGTAATTTGACAGCAACGATACGCAGCAATCGTCAATTTGTCAGTCTCTCAGCAACAAAATCGTAGTTTTTATTCGTTTTGCTCAATAGAGTAGTCTAAGTAGTAAATAGTAAATAGGCAGTTCATCCTCGTCGCAAGAATATTCGCCCAAAGACAGTCAAGTCTAAGGAGGACAGTCGCGATGCTGGCGCCGGAGCGCGCTCGGTGAAAGTGCATGGTGTTGTGGCCGTGACTCCGTGAGTGAGCGCAGCTCGAGTGGGTGACGATGGGCGTGGGTCTGCAGCCGCTCGAGTTCACCGAGTGCCTTGCGGATAGCCCCCAGTTCCGAGAAAACTTGCAGAGGCATGAGAAAGAGTTAGAGCGCACCAGCCAGCAAATCAAGCGCCTCATCAAAGAAGTCAAAGATGTAGTTCAAGCCGCCAAGCGTAAGTGGCTCCTTCTTTCCTAGAAACTCCTTCCAATGTTCTATACACAGCTGTGAGATACATAAATTATGTGCAGTGTAGGTCAACCCTTATCAGTGTAGCAATACATAGACATTTGTGCACGAACCAGGAAGGCACTACTGCTTGTGCTAGGAACATGTTACACAACTACTGACAGTGGTGTGCCAAGCGTTGCTTGAGTAACAGTTGCTTGGTGTATACACTATGTACACAGACATTGTCTGCAGCTGATAATAGTTTATCAGTTCATTCTGTGCTGTGAGTGACACATTAACAAATACAAACTTGCAACATGGAGTCCTCATAGAGTCTGTTACACTAAATTGTTTTGTTTGTTTACATTTTAGCACTTAGTGTTAAAATAATAGTTTTATTGTTCTCAAGACAGTACAAATAAAAGACAATACACAGTGTGTGGGATTTTCCTGTATTTTTCAGAATAATTAGTAATAGGACAAAATAACTCAACAATAGCAAGGTATTGCATGGTAGTTGGTGTGTGCATACAGTGCATCGGAGTGGCCGAAGCCGCAGTGAATCATGTCCATGCAGTAGTATGTGTGTCAATGACTTTGTTAATTAGTGTGAGTGGACGAGCACCACCTGCCCTGCCTGCTTGCAATGGATACTTGGACAATCATGTGTAAAACCATCCCTACTTATCATTTTTAGCTATGTATTTGTGTAAACATTATTATCTTATAAAATGATAACATAGGTACTCAATTTTTACATGTAGGAAGTGTAATTATTATAATTATTTGATTACTTTGATTGAACTTTTTGTTTGGTACAGGGCATGTTGATTTGTCAAAACCTGATTAAAAATGTTTGAAAAATCAAACAAAAGTGTTTAGTTTGAAGAAAAATCTAACTACATAGTTAAATGATACATTAGTATACCTACATAATGTAAGAAATATTCAGTTTAGGTGTTACACTGACTTGTAGCATAGTGTTATTGATTTAAGACATTATAGTGTCGGCCTGTCCCGTGCGCATTTGCTGCATATCGGGCCTCGCCGCGCCGCACAAAGGCGTGTGAGTGTGGTGTGAGTCAGACGCGGCGGTGGCGACAATGAGCGCCGCGCGCCGGCCGCCGACGACGAGCACCGTCAGCCGGTCAGCCTCGCCCACGTCACTAATACTAAGATGAGCCTTATTCGACCACCCTCTATTATGGTCATTTGTAGCCGATCGTGTCGTCCGACTCTGCTGCATGCGTGATACAGCTAAACCTCCGTTACCTATTCAAAGTAACGAGATAAATGAAATAGTGTTAGTAAATATTTGCTGAAGACTTAACCAACGTGATTGTGGCTCATGCCGCCGCCCGCGCCGCCCGCGCAGCCCGCGCCGCGTCGCGTCTCGGTATCAAGATATTTTATGTTGTGATATTGGCCAACTTATTCCATTATCTTCACGTTTATCTCGTCCTTGAATACGCGACCAATCCATACACGTGATGCAACGCCCAACTCAGAAAGATAACGGCGTTATTACATTTCTTTAAAGTATCTTCATTGCATAACACTATCAATCTGGGAAATTAATACCAATTGTATTGTCTTAAAATTTACAAGAACATAATAAACACATTATATTACCTAAGGTGCTGTGAGTCACACGGCGAGATGTGTATACGACCATAAGCGTATCATACAATGAGCGCGACACAAAAAGTGACCTTGCAATGTGTCATACTCATGAATGTGATGAGTAGCGATATATATTGAAACGTAATGGCCTGTCCGGCCTGTCCCCACCCCCACTCCCCAGGGCCCAGATCGCAGTCCGCGCGCTCCCACAGGCAAACACGGGCTCATCAAACAAAGCTATGTGAATTACTTCCCGAGTCACGGTTGTTGTATCCAACTTAGTCTCTTCCCTAATCACTTTGGCGTGCCTTATAACTACAAATTGCACTATTCAGATGGGAAATACTAGGCACTGATGAAGTAAACGAGCAACTTGCGGAAATATCAATTAAACAACTGTTGGACTTCTGCAAAGCAATCAGAAGATTCTAGACGCCGAGCGCCAGTAACCCATGAAGGGATCCACCAAAATGGGGCGAGATAATCCCAACAAGAGGACTGATTGCCTGGTGCCTGCAGGCGTCCCCGAAGATAAATATAATAGAATAGCATAACTACAAATTCAATCATTTTTGCAACGTGTCGGTACGGGTAGGTATAGACGTAGCCGTAGTGTTGCGCAAGTCGCAACGCTCAGAGACTTGTACTGTAGGTACAGGTACCGTACCGCGTACCTATAGTGTAGTATGTAGGTATCGAGCTTGTGTTGCTTGCATAGTTTTGCGTTACGTGATGTATGTTGACGGAGCTGGGGCATCGGTATTGTCGCTATGCCGCATTACTGAACAAGCGAGCGCTCGCGGTCGCGCTCTGCTACGTGGTCACATGCATTGGTAGTAAGAGTAGTAACTAATGGTAGGCATTGGCACGCGGCAGGTCTGGGCGCGGCGCAGCAGGCGCTGGCGACCAGCATGGAGCAGTTCGAGTTCGCGTGCATCGGCGCGTCCATGACGGAGGACGAGCGCGTCATCAGCCGCTCGCTGCACCACTTCGCCACACTCATACGCACCATCGAGGACGAGCGGGACCGCATGGTTAGTACTAGTACTAGTACAGCACAACATGCTGCATGTGCATTACCTGCCAAACCAGCGGCACACCTAGTCATAACTCACTGTATTACCTGCTGATAACGTTAATCAGCAACACCTACGTATTGTCTATTTTACGAGCTGAACTTGACAAAACATTTTTACATATTTATTGACTAGCTATTCCCCGCGGTGTTACTCGAGTTCATCTGATTTTTTAGAATAAATAAAATTCCTAAAATAAAAGTAGCCCAAGTAACTCCTCAATATGCGAGTGAAAATACCGTCAAAATCGGTACAGCCGTTTCAGAGATTACCCGGAACAAACAGACAGACATAAATGAAAAAAAAAAAGTTTTTTTTATGTAACCTATAATTTTCATATGCATTTAGTAAAAAACTGTTAATTTAAAAGTACGAATAGACACTTCAATTTTATTTATTTGTATAGATGAAAGGAACACTAACAATGTACCTATATGCAAAATGACACAACATGTACATCCACAGAGCCTTTACGATTTCCACTCCCACAAATAATAATCTTGTGGCGCTGGTCGACTCGACTCCGTTCCAATGCTAAGGAAATCTTTTGCGTGTATTAGAACAGAATAATGTTTTTCATAATTATAAGATGGTGCGTTTAGATAGGTCATGACTCGTGGTGCCATAGCCCATAACGTGCGTCGCGCCGGAGCCGCAGCCGGCGCGGCCGGCCTTGTTTGTAAACAAGTGCGGACCGCGGCGACCTTCAGGAAACACTTTCGATTCCGTTAGCGACCGCTGAACCGCTCACGTCTAGTGGGCGGCCGCGGCGGCGGTGGCGGCGGTCGCCTCGCGGGATGCATGCTAATGAGGCCGTTGACATAATTAAGTGCATCATTACGTGAGGCGTCGTAACGCCACGTCATGTTCCTGTGGCGACGACACAAGTGACAAACACAACGCGTGCGCACACGCACACGCGCCGCGTTGTTAATTAACTTGGAATCATTTGCACTGTACTTCAAATTCACGGCGGGGCGTCCTGTCTCGTTATAGTGATACATTCGTATCAGTATAGTGCCGCTAGTATCCTAATGTTTGAGCCCCTCCGCCCCCCTCTGATTCCGCTACAGCAGCAGCGGCGCCTGGATGTCTCCCGGCAGGTGGGACTGCTGAGTTATCCTGAATACCTATTTAAAGCTATATCTTTCAAGTATATCGACTGCCGACGCGGTGTGTATTATCTAAACTGTCGTACATAATCAAGCGCATATTTCTTTAATTTCTTATTTGTTCTACCTTTAACTAAGCATTTCAAAAGCCAGCATCTTAAATATCAAGGCCAGCATACATTTTAGAATCGGTTTGATCTCCGCACGCACTGCATATTAAATATATTTATGTAGAACGGCTTGCAGTGGCTACCACCCGCCACTCTCCAAGGCTGCCCCCTATAATCCTCTCCTCTTGTCCTGGCTATTAGTCGATCACGCTAGCCTGCTGCGACTTCTCAGACTCACACGCATATCTCAGGCATGCAGGTTTCGTCGCCATGTTTTCCTTTACTGTATTCATCGTGTCGACATCGGCATGAGCTACACGGTAACGGTTCATTTGAAGAGTGGCGAGTGGCGCCCATTGGTCGTCACTTCACTGGCCGGGTGTGCGCTGTGTGCCTGTGCCTGTGCCTGTGGCTGTGGCTGTGACGTGTGCTGTGTGTTGTGTGTTGCAGCTGGGGCGCGCGCACGAGCAGATCATCCAGCCGCTCGAGCGCTTCCGCAAAGAACACATCGGCGCTGTCAAGGTACTCGAGCCGCTACCTCTCTACAACACAATATGTGTTATAAAACCGTTTCAGACCTTTTGTAAACAGAATATAATTAGGTGTATTCCTACCAACCTACCACTTTCGATAAATATTTACGAAATTCCAGTTAAGAGATAGTAACATTTCACTACAAGTGAATACGTCAAGCTGATGATAGTTGCTTCGATTTCATTAGAAAAAGGCATTCAGATTTTTCTGTTCCATATAATGAATGATAATGTGTTCCGAAATGAACAGAAATCGATCGATTCGATCCAGCGAGCTTCCTGGCGGTGGCACCCGGCACAATCGTGCCAGCGTGCTCTGTGCTGATTGGCGTTATATTACAAATGCGCTTTGTATTGTTTTCCTCGTAGGTGGGTGAGGTACAGAGCATTATGTATCCCTCGGGAGAAACAACAAATTACAAACTACTATGGTTTGCGCTCAAATGCACCATCGTTAATATCTGTCACTTTCCTGCCTGGGTGAAGAATTCGAAAGATTTTAACAAGTCTGACACGCGCGCATGCGCATTCGTGTTGCAGGAGGGGAAGAAGAAGTTCGACAAGAAGACTGCCAAGTTCTGCCAGAGCCAGGAGCGCACGCTCTCGCTGAGCACCAAGAAACCGGACGCCGTGTTCCAAGAGGTGATATACGTACTACAAGCACCCTGCTATGTTTATCACAATCTCCGGTTCAAATCTTGACATTGACACCATGCTGTGTGAAGGTTTTTTATTGTTCAAGGGGATGCAATCAAACGTCTTTGTTGGCATAAATCCGTTTATTGAAAATTGTCCCTTTCTTAAAAAAGTACAATAAAATTCATCCGAAACTGAGTAACGTAACGTGAAGTGTTTGTTACACTGTACGCACACTACACTGTACTGTACACTGTCGGGTCTACGCTACGAGCTGTCGTCGTCGTACGTCGTCCACAGCACACAATGATATCGTTAATGATAGTGATTATAATTTTGTACTTGGAACTAGGTAAGGATTTAGGTACATAACCTTCACTTAAATATATACATACCATCACACATATCTGTCTGCTGTTGGGATGTGTACCTACACATCAGGAAGAGACGGTATCAAGACCCTTGTTAGTATCTAGGTAGATACCTCCGGACTCGACCTGCCTTTGCCAATCAACCAGCACTTATGAGATTCGTGAGGTTCGCCGCGAACATGACGGAAGATTTTCCACGTACTAGGACGTGGTATATCATTTTCGTTTAATCTATGGATATGGTTAAAAATATGTATACATTATATTAGGTATTAATTTAATGAACACAAACACACGTCAGACTAGTTTTAAACATATAAGTATTATAACGATTGTCTAGCACTCATAGTACAAGCTCTGCTTAGTTTGGAACTAGATGAGTGCTGTGTGTAAAAATGTCCCAAGATATTTATTTATTTTTATTAAAAATGAAGATGATGATAACGAAGCATAGTTATGGTATGTGTGTGTGCGTGTGCGTGTGGGCAGGCAGACGCGGCGATGGACATGGCTGAGCGCGACTTCTGCCAGGCGTCGCTGGAGTACGTGTTCCAGCTGCAGGCGGTGCAGGAGCGCAAGAAATTCGAGCTGGTGGAGACGCTGCTGGGCTTCGTGTTCGGCTGGTGGACCTTCCACCACACCGCGCACGACGTGCACGCCGACGCCGAGCCGCGCGTGCGCGACCTGCAGCTGCGCATACAGCGGGTCAGTACTCACTGCTCACCTCACTGCCACCACACCGCGCGCGACCTGCAGCTGCGCATACAGCGGGTCAGTACTCACTGCTCACCTCACTGCCACCACACCGCGCGCGACCTGCAGCTGCGCATACAGCGGGTCAGTACTCACTGCTCACCTCACTGCCACCACACCGCGCGCGACCTGCAGCTGCGCATACAGCGGGTCAGTACTCACTGCTCACCTCACTGCCACCACACCGCGCGCGACCTGCAGCTGCGCATACAGCGGGTCAGTACTCACTGCTCACCTCACTGCCACCACACCGCGCGCGACCTGCAGCTGCGCATACAGCGGGTCAGTACTCACTGCTCACCTCACTGCCACCACACCGCGCGCGACCTGCAGCTGCGCATACAGCGGGTCAGTACTCACTGCTCACCTCACTGCCACCACACCGCGCGCGACCTGCAGCTGCGCATACAGCGGGTCAGTACTCACTGCTCACCTCACTGCCACCACACCGCGCGCGACCTGCAGCTGCGCATACAGCGGGTCAGTACTCACTGCTCACCTCACTGCCACCACACCGCGCGCGACCTGCAGCTGCGCATACAGCGGGTCAGTACTCACTGCTCACCTCACTGCCACCACACCGCGCGCGACCTGCAGCTGCGCATACAGCGGGTCAGTACTCACTGCTCACCTCACTGCCACCACACCGCGCGCGACCTGCAGCTGCGCATACAGCGGGTCAGTACTCACTGCTCACCTCACTGCCACCACACCGCGCGCGACCTGCAGCTGCGCATACAGCGGGTCAGTACTCACTGCTCACCTCACTGCCACCACACCGCGCGCGACCTGCAGCTGCGCATACAGCGGGTCAGTACTCACTGCTCACCTCACTGCCACCACACCGCGCGCGACCTGCAGCTGCGCATACAGCGGGTCAGTACTCACTGCTCACCTCACTGCCACCACACCGCGCGCGACCTGCAGCTGCGCATACAGCGGGTCAGTACTCACTGCTCACCTCACTGCCACCACACCGCGCGCGACCTGCAGCTGCGCATACAGCGGGTCAGTACTCACTGCTCACCTCACTGCCACCACACCGCGCGCGACCTGCAGCTGCGCATACAGCGGGTCAGTACTCACTGCTCACCTCACTGCCACCACACCGCGCGCGACCTGCAGCTGCGCATACAGCGGGTCAGTACTCACTGCTCACCTCACTGCCACCACACCGCGCGCGACCTGCAGCTGCGCATACAGCGGGTCAGTACTCACTGCTCACCTCACTGCCACCACACCGCGCGCGACCTGCAGCTGCGCATACAGCGGGTCAGTACTCACTGCTCACCTCACTGCCACCACACCGCGCGCGACCTGCAGCTGGAGGAAGGAAGGAACGGACACTGGTGTAACATCCGATCACTTTTGTCCAATTATTTTAGAATTATATTCATTCAAAATTATATCTAGTCACCGAGCCATTATCACCAATATTATTAGTTTAAGAATAAGCAGTACAATTCCACCAAGTAAATATACAAGTTGGAAGGGACATCGACGCACATCCGAATACCATGAGTTCAGTACATGATTCTGCACCCCCTGTGTTGAAATTATCTGTAACGTTTTTCATCAATTTTTATATTTTTTCTGTAGTTTTTTTTTACTTGAACGTGTAAAAGAACATTATTTCTATCTAACCAAATTAGATTTATAATAAAAAATAATTATTTCATTTATTTCGGATCACGCGCGCGATAACATTCATCGCGGAGCGTTATAAGCGCGTTTTTAGCAATACACTGCGCGCTCAAAAATTTCAATATCTGTAATAACCGATCATTTTCTACATGAATGACCTAGGTCATTTTATTTTTGACCTTGAGTGAAACCTTGTCACGACGGTTGTGCGTTGATGTCCCTTCACCTTGTATAAGTATTAATGTAGATTATTTTTACAAGATAAATGTTTTTATGTTAGATAATGCTATTAGTTTTCCTGGCCTCTGTGTAGAAATGTCGAATAATGATGTGGGTCACAAATGTATGGCTATAAGGGATGAGGTTTTAAATAAAGATCGATAGCAGAAGCTGCCTTGTCCTGCCTGACAGGAGCAGTATGGAGTTGTGTACGATCCGACGCACAACAATACTAATCTGGATTATTGTTAGTACTGGCACTCAGTTCTGCTGGTTCACTGCGGTCAAGAAATGTACTACATAATTGCATTTGTCTGTCAACAGAATTATATGAGTGTGAACGGCGATTTGGATCTATCTAAATATATTATATGTGTGTAAGACTATGTTACCTGACGCAGATGGTGGGGCCAGGCGGGGGCGGCGCGCGGCGGCTGGCCAGCTGTTGTAGGTGCTGCGTTTGATCGCGTGCGCTCCTAACAACACTAACGTTTGGCTTTAAATGACTGAGTGATTCACCTACAAATATGTACATATCATAGTGACTGCAACAAGTCGTAGAGGGTGGTCCAGCCCGGCCGCGCGCATGCGCAGTGTCGGCGTCCCGTGGTGCACCACGAGCGTGCATGTCGTGGCGTGTGCGTGTGCGTGCGCGTGCGTCGTGTGTGTGTGCGTGTGCGTGTGCGTGTGTGCCACTTCACTAACCGCTGCTCGCTTACAGACGCGGAGCAACTTCGAGGAGATGAGCAAGCAGACTGAGTCGCTCATGAAGAAGATGATGGAGGTGCGTCAGATGGTAAGTGTGACGTCACGTGCCCGTCGTGTTGTGTGTGCCTGCCCGCGTGCCTGCGTGCGTGTGTGTGTGTGTGTGTGTGTGTGTGCGTGCGTGTGTGTGCGCGTGCGTGTGCGTGCGTGTATATGTAACTGTAACTTGCGTGTGCAGACCAAGGAGGAGGAGGCGGCGGCTGCTGAGGAGGCGGGGGGCGGGGTGTCGCGTGCTGGGTACCTGTTCCTCATGGAGAAAAGTGAGTTACGCATATATATAAAATATCTAACAGCTTTGTAAAAATCAATAAAATGTTAATTAACAGCATGTTAGATAGTTTTATTTGTTACTACTTTATGTTACAACTTTGATTTTCTGCAATAAGCAAGCAATACAATAGCGACGTGTGTGTGTGTGCGCAGAGGCGTTCGGCACGACGACGTGGAGCAAGCACTACTGCACGTACGAGAAGAGCTCGCGCCAGCTCGCGCTCACGCCGTACAACCAGATCAACGTGAAGACGGTGAGTGCGCGGCCGGCGGCGCACGGCGGCGCTCGGCGGCGCTCGGCGGCCGCGAGTGACGCCGCGGTGACGTCACCGAGCGGTGTGTGTGTGTGCAGGCGGGCGGCACCGAGGCGCTGTGCGTGTGCGGCGCGCGCGCCTGCGCCGACGCCGTGGAGCGCCGCTTCTGCTGGGAGTGCGTGCCCGAGGAGCGCGAGCGCGCGCCGCTCACGCTGCAGGCGCTGTCGGAGCGCGACCGCGCCGCCTGGCTGCGCGCGCTGGACGCCGCCGCGCCCGCGCGCGCGCCTCCCGCCGCGCCCGGCCCGCGCGCGCCCGCGCTGGCGCTGGACGACGCCGGCTTCGCCTTCGTGCGCCGCGTGGTGGCGGCGCTGGAGGCGCGCGGCCTGGAGGAGCAGGGGCTGTACCGCGTGGCGGGCGTGGCCTCCAAGGTGGCGCGCCTGCTGGCCTGCGCCGCGCCGGGCGCGCGCCTGCCCGACCTGGCCGACCCGCTGGCCTGGGAGACCAAGACGCTCACCTCGGCGCTCAAGAGCTACCTGCGCGCGCTGCCCGAGCCGCTGCTCTCGCACGCGCTGCACGCGCAGTTCATCGCCGTCGCCAGTTCGTACCTTTACTACTCTTCTCCTTTATAAATAGTCTCGTCTCCGTGTTTGTGCATAACAAAACATGAAATTCTCTGATCTCTGTCCTTTCTCTTTTAGCTGTAACATGCGAGTAGTCTCTAAAAACAAAATCAAAATCGGTTCACCCGTTCGGAAGCTACGATGCCACAGACAGACACACACACACACACACACACACACACACACACAGACACGTCAAACTTATAACACCCCGTCGTTTTTTCGTCGGGGGTTAAAAAAGGGTGGCCTATGATCTGTAACGCAGGTTTAACCTATCACAGACACCCGTCTCTATCTAAATTGTTAATTACTATGTAACCTAGTGTAATGATGATGAGAAAAATAAATTTATTCCTATTTTTAATTCGTTTAAATTTACAACTGGCGAAACCACGTCACGTAAAATATAATAGCAGACGACTGGTGTCGTCACGTGACACGTCAGTGTGTACAGTTGTGATCTGTTGCGCAGAGTGCGAGCGGCGCGCCGAGCGGGCGGCGGGCGCGGCGGCGCTGGTGCGCGCCCTGCCCGCGCCGCACCGCGACATGCTGGCGCTCGTCGTGCGGCACCTGCGCAAGTGAGTACGCCCCGCCCCGCCCCGCCCCGCCCCGCCCCGCCCCGGCCCCGCCGCTCTCTCACCGCTCCCCTGTGTGCGCAGTGTGGCGGCGCGCAGCGACAAGAACCTCATGTCGACGTCCAACCTGGCCGTGTGCTTCGGGCCGACGCTGCTGCGGCCGGAGCGCGAGACCGTGGCCTCCATCCTCGAGCTCAAGTTCTACAACGTGCTAGTGGAGACGCTGCTCGACCACTACGACGAGATCTTCGAGGCAGCGCCGGCCGCAGCCGCGCTCCCGCATGCGGCGCACGTGCCGCACGTCGGGCTCGCGCCGCACGTGCCGCACGTGGGGCACGCGCCGCTCAACGGCACGCTCAGGTACGTTCCCATACGCTTCACTGAACACGCTCGGCGCCGACACCACAAGTCCCAACATAGGCATCACGAATCATTTTATACTAACCTAGGTATATACATAAAAATGAATCCCTATTTCCTTGGTCACGGCATCACGCCTGAATGGCTAGACCAATGTCGCTAATTCTTTTTTGTTGTATTTGGAGAAGGTTCTTATGCAAGATAAAATTGAGGAGGTTGCGGAAAATTTAAGAAAACATAACAACCATATTAACTTTTCTTAAAACATAACCTTTTTAACATTTTCTCTTTTTGTAACCTTAAGGCGTTTGACATAACTGCCAGTTGTGACAGTTGGCTTGGCGCAACTGACAGAATGCGCGCTGCAAATATCGAGTATGTCAGTGATGTCTTAGGACGACTAATACAATATAAAATACGAGCTTTCCGCCAGCGGCTTCGCCCGCGCGGTATGGGTATTTCTTATAACTTTCATCCCATATTCCAACCCCTGGCAGCCCTTTTTTCGCATTAAAAGGAGCTTATGTCCTTTTTTAGGCTCTAAACTATCTGTGTACCAAATGTCATTTTTAGAGGGTAGACCATTAATATAATCCAAACCAAATATAAAGAAGACTTTCTAATACTATACAATGAATTGAACAAACAAATGTAAAATATTTTTTAAAACACAAAATGTTGAACCGTTGGTAATAAATAAATAATAAAATAATAAATAAATATCTTGGGACATTTTTACACAGCACCATCTAGTCCCAAACTAAGCAGAGCTTGTACTATGGGTACTAGACAATGGATATAATACTGATACTTTTTTGTTGAACCGTTGGTAATAAGATTCGATCTTACGGTGCCGGTGACAAGAAGCGCACGCTCAACTAATGCGCCACAGTGGAGTCTGATTCATTAGCTAAATTTATGCATCATATTCCCTGCAACTTTAAAATGTCAAGAAATTGCAAATGTGTGCGTGCTAACACTAGTAAATAGGCGAAGTAATGAACGCATTGAGTTTACGCACACCAACATCTACGTTGGTGTGCCCTGTAAACCGATCTCTTTTGTTTTGTGTACATGGCAGCTGTCAAGTTAATAGTTTTTATTTATTTATTCATTTATATATGCTTTATAGTCTTATAGTACACCAAAAAGAAATACAAAGGTAAGATACATAAATTACAATTAAAATATACAATAGTTTTTACCATGAAATCACTATTTATCTGATAATAATCTGCCGTAATGACGTGCGTTTGACATTCCGAAACTGACACTGGCAGTTTTTACTGTAAACGCATTACGAAACAGCTAACAGTGTGCCAAAATGGAGTATTTTTTTTCAAATTAAAAGTTTTTTTTCTCATCCTTCAGTCTACATTTAAAAAACAACTACGACGAGTTTTAACCAGTGAAATACGGGGTATTTTTTCCAATAAGTGTACCTTCGGTACAACATTTGGGCCGATTTCGATGACGATTGTGCCGTATAACTGAACTGAACCGAACTGTAAAAACTGTACAAATAAATTGTCGCCATAATGGAAACATTTCCTTTCTTCGGTAAGTAAGTTTGTTATTACGTAAGTAAGTTTGGTCTTGGTTTCACAACGAAAACTACTAATGGAGTGTGTATTGCATGATTCATAATACATTGCCGGTTTTGGTTACAAAGTTGTAGGGCCCGTTTATTATAACAACCGCCGACTAAACCATTTTATTTTATTGATACTGTTTATAGATTCGAAACCATATTTTTTTTATACTACAGAGTAAAATATTAGTATCATAAATTAATAGTAGGTCTACTATTATTTTTTTATACTAATATTTTACTACTATTATATATTATTTAAATAAAAATCGCACGGGTCGCTAGTCTAATCTCTCATTCATTGATGGCTGGTTGATGATGATGCATGCTACACATAATTATACTTAAGTTCGCATCCTCAGGATAGTGGCATGCGACCACGGCCACAAACTGGACACAACAGTTCCATTGTAATTCTAAGAAATAAGAGTTTTTAATACAATTTGAGTAATAAAAATTTGAATGTCGCCGACAACGTAGTATTGGAGATTCCACATCTGCTTGGTGCAATATTTCTGCCGGCGTACCATAGGGTGACGTTCTTTCCCCATTACTTTTCTCATTTTCATAAATTCAATCTCCGATCAACTCACATCTTCCTACCATCTTTATGCAGACGATCTTCAGATTTACTGTCATGCTCCTCTCGAAAACCTCTCTGAAGCCTTCAATAAAATCAATGAGAACTTGGCTCGAATAATGGACTGGAACGTTAAGTTTGAACTTAAGGTGAACCCTACTAAAACACAAGTGACTGTCATTGGCAGTTCTAGGATGATCTCTAGGATAAACTGGTCGATACTTCCCCCAATTTTGTTTGATGGGATTGTCATTCCATTATGTGATAAAGTCAAGAACTTGGGGGTTCACCTGGACAGGACTTTGTCTTGGACTGCACACCTGAAGGAGCTCAGCCGAAACATGTTTGCTTCGGCATCTTCATTAAGAAGACTTCGGAACTTCCTGCCTACAGCTACTAAAATTGCGCTTGCACAGTCTCTCCTGCCCGCCGATGCCAGCTATCTTGACCTCACTGAAGAACAACTAGATAGACTTGAGCGCCTTCAAAACTTTTGCATTAGATTCATATTTGGCTTGCGTAAATATGATCACGTCTCCGAGTTTCGTTTCTAAGCTCAACTGGTTGCCTATCCGACTTCGCCGGAATACCCATATCCTTTCTTTGCTATATAATGTGCTTTTTAATCCATCTACCCCTTTCTACCTTAAAGAACGTTTCGAGTTCCTCTGTGACACACATTCTAGGGTTCTGAGGTCATTGGAAAATCTGTAACTAAAAATCCCAACGCATTCCACAAAGTTCCCGATAAATCCTTTTTCGTCCAGGCGGCTCGCTTGTGGAATGCGTTACTACTTACCATAACACGTGCACAATCTCTGTCGCTGTTTAAACAACTTCTAAAAATGCACTACTTGGGACAATAGCAGTGAAAAAATCTAGTACTTTTATTATTTATTTTTATATACATATGTTTTATAAATAATACATAGATTCAAGATTCAAACATTTATTGCATGCCAAGTGTACATAAGGTGTTACATAAAAATGTTGTGTGCTAGGAACTTAGCGGCCTTTTACAAGCATTGCAATGCGGATGTGGAGGGCTTTAATTAATTACTTAATATTACATATTCATTATAAATTTCATACTAATAACAATTGTGTATTTATCTATTAAATTAAGTTTTGTATCTATATCATTATAAATTATTCTTTCAGTGTTACAAAATATATCAGTTATTTGAAATTCACTATTATTTCTATACTTAAATGAGATCATAATACATACCATTTGTACCATTGTACATGTGAATAGTTAGTAAGTTTATTGTATGTTTCTATTTCTGGTGTACAATAAAGTCGTATAGCAATAGGCTCGCGATTTACATAGGTCAAGGACAGTGACGAGTACAGAGTAGCGAGCACAAGTACAGTGGCGACGGCGCGTGGCGCGCTGTGGAGGTGACGTAGACTCGCGCTAGCCCGACCGGTCTACACCACTGTACTTATCGACTTCGCTAAACTCATGAGTGTTGACGAACGGAACTTTTTTCCCCTTTTTTCCTTTTTTTCGTCAACAGTGTGAACGACAAGAGTATTACTGATTGCTGATGGGAATAATTTAAAGTAACACCTGTTCCTCAACACCGAATCAACAAACTTTTTTTGCGATCAGCACGTCGACGACGACTAATTGTTACTGATCGGGACTTGAACGTAGGTATACGGTATAGGTACCAAAGTAATTGTTTGACATTTGTTACAACACATTTTCATCCGAACCACTTACCTCAATGTTTATTGTCGTCATCGTTAATAATTACGCAGTGCAGCGCACCTACACAAATAAACATACACACACACACACACACGTCACACACAGGCGCGCGCCGGCCGCTGCTCCTTACCTGAGCTTTTTATTTGTTATTGTGATTGTGAAGAGGACCCGTGGCAACGCGCAACGGCTCGGCGCAGATATCACTCATACAATCTCCTTTACAACCTCCGGCTTCGTGTTACACGGTTTTGGTTTACAAAGTATTACTGTGTGTTGTAAATATGATGTCTAGTGGTTCCAGTGCCGGACTGCTGCTCAGGAGGTCGTGGGTTTGATTCCCACAGGACACAATTATTTATGTGATGAACATAGGTATTTGTATGGTGGTTCTTGCACATATGTATATAGATTAAGTACATATTTACAAAAACGAAGTATATTAGTATTATATCCGTTGTCTGGTACCCATATCCATAGTACAAGCTCTGCTTAGTTTAGGACTAGATGGTGCTGTGTAAAATGTCCCAGAATATTTATTATTTTATATATTTATTTGAAGTATCAGCATGGGTACTAGCATGATTTAAAAAAAGCAAACTATTCTTGCAACGCCAGGTTTTTCTATTGTATCTGCTAATTGATCTTCAGTAGGTGAATAACTAAATAAAATAAGTACAAAACTTTAAAATCTATCACAAAATAATTATGCCACTAAAACTTTATGAGAAAATCTGCGCGCGAGCAGTGAGCGTTAATTACAGCCAGGCACTGCCTGAGCGAGTGCCCGCCACCCGACGGGGCGCGGGGCGCGGGGCGAGGGCGGCGGGGCGCGGGGCGGGGCGGGGGTGGTGGAGCTCGCGGAGGCTGTGCGAGACAGCTGTTCGCAACAAAAACGTAAAAAGGAAGCCCACCTTATTGCACACCTGCGCGCGCGCTCGCAGCTACGTCCCAGCGCGCCATATATTTGAACATGTTTGTATTTGCCGGGGATGCCGTATCTATCCTTGTGCTGTTTACACATTAATGCGCGCCCGGAAAATACCTACATAGCATCACTTATTTATAACTCGAATTTGTCAAAGCAAAGTGGGTCATTAAAATATCTAATTAATTAATTATCTACTGTTAAAATCTATTTTATAACCTAACCTAAGTACTAAAAATATATAATTGATTCTGCTTCTAAGTTCTTTGGAACACTCCTTAAAAATACGATAAAACACACACAGAGAGCGCCAACATCTCTCCGAAGACCGAGGGCGTACCTATAGGTCGTCTGTGAGGTTGAGAGCGTCGAGATGATGTGATACGAACCGCCCGGCGCGGCGGCGCTAGATGCAGTCGAAGAGAAGGAGTTTATGCTCGCACGGATCCTTGACGTTTAGCCATAATCATCGCCTTGTCATTATTTATTTTATTTATTAGAAACAAGCAGGTACAATATAAACCATACATAATTCAAAACAGTTTGCACATTGACGCCATACATTAAAATAGCTCCAAACCAAAAACAACTTGAAAAAACAAAAAAAAGCAATTATGTGTATCTTAATCTGTTGGTACTAATTCATGTTAAGGCATAAATTAGTACTACAACTACAAATTTTGTAGTTACTTGCAACAGGTAGGGGCAGTTGTGTATAGATAGACTTTTAAAAGTGAGCAGTTAACCAATAACAATGTGCTGTCTGACAGAGAACAAGTCTTTTCAGTGGAACACTCTTTATATTTGGGCGATCCTTAAATTGTAGTCGCGCGGGCAGATGTCGAACACGCACAAAAAATGAGTACAGCTGGCACGCGCACACAATGCGCACCGCACCGCGTCGCGGACGTGGCTCCCGCCGTGGTGTCGAGCGAGATACCGGACATCACCGAGATTATGCATTATACAACTGCTAATAGTGTTACAGTTCTCGCCAAAATTATTGTCCGGCTTGCAGTTAGCACTTTTACCCGGCCGTAAAAATCGGAGAGAAAAATATTGGATTAAAAATGATTTAAAACGATAATAACGATAACCTACGACTTGAGCTTTCGTTTTTATTTATTACAATCCAATATTTTGATTTCTGTACGTGCGATACAATATAAGTATACCATTGCGATGCGAATACGCGTTAAATTATTTTGCAGATCATTTCATACTGTATTTAAATTTTGTTCCATTATTTATTTATCCCGCGGATAGCGGATAAATAAATAAGCTAACAGACAGGTTTTCACCACCGGAGCATGTGCCGTTGTACAAACGCATCAACCCGCTGCAGTGCAGCCTTTCTTCTTAAATGAGTCATCACGCGTCTTTGTGGCCGCTTCAGGTTAGCTTAGGGGGCAGCACGACTCGGAGAAAATTAGTAGTAATAAAGCTGTTTTTAAGATGAGCAACACAAATGATGAAAACAAGTTAATCGGCGAAATAAGTTGGCTGTGAGCTGGTGCTGGCGTGTGTTGGCGCTCCGGGCGAGCGGTGTGGGCGCGCGGTGGGGGAGGCTCCCGAAGCCTTACGAGTAGCTACGAGAGATAAGAATGCAGCCGCGCGGCAGCTGCGCGTGCGCGGAATGCTCACCTGCGGCCTGCGCCCGCGCCGCCACCTGTCCGCCGCCTGTCCGCCGCGCGCTGATTTTATTTATTTATTTAATAAAAGGGTCACCAACGTGCATACAATACAAAATATAAATTGATGAACACATTATTATAAAAAATTAATAATAAATAAATTTTATAAAAATATTGTCTGGTCTCATCGACTGTCCTGAATTATTAAGCAAAATCTATTTTAATGTCCCAAGCAAAATTGACTAGATTTAATCAATGTTCCTAAAGTGTCAACGAACTACCGTCATAATTCATATATTGTACGAGCAAGTAAACAGTTTAACATAATTTGCAAATAGCATAATAACTTAGATCCGTATACAATAGGTGTTTCAGCAGTAAAGAGGTGTCTAAGCTTGGACTTTTTTTCATGAATTAATTATAATATTTTTTTTCATTGTACCTACCTCTGTATTTAAACGCTATTAGGGATAAACACACATGTGACTGTTCTGTATAGAGTGCACACAACATGCAGTTTATTCAGAAGCTATAAGTGAAAACCTGTAATTGGCCTACTGTTTCTATTTTATCTTGTTTGTGTCCCTGTAGGTTTTCCATGTTAATAAAAATAAAAAAATATATCTTCTCGTAGGTCTGCACGAAGAAATTTTCTTAGAAACCTTTGTATAGTCCTATTTTTTATACATTTCTGTTTTATTCAGTGTTTAAGTACATTAATAAATAATGAAAAAGAATTTATAAATCCTGCATGCACATCAATTACACACTCGTTAAAATACATCGGCATCCCATTTAAAAAAAAATACTGAAGAGAAAGATACCTATCAGATACTGAGCTTAGTGCTTGTCGCCATCAGCAGAAACATATACAATAGAGAATTTAAAAACGGAAAATATGTATATATAAGATATTATATATCCTTATGTAATATCGTAAGTATAAATGCTGTCGCTCGGGTGCGGAGCTAGAAGAGTAGTTGTGGCCAGCCCTAATGTTATATGGACAATAATAAGAAATACTGTGATGTGTGTGTGTGACGGAGTGATCGTCTCGGAGGCGGCAGATGCGCGCGGCGGCGCGGGCACGCCGGCGCACCTGCCGCCATTGCCGCGCCGCGCCGTATATATGGCGGCGCGCCGGCGCAGCGCGCACTCCAGGGCGAGCCTGCGCCGCCGCTAGCTACAATACAGTTGTGTCGTGTCGTGCCGTGTTGTGTCAGTGTGTGCACGATGATCATCTGCCTGTCGGGGTTCGTGATTGCCGGGTTGGTGTCTCGTCTGTGCTCGCGTTACTCTTGTTGCTCTCTTTCAACTGTTTGAACGTCGTGTGCGCGTTTTTATTCTCGTAAACCCCTAATTATTCTCATTTGATCAACAATGAGACATATACAAGGTGGAAGGGACATCGACGCACATCCGAATACCATGAGTTCAGTACATGATTCTGGACCCCCCTGCGTTGAAATTTTCCGTAACTTTTTTCATAAATTTTAGATTTTTTTCTGCAGCCTTTTTTACTTGAACGTGTAAAAAAACATTATTTCTATCTACCCAAATTAGATTTATAACTAAAAGATCATTATTTCATTTATTTCGGATCGCGCGCGCGATGAAATTCACCGCGGAGCGTTATAATCGCGTTTTTAGCAATACACTGCGCGCTAAAAAATGACCGCTCTGTAATAACCGATCATTTTCTACATGAATGACCTAGGTCATTTTATTTTTGACCTTGAATGAAACCTTGTCACGACGTTTATGCGTCGATGTCCCTTCCACCTTGTATAGGTTTTGTCTATGTTTAATTTAAAATAGTCATTACACACGAATGTAGACGATCGATAGAGATACATTATACCTGCTATTCACTGCACTGAATTGTTTAACTTTATAACGTTAATGCAAAATATAAAAGATGAAGTTGAATGCCTAACGCAACAGCGCGAGTTATTATATTGTGTAGTTACGTGCGGAGTGTCGTGACGTATGTGCTGTGACTTATCGTAATTATTATTTGTTGCAGAACTTCGCCGACGTCGGTGCCAATCTCTGCGCGCAATGATATTGTAAGTGTACCTACTACTACTTAGTCACTAAGTAGGCAGTAGTAGTAGTGGTCACTCGTTACCACGGAGTACGTTTGATCGGCACGCGAGCACGCACCACCGCACACCGTTGCGGAGTTGCCTTGTATGTCAGACTAACTCCGCAACGGTGCACGGCGGCGGTACTGAGTGGCGATTGAAATATTACCTCCATACATGTAATTGTAGTCAGGGTCGGAAGTGTGATTGGGTTTCTCAATGGCAATAGGTTCCCCCCTTTTACATGGGTACACGGTGTACATTAGTACATTTCTGCTTAACCCTTGGGGAAATACCAGCTTGAAGCTAATAAATGTATGTATGTTAAACAAACCAATTGATAAATAAACGTCAATAGCGATCACCGGCGACTTGTAATATTACGAGTACCTATGACAAGCGACAACAACAATATTGTACGGGCCGCTAGACTGTAAGCAAAGGCGAGAGTTTGCAAGTGTGGAGGTTTGTTGCTCTTTCGCGGCAAAACGACTGAACCGATTCGCCTGAAAGTTGGTATGGTGATACCTTGGTGGCTTATACCTTGGACTAGGACATAGGCTGTATTTTAATCCCGAATAATTCAAAGTTCCTAACTCATCCTAATCCATCATCCTAGGTTGTCGTTTCATATCTTGAAACCGGCCAACAAATAATTGCACATTATTGCTTAGTGGGAGAAAATGCAATGCCGTGCAAAAATCCCATTGACTGATTTGAGGGCAAAGAGTTTTGCTCTACCAGGAATTTAAATCACGTTGTTAAGAGGTTTGGTGTTGTCTGCACAGGTGGAGCGGCTGGGCGTGAGCGTGGGCGGGTGCGAGCGCATGCTGGGCGTGGGCGCGCGCTACTCGCCGCACCACCAGCAGCTGCTGCAGCAGCTCGCCGCGCCGCGCCCGCGCCCCGCCGCGCGCTCCAGCAGCTCCTCCGCCGAGTCCGTGTCGTCGCACAGCGCCTCGCCGCCGCCGGGGCCGGGGCCGGGGCCGGGGCCGGGCGCGGGGCCGGGGCCGGGGCCGGGGCCGGCGCCGCGCCCGGGCCCGCCGCGCTGCTCGCGCGTGCGCACGCTGTACGCGTGCCTGGGCGAGAGCGAGGGCGAGCTGTCGTTCGAGCCCAACCAGATCATCACGAACGTGTCGGCGTCGGGCGAGCCGGGCTGGCTGCGCGGCACGCTCAACGGCAAGAGCGGCCTCGTGCCCGAGAACTACGTCGAGCCGCTGCCGTGAACGTAACGTCGGCGCCGACGGCTCACACACCAAATATCATATCGTAGTCTTATGTTGTTGATTCTTTTGTACGTATTTGTATATTTTGTACATTGTAAATAAGAGTTTGTTGATATTTTAACTATTTATATTATACTTTGTTGTGAATTTTGTACCAAATATACTATGTATGACGTATTATTATGCGACGCCCGCTCGTGGATTTTTAATGATAAAGATAAAGACTAATTTGAACGAAAACTATTTTTTATTCATTTATTCCCAGTTTGTTACATAACTTGATAGTACATTAATCATCGATAATTATAATCGAAATATGACAAGCGTTAAGGTGCACCTGAATCGCGGCCGATACCAATAGCTTAGCGCAAGGATCTACCGGTATATATAACAATGGTTTTAAATCGTATAGTGAGTCGAGCGCTATCAGCGGCTTTATGTCATCGAGATTTAGATTTACCGCTATTTAGATGCACCTGTATCAGTATGTGTAGCGATACATAATGTTACGAAAGTTGAAACGCTAAATAAATGTACAAGCGAGGCGAGTCTCACAGCGTCGCACACTAGCACTCACTGGCACTCGTCGGCACTGGTCGGCACTGGTCAGCACTCGCACCAGAGCGAGCGCCGCGCGCGCCCCCGCACGAGTCGCGTCACTGCCGTACGGCGCCCGCACGAGTCGCGTCACTCCGCCGCCCCGCGGTCGTGTCTCCTCTCAGTTCACCCGCGACACTCGTAGCACAGCACCGGCACTTTGTCGTCGGCGATAACGCAGCGGCGCGCCAATTAGCTGCATGCGTCCGCGGGGCCCCCAAGGCCGGCCGCGACCCCCGCGGCCCGCGCGCCCCCCGCGGCCCGCGCGCCCCCCGCGCCCCCCGGCGCCGCCAGCCGCTCCAGCTGGCGCGCCTCGGCCGCACGCACCACGCGCAGCAACGCCGAGTACTTGTCCCGCAGCGCGCGCAGGCGTGCGGCGCCCTCCTCCGCCGCGTGGCGCGTGGCGCGCTTGAGCTCGGCCACCGTGGCGTCGCGCGCCGCCAGCGCCGCCTCCAGCTCGTGCGCGCGCGCCGCCGCCGCGTCCGCGCGCGCCGCGCTGGCCTCCGCGTCCGCCTCGGCGCGCGCCCAGGCCGCCCGCAGCGCGCGCTCGTCCGCGGCCGCGCGCTCGGCCGCCGCGCCCGGCGCCGCCGCCGCCGCGCCGCCCCGTGCCGCCGCGCTCAGCCGCGCCTCGCGCTCCGCCAGCACCAGTAGCTCGCGCCGCAGCCGCCGCACGTGCTCGGCGCGGCGCTCGGCGGCCAGCGCGGCGCGGGCCAGCGCCTCCACGTGGCGCGCCGCCTCAAACGACTCGCCGCGCGTGCGCTGCAGCTCGGCGGCGTCCAGCGCGCGCTGCGCCTCGGCCTCGCGCAGCGCCGCCTCGGCCCGCAGCCGCGCGGCGCGCTCCTCGGCCAGCGCGGCCTCGAGGCCGGCCTCGCGCTCGGGCGGCGCGGCGGGCGCGGTCGGCGGCGGCTCGCGCAGGCGCGCGCGCATCTCGTCGCGCTCGCGCTGGGCGGCGCGCAGGCGCTCGTGCAGCGCGGCGTTCTGCAGCTCGAGCGCGCGCATGTGCCGGCAGCGGCCCAGCAGGCGGCGGTTGCGCTCGGCGTGCGCGTCGCGGCGCCAGCGCTCGTACATGAGCTGCGCATGCGCGAGCGCCAGCTGCTCGGCCAGGTCGGCGCCGCTGCGCGTGGCCCGTCCGGCGTACAGCTCGGACATGTACGCGTCCAGCCTCTCGCACGGCTGACTCGAGTCGACGGACTGCAAATAAAATAAAATAATTTCATCGGGAATCAACTTTACGATATTATAATTATACACAGAACGCATCGAGTTCATACCGAGTTTGAATCCTTTGTATAAGTTTATATACAAAAAAAAACTTTGGTGGGTTTTAAGGCCTTTTTCACTACCGTATGTAACCTACATCTGGGATAGAATCACACTAATCAATTAATTTTTTCTTGAGGAGTGCCTGCCAGAGATAGGAGTAAAACGGACGTGCTATACTCTTATAATAATAACGACGTCGGTGGTTTAGTTGTTTTGGTGTCGGTCTGCTGATCGAGAGGTCGTGGGCTCGATTCCCACAGCACAAAATATTTATGTGAAGAAAGAAGAAGTGTGTGCGTTTGTTCTGGATGTTTCCTATAAGAACTATGCATCCCCAAATACTTATTATACCTGTCTACGTGTATCGTCCGGAAGAGCACGGAAGAAGTCCGCGACGAGGAACTCGTAGGGTTCCGGCCACGTGTCCACCGTCTGCACCGCCACCGAGGCGCGGCGCCCGCCCGCCGCGCGCGGCCCGCACGACGCCGAGCGGCGCGGCGCGGGCGCGGCGCGGCGCGGCGGCGGGGCGGCGCGGCGCCGCGGGTCCAGCGCGCGCGCCAGCTCGCGCCCGCCCGGCGCGCCCGCCGCCGAGGCCCACTCGTCGTCCATGTGCGCGCGCGTCGTCAGCTCCAGCACCTCGCGGTCCTCCACGTTGAGCGGCTCGAGCGAGCTCGCGTCGGCGGGCGGCGCGGGCCGGCTGGGCTCGGGCCGCGGCAGCGCGCCGGCGGGCGGGGCGCCCGCGAACGGCACCGGCGAGTCCGCTGCGCGCCGCTCCAGCGCCACGCGCGCCAGCCGCGCCGAGTACGCATCGCCCGGCGCCGGCGCCGCCGACGGGGACGTCTCCTTGCGCGGCGGCGACGCGGGCCGGGAGCGCCGCCCGATGGCCCGCACCGCGCCCGACTCGGCCGGGAAGCGGAACTGGGCGCGGGTCTCTCGCGCCGGCGTGTTCTCCGGCGTCGCCTCCACGGCGGCCTCGGGCGGCTCGGCGGCGTCCGCGTCCGCCGGGAGCGGAGTGTGCGGGGCGGAGTCGGCGCCGCAGCGGTCGCTCAGCGCGAACCAGGGCTCGGCGCCGGGCCGCAGCGCCGCGGCCGAGCGGGCGGCGTGCGCGCCCGAGCCCGGCGCGGGCGACGCCGCCGGGGGCGCTTGCGGGCCGGCGCAGGCGACGGCGGGCGCGGGCAGCGGCGAGGGCGCGGCGTCCTCGGCGCGGGCGTACAACGACAGGCGGCGGCAGTCGGCCAGCACGTCGTGGTGCTCGGTGCGGGCCCAGCGCGCGGGGTCGGCCTCGCGCAGGCGGCTGCCGGTCACGAGCGCGGGGTGCAGCCGCACGGAGCCGGCCAGCGCGCCCACGCCGCGCTCCCACGCGTCGCGCGCGGCGCTGGCGGGCAGCTCGGCGCCCTGTGCGCGCAGCGCCTCCAGCAGCGTGCACGGGTGCGTGGCGTACAGCGCGTGGAACAGCGCCAGCTGCGCCAGCTGGAGGTGCGCGCGAGTGGCGGGCGCGGGCGGCGGCTCGAGCGCGGCGGGGCGCAGCAGCGCGTCGGCCAGGTCGGCGGGGTGCGCGGCGGCCAGCGCGGGCGCCGCCGGCAGCAACGCGGCCAGCGCCATCAGCGCGTGCAGCAGCGGCAACGCGTCGCGTTCGTGGCGCGCGGCGCGCAGCAGGTCGCGGGTGAGCGGGTGCGCGGGCAGGCGATGCAGCCAGGGCGGGCGGCGCGCCACGAGCGGCGCCACGGCAGCGAGCGCGTGGTGGCGCAGCGGGCGCTCGCCGCGCAGCTGCTCCTGCAGCGCGTCCAGCAGGTGGCGCGCGTGCGGCTCGGGCGCGCGCGCCAGCAGGTCGAGCGCGCGCGCGGAGCCGGTGCGCGCGTGGTAGGCGAGCAGCGCGCGCGTGAGCCAGGGCTCGCGCACGCCGCAGTAGAGCGCGGCCAGCGCGTCGGCGGCGTCGCGCGCGCCGCCCGCTCCGCCCTCCAGCAGGGCGAACACCTCGCCCGCCTCGCACGCCGCCAACATCTCCAACCGCCTGCGCACACGCCGGACACCATGCTTCATTCGATTACTTGCGTATTATTCCTCCTACTTACTTAGTGATGGGCGGATGATAGAGTTGCCTATCGATAGTTTATCGATAGTTGACGTCACATCAATAGTATCGATAGCCTATCGATTGTATCGATACTATTGATAGTATCGATACAATCGATAGTATGGTACAGGGCAATAGTATTGGTAAACAAAAATAGTATTGATAGTATCGAAAGTATTCGCTGCGATAGTATCGATACTATCAGTACTATTGATACTATCGAAGACCAGTATATGTTTAGGAGTAATACTATCGATAGTATTATTAGTATTGATAGCTCACACTATCGATAGTTTAATAAACGGCGATATTATTGCCTTCCAATAATCAATTACATAACTAGTAGTTATCTCATAAAAATATTAAGTATAGAAAACGTATTAACCCGAAAGATTTTCCGAATACAAGCTAAATTGACACAGGGTAACACTTAGCCTCGTCAAATTTAAATTGTTTGTTATACTTTTTAAGCTACAGTGAATTGCGAGCAGGTTAATACCCACATTGTACTTTTTAAAAGTTTGGTAAGTGTGACACAATGACACAACGTAAAGCACAGTGAGTGAGAATTGCTTAACACTACTTGCTACATCTATACTAATATTATAAAGAGGAAAGATTTGTTTGTTTGTTTGTTTGTAATGAATAGGCTCCGAAACTACTGGACCGATTTCAAAAATTCTTTCACCTTTGGAAAGCTACATTATCCCCGAGTAACATAGGCTATATATCATCACGCTACGACTAATAGGAGCGGAGTAGTAATGAAAAATGTAGCAAAAACGGGGAAAAAATTATAAGACCACGCGGGCGAAGCCGCTGGCGGGAAGCTAGTATGCTATAATTTGAAAACGATACTATTGGCGGTTATTAAACTATCGATGTTGTAATACTATCGATGGTTTTACAAACTATTGATAGTATTGATAGTATTATTTATTTAATACAACGATACCATCGACCATATCAATAGTATCGATAGTATTACCTAAAAAATATTGATAAGATCGATACTATTGGTAGTATTATCATGTAATTCTATTGATACTATTGTTTCCAATCAATAGTATTAGTTAATTTGTGATATTGATACTATCGATAGCTCTATTGATATTGTTACTAGTTTTCGAGGTCATGTATTGATAGCGAAACTATCAATAGCTAAGCAACTCTAGCGGATGATAAATACTCTGAGAATTAACTACTAGAGATTTTATCAGAATTCTAATCTATTTAAGTTAATTGTACTGTTTTGTTTTCCTTCAAATAAATAAAAAAAATCATTATCTTAAATATTTATAGCCCTTAGGGGATAGGGGACCAGCCATAAATAAAATATATCACATGTTAAGGTGTCCTCCCACCCATTGTGTGACAAGGGGTGGGAGAGATCCCTTTTGTGGCGTTACATTTCAAAATCTAAACTAAAAATACTTAATTTCAACTAGACAGTGAATAGTATGAGTCTATTGCAGTTTGATGTGCAAGAATTACAAATAAAACAAGCTAAATAGCCATAGCAGTAAGTGTTAACAAATCCCACAGGCCGCCATTTTGCTCATTGCAAAGTTTTATCCTAAGAATTGCTGCTACACATGTCAGAAATTGAGATTTTTTTCCTGTCTGTCCTCCTTAGACAAGGGCTTGTTGATAAAATTATAAAATTAGGGTGACATTTTTATGATGATACACAAAGCCTAATAGATGTACCTATGATGTATGCATTGTGTCATTTAGAGAAAAAACGGGAGTCATATAAGTGATCAAATGTGAATTCTGAGGGCAAGTAAATCATTATGCCAGAGCTCCTTCTAAGGATGCGCTGCGCTGCCAGCACAAGAAGAATATTTGCTCAAATTGTAGGCAATGAATCCCACATAAACCACTTTTTAGGATCAGCAATGCACAAATGATACCCCTGGCGTCTATAGGCTAGGGTTACTGCTCGGCTGTAGCTTCTTTGCCACCTTAGTGGTATAAAAAAAATAGGTACAAAGTAAATCTACTTATGTAGGTAAGTACTGCAACATGAAGATATTTGTGTCATATTCACTAAGTGTTAAATATCAATATAACAATGCAGTCAAATCCTTTCATATCTGCTTTCTAAGCCACTTCCCATTCCCAACTAATCATAATTTGAGTTTTCCTTTTCCGGTAAACTAATACCGGTGCACAAAAACGGAACAATCTTCTCACAAACTTCACTGCATATGTTGTGAATCGCCACAAACCCTGGGACATCCCAGAAAAGGGTAGAAGAGGTGCACCTAGCTGCAAGTGGATATTAATTCACCAACCCAGGTGACCGCCATAAACGCCGCTCACGTGAGTACCTTTTCCTCCCTTCCAAATTAAGATTGTGGATTTTGATTGGCCTATATTTCACTTCTTCTTATGAAATGATCAATGAAGGAATCAACTCATTACATTAACACTAAGTGCGTCCTTAAAGAGTCTTCATTATCGTCTTGTTATTTTATAAGTAGTAGGCAATAGCAAAACATCTTCATATGTACGTACCAATCAGCAGTTCGGAGAGAAGATCCCTGAGTCACTGAGGCAGGAGGAATTTTGATTTGTTTTACTTAACTACTGCCAATGTAATATGATTATATTCAAAATTATAATTTTCGAAGTGTTATTCTTTTTTGACGATGAATAAGCACGAGATTTCACGTTTACACAAACATACCACAAAATGTCTATCGTTATCAATTTACGGCTGACCGGAGTTTTCTTTGGCGACGATTCACGAATTCACGATTGAACAGACAATCGACAAAATGTCAAAATGTATGTGTACTAATGACTTTGACGGTGATATCTGACAGTGACACTTGACTCTGACGGCAGACAACATCTCACGCGTCCATAGACATGCGTCTCACCATGGTCTCACCCAAAGGCTAATATTCAGAAACGAGACTCAACATGAACTTATGCTTCCGTATGTCAAATTTGTATGACAATTTGACATACGGGAGCCTAAGTTTATGCTCAGCATCGTCTCTGAGGCTGATATTCAGAAAGGAGACTCAACATGAACTTATGCTTCCGTATGTCAAATTTGTATGACAATTTGACATACGGGAGCCTAAGTTTATGCTTAGCATCGTCTCTGAATATTAGCCTTAGGCTGACATTCAGGCTGATATTCAGAAACGAGACTCAACATGAACTTATGCTTCCGTATGTCAAATTCGTATGACAATTTGACATACGGAAGCCTAAGTTTATGCTTAGCACCGTCTCTGAATATTAGCCTCAGAGATATTCATGTAAGACGGGCTTAGATCAGTCTAAGACAAGAATCGGCTTAACGCATCTTAAAAAGTGGTATTCAGAAACATAGTACGTCTCAAACTTCGTCCGTCTTAACTTAGCCTACGCTCTGTTATAAATAAAGGATAGCAATATATGTAATTTCATATCTATCTACAGAGATTTCAGAGATTTTGTCAGTGCATGAACTTGCGAAATGTGAATTTGCGACTATGGTCTAAATTGCTTACGTAAATTGGTTTACCTTCACTAAATGCACCTCAGACTCTGAGTGGCCTTTATGATAATCGACAAATAATATTATATTATACCGACATTGTTCGGTTGTTCACCGACCACCAAAGTCGATAATCGACACCATCAATATAAACAAATCAATACCATCACTAAAAGTGAGGTTATAAATGCCCTCATATTTCCGTATTTGTTATTTCTTTAATATTACTGTTTCGTGATCTCTAATGCATTTTAGTGATCTAATAAATAAATTTAGCATTATATTTTCTACAAATTTAACACATTTACGTAACAATTATTAAGAAATAATGAAAGTAAACAAATAGTAAACATACCGATTAAATTAGTAATCCTGTAGATTTTCCATCTTTTGAGAATTACCACCTGGTACTGCACAAGTTACCATCGTAATCATATGAATATTACACGGATACACACTTAACTTCACGTAAATAATCCAAAAATTTCGCAAGTTTACATTTGCCAGAACCCCTATTACCGCAATTGTATACATGTAATGTCACGTTTACAGCGTCATTCTCTTTTTCTTTCTAACACACCAAAGTGCCATTAACTTCAGTAGCTCTCTTTTACTCATATGCCAATCTACGTATTATAAATCTATGATAAATACATGGAGGCGCCCCGGTGCTCATAATGGAAAAATGGAAACATTTTACGGTGACATAGTGACAGCTGTAGGAAAGTGCCGTATCCGCCATTTTATGCGCCCAGTTTGTGGTAGTTTAGCTGTCAAGTTTTTTTTTTTTTTTAATGAAGGAAAAAATCGGCGGGCGGGCAGGATTCGAACCTGCGCCTTCTGGTTCGGTACACACATTCTAATTTACGTCTTAAGGTGACGTAGCGACATCTATTGTGAAGAATGCTTCACAACCGACACGACTAACTTTACAGCTAGTTCGATGTCGTATGATACCGCCTTACCTATTAACTATCTTTTTGTATTTTTTAAGTATTTTCCATGCTAAGATTACAAGTTATTTTTAATGAAGGAAAAAAATAGTGTTGTACCATTGCTATAATATTTTCAGTCTAGTTTTTCCACTAAAACAATAACTTAACCCATTCCGCATGTTTTAATCGGTTAGTCATAGTGAATTAGGGTCCTTGCTAAGTTTGTCCCGTGGTACACGGCACCAAGGGACGGCCGTCCCACAGCATTCGTTGTTTATTTTAGCAGCTAATCATAATGACTCATTTATTGATAAAAACTTGCCTTTTTTATAGGTTTCCTAAAAATGAAGCATTAAAGCAAAACTGGTTAGAGGCTATCGGTGCAGAAAATATTAATCCCCCACATAAAGAATGGTACCTCTGTTCACTCCACTGTGAAGAAAGCTGTTTCAATAGAACACTTGTGCGTATGTGTTGTGCTTGTGAATGTAATGAGACTACATGATAACTCTGTTCCGACATTATTTTTGGTATGTATTAAAATGATTTATTAAGAGCCTGAAATAACTGATGAAAAAAAAAAAAAACAAAATTGACTGCCTCTTTGGTCTTTGGTCACAAGTGCTACTGCTGAGCATGATGTCCTGGATTCGATTTTCAGGTTGGGCAGTGTTAATTACAAGAATTTTCCATTAGGACTTTTTCAATACAATAATAATAATAAATATCCTGGGACATTTTACACAGCACACATGGGACTTAAATATAACTAGTGAAATGTGGATGTGTACCTACTATGGGACTGGGTACACCTCTATCTAGCCCTCCTAGCATCTCTGTTATATTATATTATCATTTTTTCCCAAAATTTTCCAATTTTTCTAAATCATAATGTCTATTGTTTATTATAATACAGTAGCAATTTTTTTTAATAATCCCAAAATTTCGCAGGTTTGCATTTGCCGAAACCCCTATTCACCGCAATTGTATACATGTAATGTCACGTTTACAGCGTCATTCTCTTTTTCTTTCTAACACACCAAAGTGCCATTAACTTCAGTAACTCTCTTTTACTCTTATCTCCAATCTATGGAGTATATTATATATCTATGGTTTATAATGAGTGACAGAGATAGACACATAATTTTTTGTCTTTGTCGGAATTTCAGTTTTTATGTTGGTCTCAACCTGTTGAGACCAAACAAACTTGTGACTCACTGTTACGATCTTCATTTATTTAAGAATCTCAACTTTTTACTTGCTATAATTAGTGTGTGCTTTACTACAGCGCTACGCAGAACATAGTTGTTTTATTTATTTATTGGTTTACCAGTAGTTATTACACCAAAAAAACATTCGTTACAAGACAGGAAGATGCTAAAACTAAGTGTATAAACTTATGTAGCCAAACATCACATGCATATAATCTATCTAATATAATGTAAGAAACAACTATTTGACGAAGGTTATACAGGGAGCGAGTAAACAAATGTTACAATAGAACCTACCACCAAAAAGGACAGTTGTTATGGTGCATTGTTACATAAATGGCTTTAAAAGCTACATGGAGCTGAAATGTGAGAACATCACCTTTAATTTTGTAAGTATATCTATCTATACTATTATAAAATTGTAAAAAAGTCGTTTCTGTACATTGAAGATATTTAAAAAAAAACAATTGGGTTAGAGTATATAAACGATCGCGAACCCAAAAATGTGATTTTTAGAATTCTTGTCTGTTTGTCTGTTTGTCTGTTTGTTAGGGGTTGGCGCTAAACCTACTAATTAGATTTGAATTTTGTATGAACTGTTGTAAAGCATAATTTCCAACTTAAAAACTGATGTAAAGCTTTTTTCAATTATTTGAATAGATCCTTGGATACAGCTTGACCTCTGTGTTGTATGGAAGCCCATAGAAAGAAGAGATCATCATTGTTGGTTTTTTGTTTTTTATTTTCTATTTAAAAGTCCATCGTTCAACTAAAAAAATTAGGTATATCTCATTCCACTCGGTTGCGTAGATGCCGAGATAGAGCTTGACCTCTCTGTAGTATGTATTCTTATTGATATAAGGGATCATTATTGTTGGTTCCTTAATTAAGTTGTCATATGCGCAGAAATCGTGATTGTTGATTAGTTATAAACGTTTAAAGTGGTATAGACTTAAATTATTAAACAATAGTTGTAAAGTTTGGTTAGAATTACGAGTTATTACGACTAACTGAAGTTTCAATTTTCCTTTGGAGTGATTTTGAACAACACAGTTTCACAAACAGTATCACCTCAGTACCTCATAGAGTACCCAGTACCAGTAACAGTTGCTCAAACCGAGCTAAAAACTTTGGCGAAGTAATAACTACGCTAAGCGATAGGTTAAGCAGCGGTTTCTGCGGTTAGACTATGGATGGGTGACCGTTCTTAAGACATCGAGACCCTCTGTACCTTATATAGCACATTAAGAAATGGCAATTGATTCGGCATAGTAGACCCTATACGAAAATCTATTAAAATCCTTAATTGTAGTCAGAAGGCCAAAAAACCAGACGATCAATTTAAAGCTAGGATACCTACCTATCGGTTTTAACCAGTCTGAACGCTATTGCTTTGTGTAAAATTATATATTTAACTACATCTGTTTCGATTGGAACCGGAGCTTAACATATTTTCGGCATAGGCTAGAAGTCTACGAGGATGATGAAACTGTTACAGTGAGCTGCTTTTTATCTTATTCGGGATCGATTTCTTTCAATTTTGTTTCTTCATCCACGGAGAGCGAAGCCGCGGGCAAAAGCTAGTATTAAATATTTTCCCTTATTTATAGATTTAAACTGCGAAACTCATCAAATTTATAAGATAGTCATGCGTAAATCGATTAAATATCAGAAAAACAGGCACTATTTTCCATGTAAAGATATTATAATTATGGTATTAACCGCCTAATTTATGTTGTGCCTAAATTATCTACGAACATAACTGCCCGACGGCCATTGTATCATCCTTAATTTTCCTGGATAGTACGTATTTTTAGGATAGGTACCATTAACCTAGAATAAAAATTACCCATATTTGTGGGGACATTATTTTATACATTTCAGAATTCCAAGAGACTCGATAACGCGTAACTTATAGATGAAAACGACAGGACGGAGAAATTGCAATTATAATAATAATGATTAATAACAATTAGCAACTTGCTTTGAAATACATACTTGTGGAATCGGAGGTACCGTACTATAGGTATGTGCCCGACGTGGTTCCCAAAAATGGTCATGCCACATTGTACTGGGATCGCTCTATCATCACAGGCAGGTATATTGTTGCCAATAAGCCTGATATTGTGGTGATAGACCGATTAGAGCGTAATGGAATGATTGTCGATATCACCGTCCCGCGTGATGAGAACCTTGTGAAAGCCGAAAAATGATAAAGAAATAAAGTATCTTGATTTGGCGCGTGAGGTTGTTGACATTTGGGAGGTGAATTCAGCGATCATTGTATCGATCGTTGTGTCTGCCAATGGCTTAATAGCCAAGAGTCTTAACCAACATCTAAGGAGACTCTCGTTGAGTGGCTGGATCAAGGGCTTGATACAGAAAGCGGTACTCCTAGATCCGGCACGTATTGTTAGAAGGTTCCTTTCCCTCGAGCCCTGACCACCGGTAGCTTGGACTCTGTTCCCGATACCGGTGGGCTACTATTTTTTAATATTTTTAAATGTTTTTATATTATTATTTTTTATAAAAATATTTAAAAATGCAAATCATATGTATATGTATAGATAAATAAAGAAAATAATTAATAATAATTTTTATTATTATCATTGCAACTTGGCAAACGCATGTGTACCAAGCATTTTAATCAAAATTGTTTTGAAACACTCAACATAGACAAATAAACATCCTGTACATTATGGTATATAAATTATATACCATAATATACAGAATGTGTCGTAAATAGTGGTCCAGAGTAAATGAGTCGATACACTGTATTCTTATGTATCACATGCCGAAATTTTAACCATTTTCAGTTAAGGGCCTCAGAAAAAAAAAGAATACGTTGTTTTTTTAAATTTCTGTACCTTGCCTCACGAATTTGGCTGTAATTTCAGCAAATATCAATATTTTTTTATTCTGTTTTTTTATTATTACTCTTGAATATGTGTACTATCATATCTAAACCCTTTTTTTATTTTAAAGTCAAAGGTACTTAAAGAAATTAATTTGTTTCCAATTTCAATACTCATCTCCAACAAATCATACGACTTTAGGAGCATATTGTGTAAAAAAAAATGTACTGCACTGTTATTGCGCATTAGTTTTAAAAATACCTCATTAAATGCAGATTACAAAATGGTAAAATATTAAGTGGTAAGACTTTAGAAAAAAAAGTTATAAGTATTCAAAACGAAAGATAGCTAAATTTGCTCAAAACATTTTTTTCGGTTAAGCTGCTAGTATTGTGATTTTTGCTAACGTACCTCAGGTAAAAAAAGGTCTATTGTATTCCTGGAATTGGTAACAAGCCATGCAGATAACAATAAGCATTCAAAATGGCTCTGGGTGTGAGTTATGGGGAGTGATAAAGAAGGAATGCGGTTTCTTTATTAATATTCTTTTGAAGAATGAGCGAGATAGACTAAATAGCAACTAGAACAATAAAAAAAGACCCTCTAGCTAGCCAGTGTTATTCCGTACGTCGCATGCGCCTCTCGTCTCTTTGTGTGTTATTTCTGCCGTTAAATTTCTGTTTTTTTAGACTTTGATTTGCTTCTGATTTAGACTTGTTGTATTGGTGAACCCTACGACTCTGGCTACGTTATTTGGACTTTGAAACTCTTGACGATTTGGAAACACGTGCAGTGTAGTGGCGAACTAGAGATGGCTCAGTACACGCCGAGAGAATATGCCGAAATGCATCTTATTTACGGCGAATATGGCTGTGTCGGTAGAGTAGCAGCTCGACTGTATTGAGAAAGATATCCCGCTTGTCGACACCCTGATCACCGTGTATTCAGTAGAGTACATTCTGCCTATTCCGAAGGTCGATTACCCGGCACAGGCGTCGGCGGCGCAAGCGAAGGAAGGCCAAGAGTGTACGACGACGGAGAGATAATGGATTTATGTCCATGAAGACACATCATCTGTTCGTACATCTGTTCGTGCCATAGCACGGAGGACGGGCATTTCTACGAGGACCGTTCACCGAGTTATTCTAAGGCATCAGCTATACCCTTACCATTTTCAAAGGGTACAAACTTTGTTGCCAAGGGATGCGCCATTGAGAGTACAATTTTGCAGAGAAATGCTGCGTAGAATTCGAGCGGACCCACAATTTTATAACAAGATAATGTGGAGTGGCGAATCATCATGTAAAAAAGATGGGTATTTCAATATGCAAAACTTACACAGATGGCAGTTAGAAAATCCCAACTTAATCAGACAGGATTGATCCCAGTATCAATTTAAAATAAATTTGTGGATGGGGATTATTGGTGGGCAAATAATTGGGCCGTTCGAGCTAACCGAAACGTTGAATAGGGAAAGATACTTAAACTTTTTGCCAAACGACCTCCCAGAGTTATTGAGAGATGTCGATCCAGAATTAAGAGAAGCAATGTGGCTGTAAAATGATGGCTGTCCCGCTCACTACGCGGTTATTGTGCGTGAATATTTAAACCATACTTATCCCCAAAGATGGATTGGGCGGCAAGGCTCAATTTTATGGCCACCACGTTCGCCCCTTGATTTTTTCTACTGGTCTGAAAGAAAAAGTTTATAAGTCCAAATCACCTCAGTCGAACAATTACGACAAAGAATCCAAGCAGCGGCTGAAGAGATAAATACAAGTAGGTTTGCACGCAGGCTAAAGCGATCTTTTATTCGGCGGTGCAGAGCATGCATCGCCGCTGGTGGTCGCCACTTTGAACATTCGGTGTAATAACAGTGAAAAACTGATTAATTTAAAATTGTTGTGATAATTAGTGATTTGTTCTTTAAAACATCGTTTTTTCTGTAAGAACATTAATTGCTTTGTAAAAACATTAATCTGTTCTGTAAAAAACATTGTAATGAATAATTAATTGTTTGACTTAATTTTAAGTATGAGTTAAAAATACCAATACTTAAAGGCATTTACCGTTTTAGGGTTTATCTTTTCGTATTCTGTTTTGTTTCAAGTAGTATTGTTTTAGTATTAAAATTGCTCCGATCTATCTGGGTTCAATGCTGTACCTGTGGCGTGCCTGTAATGTCAACAACTTTTGTACAATGATGATTGAGTATTGATTGTTTTAATTGGTAATTAAATGGTTAATTTGAAATAAAAATTTAATTTTAAAAAGCCAATCAAAGAACTTACAATAAAAGACTTATTGGTTTAATCCTTAACAGTTTGCAATACTTGTAATTTACTTAACCGAAAAAAAAAATGTTTTGAGCAAATTTAGTTGTCTTTCGTTTTGAATACTAAAAACTTTTTTTTCTGAAGTCTTACCACTTAATATTTTACCATTTTGTAATCTGCATTTAATGAGGTATTTTTAAAACTAATGCGCAATAAAAGTGCAGTACATTTTTTTTACACAATATGCTCCTAAAGTCATATGATTTGCTGGAGATGAGTATTGAAATTGGAAACAAATTAATTTCTTTAAGTACCTTTGACTTTAAAATAGAAAAAAGGGTTTAGATATGATAGTACACATATTCAAGAGTAATAATAAAAAAACAGAATAAAAAAATATTGGTATTTGCTGAAATTGCAGCCAAATTCGTGAGGCAAGGTACAGAAATTTAAAAAAACAACGTATTCTTTGTTTTTCGAGACCCGTAACTGAAAATGGTTAAAAGGAGACAGTTTTTCTTAGGCCCACTGGCTTAATGCTACATAAACAAAATGTGTTTTCTCCCTTTAATAGCATTATCTGGTTAATATTTATATGTTAGGTATACTTATTTTAAGAGACGTCTTTGAAATTATAATATACATATTAGGTATATATGACAGGTTACGGCTTGATTTTTAGGTTATTTTGGCGTTCACATTTTTGTCGTATTTCTCAGTATTCCGGTTAGACCATGACTAACTAACTATACCATTGTATTTTAAGAATTATAAGGAATATATCAATAATTGTCTCATTACTATACACCACATTATTTATGCTGGGCCTATTCTTCGAACAAAAAAAATTGTCGCTTTCGGTATGTGATACATAAGAATACAGTGTATCGACTCCTTTACTCTGGGCCACTATTTACGACACAGCCTGTATACCTACGAGCTAACTTTAACCCGGCCGTAAAAATCGGAGAAAGAAAAACTGGATTGTAATAAATAAAAACGAAAGCTCAAGTCATAGGCTATCGTTTCAAATCATTGTAATACAATATTATTCTTTCTGCGATTTGATTTCGAACTAGGTAGACCGCCGCACGCCAGCTGGGCGGCGGTCTAGCGTAGGCCTTTATGGAATAAAAAAATGTCACGGAAATAAAAATTAAAACGATTCTACTTATGCAATAATTACTTAAAATTGAGACTTGGTACATAATATGTAGGTGTTTAATATATTTTATAAACTTTTTGAAGACGGTCGGTCGCCTTGCGTGTGCAAAGATTTATCGAACGTCATTCAAAATGTCATTGATGTCATTCTTCTCTAATTCTCTCAAATTCTCTCATTCAACATTCAATTCAATATGTCAAAGCAGCGACCAACCTAACCTATCGTTTCACAACAATTTTTAAATATTGCAAAAATGTATGGGAATGAGTTTACAGATTATATTTAAATCTGCATCTATTACCAACTAGTTACAATTATTAGATTTATAATAAAAGAGATTTTGTCCTTGTGGGAAGTGAGAAATAGTATAGTTATGCTCAGAGTCCGAGCCGTCTCTACACTTTTCATCGAGAGTCAAGCACTCGAACTGCTCTCGTCAGCGCGAAGAGATGTGTACAAGCTTTTCCGTAAGTTTTCCCTAAGTTTCAAATAGTTATCTGCAATAGACAGGTAACTTGACTTTTATGCTGATTGGTCAGGTCGCCTTAGACACTTATAACCTAAAACCAATTTTAGAGATTTTAGAAGATAATGTGATCTGCCTCAGACTACGTCGTTGGTCTAGTGGTCCCAAGCGCTACTGCTACCGTGCTACGCTTTTTTATGTCAAACGAAATTCCCACTAGCAAGTCGGAGTGTGGCACCGCCTATTGCATACTGGCCAATTGTGGAGGTACATTAGTACACCTATACGTAACCCTTTGAGGAATACCCGTGTGATAGTATGTTAACATTAATTATATCTGTACATAATAATTGTATAGATCCCTACAGTTAGCTACAATATGTATAATGTAGCTGGTACAGAACAGGAACAGGGAACACAAACAGGGCACAAATACTAACTCCTGAGCTACCACCAAGATTGAACAGAAAGACCCAATAAAACTGAGAATGATTTTGAATAGAATAATCAGAGAATTAACTTGTAGTCAAATAATGGGAGAGATTGAGATCTCAGTTGGACCTTAACAGTTATGCCATAACTTATTACAAGCTTTTATTCAACTTGCTTTGTTAATTTGTGTATGTTTAAAGCAAAATTTTAGAGCCCCTTCTGACACACTTCCCAGTGTTCAATTGATCTGAAATTTGGTACACAAATGTAGACCGAGGTACATTTTGAAAATATGACACTATTGAGCTGGTCTGATGATGGAGCGGGAAGGTGGCCATACAAACTCTGTGATAAAACTGTGCAAATTACATGAAATTTGCTGTATTTATATTTTGTGACCAGCATTAGCATATACTTATATACTTATGGTCCCGGAAAAGTGTGGGGCTTTCCTGAAAATCCCGGGAATCTTTTTGGGCAATTATGTAAGCTTTGTTACCTAATAGATTAGTTAAACGCCGAAATTATGTAATTTTTATCATGGAGAAAATGCGGGACACTTCTATTAATCCCGGGATTCCGAGTGCGGTAAAAGGGCTCATCGGATTTGCATGAAATCTGGTGCATATATGTATAATTTATGATCGGCATTACCATAACAATACTTACAATCCCGGAAAAATGTGGGGTTTTCCTTAAAATCCTGGGGATCTTCTTCAGTAATGAATTGGCAATTACTTAAGCTTAGTTACCTAATAGATCAGCTAAACTACTAAATCATATATATTTTATCACGGAGAAAAGGCAGGGAATTACGGGATTCAAAGTGCGGTGAAACGGCTCATCAGATTTACATGAAATTTCTTGCACTTATAGTATGTGACCAACATAAACATAATATCTTACAAACTCTGACGAAAGAGGTTCTTTTCCTGAAAATTTCTGTAAGTTAACCCTAGTTTATGACCAGCACTAACATGTTCAGTACTAATCTTTATATTGGTCATGTACATACAGACGAGTAGGCAGAGGCGTACTAATGTACACCCACATTTCGCCAGTATGTTTAGATCACATGTAATAGGGGGCGAGCCTATTGCCATCAACCAGGCAGAAATCAAGACTTCGAGCTGCTACTGGGAATTTCATGGAAAAACCCAACAACACTGCTCGACCCAGGATTCGAACCCAGTACCTCTAGCGTAGCAGTCGCACTTGGAACCACTAGACCAACGAGGCATACCGGTAAAGTGAATCCCAGAAATTGCATTAAAAACCCTTTAACTAAAAAGTATAAAATAAAATTGAAGTAAAAATATTTAAGGACAAGCTTTTGTTTTAATATTCACTAAAAATATATAAATAATGATATTGTTAACATAAACTGTAACATATTAATAACATTCCTTAGAGAATTATTAAAACTTTATAAAATTAAAGCGTGGCGCCAGAAGCTCCTCTCCTCTCCTCTCCCGCTCAGCACAGGCATGGCTTCCATTCTTAACACATTGAGACCCCTGAGACCTGGCCTGACAACCGCGACCGACGACGATGTAAGTCCTTTTTTATGAAAGGACATACCGACGACGATTTAAGTCCTTTCCTATGAAAGGACTTACATCGTCGTCGGTCGCGGTTGTCATACAATCGTATGACAATCGTAAGTGGTAGTCAGAAGCCCAAAAATCCTGACATCATCAGCCTGACAATATTCTTCGGAAATACCGGTACTATTGCCCAGAAAATGGGTTGCGGAGTCTGATGGCAGTCACTTCGTATAAAATACTGATATTCAACATCTGGTCGGACTGGAAGCCTACGCACGTACGTACCTTAATAGGTACGTACGTGCCATAGCTGAGCCAAGCGTAAGCATAGGCGTAATCGCCTATGCTTACGCTTGGCTCAGCTATGGCATTATCCTGTGGGGAAACAGCACAGAAGCACCATCACTTTTTACTATTCAAAAGAAACTTATATGAATACTTGTACATATAGAGGATACTGATAGCTGTAAGCCGCATTTTAAAGAACACAAAATACTAACGCTACCTAGTCTATACATTTTAGAAATATGTAAGTTTGTTAGAAGCCACCAAAATTTCTATACAACACGAAAAGACAAAAAACAGAGTCTAAGAAATAAAAATAAATTAAACCTACCAAGCTCCCGTCTTAAAATGCACTCTTCTAGTCCACATGTCATGTCGATAAAAATATATAATAAACTACCCCCACGAATAAAAAATGAAATTAAAGACAGCATATTTATAAAAAAAATTAAAACATATCCTATTAACTAAATGTTACTACCATATAAATGAATACCTAAATGATAAAAGTATATGAAATATAATAAATGGAGATTTAAATGAATACTAATAATAATATACCTAATAATAACAAAAACACAAATACATATATATTATATAAACAAACATGACATACATTTATAATAACAATATCTGGGACATTTAATTTCTTTTCTTTTTACAAACTCTGATAATAATGACATAACTACAATAATATATAGTTAATAAAATATAATTACATATAAATAAAACAATATAGTTATAACTACATAATAGAATATCATATAATAAAAATAGTTGTAGTAATATAATATATATGTATATATAGAAATCGCAGCTTAATAATTACCTATATAATATACCTAATAGTCAATGAATATCAATTTAAGTAAAATATGAAAATAATAAAATAAATATAAAACTTCTTCCTCTCTCCTACATCTTGCCGTGCCGACAAGGCCCACACATGTTTCTTATATTATACCATTGTAACATCTATTTAACTTGTGGAGTGCAATAAATGTATTGAGTATTGAAGCTGACCCCAACATGGTTAGAAAAATGCTAGGAAGATGAGACATTACTACTAGTAACAAAGTTGTTTAAACAATATTTCTCTTGCGGGCTCCACACTTTCATTTTATAAGGTATTAATAATTCTCTAAGGAATATTATTAATATGTGACTGTTTATGTTAACAATATCATATGTAAAGGAATACCTAGAGGTGCCTAGGATCCCTTTATGTTTTAATAGATGGTGCTAGCTACCGAAGATTGGCTAAAGAGTATTGCAGCTATTGTTTTTATTTTTTGTAACTGACATTTGAGTCATAATATGGAAAATATAATTTAATTTATTAAATAATGTTAAAGAGCGATAAATAAACTTTAAATGTCGTTTCTTTGATTTTCAGGTAATGTTAAAACCGTTATATTTATGTATTTAGTGTTTTTTTCAAATGTTCAAACTAAAATTAAAACTTTGATTTTCAGAGCAACACATAGTTTAATTTATCACAATTATTTATTACATAAGTAATTGTCTTATATATATATATATATATATATATATATATTTAGTAAACATTAAAACAAAAGCTTGTCCTTAAATATTTTTCCTTCAATTTTATTTTCATTCCTTCATCAGCATAGTACATTGTATTGTGTTGTATTGTTGGTGTAGCTACTTTTATGAACATAAACAATATGATGTGAACCTTGTTGCAGGCACTGGCACACTCTCCACCCAGCCGCCCGCGTCGCAGGTACCTTGTAGTATGATGACTCATGATAAGTTGTGTAACATAATCCTATAATGTTTTGCACACCTCATTCATCTCATTTACTTACATGAGAGGTACAAGTATTTTACTTTCATTGTTCCTCCTTCCTTAGACTAGCCCAGTAGGTTTTGATGAACATTATATTATACCTCACTGCCAAAGGAGGGTATATTGAGGGATTACTGTATTTGATTTACTACTACTACTACTACTTTTACTGTTTTTGTTTCATATATTAATTTTATTAAAGTTTTGTAATTTTTTCAAAAAGTTCTTTTAAACGCCTCATAAAAGTTTATTAGCAAACTTTCACGTGTGTTATTGCCGATTTGCCGTTATCAAAACCATATGTTTCTTTATATTTTTTTCGAAACGGTATCTCGAGAAGTCCCAGAATTTAGAACCCAATTTTTTTAGCTATGGAATACATTGTAAATTACATATTTAAACTCTTTTCCACCGACTTAAAAAAAATCCCATTTAAATGTTATTGGAATCCGGTGAGTGGTTTAAAAAAAATCAACGAAATGTTTCGTAGATGATGTTTTGGTTTTCTCCGTAACCTCGCTGTCTGTGCCGGGCAGTGCGTTTAGTTGGCCTCCCCATATAATATAAACAATGATTAGGTTTGTAGAGTTCAATAAATTATTTTTAAACAAAAAACAAACCGCCTCCAAAAAACACCTAGTAACTAAAAAGCAAAAAATAACAGGTACGTTATGATTTCTAACTAGGTGTGAACCTAATCATTGAAATTTTGCATTTACTACCGATACACTCGGGTTTCGGAAATTCGACAAAGCTTCTTAAAAGTAGTTTCAAATGCTTTTTTAACATAACTATTCGAAAATTACAGACAAATGCTTACTTTTCCAGAAAATAAATATTTTGTACTTTTTTTACACCTTTTTTTTATTATTTGTCACTCGGGTGCTCTACGGGCTTAAAATATAACGACGGATCATGGGCTTACTTACCTTCGCTAAAAATGTCCGAGCCCAAGGTATTTTGAACACTGATGGCATTGGTGTGGGTATATCTTATAAATTATAGCCTATGTTGCTCGGTAAGGATGTAGCCTTGTAACGGTGGAAGAGTTTTTCCAGATCGGTCCAGTAGTTTCAACAAACTATCAAATCTTTCCTCTTTGTTATATTAGTATTTACCACTTGCGGTATCTAATATCGATTTAACATTTATCAATACATTGTTATCTGACTAGTAAATGTTTTGTTTATCAATCTTTTGAAACGTCACGGAAAGCCTTAGGTACTATTTAATTATTATAATATAATCATGAGTATGTTTATTACTTTCAAGCTTCCAAGGAAAATAAAACGTTATAGAACGGTGGGTACCTAACTCACATTATATACTTTGCTACAGTTTTTGTTACGGCAACTATACTACAGGGGTGCAGAACTCGCAACTAAACCTTACACTTTAGGGCTGTGGGGCTGTAGGGCAAGGGAAGGCTCCCTTGCCCTACAGCCCTACGGTCCATGCCATGCGAACGAGATTCATAACATTCATATTGTAGCAGCCACTAGTAGTCGTGTAGTAGTCGCTATTCTTTTTTACAGATAAAAATATATACATAATATAAATATTTTATTTAAGAAAGTTATATTATTTATTTACCCATAAAGCCTTTTATAAATTCATTTAGTTAAAAAAAGTGTTAAAATGAAAAACATGATGTCACCTTTGATATCTCCAAAACTATGTGGTTCCCGGGTATGGCTTGGAGTAACGGTTTCGTTTAGAGACACGCACTGACAGCTCAGCTCTGGTCTGCTAGTGGTTTGGTTTGGTTTGTTATGCAGTGACATAGCAATCGGTGCCTTGAGGCGCTTGATCGCTATTTGCGAGAACTATGCGGTGAATCATGGGCTCAAATATAACGTCGCTAAAAGCGAACTAATGGTTTTTAAGGCTGGAAGTTTGACATATCCGTGTATCCCAGACGTAGCACTTTGTGGAGAACCACTGCGAAGAGTAGACAAATTTAAATATCTGGGCCACTGGGTCACTGAAGACCTTAAAGATAATTGTGACATTGAAAGGGAACGTAGGTCGCTGGCTGTTCGTTGTAACATGCTGGCCCGCAGGTTTGCACGTTGTACGAGGCCTGTTAAAGTAACGCTTTTCAAAGCTTACTGTCAGTCTTTCTACACGTGCAGCCTGTGGGTCAACTTCACTCAGAGGGCATACAGCGACCTACGCGTTCAATATAATAATGCACTGAGAGTGCTGTTGCGGCTGCCGTGGCGATGTAGTGCGTCGGGGATGTTCGCAGATAACAATATTGCTGGTTTTGCCGCTATTATTAGGAGCAGATGTGCATCTCTGATGTCTCGTGTTCGTGGCAGCACCAACAGTATTCTGAGTGTGTTCGTAGATCGGTGGGATTCCCCGATGTTGCGGAGGTGGATGCGGCTCCACGCCGAAATTTAATTGTATATTTTCATGTGTCTGTAACTTACTAACACTAGAATTTAAGTTAAAATTGTTACTAACCCTATGGACTCCTGTCTGAAATAAAATTATTCATTCATTCATTCATTCATTCATAGCTGTAACATCACAGTCATGTACTTGTATCCCTGTGGCAGACGGTGTTGACTTCGACGGGGGGCGACATTGAGTGCGCGGCTCATAACAACACATCGAGGTCGCCCTCGCCGGCCGCGCCCCCGCCGCCCCCGACCCCGGCCCCGCCGCCCCCGCCGCCACCGCCGGCCCCGCCGCGCCGCTCATGGATGATCGCCGCCACGGCCATCGCCGTCACCGCTTCACTCGGCGGGGTCAGTCTCACTCACTCACTAACACAACACTGTGGGGACGCCTATCAAGCTTAATTTAATTTAATTAAAAGATCACCAATGATGTATAGTCACGAGCAAAAACTATACACAAACAGTGCTAGCGATTTTTTCATAATAATAATATAATCATAAATTGTTTATTTAGAAAAAGTTCACATACATTTTACAATAATTATCTTACACTATAAATAGAGCACAGTTTCATGTATATGCCTAGACTAGGTCGGACGTGTGTTTCAGGCTTGCGAGTACAAAAATCTAAAGGAAGTAACAACTACATATAAACTTATATATTACTAGCTTCCAGCCAGCGGCTTCGCCCGCGTGGTCTTATTCTTTCCCCGTTTTTGCTACATTTTTCATTACTACTCCGCTTCTATTAGTCGTAGCGTGATGATATATAGCCTATGTTACTCGGGGATAATGTAGCTTTCCAAAGGTGAAAGAATTTTTGAAATCGGTCCATTAGTTTCGGAGCCTATTCATTACAAACAAACAAACAAACAAACAAACAAACAAACAAATCTTTCCTCTTTATAATATTAGTATAGATTAAAGTAAATGATTATACTTTGCAACAAAGCTAGCAATTTTATTTGCAAACTACGAGTAAATCTTCTGTTTGGTCACAAGAAATGCTTTGTAGGTACTGATTTATTCGCTTCCTGCAGCAAAAATAATTGAAGTTATAAATACTTAGTTCTCTATTTAATCTATTGTACAGAAATGGGCCTAGAAATGTAAAAAATATAATTATAAATACATGTTTTGAGGTTGAGTTAAAGGTGCAAACCATATCATTCCGTCTCTTGTTAATAATGTCAGCATTGTAGGTAAGCATGGTGTGCTGTTTTAATATTATGTGCATAATGAAAAGTTGACGAACAGTCGGTACGTTGCAGGATTTATATAACAGATGGGTGGGAAAGAAAAAGGGATGGAAGTTGGCTACTTTTAAAATGGCTCTTACAGCTCGTTCCAGGGGAAGTACATTAGTTTTCATGACTGAAGGATGGCAACTTTGACATAACACCAATGTCATTATAATATTGGTTCGTAAATACTGCAGTGTTCGTAATATCACAAAAGTTCTATTAGCACTTCAGGAGAAAATCGCTTTAGCACTTGTTAGTGTATACATGTTTTTGCTCGTGACTTTATTATAATACATTTCATCTCCTTATAGCACACGGAAAAGCTCAAGTCAAAAGAAACCTATAAAATTAATTGTATCTTAAAGAATCCATGAAATCTGCTTCAGTCAGCAAATTGTTACACACAATATCGTAACACGGTTCGTTGGCGCTCCAGTTCTCGGTGTGAGAGCGCATAACGCTAAATGTTTGTGGCAATATTAAAAATTGATATCGTTGGTCATCGATTTCAGGTGTATTATTATCGCAAATTGAATGACGAGAAAATTGGCGAAGTCGAGAGTCACCCTGCTGAGGAGACCCGCATGGCCAGCGTCGCCAGTAAGCCGGACGAGCCGGCGCCCATCCCCAGCTCGGGCGCGGAGCTCCCGCGGCGAGTGCAGTTCTTGCTGGTGGGCGCGGGCACGGCGTCGTTCGCGGCCATGCGCGCCATCCGCTCGGCGCGGCCCGACGCGCGCGTGCTGCTGGTGGGCGCCGAGCCCGAGCTGCCCTACATGCGGCCGCCGCTCAGCAAGGAGCTGTGGCGCGAGCCCGACCTGGCCGCGCGCGCGCCGCACCTCGACGCGCTGTCCTTCCGCCAGTGGAACGGCCGCCGCCGCACCGTGGCCTACGAGCCGTCCGCCTTCTACACGCCCGTGGAGCGGCTGCCCGACAGCGCGGGCGGCGCGGCCGTGGCGCGCGGCTGGCGCGTCGTGCGCCTGGACGCCGTCCGGCACGAGGCCGAGCTGCGCGCGCCCGGCCGCGAGCCCGTCGTGGTGCGCTACGACAAGTGCCTCGTGGCCACGGGCGTGCGCGCGCGCCGCACGGACGCGCTGCGCGACGCGGCGGCGGCGGGGCGCGCGCTGGCGCTGCGCGGCGTGCGCGACGCGGCGCGCCTGGCGCAGGAGCTGGAGCGCCCCGACGTGCGCCGCGTGGCCGTGCTGGGCGGCGGCTTCCTCGCCTCCGAGCTCAGCGCCGCGCTCGCCGAGCGACGTGAGTGAGCCCGCCCGCCCCGCGGCCCCGCGGCCCCGCGTGCGCGCGCGCCGCTCACCCGTGCGTGTGTTGCAGTGATGGCGGAGGGCCGCGTGGTGATGCAGCTGTTCCGCGAGAGCGCGCCGCTGGCCGGCGTGCTGCCGCCCTACCTCGCGGCCGAGGCGGCGCGGCGCCTGCGCGACGCCGGCGTCACGCTGCTGCCGGACGGTGAGCGCCCCGCCCCGCCCCGCCCCCGCGACCCGCCCCGCCCCGCCCCGGCCGCGCCGCTCTGACATTCGCTGTGCTGCTGTTCTAGCGGAGGTAGTGGAGGGCACGCCCGAGGAGCGCGGCGTGACCCTGCGGCTGGCGTCAGGCGACGACGTGAAGGCGGACCTGGTGGTGGAGTGCGTCGGCAGCGAAGTGGACGACGAGTTGGCGCGCGCCTCCGACCTCGAGACGCACCCTGAGCTGGGCGGGCTGCTGGTCAACGCGGAGCTGCAGGTACCCGCCGCCGCCGGGCCGGCCGGGCGCGCCCGCGTCGGTGCTGACGAGTGTGTGTGCGCAGGCGCGGTCGGACGTGTACGCGGCCGGTGACGTGGCGTGCTTCTACGATGTGGTGCTGGGCCGGCGGCGCGTGGAGCACCACGACCACGCCGTGGTGTCGGGCCGCCTCGCCGGGGAGAACATGGCCGCCGTGGCGCCGCCCAAGCACTACACGCACCAGAGCATGTTCTGGAGCGACCTCGGCCCGCAGCTCGGCTACGAGGTGAGTGTCGGCGCGGGGTCGCGGGGGCGCCCCGCCGCCGTGCCGCGCCCGCTCACCGACTCGTTGCTTTGGCAGGCTATAGGCATCATCGACTCGCGGTTGCCGACCGTCGGCGTGTTCTCCGCCGACGCAGTGACGGACAGCTCCGTGGTGGCCGCGGTGGCGGAAGCCGGCGCGCCCGCCCCGGAGCCGCTACGCGCGGCGGTAGCGGGGGCAGCGGGGGCGGGGGCGACGAGCGTGGCGGGGGCGGGGGACGCCGCTGAACGCCGCTATGAGCGCGGCGTAGTGTTCTACCTGCGCGAACAGCGCGTGGTGGGCGTACTGCTGTGGAACCTCTTCAACCGCATGCACGTGGCGCGCCAGGTATGACGTCACCGTACTGCTGTGTGTGTGTGTTTGTGTAGCTCACCACTAATGACCGGCGGTTGTGTGTGCAGGTGCTGGCGCAGGGCGAGTTCGAGGACCTGTTCGAGGTGGCGAAGCTGTTCTCGTTGCACGAGGACGAATAGTATTAGTGATAGGCTGATTTCAAGTTTACGATGGCGAGACGTGATTCGTGAAGGGCATTTATCTGTTATAACTTTGTACATAACACTATTATAAAAGAATACAAACTGATCTAGTTATTATCCACTGACTTTTATTTTGTGAGTAACATAATGGTAGGGGAGGCAACGATGCTAAATTTGAAGTTACTCGAGCGCCTTGGGGACCTATTAGATTTTGAAGATTATATATGGAAATAAGTAAAAAATGGTCGTGTAATGTGTAAATATTTTTTTCCTATTTTCTACACCTTCGTACGGGCAACCCCACAACGCAAGTCGTCAGATTAATATGACCGACGCCAATAAAAATATCGATACCGACGCCGATAATATCGATACCGACGCCTATAACAAAAATCGATTCCGACGCCAATAAAAATATCGATACCGACGCCGATAATACCGAAACCGACGCCAATAATATCGATACCGACGCCCATAAAAATATCGATACCGACGCCGATAATATCGATACCGACGCCGATAATATCGATACCGACGCCTATAACAAAAATCGATTCCGACGCCAATAAAAATATCGATACCGACGCCGATAATACCGAAACCGACGCCAATAATATCGATACCGACGCCCATAAAAATATCGATACCGACGCCGATTATATCGATACCGACGCCGATAATATCGATACCGACGCCAATAAAAATATCGATACCGACGCCGATAATACCGAAATCGACGCCAATAATATCGATACCGACGCCCATAAAAATATCGATACCGACGCCAATAATATCGATACCGACGCCCATAAAAATATCGATACCGACGCCTATAATATCGATACCGACGCCAATAATATCGATACCGACGCCCATAAAAATATCGATACCGACGCCCATAAAAATATCGATACCGACGCCGATAATATCGATACCGACGCCAATAATATCGATACCGACGCCCACAAAAATATCGATACCGACGCCCATAAAAATATTGAGACCGACGCCAATAATATCGATACCGATGCCCATAAAAATATCGGAACCGTCGCCGATTATATCGATACCGACGCCGATAATCAATAACTTCCAACGCAGTTGGTTGTGACTGTGTCAGCCGTAATATGATTGTCCCTGTGCTTGACATTATCCTACCCGTTATTTGTCACATCCTGAACTATTCCGTCTACAGTGGTGTCTTTCCAAATGCGTGGAAAGACGCCAAAGTAATTCCTTTACCTAAAAAATGCAATCCTACATCCTTTTCTGAATATCGCCCCATATCCATTTTACCTTTCCTATCCAAAGTCCTTGAACGGCTGATTCACAATCAACTGAGCACTTTCCTTACCAGAAATAATCTCCTTAACTCCTTTCAATCTGGTTTTCGTCCACACAGCACAGCCACAGCTCTTGTCAATATTACGGATGACATCAGGGCCAGCATGGAAATTGGTAATCTTACGGTTATGGCGTTACTAGATTTTAGTAATGCTTTTAATACGGTTGATTTCGATGTTTTGCTTGGCATATTGCGCTCTCTTAACATATCTCCATCGGCGATTGACTGGTTTCATAGTTACCTGTTCGGCCGCCGGCAACGTATTTGTATTGAAGATACTTCGTCTTCCTGGTGCAATACTTCTGCCGGTGTACCACAGGGTGGCGTTTTATCCCCTCTACTTTTCGCAATTTTTATAAATTCTATATCCGAACGTCTTACTTCTTCCTATCACCTATATGCAGATGATTTGCAAATTTACTGTAGAGCCCCCCTTGGGAATCTGTCGCAAGCGGTTTATTCCATAAATCAAGACCTTAATTGTATTTGCATCTGGAGTAAACGGTTCGGACTGTTGGTAAACCCCACGAAGACGCAGGTGATCGTGGTAGGCAGTTCCAGGACCATCTCTCGAATCGACTGGAAATCACTTCCCCAGGTTTCCTTTGACAATGTCGTAATTCCATATGCAGAAAAAGTAAAAAACCTGGGGATATTTCTAGATAGAAATTTTACGTGGAATGCACAACTGCAGGAAGTTAGTCGCAAGCTATTTGCATCTGCTGCAAGTCTAAAAAGACTTCGCAACTTCCTGCCGACTGCCACCAAAGTTGCGCTTGCTCAGTCGCTCCTTCTCCCAATCCTTGATTATGCTGATGTCAGCTATCTTGACCTTACAGAAGACCAACTTGATAAACTGGAGCGCCTTCAAAATTTTTGTATAAGGTTCATATTTGGCTTACGCAAATTTGACCACGTTTCAGAATTTCGCGCAAAGCTCAAGTGGTTACCAATCCGCCTTCGCCGGAATGCTCATATTCTTTCGTTACTTTATAATGTACTATTCTCTCCTTCAACTCCCTTTTATCTTAAAAACCGCTTCGAATTTCTTGGTGACACCCATACGCGATTCCTAAGGTCATCGGATAACCTACGACTTAAGATGCCAATGCATTCCACAACTTTTTTAGATAAATCCTTCTCGGTTCAGGCTGCTCGTCTGTGGAATGCATTACCGGTACCAATAAGGCTTGCCAAATCACTGCCAGTCTTCAAAAGACTTGTGAAGGAGCACTATTTGTCGCTGTGATACAATTTGCTGTCTTCAAATCGTCGTCGTTAAACTATAACGTTTTGTCACATTGTTGTTGTTATGTACCTATGTATATATTTATATATATTATATTTATATATATTATATATCTATATATTATATTTGTATTGTTCATATATATTAAATATTTATTTAGTACTAAGTATAATTATTTATTTATTAATATTATTTATATGCACCATCAACCCCATTATTTGTTCAGTTCAGTTGAGTCCATCCTAAGGTTGCCTGGAAGAGATTGCAAATTGCGATAAGGCCGCCCATTGTACCTACTATTATTAAGAAATGTTGTATTTTATTTTTATTTTTTGTGAAAATTGGTGTACAATAAAGAATATATTATTATTATTATTCTGATATATCTTTTTTTTTCCTTCTCTTTTTGAGAGAGTATAAGAGACCTCACATGCGGGCCGTAGCCAAGCGTGTGAGGGGAAGTTTAAATAGAGTAGGTTGAAGATAATGTAGAGGATGTGAGAAACTTTCGGGTGATACGACAGGTGTTGAGAATGGTGGCTTTTTGAAGCATGTGGAGTGTGTAGGTGGGCATGTTTAAGATGTTGAGGCTTTGTGTTAGGGACTTTGGCACAACGCCTGTAGATGAGAGGACTATGGGAACGATGTGAACGGTGTGTGCTTTCCATTGAGTTTTTATTTCTATGGCGAGGTCTTGATATTTACTTAATTTTTCCGATATTGTGCTTTGCATGTTGTGGGAGTTTGGTATGGCTATATCAATTAAATAAACAGTTCTATTGGTTTTATCATGCACTGTGATGTCGGGTCTATTGTAATGAATGGTTTTGTCGGTAATTATGGTTCTATCCCAGTAGATTTTATGGTGTGTATTTTCTAAAATGATCTCAGGCTTGTATTTGTAGTATGGGTTTATGTCAGTTATTAATTTATGTTGATGTGCTAAGTGTTGATGTATGATTGAGGCTACTTGGTCGTGGCGGTGCTTATAATCGGTTTGTGCAAGTGATTTACAAGCTCCTGTAATATGCTGGATCGTTTCAGAGGCATTGTTGCAGTGCCTGCATAGGTCAGTCGGCTGGTTGAGGTCTTTAATGATAAACTTCCTGTAGTTCCGTGTGGCAATAATTTGGTCTTGAATTGCAAGCATAAAACCCTCGGTCTCAGGAAACAATTCACCTCGTTTAAGCCATTCGTTCGACTTTGCTTTGTCGACGTGTGGCAGGCTCAAGTAGGCTCGATGTCTTCCGTGTAAGGCTTTATCAGCCCATGCTGTGATTTTTTGTTGTGTGCTTGTTAGGTGTTCATTTGTCTGCGTATTTCTGTTTTGTAAGTTAAGTGGTGTGAGTTTGTTGTCTATTTCTATAATATTTTTGTGTAGTGGTGAGTTTTCAGCTTTATCGTGAAAGTAAGCCCTAAGTGTAAATATTTGTTTATTGTGTAGATTGTGGATGTCTATGAGCCCTCTGCCCCCTTCTTGGCGCGGTAGTGTGAGTCTTTGAATGCAGGATTTTGGATGGTGTTTCCGATGTTTAGTTAGGTGCGTGTTGATAATGCGTTGCAGTTGTTTAATATCAGTTTTTGACCATTGTATAATTCCAAAAGAGTATGTGAGGATGGGTATCGCGAATGTGTTGATTGCTTTTATTGTGTTTCTGGAGTTGAGGTGTGTTTTTAGGATTAAGTTAAGGCGATAAGAGAATTTTTTGATAAGTTCTTGTTTAGTGTTTTTTTGTTGTATTTGTTTGGACTGTTTGAAACCTAAGTATTTATAAGTGCTATGTTCATCCATCGGTTCAATGGATTCTCCGGACTCGAGTGTGTACCTATTGCTTTGGATTTTACCTTTTTTAATTGAGAAAATTTTGCATTTGTCAACACCGAACTGCATACAGATATCTTTAGAGAATTGTTGTGTAGTGTCTTATTATTATAATATCGATGCCGACGCCCATAAAAATATCGATACCGACGCCGATAATATCGATACTGACGCCCATAAAAATACCGATACCGACGCCAATAATATCGACACCGACGCCCATAAAAATATCGATACTGACGCCGATAATATCGATACCGATGCCCATAAAAATATCGATACCGACGCCGATAATATCGATACCGACGCCAATAATATCGATACCGACGCCGATAATATCGATACTGTCGCCAAAAAAATATCGGTAAACATCTAAAAACAAGCTCTGTGATGTAGGAAAATGTATTACAGGCAGGACAAGGAAAGTGTTCTTAGCATCCGCACATTGTACCTTAGCCTAGTTAGACTTATTGTGAATTAAGTTACCTAATTTATAAAATATAATAGCATTACGTACGGAAGTGTGTCAGTATCTTGTGTGACATCAAGAGCGCGTAACATTTAACATTTATTATAACATTTCAACATTCCTTTTAACATTATTACTAAGTATTTTAGAACATATCTTGAATAAAGTTTTTGTATAATTTTGGGTCCCCGGGTCCTCAAGTGAAACACTACTAACTCGCTTATCAATATTTATTTATTGCACTGTACTAATATTTACAAAGATACAATAATACAATCAGGCTTCGACATCAGGCTTCGACAACACAGAAAAAATCAAAAGTACTTATATTTTGGCTGGTAACGAAACCATAGCGCGATTCAGCGGACCTAACAACGCCATCTATCGAGGCAGAGTGCAACATTTTAATTTATTCGCTATGATTATTTTATAAGTTTTCATTATTATTATATATATGTCGGATACAGGAATCTGTATCCTTGGCAGGAAGGCAAAGTAACGACTATCTTGTGGGCAACAGGTGGGTTATGCTGGTTCAAACATTAAAACACAGAACTCGTACTCAAATGCCATTATATTTGGTTTTGACCGAGTACGAAATATTACAATACAGACATCCCCCAAAACGCCCACCCTTCGCAGCTTCGCTAGTGCTACCTACTGAGGAGAAGAAGCCGCGGAAGAAACTCCTCAAGCACATTTGTCTGTTATGAATTTACGATTACCAAGCTACATTTAAATTACACTTCAGCAATAGCAATAACAATGTAGGTAGAACTATAAAGTAACGTGAGTCCGTCAGTCAATCAAACCCAACGTCTGCACGAATCGACTACACAGTGTGAAGTGCCGAGAGCACTTGTGCAACCGCGCGAGGCACAACCGTAACTATTTTCCCCACTGCGCCGCCGCGCCCTTTATGTGAAGTCGTTGGTTCCATTCGACGTCACCAGGGGCGCTGTCATCTCAATAGTGTCATCGGGTGGCGCTCTAGTCTCAAAAGAGTCAATTGAACGTCCGTGATCATGTCCGATCCGACACGGCCATTCTGACAAGGCACACGTCCTCGTGTGTTAGTTAACCTGTAACCAAAAGAAAACAACAGCACAGTATACGTTCGGCCAATCCTGACCAAGACAAGTCAGCTAAGCTTTTCTAGCACCATCGCTTAACTAGCGGTATCGCTCAATAAAATCATCTCTACGATTTTATAAACAAACAGTCATCGACGTGACCATATAAACTAACACAGTGACCATAGTACAACAGATACAGTCCTTCCCGACTAGCACCCATCCCCGGGTCTACTTATAGGCAAACTGTGCTCAGAGAGTAACTCCATTCGGGGTTACTCGCTCAAAATAATAAATCAACTCAAATCGATTAAAAAATGATCTAATATAATCGACTAAATTAAACACGCGCCGTTACGGCCGTCCTCCGTCTTCACACGTCCTCGGGTGAATAGTTAATCTCATCGACAATCGTAAAACAACTCAAATAAACAACCCAACGTTCGGTCATTCTGACCGTTTTGAATCAAACACCTCAATATCGCAGAGCGATCACAGTTATCGGAAAACTCAAAACAATCATCAAATTACCACACAGGTTAATACCACACAGACGGGGCCACATAGGCTAGGACCATACTGGCTAGTGCCGGACAGGCTATTACCAAACTATATTGCCACACAGGGTATTCCCACACAGGTCGTTGCCACACAGGCTGGCGCCACACAGGCTGATGCCACACAGGCTGATGCCACACAGGCTGATGCCACACAGGCTGATGCCACACAGGCTGATGCCACACAGGCTGATGCCACACAGGCTGATGCCACACAGGCTGATGCCACACAGGCTGATGCCACACAGGCTGATGCCACACAGGCTGATGCCACACAGGCTGATGCCACACAGGCTGATGCCACACAGGCTGATGCCACACAGGCTGATGCCACACAGGCTGATGCCACACAGGCTGATGCCACACAGGCTGATGCCACACAGGCTACCGTTGCCACACGGGCTACCGTTGCCACACGGGCTACCGTTGCCACACAGGCTACCGTTGCCACACAGGCTACCGTTGCCACACAGGCTACCGTTGCCACACAGGCTACCGTTGCCACACAGGCTACGGTCGCCACACAGGCTACGGTCGCCACACAGGCTACGGTCGCCACACAGGCTACGGTCGCCACACAGGCTACGGTCGCCACACAGGCTACGGTCGCCACACAGGCTACGGTCGCCACACAGGCTACGCTCGCCACACAGGCTACGCTCGCCACACAGGCTACGCTCGCCACACAGGCTACGCTCGCCACACAGGCTACGCTCGCCACACAGGCTACGCTCGCCACACAGGCTACGCTCGCATCCATATCTGCGCATCCTCACAAGGATCGCATCCTCACAGGATCGCCAAGTCCCTCCTGGATTTTATGGTTTCCTACGAAACCCCAACACCAGAGTTATCTGCCTACCGCGTACTCACGGACTACTGTTTACACAGTAGATACCGATTTCTACTGAGCTACGGCTACAAATCAACCTCCGACATTGAATCACACAACCAATCAACATGTAAGCTTAGTTTTCTACTGTCTCGTTAGTATTTAGGTTCACACTTTGCTCTACCTCAAGATCGTCAGTTATGCTCTGATCCTCTGGCATTTTTAATTAAAACTAAATCACCGACACTGAACTTAACAATCTTTGCTTTCGTACAATCAAAACGTGACTTAGCGTAAACAGCATTTTTCTCAATATTTTGGACCGCTTGTTCTCTCACATCGGAAATATCAATGTCAATCTCGTCATCGTGTTCTACCATTAAACTTAGAGGTCTAGCCACCTTCCTCTCATGATCATGGGGGTATTTGAAAGTTCGCTTAAAGCCAAATGCCTTTTTACTTTGGTTCTAACTTGGTTACTACAAAAAACTAAATTGTAACCTTCCTTAAATAAAAGAAACAAGTTTTGCTACTTAGCTTCCATCAGGCATTCAACAACAGAGTCGTAAGTAAAACAATACAGCTCACCATTTATTTTCCTCCGTCTTATGTTAGGAATGTAACGCAAACACAGGTGCACTTCCCGCTCTGCACTAGCCACCATACTAGTGTGTCTGCAGCAGCTCAACAGCACCTCAGCTTAACGCCTTGTTTTGAACAGCATTTAGTACCAGCGAGGATGAGAAACACGATCGGGTGCATATCTAAAACAAAAATTCTTACGCAGCATCACTTTCATTCGGTTACGTCGTTACCTGGCTTAATTTTACTAGAGAAGAATCGAATTTTCAATTATCGCTGACAAAGCCATGTACCACACACAGTCATTCGATTCAGAATCTGTAACTCTAAAACCTACGAGTAAAACAGCCGACCAGCAATCTTATTGCATCATACATCTAGCCCATGAATCGAAACTGTACGCATATCCATCGAGGGGATCGCCCGTGTCTATCACGCAGTGACTACACACTAGACCCCGACTTTCGCTATGGTTAAACGCATACCGCACAGCCACGGACTACTCGACCTGCCTCAAGAGACCGATTTCTACCTGGCTATGACGACGTAATAACCACTGGTACGTTTGAACACAATACGGCCACTAGAACCCCTTACTTGGCCTCAAGTCTCAACTTAAACTTCCTCATCAACAACATCCGAATACCTTTCAAACGCTTGCGTTCTCATCACCACACGCATATGGGTCTTACATCGTCTCTTGTAGGTCACCCTAGGTACCTACCCACAAAAATACAACAGAGACGTTAGTCTGCATGATGCAGAGCTAAAGCTACCGACAACGTGGTGTTCTTAAAAACAAACTTCAACTTCACTATTGTTTGGTACCTAGTACACAATCCACCGACACGTGGATAGACCAAAACCGCGTGTACAGTTTTACACAAAGAAACAACTGAGACGCACACAAACTACTGCGAAACGACACTGCATTAATTTCACAATAAAAACCAACACCGCGCTTCGGTCGACCTAATTCAATCAGAAATCTCACAAGGTTAAAATCACCACCGCACACAAACACCGCACATGGTGTCTGCAACAAACATCATCAATGATAAAGCAACTTGGTTTGATCTCACCGGGATACAGCATCATAACGGCATTCCTAACTCAGCCCTTTAGTACCATCAGGTCTTGCAACTTGATGATCTACGGTCGTACTTGACAGCTCCAAGACGACACCTTCGAAGTCCTTTATCGTTCAGCAATGCACTCAGCACGTAATCACTTAGAAGTCTGCAACTTAATATCACGCTTTTGATTAGTAATCCGCCGATGGCGGTAGTTTTGCATTGCTAAAACTTTGTTATAAGAAATCACAACATTAACATCTCTAAAATGTAATCTGTCATTTACTTCGAAATTCACGAGAATAGTACAAACGGCTTTAAGACGCTCGAATCCCATCGATAATTAAACAAATGAGAAATCTTAACACACGAAAATAGATTTGCTTTTCTCCAAAGTGGACAAACTAATTTGTAGTGCCTATGAACGCTATGTAAACACCAACTCCAAACCAATATGGACATAAGTGATCATAGGGATTGCCATATCTACGACTTGAATTCTTATTTACCAAATAGAAATCATTTTGAATCGAAACGGTTAATTTACACAGAACTTATGGACAACCTTCACTTGGTGTCCAACACAAGATGTAAACGGATGACTAATCTCACAGTTATTATACAAGCGTCTGTACTAGTTCTGATCATGACATGGAAATCCATTCAGCATCCGAAATCACATCACTAACAGTTGTCACTAATTTTATGTAGCACGGTGACGTCAATGTCAGAGTCATAATTATCACAGTCGAGGTCGAAGCGCCCTACGAAATCTGTCAAGAGCGTACTTGTAAGTACCAAAATTTCGAATAATTTAACACCTTAGATTGTGGAAAGGTAACTTCGGATACCATCGGGGGTACGACCATAATCTTAAATCACTGCACCTTCATAGTTCCTCACTAAAATCTGGACCAACAATACGTGAATATTTTCCATCATGTTCCAACGATATGTGCGACTACCCTCGCGTTTAAGAATATACAATGGCACTGAATTTTTAATCACTATAGGTACTAAATGGGAATAGAATCTTAACTTAAAATTCAACAACAATAAAATGTAACAACACTTCTACCAATGAGCACTCATGACTTACAAACTCGCATAAAATCTGCGCTTGATTTTACACTGACCAACCGACATTATGGAATGTTTTTCAAGGAACTTCATCCAAACTAAAAATGAGTACTCAGCACTAGAACCGTTGTGGATTTGACAACACTCACCAGATTTTGAAGTTTTCTCAGGTATCGGTCACACACTTTACACTGAACACTTGTCCGAGCCACTTTATGTTTGAACCAACACTTATCCCACTTCTGATGTCGGATACAGGAATCTGTATCCTTGGCAGGAAGGCAAAGTAACGACTATCTTGTGGGCAACAGGTGGGTTATGCTGGTTCAAACATTAAAACACAGAACTCGTACTCAAATGCCATTATATTTGGTTTTGACCGAGTACGAAATATTACAATACAGACATCCCCCAAAACGCCCACCCTTCGCAGCTTCGCTAGTGCTACCTACTGAGGAGAAGAAGCCGCGGAAGAAACTCCTCAAGCACATTTGTCTGTTATGAATTTACGATTACCAAGCTACATTTAAATTACACTTCAGCAATAGCAATAACAATGTAGGTAGAACTATAAAGTAACGTGAGTCCGTCAGTCAATCAAACCCAACGTCTGCACGAATCGACTACACAGTGTGAAGTGCCGAGAGCACTTGTGCAACCGCGCGAGGCACAACCGTAACTATTTTCCCCACTGCGCCGCCGCGCCCTTTATGTGAAGTCGTTGGTTCCATTCGACGTCACCAGGGGCGCTGTCATCTCAATAGTGTCATCGGGTGGCGCTCTAGTCTCAAAAGAGTCAATTGAACGTCCGTGATCATGTCCGATCCGACATATATATATATATATATATATATTTCATTCTCTTAACATTCAACATTATTTATGTAAAGGCTAACTTGCCCTTACACAAAGAAACAATTTTGTTTACGAACGAACAGCTTGTACTTGCTTGTTGCTTGCTTTTTACGGTCGGGTTTTTTACGCACTAAAGCGTACAAAATCCGCCATTTAGTTCTTTTTTATTATTTACAAGCTTTTATTTAACTTGCTTTGTTAGTATGTGTGTATGTTTAGAGCAAAATTTGAGAGCCTATTCCTGACCCACTTCCCGGTGTCCAATTGATCTGTAATTTGGTACACATTTGTAAACCAAGGCACATTTTGAAAATATGATACTATTGAGCTGGTCTGATGATGGAGCGGGATGGTGACCATAAGAACTCTGTGATGAAACCGTGCAAATTACATAAAAATTGCTGTATTTACATTTTGTGATCAGCATTAATACATAGAGTACTTACGGTCCTGGAAAAGTGCGGAGTTTTCCTGAAAATCCCGGGATTCTTATTGGGCAACTATCTAAGCTTTGTTACCTAATAAATCAGCTAAAAGCCTACATTATGTCATTTTTATCACGGAGAAAATGCGGGAGTCTTCTATTAATCCCGGGATTCTGAGTGCGGTAAAAGGGCTCTTTAGATTTGCATGAAATTTAGTGAATATATAGTTTACTAGCTTCCCGCCAGCGGCTTCGCCCGCGTGGTCTTATAATTTTTTCCCCGTTTTTGCTACATTTTTCATTACTACTCCGCTCCTATTAGTCGTAGCGTGATGATATATAGCCTATGTTACTCGGGGATAATGTAGCTTTCCAAAAGTGAAAGAATTTTTGAAATCGGTCCAGTAGTTTCGGAGCCTATTCATTACAAACAAACAAACAAACAAATCTTTCCTCTATATAATATTAGTATAGATGACCATCATTACCATATAGATTACTTAAAGTCCCGGAAAAGTGCGGGGTTTTTCTGAAAATCCCGGGAATCTTATTGGGCAATTAGCTAAGCTTTTTTATCCAATAAATCAACTAAACGCATAAATTATGTAATTTTTATTACGGAGAAAATGCGGGATACTTCTTGTAATCCCGGGATTCCGATTGCGGTAAAAGGGCTCATCGCATTTGCATGAAATCTGGTGCATATATAGTTTATGACCGGCATTACCATATACAATACTCACAATAAAAAAAAAATGCGGGATTTTCCTAAAAACCCCGAGAATTTTCTTCAGTAATTCATTAGAATACAATACAGTTTCTTCAGTGATACAATGTCAAGCAGTGAATTGTAAAATAAAATAAATATATTTAATTATTATAAATACCTACTACAAATTTAAAACAACAAAGAATAATAAAATTTGCCGTGAAACGTACGTTGTCTGATTACGATGTCAACAAATAATTGCGCGGGATGTTTGAGCGCTTTAGAAGGTGAAGACAGCGTACAATGCTTTACTTGCTTCAAATTATATGATCTCATTTGTGCTAATATAAATAAAAATAACCTGAAGAACTGCTGCCTACCTGCGACAACTGTGCCCCACTGGCGCATGTACGGTCGAAGAGCTGCGGGCTAGGGGAAGTTACAAATCGTTCAAGATTGGTGTCCCCGTTATTTATTTTGAAAAATGCTTTTCTGTAGATGTATGGCCAATGAACGCGACATTAAACACATGGATTACTTATGGGAACCCGAGACATATTAGTAACCATAAGGCATTTGTAAAGGCCCAACCAGCCCACCAGACATTTCGTGCCTAATCAGCCTCTTAGCAAGATTAAGAACATTAATGTGCTGTATCAAAATGTCCGTGGTCTTAAAACCAAATTGTCGACATGGAGAACGAACTTATTACAGCTGGAACATAACTTGATTGCCGCAACAGAGACCTTTTTAAATAATTTAAAAGGCCTTGTGTAGGAAGGGGTTTTGTTAGTTAAACTCCCTGGTACTTTTAACTTGTATAATACTGATATAAGAACACACAATAGGTAAAACAATTACAGCGAGCACAGAACTCATTATTTACGCGCGACAATACTGAGGCGGCTCGCGTGGCGCACGGGGGTGCGCAGAGATAACGACGCGCGTGCGTCGGTCGCGAGGGTGCGTACGTGACTCATCATCGAGACGGCAGCGGCGCCCGAGCGGCTAGGTGCGCGCCGTTGCCGTTTCGCAAGCGGGGTCGCGGGGAGGGCTCGCTTACACGTGGAAGCGAGCTGGCAACCGCCGTAATCGAGAGGCGCGCGGAGTTGCAATTCGGGGCCGCGCTATATTTGTTATAATTTTAGGCGACTTAAATTTAATTAGTGTGTCGCTAAATATTAAGAATTATTATTGTTACTTTTTGTCATTTTGTACTCTGAATGAGATGAACGTTGTGACGAATTCGCATGGAGGTATGTTAGATGTTGTTTTGGTCCAGGAGAACGGTAGCGAACCAGAAACATTCGTCACTGCTACCGAAGGTATAGTACCCCCGGATGCATATCACCCGGCACTACACATTGAGGTAAGAGTCGATGTAAATCATTGCTCTGAGTCAGTTGAGCCCAGCAATATCGACAGTGCCAAGGATTGGAACTTCAGCAAATGCGATTTCGAACAGCTCTATTTATTATTCTCTGACGAAAATATCTGGGAGGAGGTTTTGGAGTCAACGGACGTAAAAGGGGCTACTCTCAAGTTTTATAGCATTATATATAATTTTTTCGATAAGTGCATGCCCAAAAAATTTAGACGGAAATCGGCAAATAGGCGATATCCTATATGGTTTACAAGCGATATCATCCAAGATCTAAAGCTCAAGTTAAAACTCCATAAAAAAATGGAAACTAACTAAATGCGTTAGCGCGTATTCGCTATTTTCTGGTCTCAGGACAAGCCTTAAAGCCCGTGTTGCAGATGCGTATTCCTCATACATGAGAAATATTGAGAATAAAATTAAACACAACCCTCGTCAATTCTGGTCACACATTTCCAGCCTGCAATCCAAAGGTGGATTTGAACCGAACATAACATACAAGGGATTAACGTTTGCGGGTAGTAAGGCGGCCGAGGCTTTTGCTGAATTTTTCTCAACAGTTTTTCTGCCTGACGTTCCCAAGCTTAATGCTGAATCTATCTGTACGTCTGACCATTTCTGTAACAGTAATTACATAAGTATACCCCCCTTGTGCCATAAAGACATTGTAAAAGGCATAGATAATCTTAAACCTAACAGTTCTGTTGGCCCCGACAATATCCCCCCCCCCTTCATAATTAAAGACCTAAAAAATATTTTCGTTAATCCTCTTTGCCACATTTTAAATTTAGCCTTGCAGACAGGTACATATCCCGCTGAATGGAAAGTTTCTAGAGTTACACCTATCCCTAAAACCCAAAACAAAAGTTCCGTTGAAGAATACCGCCCTATCGCAATCCTGTCTTCCCCAGCGAAAGTCTTCGAGCACATCCTCCATAATGCTGTCTACGAGCAAATAAACAAGTATCTTTGTAATGAGCAACATGGGTCCAGAAGCAAAAGGTCAGTTGATACAAACCTCCTGACGCTAGTCGATTATATATCTTCTAGTTTGGACCGTGGGCGTCAGGTAGACGTACTTTACTTTGACTTCCGGAAGGCGTTTGACAGGGTTAACAATGACATGCTACTAGCTAAGCTTAGCAAAATAGGGTTCACACCTTCTCTCCTTCGTTTCTTTGCAGACTACCTACGTGATCGTCGGCAGTTTGTTAGGCTTGGTATGTACGTATCAGGTACCTATCACACGCGTTCCGGCGTGAGTCAAGGCTCAATTTTGGGGCCTTTGTTATTTCTTATCATGGTCAATGATCTTCCTCAAGTTCTGCTTCATGCAAGATGTCTCTTGTATGCTGACGACTTGAAACTGTACCTAGAAATAAACTCTGAGCGTGACAGTTTGGCGCTGCAGCAAGACATAGATGCGATATATAAGTGGAGTGTAGACAACAAGATGGAGTTTAATTCGAATGCAGCACCCAGTTAATTTTGAATATAATTTAAATAACAACACCATCACGAAATCGATAGCAATGAAAGACCTGGGAGTCACATTTGACCGAAAGCTCACCTTCCATGACCATATTATGGTGCTGGTAGCCAAAAAATCCTACCAAAGGTTAGGTTTTATTCTGCGCAATTGCCGCGAGTTTCGCACCGCTCATGCCATCAAAATAATATTTAATGCATTGGTACGTAGCAGGCTGGAAACCAGCTCTTGCGTGTGGCATCCTCATGAAGGTACCTACGCACTCTTATTGGAAAAAGTCCAAAAAGCGTTCCTAAGGTACCTTTATAGGCATACACGTGGCTACTATCCTTACCTCTATCCGACAAAATTCTTACTGGGTTGCCTCGGATATAACTCGCTAGAGGTAAGGCGAGCTCGAGATCAGCTCACGCGTGCTCGTGGCGCTAGTGACGCTCCTGATCTGCTTCGCGTGCTGGCGTGCTTTTTTGTCCCAGACAATTACTGCCGGGGCAAGAAACACAGGCTGTTTGCCGTACCCCCATGCCGTACCGTTGCACATGCTAAGTCACCAATTCCTCGCACCCTGGCCGCGCTAAACGATCTCTTGGATTCTAATCCAACAGGCGATCTGTTTGCGGATGAGTGGACGAAGATTATATTGGTATGTCAGAAGTACTGTGAGAGGAAGGTATGAAAGTGTTTTTACCTTCTTTTATTTACTTTGCTTTGTTTTGTAGATTTTAATAAACTTAGGCTTTTTTTTAGTTACTGTAATTGGTGGATCCGTTGTAGTTAATTAAATAAATAAATAAATAAGCAATTACTTAAGCTTTGTTAGAATATACATGTATTTTATCACGATGAAAAGGCGGGGAATTCCGGGATTCAAAGTGCGGTAAAACGGCTCATATCAGATTTACATGAAATTTCTTGCACTTATAGTATATAGAAGTAGTGATAGCCTAGGGATATGACCACAGGACTGCCAAGTCAAAGGTCTCGAGTTCGAATCTAAGGCACGCACCTCTGACTTTTCGAAATCATGTGCGTAATGATCACTCGCTTTAACGGTGAAGGGAAACATCGTGAGGAAACCTGCATGCCTGAGAGATATTCTCGACGGCATGTGAAGTCTGCCAGCCCGCATTAGGCCAGCGTGGTAGACTATGGCCTAATCCCTCTCATACTGAGAGGATACCCGTGCCCAGCAGTGGGACAATTAATGGGTTGATGATATAGTATATGACCAACAAAAACATACCTTACAAACTCTTACGAAAGAGGTGGCTTTCCTGAAAATCTCTGTAAGCTAAACCTGGTTTATGTACAGCACTAACATGTTCATCACTAATCTTTATACTGGTCATGTACATACAGACGGGTAGGCAGAGGCATACTAATATACACCCATATTCCGCCAGTATGTTTAGGTCCCATGTAATAGGGGGCGAGCCTATTGCCATCAACCGTGCAGAAATCTTGACTCCGAGCTGCTACTGGGAATTTCACGGAAAAACCCAACAACACTTTGCTCGACTCGGGATTCGAACCCAGTACCTCTAGCGTAGCAGTCGCGCTAGGGACCACTAGACCAACGAGGCATACCGGTAATGTGAATCCCTGAAATCGCATTAAAACCCTTTAACTAAAAAGTATAAAATAAAATTGGAGTAAAAAACATTTAAGGACAAGCTTTTGTTTTAATATTTACTAAAAATATATAAATAATGATAAAAGTACTATAAACTGTCAAGTAATATTAATAACATTCATATAAGAAATATTAAAACTTTATAAAATGAAAGCGTGGCGCCCTATTGTCAAGCTGATGATTTCAGGATTTATGGCTTCTGACTACCACTTACGATTGTCAGAGGCATTCGTATGACAACCTGGACTGACGATTTAAGTTCTTTCCTATGACAGGTCTCAGGGGTCCCGATTAGTTAAGATTAGAAACCATGGCGGTGCTGAGCGGGAGAGGTTCAATTTCTGGCGCTACGCTTTCATTTTATAAAGTTTTAATATTTCTTATATGAATGTTATTAATATTACTTGACAGTTTATAGTACTTTTATCATTATTTATATATTTTTAGTAAATATTAAAACAAAAGCTTGTCCTTAAATGTTTTTTACTCCAATTTTATTTTATTTCATGTACCCAGTGACACCCGTGTCATCAAAACGAATCGAATGAGGTGTCATTTATCTAAATCGGTTGAGCCGTTGAGTAGTTACGAACAGACATACATACCTACATACGCATCAAATACCCTCCTTCGGCAGTCGAGTAAAAATAAAGGTGTAAAAAACAAAAAATGTGATAATTTTTTGGCTCTAGGTAGTCAGTATTTAATCATATCCTCAACATTTAATACTAGCTTTTGGCCACGGCTTCGCCCGCGTGGTCTTAATAACTTTTTTTCGCCCGTTTTTGCAAGATTTTTCATTGCTACTCCGCTCCTATTAGTCGTAGCGCGATAGTATATAGCCTATAGCCTTCTCCGAAAAATGGGCTATCTAACACTTAAAGAATTTTTCAAATCGGTCTAATAGTTTCGGAGCCTATTCAATACAAACAAACATTCGAATCTTTACACTTTATAATATTATAGTAAAGATAAAATTTGTAACTTAGAAGGCGTAGACGGGTACTTGACCGATTATTAGCGCTTTATTGACTGAATTGTGATTAAAGAAGGCGCCTATACCCGAAAGAAACAATAAAATAAAAATGTTGTGTTTAGGTATTTGATCAAATCCACCTAGCCAAGCACAAACGGGTGGGTGGGCGGGCGATTTTTTCGATATTTTTCGCGAGAAACGCCCACTTGTGGGGTACCGTTGGATGCGGATTTTTTCGATTTTTTTCGCGAGAAACGCCCACTTGTGGGGTACCGTTGGATGCGGGCCGCCAAGCACTATACGACTGTGTAGTTTTTAGGGGTAGGTCCTGAAGAAAAATTTTGAAAAATAGCGGAAAAACTGTGAATTTAGTACAACTTTCAAGTGTTTTTAATAAGTTATATATAATATTTTTGATTTTTTAGGTCTTGATGACCGTGATGCATGCTTAAAGCTCATTTACAGAACCACGTATGCAATTTATACCGAACTAGCTTTCCGCCAGCGGCTTTGCCCGCTATCCCACGGGAACCGTTTTAACCATTTTATCATGATAAAAAGTGGCCTATGTGCTATTCCAGACTATGTTTTATCTCTGTGCTAACATCCAGATACGTTCAGTAGTTTATGCGTGAAAAAATAACAAACATCCATCCATACAAACTTCCAAATTTATTATATTGGTAGGATATAATAAAAAAGTAAAAAAATTAAAAATCTATGTTGAAAATGCATTTTTATTTTTGAATATATTCTTTATAAATTAGCGTGGAGATGTGCCAGATAGATATGTCGCCGAATTAAATGAATATACCTAACTCTGAGTAACCTAACTTTATGAAACCTAACTCTGAGCAACCTAACTATGAAAAACCTAATTCTGAGCAACCCTACTTTGAAAAACCTAACTCTGAAAAACCTAACTCTAGGAAACCTAACTCTAAACAAACTAATTCTGAGCAACCTAAACTAAGCTAACCTAACTCTAGGAAACCTAACTCTGAACAACCTAACTCTGAGCAACCTAACTCTGTAAACTTTGAGAAACCTAACTCTGAGCAATGTAACTCTGAGCAACCAAAATCTGAGTAACCTAAGTTAGTGAAACCTAACTAAGAAACCTAACTCTGAGCAACCTAACTATGAGCAACCTAACTCTGAGGAACCTAACTCTAAAAAACCTAACTCTGAGCAACCCTACTTTGAAAAACCTAACTCTAGGAAACCTAACTCTGAACAACCTAACTATGTAAACTTTGAGAAACCTAACTCTAAGAAACATAACTTTGACAAAAATAACTCTCAGCAAACTAACTCTGAGCAACCAAAATCTGACTAACTAAGAAACCTAACTCGGAGGAAACTAACTCTGAAAAACTCTGAGCAACGACGCTAAATAAAAAAAAAAAAAAAATGAATAAGCTAACCTTATGAAACCTGAGTAAGCTAACTTTATGAAACCTAACTCTGAGCAACCTATGAGAAACCTAACTCTGAGGAACCTAACTCAAAAAAACCTAACTGACCTAACCTAACTCTGACCAACCCAACTCTGAGTAACAACTCTTAATAACCTAACTTTATGAAACCATACTCTGAGCAACCTATGAGAAAACTAACTCAAAGCAACCTAACTCTGAGTAACCTATGAGAAAACTAACTCAAAGCAACCTAACTCTGAGTAACCTAACTTTAAGAAACCTAACTCTTAACAACCTAAATCAAAGCTAGCTAGTTAGGTCAGAGTTAGGTTAGGTCAGAGTTAGGTTAGGTCAGAGTTAGGTTAGGTCAGAGTTAGGTTAGGTCAGAGTTAGGTTAGGTCAGAGTTAGGTTAGGTCAGAGTTAGGTTAGGTCAGAGTTAGGTTAGGTTAGGTTAGGTTAGGTTAGGTTAGGTTAGGTTAGGTTAGGTTAGGTTAGGTTAGGTTAGGTTAGGTTAGGTTAGGTTAGGTTAGGTTAGGTTAGGTTAGGTTAGGTTAGGTTAGG